>JAQFVV010000083.1:2576499-3868999 GCA_028023455.1 Epiperipatus broadwayi | reverse complement strand
GGAAGCTAATAATATCAGCTCTACTCCAAATAAACATTACATGATCACCATTTCTTATGCTTGCTCTTAACTGTTATTCAAACAGGCTTCTCACTGATGAAGGCCACAAGTCAGAAACTAGTCTGGGGATATTGAATGAGTAGGCACTAGATGGGGATTTTATGCACAAGCCTTCTGGCATCGATTGATTACTCTGACTTGCACTGAGTGGCAAAACATGTAGAGAGTTTTGCCTGTTTGTTTCTCTACTCCAAATACAAGCTCTAGTTAAGATTGTCAATCTCATAGATGGATTTCATTCATCAGTTGAAACACACAATGGACACATTGAATTATAAAATAATGAATGTATAAATAAATATAAATATACTCAGAATTATTTGGTAAGCATATTCATAACTAGTTATTTTAATATATAGGATGTATAAGCATAGACTTTCACATGACCCACCACTCTCCACACTATCTTATAACACTGATACCCTTGAACACACATATGTTGAAAAGATAAATAATCACCAATATACGTATTTCATGCTGAACCAGCAATCATCAGTTGGTCCAGATTAACATTTCCACACATATATGCTATAAGTGCTCAGATATATATCAAGATAGTCAATCCTCATACTTTAATGGACAGGCTTCAATCTACTCCACACTCCAACTGTTCAACCATCTATCCAATTGAAAATCTGATGATGAAATGCTCAAAGGGCACCCTGAGGCTGAGATTCTTGTCACACCCATGTTGACCTAAGGTCAATCTGACCCCTCATATACATGAGATAATCCATTTAATACATATACAGTGATGGGCAGACCTCTCTAATATGTAATAACTGAAACACACAGGCTTATTATGTACCATATATATATATATATATATATATATATATATATATATATATATATATATATATATATATATATATATATATATATATATATATATATAGACACAATATAATAAGCCTGTGTGTTTCAGTTATAACTAGTTATTTTAATAAATTTGCAAATACAATTTTACTGTTCATTTATTAATGCATCTTCATTCAGTCCATATAAGAATTTCTCTTTAATCTGATCTCCACGTGTATATATTGTAAATAAATTAACATTGATATCTGAAAATCTATTATTTATGTCAATCTTAATTTACAAATTAATCAAAACAGCTTAACATTTTATATATTATTTTAACTTAAATATTTCTAACTTCAACAGGATGAAAATAATTTTTAATATTTTCACATGGAAATAACTTTTAATAGTCTCATAAAGAATTAGAACGTTTTGTGATATGTTTAACAATCCTAAACATTACATATTCAAGAAGTAATAAATGTTATTAAAACAGGCAAAACTTTCAATATAGTAGTGCCACTTAGTGCAAGGTAAAGTAATCAATGGATGCCAGAAGGCTTGTGCAAAATTCTTATCTAGTGACTACTCATTCAATATCCCCAGACTAGTTTCTGGCTTGTGGCCTTCATCAGTGAGGAGCCTTGGACTTGAGAGCACTGCACCTAGATCTTAGGATGTATTGCAACCCTCTAGCAGCCACCTTTTATTTCTACTCAATTACAAAACTATGAGATAGAATTGGAAAACACACTAGTATTTTCAATCTAAGCTCATTAGCTTACATAGTCATATAGGTCTGAACTCAGTTCAGTACCCATACATTTTGGTGTCTTTGGTTCTTCAATAATCATAGCCACCACTACCCTATTAGGCAGGATTGGTATTAAACCACCAAACATCACATGATCACCATTTTCTATGCTTGCTCATAACTTATTAAAACAGGCAAAACTCTCCATACAGTAGTGTCACTCAGTGCAAGCCAAAGTAATCAATTAATGGCAGAAGGATTTTGCATTAAATCCATATCTAGTGCCTACTCATCCAATATCTCCAGACTAGTTTCTGGCTTGTGACCTTCATCAGTGAGGAGCCTAGGATCTGAGAGCACTGTATCTAGATCTTAGGACCTAATACAACCATCCAGCAACCATCTTATATCTCTACTTAACTACAAAACTATGTGAATAAAATTGAAAACAATAATATTTTCAATCTAAGCTCATTAGCTTATATAGTCATATAGGTCTGAACTCAGTTCAGTAGCCTACAATTTTATTTTTAATTGCAATAATTGTCTATAATAATACATCTTTATATAATGTTTATGAAATGGACTTTAAATTAGGATGAATTTTGCGAATGTTCTTTGGTAGATGGAAATTTTTAAGCAAATTTAATTTTATTTCTTAGGTAGTTAGTGCATATCTAGTCTATTTAGTTATCCAATTGTTGAATAGTGAGTATCTAAAAAGAAAAAGAACTTCATCAACCAACAACTAAATAGCCTATTGTCATCCTTTCCCCTCACAATAGAATATTTATGATCGTTTAATTTTACTTGGACTAATCATCATTATCATCATTGTCAACCATTATCAATCCACTGCAGGATGAAGGTATTTCCAAGTTCAATTTAATCTTCTCCGATTTTTAGTTTCTCTTCTCCACATCATCCCTGCACACTTTCTTATTTCATCCATCCATCTCACATGTAGTCTCTTTCTGGGTCTTTTACAATCTCTTGGAATCCAGTTTAAGATTTCAATTGACTTGGACTAATATAGCACATTATATTGATATCAAATACGATACTCTTTTTACTATAGATGTGTGTGTACATACTACAAATAATTCATTTGTATATACTTTTGATTATTTATATTTATTAATTTTATATAATAAAAATAGAATGAATGATATTTAAGTTTATTATTTTATACCTTATCTTGATAATTAAAATTCTGTAAATGCTTTTGGAAACATACAAGAGAAATTATCTACAGTTAAAAATAAAAGAAACAATTCAACTTCCTTTCGAAAAGCTTGATTATTTCTTTGTCACTTCCCTGAATAATTCTTCCTTCAACTTATTGAACAATGCATTTAGTTAATTAAAAATATATCTAACTTCCCCCAAAGAACATTTTATTATTGTCCTATTTTGAAAATATGTATTGAAAACTATAAAAATAATTAATTGTATTATGTCAGTGAACTAAAGGAATAGCTTGTGATGGAAAGTGAGGGAATATTGCCTTAGCAAGAATTATACGCAGTCTGTTCATTAAACTTTCAAATAAAATTTTGTATACCAATTAATTTGAACAAATGATCTTATCAAGAAGCATTTTTACCATTGCTAACTTCATTTAACAAAAATAATTGGTCTGGAAATCTTTCTTAAAGTTACATTACCAAACATCTTTAATATAATTTCTGAATTCAAAGTAAAATTTTTACTTTTCCTTTCAAAATTGCTCTCACATGTATAAAATAATAAATTTCATTTTAGCTAATGATAATAAATAATTATTAATACGACTAGAAAACCTATGAATAATTAGAATTATTGATATATCAAGTTTTTTAACTTGTGAATTCATTCATTTCAAATAACATATTCATATTTTAATATTTTACCTGGAACTGGCCCTGTTAATTTATTATTTTCTTATTATTAAAAAACTTTTTTTTTACAAAATTTTAATCTTTTACATTGTTTATCTTTTGCTTGTAAGTTCAAATGCTTTTTTTTTCTTGCTGGTCCAACTTTCTATTCCATTCTCTACAATACTTGTTCTCCTCTTCCTACAATCAATCATCCTTCTTTATCAATCATCAAATCAATTTATATATAATTTCTATCTTAATCTGTTATTTTTTAGTAACAAAATAATTACAATAAGCTTCTAACTACTTACTAAATATTTAAAAATATCAAATCAATTAAGTTATTGCTATATAACAATCCATACCTGGTCAGAAAATAATCATTAAATTTGATACAAAGAAAATATGTAATTATACTCTCTTACCCATCCTATGGTTGGACTTTCAATCTATTTTGTTAATGTTTCTAATGAATTATGTAGTATAGTCCACTTGTGAATTATAACTTATCCAAGTATCATTAACCAATAAATTTGCATTGTAAAATCAAATGATAACCAAACAAGTTTCTTGTTATATAGGGAACGTACCAATAGCTCAAACAAGCTCTTAATTGATAAGTGTGATAAGAAAAAAATATTTAAAATCTCTATCTAGAACATTCCCATCTCCAGACCAATTGGTTTTGAGCTTTTGGCTTGCCTCACTGAGGAGCTAGAATATTCAGACACTAGATCTAAAATATCACCTCAAAACACAATGATTATTTAATATGTAACATTTAAGTAGAAACTGAAATTTTCGGATATGAAAATGTCTTTAACTCTAGTTATCTAACTTAAATAGCTATATGAACTGAACCAAATTCAAATCTACCATACATTAATAGCCTTAGAATTGCTAAGGCTTTAAAGGTAAAATTATAATAATCAATAAAGCAAGTCATATATAGCATGGCATTGCCTTTATGAGCTTATATTTACAAATATGTAATATAGGGAGCATACCAATAGCTCAAACAAGCTCTTAATTGTTAAGTGCAGTAAGAGAAAAAATATTTAAAATCTCTATCTAGAACATTCCCATACCCAGACCAATTGGTTTCTAGCTTTTGGCTCCCTCATAGAGAAACTAGAATATTCAGACCCTAGATCTAAAATATCAACTCAAAATCCCGCATTAATACACAACATTTAAATAGAAACTTTGAAATTTTTGAACATGAAAATGTCTTTGACTCCAACTATCTAACTTAAATAGCTATATTGGACTGAACTAAATTCAGATCTATCTTATATTAATAGCCTTAGCATTGCCAAAGTCCATATAGCTATTTACATTAGATAGCTAGAGTTAAAAACATTTTCATATCCAAAAATTTCAGAGTTTCTATTTAAATGATACATATTAAATAAGTGCTGGGTTTTGAGTTGATATTTTAGATCTAGTGTCTGAATATTCTAGCTCCTCACTGAGGTGAGCCAAAAGTTTGAAACCAATTGGTCTGGGTATGGGAATGTTCTAGATAGAGATTTTAAATATTTTTCTCTTACAGCCCTTATTAATTAAGAGTTTGTTTGAGCTATTTGTATGCTCCATATATTACATATTTATAAATTCAAGCTCATAAAAGCAATGTCATGCTATATATGACTTGCTTTATTGATTATTATAAGTTTACTTGTTTTAAATTAATTTAAAATTTATTAATCAATGGGTAAAAATTAAAATTATATATATAATAATTAATAAAACAAAACACGAATTGTGTAACTTGCTTTTAAGCTTGTCCTTATCCACAGACCAATTAATTTTTGAGCTTATTGCTCATTGGTGAGCCATAAGCTCAAAGCCAAATGGTCTGAGGATAAGGACATTCTGATAGAGATTTTGAATTTTTTCTCTTTTGGCACTTATAAATTAAAGCTGGATTGGAGATAGTCGTAAGAACCCTCTAGTGAACATTTTAATACAAGCTTAAAAACAAATTACACAAGTGGATGAGTGATGTTGAGATTAAATCTATAATTAAAATAGACTTTAGTTGGCATTATTTCATGTAATAGTTTAAAAGTAAATTTTAGGTCTTAGGTACTATTAATGCCTGATCATTTAGTTCTCTTAACCCTGGCAAGTTTTTTCAGCTGTGATATAAAAGATAGATTTAAATTGTTAATTATAGTTTGGTCACTTCATTGACTTGTATATAAAATCTGTAGTTTGTGTTGTCTAATTGGTGAATGAATGTTTGTCCAATGGTAACACAACCATTACATTTATGTGAGGGAAGTAATTCTGCCATTAAATAAAAACCACTGGGGAAAAGTCAATATGAATCCTTTTAATTACAGAATTATACTATATATTTTATAGTAAAGGATTCCATCCAGATGAAGAAACAGCCACAAACACCAATTATGAAATTTGACATTAAGGACTCCATGCTTTTATGGTCTGTCAATTCCCTAATATACTTCAGATGAATGACATACTTAGCAATATTAATTTAAAATGTAAAAAACATATTTGCATTAAATCTTTAAAATAAATTGTTAAAGCGACCAATTAAAAAAATTAAACAAATATATTTAATAAAAAATATTACAAAAATGATGGCCATTTTTGTATTCTGACATTAATAAATGATAACCATTAATGAAGCTAAAAAACTATTGTGATTAGTTGAACACTATCGAGAAAACAAGTATTTTTTTATTTAGAGGGCACTCCAGTAAGTATCAAATATAACAAATATATTGTACCAGATGAAAGATTTTGGTTTCATATATTCTGACCATGAGGGCTCCACTAGTCTGAAAATTGGAACTAGACATTTATTTTAAAGGTGGGCAGGATATACGAACATGAATGTGCCAGACTAAACCCAGGGAGAGCAAAAGCTCATGAATGTGGTTCAGACAATTAAGAAAACACTGAGACAAATGTCAGTCAAAATAATTACAAGAACTTTTTAAATTTATTAAACATAATAACAAAATAAACATGCAGATCTTAACATTGAGTTATGCGAGCATTAATACATTAAATACCCAGGCAAACAAGCTCATTTCTCATCTATAACATAATAAGGGCTTATATCTTCCTGCTAACAGTTCACCCAACCAATTCCCTTTTCCCTATAGAGATTTAGTAAGATGGATGTTTGTGGAGAACAATGGGACAGTGCAGACGAGCTTTTCTTAGTCTGGTAAAGAAATTTCGGAACCAAGAATGTCATAATTCTGCAAAATGCTCATGGACAAGTACATTTAAATGAGCCAAGGTTAGTCTCACACAAGAAAAGTAACATTATGAACTACGTAATCTGAATTATAGAAAATAAATCTCTACCAAAAAAAAAATCATATATCCTCTAAACCACCAGCCAAGGCCAAGTTTGATTAAGTTTAATGACAAAGCAAACAAACAAACAAACAAAAGAGTAAAAGAAAACTACTAAGGTCAATCTGAGTATTTATCAGGGGTTAATCATAGAACTGAAAAAATATTAAGCATATAAAATATCACTCACCATACACTCTCAAACAAGTAATATTTTAAGATGGAAAATCTTGCTACTAAGATTGTAATGTAAAAATAAAAAAATAAAAAAAACATTAATATTTAAATTGATAAATTACACATCATAAATATAATTTCTTTTTAAGATTAAGCTGAGATTTGCTAGAGACTTAATTAGAGATTTAGCCCTGATTTTGATATGGAAAGGTAAGTTATCTCGAGGTAATATTAATTTCTGCTGTTCACACAAAGTTCAGTTTATAGAGTCCTATACAATGGTTGTCATTTACTACAAGTTCAGAAGAATGTAGGCATTATTGGGATCCGCTCTGGACTTGGCACTTAGGTCATGATTGAAGTCACAGTTTGGAGCTCTGGAGGTTCATCTTTGGAAAGGCTCAACCCATCATGTTGTGGAGATTCTTCATGGCATATATTACAGGCATGGTGTCTGAATGGCTGCTACTATCATGGCAAATAGTAGAATTATTGTCGGTCAATGGAAATTCAACTTGGTGATTCTTGTGGAACAAATATCAAATAAAAATTAGAATCACTTTAACGATGCAGCAGTTCAATAACAGCTAAAATATGGATGAATCCTCAATAACAAGAAGCTGAATAAACTGAGAAATCAGAATAAAAATAAAAGAACTGAATGACGAGAATAGTCTCTCTGAATAATCTGATAAGAATGAATAAAAAATACCCAGAGCTATTTATGTCCTTGTTATCTCCCATGCAATCGTTTTTTGCAACTTTCAATCAAGGTAAATCTCTATCTTCTACTCAATCTTAATTAGAAAAACAATATCTTACAGGGCTTTATCTTACAAAATTATTTCAAAAAAAAAAAGATACCAAACTAAATCTCAGCTTTAAAAATATATCAACATTAAATATTTTTTTTTTAGTTTTTTAAATAAAATACTTTTAAAAGAAGACTAATTAAACTTTTCTTGCTTTTAATTATTTTAAAACAAAATAAGCATCATGAAAAAAAAAATATTTTATACTAAAATCAATTGAGAATTAAAAATATAAGAATTCAATATAAATAGGTATGTGTGATATTGCACATATAAAACTTGGTTTTTAATTTACGTGATAGAACTTTTGAATCGATAAAGTATCCGGTTTAATATTTAAAAATATAAATTTTAATTTAGCTTTATTAAAATTTGGAAATTTATTTATATAATATTCATTTTTTTTATTTAATTTACATTAAATCTTTAAAAAAAATTGTTGAAGCAACCAATTATTACAAAAAAAAAATGGTTTCTGCCATTAAAAAACTGCTCAGAAGAAAAATCATGTGCTTTTAACTACAGAGGTATAATATTTTATTTAAATCATGAAGAAAATTTGATTACAGTATATAAATTCATGTTTGAAATGTGATATATAGTGAAGGAAAAAAAATAGATGTTTTAGAACCATATTTAAATCTAGTTTTCGTTAGTGTATAATTTAAATTGAAATGTCAGTCTTTCAGGTCCACTACTTTTTTCACATTCAATATATATTAAAATCTTTTGTTTGATTTATTTTAAATCTTAAAAGTTTTGTTTAACATATAATTGACATCAAAAAGATGGCTCTCTGACTGACTACATTTTTCACATTTAATATGTAATATTAAAATCTTTTGTTTAATTTGCATTAAATCTCAAAAAAAAAAATTGTTAAAGCAACAAATCAAAAAAAACACAAAAAAAACCATGTTTACATAGCTTAAATACAGTCTAGTATGATATAATATAAATAAACAAATAAGTACAGCTTTTAAATAGGCCACTATAGTGCAAAAACCTTTTCCAATATTTTTCTGTAGAAGAATGAGGATGCTACCATTTATTAGGCTTCCTAATTTTTAGGCAATGAGGGTTTGTCAATATTTTATCCCCTAGTTAATAATATTTATATATCCATTTAATATTGAATGACTATCTAAATAGCTATGAACCAGTTACCTAAAAGAAAATCTAAATATTGATTGAAAAATCAAGGTCAAGAGCAATGATAGTGAAGGCATTGTTATTACATCACAAGAATTTATAGTTATTAGTAATTTGATAGATGACTTTATATTATAAAATAGATATAAGTTTGTACTTTTATATAAAAAGTATAGATTTTGTAGATATTAAAATTTAATCATTTATATAAGAGACTTTATTGATAAAAGAGTTTTTGCAAATATGTTTTTTCCTATTTTTCAAACCTTTTTAAATATGCTTAATAGTAATACTATAATTTTTTTCTATCACAATCCTACCTTATAAACTAAACTAATAGTTTCAACTTAATTTAGTTAATAGTATATATTTCATAAAACTATGATCTTAATATTTCAGGGGTTAAAGTAAAGGGGTTGAATTCCCCACAAAGGCTCTATGAAATCAAAAATTGGATTGAGTTGTTTATACCTGACATAATTATATTTACAGAAAGTAATATTCAGTTAATGCCATTATAGATAGACATAATTTTTTTTAAATGCTTGCATGTCTTTATGTGTACCAGGCCAACATGGCTGCAGCAAAAATCAGTATGCTTATTAACCATAAATCACCCATTTAAAATTCTGTATATAGACCAAAACATATGCATTACTACCTTCTACCATTCCACTGTTAACATAATTATATTATACTTACATCATAAAGTCTCATTAATACATAATGTTAATTAATCAAATTAACTTCATATTGAATACTAATTTATGACCAAGCATCTTTTTAGGGAATTTAACTATGTCAAATGCAGAATTTGTCTCAAAATACACATATGTCATCAATAAGAGGCTCCTGTATGCAGATGGATTTTTTTGAGTAACTATATATCATTTTATAAAATAAAAAACTATTTATTAATCTATTATTTTACTCTCCAGATATTCATTTTCAGGAATAAGGTTCTCTATTTTACGTGGAATCTCAAACTATTTTGCACTTAATGTAAAACAATTGACTTTCTTAATCAACCATTATTTTTTTCAATAACACAGTGAGACTACTCCTCAAATTTTCTATTTCAAAAGCAGTAATCTCAGAAATCTACATTTAGTTTCAAAAATCAACATTCTTTTCCTAAATCCAGTAGAAGTTTGATTTATATTTACTAGCATAATTACATCACTAATCTAATTTTGCATCAAAGAAATAAGATACAACACATATTAAGTATATTGATTCTTTTCACTTGCTTTATGTGATTTTTCTTCCATATCTTCCATAATGTTTATCAAACAAAAATACAAAAAAAACACAACTTCTATCCACCAAAAAAGTCAAAATATTCTTTCATGAAAGCACAATTGATCTAGACTCTAAATAAGAAGAATCCTTGGCTACAAACACAAAAACATTATATCATTTTTCAGAATTTAACATGATCAACTTTTATTGGAAAAAACATATTACTGCACACATTCTTCCATTTTAAAGCCAAATGTCAATGTTCAGTTAACCTAGTTATTTCTCCCTTTATGTTTGACTTAAGTGCAAGAAAGCATGAGATATCCAGACAATAAATAATATTACAGCTTAACTTCTTTCCAGAGAGCATTCATCCAGATCAACATGCAATATCCATATTTTTCCTTTATCTTCAGTATTATACAATCCACAATATATATGGAATCTTCTATCCTATATTGCAGTTCAGATTTATAGATTACTTATATCCAGTTTTTATGGTATCTATTCTTTAAAAAAAACAACTCTCTGAACTTAATAATTTAAGACCCATCTCAATGATATCTATATTAATCAAAACTATAGAATCTGTTATAAATTATAAGATTCAGCTTATCCTTCCATTAATCTATCTAAAAATGGAATCATCTATCTCTGCTGCAGTTATTGTATTTGGATCTATAATTGATAGAAGATACTCAAGAAAAGCAAGTACTATATCTATGCAGTTGGATAAGGCTGCTACATTTGACTGTGTCCCAATCCTTGATCTATTACACATGCTGAAAAAAACACAGAGTATTTTACCAATAATTTATATATTAGTCAATTTATTGTTTAATATGCAAATACATATTGTGTTGAATGGTAAAACACCAATCAAGATTCAGTCCACATCAAACTTTATTTTAGGGATCTCCTCTCACTTCACTTTTCTTCTTAACTTATATAAATCCATTACTTAAAAAAATATCTTCTAGGAATACACTTTCCTATTCTAAAACAACCTATTAATCATATAGTTTATATGAATGATCCAATCATTATTCTGCAATAAAAAAACCATCTTCCCATGCTCATAAATATCCTTGCAACACTATACAAGGAAATATCTCAAATTTAACAATATCTCTTCTTGAAATATATTTGCTGGTTATAATATTACCTCTTCCTTTATTGCCCCAATATAAAAAAAAATTGGGCCATTTTTTTTTTTACATTCTTCTGCTGGTAAATGCAATGAAATCTAAAATTCCAAATAATTTTCTCATTTCTATTAGAAGTATCCTCATCCAAAGCATATTTATCTATTTATGCTAAGGTCTCTCTCATTAATGTGCTTATTTTCCCCAAGATTACTTTTTATGCACCTGTTATTAAATTTATTAATTCTTTTATTAAAACGATTAAATTCACTCTATATTAAATTAATCTGGAGTTAATTAGCAATGCAGAGGCATGCTAAATATAATGGTTTCTCATTACATTTCATATCTACCTTTTATCTATTTACAAAGAACAGTGAATGAAATCAATAAACTTATACCACTATATTTATGTAACAGCAGTAGACATTACTGTCCATAAATAACTCTTTAATTAAAAAATATTAATCAGTTGCATAGTGAAATATTCATCTACGGAGCAATTTTTTTTTATTCTGATAAAAGTAAATACTGGCAAGCATATGATATAGCAATAAAACTGGACTTGTTAAGGTC
Organism: Epiperipatus broadwayi; assembly: GCA_028023455.1. Lineage (NCBI taxonomy): Eukaryota > Metazoa > Onychophora > Udeonychophora > Euonychophora > Peripatidae > Epiperipatus > Epiperipatus broadwayi. The sequence goes on along the minus strand of JAQFVV010000083.1, from coordinate 3,857,073 downwards.
CTTAGTCATTACTTATTTCTTCTCACAGCTACATAATTAAAAAATTTAAAGTTTGATATCTTAAGAATATCTGAACTTCTTGATTACAATCAATCTAGAAACCCTTTCTTCAAATAGGTTTTTATCCAACGGACTAATAAAATCTGCTCCCGAAGAAACATTAGCTCATTTTCTATCTTAATTTTCAGCAATACAAACATATTGTATTATTATTAGCACAATTATCAAAATACCAATACCCTCACTTTCCACACTAATAAATATCATATGCAGAAGTTTATTTTTTAACGTTAGGATTACTACATTTTTATATATATGTTTACTATTCATTTTATGGTTTTTAAAATGCCATTTCTGTTTCAATCTCACATTTCAAAAGTTATATATATATATATAATAAACTAGGTAAAATTAAAATAAGAGATCAAGACTGTATCTGCTGATATTTTTGAGCAACAGGGACCTTAATATCACTATCAGCAGCATTGTAATCAATGATTTTCTTAAAAGTTTAAAACAATATGTGTGTGTATATATATATAATGATTTAAAATATATGTATTTAAATATATGTATATATTTTAAAAAATAATTTTACACTCATTCTGTTAATTGTAAATTGTTATGTCTATAATGTGTACCATAACTTATTTGTTATAAATAAAATTACTATCTAATCTAATCCTAATCATAATCGTAATCATCGTTATCATCAATAAAGTTTACTTTACTAGCTGTAATTGTAGTAACAATAATAGTAATAGCATCAGATGTAGTAGCCATATTAGTAATCTCAATGGTAGTAGAAATAATATAATGAATGGAGGTCCAATTTTCATTATCAATATTTTGGTTCTTTTTTTTTTTGTAAAGACAAAGTTTGTATACAATTCTTTTATTAAACGTTTAATTAATTTTAACTTACAACAACATAGAGTCTATATTTAGGTATTTCAGTGAGATAGTTAATAAAAGGAAGTTGTTTTTTTTCTGTAAAGATAATTATAAAGGCGGTGCTAGTATATATATATATATCTTAAATATACTACGTGTAATCCTTGTACAGATTTTGATTTTTTTAAATCAAAATGTTTATAGAAATAATAAAAATGATAGCTTTTAGTAGCAAATCTTGTACTTTGCCTAAAAGATTTTAAAATCTCTATCTCAATTTTAGAAAAAAATCAAAACGTCTATAGAAATAACAAAAGTGATAGCTTTTACTGGAAAATCTTATACCTGGTCTAAAAGATTTTAATATCTTTCTCAATTTTAGACATATCTTTCTATGAAATAAATATCTGTGGTTGGGATGAATTGTTATAAAATATTTTATAGATACAATCAGTAGGCTAGGTAATAAGCTGATTTATAATCTATCTGTATCACATATTAAACCATTATTTTGATGTTTTATAAGCCATGGCTTTAACAATATATTTTGCTAAAACAGAAAGTCTATTTTTTATAAAAATGTCTTGTTGTAATGTCAGCATAAAATAGATAAAATATAATAGTTTAAAAGTTGAGGCTGATATTAAATCTCTATCAAAACTGGGTATAATTTCATTTTGAATTTTTTTCTTCTCTTATTTATTCACGAATTATTTTATTTTTAATGACTGTAAAATTTATATTTCAAAATTTAAACTCAGATTTTCAAGCACCCTTCAACTATCCACACTATCTCATACAACTGATACACATGACCACACACATGTAGAAAAGATTAATAACCACCAATATACGTAATTCATGCTAAACCAGCACTCATCAGTTGGTCCAAATTATCATCTCTCACACATATATATATATAATCAATGCTCAGTTTATTATGATAATCTGGACCAACTGATGAGTGCTGTTTTAGCATGAAATACGCATATTGGTGATTATTAATCTTTTCTACATGTGTGTGGTCATGTGTATCAGTTGTATGAGATAGTGTGGATAATTGAAGGGCGCTTGAAAATCTGAGTTCAAATCCTCTATACTTACAATTAAGCTCCCAGGTTTGTGAAGAGTGCCTGGTTTTCAAATATTTCAAAATTTAGTAAAATATATCTATCCCCATCTCTATAATGTTTCATTTTGTTGTTCCACTTAATGTAAATAATATTTATTTTATTTTATAAAGCACAGATGGTATTGAAATTAAACTGAGAGACTGCAAACTTCTCAAGTGCTTATGACTATCAACAGCCAATCAGATCGTAAACACTGAGACAGAGAATTTAACAAGAAAAGGTTGCCACCCTCTTTACTTGTCTTTCTATATATCCAAGCCAGTCTAAAGTACTTAGATCTGAAAGCATGAATATTAAATATCTTCACACTCAACTCACTGAGTTCAAATTACAAACATACAGCGTGAAATCTTTTGATTTACTATGCAGTAGTTTTTCGATGTTATAACTTGCAGCAATGTATGTAAATAATATTTATTTTATAAAAGCGCAGATGGTATTGAAATTAAACTGATGTAAATACATTGATAAATTAATTCAAAAAATATTATAGCTATGAAACAAAAAAGTAATATTATATATCAAATTTTAAGTAAATGCAAGGCTTCATACATAGGTGAATCAAGATATAGTCTTGAGAAAAAGTTAAAAGAGGATCAATTGTGTAGCCATCCAAATAACAATTTACAATAAAGAATAAAAAGAAAAGAAGTAAATAAAAGACATCCAGATGACTATATGAAATAATTAAAATACCATAAACATGAAAACTGATGGCAAATAAATAAAAAGGCAAAAAACATGTGACTACCATAACTTGGAATAATAAAAAGGATCTATATTTGGACAAAATGATAACTAGTTATAGGATTTATATGCTGATGAATGGAATATTCCTCTAAACATTAGTAGATATTGACCAGGTTTTGGTTATATCGAAAAATTATTTTCTCAGTTGCTAAGAAAGAATAACATTATTAACCTTGTTTTTGAAAGTGATATTATACAACAAGAAAAGGGCTAAACTATGGTATAAACAGATATGGACCAATGTTCAGATTGGATCTGAATATATATTCTCACCATTCATAGTCTCATCAATGATATAATTTTATGCATAGATGTTCTATGCCACAATTGAGTATGATTAATTATACAGAAAGAAATTTTGTATAGCAGTAAAAATAAATCAAGCATGTGTCTAATGATGTGTAATTCTATTTTGAAATCATGATTATAATAATGGCTATATACAAAAATCAGAAGAAGGTTAAGAGTGCCTAGATTATGAAAAAGGCAACATATAGAAAAGAATAAAAATAATCAACTTATCTATCATACAAAGAAAGAAAACTTGGCTACACAAGTTATTATATGAAATAACTTAATTACAAAAAAATATCTATGTGTATTAAAAATAACCCATAGTAGTAGTAAAGAAATTAGCTAATAACACTATGAGATCTTGGATAAGAATAAGACAAAGTACCCATATAAAGTTAGAAGCTTAAAATTCTTATAAATAAGAAAGGTCTAGACTTATGTTCATACTTTTAAAAAGCCAAAAAGATTTACAAATATTAATCATGTGATAACTGTAATCATAAATGATAGAAATTAAGAGTTTCAAGATGAATAATACCTATGTGAAGAATTTAGCAAGATAGTTTACTTAAGAGATGAGGCAAATTGCCAGAAATATTTTAGGATCATCGATATAGGTCATCCATCTTGGAAAAATGGAGAACAAACATATTCTGACATTATAGAATTTAATATTCCCTATGCTAAAAAAATGGCATTGATTTTTTTTATAAGAAAAAACATGAGAATCTATGTTCTATACATATCTATGAATAAAATAGAATAGGATTTCATATAACATTACAATACTAGTCAAAAATCAAAATTCCATCATGATTGTGGAAGAATTTTAGTAAAATTTTGTTTTGGGCTAGTATTGGAATATTGGATGAGTGGGCACTTGATGGGGATTTTATATACAAATAATTTTACAACTTTTGATTACTCTGGCTTACACTGAAGTGACACTACAGTATAAAGAATTCTGCCTCTATTATTGTGATGTTATATGAATTTCTATTTTATTTATAATTACTAGTGTATCATTAGGCTGTATTTAATTCTTAAGCATATGTATATATCATTAAAAAAATGTAATGTTTAAAATTAAGGTAGAAAGTCCTTTTAATTAAAGTTATAAAGAACTCAAACAGGAAATAGCTATATCTCCAAAGCAAGTAAATAGTTGTGAGTTTAAATAACTAATTATTTCATTTCTATATTACATAGTATTTTTACATAAACAATCATATTTTGTCAAAGTAAATATTTGATAAATATGTATATAATTTAATTTTGAAAAAATAATTGCTTATATAATATGTTTTAGTATCTTTTATTTTAAATAATCTTTAATAAAAAATTTAAATAATTAATTTTATGTTTAGTTTCAAATAATATTAAAATATATAATACTTAATTTGTAATTTTATAGTAATAACTTATACATCATTTTGAAATTAAAATAAAAAAGAATGCAAAGAAAATTTTATTTTGCTTTTAATTACTTGATAATTAATTATTAAATTGACAGAAAGCAAGTAATAATCATTCCTAAAAAGTTAATTTAAATATTTTCTTTATGTCTCTCTATAGTAGGATTATCTATGTGAGTGATCTCAATTATATGCTGCTTGTAAAACTTTAAAAATATATTAAGTGACTCTTCTAGGTTATTCTGATCCTTGAAAAAATAAACATCAATAATTCACTTTACATTTTTTTTATTTTGAAAGCATTTATGTAAAATGTGTAATCTACAGAAACTATACAGTAATGCCATGTAAAAACTCAGTGTCACTTTTGAATATTGGCTTTTATCTGTAAGTGTATTGGATTTTTTTTGATAATGCTATTTAGGCCAATAAGTTGAAGATATTCAAATTCTCTAAAATTTGGAACCCAAATCAATCTTCTCAATCAAGTATATAGGTATTTTTTTTTTTTTTTTATCAGCCCCACCCCCAACCCCCCCCCCCACCCCCCCCCCCCTCTTTTTCGTGCGGGGCGCCCCCCCCCCCCCCGCCCCCCACCGCAGGGAAAGTAGGTAGGTATTTTTACTACCTCAACAACAAAATTTTAGTAATGTCTATTCTATGTTAATTGAAAGCACTTTTGACATTTTGACAAAAGAATAAAACAAAACATCATATGATTCTACTGGTTTATTTTAACACTTGAATAAATTAATAGCAATAATTCTCTTTACATTATTAATTTCCAGAATAATCTATGAAATCATCAGCAGTCAATGAACACCAATCTTCATTAGTGAGAAACACTGCTATCAATGTTGATATTAAGTGTAAATTATTGGATCAAGTAGTGCTTTGTTTAGGTATATGATCAAAACTTGATCAAAAGTGCTTAAAGATAGCATATAATTCAAGTCATTGTCAGATATATATTGCTGGGTACGTGCTCTGGGATTAGTTTAATATTGCTAAATAGATATTTGCAACTGAATGTTCTTTCTTAATAAAAGTCCAGTAATTAGTCAAGCATTGGTGGTCTAACAGTTAGCATAGCTGCTCTCCAAATAGCTGACCCGGGTTCACTTCCCAGTAATGCTTTGATATATGAAAAAAAAAAAGTCCAATAATTAGTCAAGCATTGGTGGTCTAGCGGTTAGCATAGCTGCTTTCCAAACAGCTGGCCTGGGTTCATTTCTCAGTAATGCTTTGACATATAAAAAAAAAAGTCCAGTAATTAGTCAAGCATTGGTGGTCTAGAGGTTAGCATAGCTGCTTTCCAAATAGCTGGCCCGGGTTCACTTTCCAGTAACGCTTTGACATATGAAAAAAAAGTCCAGTAATTAGTCAAGTATTGGTGGTCTAGCGGTTAGCATAGCTGCTTTCCAAACAGCTGGCCTGGGTTCGCTTCCCAGTAAGCTTTGACGTATGAAAAAAAAAGTCCAGTAATTAGTCAAGGTTACTTGTTTGCACTATCATCTAGTGTTCATTGATTAATTATGAGTACATAAATAGACTTTAGAATAAAGAAATGTAAAATAAAGTACCGTTATTAGTCCTTTGTTTGTTTGGTACAAGTAAAAAAAAATAACTATTTTTTTAAAATAAATTACCTTTTTGTAGATTGCTTCGTAAAAAATTTTTTTACCCTGAAATTAATTTTATGGACACACATTTTTAAAATGCCTATTTTTTATCATCTTTCTTCCTTTACTTCAAAAAAGTATTTTAAATTAAAATTACGTACAATAAATTTTTAATATTTTTTGAAGAAAAAAATCAAGTTATACTAAAATTCCAAGTTTATTATAACTGTTTAATAAATATTTTTTTAATGTTATCTAGATGGTTTGCTTTTAAAACAGATAAGATATTTTTTAAGTATCATTAAGAAATAGTTAAAATTATTAGAGTTCAACTTTTTTTAATTCTAAAAATAATTAAATATGTGTGTGTGTATAAAAGTAAGATTAACCATAATGACATGGAATGAATATTGCATAAAATACACATTGCTACTTTTTAAATTTACAAATGTCCATGCAACCAAGTTCCATAGCAACATGATCAAATCATAAAAGTTAGCAAACAATCTTATAAAATCTGAAAAAGAATAAATAACATCAAGTAAGTCTCTTCTTAGTAGATGATGATTCATTTTATGTAAAGAAATCAGAAAAAGTCCAGTGTTTCCCAGTATATGAATAAAGTGTCATAAGCAATATATATATATATATATATATATTAAAGAACCTAAGTACCCAAAAGGATCTTATTGCCACCCTTATTGCTAATGTTGATGTGCACTTCAAATTATAGCCCATGTGTATTAAAATATTAGTAATAGTTTGGCAATACTGATCACAAAAAGGCATTAACAAATGTTGTAAAAGGTAAAATTATTTAAATTGACTTAAGTAGATCGTCATATCTATTTTCAGCTAATTACTAGAAAAACCAGATATCAGTCATGCAGTGACAATAGTTTATAAATTGAAATGATCTTGATGTGTCTTTTGCAATAACTTTTATTGACAGCAAAAAACTTGCCAAACTTGGATAGCAACAGATTTGTGTAGCAAGAAAGGCAGCATAGATATTGATCTTACTATTGGTCACTGACTTTATGTTTAATTATGATGAACAACATTGCTTATATATTTGTTAAAAGTGAATGATTCTTCTACAGACTCAGTAAAATATTATTACTTATGATATCTAGTGTAATTGGAGCATAGCATATTGCTGTATTAGCAGAATATTATAGCCTACTTTCAGCGATAATTTTGACATCATTTTCCATTAGAATAATGCTTTGCATTATAACAAATGTTTATAAGAGATCCTATGTTTTTAACAAATTGAATATCTATACCTCTTATTATTCCATATGTAAATGCCTTTATTGGATAGCACTATAAATCTTCACTTGATTACTCCAGATTGCCTTAGAATTATGAAACTAAGTAAACAGTTTGTGGTTGCACAAATCCTAAAAGGAAATGTTTTGCCTTGTAATTTGTATAAACTTAAGTCTTTGTTTACTGCTGAATTATAATCTGAATTCGACTGATAACTATTTTAAATAATTAAGAAATTCTGTAATAAGACAACAATAAGAAAAGATTTGAAACATGTTTCTTTTTAGGCATCTTATAAATATACATACATACATACATAAATATCAGGAAATTTTTTTCATCAAATGGGCATCATATATAACCTATTACTAGTAATTATTAATTTATATCTGACATTATATTTATTTAGCCAGTGTATTAAGGTACAACATTGACTAGAAATTGGAACAATTTTTTCACTCATATCACATTACAACACTATGCTTCTAATAACTTACAGACATTACTGTGATACACTTGAAAAGCTCTAATTGCTTGAAAATTTTATAGTATTTAACATAAAAATATTAATGAAAAATAATTAGCCAAAATTATATTGGTGTGTGAAAACTTCTGATTGGTATAAAATAATAATAATAATAATAATAATAATAATAATAATAATAATAATAATAATAATAATAATAATAATAATAATAATAATGATGATGATGATGATGATGATGATGTTGATGATGAGGATGATGAGGATGATGATATTATCATCTATATTCTTTATAAATATCATCTATTAATGTCATCTATATTCTTTACAAAATAATAATAATAATAATAATAATAATAATAATAATAATAATAATAATAATAATAATAATAATAATAATAATAATAATAATAATAATAATAATAATAATAATAATAATAATAATAATAATGAATGCAGCTTGTAAATACCTTAGTTTATTAATTACTGTTCAAAAACTCAAGTTCTTTATCACTCAGTGATGGAAAGAAAATTCTCAGCAACTTTCAATTTGGATAATTATCAATTTGAGAATGTAAATCAATTTAAATATCTTGGTAGTTCTACAAGTGGAAGTGTGGACTTTGATGTTGAGGTCCAATACAGACTTCAATGTGCTGCTGCTGATTTTAACAAGAAAGAATATTTCACCATGGAGAAATAATCACTGTAACTAATTTAACTGTATGTAGAACTGTTGTTTTACTTAATTTAGGATATGGAAGTCAAACTTGGATATCCTATTAGTGCAATATAGACGCATTGAAGAATTCTTCATAAAATTTTAAAAATACAAGAGCCGATAAGGTCATAAAACATGTTCTTCTGCCTGTGGGTGATACAATTTGATTCCATTATTCTAAACCATACCTTCATTGGATTGAACATGTAAAATGAATATAGAATGGAAGACTTCCAAAAAGGCATTTTATGGTAAACTTGAGTGTGAGTTTTGTAGGAGATGTAGACCTAGTCTATTGCATCCTTTAGGAAGTTATAGCAATTAATAAAATACATTGGAAAGCTAATGTTAAACATGATATTAATATAGTTCAGAAAGAAAAGTTCCTGCTGAGGAAGCTAAAAGACAGCTTTGTAAAGTATTGAGTAAACAGAAAAATGGATCAGTGTGTTATGCATGTGGACATATTTATATTTTACAAATTGATTTCTATAGTCCTCACAAAACTCACTTCTAAGGTAGTTTTTTCCCTCTCTCTAATTTTTTTTTGGAGTGTAGGATAGGAGTTGGAATAGCCAGAGTCGTTTATGAGTGCCTGTTTTTTATTATTATTATTATTATTATTATTATTATTATTATTATTATTATTATTATTATTATTATTATTATTATTATTATTATTATTATTATTATTATTATTATTATTATAATAATAATAATAATAATAATAATAATAATAATAATAATAATAATAATAATAATAATAATAATAATAATTTCAGCGATTTACCACTTTTTGATAAAAGTTTCTTGAAAGAAACAAATTACCTTTTAGCAATTTATATATTATATCTACAAAATAGCTTGTAGATAATATGCTATGAAAATCAAAAGCATGTTTTTATATATATTATAAGGACTCAAAATAAAGTGAATAGCAGTATATTTTCACACTGCAATGTTTGCTTTGAATCCAATTGGACTCAAAACCACGTTTTCATATATATTAAAAGGACTCGAAGTAAATGAATAGCAGTATATTTTCATGCCGTAAAGTTTGTTTTGAATCCAATTGAAACTCAAAAACCCGTTTTCGTATATATTATAAGGACTCAAGTCAATAGCAGTATATTTTCAAGCTGAAAAGTTTGCTATAAATGCAATTGGAACTTAGAAAATAAATTTTAGATACTTGGGAATTTCTGAATTGAATTAGAATTCTTTTTCCAGAGACTCAGTCCATCTCCACCAATTAATCATCCGATAATTGTTTGGGAAGTTGATAATTAGTAGTTAATATCTAAATCTAGAAAGTAAAAATTACTAAAATCCTCATCATCTGGCAGTTGACTATACTGGTTAGTAATGGTTGCTTTTCTTTAGAAAGTTGATTCGAAAATCTTTACCAGAAGTAGAATACTCAAGGATGTTTTATCTTAGCTTTTAATTTTTCATAAATAATGAGAAAAGAGAAGGTATATTTTAGTTTGCTGCAGTTTTGTTTGTTTTTAAATATTTTTTATCTTTAAAGGCCAGCTACATTTAGTAAATTAATTTAATATTCATTCTTTAAAATTAGTAAGTGTGTATATATGAGTGTGTGAGCGTACGTGCATAATTCTGATGTTTGATAAATATTCCATTGCTAAATTTAAAAAAAGAAAACGAAAATAAAAAAAATAAAAAAAGATTTAACTCTTCAACAATCTTTTAAAGAACATACAATCATTAAGTTTTTAATGCTAGTTTCTAAATCAAATTGAAAGGATTTTCTGGTCCATCATTGCCAGCCTCCCCCCTTTTCAGCCTTCTCTTCTGATTTAGGGTGTAATTGTCATGTGATTCAGATTTGTAATTTAAGCCTAATTCTCACAAAAGAACATCGAAGATTTTTCTTTAAAAGCAACCACCGAACGTATCATAGCTAATGTTTTGTCACAACACTTTCTCTTTGATTTTTTCCTCCCTTTAGCTGTTGATGGAAAAAAGTAAAACCAAGGTTTTCAATTATTCACATCTTCTTTCAATTGAGTGCAATTTTTCCTTTTCTCACAATTCTTACATCAAAGCTAAGCAGCTAGAGAGAAAAAAAATAAATCGAGAATATAATGAATTTTTAATTAAGAAAATTTTAATATATGTGATGACTACTTGAATTTCTAAGTAACCTTGATTTTTATAAATTCTCAGTGCATCTTAATATTATAGTATATTTGCCAAAATGGGCCAGCAAGCAAAAATATAGATATGACTAACCCACAGAGACTTTTGATTTTACTGTCGATATCAGTTTGTCATAGCTTGCCCTCCCTCCCCTAATACAATTTAATTTAGTCTTTTATTTTTAAAGCTATATCATAAACATTAATAAAATGTGATATACATCTTAATGTAATGAAGTCCCTTTACATAATAAATTAGAAAACTCTAGATTATTTAAATAAATACATTTGCATATATAATTTACTAATAATTGCTCAAGTTTTAGCTATTATAAAACACATAACATTTTTATATAAATAGTTGTCATATTTCACTCAACTTGTCCCCTATCTTTCTTTTATATAATATTAACCCCCTACATCTATCCCTAAATACACTTTCATCATTTACATTTGGTAAATGCTCCTGCTTATTATCATTTAACTTTAATTGTTATACAAAATATTAGTTTATATACATGAGAGAAGATTAATTACCATCAGATAATGGTTTATGGCCTTGAAGTCAAGAAATGCTGATGATGTTGCAGAGGAAAAAATAACACTTGTAACTTTTAAAAAAAGATCCTAAAACGGTTAAATAGCAGAAGTTATAACTAGATATATGAACATATATAACCTTTTCATTCTATGATCATCTTTTATCCTACTTACACAAGGTATTAAAGCAGTAGCAACTTTTTCACACAATAGTGCCATTTATAGCTTGCACTAGGTGGCACTATTGTGTGAGAAAGATTGTTTTTCATCTTAAAAATAAAAAAAAACATATGATAATATTTTGTAACTACTTTCTTATATAATTTTGCTATCTTGATAGAAATATGTTAAGATGTGCAAATTCATTTTTCATGGATTTAAAAATAATATACCAACTGTGATACCATGATTTTTAAGACAAATTAGCTGAAACTTGGCCATAGGTTAAGCATCTGTTACATTAATAAATGTTCTTAAAAAAGGAGAAAAACTCCATAATTTTAAAAATTATAAAATACCATATATAGCTTAAATGAACACTTCACAATGCAATATGAATTATAGGAACATAAAAACCAAGAATTGTAACATAAAAACCAAGAATTTTACCACTGTTAAAATAAACTTCATCTGCCCAGGAATTTTACCTGCAGTACACATATCTTCTTTATAAAACTAGGTATAAAAGTATTGTTTAATCTTATATTTGTATCAACAATCTAATGAATGTTAATACATTTACATAATCATGCTGTAAAAAAAATGTATTAACATATTTGTATATTATTTTTATTTATTTGTTATGGTAGTATGATATCGGAAGTGATGGAATTATATTTATTCATCTCATATAATAATATTAAATGCAGTAATAAACATAAAATGATTATCTCAGGAGTAATGGACATCAATCACTTAAAAAAATATGGAGCCAATAATAAAATTAAATTTGATGTTTAATAAAAAAAATTTTTGATTATCATGTCTATTGTATAATTATTAATGTACAATTATTTTTTTAACAGTTAATTATGAAAAATATATAATTTACCAGTAATTTTTTTCATTGATTTTAAGTTCAATTTTATATTGTATGCTGTTAAGTCTGTCTATTTTATATCTTTGTATCCAGAGACTCAATTACTTATTCTAAATGATGATGAAACAGATGTGCAATAGTATGATATTGTACTTCTTACCTAGTACCAGTAAATACAGAAAGGAGTTTGCTGTTAACTGAAAGAAACCTCTACAAGACCTTAAGGAAACCATGCAGGAAAATTCCTAAGGTCCATTCCATATGTTCTTGTCATTGCAGCTGTTATTACTATGAGATTATTCATATAGTATATGAACATGGATTGCATAGTGAGTTTATTAGTTTTTTACATCCAAGTTTAAGATCAAAAAATGTCATGGATTTTTTTCTCAGTTGCCTGATAACTCTTAACTTTATAAAATATCAATTGATTTTTCTTAAAGGCAAAATGAATATATGTGAAGTGAAAAAAAAATTTTTTTCTAATGGATATCTACAATCATAACATACAAAAATAAATCATTGCCCTTATTTCCAAGAGGTTGTAAAGTCACCAGACAAAGCAGTGTTTAGTGACTGAAAGTGTAAAGTGGTAAAAATTTCCTGATTGTGGGCCCAGGTTGACATTTGATGATGACCTTTTATTTAGAAACTTACAACTGCAGATCACTTTCAAATAAAAAAAGATTGCAAGAATTGGAAGAACTGTTTTATATTTAATGAGATATTATTGACTTTAAAAGAAAAAGTGAAAAGACAATTGATTTTAAAAGTGGATGTATATTGTACTACAATGGCACAAGTATTAGAAGTACAAGTGGAGTAGGATTCATTTTAAATAAAAATGGAAGAATAAAGTTGTGGAAATTGATGGTGTATCAAACTGAATGGCAAGATTAGTTATTCAACTTAATAGTAGATCCAAATGTAGATAATTGAGGTTTATATCCTAACAAGTTCTCAGTGATGAAGTAATAGAATATTTTTATATGGATGTGCAAAAGACTTTTAATCAGACCAAACAACATTATAAAATTGTTAAGTGAGAGTTTAATGCTAGAATTAATAAACAATTGAAAGATGAAAGTGCTGTAGGTAAATTTTATTATGATGACAAAAATGAGAGAGGACATAGATTTGTGAAGATTGCAGAAAAGTATATTATGAATTCTTTTTTTGAAAAAAAAATGTTAAACAGAAATGGGCATGGAAGCATTCAAATGAAGGTATAGCAAAATTATATTATATTTTTACTAACAGAAAATACATATTTTAAGATTATAATGTTTTTTAATAAATTCGGCAAAGAAAGTAATCATCAATTAATGAGATGTAAGATACATGTTAATGCAAAACTAGAGAAACAGAAATTATTTAAAATAACAATATTCACAGTTGATATTCTTAATCTTCAGAAACATTCTAATGAATATAAATTAGAACTTGCAAATCATTTTTAAATATTAACAGATTTTGAACATTAGTCAGATTTGAATAAAATCAATAGGAAAATAACTGATACACTTTTAAAAACTGCAACAAAGATAGCTGGTACAAAAGGCACAATTGACCAGTAAAATTTCTATTGAGACTAGAGAATTTATGAAAAAAAGAAGGAATATGATAATATATAAAAATGATACATAAGAAAGATTAAAAATCTTGAATTTTGTAAAGTGATGTGAAAAAGAGTTGATAATGATATAAGAAAGTACAATTATGAACTAGCTAATAAAGGTATAAAAAAATGAAAGTCTCACATGCATAAAACTACATTTTGGTATTGATAGAAATAGAAAACATTTCTGCAATAAGAAAAAAAGATGAAACTATTACTAAAAGGTGAGATAACATCATGAAATGTGTAGAAGAGGTCTATCAAGAACTATATTGTAAAAAAGGGGAAACTACCTCATACCACTTCCTATACACTTAACAATATTGTTTTTCACACCAAAACTTTACTGTTACAGTTTCAATTGTGCTGCAGTCATCATCACACAGTCAAAACTGTAAGAGTAAAGTTTTGGAGTTGGTTTTTAGAAATAGGATTATAAAGATCTCTGATGATGACTGCAGGACAGTCGAAACTTTAAGAGTAAAGTTTTGGTGTAAACAATAGTATTGTTAAGTGTATAAGAAGGTTGGAAATGATACGATATGTAAATATAGAAATCAGTACATAAGGAAAGGAAGAAGAAGACAAAAATTGTATTGCTATTATATCTTCTGAATTATCTAGGATTGTTAATGAAGAAGTGAGACATGCAATTAAATTTATAATGAAAGAAAAAGCTCCAGGTAATGATTGAATTATAATCAATATCTTAAAAAAAGAAGATGAAGAAATAGAAAATTTTTTGGCAAAGTTATATAGTAAATATCTAAATGATAAAGATGTCCTAGATATTGGAAGAATGCAGTATTAATATTAATATTTTAAAAAGGTGATAAAGAAGATATTAGAAATTACACAGCTATCAATGTTTTATCAGTTTTATACAAACTTTTTAGCAAGATAATTACACCTCATCTACAGAGAACTTTGGATTTCAACTAACCAAGAGAACAATCTGGATTTAAAAAAGTTTTAGTACAGTGGATCATATCCAAGTACTGGTAGAAGTTATAGAAATGATCAATAAATATAAGTTGCTTTTATGCTTTGGATTTGTAGATTAGGAAAAGGGATTTGATTAAAGCATTAGATTATCATGGTAAAGACCAAATATATTATCATATTCTGATAAACATTTATAAAAATGCAATAGCAATAATTTGATTACATAATGATACTAGGAAGGTTACCATTGAGATGGGTGTAAGACAGGGTAACTCCATATCTCCAAAACTTTTTATGGAAGAGCTGCAAGAACTATTTTGTGAATTAAAATAGAAAGCTAAGGAAACAAAAGTAAATGGAGATTTTTTAAGTCATCTTGTTTTTTCAAATAATACTTCAGAGCTTCAAAAAATGTTACAAGAATTATCAGATGAAAGTAAGAAAGTAGGATTAAAAAGACTAAAGTAATGTGGATTTTCTCAAAATATGGAAATAAAGATTGATAATAATGAAATAGAAGAAGTAACAATTATAAATACCTTGGTCAGATTATTACTACAGATGGAAATATAATGGATGAAATTAATCATAGAATTAAACTTATGTTGGAATGCTTTTGGTAAAAATAACTTAATATTGGAAATATATCTATGTATTTGAAAAGGAAGGTTTTTAATAAACGTGTTTTATCACTTCTTGCTTGGACACTTAATAGAAGAGTAATACAGAGACTTCAACCCACATAATGAGTATATAAAGATGCATATTAGGAATAACAAAAAGAGATTGAAAACGAAATACATGGGTAAGAGAACAAACCAGTGTTACTGTCATTGTTGAAAGAATTAAGAGACTGGAGTGAAGTTGGGTTGGGCATATGTCTAGAAGAATGATAAAGATGGGCCATTAAAATCTTAAACTGTATTCCAGGAATTTGTAAAAAAAGAATCTGGAAAGAGACTGCATGTAAAATGGATAATAAAATAAAGAAGTATGTAGGGGGGATATGGGAACAAGATGCTAGAGATCAGATAAGAATTGAACTCGGAGAGATTTTCATTCTGCAGTGAATTGATAATGATAGAAAATGATGATGAACTCATACTGTTGCTCATTTGTCATTTATTTTTATGGAATAATATTTGCATTAAGAGATCTTTGGATAAATAGTTATATATTAATGCACTACGCTGTTAAACTACTTTTGAAAAAGATACCTTTTAAAAAATTATCTTTGAATTTATATTTTATTAATTATTAAAAGATCATTTTATGAATTGGATTTTAAACACGATTTTATTTTATAGACAGATATTAATGACAAATATAAAAATCCCTTTGGAGTTCAACTGAAAGTGCATCCACACTTATTTTTAAATGTTTCATAAATTTGTAAGTTTGTTTCTCTTTTAACTTACAGCTTCTTTCTATATAATAGATACTATTACAGCTAATTTGGATGCTAAACGATGTACTTGAGTAAATAAGATTATCTGTTACAATTGTTTGACTAACTTGTCCTTTATTAAAGTATTTTTTGTTCTTATCACTTTCTGATATATATATATATCATTAAAAACCAGTCAACACTTACATAATCACAATAACAATCAACAATTTCAAACTGTTGCCAAGGTAACCTTTTAACAATAAAGGTAGCATATATATATATATATATATATATATATATATATATATATATATATATAATAAAGCAAGTCATATATTATGTGACTTGTTTTAAGCTTGTATTACAGATATTTAATATAGAGGGTATACTAATAGCTCTAACAAGCTTTTATTGCTAAGTGCAACAAGAAGAAGCATTTAAAATCTCTATCTAGAATAATCCTTATTCTCAGATTGATTTCAAGCTTTTGGCTCACCTTTATGAGATGCTAGGATGAGGTGAGCCAAATGCTTGAAACTGGTTTGAGGATAGGGATTATTCTAGATAGAGATTTTGAATGCTTTCTCTTGTGGCTCTTATCAATAAAACCTTGTTAGAGCTATTTTATATATATATATATATCATCATCATCGTCATCATCAACCATTATCAATCCACTGCAGGATGAAAGTCTCTCCAAGTTTAATCCATCTACTCCAATCTTTAGCTTCTTTTCTCCACAACCCCCCTGCACATTTTCTTATTTCATCCATCCATCTCACATGTGGTCTCTTTCTGGGTCTTTTACAATTTCTTGGAATCCAGCTTAAAATTTCAATTGTCCATCTATTATCATCTCTTCTAGCAATATGTCCAGCCCAACTCCATTTCAATCTTTTAATTTTTTCAATAAGGTCAGTAACACCTGTTTGTTGTCTTACCCATACATTGCGTTTTTGATCTCTTCTTGTTACTCCCAACATACATCTCTCCATACTCCTTTGAGTGGTCTGAAGTCTCTGTATTGCTCTTCTATTAAGTGTCCAAGTCTCAGATCCATAAGTAAGAACTGGTAAAACACATTTGTTAAAAACCATCCTTTTCAAACACATAGGCATATTTCCTTTTAGTATCAAGTTATTTCTACCAAAAGTACTCCAACCAAGTTTAATTCTATGACTAATTTCCTCCATTATGTTTCCATCTGTATTAATAATCTGACCAAGGTATTTGTAACTGTTAACTTCTTCTAATTCTTTATAATCAATCTTTATTTTCATATTTTGAGCAAATCGATTAAACATTACTTTAGTCTTTTTAACATTTATCTTTAGTCCTACTTTTCTACTTTCATCTGCTAACTCCTGCAACATTTCCTGCAGCTCTGAAGCATTATTTGCAAAAACAACTACATCATCTGCAAAATCTAAATGACTTAAATACTCTCCATTTACTTTCACTCCTTTAGTTTCCCATTTTAATCCACAAAATACTTCTTGCAGCACTGCTGTAAAGAGTTTTGGAGATATGGAGTCACCTTGTCTTACACCTTTCTCAATGTTGATTTTTCCAGTATCATTATGTAATCTAATTGTTGCTGTTGCATTTTTATAAATATTCTTTAAAATATGACAATATCCTGGATCTATACCTTGATGATCCAATGCTTTAATCACTGAAGAAATGTGTATAGAATCGAATGCCTTTTCATAATCTACAAATCCAAAACATAATGACAACTCATATTCGTTTGTCCTTTCTATGACTTCTCTCAATACCTGGCATCTATTGTACTAAAACCACTTTTAAATCCAGCTTGTTCTCTTGGTTGGTGGAAATCAAGTGTTCTCTGTAGACGAGTTGTAATTATCTTGGTAAAAATTTTATATAAAACTGATAAAAGGCTGATAGGTCTGTAATTTCTAATACCTTCTTTATCACCTTTTTTAAATATTAATATTATTACTGCATTCTTCCAATCTTCTGGTACATCTTTATCATTTAGACATTTGGTATACAACTTTGCTAAAATTGTTTCTATTTCTTCACCTGCTTCTTTTAATATATCAATTATAATTCCATCATTTCCTGGAGCCTTTCCTTTCTTCATACCCTTAATTGCATGTCTCACTTCTTCATTTAAAATTCTGGGCAATTCGGAAGATGTAATAGATATAGGAGGTACTTGTTCTTTATTACTATATAATTCTTGATAAAAATCTTCTACCAATTTCATGATGTCATCTCTCTTTTTAGTAATAATTCCATCTTTTTTTCTTATTGCAGATATAAATTTCCTACCAATACCAAAATGTTGTTTAACATTTTTGAGACTTTTAATTTCTTCTACAGCTTTCCTTGCTATTTCACAGTTATACTTTCTTATATCATTTTCAACTCTTTTCCATACCATTTTACAAAATTCGAGATATTCAATTCTTTTAATACATCATTTTTGTATATCTTCATATTCCTTCTTTTCTTCATAAATTCTCTAGTCTCAGTAGAAATTTTATTAGTCAATTGCTGCTTTTTCTACCAGCTATATATATATATAATGTTTTCATGGTTATATGATGTAACTAAAAAAATATTTCTGGGTATGAACCATGTATTATTTTGCATTACAATCCGATATTTTGACGGACCAGCAACTGCCATTATCAAGGTTAACTTTTGAAAGAAAAATTGTTAGATCTCAAACAATAACGTAACTCAGTGTGAGATGAGAAGTGAGATTCAACTTGAAGTAGTTCAGCATTCACAATATGAGGCTTATCAAAATGTTTATTTCCCTCAGTTTTTTCACCTATTAATTTCAAGTTAATATTAGATAAAATGATAGGTTTCCACATAACTGTTGTGCTTCGTCAGCCCTATTTAAACAAGTAGGTCTCTTTAATATTCCAGTTGACTTTCTCATAGTTCTTTAATCATATCTTTCCAAATTAGCAAGTATTTTTGTATTGTCAAAATCAGGTTTGTGACTAATTTTTAAAAAATGGGAAGTAAAAATTGATGTGCTAATTTTTTGATTAAAAACATATATAGAGAGAAAAAATTTTAAAAGGCATTTACAATAAGCATGTTTACAAAAAATATAATAAAACATTGATATAAATTAGATTTGTATAATACAACAAGTATAGTAATAAAAAAGTTGACAAAAAATATATTAGTTAGTCTAAAAATAAAAGATGTGCTCCCTTCCTTTTCCTTTCATAAAAAAAAGAGATATAAATAAGGTTGATGAAGAGAAAAAATTTTCAGTCCAAGTGTAAATCTTTTTAACATATATAAAAAAAAGTAAAAATTAAATTAAAACATAAATTTTAGCAATCGTTTTACATTATTTTATTTACAGTATTTTTTTTTATAAAACAGCTGCTTACAGACAGGAGAAAACCTGAAATGTTTCTGCATTTATAATGTGATGCACAAGCAAGAAAATAGAGGTAGTTTAAATGCAAAAAATTAAAATACACTGTTATTGCAAAATAAGTCAAAATTAATTTTAAAACAGTGAAGATATTGGATTATTTTAAGAATATTTGAACAATAAAATTTATTATAGACTACGCATAAAAAAATTAAATGCGTTTTAACATAGAAAAAGTTCAAGCTCATTTAAAATAAAGCAATATAGAGAGGAAGATATTTATGATCCTTTTTTTAAAAGGTTTAATTTTGGTATAAAGTGATAATTATCAGATTGGAAGGATGGATGGATGGATGGATGGATGGATGGATGGATGGATGGATGGATAGATGGATGGATGGATAGATGGATAGATAGATAGATAGATAGATAGATAGATAGATAGATAGATAGATAGATAGATAGATAGATAGATAGATAGATAGATAGATAGATAGATAGATAGATAGATAGATAGATAGATAGATAGATAGATAGATAGATAGATAGATAGATAGATAGATAGATAGATAGATAGATAGATAGATAGATAGATAGATAGATAGATAGATAGATAGATAGATAGATAGATAGATAGATAGATAGATAGATAGATAGATAGATAGATAGATAGATAGATAGATAGATAGATAGATAGATAGATAGATAGATAGATAGATAGATAGATAGATAGATAGATAGATAGATAGATAGATAGATAGATAGATAGATAGATAGATAGATAGATAGATAGATAGATAGATAGATAGATAGATAGATAGATAGATAGATAGATAGATAGATAGATAGATAGATAGATAGATAGATAGATAGATAGATAGATAGATAGATAGATAGATAGATAGATAGATAGATAGATAGATAGATAGATAGATAGATTCTATCTGGTATTTAAAGTAATTATTATGGAGGGCTGAAGTACCAATGTTCAGACAGGCCAAATAAATGGAAGTAAGATTTGGAATTTTTATCATAAATGAACATGGATAAAGGCATTTGTTTTTATAGGCAGGAGAATCTTTTTATAAAAAAAAAACATTTAATTTGATGTTCTGTTAATATGAAGATATACCTGGAAAAACTCTCATGACTTGAATAGATATTAAATTGATTTTATATTAATATGGCAAAGATATTAAAATCAAGTGTTGAAATGAATTGCTTATCCTAAGGCATGTGTGGATTAAATCTGGAAATTTCTTAAATAAAACAAAAATTGTAAAAAAAAAACTTTTGAAAGCAGAAAAAACATTCAGCATAAAAGAAGGATAAAATATAACCAATTTAAAAATGAGATTGATAGAGAGTGTAATTAGCTAGAAAGATATGATAAAATAATGTTATAAAATTAAATAACTAAAAAAAAAGCAGGACAGATCTAGTACATAAGAATATTAACTCTTTGGGAGGAAAGATATCTAGTTTTATGTATTAAAAAGTGAGAATAATTTATGATCAAATTAAAAGGAAAGCTAAGATTAAAAAAAAATTGAATGATTTGTGTAGAGAATCCATATCTCATTACCGAATTCAAATGAGTAGCAAAATATTAATAAAAATGATCCATTGTTAAATCCGATTTGCAGAAAGACTGTGGAAATTATATAGTAGTACATCTTTTGGAAGGTAGGTGGAGATTTCCTTTGATAAGCATTTACATGAACTTACCAATCTTATTTTTAAAATAGCAGATTGTTCAGAAAAACATTTCATGTCTTTTGTACATCAGTATTAAATCTCATATAACAGAAATTGAAGATTTATTAATCTATATAACAAAAATTTTTGTTTGGATTATCCAAATTAAATCAGTATGACTAAACAATATATTGACAATAATGAATTTGTATTTTAAAAAATATACTTACTAAGAAATTTTATATGTCATTATCATTAATAGAATGACCAATACTAAATATAAATAGATCCCACTTCATCTGTTGCTTTTGGTCGAGCAGTTTGCCATAGGTTGTTCATAATTTTATATCAAATAGGCTTCCCAATCCATATTGTTTGCATTATTATTTTTTCTCATGTGTCATAGCATCATCCAGGAAGCAAACCCGCTAATCTAGGACAACTGCTTGTAATGCAACTGAAAAATAAAAAGACAAAATTTAAGTAAAAGATTTAGCTAATAAGAGTAATATCAGAGGGATATATTCTCTAATTTACAGAATATATTTGCAGAAGCAATAATAGAAATGGCTCTGGACCACACAAAAGTTTTGTACAAATATGAGCAGATAAATTTACAAAACAATTAAATTTGTTGATAATCAGACAATATTATTAGGAACCCTCAAAATTCTTAACAAAGCCATTGTTTATAATTTAGTATAGAAATGAATGTTAAAATGACTAAAATGATAGTTGTATCCAGAATTCATAAAGGTACTCAAAGTAGGATAGGAAATAATATAATAAGACATGTTAATTATTTTGAATATCTAAATTGAATAAATATTGAATGTAAGATCTGTAAAAAAGAAATGTACAGAAAAATAGCTATGACAAATGTCCTTTTGTAAGAAGCAGTTTTTTTTGACATCAAAGACATCAGAATTTGGTTTATAAAAGAGAATTATAAAATCTTGTATTTGTATAATTGACTTGTAGAAAACAGAGACTTTGACTGTTTTAAATACTGATATTTAAAGACTGAATATTTTTGAGATGTTGGGGGAGGGGAGTAGAAAAATACAAATACGAATAACACAAAAATCAAATAATAAAACCTGGTAAAGGAGAAAAGGCTGTTTATCTTTCAACAGTGGAATTGGATGGGTCATAAATTGAATCATCACATCTTGTTCAGAAAGGTGATAAAATATTTAAATAATATCCAAAAATAAAATCTCATTTTATTTTGATTAAATCATCTATGTGGAGATATTAATATCCAAAACTATAACGAATTAAAACAAGTAGAGAATTATAGATTATGGAATCTTTAGATAATTTCTTAATATATAAAAATTTAGATCGTGATACATATTCAATTTTATTCATAATATTTTAAGTGAATATGTTCAAACATATTATTTTTAAATGTTTTTTATCTCTAAAAATGAGAAATAAATAGTCAATCAATCTGGATAATTATTTTATATTATTGATTACAATTTCATTAGTGTAAATAACTACAATTTCGCTGTGTACATTAAAATATTTTTAAAATTTTATACAATATTATTTACTGTACATTTTAATTTGAATTATTTTAGACAAATACTAATGCCCAGTTTTGAGATATTTTTGACTAAAATTACTACATATACTGCATTATATAAAATAACAATTTTAGATAAACCATTGTAGAACATATTTTGCCAAGATCTTTTTAAATG
Organism: Epiperipatus broadwayi; assembly: GCA_028023455.1. NCBI lineage: Eukaryota > Metazoa > Onychophora > Udeonychophora > Euonychophora > Peripatidae > Epiperipatus > Epiperipatus broadwayi. The sequence continues at coordinate 3,834,002 of JAQFVV010000083.1, read as the reverse complement.
ATGTTTAAGATTATGAAAAATAGATATACACTTACCAGCTAACTATCTGTAATTTGTAAGGATTTTTAATAAGGATCTTTCAGTGTTTCTTTTTTTACACAAACAGTCTTAGAATATTTTTTTAGGTAGACAGATCATATCCAAACATACAATCATCCAATAGTGATAAATGAATGGGTACTGAGCTGTTTTTAACTAAAGGTTAAAGATCTCAGGTTAATATAGATTAGTTAGATAATAATTGTTGCACTGGCTGTAAAAGTAAAAAAATACAATCAAATATAACACAGTCTTCAGTACAGATGGACAAGAAATCATATTTCTATGAATTGAGAGACATAGGAACATATATATATATATATATATGTCATATTATTATTACTATTTGCGGGATATTCCGTGTAGTGAAAAAGCTAAATGCTGATGTTTCAGTACAATATCAAGTACCTTCCTCAGAGTGTCCTCTTTCTCAAATCATAAGAATGCATGTGAGATTTAAAATTGTTTTTATCATTTTCTTTCTCCTCATATTTAAATTCTATTGGTTGAGAAGTTTTAAAATTTATTTTCTCTTCCAATAGTTTCTTCCAAATGTTGTTAATCTTCTTTAACTCACACCTTTCATTTATGGTAACTATTGGAAGAGAAAATAAATTTTAAAACTTCTCAACCAATAGAATTTAAATATGAGGAGAAAGAAAACGATAAAAACGATTTTAAATCTCACATGCATTCTTATGATTTGAGAAAGAGGACGCCCTGAGGAAGGTACTTGATATTGTACTGAAATGTCAGCATTTAGCTTTTTCACTACACGGAATATCCCGCAAATAGTAATAATAATATGACATCTTTTATCCATGAAAACATTAGATATTATATATATATATATATATATATATATATATATATATATATATATAATATATATATATATTATATATATACTCTAGCTAAAGCTACAATTACTGGCCAATATTCAATTATCAAGAGTCACTCAGCACTGGTATACATACAATAAATCTAAGAATAATTCCGACCCCACTCTGCCATACTTTTAAACCTACAACAGCTAGTTTAGCCTATTTAGAATGCAATAATACAAAACACAAGTTAAAAGAAGCCTGTCATAACATCAACAATCCAAATGCTATCAACAAAAAAAAATCTTGTTTCCTTCTTTCTAACAAGTGGATCTTTTAAACCCACTTACTTACATATCATTTATATACTTTTTAAATTACTCTATTTATCTCCACTTTGTGGCTGAGTTGCTATAATTATGATATTGCTTTAGAGATACCAAAATCGTGCTTAGCATGCTAAGTGTATAAACATTCCAGTTTAAGCTTTTCTTACTTTTTCACTTCCAAAGCAATTATTCCAAATGATTAATTGTTTTTTTATGAATAATTGCCTTAAAAAATCTTCTGTTTTTAAGTACTATTTAATTATCTCATGCCATGGACAATGCGGTGATTACACTAAACAAAATGGTTTGTTGTTGTGATTATTATTGTTGTTGTTGTTGTTATTATTATTATTATTGTTGTTGTTGTTGTTTGTTGTTGTTGTTGTTATTATTATTATTATTATTATTATTATTATAATTATTATTATTATTATTATTATTATTCGTGGGTTGGTTTAAATATTAAAAAAATTTTCAAATATAAACTTATTTTTCCTTTTTTATTTTAAATCTTTTTAAAATTAAAATTGTATTTTAAAGTTTATTTTAGTTAAATCTGCCATTTAATTTTGAAAAGAAATTAAAACTATAGATTTGATTTATCATATCATGATATATTCATTATTTAATAATAATTGGAAAATCTGAACATGAAACACAAATGTCATTAAATTTAATTTGGATAGGTAATTTTCATTTCTAAATCATCCTTATTATCCATAGTAAACTATAAGCGATAGTTAAATTCAATTATAATTTTCAAAAATTCCTTCTAATCTAAAGAAACTAATAATAAAAAAAAATAGAATGATTCATTAACCTTTTGACTTGAAATAGATAATCCTTTACAAAAATTGATATTGATTTTTAGATAAAATAACCATAAAATATTTTACATGATAATTTTATTTTAGTTTAATGTTCTACTGCTAAATAAGTCAAAATGTAAATTCATAACTAGTTATATTGCGAAGTTCATTTCATTTTTAATGATTTTTGTTTCTAATTCTTTAGTATTAAATTTATTTTTATTAATAGTTTAGAATTAAAATAATAAGAAACATACGGGTCACTAAGGACTGTAACTACATTTACAAGTGAAAGTTTTTTTTAAAAAGGTCTCAGTATTAAATTATATGTAAATATATTTTAATAAAAGAAAATACATGATGAGAAAAACCAAACATGCACAAAATATGTCTAATTAAATGTCCATATACAAAACAAGTTAGAAAAGTTATAGTTTTAAAAAATATTATTATTGTAACAATAAAATTTATATGACGGAAATCAGCTGGTTATAAGTAATTTATATTTTTATTATAAATAAGCAAAAGATAAATTTAATATATAAATACGTTAAATTTAAAACAGTTAATTGTATATATATGTAAAATAAATAAAATATCCGTTAATTAAAAACAATATTGTAATTATAATTGAAATAATATTTTTAACGGTTTACAAACAATTACAAACAATCTTTAAATCCGCAGAAGTACTTTCGGTTACTTTCTAACCTGCCTCAACTGCCATTAAATTCAAAAACTAAAAGCGGAAGCAAACGTCATCAATTCAAATTCCACGAATCTCGTATTTTAATGTTAGAAGCTTGTCGATTTATTAAATGCGTTTTATTCCTATTTATAAAAATTGCCTCTTTAATTTTTCTTTTACTATGGTTTCTCTCTTCGTGAAGAATTTTCACATTTTCAAAATTAAATTTAAATTTATATTTACTGTTTTTTGATGATCGAAGAAAACTGAAGAAGATATTAAATCACTATTATTTTTATTTTTTACACGCTTATATAACAATTCGTGTTATATATATATTAGCAGGTATATGATTCACAAACAAAAGCTATAGTATATTGTGGATATATTCTGCTTTTGGTTTATTCCAAATTTAAAGTTTCAAATGGACTTATATGTATATAAAGAGAAAGAGAGTGAATGAGATTTAAAAAGAATCTAATGTTTTTAAGTAGTCTAAAATCATTTATAATCTATATCTTATCTAGAAAAGTTGTTTTTTATATATAAAGACATATTCGTTATTAGAAAAGTCATATTTCAATTGTATAGCTTATTTTGTTCTTAATAAATTAGAGGACTTGTAAATTCTTATGAAAGAAGAAATATTTTTAAATAACATTTTATTTATTTAAAGATTGCTGAAAACACCTTTATTTATAATCAATAAATTGTTTTTTAGTTATTAAAATATATGTTATATTCACAGAGGCAAACCTCTCCATACAGTAGCGCCACTCAGTGCAAGCCAGGGAAATCAATGGATGCAGGAATGTTTGTGCATAAAATCCCTATCTATTGCATACTCATCCAATATCACCAAACTAGTTTCCAACTTGTTTGTGGCTTTTATCAGTGTGGAGCCTTAGCTCTGAGAGCAAAGGGATTTTATGCACAAATCTTCCATTATTTTTCTGACTTGCACTGAGTGGCACTACTATATGGAGAGTAACAGCTTGTGCAAGCATAAAGAATGGTGATCATGTGATATGTTATATTTATCTAGAAAAAAGTGGCTATCATTATTAATCTAATGAATACATTCCAAATTATATTTCATTGTTTATAAAAGATTTTATCTCAAAAATCTGATAATTATGTTCTCATAATTAAATATATAAATACTATAATAGGATCATGGATAATCCAGACAATGTATGAAAAATCTGATAACTATGTTCTCATAGTTAAATATATGACTACTATAATAAGATCATAGTCAAGCCAGAGAAGAAACATATTATCAAAGATAAAAAAAAAAAAAGACTTGATACAGTAGGTACCTGTGCACCAAGGTGTATGGGTTAAAAGAAAAAGAATGAAAAAGATTTAAAATGGCATAGTGATGTATGTATTGTTTTATAATCAAGAATAAAATATTTTTATAAATAGCTTTCCAGTAAATGGTTATTGATAGACTGAAAACATATTTCTAGTTATTCAAGTGTGCACCAATTAGTGATCATGAAGAAGTAAAAAATATATATGAAATAATTAAATATATATATAAATTAATTGTATAATAATAATAATAATAATAATAATAATAATAATAATAATAATAATAGTAATAATAATAGTAGTAGTAGTAGTAGTAGTAGTAGTAGTAGTAGTAGTAGTAGTAATAATAATAATAATAATAATAATAATAATAATAATAATAATAATAATAATAATAATAATAATAATAATAATAATAATAATAATAATAATAATAATAATAATAATAATAATAATAATAATAATAATAATAATAATAATAATAATAATAATAATAATAATAATAATAATAATAATAATAATAATAATAATAATAATAATAATAATAATAATAATAATAATCAGATGCTAGAATAGAAAGGGAAGATTGGATAAATTGTAGAAGATTATAAAATAATGATAAAAAGGTTTGGGAGATTAAATGTATGATAATAATGAATATGTAGTTTTAAAATAACAAGAATTCACTCATAGAAAATTCTAATAAAAATAGATTTTAATTAGATTATATTGGGTAACAAAAATGTTTTTTTTTTCATATTTTAAAGATTAAAATATCTGATTTTTATTGTATTTTTTATGCTAAATCTAAATGTGTTTGTAAAATCCTTATCAGATGTTTTGTAAATGACATCTATCAAAAAAAAAAAAAAAAATCATGCAATTTGAAAATTGTTTGTATGATTTTCTAAATAATTTTCCTCAAGAATAATTCTCATAATAATCCAGAAATAGTAAGTCAGCTCATTAGGCCTTTCAATCTGGTTAATGTTATTTAGAATAAAAATATTTTTATGAAAATGATTATTATATTCATTGTACACTACATTTAGGCTATTTGAAAAAAGTACAAATAAATATTAAAAAATGAATTTTTAATGACAAATTGGATATTGCCTTGGTAAAACACCATTTGAAATAATGGGTAACCACACCCTAGTTTTCAGACTTGCACTTCTACAAAATATTATCGCAGACAATGTTGAAGCTCTCCCATGCATATTTCTCAACTTTGTTTAGCTTCCCCTCAAATATCATATCTCTTAATAACTTGATGATCTGAGAGTCTTCAAAAAACATTCCTTAATCATAGCATCATAGGTCATGAAAAACTTGCTTTGAAATGTATTCATCCAGTTTTCACTTTACTTATCAATTTAACAAAGGATTTTGTAAGTCTTAGTTTGATATACCAATGATGAAGAAATATTTTTTTTAAATCATCAATTGAAGTATATTTTCAGCCAATTCTTTTATATACAGTGATGTTGTTATCACCACTGTCACTCAATTTAATAAAACAATAATACTAAGTGTAAAACAGTAGCAACTCTCTTTCTACAGTAGTGTCACCCAGTGGAAGCTAAAGGAATTAATAAATGTTAGAAGATTTAGTATAACTAAATGTCACCATGATATTTCACTTGCATTTCTAATATTTTTAAAAGCAATTTTATTTTATAATATGAATTGTTTATGTTTACGGCTTGTTTAATAGGATAGACAAAAAATTTACATTATGAAAAATAGCCATTTTCAAACTAATTTTTGAGTAATTACCATTTTCATTAAAAACATATCATTTTCTGAGAAACAGCCTTTGAATTATAGCTCCTTCAAAAAAACAAATTTTATCATCACACTACCATCGATTACAAATCTTTTATCTTCGATCTAAAAGTATAGCCTACTTTTTGGCTAATTCAAATCATAAGCAAGGTGATTTATGTTTTTTTATAGCAATAAAAATGTTTTGTTGGAAGATTGGACAGCCTGAAAAGTTAAATCAAAAAATTCATCTGTTCTTATAATATGTTCCAGATTTATTTGTCATTATTTAAGGGTTCGTGCTTTAAAAAAATTGTTTTAAAAAATTTAGCACTACAGGGAATTGTTTTCGTTGCAGATAATGCAGTATAACCATTCATTAAATTCATTGTGAAGGATTTTTGAACTTATTGTATAAAAATAGCAATCTGTGGAGTGGGTTTGTTGTTCTCTTTTTCTTTTTTTTTAAATCATTCATATAGTAAATGACATGTAACATGAACTATTTACCTGGTTGGTCTTGTGTGTATCAGTATGAGGGACTCACTTCTTATCCTGATTACCAACTATATAAAGTTTATAACATTTTCAAAGATTATACCACCATATGCATACAAGAAATAATTATATTATGAAACGTTTGTGGTGTGACAAAACACTGTGTCTTTTAATGCAGTCATTGAATATCAGTCTAAAAATGATTTCCAGTTAAAGAGATCTCTTTAGCAGAATTCATACACTTAGACATCATTTTGGTATTTAAAGGACACATAATCATCCAAGCAACAGGCTATATATAAGATAAAATAGTTGTATAATTACAACATTGACATAAAACTTGAAGTAGCATCATATTATAACTAAAATGACTTAGAAATAATCTGCACTCAAAACTAGAATTATGTTTATTCAGGTGAAAACACTTTGTACCTGAATAGTCGGCTATTCTGACAAATTTATCTTGACAACATTGTCAAATTTTTCTTTCCAAAGACAAGAAAGATCTTACATTCATTTTTTTTTTTTTTTTTAAAAAAAATGTTTAATTTCTTTAATTCTAAGATTATTCTAAATAGCAAAAGTATAAATATGGTATCAAAAAAATCTAAATTAGTTGAGAGGAAGGGGGATAATTTTATAAATGGATTCAAAATCAAAAGTTCACATCAAAATCTCTGGATAAAAATTCTTGAAATAAATTTATAGTCAATTTACTAGTAATTGAAGCAACTGACTTTTAAAACCAATGAAAAAAAAAACTATTTAGTTGATATTAGAATAAAACATTTTACACTTTTTGGATTTAAAAAAAGGTCTTTTAAAATAATTCAAATAAAACTTTGACTTATGCAAGAAGAATTAAAAAGATATTGCAGTAGAAACAATAGATTAAGTAAAAAAAAGTGTTCTGTCAGTAAGATGATTGTGAATAAAATTGTAAAAAAAAAAAATAGATGGTAAAATATGTTTTTTCTTTTTAAATATAGAAATACGTGTAGATGGATTAATAGCAAATTAAATTTCAAACAGATAAAAAAAAAAAACAATAACTAGATGAAGAATGAAAGAAATTTAAAAAATTACAAAGACAGGCTAGATTTTTTTTTTCTCATGTGTCATAGCATCAGCCAGGAAGTGAACGATCTATTCTGGGACAACTGCTTGTAAAGCAGCTGTCGCTAACCTCTCGACCACCAATGCTTGGCAAAAACAGGCTAAGATTTGATAGTAGAATCAAACAGTTTAAATAGAAAACATGGTATAACAAGAACTGATTGAAGACAACAATTGTAAATTATTAAGAAAATATTAAAGAATATATAGGTAATTTATCTCATAAAAATAAGTTTTCATCTGTACTGACTGAAAAATAAAATCCACTAGATGCTAATAAATGTGTTATGAATAATAATAAAAAGTAAACACTTTATCTGAAATGAGAACTGATAAAACATAGAAAAAAATATTAATTGAATTATTAGAAGTTATTAAGAAAGGGATGCTTTAAAATAACTACATAATATTTGTATTGTAATTTTATGATTCGTGATTATATCCAGTACATTCCTTTTAACAAATTTGATTTTATCAAAGAAAATATGAGGATTTTATTATCTATTAGCATAATCCTATGTAGAGTTAAGATATTTAAGTGTCTTGAATATATATAATTCTAATTTAAAAAATACTTTTTAACCGGAAAATATGTTGGAAGGTGTAATTGAAATAGTGAAAATTAATATGAAAGAGTGAAATTTGGTGATTTTGTTAGTTGTATTACAAACAAAATATAAATGCAAAGATAAGATGCTTATTAAGAAATACTTCTTTTTACAGAAGAGATCAGTATTTAAAAAAAAAAGTGTAAGATAAAAGTATTATTTATTTTTATTTATATATAAATATATTAGATATAAAGATTTTCACAGGTTACAGATATAAATAATATACTTTGTGAGTTCATCATGTATGATTTTGATTATGAATAAACATTTTTGCTTGATTACATAAGCCATCAACTAGGTTATGAATACAAAATTATGCTGTAAACATAGGTTTATAACAATGTTAAAGTTCCACCAATAGAAACAAGAGATATATAAAATTGAAAAAAGAATCAGAAAATCTTCAGAGTAATATGTTTTTTTAAAAATTCCAACAGGTGCAAGTTTGTATGTGTCATCATGTTTATTGATACAGTTTATCTTTTTAGTATCTCAATGACTTCTTTGGTCTTACATTGATACAGTGGGTCACATCTGGAAAGCATTAAAACAGGCAAAACTCTCCATACAGTTATGCCACTCTGTGCCAGCCAGAGTAATTAATGGATGCCAGAAGACGTGCATAAAATCTCTATCTAATGCCTACTCATCTAATATCCTTCGACTAGTTTCTGGCTTGGGGCCTTCATCAATGAGGAGCCTTGGATTTGAGAGCACTGCACCTAGAACTTAGGATCTAATGCAACCCTCCAGCAACTACCTTTTATCTCTACTTTACTAAACTATGAGTATAAAATTGAAAATGCAATAATATTTTCAATCTAAGCTCAATAGCTTATATAGTCGTATGGGTCTGAACTCAGTTTAGTACCCATACATTTTGGTGCCTTTAGCTTTTTAACAACCATAGATGGAGGGTTGCATTAGATACTAAGATCTAGATGCAGTGCTCTCAGATCCAAGGCATGAAGGCCACAAGCCAGAAACTAGTGTGGGTATATTCGATGAGTAGGCACTAGATGGGGATTTTATGCACAAGCCTTCTGGCATCCATTGATTACACTGGCTGGCACTGAGTGGCACTATTGTATGGAGAGTGTTGTCTGTTTTAATAACAGTTATGTGCAAGCATAAGAAATGGGGATCATCTGGTTTTTAATGGTTTATCTGGAAAAGATCCTGGTATTAGAAAAATCAATATTGTTTCCTGAATCCATACCATGAAGTAAGAGTAATGGTGATGATGAGTGTTTTTAACTGCATTAGTATGTTCATCTCTTCTAGTACTGATACAACAATTGCTCATATCTACATAATAAGCTTTACAAATATCACAAAATTTCATAAATTCCATGAGTTTCAAGAAGGATTCAATATTTAGGCTTGGTTATGATGTTACTAATTGGTTGATAAGGAATTTATGCTGTTTTTTATATTGTAGCATTTTAGAAGAAGTCCAATACTATCTGAAGTTCTTTTTATATAAAGAACACAAACCCTAATAGATGTTCCTTTTTCTTTTTGTTTTTTATTTTGAATATTTTGGGCTTGAATTAAGGCATGGTGAATAATTTTATTATTATAATTATTATCTAATAAAACATTATTTATATGACTTACATCTTTCAGATGTGATTTGTCTGAAAGGTTAATTGCTCTAGTAAAAAACCATTTTCACTACAGAAAAAATCTGACTTGGTTGATGTTATGAAAATTGTGTATTTTTTTCTGAGAACTGAAAATAATAGATTATTTTGTTTTGTGGTGATGAGTACATTAAGAAAGTGACGTTTTCCATTAGACTCTGTCTCCATTGTAAATTTTATATCAGGATGAATATGATTTGAATGTAAAAATATCATATAATTTATTGTTACCATGTTTCCATATGATGAATGTGTCATCTATATATCTGATCCAAATAAGATGTTTTAAAAATGCTGATTTTAACGCATGAATTTTTATTTTTTTTTAATAAATCAGCTATTATGCTTGAGATAGGTGAATCCACAGGTGTACCAAAAGTTTGTTATAAAGTTGTCTATTATATACAAAATAGGTATTTGGAAGCCAATTTCTAGCTAAAGCAATAATATGGTCCAACAAATTGCAGCATTGAGAAATAAATTCCTTGGTGAAAAATCTTGTGTCTGTCCAAAATTCTATGTATTCCCAAAAATACATAAAGCAGATATACTCTTCAACCAATAGTAAGTGCAATAGGATTTCCCACTCGCATTTTACTCAAGATATTTCTGTGCTTTCATAAAATATATAAAATCTACTGACTTCCTACATAGTAAAAGGAATTATAATCTGGACCCTACATGTGTATGATGAGACAATGGCACATATATTGGAAGAGTGTCAAATTTGGAATAGCATAAAAAACATTATTAAATCCCTCATTAAAAACAAAAAATCAGCTTGTGTAAATTTGACTAAAGCCTTCAAGAATGGACATTTTGAGGTCATAAGGTTGGCAACATTTATAATTTTTTTTCATTTGGTCACTGAGAAATAAGATCATCTTCAAAAGTGAAGAAGAATATTACACTTATTAAAAGAAATTAAAGAATTAGACCAAAATTTTTCTGAGAATTGGATGTTAGACCTGGTCCCTAATAAACCTAAAACAAAGTGTAGTACCGATGATGAAAAGAATATAAAGTTGTAAATCCACAGGTACTAAGAAAATTTGAATGAACCATTTACCTAAAACATTTTAGTAATAAACTAAAGATCAGCCTTTCAAGCTAACGTACATGCACTTTTTACAAATGTTAATACTAATAAATGAATACTTTCACCTCCAACACAAGATAAGGTCTTTGCGAACAAATAAATGAATCCACTTATTCATTCAACGCAAATGCTTATATATGAGCAAATCTTAAATACGGAATGTGAAAGCGTGAGGATAAATCAAACACTTTAAATTACTGTTTACTATGTGTGAATGAATGATCCAAGAACTAGAAAATGCTATTATAAAGTTATTCACCTAATTGATGATTAATAGGAAAGGGCTTTCATTTGATTAACAGATCAGTTTTAATTAATAACCCAATAAATATATTAAGACTACTTTAATAATGCCTAATGGTAACTGATTTCTTTACTGTAAAGAATCTATGATATATTTCGTATAATTTTCAGTCTTAGGTACTCTATGAAAACCTGCTTTTAAGTAATTTTTATGAGTATTATCCCTATGTTGCATTGGCTAACCTCATGATCTATAAGTAAAGTGTATGGCTTTCATATATGGTTCATAATGACTAATCTCTCGAAATTTAAATGTTAAATTAATACACACAGAAACATTGAAAGTGCTCTTCTCTTCACTTGGTAAGATAAAGCTCTACAGACTAAATGGCCAAATATGGTTTTTAATCATTGTCTACATGTTCGTAAATTAAACAACTTATATGTGTAACACCATCATATATGTGATATAAATGATCAGATTAATGTAAATGGACCCCAACTATGATTTCTGGAATGGGAAGTTATATGACTTCAATTTCTGGTGATAACTAATGTCTTAATGTAATTGATATGAAATTAATTGTTTTTTCTATGTATACAAGCCTAACCTCCAATTTTGTTAACTGGTTTCCATTGAGATTGATATGTAAATGTCCTTTTTTTTGTAAATGATTCTCATGGTTTGTGAATAAATTTTCCTTTTGAAAGATAAATCATATATTAAAACCTTTGTACATTATATTTCTTTTTTGAACAAATTAAAACTTAATACAAATGATAATTGTGTCAGCTTTGATATTATTTCTTTTCTTACACATGTTTCAATTGATGAAGTTTAAATGTAATTTCATATCACTGCAATTTGCCAGATTATATTATTGCCTTAGCTAAACATTGCCTTTCAAAGATATATTTTGTATACCATGGACAACATTCCAAACAAACTTTGTACAGTTATTGGATCATCTATCTCTGGAATAATATCTGATTTATTTATGAAAAACGTGTGCATTAGAATCAGCACCTTTAAATCTAATTGTTTGGCTTAGATATATAGATGACACATGCATCATATGGAAACATGGTAAAAATAAATTATATAATTTTGTTTCACACATTTAGATAATATCCATCTTCATATTAAAATTACAATGAAGACAGGATCTGATGGGAAAAAAAATTTCTTGTTGTATTCATCACTAAGAAACAAAATAATCTATCATTTTCAGTTTTCAGAAAAAATTTCTATCACATCATCATTTAAATCAGATTTTTTCTGTAGCCAAAACTCTTCTCACTAGAGTAATTAACTTTCAGATAAATCACATCTGAAAGAAGAAATAAATCATATAAATAGCATTTTCTTAACTAATGGTGACAATAGTACAATTATTCGCCAAGTCTTAATCCAAGTCCAAAATAAGAAACAAAAAAACAAAAAAAACATATATTAGGATTTGTGTTTCTTATATAAAAGGAACTATAGACAATATTGGACATATACTAAAATGTTACAATATAAAAACAGGATTAATTACTTATCAAAAAATTAGTAACATCATAATCAAACCTAAAAATTTAATCCCCCTTGAAGCTCGGAGTTTTTGAAATTTTATGTAGCATTTGTAAAACTTCTTATGTAGGTGTAACTAATCGTTGTATTAGTACTAGAAGAGATAAACAAGCTAATGCAATTAGCAGCACTCATCAATATACTATGGAATCAAATCACAATATTGATTTCTCTAATACCAGAATCCTATCCAGATGTGATACTCTCTGTGAATCTAAGATCAGAAAAGCCATTGAGATACTAAAAAGATCAAATTGTATCAATAAGCATGATGACATATGCAAAATTCCTCCTATTTAGAAGAATTTTTTAAGACAAATTACTCAGAAGATTTTCTGACTTATTTTTTTCAATTTTATACATTTTTTTTTATTGATGTAACTTTAACATTGTTATAAACCAATGTTTGTAGCACCCCTATAACCATCTTTATAATAATCTATATTCACAATCAGAATCATACATGGATGAACACACAAAGTATATCACTTATATATGAGTGTTAGCATACATATATAGATGTGCTTACCAAGTATCCACTGCATAAACTAAAAAAATATTACCAGTTTTGGATTTTCAGTGCCAAGCACCATAATCATGTAGACTGAAATTAACATTAGGAATAGGAACATTCAATTTACTAGATTTGCTAATATTATTTGAATACTTTCCATTGAGAATAATCTTAATAAAATGCCAAATGTGATCAAATAAATTTATAAAATGTTTGGAATCTGCAAAATAAAACTTGAACCTTTGGAAATAAATATTGAGATGAAAAGATTAAGCATTGCATAACAAATTATCAAGCAGGGTGCACTTTTAATTATTTTAAATGTTACATAACTGATGACAAAATTTGTAATAAGTAAATTATTAACATTATTTCAATAAAGTTTTAGTAAAGGTAAAAAGTTATTACAAGGTTGGAAATTATTTTGAAACACATTGAAAATAGTGTTTTTTTTTATGTTTTATGGTGATAGTGTCCTAGTTGTATTTTTACATTGGACTATTTCCATCATCTAATATGTGTGTTGAATGTCTTTAGAACAATTTAATTTTATTTAAATATTCCAAATACATTCAACTGTTAGTAATATCACAGCAAACAGGTTAGTATATGCACTAACTGTTAGTAATATCACAACAAACAGATTAGTATATGCACAATGTTTTGAGAAGTATTGTTTTCCCCTCTTCTTCAGGTATTGCTGGCCAGACTAGTGACAGTATTAGCAGGGGATTTGAATCTGAGTCCTTAGATTCTTGATTATTGAATTTTAAGGTAACGCTCTAACCAACTGAGCCATCCTTCCAAATGCAACAGTCAGTAGAAATTTCATATACTTATAGAGAAGAAAAGATACAAATAAGAAAATTTAAAGAAGCTGCTCACATGACAATAACAAAAAATCCCATAAGCCAACCTAGTGTGACTATACATAATGTATGGAAACCACTAATCAAAACTTTGCTCTTAGGAAAAAGTGGAGAAATCAGGAGGAACCTCATAGATAAGTATATGAAATTTCTACTGACTGTTGTCTTTGGCAGGAGGGCTCTGTTGGTTAGAGCATTATCTTAAAATTCAACAATCAAGAATCTAAGGACTCAGGTTTGAATCCCTTGCTAGTACTGTCACTGATCAGGCCAGCAAAATTTGAACAAGAGGGGAGAACAATAGCTTTCGAAATGTTGTGCATATACTAACCTGTTTGCTGTGATATTACTAACAGTTGGTGCATATACTAACTTGTTTGCTGCAATATTACTAACAGTTGAATGTATTTGGAATATTTAAATAAAATTAAACTGTTCTAAAGACAACACACATATTAGATGATGGAAATAGTCCAATATAAAAATACAACACTGAAAATAGATTTACGAAAGAGATTTATTAAATGCTTTGTTTGGAATATTACTTCATATAGGCAATTAGGAAAAGTTTTTAAAAAAAATCACAATCTCTTGGACTTTAAAAAGAATGAATAAAAGCTTAGCAATTTACTTTTTTTCAATATAGAAATAACTATGAGGATATAAAAAAATAAAGCAGAAGACGGAAAGATGGGAGAAGATGATCTGGTGTGAAACTTACCTTTTGGTAGTTACTTATTGATGATTCCAATGATATAACCATTTTTTAAATTATTTTAATTTTAAATCATTTTAAACATTTTTAAATAAGTGTCTAGGTCCCACATTTATAATGAACACCTATTCCTTTATAGATGTAATAATAGGTGGAAAGATGGAACCCATAAAAGAGTTATAAAATTTGATATTAGCAATGAATTTTCCAGGATAATTATTTATCAACTTTATTAAGAACATTTTTAAAAAACAAAAGACAGAGTCTCAAAAAATATTGGTTAATTTTTTTTATATCAATATTCATTATATGAGGTTTTTGTTAAATAAATAAATGCAAAAATCCTCATCAGTAGAAATTGTACTAAGGAGTATCATTCTTGTAATAAATTGAAACATGAAGACTATACTTTAATTAGTCATTAATTAATTATTGTAAATATTAAAACATCAGAATTTAATTTGCCATGTTTTTTTAGAACTCTTTGTCTATACACTAACTCATTACAGATATGGATTGTATACCATGAATATCATACCATACATAAGAAAATGAAGAAGAAGAAGAAAATTATATTATGCCATGAAAGATGTATATTTTTTTAAAAATTTATTTCATGCTGCATATGATTCAAATATTTTTATTTTTTTAACATTCACTTTTCTGTTTGTTTAAATGTTACTTTTTTCCCCATTACATTTTTCAATATTTATCATTAAGATTTCATCTTTTTTTTTTTACTGTGTGTGTGATTTTTAAAAAAGTGTATTGCAAAAATATTTCTTTAGACATTTATTTTTTATCTTGGCATGTTTTTATTTCAAATATTTTTGTGATTTCTGATGTTGTGAAACCTATTAATTGGAAAACTACAATCATCAATGAAAAAGTTGAATTGTTAAAAAAAATCAGATCAATAATTTTATTTAAAAAAACATGCAACACATGTTGATTCTCAACTTTAAAAGTAAATAAAACAATTTGATTCTATGCTAAAAGTTCATTTTCAAATCATATGGAAACAATAGCAATTTGTAAGTCTGGTTACAATTACACAAGCCATCTTAATATGGTAAAAGTAATTGTTCAAAAAGTCTAATATTCATAGCACACTTTTATGGAAAAGTTAAACTTATCCATATATTGTGCACTATGTAAGATATATAAAGGCAAAAATATATACATTTCAAGCACTGGTGGCCTAGTGATTAGCAGAGCTGCCTTCCAAGCAGTTGTCCCAGGTTTGCTTTCCGGTCAATTCATTGACATATGAATATATATATATATATATACATATTAAAAGTTCATTTTCAAAATAAATAAAAATATAGCAAATAAGATGATATCTTCTAATAATGAAGTCAATTATGTGAGCTATCTTGATATAATAAAAAAACATGCCAAAATATAAGTCCTCTTTCATAAAAATGTTGAATTATTAAAAAAATCTTGTCAATTTTTATTATTACTTTTTTGCCATATATGACCAATGCAAAATTTATTCATAATCAAATAAATGTAAGTAATGAAATGAATTTTTAATTAATCTTTAAAAGCAATATTGACTAATAAATTTTACTAAAATATTGCATTTAATTTTGTTCAATTAATCCTATTTAATTTTTTTTTAATAATCTTTTTAAATAATAAGCAGAAGCATTTCTCTTTTTACTGTCTAATATAAAGGTATCTTCACAATTATATAATAGCATACAAAATTGTTTCTGATGATGACTTCTGGGTGGTTGAAACTGTAAACAAAAAAAGTATAAATTATATTTTATATTAAATTGCATGGTAACATGTTCATTTAAGGAGTATATGGTATTTTTCACAATTTCTGTTGCAATATTGGATTTCTATCAAACATTTAATGCAAAATTTCTCTATAAGTAAATAAATATAATTAATAAATTTTCATTTTTCACTTAACAGATTTTTGCAAATAATATTAAATTTTTATGCTTTTACTCAAATTCTTAAAATTTTTGGATTCAAAAAGTATTTTGAAATACCTATATTCAAAGTGTATTTTATTTAAAACCGTTGATATCCCTTTTTTTCTCAATAATTTCAAAATGCATGAACTAATGTTAGCGAAATTTTAAAAAGAAATAAAATTATATATTAATAAATTTTGGCAATGTAAATTAATAAAAAATTCAAAATATTTTAAAAATAAATTTAATAATAAATTAAGACTTTAACAAGTGTAGTATTTGTTGATTGCTAATAAAACATTAATCCACTCATAGTAATGTTCTGAGCCCTTATCCAAAGTTTTTTGAGTTTCTAACTAAAAAGCTAAAATTCCTAGAATGTTTTTAAAGTGAATAAAGTAATAAAATAAAGAGGAAAAAAAATTTAGTTTGATTGTTTTCTACTGATTCTTTATTCTTCTAAGCAATTCAGTCACTTATGATAATTGTAAAGATATAATCTTGAAGTTTTTTAATACTTTTCTTATAAAATTTTTCAAAAAGATTTGATGTTTCCAATTCTTTCACAATCTTAGATCTATTTTTTCAAAAGTTAAAGTGATTAAAATCCTAATTTTTTCTAATTATTTTTGTAGTAATTTGCATATCATTATGCAAAACGAAGGCCTGAAAAAAAACTTCATGGGGGGGAGGGGAGGGTATAAGATAATAGAAATGCATATAACTATATATACAAATAGAACTTTCATAGAAAACCTTGACAAACGTTTGAAGATGAAAAAGAAATTTATTGCCTCATCTGTGCAACTCTTTTGACATGAGATTACAGCAACAAAATAATTTGGAAAGTGAGAAAAAAGTTTTATTTCATTTAATATTTTTTTATTTCATTGTTGATATTGTCAATCTTTTCTTGCTGTTAGTAAATTGTCAGACATGACAGGTAAAAATTTTTGAATCAAAGATCAACCTATTATCTTGGTGCTCGAACATTACATGACCTCTTAAGCAACTAAACACTTGATTATTCTATTTATTCCAGTCTTATTTACTATCGGAAATTATACTTTAAATATCTTTTTTTATTTTCAGTCTCGCTTTGCATTTAAATAATAAAAGTGAGATGTAATTCCATTGTTCAAGACTATACTAAAAGTTGTTACCTTTCATATATCTTATTATTATTTTTTTTTTTAAAAAAAAAAAAAGCAATTAGACATACAGATATATATATAAAACGAGACGTTTGATTATTCCGGCAATTATTTAAGAAAATATCTGTATATTGATATAGTATTTTCTTTTATCCTATAAACCTTCTTTCGTAAATAGTTAAAAATATTACCTTCTATTTTAGAAATATTTATTAAGTTTATTTATTTATTTATTTATTTTATTAAAAACATGCGATAAACAATTTTAAACTAATAGCATATATATACTACATAAGGTTTAAAAAATTTAAATTCAAAATGCTTCTGAAAAGTAATAGATATTTTTTCAGTTAATTAAAACGTTACATGAATAATTTGATTATCTTTAAAGTAAATACAAAAACAAAAAAAAAGACACTTTTCAAAATTATTAAAATCAATTATTAGGGTAACTAAGCTTTTAAAAAAAATCTTGAAAATATTAGAAATGTAAAGAATTTTTTTTAAAAATAAAAAAATAAAATAATAATATTAATAAAATCAATCTAAAAATTGATCTTTATTTTTTCTTCTGCATGTATTTTAATTCAGCTGATATAAAGAAATTAGCAAAACTAAAACCGGCTTATTTTACAAGCCCGGGAGGTTGACTCATTCTCTATGACTCACTTAAAATAGCTACATTTTTTTTTTTTTTATCTACATAACATATTTTGTAAAGAATGTTGAATAATATTTTTTTGCATTGTATTTTTTTTTATTATTATTATTTTTGTGAATAAAATAAAAAATATAATGAAATTAAGATCCTATTTTTATTTTAAATTAAGGATTATGTTTTTTTTTTAAAAAAAAAAAATCATTTTAAAACTAATCCAAAATCACCATCATTGTTTAAAATAAAGAAAGAAAAATAAGTGAATCCAAAATAAAATTCAAATAAACACATATGCACACAGACAATTTTTATTTATATATTGACCATTGTAAAATCCCTTGCGGTGTATTAGTTAAGTGTATTAGCTTAATACGAGCATACTGTGAATTTTAAATGTAAATTTTAAAGATTTTTTTTTATTTATGCAGCTAAATAATTTTTTCCGAGAGAGCTCATAATTATTTTAGGTAGTCCGACCCATATCTAACTTAAGTTACTTATCTGGTATTTATCAAAATCCAGTTATTCTTACTTGAAGATAAAAACTGCACACATAATTATAACATGATGCAAACATCCTCTTAGTAAAAATCATCTCATACTCCTACCGATAAATTGATTTTACCTTTACATTTATTGATCCCTCATTAGAAATCTGATTAATAACAATCTTCAAATATTATTTCTGTGTTATCATTGTCCCTGTTTGTGGAACAAATATAATCAGTGAAATAAGGTATCATTGATGCGGTCATATATACATATAACATAAAAAAACATTATAACAGAGTTTTAAATTTCACATTTAATTCCAAACTTCTTAATAATCTTTCATCCATGCTTGATTTGTATTTATGCTTAACAAACTAATACATCAGGTTACCTAGAATTGAATTTGAAAATATCTATTCTGTTATAGTGTTTTTTATGTTGCATGCATAAATGACAGATTTATTCTACATATGTATGACATGTAGTCATGTATTTGTGTGCATATTAATAAAAAAAAAAACTATAAATATTATTTTGTGGATATGAATGAGTTTATTAAAAAATGCATATTTTTTAATGTTTCAAAGGTACTTGATTCATTCTTTGATAAAAAAAGAAATATTGGCTACATTTGTTTACCTTTTCACAACATTAATTAAATCATAAACACTAGATACAACAAATTAATCAAAAAAACATATATTATTAGTAAGACAAATGTGTCATATTATAACTTTGAAGATTGAGGGAGTCCTGACTAGGTTTCTATATATACCTTATATTCGGAAACTTTTCTATCCCTTTCTCTTATTGTTTCTAGCTTATTTCTAAAAAGATTTAGTGGTCTTCTTTGACTTTTCATACACACATATGCATCTTGTGCACCATATAGCATAGATAATAAAAAGATTGGCACATATATTCAAAAAAATATCTTAACCAAATTCCCTAAAGATATACCCAATATTTATTTTTTTTATCTTTAAATATGACTGGTATTTTCATCATGATCTGATCAAAGCTGGGACATAAGGAAAAAATATAAGATTGGGTTTCAGACTCTCTTTTATAAAGATTACAGCAATCTTTTATCGATTGAATCTGTCTTTTATACTTGTAAAAATATTTGGTAGGTAATGCTTCTAAGTTAATCTTAACCAGTAAATCAAAGAATTTACGTTTAAGTTACCAATATCTAAATTTGTGATCTTAGTAAAATGTTAAATACAATTTTTATTTTAATAATGACTACATTCTTGAAATTCTTTATAAGAAGAAAAGCAAAACAAAACAACAATCATGTCACTATCTACATGCTAAAATCAAAAAAGCAATGATGTTAGATTTATATTTTTCTGAATTTTCCACATTTCTGTTATTATTAAAAATTTTGGTGTTAAAACTTGCATATACAGTAAAATCTACCCATCTGTTAATTAACTCAGGCAAAACTCTCCATACAATAATGCCACTCAGTGCAAGCAAGAATAATCAATAGATGCCAGAAGTCTTGTGCATAAAATCCCTATCTAATGTCTACTCATCCAATATCCATAGACTAGTTTCTGGCTTGTCACCTTCATCAGTGAGGCATCTTGGACCTGTTAATTACTTAATGCTTATATAGTTATTGTTCTAGTATAAATTGTATATAATATATATCTCTAGAAGCTTCCATATCTTTTTTAATTGTCAATATTTCTGCTTTATATAAACCAACACTTCAACCAAAATACATTGCAAATCTCTTTTTAATTTCACCTTCAAAAATATACAAAATATTATATTCAGTACAGAATTATACCTAGATGGTAAAAATCCCAGATTAAGCTGTGTATAGACAGGTAAGTGGCAATGCACTGATTATAGAAATAAAAAATATAATTATAATAACATCTTTATCTCTAGAAAATCAGAGTCGATTGGATCTCATTCCTAAGTGACCCTGTAAATATTGGAAGTGAAAATTGTCCAAGGCTGCAAGCTTTTCTAGAATTAAAGAAAGATAATCAATCAAATTGTTTATTAGGTAATGCAATAACAAACATTATATTTTGTTTAAAAATAACAAAATCTAGAATGAAAACAATAACACTTTCTGTTACATTCCATAGAATATAATAAAATGTAATTTCCTTCTACCTTCATTTTTCTATTATTAGAATTCCATATGCAGTGAAACAGTTATGTCTTTAATGGCCTATTAAACATAAAATCAATGTCTTCCTGTTGTGTGTGATTTTAAATCAGTTTGTGTATATGTAAACAAACTATAATTCATTGTTTCTGTTATATATTTGTGAAATTTTTTATTGGTAAGTATGTAGATTTCTAATAAGTACTGTATTTCAATACCATTCACAAATGACATTAAATTTCAATTTAATTTAATTACATTTTATGAAAATTAACAAATATATAATTGTTTTTTATATTTAAATATTTTTTTGCAATTTAGTTTGTTTTTGTTCATAGGAAAAGAGGGAGAATTTTCACAGTATATATATATATAATAAATTCATAAGCAAATGCTTACAATACCAAATATTATTTTAATTTCAGATTTTTCTTCACCATTAACAACTATCGTAAGATTTAATATGCTTGCCATATATAGTGAAATTAAATTCTTAAAAAAAAAAGTTGCAATAATTATTTCTTAAGGCTAAGCACTTTCAGAGCTTTCATCTCCATATTCATAGCCTTCAACCATAATAATTTATGCAAATCTATGCAAGCTCATTTATATTGTCCAGCTCTTTGAAATAGAAAAGCACATATCTTTTCTGTTTATTGCATTTATATCTCTTGCTATATACCATGCCTTCTTAATTTTCCTCTTGATGTCACTTCTTTCTGTGGAAATTATTATAGCACTTGCAGGTTCAAATTCATGATTAGCTGCTTTTTGATGGTCCACAAACACTGAGCTACCTTCATTTATGCTCAATACCCTTTTGTATAAATATTTGTGTTGAGCCACTCTATTGTTTATAGTGGCCTGAGTTTCACTGTAGTATACCGCTCCACAGTTTGCTTGAGTGCATTGTTTGTAGGTCAATTTTGTCCTTGAAATTGTTAATCATTCTATTGGAGTTGGGAGGGGTTCAAAAACCTACTGTGAATTCATTCTGTAATTTTTTGGTTCTCTTGCAACGTTAGGTATATATGGCAGACATATATGTTGTTTCTTATCCTTGTTTGGTTTGTTTATATTTTGATAGAAAGTTCTGATTCTTTTATTATTTTAAAACATTTTAAAAACAATTTGAAAATTAAATTACATGATCATTGGTCACAGACATGGGATAAGAATGATGACAGTTAAAATAGTTATCATTTCAATACTCTCCTTCTCATGTTTGCACCAAATTATATCTAGTGATACTCAAAAACAATTCCCATTTGTCCATTTACAACTAGGGTTAAAAAATACAAGCCTAAACTTTGTATTTTGCTTGAATATGAATAGTCATATCCAGGTTATTGTGCGAGAATTGTTAGCAAAAAACATTAATAATACATAAGTAAAAGACAATACCAAATCCTTGATCGGTCAAATGAGAAATTGCAAGTTTTTATTCTTCTTATTCACATTTATTTACTCTTCCGAGTAAATTGTGTAAATAACTTCATATTAATCAGACAAAAAGATACAGGAGAAAAAATTTTGATGAGGTTTTACTTGATGAAAATAAACTTACCAACGATCTACATGTTGGTCCTGTATTCAATCCTTGAAACAAATGTTTATGAAAAAAAAAAAATTCAACAATTAATCTGCAGATTATCAGATCCAGAAACATATTTTACAGTGCAATGATTTGATCAAACGATAGATTAAAGCACTGCAAATATAAGCTCTGATAAAAACAGTTTAAAAAGCATCAAAATAATTTTAAAGTTTTGTTCAATTTTCAGGACTTGCCCAATGATACAATAAGAAAATGTGCAATAAACTTGAAAATGGCGAAAGATCAAGTGGCATGGAGAAAAGGAACAAATTAAAAACACAAAATTGATTGATATAAATAGTTGTGTTGTTTATGAAGAAATAGAAAGACTAAATGTTTGAAATTCTTGTTTGCATCAGTAAGTTTACTGTATATACAAATTTGTTTATTGTTCTTCAGATAATTTGATGTCCCAAAGTCTGTCAAAGCAGAAAAAAGAAGTTTTTCAAAGCTAAACTATATTTGAAATTATCACTTCAGCAAAAACATTTGCATAGTTTGAAAAATGATGTCACTAAATCTGAAATTATTATATCTTTAAAACTAGATAAAATTCTAAAATATTTTGCAAAGAAAAAAGCAAAATATATATCCTTTTCATAATATTATCAAAAATAGAAATTAATTAAATCCATTATGCTGTTTTTTGATATAAATTGTAATAAATAATATATATATAATAGCTATATAAATATATTAAAAATAATTACATATAAAAAGTATTTTTTTAGTACATGGTTTACTATCCTTTTCAAATGTTAATAATCTATTTTAACTTTATGTGATGCGATGTAATGTATTATGGCTTCTCCTTAAACAAAGTCAAGAATCTCTCAGCAACTATGTCCAGAGAAACCTGTTAGCCACTTAACTTTCCATTCCCCACTTTAAGTTTTCCCATATTCTGCTCCATTTCATTTCCACAACATAATCTTTGTCAACATGTGGCCTTTATATCTAAATTGCCCTTATCTTTTTCCAAACCCAGCATAAAAACCAATAACCCACTTTCTGTATAATCACTTTTTTTTTCATATTTATTCTTCCATAACTTTATTATTTGTATCCTTTCTGTTTTCAAGCATTTACATTCAATTAACAGATGCCTAATATTTTTTATTCCTTCCTTACACAATTTACAGACTAAATCACCCATATTTTTCCATTTACATGTATATTCTCTTGTTAATTACTGATAAGCTAAAATTAATAGCTGAGGTGAAACTATAAGTTTATTATTAGTAAGCTTCTATTTTATGGACTTAGCGCTTTCGGAGCCCTTACTGCTCCATAATCATAGTTCTCTTGTTGCATATATAACACCATCTAGTGGTTTCCTAATGGAAGTAACAACAATAACAAAATAAAACATCAGTAAAACAAAATAAAATTTTCATACAAAGATTCACTATAACTTCAAAAAATTGACTATTCTAACATAACAATATACAAAATAAATAACACATACATTATACAACTTTATATATATAAATCCTATTATAATTTTCTATTCATTTCCAATTGACTAACTGTCAACTAAATTTATTAAAGTTTTGTAAATATTCATACACTTATTTAAGTTATTTTTAATGTCATCATCATCATCATCAACCATTATCAATCCATTGCAGGATGAAGGCTCTCCAAGTTCAATCCATCTCCGATTTTTAGCTTCTCTTCTCCACATCACCCCTGCACACTTTCTCATCTCATCCATCCATCTCACATGTGGCCTCTTTCTGGGTCTTTTACAATCTCTTGGAATCCAGTTTAAGACTTCAATTGTCCATCTATTATGATCTCTTCTAGCAATATGTTTAGCCCAACTCCACTTCAATCTTTTAATTTTTTCAATGAAGTCAGTAACACCTGTTTGTTTTCTTACCCATACATTGTGTTTTTGATCTCTTCTTGTTACTCCCAGCATACATCTCTCCATACTTCTTTGAGTGGTCTGAAGTCTCTATATTGCTCTTCTATTAAGTGTCCAAGTCTCAGATTGATAAGTAAGAACTGGCAAAACACATTTGTTAAAAACCTTCCTTTTCAAACACATAGGCATATTTCTTTTTTGTTGGAGAGAAGCCCATCCATGTTTGTATACTATATGAATAATCACATAGTAATAACAGCTGCAGTGACAAGAATGTATGGAGTGGACATTAGGAATTTGCCCTGCTCGGTTCCTTTAAGGCCTCCAAGAGGAATCAAAGGGTCTCCTTTCAGTTAATAGCAAACTCCTTTCTGTAGCCATTTTTAATGTATTGTTTCATACATTTATCTTCTCTTTGGATCTTTAATGTAATTTAAAGGTTTACTATTTTTATGTCCATATGTTACATAATGAATGTATAATGCAGATTTATCATCTCATCTATTAATTGCATTGTTATATTTGTTGACTCTTACCTTTAACTATTTCCCTGTATGCCTATAGCAAATTATATTTCAAAGATCCTAGTTAAATTTTATTTACAATTCTTTTTTAATGATGTTAACTGTTTATACTTCTACATGGAATCTGATAAATGTATACATAATAGAGAAGCTTGTTATTTCTATAAATTAAATACAGTTTAGTGCTTTCAATAACTTATGGCATTCTCATATATCTTGCTGTGAATATAAAAATACCATAAGTTCTCAAAGTACTAAGCCATATTTATTTTATAAAAATAACATGCTTCTCTGTAGTTACATATAAAAGCACTTATTACATTTATTAAGTTCTTTTTTTTTTTTTGTATAATAAAATTTAATAATTTATTAATGATTTTTAGAAATTCCCCAAAATGCTAATTTCTTCCCAACAAGGCTTTATGCTTACATGCTGAGTTATATGTATATTGTCTATACTAAACTTAATGTAATTATAAAGGACTTGAACTTATAGTTTCAAGCTCTCTACAGCCATGCATTCAATCTTATAGCACTTACACATGACCACATACATATAAAAAAGACAAATGATCTCCAATATATGTATTTCATGCTGAATCAACACTCATCACTTGATCCAGATTACCATCTCTCACACATATATACAGTCAGTGCTCAGTTTATATTAAGATTGCAAATCTTAAAACTTTAATGAACAAACTTCAATCTTCTCCATCTTCCAACTTTTTGGCCATCCATATGATTAAAAATCCAATGAAGGAATACTCAAGCTCTTGTTGATACCAATATTATTGTTATACCCATGTTGACTTTAAATCACTCTGAACAATTATATAGGACCTTAAGATATCAATTTAAATACCCAGAACATGGTTGGTCAGAATATAAGCTGAATATATAATATTCAAATACATGTATATTGTCTAGACTAAACTTAATGTAATTAGAAGGGACTTGTACAGTAAGTTTAGTATAAACAATATACATATATTTGAATATTACATATTTAGCCTGTATTCTGCTCATCCACCTTCTGTTTATATTTATGCAATTTTATATTTAAATATACTTAAATTCATTTCTCTATGAATTATCATACTTTTTTACACTCACATTTTGCTTGTTTTTCATTCAACCATAGAGATATAAAGTCTATAATAAATTTTAATCTATTTCTAATTCTACAGATTCTGGTTGTGAGTCCGGGACCTGAAGAAATGATTCCAATTAGGTAAATTTTCTAAAGTAGACTCTAAATGTCTGAGCATCAAACCTATGATTACCTTTATCTTATTAAAAACCTTTTAATCCATGTAATTCTCACCCTTTTTTTATCATTTCTTTATCACTACTTTTATCACGAATTAATCAATGACACAGCTATTTAATAAAATTATCTTGCCCTATTAATCTTAATGGCTTATTTTCTCAAATAAATTTTGTACTTTAGCTTTATTTTTATGTTCATCTTTTTACAAATTCTATTAGTTCTATGTAACTTTTATAAACCTTTGCTTCAATTTTTATACCAACATTAATTCTATTTTTATTAATGAAACAAATCAAAGTAAATATTAACTGAAGGAATTGAAAAAATCCTACAACTTTTCCTAAAAAAAAGATATTTAAACTTAAAAATATCTTCTGATTCATATTCAGATTTGTTAAATATCTATGGTTCTTGTCTTTAAAATGTCTTGTTAAACAATTCAATAATTTCCCAATAACATTTTTGAAATTAATAACCAAATATTAACACTCTCCTTTTTTCAGTATATTTTTTATTTTCTTTCTTTTCTGACTACAAACTATTCTTCAGATAAAAATAAAAACAAATTTAATCTATTAAAATCTGTTCAATATTCTAAACAATGCTTTTCTGACTACTCTTTAATTATAAACTGCAGTATCAAAATTATTTCAAACTGCATCTTCCATAATCTTTAGTAATTCAACTAGAATATTATCAATTTCCTGATTTACTAAATATTAGCTCAATTATTAAAACAGGCAAAACTCTCCATATAGTAGCGCCACTCAGTGCAAGCCAGAGTAATCAATGGATTCCACAAGGCTTGTGCATAAAATCCCTATCTAATGCCTACTCATCCAATATCTCCAGACTAGTTTCTGGTTTTTGGCCTTCATGAGTGGCACTACTGTATGGAGAGTCTTGCCTGTTTTAATAACATTTATAATCAAGCATAAGAAATGGTGATCATGTGGTGTAAATATTAACTCATTGATTACTTTTAGAACTTCTGTTTCCATTACTGCCAGCTAGTTTATAATTATACAAAGCAGCCTCTGAATATGCTGTATTTTGTTCCAAGATTTCTAGCAAATAGTGTAATTGATGTTTTTGTTTGCAACTACAATACTCAGTATTTAACTAATTTTAGAAGTGAATAAAATCTTCTAGCACTATCTATATTATATTTAATTAAATATCTTACATTATCATCCAACAGCAAATGAAAAAAGAATAACTCTTCCAATTCCTTTCTGAATATTTATTAGGACAGCAAGTACAGATTGCTGACATTTGTAAAATTCAACTTAACATTTTACTAAGATATGTGTATAGATCAAATCAAATTTGTTATAAGTGATATTTTGGGGGCTCCTTTTTTATCAGCTGTGATGGCTGAATAATGAAGTATGATGAGGTGAGTAATTAAGCTTAATATAGTCAATACTGGAAGTGTAATTAATTCCTAATATATATATATATGTCCATTTAGATAGCATAAGCATATATATATATATATATATATATATGCTTATGCTATCTAAATGTTTTTTAAAGACTCAGTATTGTATTCAAAAGTATACCACCCTATAAGTATACAATACTTTTCAACACATATAGAGATAGAACACAGCTTGTTTTTTAACATGTGTATACAAATATCTATCATCATCATCAACCATTATCAATCCACTGCAGGATGAAGGTTTTTTCAAGTTCAATCCATCTTCTCCAATCTTCAGCTTCTCTTCTCCACATAACCCCTGCATACTTTCTTATTTCATCTATCTATTTCACATGTGGTCTTTTTCTGGGTCTTTTACAATCTCATGGAATCCAGTTTAAGATTTCAATTGTCCATCTATTATCATTTCTTCTAGCAATATGTCCAGCCCAACTCCACTTCAGTCTTTTAATTTTTTCAATGAGGTCAGTAACACCTGTTTGTTCTCCTTACCCATATATTTTAAAACTACAATACATAAACAAATTAATATTGCAAAAACATTTTTTTTAAATGTCATTAAACAAAGAGATCATATATTTACATATATGTAAATATTCACTCATATTTTTCTTTATTGTTATTCCACAAACAGCTTATGATTTTTTATTATTATTAAATCAGTAATTTTTATTTTACCATTTAATGAAAGTACTTCAGAAGTTATCTTTGCTTTGGCAGAATTATTATCAATACTAGCTTTAAACTTAGACGGTTTTTTCAAATTAAATTTATACTTTTGGAGAAGAAAATGGAAAATATAACTGAAAGTCAAGCATTACAATTTAGTGTGCATGTGATTAAAGAATATGCAAATCATGTATGCCTCTAAAAAAAAAATTAAAATAAAGGGGATGAGGGAGATATGTTTAATTTTTAAATAAATTTAAAGTTATGTATTTGAAATATATGAAATGCATTAAATTCATGCTTCATAAGCTATTGTTAAAGTTTGGCTTATCATATTAATACATTTGTCAAGCGTTGGTGACTGAGTGGTTAGCACAGCCACCTTACAAGCAGTTGTCCCGGGTTCGCTTCCTTTCCGATGCTTTGACACGTGAAAAAAAAATTAAGATTTTGTTATTCGAAAAGTATGCTTGTTACTTATAGTCATATAAAATTTATAACTGGTAAATTTAAATAATTCAGTGAAAATGTGGAAATATTGTAAAATTTAATGTGCATTCAAAATTTATATCTTTCTAATTCATTTACAAGTTTTATTTAACAACAGTTTTAAATTGCAGTGTATGCAAATGAAGTAGTGAATATTAAAACAGTAAATGCAATGGCATCATTACACTTCTCGTTTTGACATTATATTTTTCATATAAATCTTTTTTTTTTGCTTCATTCTTACAATATTTTTTTTTTTTACTAACGTCTTATCATTCTTTTTATTTCTGCATTTTTTTTATCTCAGTTTTAGTATTGTAATTTCTAATATTCCAATTTTAAAGGTCTCTTACCTAGATCAGTATTTGCCTATTTTTTCTTTATCTCACTGATTTTATTACATATTTAAATTGAGGAGTTTGAACTCAGCATTTTTTAGTCTATTCATCTTCCACTCTATTTCACGCGACCAATACATATGACCACACACATGTAAAAAAGATACCATATCCCCAATATATATATTTCATGCAAATTCAGAACTCATCGGTTGAGCCAGATCATAACTCTCACACATATATACAATCAGTGCTCAGTTTACATTACAATAGCAATTTCTCAAACTTTAATGGACAGGCTTCAATCTTTTCACCCTTCCAACTATTCAACTACTCATTTAATTGTTGGATTTGATATTTTAGTAATACCCATGTAAACATGACATTAATCTAACCTCTCATGTTATCAGACATTACGTATCCATATGTATTAATAGGAGAGGGATGGTCTGAACTTATACTAAGATGTAATCTATTTTCCAAACAGTATGTAGTTCTAAGGCAGTATATTATTTTCTTATACTGAATGTTTTCTATATATGTAAATAAAGGGTTTGAACTCAGGATGTTTCGTCTATTCATTCTCACTCTATCTGAAACAACTAATACACATGACTACACACATGCAAAAATGATACATGATCCCCAATGTATGTATTTCATGCAGAACCAGCACTCATCAGTTGGCCCAGATCATCATCTCCCACTCATATATATAATCAGCATTTGGTTTATGAATTAGTTACTATAACTTTTTATTTACTATTAATTTTTTTAATTATATTTATTAAATTGATATATTTTCTATCTCATTTTTTAAAAAAATCTTCTTCACTTTCTCCATTAATTTATTTTTAGTTTCTGTTATTTTATACCCACCCTACAAACAAATCTATCTGCTCATGTTAGGCATTGGTGGTCGAGAGGTCAGCGACAGCTGCTTTACAAGCAGTTGTCCCGGGTTAGCGGGTTCGCTTCCTGATGCTATGATACATGAGAAAAAAAATCTATCTACTCATGTTTTAACCATAAACTTTTTCACTGATTATATATATTCCATAATGTTATTGTTTGTTCTCTATTTTTACTATGCTACTACATTCAGTATGAATAGTTAACATTTTCTGTTCACAGCCACAATTCACATCCTTTCTCCATTTTTCAGTCTCTTCCTTTGTCTTTAATCTTCATGTATTTCTTTAAATAATAATTTTTTCTGTGCCATTACTATAAATATCTTCAGCTTTAATGTTGATCTTTATTGATACCATATTAGCATTTTTTACTTTATTTCATTTATAAGTTATCTATTCATCTTCTATTACATACTATGCAATAATCTATTGCTTAGAGATTATACCAATATTTATATAAGTACTTGAAATGTTTTTGTCTTTTAATTCATTACAAAATTTTAATATCTGCTTTAATCAATTTGTCTAATATGTCAAGTAGTGGCATTATTAATAAGCAATCTTTTATTTTGAACTCTTTTTTAAGAGACTGGAATATTTTTAAAGTAGCAGACTCATTACCTTTTAAAATATACCTATTAAAAAATTCTAACATCAATTAATCTTTGACTCACATCAATGTTGAACAATTCTAGGAAAAGCTAATAATTACATAAATATTAAAACAGGAAAAACTCTCCATACAGTATTACCACTTATTGGCATGCATTGAGTGGCACTACTGTATGGAGAGTTTTGCCTGTTTTAAAAACAATTATGAGAAACATAAGAAATGATGATCATGTGATATTTGATGGTTAAATTCATAATAGTATTCCAATATTACTATCAATACTTTAAGCCAATAAACATCACATGACCACCACCTCTTATGCTTGTGTATAACTGTTGTTCAAACAGGCAAAACTCACTATATATATTGCCATAAGTCAGAAACTAGTCTGGAGATATTGGATGAGTAGGCACTAGATGGCGATTTTATGCACAAGCCTTCTGGCATCCATTGATAACTTTCGGTTGCTGTGTGTGACTATCAATACTTCATGTACATAAACTCTAGTATTCATAGTAAATTGTTGAAAAGGAATAGAACTAAAGATAATAAAATTGTTAAAGACAAGCAAGAACAAAGTGGTCACTTTGTCCTCTTTTCTAAACATCTTAATATGCTATATAGTAATTAATTTTTTCACCAACAATTTGGAATATTCTATCTAAAAAAAATTGATGTAATCAAAAAATTTTCATTTCAGTAAACAACCAATACACATCCATGTTAATATTTACTTTACTTCCCAGGCAATCTATATAATTAAAGATAAAATAATTGTTTTAATTTTATAAAGTAAAATGATATAATTGTTTAGGGGCATGAAAGTTATTATGTAGATGCATATATGCATGTGTTTGTTTGTTTGGATAGATTTTTTTCTCTTTATGTTTTGTTTTGATTTTTGCACTATGTACTCTTTCTTGATAATTTTTAAGAATTTGTTAATGAATTTTGTTTTAATGTAAATTGATATTGCATTTTTCTTTTGTTATGTATAACTTTTATAGTACGTAAATAATAATAAAATGTTTGAAACAAGGATAAAATATATTTGCAAATATTCAAAAATTGTTCTATTTGTATTACTTGTCAATGACTCAGATTTATATCAGATGAACCCAATGATTGCACACCATTTGAATCCAAAAAAATTCTATGCTTATCTTGGGTAATTGAACATTCATGGTCTACAAGAAATTGTTCACGTTATTATTATTGAATACATCTCTCCATTCTTTACATAGATTTAGAATCTTTAGCTAGAACAAGTGGGATGAAAAAGATTGTTTTTATAGTGATAAAAAGATTACACAATTGAAACAATATTAACCCCTAAATATATTAATTACATCATATTTAATAGCCACAAATTTGAATTCCTGATAATACTTTTCTCTATCAAAAAGATGGAATTAGCATATTTGCATAAATTTAAACGTAAGCAAGCTATGATTATGAAAGCAAGATCCTTTGAAAGCGCTCAGCTGTTTTAATATTTTTAGTTAGCTATTTGTATTTGTATTACAGCTTTTGGGAGCAGTTGCGCCGCACACGCACTTGTGCTTGTATAATACTTTCTTGTAAAGTTAAAGAAATATTATAACCAAATATAATAAAGACAAAAATTATTAGAAAAGTGAAAAATCTTGCCAACAGATAGGAAACACACACATAAAGCTTACTTTCTTAACTATTGTAGTATTGACTATGAAGACTTAATGTTGCTGATATGTATTTTTCTTTGTTTATGAATACTTAAAGAAACAAAAATTAATACAAGCCATAGATTGGGCCTTGGCAGGACTGAAATGATAAGTATAGAAATGATCATTTAATGTAAAAAAATATCTTTAAACATTAAAATCTGAATATTTAAGGTTGCATTTTCTATGATGTTTTGGAGGTGTAAAAGTTAAAGAGAGAGGAACTAAATAAAGTATAAAACTTTTCACAGAGATATATGAATAGACACCAAATGCAAGAGTAATTTAAATTTTTGTAGTAGACTCACCATATGAAAGGTATGTAATAAATTTGAAAGGAAATGTGATTTTATATACACTTGAAATGTCTTTGGCATTCTCATAATTTATTAATTCATTAAATTATTTTAAAATTTAAGAATAATAGTTGTATCAGTTTCTTTATTCAATTCTCAATCTAACTGCATAGCATGCAGTTTATTTATACATGTGACTGTGGATGATTAATTACTTGTGCCAAAAAAAATTATGTAAATCATATTGCTGAAATACAGGCTTATTATATACCTGTATTAATATATATAATATATAGGGTATATGACACAGACTTTCTCATGACCCACCACTCACCACTTTATCTCATATCACTGATACACTTGAACACATATATGTCAAAAAGATAAATAATCACCAATATATGTATTTCATGCTAAACCAGCAATCATCAGTTGGTCCAGATTATCATCTCCACACATATATGCAATAAGTGCTCAGATATATATTAAGATAACCAATCTTCATAATTTAATGAACAGTCTTCAATCCACTCCATTCTCCAACTCTTCGACCATCCATCCAATTGAAAATATGATGATGGAATGCTCAAATGCCACCCTGAGGCTGAGATTCTTGTCACACTCATGTTGACCCAAAATCAATCTGATCCTTCATGTACATGACATAATCCATTTAATACATATACAAGGGATGGACTGACATCTCTACTATGTATTAACTGAAATACAGGCTTATTATATACCTGTATTAATATATGTAATATATAAGGTATATGACACAGACTTTCACACGACCCACCACTCTATCTCATATTAACATGAAATACGTTTATTGGTGAATATTTATCTTTTCGACATATATGTGTTCAAGTGTATCAGTGATATGAGATAGAGTGGTGAGTGGTGGGTCGTGTGAAAGTCTGTGTCATATACCCTATATAGTAAATCATATTGGAAAATAATTAAACCAAATTAAAATTGAAAAAAGATAATGTATAGCATTGGAAATAAATACATATCTCCATGGACTTTGTAAAAAGGACATCTTTCAATTTGTTCAAATGAATCTGTCATCACAATATTAAAGTGAAAGAATATTTCATTTCTAATAATTATATCAAAATTTTAGTATTTTACTGCCACATATCTTTGTATGTCCAAAACGTGCATGTAATTAACATATATATATATATATATATATTGTATTATCATCATCATCAACCATTATCAATCCACTGCAGGAAGGTCTCTTCAAGTTCAGTCCATCTTCTCTGATCTTTAGCTTCTCTTCTCCACATCATCCTTACACACTTTTTTATTTCATCCATCCATCTTGTATGCGATCTTTTTCTGGGTCTTTTACAATCTCTTGGAATCCAGTTTAAGATTTCAATCATCCATCTATTATCATCTCTTCTAACAAT
Source organism: Epiperipatus broadwayi (assembly GCA_028023455.1). NCBI lineage: Eukaryota > Metazoa > Onychophora > Udeonychophora > Euonychophora > Peripatidae > Epiperipatus > Epiperipatus broadwayi. Next base: position 3,799,798 of record JAQFVV010000083.1, on the reverse strand, counting down.
ATGTCCAGCCCAACTTCATACATTGTATATCATATATTATATTTAATATTTGCATGGATATATACGCAGCCTCCGTGCCGGTCAAAATCGTGTATTTATTCAACAAGACCAATAATCCAAGCAAAAGTACCTTGAATCCAACCATGCACAAGATACATATGTCAGGACAAGGATGAATCCTAACCTATTTGCCTAAACTATTGCCTCTCTAACTAATGGATAACATTTGTTATGACACTAGCAGTGCTTGGTTTTATTCCGTCCCAGATGGAGGTCATGGTTCACATAGAGACTCAAAATAATAAAGGGTTTATATGAAAATCAATGATTTAATGGATTCTGATGATTGCAGAATAGTATACAGATATGATTTGATCGATTATTAATGGTTTGAACCGTAATAATGATAATTCTTTATGGCAACATTACAAAGAATTGAATTTAGATCAAAGAAATATTTAAATAAATATAGTAATTAACCTTAGAGATTGGGAGTGATGACAAACTAAGCTTATTTAAAATAACAATACTATAGGAATTTATTAAAGAATTTAGTACAAAATAAGTAGTCTTTGTTTATACAACTTGGTTATTTTCTTTAATTTGTTTTGATGCGGCTTTGACAAACAATGTAAAAGTTTGTTAATTGGTCAGCCAAACCAATCAGCAATAAAATATTATTAGCCCTCTTCAAGATATTACAAATAAATCTGTTTTATATATATATTACAAGACATGAAAGATGGGCATTTAAAACACTAATACATTTAAAATCATTTGTATATAATGAGTGTGGGAAGCAAAATAGTTCTTAAATAAATAATTGACAATTACACAGTCAGAGTTAATTAATTACAAAATTTGTTTGTGAAGGACGTGCCATCGTGGCAGAGAGCATTTCAGGTTTTCTAAATAAAGATATAAAATGATGAAGAAGGCAATATGCTATTATAAATTACAACAAAATATATGAGGTCTGTTATGAACCTCTGGGTGGCCTTACTAAAAGAAATTCCTGATATGTACAGGTAGATCAAAGAAATGTTGGCCCTCCAGCCAAAGCATGTCTCTAAATAATAATCATAAATGTGATGTGCTGGAATTCCCATACACATCTTAAATGGCAATGCCCAAAAATGGATCCCTTGGTATGAACTATGTCTACTTTGAGGGAGTGTGAAAGATTGGACTGGTCATAGTTAAATTTCCGAAGGTCCTGATGAGTAAGTAGCAAAGCAAAATAATAAATGAATGGTTGTAGCTATAAAAACATTAATGCCTTAGACATATATATATATATTTAAAGGGGAATTAATAACCTTTTCATGAAGGTTTAGTTAACAATGACAGAAAAGATTTTTAGAAATTGAACTCATCAGATTGTTTGAAATTGGCATATCAATAACAGATATATAAATCAAATAATAAATACATATAAATAAATGACCACACCAAAGCTAAAGAAAGTTAAGAGCATATGAGAGAGAATTAAATTTATATAAATTATTTAAGAGCAAATTACATGATATTTATATAAAAAAACATTAATTTAAAAGATAGAAAATTGAACAATACATTAGAATCTTGATAGCAGGATTTGAGATTAGTGAGGCTAGATTCACTTTCAAATAGTAGCATAAAAGTTACCTTGTGCAAATTTAATAAGTCTATTTTCAAAGTACGGCTCATGCATGGCAAATTGAGGATCCAAAATGAATTCTTCTTGGTGACAGCAAGCTTCTCTATTAGCATTTTTAAAGTTCTCCATCAGGCCTTTACTTCACTTTAGAGTAGCAGAATATTATGGCAGTGGAAAATGACCCACAAGGGTCAGGAAATGATGGATTTACTACTACATCATTTTAAGTTTCAACCAACGTGTAATATGTTTACAATCCGTTCTCTCAATAGTAGCTAATCTTATCTCCTTGCTTTAAAATCCAGCCATTATTTATACCCTTGCACAGGTATTTCTGGAATGCTTATCATTAATTAGTTAGTTGTTTTTGAAAGGTGCAATTGTTAGATAATGGGCAAAGTAAATTCAAATCTATTTCCAGATTAGAAATAGATTTGATAAAAATGTTTATAACAAAAGAAAATAATTACAATCCCATTTTATTTTAAGTAAAACTTTAATTAAAATTAATTAATTTAATTAATTTAATATATATATATATATATATATATATATAATTCAAATATAAGGCTATTATTTATCTTGTAAATAAAATATAAGGCTATTATTTATCTTGTCCAATAAAGTTTGATTTGCTATCTAGATATAAACTGCTTGTAAATAAGTGTGGATGATAATGATCTGGTCCAAATGATTAGTGCTGGTTCAGTCCAAAATATGTATATTAGAAATCATTTGTCTTTTTCACATATATGAGGTCAGGTGTATCAGTTGTATAAGATGGAATGCATAGCTATTAGGAACTTGAAAGTCTGCATTCAAATCCCATTCTTATATATATATATATATATATATATATATATATATATATATATATATTGTAACGACATATTTAACAGATAAATATAACCTGTTTTGAAAGACTAACAAATGATCAATTATAACATTCAAATTGCAATTATACCTTTAAATTGCACTCTAACTATATATATATATATATATTATAATTATTATACAAATAATATTAAAATTATATATATATATATAATTGAAATAACATTTGTAACGGTTTACAAACAATTACAAACAATCCTTAAATCTGCAGAAGTACTTTCGGTTACTTTCTAACCTGCCTCAACTGCCATTAAATTCAAAAACAAAAGTGGAAGCAAACATCATCAATTCAAATTCCACGAATCTCATATTTTAATGTTAGAAGCTTGTCGATTTATTAAATGCATTTTATTCCTGTTTATAAAAATTGCCTCTTTAATTTTTCTTTTACTATGGTTTCTCTCTTCATAAGAATTTTCACATTTTCAAAATTAAATTTAAATTTATATTTACAAGACTTTTTAGCATTTATATATAATATATATTACAACCTACTCACACATCACCACTCATGTACATTATATGAGCAAATACCCAGGGCGCCAGTTCTATTAATGAATAGAACGATTTATCATTTTATCTGATTCATAATTAATGCTGAGACTATTTTACTTATGTTTATCTTACAGCTTCACTCAGTGGGAGGTTACAGAAAGTTCATAACATATAGAGAATATAAATAAATGAAGGAAGAAATACTATAAGCTATCAAATAAAATATAAACCTTATTTATTAATTAACCAAATGATACAGGCTAGCAGAGTTTTATTTATTCCATCTAACAAAATATAATTTCAATTTGATCTCTTCCATCATCCAGTTACACTCTATAATAGCTCAATATAACTCTGACAGAATAGAAAAGCACAGCACTAAATAACTCTATTGTTCAGCACATCTTAATCTAAATAGCTGAATCAATGTTGATCTAGGAACACAAAATTAGATCTCAGGGAATCTATAACACAGTTAGACTAAGAACTATATTAGCCAGTAATTTATAACTGTAAATTATAATAAGATATATAAATTGAATAATGTTTACTGGGCTAGCGATTAGATAGTGAAGGAGATAGGGTATCTTTTAATCTCACATCATCATCCAAATAATACTTTAACTAGGCAATACTTTTATAAGTTTATCACGTGGTAAAATATTCCATGTAATGTTTGGATCTAGGAAACAATATTATCAGATCTTAGCATATTTAATATCAAAGCCATAAAATAATATATTTAATTTTATAATAGATGTATGAAATATGGAGATGTGGAAACCAGAATTCGAATGCATATAAGAACAACCTGAGACACAGGTTTAAATAATAAACAAAGTTTTTATTTACACTTAAGGTTAAGTTAAAAGTAATTAATATCAGAATAAGACTTTTGTCTTAATCTTAAAACTTACAAGCAAATTTATTAATTGAAATTTAGGATTATCCCCATTACATATTACACAATTTATTATTGACATATTTATAAACGTAAATTAGCTAACAAATTATACCTTAATATTCTGACTTTGAATATCCAGGCTATCTAAATAATTATTATCAAAATACAACACTGAATAAATCATACATTATATTATTGGGCACAATATACACTTTTGGAGAGGATATACTATCAATCGTTGAAATAAAACAAATTAATACATTTGTCTATCAAGAGAGCAACTTTAAATAATCTTAATTAAATAATCACTTTAAATACCTACAATTTCAGGCATACCAAACAAAATAAAAACAAATACTAATCATACGGATGATTTGATGATTTTTAACTTATGGCAAATTCAACATGATATACTGTATAATGTTTATTTTCAGATATATAAACTTAGCAATATTATACCTTTATATCCGCAATATTATTTACATTATGCTATGTGTTACATCCCATGCAATAATAACAGAAAACAATATTTTCTATACATTATCAATTTATTCAGGAATTATTAAATAATTATTTAATTTTGGACAATGCCATAAACCTTCCAGCAAATAGAACACTATACCTATTCTAATATTCAATAAAGAATTTAAATTAATTATTTATCTGACCACTGGCTGAATTACTCAGAGCTATATTTTATGATAATACAAACTATACATTCAAGAGGAGTCCAGCACATGAGGAGCAAACAAACTCTTTAATGAATATATCAACAATCACTTATTTGAATCTGAAATACACTATTGGTATAATTTTTCTCATCACCAAACAAACAATGGGAAAATTTCACTTGACTTCATAGATATCATTTCATAATATATATGCATACAATCTAAATAACCTCTACTCATGGCAAAATACTTAATAATATACTAAGGGGAAAAATCCTTCATCCCTACAAACATAGAACGTATCAAGAATATTTTCCTTTTTTCACAGCTCTTCTACATATCTAGCATTATACGCTGGCAGATAAATACACACAGATAAAACACTCATTCCTTCAATTCTTTAGAATATGACAACATCTGAAATTTATATTGAGAAATAGCTATCAAAGTAAATGTTTATTAAGTAAATATAATAATTGCACAAAATAGACACACAAACGCATAAATAAGAGTATGAGAAACAATTCTAAGTTATATAATATGCGAAAGTTATGATAGATAAATAACATATTAAAATATAAATTTTTATTTTAAATGAGACATTCAGTTGTTTTAAATTTAAATAATATTAATTATTATGAATGGGTTTTTATACTTAAAACAGCGATAATCTAATAAAGTAAGTTTTATTACCTCTAACACAATATTCTTTCTTTCTTTTTTTTTCTAGCTACTCTCGAAATTAATTCTCACTACGAAATAAAAGAGAGATATATAAGATTAAATCATTTTTAATAATATACCCAAACTATATATGTTTCACTTTCAAATAAAAGAAAAAAACAAATCATATTTAAGCAATAAGATTTTACCAGGATATTCCTCATTTTGTGGATATGCTATCCTGAGAAGTTTTCGAAGCTCGCAAATTAAATAAACAAATAATAGTAAATACATACAACACTAAATCTGTCTAACTATCTATGATATATACACTATTAACAATAAATGAAAAAAAATAGAGTCATTCTTCTTTTAAACTTGAGAAAAAAATATATATATTCACTTGCAAAGTTCCTTTTCAAGCTTAATAAATCATCTGGAGATGAATCCCAAAATGAGTGCGTGTTTAAATATGAATATGAAACATAAAATAAGTTCTTGTAGGACAAAACAGTTATAATTCACCATTAATTTAGTAAACATCCAATGTCCTTTAGCCATAAGCTAATAGAGTTTACTTATACATCACATATAATGATAAATATTTATAATAATAAATATGTGGAAAGGCAGTTTCAGCTATTATTTGGTATATTCTCTTATTTATTTTTAAGCACATTTAAGGTATTTAATTCAATGATAACTTAACATTTTTCTGCAGAAAATATTCACTTTTATAATTTATAGATTGGTATTTGCATTATTAACTTTAATATATTGCTGATAATTGTCCACAGGCAATTTGTATTCCTTAAACATTAACACATATATCCATATATCAAAAAGAACAAAAATATGCAATATTAAAGTCCTTCTATTCGATTTAGATATCTATATTTGGTAAGTAGTAGTAATTAATTATTCTGGGTAAGTCATATTTCTATTTCTTTAATAAAACACATATTATTTTATAAGCATAAAATAAAATATAAAGTTAGCATCCCGCAATAATTATTAAATATCAAACACATAATCAAGTACACGTATCCTTTTAAATTTTAACTTCACTTTTGTATACGTAAAATATAAGTTAAACAGAGAGATTATCAAGGTAAATTTTGTTAAAAAAGTTTGCATATACTTCCATGACAACAAAACATTATAAACATCACACATGGTACTTAAAAAATTATAAAGTTCTTGCATTTTGATATTCTTTTTAATGGAGATAAATAAAAGTAAATGAAATAAAGTAAATTTAACATTATAAAAGCACATCTTTAAACAAAATGAATTTGATAATTTAAATGTTTTAATTAAACAAAGGAGGAAAGATTGATACCTTTATATTTTTATTTAGCCATTCCTCCTATAAAGCTTAAACATCTGGAGTTCCAATAATGAGCTTCATGAAAAGGCTGTTTTAAGTTTCACTTTCAACTGTTTTGGAAGAGATATAATCGATAGCAGGAGAAAATAAAAAGTACACTTGTTGAAAATACAAAAGATAATGTTTTTTTTTTATTATTATTAACTATCAATTTAAAAAAAAAATATCTCCCCCACCAATCAAAAAGGTCACCTGATCATCCAAAGCTTAATTCCCATGTTTTTTACGCTTAATTAATTAATTAATATTCAAAAATCTTTTCTAAAAAAAAAAAATTATTTTGACCTTCACAATTAAATCAAGTCAAATAAAACAAAAAAAAATAGCTTTTTACAAACTTAAAACAAATGAATATCAATTAGTTATTAAATAAAATGGTTTATAATATTATTTAAGTTGGTCAAATAATTTACTAATTCAAATATCCATTAATCATTAAAGAAGATATATTTTTGCAAAATTATTAAAGATAATTACTGTAATTTAAATGTTTTATTATAAGTGTAATATGGTTTATTGCAATTAGAATACGAAATGAAAATGAGATAATGACAACATTCATACACATATATGCTGCTATGTGAATATTAAATTATTCTAACCAAATATACCTAATATGTCTATGGGTTAAACCTGGCTATAACATTAGTAAAAGGGATGGGTGTCAATGAATAATAAATAAGAAAACCATTCAACAAACACCAACACTATCTTATAAATAAATAAAACAACTTTGCATCAATCTAACTACTATCATAACAATTTCTGTAATAATCCACCCCTTCTCTCTATTAAACACTATCAAAATATAATAACAATAAATGCTTGAAAAATTGCTAACCAAAATGCACAGTTGGCCCACATATGAGTTTTTTGAACCATTAATAGAAAAATTTTAAAATTTTAAGGCGATTTTATTTTTTTTAGTACAATGCAGTTATTCATTACTGATGTAACACAGCTTAATTACTTGTGCCCATTCAGAAGGTCACAATATATATATATATGTCCACAGATGGCGTTCTACCAAAACGCCCATCAAGCGTATGTTTTGTTTACATAAATGTCAGAGTAGTTAGTATTCACTATCTCTAACTATAATTCCACTTTCAGATCATGATTTCAAGCTATTTGCTATCGTCAGTGAAAGACAGGAATAAAGAAACTAGATCTAAATACAAACTCTGAGCGTTTATGAAACAATTTCTATTCAGCTTGCAAGCATGAATTTTTTAGACACGTAATGTCTTTAAACTCAGCATAGCAAACCAGATAGCTATATGGGTCTGATCTCAGTTCAGCATCACCACATAGTAGAAGCCTCTGCAATCTATATCATTGCAAGAAAGACCTCAAAGGTACATTTATGATAAACAAAAATGCAAGTTAAAAAACTTGCTAACGCTTGTATTTATGTCCACAGATGGCATTCTACCAAAAACGCCCATCAAGCGTATGTTTTGTTTACATAAACGTCAGAGTAGTTAGTATTCACTATCTCTAACTATAATTCCACTTTCAGATCATGATTTCAAGCTATTTGCTATCATCAGTGAAAGACAGGAATAAAGAAACTAGATCTAAATACAAGCGTTAGCAAGTTTTTTAACTTGCATTTTTGTTTATCATAAATGTACCTTTGAGGTCTTTCTTGCAATGATATAGATTGCAGAGGCTTCTACTATGTGGTGATGCTGAACTGAGATCAGACCCATATTGCTATCTGGTTTGCTATGCTGAGTTTGAAGACATTACGTGTCTAAAAAATTCACGCTTGCAAGCTGAATAGAAATTGTTTCATAAACGCTCAGAGTTTGTATTTTTTAGATTTTTTTTTTTCTTTTTTTCTCTGAATAAAAGGAAAAAGCTTGAAATCTTGATCTGAAAGTGGAATAACTTAGAGAAAGTGACATACTAACTACTCTGGCGTTATGTAAACAAAACATACGCTTGATGGACCCATGTGTGCATAAATGACAAGCGTTAGCAAGTTTTTAACTTGCATTTTTGTTTATCATATATATATATTTAGATCATTTACCTGTAAATGATTTATATATTTCAAATTGTATTGAAGATTTAAATAAAAAAATAAATTATTACTGTTATTATTATCATTATTATTACTATTATTATCATTATTATTACTATTTTTACTATTACGTACTCCTCTTTAAATAATATATTTGAAAAATAATTGTCAAATTTATTATTATTGTCAGATTGTAAGTTAGTTGTAATTGAATTTTGTAATTTCCTATTATACCAAAATATTTGGCTTATTCAACAGTACGTGGTTTTTTTAAATATATTCTAAATGTCTAAGTTCGGTGTTAATTTTTATTTCCATTGATTAAATAGTTTGGATTCTTTGACTTATAATTTTCAATATTTGTTGTTGTGAAATATGTTGACAATTTATGATGCATTTTGATGATACTCCATTATTCCCTGACTAGTGTAAAATATTTAATCTGTACTTTTTTTTCATATGTCATAGCATTGGCCGGGACATGAACCCACAACTGTCTGCAACCAACTACTTGCTTGCAAGGGAGCTGCAATGACCCCTCGGCTAACTATGCTTGACAAACTTTATTTAGTATTTCTAACCATGCTGCAAGATTTGTATAAAAAATGATATTGATTATCTCTCACACAATCTAGCTAATAATCTAAGTATAAAATCTCTTTAACTTTAAAATTATATGATCTTAAAACACTTCCATTTGTGTTATAATGTGCATTAAAAGGTTTCTATGGCCAGAATCCATTTAGATCATTGATTATAAAAGCTTTCAGTGAAAATGTAATCTGTTAATGAGTTTCACAGTTGAAAATTGTTAAACATTTGAGATTTTAGTTGAATTACTGTGTTAAAAAGTTAGCAGCAATCAATATATCAAGAGAGGAGAGAGAATTTATTATTAGGAAAAATATATACTTAATATACTTGTACAATTTTTTTATTGATTTTTTTATAGAAAATTAACTATATATTTTACTTGCTTATGAGATTTCTTCTTTATATAAAATTATTAAATATTTATTTTCTTATAAGTATATGATATTTATATATATATCTTTGTTTAAATATATTTCATTTTAGCAGAAAATTAGCCATCAAAAATATGTGATGTCAGACAAAAAATCTTTATAAATAACTTTATTATTGTTTTTTTAATTGGAAAGTTGAGTTTTAATATTCTTAAAATTACTTTCATTTTAGGACATATAATTTTAATGAAATTTATTTCAAACAAAAATATTTGAAGAAGAACAAGTTTTTTTTTCATTGATTATATTTTTTAGATTGAAGGCTGACATGAATTTCTTTGTATTGATAACATTATTGCTATTTTTATTTTCAAAGTTGTCATTTTACTAACGCATAATGAGTATTTGATGATGAATAATTTTTGTTAAAAAATATAATTGTAAAAAAGAAAAATTAAAAAAGAGATCAAAAAAAGCCCAAAAGTATATTCCAAAACAAAACTCTTAATAAGTAATGTATCAAATGTTTTTTTTCCCAATATGTGTTTAAGTTGTAAAAAATTAAACTATTTTCATTTATTTTAAAAGTAAATGTGGTTATTCAATGTAAAAATAAATAAATTAGAAAATATGAATGCCCAGGCAATTGGTTTGTTGGGTTTTCACACAAATGAAAACTCCTAAATTAAAACTATTGTTCTGTTCTTAAAAAATTGAATTTTCTTATTGGTACTCACATTATCACTTTCTTGTTGTGAGCACATAAATAATATGAACATATATGTAGATAGAAGATAATAAATATATGAAACATCACTTTTATATCATATAGTCTGTATTCAAATTATCTTTACAATTTGGTCTTTAAAAACAAAAATTATATTGAACAAACTTTAGTTTCTATCTATAGCCAGAAGATAGTTTACAGATACATTATGTCAGTACTGTTAGTCATTCATATGATATTTAAATGTTCTTCTACTGTTTTCAGTTTAGTGACTCTGTTATTCTTTCCTTCTGGATATCAATTTATTATCTGCTAGATTAGGCTTTCACTTCCAGATTCATTTCACAAAAAAACTTTATGAATTTCTCTTTAAAATAAGAACTGTCTTAATTTTTTTTATAACTAAAATGCCTTTTTCTATTTTGTATAACAGTTGGAAAATGTCATTTATGTATGTAGCCATACAAATGTGTAGTGTGTGTGCGTGTGTGTACATAAAGAAAAAAATTGAATTAAAAATTAAACAAAATCTAAATAGACAAAATCTAGAATAGTGAAAATAAATGTTAATTCTTAACAAATAGCTTTAGAAAAAAAACTACTATAAGTCAAATAAAATAAATAACAAATGAATTGCTTTAATTAAGTTTATTTACTAATGTTGTTTATCTTTAATGGCCAATAAATAATAGTATATACGAAGAATTTAAATTGCATATTTAAATTAAAATCGACTATAACAAAAATAAATCTTAAAAAACAAGAAATAAATGTCTTTGAAAACTTAATATCTATTATTTTTATTTATTTTTTTTTGATCTCGTTGAAAGAAAAATTTTTTAAGTAAATAGAAACAAAAAAAAAATTAAAATAAAATAGAAACAAAGTTACCATTATGAATTCAAATGAAACCATTTAAAAAATAATATGCGAATTTAAACATTTTTACAGATATAAGAAATAACAAAATTATTTCATCAAACTTGGAAACCGATCATCATATAAATATATGCCAGGGTTTAAATCATAATACCATTGTGTTGATTGATGAATTAATCATCGTTAAAGGATTTTACCTTTTTAAAAAAAGTTTAAAAAGGGCAAGATTTATATATAGATATAAAATAGATAAATGTTTTTAATTTATGATATGAAAATAAGGGTTAAACATATAATACTGAAAAATCTACATCTATTCCTGATAATAAACAATTCAAAACAAAGCAAAACTCTCCATACAGTAGTGCCATCTTGTGCCAACAAGAACAATCAATGGATGCCAGAAGGCTTGTGCATAAAATCCCTATCTAGCGCCTACTCATCCAATATAACAAGCCTTCTGGCATCCATTGATTGCTCTTGTTGGCACAAGATGGCACTACTGTATGGAGAGTTTTGCTTTGTTTTGAATTGTTTAATAACAATTATGTGCTAGTATGAGATAGTGATCATGTGATGTTTAGTGGTTTATTCCTGATAATCATATAATTGGCATTTCTCTTGAATGACGTCTTTTATCAGTTTGACATCTTAATTTATTACTATTATGATAAAATTGTCATATGACTGCAAGTCATCTTCTACTTTCACTAGTAATCTTCCTGATTATTATATACGTTTTTAATGAAATAGGTCATCCCATAATATGATTCAAAAAAATTCAATCTGATCATTTACTCTTTAAGAAAAGGTTCAAGTTGAATCTGATCATATATCTTTTTTTCTCTTTTTTTTGCCATCTGTGACATTGATAAAAGTCTTCACTTATATTATATTTAAAAGTATCAATATATTTCCTATTTATTTTTTAATAATCCAACTTTCATATTTATAGAGTGTCAAATGAAATATAAACACTTGAATAATTCTACACTTTACTTTAAATATACATCCAAAGAGCTAACGATGTCTTCCAAGTTTTCATTATAGCTCTGTCCATTATTAACATGCAATGAATCCGCTGTCAGTTTCTTCATTGTTGATAAATGATAAAGTTAGACAAAAATCATAGAAACTATTTGTTTTTGTTTTATCATATTTTATCATAACCTCACTTTTTTATTCTGTTTCTTTTCTGAATATCATCAACTACTATACTATTTGTATTAAGAATATTTAAGATTTCTGGTGTTTCTTTTTGAATATATTTGTCCTGATATTCATCTTTTCTTTTATAAATTCCATATACAGTAATTTAATAGATTATCATTTGAGAGATCATAAGGTATTAGAGCACTGGAATTGATAGGGGCATGTTACATTCCATGAACCGTTGTTTCCTGAGTCCACCATTCTTTCACTGTTAAATCATACACTGCATTTAGTATACGAATGAATGGGAGAGAATGATAATAAGCATTCTTGATTAACTACTTGGTCAATTTTAAATCTGTATTTTTACTATAATTGACTTAACTATATATTTTTTTATTCCATATAGAAATTCTTTATAAGAATTCTAACATTCTCTGGTATAACAATTTTCTACTTTATAATTTAGAGTAATCATTTGAATCAAAAGCTTTAATATCATCAATAAAAAAAATCATTGTGACTTTTATATATTTCTCCACTTTTCCAATTATTCAGCATATGTGAGTAATAATGTTTTTTGTTCTTCAACATTATTTGAATCTATTTGGTACAATTAATAGTTTTTTATTCATACTACCATAATCTGTTTTTAATAATTTTAATAAGATGTGAAATTTTTGTATAAATATATATAATATGATTTCTTTCAATCTGTAAAGGCCGTGGAATTTTTTTCCTGATTAATTGTACTAATTTAGTCATCATCATCATCATATTATTATTATTATTATTATTATTATTATTATTATTATTATTATTATTATTATTATTATTATTATTATTATTAATTAATTTATTTATTTATTTATTATTATTATTATTGTTATTATTATTATTATTATTATTATTATTAATTTATTATTATTATTAATTGTTAGAATTATCTATATAGTTTTAGAATATAAAATATTTTATTTAACATTTAATATCATTAATAATAATTAAATAATTAAACAAATTAGTTTTAAAAAATAGAAAATATTGTCAAAGCATCTATTTTTTTTATCCAGGGTTTTTAAATAATATTTTACAAACAAAAAAAAAATCTTGCTTATTACCCTGTAGATTATTATTATATCTGATTTGCTCAGTCTTTGCTTTAATTGGATGGTTTTTTAAGTTTATTCTTCCTATAAAGATAATCATAAAATTCATTTTTAATATAATCTTATTCTCAGAAGAACTAAATCTAAAAACATTATAATAATTTACAGAATGGAATCCCACTTTCTTATACCAATGCCAATTTATTAGCCAAACAAAAAATATCTACTTGACCTTCATATTCTTGTATGGTTAATAAATTAAACATTAATACTTTGAAAGGGTAAAACTTTATAATTAAGATATTTTTATACTTATTAATGTTACTAGCTTTCAGTTTCAAATAACAGTCAATATTAAAAGTCTTAATAATTTTAATAAACTTATAAATATATTAGTAAGATTAAATAAAATACCAAAATTTTATTTATTTATCATATAAGAACATGGTTGTTGGATAAGATTGATATATTTTGTTTGGTCAATAGTTTTGCATTGTTAAAAGAAAATGGGCATTGTTTACAAGTTAGTTAAAAATAATTTGTTAGGAATGTGATTTAGAAAATTATTGTAGTAATATATTTGTTTTGGCTATTCTGAGAATAAATTTATATTCTCAACTCATATTTAATAGCAAAGCAGGCAAAATTCTCCATACAGTAGCGCCACTCATTGCAAGCCAGAGTAATCAATGAATGCCAGAAGTATTGTGCACAAAATCCCTATCTAATGCTTACTCATCCAATATCCCCAATCCAGTTTCTAGCTTGTGGCCTTCATCAGGCTTGCACTGAGTGGCACTACTGTATGGAAAGTTTTGCCTGTTTAATAAATTATGAGTAAGCATAAGAAATGATGATCATGTGATATTTAATAGAAGTAATTTGTTTATAGGCTTATATTAGAATTCTAATACAGTATATGTCAGTCCCATTATATAAATCCTGTAGGTTTCGAAATTACTATTGATCAAGTTACTTTCTTCATTCTTGCATTACAGCTTTTATTTTTCAGCAGCTTTTTTTAAATAATATCTTGAATTTGTAATATGGTTTTTTATGGTCACATGATAGAATAGTTGGCAAATAATTCAAAAAATGTTTTAACTGTTCATTTTTGCTGAAATATTTTGGTCACTAACTTGAAAGGTGTGGCATCCAAATTATAAGTTGATAAAAATTCTAATCCAACCTTTTTTAAAATAACTGCTTCAAAAAATTTTGTTTAACAATAAACTTCATTAAGTATACAGGTGTCTTATATACTGCCCAGTTTAAAAAACCAATAAGCACCTACCAGATTTGATCAATAATTAATTAACTTTTTATTCAAATATTTTTTAATTAACAAAATTTAAAAACATGTTTTGACATTATTAAAAACAAAATCATTTAACATCTTTTTAAATCAAATTGAACTTAAATTATGAATGTATATATATTTTTTCACATTTTTTTAATAAAGAAAAATCATTTCCTTCTGTTACTTTTCTCTTCTGTTTTTTTTTACAGTTAAAGTAAAAGAGAGTTGTTTTAAAAAAATAGTACAATTTTAATCACTATTATACTTTTGTTTAAAAGAAATGTTCACATTTATTTTAAGTGAACTTTATACTTATACATAGCTCAATCTACTATCTCCGTCAGGTAAAATAATTTAAATTTTTGTTAATAACGAGTGATATTATGGGATGTAGACCCAGAGTATTTCAATATATTGTGTGGCGTTTTTACATTTATCTTTACTGTATGATCATTTGTGATTTGTGGCTATTGTGAAAAGTATCAATGAGTTAAATTTATGATAAAATATTTAATTAGCATCATAGATAATAATGAGAGATTCTATTGAATATGGAGAAGAGATATTACATTTTGATTAGAAAGTGCCTTTTACACAGAGGCAAAACTCTCCATACAGTAGCGCCACTCAGTGCAAGCCAGAGTAATCAATGGATGCAGAAAGAATGGGTGCAGTAAAAATGATGATCATGTGATGTTTAGTGATTTAAAATACCTTTTAATATACTGATCATTATATCCATCAGTCATATCTATGTTTTGGAATTCAAATTTAGAGGGGAGCTTGGATTTTCGTAACAGCTTATCATAGCCCATTTAGTTAACTATCAAAAATAGACATTTAAATATTCTTAGCTATAAAATCAATATATCTGGATAGTGCAATTTAGTCAAATAAACTTACCAAAAAATACTATTGTAAAATGATGAAATTATTTGAACTGATTCTAAAGCTGTTTATTGTTCACCTTTATTTGAATCAAACCTGGAACTCAAAAAAAAATAAAAAATTGTGAAAATAATTATCCCAAAATCATAGATGGCATTTATAAATGTAAAAATAAAAATTGTTTCCAAATAAATGAATTTAATTATAAAACATATATATAGTACAATAATTCAAAGCAAAATATCATCTCCCACCACTACACTCTCAATGTTGAATCTATATCAGAATATTTTGTACCACTAAAATAATATTTAAGAGGCTTCTCTTTAAACAACCAAACATCACATGATCACCATTTCTTATGCTTGCTCATAACTGTCATTGATTACTCTGTCTGGCACTGAGTGGCACTACTGTATGGAGAGTTTTGCATGTTTTAATAACAGTTATGAGCAAGCATAAGAAATGGTGATCATGTGATGTTTGGTGATTTAATACCAATCCTTCCTAGTAGGATAGTGATGGCTATGGTTAATAAAGAATGTATGGGTACTGAACTGAGTTCAGATCTATATGACTATATAAGCTAATGAGCTTAGATGGAAAATATTGTGTGTTTAATTTTATTCTCATAGTTTTGTAGTTAAGTAAAGATAAAAGGTGGCTGCTGGGGGGTTTGTATTAGATCCTAAGATCTAGATGCAGTGCTCTCAGATCCAAGGCTCCTCACTGACAAAGGCCACAATCCAGAAACTAATTTGGGGGTATTGGATGAGTAGGCACTAGATAGAGATTTCATGTGCAAGCCTGCTGGCATCCATTGATTACTCTGGCTTGCACTGAGTGGCACTACTATATGAGTGTTTTGCCTGTTTAGGCTTCTCTTTACGGAATAAAGTTTAAATGTATTCAATTTTTATGCAAATAATTTTAAAATTTCCACATATTTTGTTATTGGTAACAATAACAGAAATTACATTTTAAAATACCAGAAGTAAACACAAGTTTATTATGGCAAAAATTAATTAATAATTTTGCCATTACAAAACTGATTAACTCATATTCGTTTTTTTTTTTTTTAATTTTAATAGTGTGAAATCTGAATTTATATAATAAGCTTTTCACATAAAAAATCTACAATAAAGAAAATTTGTTTTGATGTAATTTCTTTACTTTTTCCACCTCAAAGCAAATTTTTTTTATTGTACGTTTTTTGCAAAGTGATAAGCTTATTATATACCTTCAGATTTTGTTCTACTAAAATAAAAAATGACTAATTTAAATTAATCATTTTTTGTTAATAATAAAATTATTTATTAATTTTTGCCATAATAAATTTATATTTTTTGTGTCATATTAATGTAGTATTTTGAAATGTGATATCAAAATATATGGCAATTTTTGAATTATTTGCAAAAAAAGTAATTGCATTGTTTATGCAGCAAATGCATGAAAATTTAATGCATTTAAACTTTATTTAATAGAGAGAAACCTCTCAAATGGTTATTTTAAAAATTCAATAAAATAATGTCTGATCCTGATCTGATGAATAAAAAACATACAATATTGTAGAATATGCTCTGAAATAGTGAATATGGTCTTCTTATGCCACCCTACCAACAATACAAGAACAGATAAGGTATAATTCTGTATTTTTTGACCACCGGTGGAAGGCAATAATAGTTACAATCTCTATATTCTATTTAAATACAAGTATAGTATATATACTTAGGCTAAATATAATTAAGGGGGATTTGAACCCAGACTTTCAATCTGCCTCCAGTCATCCACTCTATCTTATCCAATTGATACACATGACCACATACATATGAAAAAGATGACTGATCTCCAAAATACATATTTCATGCTGAAACAACACTGATCAGTTAGTCTGGAACATCATCACCCACACATATATATAATCAGGGCTTGGTTTAAGAAAAAAATCAATTAATGTCACACCACACAGAATATTAGAATTTATATACTTATACTGAACCTGCTGATAGCTCTAAACAAACTTTTTTTATGATAAATGCTACAATAGAAAGTACATAAAGTCTTTATCTATGATTGTCCCCATCCAGGTTTCAAGCTATGGCTCTTTTCAGTGAGCTATATAGGGCATGTGACATGTGACTGATTAATATATTTATACTGAGAAAAATCTAGTTTACCAAAGCATAATGCATTTGGCACAATGTTAATAAAAGATTTATGAACATCTTTTATTCATCAAATCAACAATAATAGAATGGTTCATAGGTTGGGAGATCATTTGAGTACTGGAAGTGACCAAAGGGAGCTGTGATTTATAGACTTTAACTTTCAAGTCTCCCACTTTAATATTATACTAAACCATGCAGGGCAACAAATCACTTGTAATTGGGAAATGCTAATTGGTCATGTGATAAAATTGTTAATAACCTGATAGTCTGAAAGTTGGTGGTAAAGAAATTTTACATGTAGTTTTATGTTGGACTATTTTCATTATCTTGCTGGAGTTGTAATAATGCACAGATGAGTATGGAAGTTAATGTTTCGAATGGCTTCTTTTCCTCTCTTCTTCAGGTGTTACTGGCCTAAATAGTGATAGCTAGCACTGAAATTGAATCTGTAATCTTTAAATTCATAAATACTGAATTTACGATGATGCCTTTCTGATAAGAGCTATTCTACTTCTCTATCAGCATTTTCTTCCTCCCTGGATTCATTCTACAATTCTGTCTTCTTTCAGTTCTAGACTAAAATCTAATATCATTTTTAGATCCATTTATACTTTTGTCTTCTATTAAGGACTTGATATATCATCACTCTAAGTCTTTAATGGTATTTATTTTTGTTACCTTGATAAACATGTTTATTGCAATGAACAACTACTACATTATTCTATCAAAGGCACAGTTAGTACAAATATTATATACTTATGGATAAGCATTCTCATGATTTCTCTATTTTTTTCTTTTTAAGAATGATAGAGCACATTTTATTTCTCATTAGAATGGATTCCACTACATTTCAATCATAAAATGCTGCAATATCTAAATGATCATTTACTACACATTCAATACAATAAATAATCATGTAATTAGTTGCTAAAGATGTCATGTGGAACTGAAGCAACCAATCAGCAAGTTAATTTAATTAATTATATTGAAATGTCTTTTACTTCTTTCAGTTAACAGTCAATCCACCAGATTTGATATTCAATAATTTCTTCTTGAATATCTATTGCAAAAATGTTATGGTTGTTCCACTATAATCTCCAAATCTAGTTCATCTGAGGATGCGATTAACATAAGTAAACTATGCACACACAAAAAATATAAGAAAACCATGTAAAAATCGGTAAATTTGAATATTTTACTCCCTTTCTATATGGTTTGTGCAAACATGTAAGCAATATAAATATTTAAAATATTCTGCAAAAATTGTTTAAATCTTTTATAAAAGTTCTATATAATGTCAAGCGTTGGTGGCCTTGTGGTTAGCATAGTTGCCTTCCAAGCAGCTGGTCCGGGTTCGCTTCCCGGTCAACGCTTTGACACATGAGGTAAAAAAAAAAGCTCTATATAATGAATTGTTATTTTAAATAATATACTACAAATTTAAATAAAGATTTATTTTTAACAAAGTTATTCTGGCTTTTCTAATACTGTTAATCAATATTATAAAAAAAAAAAAATTTCTAGTATTATAAATTATTTTAACAATACTAAGTTAATATAAACTTATTTTTATGTATCAGTTAATCTTATTTTTTAATCAAAATAAATATTAAAAATTAATTTCTTTCCAAAGTCTAACTTTTTATAAGGAGTTGCAAATAAATGATATAAGATTAAAAATTTATTCATCACAATATTGCGTTTGATTAAAGTGACGGATTCTTTAACATTTATGTTTAATATTTTAAATCTTAGAAATAGAAAATAATTTATCAACTTTAAGTTAAAACGCTATCAGTATCAAGTTATTTGTAAAAAAAATTGATTTTAGTAACAGAATTATCCAAAATTTTATTAAAACAAAAAGAATCGGATTTGTGTAAGTTCTAACATTTTAAAAATATTCATAATTTCAAGTGTAAAACTGGTGATCAATGTTTTCGGTTCATTTTCTCCAGAAAAATTAAATAAGTAAAAAGTTCTTATTTGAGCATATTAATTTTTAATTATAGATGAAAATTTTTAGGTAGTAAAAAGATCTGATTTTTTTTTTTTTTACCATCTTTAGAAGTAGACAGTAGTAAGTTGAGCAATTTTTCTTCAATAAATACATTTAATGCTAATAATACCTTATTAAACTTATAATATATTACTGTTACAATACTTTACTGTTACTACAATAGATCTTGGTGATTCCAAGAATTTATATTAACAATAGTAATCTCTTCTATATCATTTTGTATGAGATCGATAATCAGCAATCATTGGGTGATAGAGATAACCACATTTCTGGAAATTAACATTAATCAATGAAGAGCACTGGATTGCATATATTCCTCTAGAAATAACTATTTCTTTTTTTTTATTATTTAATTGAAAGACTTAAAAACACCAGTATCCTAAGGTTTTTAACCTAAGTCAACTGACTTGTCTAGCTATATAAGTTGCATAGTATGTCATTAACTATATATTTTAGTCATCACAATTGCTTGCTAACTATAGACCCTTTTGAACCTTTTAAAGTTTTTTAATATTAAAAACAGTAAATGATGTTTAACCATTAAACATATGATCACCATCTCTTATGCTAGCACATAACTGTTATTAATCAGGCAAAACTCTCCATATAATAGTAGTCTCGGGATATTGGATGAGTAGGCACTAGATGGAAATTTTATGCACAAGCCTTCTGGCATTCATTGATTACTCTGGTTGGCACAGGGTGGCACTACTGTATGGAGAGTTTTGCTTGTTTAGTACATGGTGTTGTATGAATATGAGTAATTAGTGTTCATAACTGATTTTGACTAATATCTAAAAATTAATCCAGGGATCTTTTCAGCATTACTGTTTTATTTGTTGTGCATCAATTATTCATGCTTACAGAAATTGCTTTAAAGAAAAGTAATGAAGTGTGAATTACTTCTGATATGGCAGATGTTAGATATAAGCAGTATGAATCACGTGATGTTTTGTTATTTGTGGTTCTAAGCATTGCAATCTTTCCATTGGAAAATTCTATAATGCAGCAAATTTAAAAGGACATATTTGATATAATTCTTCCTAATGATATAAAAAGCTTGTTGAAGTTTATGCTATGACTGAGTTTTGACATATGCAAATAACTTTTAAAAAATAGCAATTCTGTGTATTTATATTGAAACAGATATACTGTTCCACGCATATATATTCAAAAGATCCCCCCCCCCCATTTAAAAAAGACTATCATGATTTGATCAAATTAAAAAAGAAATAAAGCAAAAAGTTTATAGTTAAAAGAAAATCATTATTGATTTTATAGTTTTAAATTACAATATACACCTGGGTCTCTTTTTATGCGGACTTATTTAACATGATTTTGATGTTACATGATTCTATGTTTCACCGGAAGTCGAACTCCGATAATGCGCTATTACTTTAAATAATAAATTCCACGTATATTGAAAGTAATAGCACATTATTGGAATTCAACTTTCATCTTAGTAATTTTATGCAATAATGAAATTAAAATCATGATTTCCACATTTTATGTATACACACATTAAATTTTACAAGATTATAATGTAAATTTGTTCAAACATTGTGCGTGTTAATTTTGCATTTTAAATCACATTCTGTTTTTACTTTTTAAAAAAGAACGTAATCAATTATTAATCATTTAGTGTCTGCAAGTTTATTTTTAATCAGTAATAGCAGTGAGCACAATTAAAATTGAAAATTAAAAAATTAAAGACAAAATAAGAATTTAATTTTTAGTTGTTAGATTAATTACTAATTACGTTGTCACCAGAAAGCAATTAACAACATGAGAATGACGTTGGTGCTAGTTGTATTTTCTCATGTGAAGAATCTGATTTTTTTTTACAAGTTTGCAAACGAACCTGTTTATTGGCAAATCGTGATAATAATTAAAATGTGTATAAAAAAATGTAAATTACTGTAAATTATGCATAAAAATATATTGTTTTGAATAAAATTAAATATTATAGTTAAAAAAAGTTTGTCTTGTATCAATTTTTTTCAAATTTGAAATTTTTTATTAGTCATATTTTATTTCCTTTTTTTTTGTTGCACGAATTTTAAAGTAATTTTACATTGGTGCTTTGCTTTTACATGATTTTTGAAAAATCCTCAGTCCATATCCCCCCTTTTTCAAGGTAAGTTATGTCTATTTTTGCACAATTTTGTTTGCGCGTGTTTTCTGAGGAACCTATCTATCATGTAAAACAAGACCCAGGTGTAATTTAAATATATCATTCATATTTATTTAAAGCTAGAATTTATTAAAAAGATTACATTTTTAATTTTTGGAATGATGTTTTCGAATAAAGTGTGATAATAGCTTGAGGCAGTCTTAATAAATTGGAATTCAAAAACACATAGCCAGATAATTAAAAAAAAACAGTTTTCTACCACCAACAAGAATAGCCAATGAGCTGGGGAAAATGGCACAAATGTGGATGAAAACATACCACCAACACCAATTGAAGCAGGCATCATGTAAAGAGAATCCATTCTGATAAGCAGAAAGTATAAATAGGTTGAAAAATTTGGATTATGATACAGAGAAAATAGTTTTTATTATTATCGGTTAAGTAGTTTTTCTTTTTAGAAGTCATATTGGATAAAACAAGTAGAGAAAATACAAAATATCTGGAAAATTCAGATTATCAGAGAGTGTTTACTTTTATCAGTTTTACTAAGTAAAGCAAGACAGAAAAATCAAAACTTAACCATGAAGAAACAATTTAACATGGGCAGTTGACCTGCATTTTTCTCTTCATCCACAATCATGAAGTAAGCTCCAGCCTGTCTACTGTGCCATTCTTTAAGCCCCATTGGTATTGAAAGAGAACAACAAGTAATAAGGTAAGAATTAAAAAATAGTAGCAATTCAATTATTAATGCTATGATAAAATTTTTAATAAAAGAAAAAAATTAATGGAGAAATACGAAAACGTTAATTGTGTTCTATATTTCAAATTATAAATGAAACGGCTGATGAACTTATATATAAAATATGCATCTGCAGCAGACCAAATAAATATTTATGCTAGAATAATTAAATCATAAATGCTTAACTGCACATTACTTATTTAAATAAAGTGATAAAATGTGTATGAATATACATCTATAATTCAAATTATAAATGCTCTACCAACATAGAAATGCTTATAACAAACATATCTGTTTATGTTAACTGAAAAATAAATATCTGAGCTATATATCAGAACAAGTAAGTTAAAATTATAAACAAACTGCTTTAAACTTCTTCTCATAAGTGAATTGAAGATAAATTCTTCTCATAAGTGAATTGAAAATAACTTCTCACATGGATATGCATGGACTTGAAAATGAACTACTGTACTGTTAAATTAAACTGCTTCCAAACTTCTTCTCATAAGTGAATTGAAAATAACTTCTCACATAGATATGCATGGACTTGAAAATGAACTACTGTATTGTTAAATTAAACTGCTTCCAAACTTCTTCTCATAAGTGAATTGAAAATAAATTCTTCTCACAAGTGAATTGAAAATAAATTCTCACATGGATATGCATGGACTTGAAAATGAACTATTGTTAAATTAAACTGCTTCTAAACCTCATCTCTTAAGTGGAACTCTGAATTAAATATTATCAGTTGTTAAATAAAATAGTTGTTACTTAAAATTACTCTTAATTGTTCAATTCTATTTTGTTTTTATTGCATCACTCATCATTCAGTGCACTTGTTCATGAAAATCTCATGCCTCCTGAGCTATGTCTGGCATAACTAGACCCAGTTAAGTCAGGTTGTAGTGAGGTGGAACTCTAGTGGTGCCATTTGGAAAACCAAACATAGAAATGTCTAGATGCTTCCAGTCTCTATGGTGCTACATCCTCTGATGAGCAGGAAATATTGTTGTAGGGGGGGGGGGTAATATCTATATTGGGGAATGCCAATTGATAGTTCCTTCCTGCAACATGCTCATCAGGAAATTGTTACAACTGTGGTAATAAAGGGGTTGTACGGGGTCTGGTTACAATATATAAGATAAATATAATGTTTGAAATATTTTATAATGAGATATTATGATCAAGTACTATGTACTCATTTGGTCTTTAATCAACTGTTATATAAAAATGAATTATTATTTTTTAATTTATAACTTTCAATTGTTAATTTCTTAGTTTGATTGAAAGCAATTCTATCAAGACCACATACTAATGGGAACTTAATTTATTATTATTTGTCCACTGAGGGTTTTTTTGTCTTACTAGAACAAAATCTGTTTTAACATAATCTGATAAAAATATTAAACAAATTTGTCTAGATTCTGTTCATTACGTATCCATTTTAGATTTAGTAATTTATCATGATCCATTCAAAACACATTCTGAAATATCTTTATGGATATTTTTTTTATATTTTGTATGGATGATAGCATTTTATAAGTATTTTAATAATTTACTAACCACTGCAAATCCACATTTAATAAAGAAAAAGTTTGATCATCTAATTTTGAAACAGCCAATCAAAGATGATTATTAAATTATTCTTATGCAGTTTTAAGTTTTAAATACCTTCTATATTAATCTAAATTTTAATTGTTATTATTATTAATAATAAAATTTAAATTAGTTGTTTTTTTTATTACAAAATTTCCTAAAATTGTATATGAAATCATAGCATTATTTCCGAAGCTTCCGGATAATAAAAATATAATAGCTAAATAGCTGACGTTTCAGTACAATAACAAATACTTTTCTCAGAGATTTTTCTTTTTTTTTTCAAATCATAAGAATGTGTGTGGTGAGATTTAAAAATCATTAATTTTTTTTATTTTTTGTTTTCTCCTCATTCTCAAATTCTTTTGGTTGAGAAGTTTTAAAAAATATTTTATCCTCCAATAGTTTTTTCCAAATATTGTTAATTTTTTTTAATTCACACTTTTCATTTATGCTCTTACACCTTTTATATAATAAAAAAAAGATTTTGATATTTCTAAAAATTAAGACTGTTCTACCATATATAAAGGGAGTAACTAATAAAATTGGTAATATTTTAAAGAAAAATAATAACCACACAATTTATACTACATTTAAAAAAAATAATGAAGTATTTCCACACCCTAAGGATAAAATTCATTTGGAGTGTCATGGTGTATATGAAATTCCATGTGAAATTTGTTTACATTCATAGATTGAACACACCAATCATAAAATAAATATAAGAAAGGAAGAAAACATTTTGGCAATTAGAGAAAAATCTAATTCCTCAGTCATTTATTCACACATTAAAAAACTAACCTGGCAAAAATTAAACAATATGACCAGAGATGGCTAAGGGAAGCTATAGAGATTTTTAAAAGGCCTAAGAGCATAAATGAAAAGTGTGACTTAAAGAAAATTAACAATATTTGGAAAAAGCTAATGGAGGATAAAATATTAGAATTTGGAAAATGAAGAGAAAGTAACAAAGGAAAAAAATAATGATTTTAAATCTCACCCTACACATTCCTATGATTTGGAAAAAAAGCTCTGAGGAAAGTATTTGTTATTTTACTGAAATGTCAACTATTTAGGTATCATATTTTTAGGACACAGAAGCTCCCAGAAATAATATTATGACTTCACCTTTTATCCATGAGAATATTAGAATTTATATATATGTAATAAATTTTAAAACAGGCAAAACTCATTATACATATTGACACACACAGCAAACTAGAGTAATCAATAGATACCAGAAGGCTTGTGCATAAATTCCCCCATCTAGTGCCTACTCATCCAATATCCCCAGACTAGTTTCTGGCTTGTGGCCTTCGTCAGTGAGGAGCCTTGGATCTGAGAGCAGTGCACCTAGATCTTAGGATCTAATGCAACCCTCCAACAGCCACATTTTATCTCCACTTAACTACAAAACTATGAGTCTTAAACTGAAAACACCTTAATGTTTTCAATCCAAGCTCATTAGCTTATATAGTCATATGGATCTGAACTCAGTTCAGCCTAATAGGATAATGGTGACTGTGGTTGTTAAAGAACCGAAGACACCAAAATGTATGGGTGATGAACTGAGTTCAGACCCATATGACTATATAAGCTAATGGGCTTGGATTGAAAACATTAAGATGTTTTCAGTTTAAGACTTATAGTTTTGTAGTTAAGTGGAGATAAAAGGTGGCTGCTGGAGGGTTGCATTAGATCCTAAGATCTAGATGCAGTGCTCTCAGATCCAAGACTCCTCACTGATGAAGGCCACAAGCCAGAAACTAGTCTGGGGATATTGGATGAGTAGGCACTAGATGGGGATTTTATGCACAAGCCTTCTGGAATCCATTGATTACTCTAGCTTGCTGTGTGTGGCAATATGTATAGTGAATTTTACCTGTTTTAACAACATTTATACACAAGCATAAGAAGTGGTGGTCATGTGATGTTTATTGTAATAAATTTTGTATATATATGTTGATGCACCTTTATAAAGTGTATAATTAGTCTTTCTGTGATATTTTGGGTTTTCTGTTCAGTTTAATTCACCTTCAATGATGTGGCCATAATCATAGCCCTGGTCAGTCTAGTTTTACGTGACAGCATTTGGAAAAAACCTGATGCTTTAAGCATTGTTTAAAAAGAATGTTATTTCTTGTAGTTTTATGATGTTTTTGTTTACATTAAATGCTATTTTGAATTGCTTTTGATCATTCTGATGCTTTAAGCATTGTTTAAAAAGAATGTTATTTCTTGTAGTTTTATGATGTTTTTGTTTACATTAAATGCTATTTTGAATTGCTTTTGATCATTCATACTTGATATGCAATTTTATATATAATAAATTTTGCATATGAATGTTGATATACCTTTATTAAATGTATAATTATTCTTTCTTCAATGTTTTTGGGTTTTTGTTCAACTGAATGCAGTATTGGGTGCTGTATGGCATAATCATATATACATGAGTTCAGTTTTCATCAATAATGAAGTAATATAAATTAATATTTGAATGGTTTTATTACTTGGTTGTTCATTAAAAAGTGGAGCATTGAAAATGGCTGAACTGGGTGACATCAGAGGTCCTTACCATTGTATTATATCACATAAGACAATTATGAAATTAAAACATCCCATTGAGAATACATATATATTAAGTCTCCAAATAAATTATGATTTTGTAAATAAATCTTTATCATGGGTAAATTAATTTCAAAATAATTTTATATTTATCATGTAATTAGCGAATTCTTATATATTATTATTATCATTTTATTTATTAAATTTGTTACTTTATTAAATTAGAATTTTTATTTCTTGCTCCAATCATTTAAAGTACTATTTTGTCCTTATGTTTGTAACTTGTGTTTATATAGATATAATTGCCAAAAAAGAAGAGGATGTTATTGATTTTACGTTATGAAAAAATTCTAATTATTTTTTGACAAATCACCCTGCGGTCTTAAATGCACTGGTAAAGTCATCGATTTGGGAGAGAAGGGTATTGGTAAAGTCATCAATTTGGCAGAGAAGGGTATTGGTAAAGTCATCAATTTGGGGGAGAAGAGTATTGGTAAAGTCATCAATTTGGGAGAGAAGGGACTGGTAAAGTCATCAATTTGGGAGAGAAAGATATTGGTAAAGTCATCTATTTGAGAGAGAGAAGGGTATTAGTAAAGTCATTGATTTGGGAGAGGAGGGTATTGGTAAAGTCATCGATTTGGGAGAGAAGGGTATTGGTAAAGTCATCAATTTGGGGGAGAAGAGTATTGGTAAAGTCATTGATTTGGGAGAGAAGGTACTGGTAAAAGTCATCAATTTGGGAGAGAAGGATATTGGTAAACTCATCAATTTGGGAGAGAAGGGTATTAGTAAAGTCATTGATTTGGGATAGAAGGGTATTGGTAAAGTCATCAATTTGGGAGAGAAGGGTATTGGTAAAGTCATCAATTTGGGGGAGAAGAGTATTGGTAAAGTCATCAATTTGGGAGAGAAGGATATTGGTAAAGTCATCTGTTTGAGAGAGAAGGGTATTAGTAAAGTCATTGATTTGGGAGAGGATGGTATTGGTAAAGTCATCGATTTGGGAGAGAAGGGTATTGGTAAAGTCATCAATTTGGGGAAGAAGAGTATTGGTAAAGTCATCGATTTGGGAGAGAAGGTACTGGTAAAAGTCATCAATTTGGGAGAGAAGGATATTGGTAAAGTCATCAATTTGGGAGAGAAGGATATTGGTAAAGTCATTGATTTGGGAGAGAAGGGTATTGGTAAATCATCTATTTGGGAGAGAAGGGTATTGATAAAGTAATCGATTTGGGAGAGAGGGTATTGGTAAAGTCATCAATTTGAGAGAGAATGGTATTGGTAAAGTCATTGATTTGGGAGAGAATCAACTGACTATTTTATTACATTTAAGTGGGTTGAAATAAAATGATCAAATGACCGTATTGCTTGATAAGAAGTTTGGGTGTCAGAAGTATCAGCAATGGAATCAATTTGAGGACTTGACATTCCAGAATCTAGAACTGTATCACTGTCCTTGACCTTGTTTTAGATCCATAGGAAAATTTATATCGATTATATAATTATTTATACTTTCAAAAAAATAAATACATAAAATTCAAATCAAATGTCGATTTGACCATCTCATTAGAAGAATGTGTTATTTGTTGCATACTTATTTTTAAATAGCAGAATGGTGATAGTATACGTGTACATAAAATGCTCTTTCAAGTAGTTGGTTTTCTATAAATTTTTACAGATATACTTAATTTTAACCTTTTTTAAAAAAAAAGAAAAAGGTTTTAATTGAAATTTTAAAATGTTTATTATAAGTAATATTTTATATTTCTTTAACAATATTTTTTATTAATCATTATACCATGATTATAAATATT
The DNA here is from genome assembly GCA_028023455.1 of Epiperipatus broadwayi. NCBI lineage: Eukaryota > Metazoa > Onychophora > Udeonychophora > Euonychophora > Peripatidae > Epiperipatus > Epiperipatus broadwayi. The sequence continues at coordinate 3,771,048 of JAQFVV010000083.1, read as the reverse complement.
AACATTATTTATTAATAACATAAATTTTTCACTAAACAGCTATATTTATTCCATATACAAGTGTCGCTTTATCAGCATGCACTCATAGATAACAGGTGTCTTTAAATAACTTCACTATTAACTATTTATGTTCATTTTTTAAAGTTACAAATTATTGCTATTATATTTGTGATATTTATTAACGCATGACTATATTTCAATCTATTATAATAATAATAATAAATATATCTAATCTTTCATGATAGTAGAAAGTAGATCTGTATTTAAAAAATATAATAATTTCTACCTTTAAATATGAATATTAATAGTTAGTAGTGACGTTTTTTTAAAAACACTTGTGTATAAATACATGCGGATAAAGTAATACTGGTAAACTGAATAAATATAATTGTCTTCAAATAAATAGAAATCATTGGCATTAGACATTGTAGTACAAGTAATGATTTGGATTAATTGATGATAAAAATTCATTTTGGGAGTCATTTATATTTTTCTGCATCTGTAACCATATGTTTAAAAAAAATAATGTGAATGTTTGTGGTACTGTTTGAAAAATGCTCCTGTAATTTTGCATAATAGCAAACGTGTGAATATATGCGATTATCTTAATTATCATTTAACTCTTTATTCATTTTTGTTATTATTGTCTTGTTCATACATGTGTCATTGGAAACTATATAATTAATTTATTATAATTAGGTGGAATTTGAACTCAGACTTGGTTCATCATGAAATACATATATCATTTACCTTTTTAACATATATGTGGTAATGTGTATTGGTTGTATAGGATGGGTGGATAGCTGCAGGGAGCTTTAATGACTGAGTTCAAATCCCTTCTAATCACATTAAGTTCAGTATAGACAATATACTTCTATTTCAGTATTATAATTAATTTATATTTTTATAATTGGGTATAATTATGTATCAGTTCTTAACTTAAAATAAGAAATTACCAAAATATCTATTCAGAAATATCATCAAATTCACTACTTCCTCTATTTTGCTGTATTATTTTATATAAATGCAATTTATCCACTGTATTTTAAACACTTTTTTTTGCAAAAACCTTTCATTGTACATATATGAATACACAAATTTATGTTTTTAAAAAATTAAAATAAAAATGGTTCTGAAGAAGACTGCAGGACAGACGAAATGTAATATTGTATATGTATATATGTACAATGAAAGGTTTTTGCTAAAAAGTGTTTAAAGTAAAGTGGATAAATTGCAAAATATATATTATTTCAGTATACTCTGCATGGTTTGACACTATTGGTAGAGTACTCGAGTTGGGATGGAGATGTGTCAGAATCGATTCTGGAGTTCTCAGTTATTGTGCTAGAACCTCTTATAAACTCTTGAGCAATGAAGTCATTAGCATTTTTTTTATTTGAGTATTTTTAAACAATAAAATGTAAGAATGTAAGACTAAAAATAATGACAAAATTAATAAGAATGCTCTTCTTCTTTTATCTCCCCTTTTCCACTTTATTGTTACCCATATTTATTCAAAATACCACAAATATCCTTTTATGACTTCCTTTCAATGCCATTTTCAACAGTAACATTTTAATTTATTTTAATTTTATTAATTATGTAAATAAAAAACAGATATTAAATATGAAAATGCTGAGACTATACAGTCACATTACTGAAGAAATAGTCTTCATGTGCTATAAGAATCTTTTGCAACTCAGACTTTCTAAAATATGCATTAGGATTTATTTTTCATTGCTTAGTAGATTGCATTGACACAAGAGGGTGCTATATGCAAGTTTTTTAAAATGACTTCCAGACAATCTAACTTGTGAAACATCTTATGCTACATGCATCATAATGATTATATATTTCACTTTAGTATGTCTCAAAAATTTCTTATTCTCTTTTTTTTTTATATCTTGATAATTTATTCTAAAAAAAAATTTCCAATATTTTTTCTAAATCTTTCTAATTTATATTTTTTGTGCCTTTCACTTTTCTTTTACTCATTTCTTTTTTCAATTATATTATCTTGACATACTTTCTCTCCTTTTTTTAACAGCTATTTTATAAATCTTATATGTGTGCTTCCTAGTATTTACTACTACATGTATCTCTCTATTTTATTTCATCCCTTTTTCTGATAACAAGTTGTTCCTCTCCTAACCATTTCTTTGCAATATAGTACCAAACATTATAACTAATGTCTTATTTTTTATTCATATATTTTCTGCACCTACTTTAATACTGTTACAATATTGTCATTTTTTTTATCTCATCATTAGTTTTATTCTTGTACTTTTATGCTTTTTTATTTTTTGGCTGTAACCTATATTTAAAAAAATTGTTAATATGCTTTTATTTTAATACACATTTCTTATATTTATGATTTCTATATTCTTTTTTCCCTTTAATCTTGTTTTAATCTCATCCATTTTTTTTATAGGTACATTAAAATTACCCAAAATTGCAATACCATTTCATCTCTATTTGAAATCTAGTAATATATCTTATTAAACATTATTTTATTATTTTCTCACATTTTGACCTTCCTCTATAACCATATGTACTAATATGACTTCCCATCTTTCTTAATCTATCTCTATTTTGTATTATTTATGTTCAAAAAATTTTGTCTAATCTTCTTCATTATCATCATCATCATTAACCATTATCAGTCCATTTCAGGATGAAGGTCTCTCCAAATTTAATCCATCTTTGCCAATCTTTAGCTTCTCTTCTCCACATCACCCCTGCACACTTTCTTATTTCATCCATCCATCTCACATGTGGTCTCTTTTTGGGTCTTTTACAATCTCTTGGAATCCAGTTTAAGATTTCAATTGTTCATCTATTATCATCTCTTCTAGCAATATGTCCAGCCCAACTCCACTTCAATCTTTTAATTTTTTCAATGAGGTCAGTAAACATCTGTTTGTTCTCTTACCCATACATTGCATTTTTGATCTCTTCTTGTTACTCCCAACATGCATCTCTCCATACTTCTTTGAGTGGTCTGGAGTCTCTGTATTGCTCTTCTATTAAGTGTCCAAGTCTCAGATCCATAAGTAAGAACTGGTAAAACACATTTGTTAAAAACCTTCCTTTTCAAACATATAGGCATATTTCATTTTAGTATCAAGTTATTTCTACCAAAAGCACTCCAACCAAGTTTAATTCTATGATTAATTTCATCCATTATGTTTCCATCTGTATTAATAATCTGACCAAGATATTTGGAACTGTTAACTTCTTCTAATTCATCATAATCAACCTTTATTTTTATATTTTGAGCAAATCAATCCTTTTGATTTTTCTCTTTCTCTTTTTTTTTAAATTTTATTTACTTATATCCAACTATGCATTCAGAATCTCATTATTCTTTTTAAAATTTCCCCATTTCTAATAATTGTATTTCTCATTTGATCATATATTTGCATTTAACTGGCTGCTTTCCTCATATGTCTTAATAACTCATTTGAGTATACCTTTTTTATATCTCTACTTTTATGTAGCCTTTGAATTTTATATTCTTTTTTATTTATTTTACATTCAAAATTATTACCATTATCCATTCAGCTTTACCAAATCTTTATTATAATGTATAACTAGAATTTTATTTTTAATATTCTAATATTACTATCATTCAATTTATTTTTCATCACAATGTATTCCTTCATGTTTATAAACTTAAGCCTGTGTTTCAGTTATTATATAGTGGAGATGTCTGCCCATCCCTTGTATATGTATTAAAATGGATTATGTCCTGTACATGAAAGGTCAGATTGATCTTAGGTCAACATGGGTATGACAAGAATCTCGGCCTCGGGGTAGCCTTTGAGCATTCCATCATCAGAATCTTCAATTGGATGGATGGTTGAAGAGTTGGAGTGTGGAGTAGATTGAAGCCTGTCCATTCAAGTATGAAGATTGGCTATCTTAATATATATCTGAGCACTTATAGCATATATGTATAGAGATGGTAATCTGGACCAACTGATGATTGTTGGTTTACCATGGAATACATATAGTGGTGATTATTTATCTTTTCGACATACAAGTGTATCAGTGTTATGAGATAGAATGGAGAGTGGTGGGTCATGTAAAAGTCTATGCTCATATACCCTATATATTACCTATATAGTCACAGGTATATAATAATCCTGTGTTTCAGTTAAATTTAATTCTGTGACTTTGATCTTCATCCTTTAAATAAAAGAACATGCTTTGTGTGTATATCTCTTACTCATCTCTTTTTAAAATGTAACTTATTCATACACCATTTCTTCTCACTCAACACCCTTACATATCTTAAATTTTTTTATAATTTGTTTTGATTTTTTCTTCATATTGTATAAACGATTTTATTTTTATTATCAACATCCCTGTCTAACAATAATGCACTAAAATTATCTTAGTATTCAAAGTTTATACTAAAGCATCCCCAATTATTTTTAATAGCTATGTAGATTTAGAAGGAAAGATAGGAAAAAATTACAACATAATGTTTATCTCTTTTATTATAAATTCAAATTCTGTACATAAGAGACTAAAATTCAATAAATTTTAAAAAAATTTTAGTCTACTTTTATACATTATATAACTTTTAATGTTTACTTTTTGGATACTATTATTTAGCTAGTATTTTCTGATAAAATCTGTCTTCTGGTTGAAATATTAAAATAGTTGTATAGACAAAATAAGTATAATTTGTTTTTATCTCTATAATTCTTAAACGCTTATTGACTTTGAATTGGTTGGAAAAAAAAACCAAATTAATAATATAAACTATAGTTCTGAGCTAGCTTTTGCTCGGAAAGAGATGATAATAACAAAAAGTGCAAAGAGGCTTAAACAATTACAAAGGATCCACATTTCATGAACAAAAAAGAATCATGTGCTCCATTGTCTGGAAAATGGAATATCTAATTACTGTATTTGCATATTGGGCCTCATTTACATATTATATTAGCATACTAATTTTATTCAGCATTATGATTCTGGCAGTGTTTTTCTGAAAGCTATCTCAGTGCTATTAATTATTTTATATTATTAAATGATTACCTTTTTAACCACATTCGAAGTTAATGGGTGTTTAAGAATTACATAGTTTGTTAAAAAGAGTTACTAAGTTAAGATTTTTATCTATATATGATTAGCAATATTAATCTCTAACTTGTATTAATAATTTAAATCAAATTAATCATTTCATATATTAATATGTTTTTTAAATGTTTTATAAATTCTTTTCAATGGTTCTTACTCAACTGTTGAAAATTTAGTAATTGATAATTTTTAAATGAATTTAATTAAAACTGGTAGTAGAAAAAAATAGAAAAAAATCTATTCTGGTTTGAATTAAAAATTATTCATAATAGACTTAATTATGTAATTTAAAAGTAATTAAACTGGCTTAAATAACATTAGTGGATAATAAAATATCCTAATGATCATATTATGCAGAACAAACGTTGATAAAGACTTGAATTATTAATTATAGTAGAATAGTATAAATAACATAAAATGTATGTTATTTTTACTTCAAAATCAAGTTACTATATAATTTTTTTCTATAATAATTGTAGACATTATAATGTGGAAGGTATTTTGTGATTCACTGTTTGCCATGTGCAAATAAACTGATCCAAAAAGTAAATAAGATCCTCTTCATATAGATAATGCTAATAAATTCATACACTACATTTTTTTTTCCTTGCTACTTAATACTTACTTCAATTCTATTGCTATAAAAACATGGATAATTATCAACAAAGTTTATTAAATAAAGACAAAACTCTTCATACAGTAGTGCCACCCTGTGCCAACTAGAGTAATCAATAGATGCCAGTATAAGAGATGGTGATCATGTGATGTTTAGTGGTTCAATAAAGTTTATAACTATTTTTCACAAAGGTAATGATATTTTCCATCTCCTTGATATTGAATATTTTATTTATTTTCTGGCTTTATTAAAATTCTCAGGCTTATAATATCCAATCCTATCAGGTTAGTAATATGCATATTAATTTAAATAATGCTCATTTTACCATAATCAAATTGATAACCAATCACTTTAGTCATTTCAATATCCAATGATTTGCAGCATTATTTTAAAAAACTTTTTGTAATGATTAATGCAATTGGTTTTGATTATAAATAGTGTCATTCACAATTACTTTACCAAATACCTAATGTAATCATTCTAGTAGGTTTTAGGAATAAAATAAAATTTATAAAAATAATTTCTCTGATTGCTTTTACTTTCAAAAAACTGAAAGCTAAGATTAAATAACTAGGATAAAACCATTATTTTTGGAAATAGTTGTTATTTCTCTTAACTAAACTTATTTATAAATCTCAAATTTAGAGTTATATTATAAACAATAAAGTTGTTAACATTAATGAGATACATAATTTATTGTTTTTTGCAGCTGCAAAAATAAAAATTTTAATATAGGTAGTATACTATTAATTTGCATTTTGATTATATAATAACATCTATCATCATAAAAGTGGCCTTTGAATTTTCATGATCTTCAGAATTTACTTAAGCAACATCTTTTATTTAACTTTTTATCACCATCTTCAAACATTATCAGTACACTAAAATGTGAAACTCCAAATTTAATCTAGGTTCTCATATTTATAGTTTCTCTTTTCTGAAAACTCCATCAAACTTTGTCTCTCATTCATCTCTCATGGTCTTTTAACAGTTTTTTTTCTTCAACAATTTATAATCACATTTACAACTTCGATTGTTTATCTATTGACATATCTACCTTATCTCTACTTCATTTTTTTAATACTTTATATCAGAGATATTTGCCTTTGTCTCTCATTCATAATATTCAATTTCAAAAATCTTATACATTTCACTTTTCAGCAAAAAATTTATTATTATTGATTACAGTTTTGACTGTACCATGCAATCTTCATCAGATCTTCTTAATTATTCCTTATAAAATCTTCTTACCTTATTCTATTCTTTTAACTTTCTCTATCCTCCATCTTGTATTTTGTCTTAAACCCATACTTTGCTATGTATGTGCTCTTTTTTTAATTGTTCAAATAGCACACATTTATCAAAGCCCTTTCTTTTTAATTACAAAAGGAGTTATTTCTACCAAAAACATTCTGCTCATTTTCATTTTTATATTTCCATTTACATTAACATTTTGTCAAAAGTATTTATACTGTTAAATATCTCTAATTCATTATATTAAGCTTTCTTTTTCTTTTTTTAACAAGCCATTGAACATTACTGAGATTGTCATTTCAACATTTTTTTAATTTTATCCGATAATATATTTTTTATATAGTTATGAAGCATTATTTTTAAAAACTACCACATCATTTTCAAAATTTAAATCACTTAAATATCCTTTTATTTGGATTAATTTTGTTTTCCATTTTAATTCACCATTTTTTTTTTATGTAAAACTATTGTAAAAAGTCAAAATAAGAGTCATAGATCACATGACCCTATTCTCTTAAGCTTGTAAGTTATAAACAGTGAGGATTACCAATTCCTCAACAAGCTTTGTGATAAATGCTTAGCCAGAGAAAGCATTTAAAATATCTCTTGTCAGAAACCTCTCCCCAAACCCCTGACCATGGTTTCATGCTTTGGCACTCTCCTCAGAGAGGTGTCAGAGTAGGTTCAGACACTAGATCTAAAAATACCAACCCAAAGCCAGCAGGTTTGAAAGATGGAATTATTTTGTCAAACCCTTATTGATATTCATTTTTTTTGATGTCATCATGTAATTTAATCACTATTGTTATAGTTTGATAAATCTTCAGAATTTCACAATATCATGGGTTTCTGTCACGATGCTTCAAACTTTAATTTCTATTACAAAAACAATAGAAATGTTTATAGGGTAGAACTGTATAGAAGGTTGTTAGCAGTAAAAATTTTATTGGACCCTTCCTTTTTTTAAAAGAATATCAATATTATTATTCATTAAAATCAACACTTAGATAATCTCAATATCAATAACAATCAATAATCTCAATCTGTTGTCATGGCAACTTCCTTTTAATAATGAAGATGAAATCCCATCTTTATTAATATTCCAATATATTTATATAGACACTAAAAATTGCAACTTGATGACAGAGACTGAAATTATTGATATAAAAGAGTTTAAATAAACCTCCTTAAACAGATAAATATTATCATTGTAGTCTTCCTGCTCTATTCTCCGTAAATTTAATTTCAGATCTGAACTCTTCATTTAAAATGTATATCCTAAATGATGTCATAATTATATGGGTTGTTTTGTATTCTTGTTTTTTATTATTATATAACTTTTTCTAGAATTCTTCCATCCACTTCAGACATCAGCTTTATTTTTAAAAAGAGTATCATTTATTCTTTTTACTGCAGAAATAATATTTTTTTCCAATATTAAACTTTCATTTTATATCTTTGAGATTTTTAGTATTCCTATAGCTTTCCTTGTCATTTAACAATTATATTTTTTTATCTCATTATTAATTATTTTCCATAACATTTCATAATATTTTTCTAATTGGATCATTTTTAATTAAGTTAATCTTCAATGCACAAATATTAAAGTTTGATATATATATAAATTTTAATAAATTTAAAAAACACACATATTTAATCAAATATGTTTTAATTAGTTTTTTGATCAGTTTTATTCTTTCCCTATCAAAACAATAATTGTTACTAGTTTACTACGTTGACTATAATAGTCATTTTCTACTATCAGATTTTAACATTTTCCAAGGAAAAGAATAATCTATAAAAATTTAAATTACAATATACGTCGAACATATTTATTAGTAACAAATCAATTTAACATAAATATCAATAAAAAATTAAATTAGAATATGTATTTAAGATGTTTATTTATACAAATGTAATTATGAAGGACTAAAAACTTTATCTAGGCATATCTTTCTCACATCAGTTCAAATTCTCATCACAATTTGCAAATTCTGAATGATTAAACATCACATGATCCCAAGCTCTTGCATCCATTGATTACTCTGGTTAACACTGCATGGCACTGCTCTATTATGAGTTTTGCTTCTGTTAAATGCTAAATGAATTAGATAAGGAAATTTTATTTACTTTATTACTTTCTGCTGCAATTTCTTATTTACATCATTCTGCTTATTATTTATTAATCTCAACTTTCAATTTTTTAATTTAAATCAATACAATTAAAATTTGATGGCGTAAGCTATGCATATTGCAAGCCAATGTGTTATACATTTGTAGTTATATTTTTTAAGTATATTATAATTTAATTAATGATAATTTTATTAGATTTTTAAACTATGTTTGTATTTATAAATATATTTACCGTATATCATAATTTAAATTCTTATTGGCTATTTTTTACTCAGAAAATGTGCCACTTAGTAATAGATTGTATGCTAAACTAGCATCAAATTTACAAAGTGATTTTATACTTATATAATTACAGAAAATTCGAACCCAGGTTTTCATGCTTTCTTTACTTTTATCCACTCCATCTTATACAACTGATACACATGATCACATACTTGTGAAAAAGATAAATAATCTCCAATAAACATATTTTATGCTAAACCAGCATTCATCAGTTGGTACAGATCATTATCTCTCATACATATACATAATCAGTGCTTGGTTTATATTAAGATAGCAAATCTTCTAACTTTAATAGACAGACTTCAATCTTTTCCATCCTCCAACTCTTCAGCCATACATATCATTGAAAATGTGATGGTGTTCAAAGTCCTTGTTTGCCAATTTTTGTTGTGTCATACCTATGTTGACCATAAGCCAAACTGACCCCTCATAATAGGACCTTAAGGCCACTTAAATACACAGAAGAGAAATGGGCAGAATACAGGCTGAACATGTAATAATGAAATACATGTATAGTATTTTATTTTAAGTTAGATATAATTAGAGGGGATTTGAACCCAGATTTTCAAGTTCTGTTTAGTTATCCACTACATCTTATACAACCAATACACATGACCATATACATGCAAAAAAAGATAAATGATCTCCAATATACATATTTCATGCTGAGCCAGCACTCATCAGTTGGTCTGGATCATCATCTCTAACACATATACATAATCAGTGCTCAGTTTATATTAAGATAGCAAATCTTCAAACTTCAATGGATAGTCTTCAATCTTCTCAACTCTTCATCCATCCATATAATTGAAAATCTGATGATGATGTTCAAAGCCTTTGTTTGCTGATTTTTGTTGTAATTAGATGTGGTCATGTGTATTGGTTGTATAAGATAAAGGGGATAACTAAAAGGAGCTTGAAAATCTGGATTCAAATTATTACATACTTGGCCTGTATTATGTCCATCCCTCTTCTCTGTATTTAAATAGTATCAAAGTTCTACATATGAGGAGTCAATGGTCAACATGGGTATGACACAACAAAAATTGCCAAACAAGGGATTTGAATATCATCATATTTTTAATGATATGGATGGCTGAAGAGTTGGGGAGTAAAGAGGATTAAAGTCTGTCATAAAACTATGAAGATTTGCTATCTTAATATAAATGGAGCACTGATTATATATGAGTGTGTGAGAGGAGATGACGTGGACCAATTGATGAGTGCTGATTTAGCATAAAATTTTTCATGTGTATGTGTTTATGTGTATCAGTTGTATAAAATAGAGTGGATTACTAAAGGGAGATTGAAAGTCTGGGTACAAATCTCTTTTAATTGCATCTAGTTTAAAATATAAATACTATACATGTATTTTATATATATATGAAAAAGAAAAACAAGTTTTATATACCTAAAAACCTGCTATCGCTTGTATTAATGATCAATAGATGGAGCTTTACCAAGACCTCCAAACAAGCGTATTCTGTTTACATAAACGTCAGAGTCAATATTCACTGTCTCTTTCATTTTGTTCCACCCTCAGATCAGCTGATTTCAAGCTGATTTGCTCTCATCAGTGAAGAGATAGGAGTTATAAAACTAGACCTAAAAACTAACTCCAAGCGTTTATGCAAAACGTTTCTATCAGTTTGCAAGCATGAATTTTTTAGACACGTTAATGTCTTCAAACTCAGCCTATAAAACAAGATAGCTATATGGGTCTGATTTCAGTTCAGTTTGTCCACATAGTAAAAGTTTCTGCAATCTATATCATTGCAAGAAAACTTTAAAGGTACATTTATGAAAAAGAAAAACAAGGTTTATATACGTAAAAACCTACTATCGCTTGTATTAATGATCAATAGATGATGATCTGAGGGTGGAGCAAAATGAAAAAGACAGTGAATATTGACTCTGACGTTTATGTAAACAGAATACACTTGTTTGGATGTCTTGGTAAAGCTCCATCTATTGATCATTAATACAAGTGATAGCAGGTTTTTACGTATATAAAACTTGTTTTTCTTTTTCATAAATGTACCTTTAAAGTTTTTTTGCAATGATATAGATTGCAGAAACTTTTACTATGTGGAGAAACTGAAATGAAATCAGACCCATATAGCTATCTTGTTTGATAGGCTGAGTTTGAAGACATTAACATGTCTAAAAAATTCATGCTTGCAAACTGATAGAAACGTTTTGCATAAACGCTTGGAGTTAGTTTTTAGGTCTAGTTTTATAACTCCTATCCCTTCACTGATGAGAGCAAATCAGCTTGAAATCAGCTGATTTGAGGGTGGATCAAAATGAAAGAGACAGTGAATATTGACTCTGACATTTATGTAAACAGAATACGGTTGTGTGGAGGTCTTGGCAAAGCTCCATCTATTGATCATTAATACAAGTGATAGCAGGTTTTTACGTATATAAAACTTGTTTTTCTTTTTCATAAATGTACCTTTAAAGTTTTCTTGCAATGATATAGATTGCAGAAACTTTTACTATGTGGAGAAACTGGACTGAAATCAGACCCATATAGCTATCTTGTTTGATAGGCTAGTTTGAAGACATTAACATGTCTAAAAAATTCATGCTTACAAACTGATAGAAACGTTTTGCATAAACACTTGGAGTTAGTTTTTAGGTCTAGTTTTATAACTCCTATCCCTTCACTGATGAGAGCAAATCATCTTGAAATCAGCTGATCTGAGGGTGGAGCAAAATGAAAGAGACAGTGAATATTGACTCTGACGTTTATGTAAACAGAATACACTTGTTTGGAGGTCTTGGTAAAGCTCCATCTATTGATCATATATATATATATATATATATATATATATATATATATATATATATATATATATATATATATAACAGTTGGGAGAAAGAAATGTCTAAATCAGCTGGCATGAAATTTACAACAGTTTTATAAATAGATTGTTGTAGGGAAAAAATGGGTATTAATCAGTACACTTTTATTTACTGAGTTTTTTGATACTATAAAATAAATATACAAAATGAATATAAATATTGCTATAAATTAAAATTAATATATACTTTCTTAAAAATTTTCAATGTTATATGAATACTTTAAAGATATGATAGATTATTATAAAGAGAGGATAAGATGTGTGTAATTGTATTATTTTTAATCCAGAAAAATTACTAATCTGAAAAGACTCAGAAACCTAGAATGCTGAATTAACAATATTGCATTTAAAATTTTATCTTTTAAATAGATTTTTTTTAAAAAACTATAAATATATATAAAAATGATTTGTGAATATAATTTTGGCAAATGTAAGGTACCATGGTTAGTTTTAACTTTTCTTTTCTATTGATTATATTGCATATGCTATGTTGACATCTATACTTGGTTTTTTATTTCTATCACTATCAATAAAAACAATCTTTCTTATTTTCTTGCATTTTCCCCTTATTTTTTTCTATTGATTTATTTACTCTTTTTATCGTTTCAGTAACCAACATCTATACAAGTAGAAGTATGAATATTGGTGACAAAAATTCAAAGTTTCATAATATGTTTTTTATTTATTTGCAAAGCATTTACAGAATAAAATATTTTAATATTAGTACATACTATACTATTTAATAACTGAAATACAGGCTTATTATATACCTGTATCAATATATATAATATATAAGGTATAGGAGTACACACTTTTACATGGCCCACCACTCTCCACTCTATCTCATAACACTGATACACTTGAACATATATATGTTGAAAAGATAAATAATCACCAATATACGTATTTCAAGCTAAAACAGCAATCATCAGTTGATTCAGATTATCATCTTTATACACATATGCAATAATTGCTCAGATATACATTAAAATTGAAGCCTGTCCATTAAGGTATAAAGATTGGATAGCTTAATATATATCTGAGCACTTATTGCATATATGTGTAGAGATAATAATCTGGACCAACTGATGATTGCTGGTTTAGCATGAAATATGTATCTTCATCAACCATTATCAATCCACTGCAGGATAAAGGTCTCTCCAAGTTCAATCCATTTTCTCCAATCTTTAGCTTCTCTTCTCCACATCACCCCTGCACACTTTCTTATTTCATCCATCCATCTCACATGTTGCCTCTTTCTGGGTCTTTTACAATCTCTTGGAATCCAGTTTAAGATTCAATTGTCCATCTATTATCGTCTCTTCTAGCAATATGTCCAGCCCAACTCCACTTCAATCTTTTAATTTTTTCAATGAGGTCAGTAACACCTGTTTGTTCTCTTACCCACACATTGCATTTTCGATCTCTTCTTGTTACTCCCAACATACATCTCTCCATACTTCTTTGAGTGGTCTGAAATCTCTGTATTGCTCTTCTATTAAGTGTTCAAGTCTTAGATCCATAAGTAAGAACTGGTGAAACACATTTGTTAAAAGCCCTTCTTTTCAAACACATAGGCATATTTCCTTTTAGTATCAAGTTTTTATACCAAAAGCACTCCAATCAAGTTTAATTCTATGATTAATTTCATCCATTATGTTTTCATCTGTATTAATAATCTGATCACATATTGGTGATTATTTTTTCGACATATATGTGTTCAAGTGTATCGGTGCTACCAGATAGAATGGAGAGTGGTGGATCATGTGAAAGTCTGTGATCATATACCCTATATAATACTATACAATTATAGATTATTAATATAAAAGTTTAGGAAAAATGATATTGAAATCAGGTAGCTCATAAGTCACAGATTATTAAATGTTGTTATATAATTTTGATCATTTATAAGTTATATGTCTATATCTATTATTACTGTATTGTAGGCTATAAAATATATTTTAAATTCCAAGTATATATTATTATTATTATTATTCCCATGAAAAGAAAAATATATCTTTCAGTAACCATAATTAAGAAATAAAATGAATTTATAGAAAAAGAAATAAAATGTACTATGTACATAAAACAATGATAAATATAAATAATAGAACAATATTTTTTAGTTTTTAAAATTATCTTATCTAAAACTCCACCATATTGTAACTGTCAACCAATGCAAAACTTCAAATAGTCTTTATTCACAAGTAATAATTGTTTTTTATCTTTAATGCATTCTACTGTATAATGAAATGCATAGAAACCAGATTCTATCCTGTAATAAAGTGATATGGAAAAATATTGGACTAATAACATAGGATGGGAAATTCAGATATTCAACACTTCTAATTCACATATCAAGCTAAAGTTCTTCACAAAATAATTTTTGCATTAGTAAATAATCAAATATGAGGGAGCTTGAGACAAGGATGTGCTGATGAATAATTTTAAAAATTTTAAATATCTCTAAAACACAGTGATTTTTTGCTCTTACATAAGACATTAAAAGTGAATGAAAACGTCTATCTTGTAAAAGACTGTTATAATGGAAAAATGTTGGACTGTCAATATGTGATTGTTAAGGCTACTATCTGATCTATAAAAGAGAGATCATTCCAAAATACATGCATTAAAATAAAAAGATGTCTGAGATTTTGTCAGATGATTGTGATGCAATAAAGTTTGAAATGTGGGGTGTGCTGACAAAAATTTAAAAGTAGAACAAAATACATATATAAATATTTACTTGTCTTATTTACACACAAACGTGCAAAAAATATATATATGTATTACATCAAAGCAGTAAATTCCCTAATAGCAAATGTTTATCTTCATTTTTAAAAGCCAAAACGTGTTTGGAAATACATTAAAATGAAGATTTGCAAACATCAGCAGTATTCTTTTAAAATAGTACTAATAAATTAATAATACAAAATATTCTATTTAAATTTTGATCATACTTTCAAAATTATAACTAGAATGTAGAAAGGTTAAGTATTATATTAGATAGTTATTTTGATCTGGTTCCAATCTGATTACGATTTATTAGAACCATTATAATTATCTTACATTTTAATTCCATATATGATAAATTATAATTATAAAATCAAATATGGCGGCTAGATCGAAACACAGCAAAATCTCAAATATTTTTGGAATTCTTTTTGCTTTAAGATTTGCTTAAAATTTTGCTTAATTATTATAGTTTTTGTCATGTTTTTAATTTTATATATATTCTTTTTCAAATAATAACTCTCTATTGATTTTTTATTTAATTTTGTTTGGGCTTTAATTGTTGATTATATTTATTGAATTACATTTAGATCATGTTTAATTTATTGATTTGTTTTCAATTATTTTTTAATCACATTATCAAAGTAAAATATCTATATCTTTTCATTACTTTTAATATAATTGTCTAAGAGTTATTTTCCTTTAAAGTATACTGAATTATTATTGTGGAGATTTAAAACTAGTTTAAAATTATTTTTGCTTGCTTATGAAAATCATTTTGAATTACTGTACAATTAACATTTATAATTAAAAAAAATTATTTTCAAAACTTTTCTTATATATGAATTTTTATGCTTTTAAATGACAAGTGATATATAGATATATTAGCAACGCATTTGTCAATAAATACGTGCGTGTATGCGTTTGTGTTGGTGTTTTTATTTTTTTAAAGAAATGATTACAGTATATTTTATATGATATTATATTTACTTTATTATATATTAAAATAATACAAAAGTATCATAAAATTTTGAAGATTTATAGCATTCAAATATATCACGATTTTTCATGGCTTTCTTCTTTAATAATTTTATTTATAATTCCACCCCCCCCCCTTTTTTTTTTTTTATTTAACTAAAATATTTTAATTTTGTGTTCAAATATATAATGTAGGTTTTAGTAAATAGGTTCTATTAATTATTACATATGGATCTGAGACTTGGACAAGAGAGCAATACAGAAATCTCCGACCACAAGCTGAAGTATAAAAAGACTGTGCTGTGTGCACCAGGAGAAATCAAAAAGGGAAATACATGGAAGGTAAAACAATCTATACGCCATTAATATTATCGAAAAAAATTAAAGGCTGATATAGATATAAGATGAATATGCTGGAAAAGAAATGCCAATAGATAAACAGTTAAAACTTTAAATTAGATCCCAAGATATTGTAAAAGACCTTTAAAGAAGGGAGGGGAGACTACATGAGAAATAAATGCATAAGAAAAACAGTTTACTGGAGTGATAAGAAAAAGAAAAGTTATGATAGTAGAGAAACCGGATTCAACTAGAAACGGCTTTCGTTCTGCAATGGATCAAGATGATTGAAAATAATGTATTCATTTATAAAAATTATTTATAATTTAATTTTAGAATTTAATTTGCTAGTAATAATCATTTTAACTATTATAAAATTTGTTTAGGTATCCTTTAAATAGATTAAAATTAACTTATAATTTGGAGAAGTTTGTTTTATTTATTTTTCTATACCATTATTAGTCAGAATGCTAAGTACCCCTTCCCCTTCATAAGCTCCCCCAGTCAGTAAGCAAAGATTTGGAAAACTTAGGTAACTACATATAATCTTTATCATCTATTGATTATATACTTCTTATTTTATAGTGAAATCTATACTGACTTTCATCTCTTTTTAAACAATCTTATAAAGATGGTTTGTATCTTCTTTTTTTTTTTTATCTTTATCTACTCCCATTTTGTCTTGCCACTTTTTATAATATTCATCAATTAAAATAAATATGCAACAATTTATATGGATAATATATAAGTCTGAGTAATTTAAATTTTAGATAAAGAACTTATGTACTTATATCATCATCATCCATTATCAATCCATTGCAGGATGAAGGTATCTCCAAGTTCAATCCATCTTTTCCAATCTTTAACTTCTCTTCTCCACATCACCCCTGCAGACTTTCTTATTTCATCCACCCATCTCACATGTTGTCTCTTTCTGGTTCTCTTGGAATCCAGTTTAAGATTTCAATTGTCCATCTATTATCATCTCTTCTAGCAATATTAAATAAATAAATAAATAAAATAAATTAAAAAAATAAATATATCCAGCCCAACTCCACTTCAGTCTTTTAATTTTTCCAATGAGGTCAGTAACACCTGCTTGTTCTCTTACCCATATATTACATTTCAATCTTTTCTTGTTACTCCCAACATGCATCTCTCCATACTTCTTTGAGGGGTCTGAAGTCTCTGTATTGCTCTATATTACGTTTGGATTTTTTCTTGTTACTCCCAACATGCATCTCTCCATACTTCTTTGAGGGGTCTGAAGTCTCTGTATTGCTCTTGTATTAAAGGTCCAAGTCTCAGATTCATAAATAAGAATTGCTAAACACATTTATTAAAAACTTCCTTTTCAAATACATAGGCATATTTACTTTTAGTATCAAGTTATTTCTATGAAAAACACTCCAACCAAGTTTAATTCTATGCTTAATTTCATCCATTATGTTTCCATCTGTATTAATAATCTGACCAAGATATTTGTAACTGTTAACTTCTTCTAATTCATCATAACCAATCTTTATTTTCATATTTTGAAAAAATCCATTAAACATTACTTTAGACTTTTTAACATTTATTTTTAGTCATACTTTCCTACTTTCTTCTGATAACTCCTGCAATATTTCCTGCAGCTCTAAAGCATTATTTGCAAAAACAACTACATCATCTGAAAATACCTCTATTTACTTTCATTCCTTTAGCTTCCCATTTTAATCTGCAAAATACTTCTTGCAATACTACTGCAAAAAGTTTTGGAAATATGGAGTCACCCTGTCTTACACCCTTCTCAATGTTGACTTTCCTAGTATCATTATGTAATCTAATTGTTGCTGTTGTATTTTTATAAATATTCTTTAAAATATGACAATATCCTGGGTCTATACCTTGATGATACAATGCTTTAATTACTGAAGAAATGTTTATAGAATCAAATGCCTTTTCATAATCTACAAATCCAAAGCATAATGGCAACTCATATTCATGAGTCCTTTCTATAACTTCTTTCAATATTTGGATATGATCTCCTGTGTTAAAACCACTTTTAAATCCAGCTTGCTCTTTTGTTTGGTGGAATTTTAATGTTCTCTGTAGATGAGTTGTAATTACCTTGGTGAAAAATTTGTCTAAAACTGATAAAATGCTGATAGGTCTGTAATTTTTAATATCTTCTTTATTACCTTTTTAAAATATTAATATTCTTCCAATCATCTGTTACATCTTTATCATTTAGACCTTTGGTATTTATCTTTGCTAAAAAAAATTATATTTCTTCACTTGCTTCTTTTAATATATCAATTATAATTCCATCATTACCTGGAACCTTTCCTTTCTTCATAAATTTAATTGCATGTCTCACTTCTTCATTTAAAATTCTGGGCAATTCAGAAGATATAATAGATATAGAAAGTACTTGTTCTTTATTACTATATAATTCTTCATTCCATGATGCTATCTCTGTTTTTAGTAATAATTCCAACTTTTTTTCTTATTGCAGATATAAATTTTCTACCAATATCAAAATGTTTTACACAAGATTCATAGTTATACTTTCTTATATCATTTTCAACTCTTTTCTGCATCATTTTACAAAATTCAAGGTATTCAATCCTTTTTAATGCATCATTTTTGTATATCTTCATATTCCTTCTTTTCATCACAAATTCCCTAGTCTCAGTAGAAATTTTATTGGTCAATTGCTGCTTTTTTCTATCAGCTATCTTTTTTGCAGTTTTTAAAAGTGTATCAGTTATTTTCATATTAATTTCATTCAAATCTCAATCATGTTCAAAATCTACTAATACTTGAAACTGATTTGTAAGTTCTAATTTAAATTCAATAGAATGTTTCTATCAACTGTAAATATTGGTTTTTCTTAATAATTTTTTATCTACTTATTACATTTTAGCTAATTCTAATTAAATATTTATCATATTTAAAAATTTAACACAACTGACAAATAGGATTGCTTTTAAATCAGTTCTGTGAATCTTATATTGTCATAACAAACAATGAAAATAATGTGATTTGTTCTAACAAACAATGGAAATAATTTGATTTGTCGATTACAGTTCTATAATTTTATTGGTCAATTACATAAAAATATTAATCTACAATAAACAGAAATGTTTTAAATTTTGCTTCTAAAAATTGAATAGTTTTACATTCAAATTGGTCAAAATATAATGAAAAATGTAAAATAATGTTAATAAGTAAAGAAAAATATAAGGAAAACATTTGAAAAATAGCTTGTGGTAAAACAAAAGAATTATATTTCAACCAATCATTATGTGAACACCCCAGTGATTTCTTGTTAGAAATTACCATCTCCAATTATTCATTTCTATTATCTTTTCTGCATGCAAAATTAAATGTTTTAAATAAAAATCTGAATCTAGACACATTATTAGTCAATATTGTCTAAAAGTAATCATAAGATCCATAAATATTCATGAAAAATAAGTACATTCATGAAAAATAATTACATTTTGCTCTTAGCACCAAAAGTCATTTATATGCAAATGGTGGTTAACATTATTCACTTGTCTTGACTAGTGGTCAAGCACTATTCATTTACCCTTGGCTATTTTTCTTCTAAAATTTATAAATTTTCATATCCAAATTTATATTTAGGCAAATTGATGTAAAAACATAATTATAAATGTAAAAAATTATGAGAACTATATTTATTTACATTCAAAATCTATTATGAAAATGTAAAAGATTTTGTTTCGATTTCTGACTTTGACAGTTACAAAATATAAACCACAGTTAAGCGCTATTCACTTTCCCTTGATTATTTTTTTTTTAAAATTTAAAAACTTTCATATCAAAGTTTACACTTAGGTAAGTTGAGGTAAAAGCTTAATTATGAATGTAAAAAATTACTAGAAATATATTTATTTATATTCAACATCTACTATGAAATGTAAAAGATTTTGATTTTGGTTTGATTTCTCACTTTGACTATTAGACATGCCTACAAAACAATGGCTGAAGTTGAAGATAAGGCTTATTGGCTCCTTATAAGCAAAAATGGGCTGGACTATATGACAAATAGATGACAATGAAAAATTGATCTTGGTCAATAATTACTGCCAACTATGGATTGTTTTGGAACTAAAATTTTAAATACCAAATTTACTATAAAATACACCTAAAATAACAAATGTGACCAAAACCAGCCGAGAGATGGTGCAATTACGATTAGTAACCATA
This sequence comes from Epiperipatus broadwayi, assembly GCA_028023455.1. Classification (NCBI taxonomy): domain Eukaryota; kingdom Metazoa; phylum Onychophora; class Udeonychophora; order Euonychophora; family Peripatidae; genus Epiperipatus; species Epiperipatus broadwayi. Next base: position 3,750,534 of record JAQFVV010000083.1, on the reverse strand, counting down.
ATAATCAGACATTGAAAGATAGCAGATAATAGTTAGTAAGTACAATTAATAGTTGAAGGGTTTTAATATCTAATATTTACTATTTCCCAATGAGCAGTCACAAATTTCAACTCCTTAATGTAATAATTTATATGTGTTTATGTATCTGTTGAGTTTTTCCCGGTAAATTTTGATGATTTTACCTATCCAGCAACTATATGTAATAATGCCACTGCAGTCCTCTTTCATTGTAAGACTCTTGTATGTGATATAAGATAGATAATAGTTTGAACATTTTAACCAGATCTCCTTACTTTTGTATAAAAATATAAATGATTATTTTCCATTGTGTAGGCCATTACATGATTTTTGAGATTAAGTGATATAATTTAAGTGAACATTTACAGATTCTGCTTCAGCATAATATCCAATGCAATTTCTTTGTTATCAAATGAACCAAACTTATCTGCCAGCTACTCCCATAAAGGTATTTATCTTCAAAAAATAAAATGAATATTCATACACAGAAATTTTAAAAGACTTTTTTAAAATTACAAATATTAATTGCATATTCTTTTGGTTTATTCTGTATATTTATTATATCTGATTTTATTTCATTTATTACTCAAGTTTGGAACTTTCCTCTGATCTCATAAATTCTTTGAAATAATGCTCTTACTTTCAGTCTATTTTTCATTTAAATATCTAATAAAATTATATCATAATATTGCTACTTATCTTGACGTGATCTCACTTTCCCCAATGGATTATTATCATTTTAAATTTTGACTTCTTTATAATTATGACTCTCTTTTTGTAACATTAATTTTGATTTTTTTTTTTTTTTGTTATTTCTTCTTAATCAAATTTTACTCAAATTAATTTTATAATTGTTTTTTTTTTTTCTATTTCACTCACTATTTATTTGATATTACTATATACTTAAGTTATATTCAACTTTATTGTCCAATTATACCCAAAATATGTTTTGGATATAAAATTGTAAACTGGGGGGGGGGGTCCAAAATGCGATCTATTTGATTCCTGTAATTCATCTTTCCAATGTATAGCTGACATATTGGCTGCCTGAAAAATGTATTGATTAAAGAGCATTAAATTCACAAAAACTTGTTAGTCATGTTTCATGTGCAAATTGCCCTAAAGCATATCGTTTTTTTTAATTTCCAACTTTAGCATTTCAGTTACTAATCACTAGAAGTATTGTTAATTGTTCCATATACCTAGCAATAAAACTTTTTAAAAAAAATAGAAAAAAGCAAGACAATATGAAAATAGATAAATAGATAGATAGATAGATAGATAGATAGATAGATAGATAGATAGATAGATAGATAGATAGATAGATAGATAGATAGATAGATAGATAGATAGATAGATAGATAGATAGATAGATAGATAGATAGATAGATAGATAGATAGATAGATAGATAGATAGATAGATAGATAGATAGATAGATAGATAGATAGATAGATAGATAGATAGATAGATAGATAGATAGATAGATAGATAGATAGATAGATAGATAGATAGATAGATAGATAGATAGATAGATAGATAGATAGATAGATAGATAGATAGATAGATAGATAGATAGATAGATAGATAGATAGATAGATAGATAGATAGATAGATAGATAGATAGATAGATAGATAGATGGATAGATGGATAGATGGATAGATAGATAGATAGATAGGCAGGCAGGCAGGCAGGCAGGCAGGTAGGTAAGTAGGTACCTTGGTAGGTAGGTAGGTAGGTAGGTAAATAGGTAGGTAGGTAGGTAGGTAGGTAGGTGGTAGATAGGTAGGTAGGTAGGTGGGTGGGTGTGGGTATGTGGGTGGGTGAGTGGGTAGGTAGGTAGGTAGGTAGGTAGGTAGGTAGGTCAGTCGGCCAGTCGGTTGGTAGGTAGGTAGGTAGGTAGGTAATTGGGTGGGTGGGTAGGTAGGTAGGTAAATAGGTAGATAGGTAGGTGAGAGATAGACAGACACATAGATATATAGATAGAGAGAGATAATATGTAGGTATATTAAACAAGTAATTGATTGAAGGATGGCTAGATAGACAGATTGAATAATAAATAGACAGGTAGTTGGATATCAATCATCAGGTAAATAGGTAGACAGATTAATAGATAGAGAAAATGTGCGAGTATAAATACAAAGATTGGCAATTAGGAATATAAATAAATAGATAGTTAGATGACAAAGACAAATAAACTGAAAGATTGATCGAATTTTATAGTGAGGTATACAATAAAAAAGTAAATATAATTTCAACTTGATCAGAATATAATTATATGTGTACTTATTGACTACAAAAAAACTACACATTCAATAACAATGTACATTATACCTTTTATAGTTTCAAATATAGCAAACAAAATTTATTTTATTTAATATAAAATTCTAACTCAGTTTGATTAATAATTAGTCATACTTAAGAGCTTTTTGGCACAACAGATAAAGGGTTTTTTTGAAACAATGTATGTTTTAATGTAGTGGTTTGAACGGCATTCTCTGGAGTTTAGTATTAATTATATGTAGTCCAGAATCAGTGATCTCTGGTGCTCAAAATTTTATGAATTTCTGAGCAAATAACTATTTATTTTTGTTAATGCTTAACATAGTAGTTTATTGTGATTTCTTAATTACTGTAATTTAAATTATAGAATATTATGTAAAAATTGAGTATACAAAGCATCTTATTAGTTGTTGTGGTTGTTGTTGTTTTTTACAGAAAATATTCTCATGTGATTAAAAGCTTCCAATAAAACAAATTATCAAGAAATAATGTTTTACATTGATAAAGGAATTTTCACAACGCTATAAATAACTATAACTATTCATCATGTATTCAAAATCTGTAAACTATAGAGGAAAGCAAATGTGCATTCAGGATTGGATGAAAAAACATCAACAATTTTGGATAAGTTAATGATGTTATATTCATATCCAAAATTGGAGATGATGTTATTAAAAAAATGGGATTATAGCTAAGTATGGTATTAATGTTGTCCAAAAGAACAACTTCTGACTCAAAAAATTGATGATGAAGAAAAAATTATTTTACAATTTTTGACTATTTGAATCATTTATTAATAACAAATTGTCCAGTTGTCAAGTAATTTGTCAAGGATTGACAATATACAGATTCATTGAAAAGCTCCTTTTTTAAAAATCATAATTTTATAAGCTGTGTTTTTATAATACTTTATGGGTATAAAACATGGACATTAAAGAAGAATATAAAAAGTGTTGAAGTTTTTGAACTGTGGTGTTAACCAAAAATGTTTGCAAATATAAAAATAGCAACAACAAAAAATAAATAAATGAATTTTCAATCAGATTAAACAGAAATTTTTCATAAAACATAAATAATGAAATTAAAATATATTTTATTTTGATCATAATGTAAGTTGATTTAATTTAGGAAAAAAGAGAATAATGCTCAGAAAAATTAATAATAATTAAAAAACGGGTAACTGTCAATAGGATTAATGCAGTTCACTATTATCCAATTAGGAATCTGAAAAAGAAAATAGATGATAGTTTATTCTAGACAATCAAAGGTTGGTATTTATTTGATAATACTTATTACTGACTGATTTTTTTATTAATTTACAAAAGATTTTATATATATTGTGGTGGCACAAAATGCTTTAAAGCCACCAAACCACTAAGATTACTCAGATTATAGTAATTGGTATTATGGTGCCACTAGGTGGATAGCCTAGCACTAGACCGAGAAGATTATTCAATGATCATAGTGTTTATTTATATATGTAACATGGCCACATAATCTTTTTATAGTTTAATCTTTCACAGACTCTAAATATTCCAATAAGCTCTTTCTCCAGAGGATGCAATTGTTTTCATTTATTATTATTATATAATAAAATAACCAGTGAGATACATAAGTATAAATATATAATAATCTTTATTATATCTTTTTTTATTTACCTCTCCCCTCCCATCTAAGCTGGTTTTCATTTGAAAAACACAAACTGAAATGTCTTGATTCTTTTTACATTAAAAACTTCCCAATTAGCTCATTCAGTTACCAATTGTTTAACTGTAACCTTATTCTAATACTATAATTATTATCTTTCCTGACAAAAATGCATTCTTCCCAGACCTATGACATGATTAAGATCCAACTTTCTAGATGGATTCCCATCCCAATAAGAGTGAAAGACTAGATGTATTACAATATTAGTTAACTGTACCTAGCTTAACCCAAAATCTCTGCATTGCTAATGTTAATTAATTAATCTTGACCACTAAATGATGGCATAAATGTCTTTGCATCTTACGTCGATCAATTTTGTTTTTATGTACACTAATTATGGCATAAGTATCTTTGTTTATTATGGCCATATTTTAACTTGACTTTAACATAATTTTTATCTCTCAAAGATCGATCATTTCACATTTGTGAACCCAAAAATTTACATATGCACATGTATAATAAAGATTAAAAATATATTAAAAAATAAAATAAATATAAAAACCTACTCCCCTCCAAAATTATGTCAAAAATAATAAATAATCATTCTATCATTAAGATATATTTTACTGAATAGGTTATTCAAAGTAATCCCATATCCTATTATTGAAACATTTATAGTCTAAAGTATCTTACACACATAAAACAACTCACTGATACTGTAACTGCATTTCACTATATCACAGTAATAAAGTTCACTTTATAAATAGTTTATAGTTACCCATTGTTAATGCACTGGTAAAATGAATTGGCAATGACCATCTGCTTCTCAAGTACTGGGCAGCTATCAGTCTGTCAAATTTAATCAGAAGGGTAACATCCATGGGTTGACCTTCTTCAGTAGCTTCTTGCATAAATCATCTTAGTCCACTTCTTGAAATGCACTTGGCTAGCTGACTGGCTTTACCCTTTTCTGGAAATGGAAATGTCTTGGCATACATAAAGTGCAACTCGGAAGATAGGGATTTTCCACTGGGAGAGAAATCCTTGATTCTCTATAGTTGGAGAACATTTTCATAGCAACTTGCAGCAATAACTTTCAATAAAAATGTTTTATTAATCTTGAACAAAAGAAGACTCCATAATTTATATTCTTTCTTCTTCAGTTCCCCTTTTCCTCTCTGCACTTTTAATTATTTTATTTTCCAAACAGGATTCTCATCTTTTGGGTTATTTTTAGCCAAAATTTATCACTTAAAATATCTGTCCTTTTTATCTTTTGGAATTTTTAATTTTAAAACTTCTTAATTAATTAAGGAACAATACTTTTAATTACAAATTGGTATTTAGAATGAGTTTCAACAATAGACTTTAATTGTGACCTTTTCTAATTTTCCCCCATTCCACCTTTGTTTTAGAATTTCAAATAAAAACTTTTAATAAAAAAATGTTATAATTCAAAAAAAACTATTTTATCATAAACAGAAATCAAATATGAATGTCTGATTTTTTAGTGAGATAAATAAAACATTCAATAGATATAAAATAATGTTTCTATATATTTTTATAAAATTCTGCTTATAAACTAATGAAATTACTAAACTAACTATAAAATTAAATATATGTGTATTTAAATGAGATTGCAAAAAACCATCTTATTACTAATGTCTCAGAAGAAACAACATGAAAAAAAACAACCCAACTACCCAATGTAATGTTTTTCTTCCTGGGATCCTATCTCACCCTTCTGCTTGCCCTTAAATATCTTCATTTTCTTCAATCTTTATTCTTTTCTCAAGCTGATTGCTCGGTTAATAAGCTCCATGTTGGGTGCCATTTCTGTAATTTTATTTCACTTACTCTGTGGTAGTACAAAACACTTTAGAACCATGAAACTACCAAGATTACTCAGATTATAGCAGCCTGTATGAGGGTGCCACTAGGTGGATAGCCTAGCACTAGACCAAGAAGATTATTCAATGATCATAGTGTTTATTTATATACACAGCATGGCCACATAATTTTTATTGTGTAATCTTTCATGGGCTCTAATAATTCTGGTAAACTGTTTCTCCAGAGAATGCAACTGTTTTCAATTATTATATAATAAAATAACCAGAGAGACATGCAAGTATAAATATACAATAATCTTTATCATATCTTTTTTTATTTACCTTCCCAAATAAAAACTTCACAATTAGCTTAATTGATCTCCAATTGTTAACTGTACCCTTATTATAACATTATGATTATTATCTTTCTTGAAGAAAATACATCCTTCATTAACCTATGATACAACTACAATCCAACTTTTTAGATGGCTTTCTGCCCAAATAGGAGTGAATAATGAATTAACTATATCTAGCTTAACCCAAATCCTTTACATTGCTAATGTTAAATAAATTAATCTTGACTGCTAAATGATAGCATAAGTGACTTTGTCTTATATCTGCCAATTTTGTGTTTATATACTCTAATTGTGGCGTAAGTGTCTTTGTGTCTTATGGCCATATTTTAACTTGACTTTAACCTACTTTTATTTCTCAAAGATTGATAATTTCACATTTATAAACCCAAAAATCTATATATGCATATATATAAAATGAAATAAATATAAAAACCCATCCCTCTTCAAAATTATGTCAAAACTAATGAATAATCATTCTATCATAAAGATCTATTTTACTGAATAGATTATTCAAAGTAACCTCATGCTTTGTTGAAACATTTACAGTCTAACATACCTTATACATATAAATCACAACTGAGTGAGTTTACAATTGCATTTCACTATATTATGGTAGGAAATTTCACTTTATAAATAGTTTGTAATTACCCACCCATTACTGCACTCATAAAATAAATTAAATTGGCATCAACCATCTGCTTCCCAAGTAGTGGGTGACTATCAATTTATCCATGGGTTGATATTCTTCAATAGCTTTTTGTGTGGATCATCTTAGTCCTCTTTTTTCTTGAAACACAACTTGGCTAACTGGCTAGCTTCACACTTTTCTGGAGATGGAAATGCCTTGGCATACATCAGGTATGGCTCAGAAGACAGGGATTTTCCCCAGAAGAATAAGTCCTTGATTCTCTCTAGCCAGAGGACATTTCCATAGCAACTTGCAGCCAAAACATTCAATAAAATTTTTTTAATAATCTTAAACAAAAGAAAACTCCATAATTTATACTTTTTCTTCTTCAATTCCTCTCCCCCCCCCCTCTCTGCAATTTTAATTAATTTTATTTTCCAAACAGAAATCTCACCTTTTATGGTTATTTTTAGCAAAAAGTTATCACTTAAATGTCTGTTTTTTATTTCTTTCAGAATTTTAAAAGTACTTAATTAATTAACAAAATATACAACAGGTATACTCTTACAATAATTTTAATTACAAAAGTTTTATCACAACCTCTTCTAATTCCCTCCCCATCCCACCTTTTTTTTCTTAGAATTTAAAAAAAAACTTTTAATAAAAAAAAAAAGCTATAATTCAAGAAAACTTATCTTGAACTGAAATCAAACTTGAAAGTCTGATTTTTTAATGAGATTTAAAAAAAAATTTCTTCAGCAAACTTCTTTTCTCATCCAACTATTTTATTCATAGTTAATTTATAGATCTTTCACAATCTCTTAGATTCCAATTTAATATCTCATCTATATATGTCATATTTTTAAAAGCATATTGAACTCTGGGTCTGTTTTAGCACTTTTTAAATGATATCAGTAATATCTCTTGTTCTCCAATAAATTTTATTTTAAATCTTTCTTTGTTAATCTCAACATAAATCTCTTCATACTAAATTACATAAACTAAAATCTTTATATTACTCTGGTACTAAATATCCATATCTTAAATCTATATAAAACACTGCTAAAGTATATTATTAAAAACTCAAAGCTCTCTATAAGTGAATTATAATATTCTTAGAAATTGGAGACCTATCAGTTTTCTAGGGGTTCTAAACTCTTTTAAAATATTTTTTCCATACTTTTTAAATATAAATATCATTGTTTCATTCTTTTAATGTAGCATCGGTCATTAGATTACAAGGTGATATTAAAAAGATTAACATTGTCCGGGCAGTACAATAGAGTTTTCTATCACTTCAAAAAAATTTACAGCAATTCCATGGTAAATATGAATTAAAATGGTTAGCTAAGGAAATAAAAATAAATGTAGACTAATTAAGTTATCTAGATTTTGCAGACAATATAAATGGTCTGGCAATAATATTTAGAGAATCAGAAAATGTTACAAGAATTATTAGGTGAAAGCAAAACAAATGTTAAAAAGATTCATATTATGTTCAATGACTTTTTATAAAAAGGAGAAAATAAAAACTAATTCTTATGAATTAAAAGAACTTGACAAATATAAATATTTAAGTCAGATTATTAATATAGAGTGAAATACAATGGAAGAAATTAATTAAATAGGTAAAATTAGTTGAAGTGCTTTTTGTAGAATAGCTTAATATTAAAAAGAAATATATCTATGCTTTAATTCCTTTGAATATATTTGTAAAGTCAAATACCTTTTTATAATTGATCAATCAATTGCAAAATGGAAAATCACATTTCTATAATTTTTTTATTAACTGGATTTGGTCTATTATGTTACAATCATTTTAAAGTTTGTTTTGTTTGAATGTAAGCTTTTACTTTCAAAAATCAAACTTTATTTACACATTAGAGTGGATACAAAAGCAATCAATGATAGGATAACATTGTCTATAAGAAAGTTTCAATGTATACATATAAATGAGGTATGCAAGCCATGTATACAGAAATATCAAAAGTTGTATTAGACCAAAAATTTAATCTTAAGAGCAGTATAAGAAACTCGTGATGGTTAATTAATGCAAGTATGAAAGAAACATAAATAACCATAAATAAAATCAAAGATTATATTAATGCCTTAAGGCATCGTGTCATGAACTTAATTAGTTAGGAATATAAAGTAACTCAAACCTATGTATAAGGTTTGGAAATTCCATTGATTAATGATTATCCTGGCCCAAGGAGTAATGAAGACTATAGAAATATTTATAAGTTGATATAGTAAGTTAATTGTATAGTATGCAATTAATACAAAGTTTGTGTATTAAATATATAGGGTGTATGAAAGATCTTCATAGTTAAATTTAGATTATTCTTAAGTGAAATATGTATTATATTATTTGTTTAGTGGATGGGGAAAAGTTCTAGTTATTGGGCTTAATAAACACATGAATTAGGATTCTAGCCTCATCTGGCTCCAGATTTGGTCCATTAGTCAAGGCTGACAAGTTTGTTTATCCTCTTCTTTTATCTTGTAGAGGGATTTGAAAAAAAGATTATAAAGATCTATCAGTTTTCTATCAATTATATAAAGATTTTAATTAAGATTTCTTATATTTCTTAAATAAGGGTCAATATCACTATTATCCAATCATCTTATTTGATATTCAGCTTGGCCATCAATTTTTCTATTTCTTCACATGATTCTTTTAAAACAGGGATGATAATCCCATCATTTCCTGGAGATTTTTTATTCATCATAGAATTAATTGCATCTTTTCACTTCTTCATTTAAAATACTTGTTAATTGAAAGGCTACTTTGCTCTTTATGCATTTTAGGATAGCAATATTTTTAGAAATAATCATTATCTTTTCTTCTTATTTATGAAACAACTATCTTTCAACAATAAAATGTGGCATTATACTTTTGAGAATTTTGTTCTCTTTTACAGGTTTTTTTTTTATCAAAATTTTTTTGATCCACTTTTTTTCATTTACTAAATTCCAGATATCCAATTGTCTAAATGGATGATTTGTCAAGCGTTGGTGGCCTAGCGGTTAGCGTAGTGCAAGCAGCCAGCCCATGTTCACTTCCTGGCTCCTGATCAATGCTTTGACACATATATATAAATGGGTGATTTAAATATTTTTATACCTTTTTTTTTCATACATTGCCTAATATCAGAAATTTACTAGTGAGGTGCTGCTTTTTTATAATACCTACCTGTAAAGCTGCTCGCTGTGGAATATCAGTTACTTCCTTATTGAATTTCTTCAAATGTGAAACCAACATCAGGTCCATTGATATTTTTAAATGATTTGGAAGCTTTAATTTAAATTCATTAGTATATTTCTAAAAATTAGGACTATCAACTGTTAATACTATGTTTCTCATTTTTGTCTCTAGCTTTGTATTACACTGTATCCAATATCTCAGTAATTGGTAATTGTTCGGGTATCAAATCTCTTAAGTATAGTAATTCTATCTCTTGGGTAAAAGCCCTATAGGTTTCTTAATGATATAGTGGTAAGCTGTCAAAATCCATATGCTAAATAAATAAATCTCTTAAATAAATAAATCTCTTAAGTACATTACAGTCTTGAAATGTATATTTTCTGTTAATTAAAATACAATCCAACTCTCTTGTGTTTTCATTTGGATCGCACTATGATACTTTTCTTTTGTTCAAATTCCACAAGTCTATATCATCATTCATTTCTATCTCCATATACTTATTTCTAATATTTTCATATTTCAACCATTTTCTAATTCTAGTATTAAAATCTCCCATGACATTTTTAAAATATTGTTTAGTCTCACCAATGATAATTTATTTTTCTTTCTATATTAAGATCCCAACTTTTTCACCAGAATGACATCTAATGGAGGGGTCCCCAACCCTATGCACGTGGGCACCATGGCACCCGCAGACCATTTTACATGTGCCTGCTGCTATCCGAACATGATAAAAAATTATTTATCTATACAAATAAATTTAATTTTTAAAATTTCTTATAAATTATTGTAATCAAATTGTAGGGCATACTATACTTTTACAGGTAAAAATATAAACGTTAATTATATGTTAAAATTTTATTTTTGAAATAAATATTTTTTTGTACATTATGTGTATTATTAACAATATCCAACTATAAATTTACACTGAAAAAATAAATGGTGCCCACCACCTGGTTGAAAAAATAAATGGTGACTGCCACCTGGCCAGTATTATAGAATGTGCTCTTAAGTGCAAAAAGGTTGGGGACCCCTGATCTAATGGGTTTTTTTTTTTCCTTTCAATTTACATTTTTTTAAATCTCAAATTAAATTCTGAGTTTCTGTTTAATAATAATTATTGTAAGTAATTAGCAATATTTATATTATTTAAATATCTAATAAAAATGTGCTTATTTCAAATAAGATGTGCTTCCTCTAAAAATAAGATTAAACAGTTTAAATAAAATTTGCTTTTACATATGAATAATGTAAAATACAATATTACCTTATGATTGCTGGATTAGCATGAAATATGTATATTGGTGATTATTTATCTTTTCAACATGTGTGTGATCAGATGGCTCAGCAATATGAGATGGCACTGAGAGTAGTGAGTTGTGTGAAAGTCTGAGTTCGAATCCCGCCTATATTACATATATAAATGCAGGTTTAAGCCTGTGCAATGTATTAATATTACTTTATAATGCAATTCAAAGCATCATAGCTTATTTATAATGTAAATGTAAGTGTATGATAATGAATTAAATAGTGATATATTATGTAATATGACTTCTCCTTAAATGAAGCTAGAAGTTTCTTTGTCTAAATCATGTAGATGGCTCACTTTTTTAATCAAGTTAAACATTTTTATCTTTAAACTATTATATATCACAGTGAACCTATGTATTTTTTACTCCTTCATCACTAAATCATTCTTCCAGCCCTAATCATTTTTTTTGTTTAATACTCTCTGACCAAAATAAAAAATCATAAATCTCCACCTCTTTCACTTCCTTTCTTTACTTTTAAACTTTTGATTTCTCCATATATTTATTTTAAACTTTATTTACTATTCTATACTCCAAAAATAAATGATCAATACTTTTCCATATTTTAAATTATATTTATAATCCAAATCCTTATTTCATTTTTATATTTTCCCCTTGGTTTCCTAAATTATTATTCTTGCATGAAATAGTAATGAACACTCTCTCATGTAAGCATACATCATTTCATATTATATATATAATTTCATACTATTTTTATTAATAATCATTTTTCATAACTATATTTCTTTTTCTCTGCCTTAGTCTAAATATGCCCAACGCATTTATTCCAGTATCTATATAAATATGTCAAAGTAAAATGTCTATCTATCTCTCTATTAATTTGAATATTGCAAAACCTTTTTGCCCATATGTCTGTTGTCATCACCACATAATCTAATTAAACTTTTTTTTCTCATCTATTTTTATTCATATATTATAATTTGCCAAATATATGTTTATAACTTGCAAGCTTAAGAGATAGGGTCATGTGATCTATGACTCTTATTTTGAATATTTAATTTGCTTTAACTTTTCATTTTAAAAAAATCTATTTGATTTGCCTTTTTTTTTTTTACAGTCTAACTAAAAAAATTTTGAGTTTCTTAACCAATATCACCTGCTTTATTCCCGAATGGTAAATAAACTACCATATTATCCTTTTTAAAATTATTCTATATGCATTATAAAATCCTGTTTTATTTTGTATCTTTTTTTTATAACTTTAATCTATTATCTGTATTTATTTAACAAAAATATCAATTTCTTAATAACAAATCTATTCCATTTTCCATCTTTCTGTTGTATATTTCTTATTAATCACGTTTTTTTTTCCTCATTGAAATTAATTTTCATATTCTTTCCTATTTCTCCACATTTCACTAGTAATAAGTATGTATTTTTTTATATTATTGGCAATAAATTAAGGCAGTGAAAGATTGCATATTCTGAATTTCAATATCTTGAGATTATTATAAACTACAACACAATAAGCCATTTTATTATCTTTTGTCTGCTAAAAAAAAATAAAATAAAAGCTGTCTTGTTTCATACTTTTTTGGTTTAAACTATTAGAATTCCCACCGTATTCTTAATCTTTTTATCTCATTTTTTTAGATGCAATGTGATGCACTGTGGCTTTTCTTTTTTTGAAGTCAGAAATCTCTCATCCACTATGCCCAGAGAAATCTGTTAGCCACTTTATCTTCCCTCTTCACTCTCCACCCTAAGTTTTTGCATATTCTTCTCTATCCTGCTCCATCCCATTTCCACAAGGATAATCTTTGTCAACTCCTGGCCTTTATATCTAAATCCTCCTATCTGTTTTTAAACTTAGCATAAAAACTAAGAACCTGCCTTTTATACAATCATTTTGTTTATATTTATTCTCCCATAACTTCATTATTTATATTCTTTCAGCTTGCAAGAATTTACATTTAATTAACAGATGCATAATAATTTTTATGCCTTCATCACACAACTTGCATACTAAATCACCACATTTTTCTATTTTTGGGCTAAAAATCTTGTTCAACTCTTAAACACTACACTATTTTCCTTGCTATTACCATAAATTAACTTGCATCCAATATTCTATTCACGTCTATATATAAAAACTCTTTTTACTCTCCATGCTACTTCTCCATCTCCAATCCCTATTCTTTATTAATGCATCTAATCTTCTATTCCATTCCTTGACATCATAATACTCAACAATTCTCCTAACACAATCATCTCATCTTTTGTATAAGTATATTGTCATAAAGTCTTTATCCAAATCTCCTGCATACCATATTACCTTTCTCACCCACTTTGTTGCCTGTCCTCTATTCATAACCCAATTAAATACTATTTGGGCTATTCTCGTTATTATCCACTAAATTGCAATCTGCTGAACATTTTCATTTTGCATTTCTCAGATAAAAACCTGACCATTCCATTTCTCCTTGAACTGCTTTCTTTGTCGACTACACATCTGCATCTAATGCAATAGAATTAAGAAACAGCAAGCAGTGACCTCTAGTCCTTCAGATCACCAAATTCATACCCTAGACATCTATTACCTTCATTACTGAAACTGCTTTGAATAAAAATATGAATTTGCAATTTATTTAATTTTAAAAAATAAAAATTAATATTATTTTTGATTAGATTTCTAAACTATTAAAATGTGGTCTTTTAATAAATTGTCTTAAATACTTTGATAATGAGTTTTAAAGCAACCATTTTTTTAATATATCTAGTATTATGTCAGACAATGATTTTTATGACAATTATAAATAATCAATTTTTATGGAAGGCCTGTAGTAAAATCAACCCTTAGAATATATATGTTTAGAAAAATAGATTTAAATTGAGCAGTTTTCGATATTTATATCACGTGTGTATGCATATATTATTTATTCTAATAAATTTGTGGGTTTTTTTAATTGATAGTTTGTTATTGTTTTTTAATCACATACGTATAATTACAATGTTGTTGATCTATAATAAAAAGTTAAAAGATATGTTTCTTTTTATTATTCACTATAAAATCTCTATCAATCATTTTTAAAAGTAAATATTCATTTACAATCCTAGAATGGTATTATAGCTTTTAGGTTTATCACAGTTAATATCATGCTTTAAATTTAAAAAAAGCTATTTTATAATTCCGCCCCAGATTTTGTGTAATGTAGGAAAAGATATAAAAGTTTATAATTTTACAGGTATTTTCCAAAAGCATTTGAAGAAGGAAAGCTTATGAATATTTAATACAATTACTGCTGTTAACAAAGTTTTTCTTAAAGTAAAAGATTGGAAAGAAATCAAATGTCATGTAGAGAAATATTTTAAATTTTTTAAAAAATATTTTTCTACTGCTTAATTTTAGCTGTTAATCAATTATTTTGGATTTATATTGACTGGAGGGAAAATATACACATAAAAAAGACATGGAAATTACTACATTTTTTGTATATGTTGCAAATTTATTTAAATTTCTGAAATTAATAAAATTTCAGTTCTACAATTTCCTTGTATTGTTTATTTTCTTATAGAGCGAAAATCGTATTTTACAATTCTAAATATTCTGAGACACACTTAAAAATTCAGAAACTCTTAGAAATACAAAATCTTCTGTTTGATTTTTTTAAAATAAAAGTAAGTCACTATTCTTAAAAAAAAAAAACAGTTTAAATTCAGGAGTCAATAAGTGATTTACCATCTCCTTAGATATATTTTTAATAATTCGAAAAAAAAAAAAACATGGGCAGGATGTAGTAAAAGAGCTACTTGTGAGTTTTCAAGTAAACCAAGATGGTGTCTCTTATTTTTGATAAATGTACAGTTTCCAGGGCCTATAATCAACCAAAGATGTATTAGTTATTAAATTAAAACTAATAAATTGATAGTTAAATTTTAAAAAATAAATAAATTCTGCTAAATTTCATTAAGAAGCTTTGTTTCAATTTTTTTTTTTACTTATAACATCAGAAGCAATGAAACATTCTTAACATTGTCGTACTTTGGCTCAAATGAGTCAGTTTTAACATTGTTCTTTGGTTCAATTCAGTGTGTTCCTTTTTGACAGCAGTTCTTTTTGATAAATTATCATAATGATAAAAATTTGGGACTTTGCTATCACAGAATGTGATGCAGTGAACTCTGTCCTCCCAAAAATTGGGCAAAGTGTAATTATTGTATTTATATTTTTTTCATTTTTCTGTTAATAAGTTAGACCAAAAAAAAGAAAAGAAACTGTAAATATTGTAATTAATTTTTCCCCAATGATTTTTTTTTTTAAAATAACAGTAATAAAAAATAAAATGTAATTATTAAATATGACATTTCCAGCAAGCATTTTTTTGTAAACATTTCTTGGGGGCCCTGAAACTGTATATTTATCACAAGTATGGGATGCCATCTTTGTTTACTTGAAACTCACAACGACTGTAAAAAGATTTATAAATACTGAAAAATGAAAACATGTCAATGAATAAAGTCAGAAGACAATTGTGATTTTATTCTTTAATTTTTAGAATTATTTTTAAGTTTAGTTTGTAGTTATCACCATTCTATTAAAGTCTCTAAAAATTAAATTCACTATTTAAACATGTACTATAACAAGATAGATACTTCATTGTCCTTTTTGTTTCCTGAACTAATATTGATTTTAATATGTTCTGTTTTTAATTAGTGATATTTATTATATTTAAAATTCACTTTATTTTTTTTTAAATTACTTTAACTGGGCCAAGAATCCAGTAATTTTACACTTGCACAAATACCTGCTAATTTCAAGAATCAATGGCAGAGAAATATGAATCTTATTTAATAAAATAAGTTCGGTATACTTTTTTTAAACAAGAATATTTTAAAAAGGATAATTACAGCAGTAACTTTATTATATAAATAATTATGCTTTTAATAACATTTGTTAAGTATTCAGTGATGATATATGTGTTTGTTTATATATAGATAGTATGTTTATCTTATTACTACTATCATGCATTATGATAAAAAATAGATGTTACAGAAATTTATCCTCACCTATTTTGATGATATTTAGTAGTTTAAAGATCTTTCTCATCAAACAGTAATGTCTTTAGCTACAACTTAAATGTCATTTTTATTCATTATTATTATTTGTACAGAAAAGTGCTATTATTTCCCTTTCTAAATGATTTCTATCTTTCCACTTCTTTTATTAAAGTATAGTACACCTGGGTCTCATTTTACACAATAGATAGGTTCCTCAGAAAACACGCGCAAACAAAATCATGCAAAAATAGACATAACTTACCTTGAAAAAGGGGTGATATGGACTGTGATTTTTCAAAACTCGCGTAAAAGCAAAGCACCAATGTAAAATTTACTTTAAAATTCATGCAAAAAAAAAATAAGGAAATAAAATATGACTAATAAAAAATTTCAAATTTGAAAAAAATTGATACAAGACAAACTTTTTTTAACTATAATATTTAATTTTATTCAAAACAATATATTTTTATGCATAATTTACAGTCATTTATATTTTTTTATACACATTTTAACTATTATCGCTATTTGCCGGTAAACAGGTACGTTTGCAAACTGATAAAAAAAATCAGATTCTTCACAAGATGAAATACAACTAGCGCCAACGTCACTCTCATGTTGTGTTAATTAATGGTTTTCTGGTGACAATGTAATTAGTAATTAATCTAACAACTAAAAATTAAATTCTTATTTTTGTCTTTAATTTTCAATTTTAATTATGCCCACTGCTATTACTCATCTTTTAAAAATAAACTTGCGGACACTAAATGATTAATAATTGATTAAACGTTCTTTTTTAAAAAGCAAAAACAGAATGTGATTTAAAATGCAAAATTAACACGCACAATGTTTGAACAAATTTACATTATAATCTTGTAAAATTTAATGTGTGTATACATAAAATGTGGAAATCATGATTTTTATTTCATTATTGCATAAAATCTTACTATTATAAAGCACTGAAAATATTGAAATTACTAAGTTGAAAGTCGAATTTCAATAATGTGCTATTACTTTCAATGTAACGTGAGTGTGCGAAATTTATTATTTAAAGTAATAGCGCAATATCGGAGTTCGACTTCTGGTGAAACATGAATCGCGTAACTTCAAAATCGTGTTAAATAAGTCTATGTAAAAAGAGACCCAGGTGTACTTTTAAAAAAAATCTATCTTATCTTGCATGACTTCTATTTTATATTCAAGTTTTTTGATGCAAAATATTTGGTTTTTTATATTGTGAATTATCATTTTAACCATTATTATTCCATTGCAGAATCTCTCCAAATTTAATCTAGTTTCTCTGATCTATAGCTTCTCTTCTACATGTCAGATTAATAAAGTTCTTTGTTTCATCTAATCATCTCAGTGTTTTCTCTTCCTAATCTGATTCAGATTAAGACTTCCAACTGATTATTAATATATCTTCTAGCAATATGTCCAGCCTAACTCCATATCTGTCTCTTAATTCTTTTAATGATATCAAAGATACCTGTTTGTTTTCTCATACAAGTATTACACTTTGATTCTTTTTTACTATTTCCAATATCCATCTTTCTATATTTCATTGAATGATCTGAAGCCTCTGTATGCTCTCCTGCTAAATGTTCAAGTCCCAATAAAAGCTGGTAAAGTACAGCTATTAAAAATCTTCATGTTTAAACATATTGATTCAAGCTTACTTCTGTGATTAATTTCATTCTTTATATTTCCATCTATATTAATAATGTGAAAAGGTATTTTATATTTACTTACAATTTAATCATATTTAAATAAATGTTATATATAGAGTAAGTTAAAAACAAACTCTTATGGAGCTTCAAAAATACCCTCAACCTCAGACCGCGGTTTCTGCCTCTAGCGTCATCAGTGGGGTGCTAGGGAATAAAAATACTAGAACTAGTCCAGCATTTTTTTCAATGCCTAACTATTGAGAAGAAAATCTGAAACTTTCAGACATTTAAATGTCCAAAAATCCAGCTATCTAACTCAAATAGCCGTATGTGACTGAACTAAGTTCAGATACACCATATATTAATAGCTCTAGCAATATAAAATCGCAAAGCATTAATAGCAAAAAACTAAAATTAAATTGATAAAAAATCAAGTCATATGACCTAATTTTAATAAAGCTCCTATTTGAGTTAGATAGCTGGATTTTTGGACATTTAAATGTCTGAAAGTTTCAGATTTTCTTCTCCATAGTTAGGCATTGATAAAATGCTGGACTAGTTCTAGTATTTTTATTCCCTAGCACCTCACTGATGATGCTAGAGGCAGAAACCGCGGTCTGAGGTTGAGGGTATTTTTGAAGCTTCATAAGAGTTTGTTTTTAACTTACTCTATATATAACATTTGTAAATAGGAGCTTTATTAAAATTAGGTCATATGACTTGATTTTTTATCAATTAAATAAATGTTATAATTTTTTGAACTATGAAATTGTCTCATATAATTGTTCTTACATATTTTTCCTTTTAATCATCGTTACTGTTATAACAACATGCTATTTTTCCTGTTAGTTTTATTTAGCAACAAATAAAAAATATTTACTTATAATATTTTTCTTTTGTCACATCACTTGTTTTAAATTAAGTATTATATGATACTTTTTCATTATATAACAATAGCAATATCAAGTTTAATTTCTTTTTACAATATGCAATTATAAGTTATTCCTAGCATGCAATTAGAAAGAAGTTCATAAGACTGTAATGAAATACCACTGAGTTAATATATATATATTGTTTATATTTACAATCACTTTCAAAGAGATCTATAAATGTTAATTTATAGTTCTCTTCAGCCCTTCATTCTTATTATTAATGTATGATCCACGGTTTGTATTCCATTTCTCAAGCAGATAGCACAATGATAATGAATGGCCTTACTTAGTTGATCCAATTATCTGTCAAAATCAAAGTCATTACCTTTACTGTTTAGTCTACAATAAAGGTTTGAAACTTTATATAATTTGTGTGCTGTTTTGAAAGATCTTTTGGCTTAGTTTCTAGAAAGATGTTAAAGCATGAATCTGATAAGACTACTTAATATCTTTTTATGCATTTTTTACAAGGATACTTTTTTTTTTTATATCTAGTACAAAAAACATATGATAAGATGCATATAGTCATATTAAAATGATTAATTTAAGTGTACTAATTATTCAATTATTTTATTTATTTATTTTTGTGAGCAATTTTTCTCCAATCTGATATATAGTATTCATCACTACAATATGCAAGCATTTAGAAACTATTCTTACGAAACATGCGTCATATTTGTAGTAAATAACAAGTAATGTTTCTAGTATATATTTTTAGAAATATTTTTAGATTTAATCTTTTATAGCAGAGTGAAAAAAGTTACGATTATAGTCCAGGTTACCTTTAAGCAGATTCAGTACACTTTGTATTTCAACATTTTATACAGATTATATTCAATTTTCAAAATGTTTCCTAATGATTAATCATACTGTTCTGTTGATATTCAAACACCATAGTAACAGATTAAGCATAACTATTCCATTTGATTGGTTAAATTGCTATCTTTTTATAAATTTTTCTCAGATGAGAATCAATCAAGGAATCAAGTCAATCTTTGATTTCCTACTTATTTCTTTATGGAAGCATAAATGAATTTCTGGTGTATGTAAAATCACTGATCAATATGTTAATTAAAATAGATTTGAATGCAATGATGTGAGAAGCAGATTTTACAACTAAAGTTTCTTGATTGACTTATATCTGATAAAGTGAAAAAAAATCTCAGTTTGATAAGCACAATGAAAATGTTTGCTCAGTCTATTGCTTTGGTGCTTGAATATCATTTGATCTCTTAATTAATTAAATAATTATACATAATTATTAATAGATAGTTGGGAGAATTAAACTCTATTGAAGACAGTGCCATCCAGCGACCTGTATCGTCTATGATACTAGTACTGAAAATAATTGTGTGAAATACGTTGAACATTCAAGATACTAAATAAAATATTCCTTTTTGATAAGAGTAAAAAATATTTAAATAATACTATTAAAATGTATAAAATGTTTAATAATTAATTAATAAAAAATTATTATTATTATTATTATTATTATTATTATTATTATTATTATTATTATCATCATCATCATCATTATCATCATCATCATCATTGTCATCATCATCATCGTCATCATCATCATCATTATTATTATTATTATTATTATTATTATTGCTGTTATTATTATTATTATTATTATTTGAAACAAAATAACAAATAAAAATAAAAATTGGCAATATCTATATGGAAGTAATTAATCCAAAATAAAGATATAAAAAGAGTTTAAAAATCAAAAACAACATGTATACATTATTAATGTATCATAATAAAAGATTAGTATATATATTAATTTTAAGCCAGTGAGAAATCGTTGTATTTTGCAAATTTAATTTGTTTTACTTTTTTTTTTTTCACATTTACATTTTATTTTATTTTTTGTTTTTTAAATAATTAAGGATATATAATCCCTTAGTGGTGACTATAAACATATGAAAACAGAGTAAAAATTGTAAAAAGTATCCGAGTCATATAAAATAAAATGAAATTAAATCAAATAAGTGGAAGGAAAGTGTTAAATATAATATTTAAAGAAATTTAAGCCGCTTTATTTAGGTTCTTTCAAAGATCTTGGAATCAACACATAATAGTATTGAAAAAATTTAGAGATATTATTAGAATTATAGAAATTTATAATTTTCATTGTTTTTCTTTCAACTCAATTTTTTTTATAGATTATATGGATGAATAAATTTTCAGCCAAGTTTTGGCATTATATCCTATTTAAAACTCTTGAAATATAGTATTGATTCCTGAGGCCAATCCTGGGTAATGATAATTAAGATCAAATTCATACATCTGTTGGCTTTATCATATTTGTGTTTGAGGAACATTGTGAAAAATAATCACATAACTCTGCTTTAATTATTCTTTTCTGGTTCTATTAATTGTGGAATTAGAAATGTGAAATATAGGTATGCGTTCTTATGTAAACACTTTCTGGAGTATATAAAGTATTAGAATTAAAAAATATTGATGTATAAGTTATTACATTATTATTTGTTTTATGTCTGTAAAAATTTGATTTAATTCAAAACATGTGGGTTGATTCATGAATATAAGATGAGGAGTGTATATCTCTATAGATGTGGCAGTTGAGATCCATCTACAGCCACTAAGCTATTATAAATAAAAATAAGTGTTTTGCTTTGTCCTAGTTTTTTCCATTTGAATAAACAAGATTTTTTACATGCTTGTCAGAAATTTCTGGCTTTTTGGTAGATGTATAATAGTTAAAAAGTGTTTCATTTGTTTTGCTCCAACCTAAAATAAATTATTTTTCTCACCTTTTGAAGTTAAAAAAAAAACAGGCAAAACTCTCTATACATATTGCCACTCAATGCAAACCAGAATAATCAATGAATGACAGAAAGCTTGTGCACAAAATCCCCATCTAGTGCCTACTCATCCAATATCCCCAGACTAGTTTCTGGCTTGTGACCTTCATCAGTGAGGAGCCTTGGATCTGAGAGCACTGCAACTAGAAATTAGACTGGGATATTGGATGAGTAGGCACTAGATGGGGATTTTATGCACAAGCCTTCTGGCATCCATTGATTACTCTGGCTTGCACTGAGTGGCAATGCATATAGAGAGTTTTGCCTGTTTTAATAACAGTTATGAATAAGCATAAGAAATGATGATCTTGTGATGTTTATTGGCTTAAAACCTCTTGAAGTTGTTATAAATTTGTTAGATCTTTTATGCTATGAGAATATTTATTAATATTTCTTTTTAAGATATGTATTATATTGATTCCATTTTATTTTTTATACATTCTTTCTTGTTCGGGATAACTATGACTATGGAATTATAATTTTTTAGGAAAATAAGACTTTTTTTTTTTTTACTATGAAAAAACAAAATATTACAAGATTTTTATACATTGATAAAATATTATGGGCATAAATCAAAGTCATCTCTCTGTTCTGTTTTCCAACATGGAACATTTTTCATGTTTAGCATTATGAAGTACATGTGTTTAAACTCATCTGTTGAAAAGGTTTTTATTTTCAGCTTGATAAATTTGCTATAAATAAATGTCCTTCATATAATTAAGATATATATGAGAGATGGTGACCTGAGCCAACTAATGAGTGCTGGTTCAGCTCTTGGGGTTATTTATTTTTTTGTTATAGCTTTATTTATATAATTTTTTTTTAAAATATGTGGAAGTATTTAATATATTTATAAAGATATATGTGAATAACTTCATGTGTGTGTGCTCGTTTAATTTTTAAAAATCAGATATATCAATTTTAAAGTTTATATATGTGCTAGAGACAATCTCTAGTTTAGTAAATGATTAGTAATAATTAGTGTTACATTTATTTAAAGTGGATGGTGTCAAAGATGTGGGTAAAGTGAGTTTGACATTTGTAATCAAAATTTAACAAATTCTTAAAAGTACTATGTAAATTAAAATCGTCTATAAATATATAAGATGTAAAACAAAATCTGGAAATACTTTGTAAGAACCAGTCAAATGAAACAATGTCGGTATTTAATCCACTGCATGTCATGTTTATATAATTTTCATATGAAATATTTATTTAATTAAATTTAAAAAAACACAAAATTTTCAAGAAATTGATGTAAGTATAATTATATTTTATAATTGTTTGCTTAAAATACTTTCTTATATATATATATACTGATTTATATGTATTTTTGTAATAAAATTCTGTGAAATAGTAATACATTTAAAAACAATATCAAAAGTAAAAGGATATTTAAATAAATGATGAATGAAAATTGTAAATAATAGAGTGAAAATGTCTAGAAACAAGGAAATCGCTGGAAGTTGTTTGTTCTAACAATGTGTGTATATATCTAAAAGTGTAAACTGAGGAAATATTTTTAGGAACAATAGAAAACAAAAATAGTCATAATCTCATTTATATTTGACATTAAAAAGCACAATAATAAAGAATAAACCAAGAAACTAATAAACAAACAAACAAAAAAATGGAGAATTTACAATCTATGCATTAACAATTATTATAAGAAAACTTTAATCATTTGCATATATGGCCATTTTCTCAGAAGATAATGTAATATTCAAGAACCAAAATAAAAGGCTTGATACAACAGTTTGATTCAATTGGCTGAAATGGATTTTTTTTTCTTTACTTGGAAAGGAGAAGCTCCCGGAAGTTCATCAATGCTTTGAAAACAATAAAATTTATTTAACTAAAATCCTTTGCGAAAGCCATAAATAAAATGAAAAATCATTTTACTTATCTATATTAGTGTCAGACCTACAATATTTTTTTTTCATGTGTCAAGGCATCGTCCGGGAAACGAACCCGCAAACCCGGGCCAACTGCTTGTAAGGAGGCTGTCCTGACCACTCGGCCACCAAGGCTTGACCAGACCTACAGTTTTGAGAGCAAAAGACATATATTTAGATGGTATACTACAGAAATAATATAATAACTAAAACTTATGACAAAAAGTTCTACAAATTATTTTTTAATAAGATGTTTTTATAAACATGTATGTTTTAAAAAAATAATAATATCAATGTCACACACGCTGCGTGCAAACAATGGGCTGAATCATAAAATATATATGGATGTAATCGTAAACAGATTTGTTTCACAGATTTAATGTACCAGACTTGTCATTACATTATTTATATATATATATATTGTTTATGATTAAGAGGAGACGTTTTATAAATATAAAGAATTAGTGTTTGGGTTGTATTTATATATTTGACTATTTCCATATCTAATATGAGTATTGAATGTCTTTAGAAAAAATTTAGCTTTATTTAAATAGTCCAAATACATTTAAACAAGTTAGTATATGCACAACGTTTCGAGAGATATTATTCTCCCTCTTCTTCAAGTAGTGCTGGCCTGACCAGTGATAGTACTAGCTTGGGAATCGAACCTGGACTGTTAGATTCTTGAGTACTGAATTTTAAGGTAATGCTCTAACCAGCTGAGCCATCCTGCCAAAGGCAACAATCAGTAGAAATAATCTTTCTTCATCAGCTAACTAACAAAATTTACTTTTTATCTCAATAATTTATTAAAAATGTACAATTTTATAAAATGTAAATGGAAATAATAAAATACAAGACTTAGTTATATGTAGTAAAATGAGTATACAGTCTATACTATGTAATCAATAAATTGAAATAGGTTAATAATCGGGATAAGAAATAACCTATGGTCATTATCTACTGTCGCCACACATGTAGACTAATCAATCACCCACATTGTCCTGTTAGATGTTGCACATGGCTACATGGTGATTAATGACCTTAGAATTCACCAAAGAAAAGGTACTGACATCTCGGCAACACTGAAATATCATGCAGAGTATCACAAAAGTTGTGTATCCAAATTGCTATGTACTGATTAAATAGCAAAAGTCTGATCTATGGGATATTAAAATCCCATTTTCAGAGAAGATTTAGTTTTGGGATCAAATCAAATGTTACAAAGGAATCATCCTATTAATGTAAGATCCCATGTCTCAGAGAATCTAACATTTGGAGCTAGGAGCTTGTCATGATGTTTAATTTTTATTAGCTTTTTAGTTATAAAGTCATCTTCCTGAATACATCCAGAATTAAAGATTATTTTGCAGTGGGTGGTCCAAAATGCATAATTAATGAATAAAGATAGTCTTATGATTGGTATTGATATTGTTTTGATACTATCTCTAAGCGAGGTGACCAGATAATAATTTACTTTGAGGTTATTAATTATAATCCTTCTGGATTTCCAAAGGCCAGGACATGAGAAAACTAGATTGTCAAATGTTTCATTGTGTATCTGACAGAGGAGGCAGATAGGATCAATCTTGTTTTTGTTTCATAATCCATTATAGAATAATAATATGTAAATTTGCAATATGGTTGTAAAAAATTGTTTTTTTTTTTGTAAATGATTGCTAAGATTTGGAATTATTTCAAATTTTTTGAAGCACACTTAATAAGCTGAAATCCACTACTCATTCATAAGTCAGTTTCTAGTTGATACAAATAACAAAGTATTATGAATGAATATCATTACTTGTATTAGGTGCCAATAATACATCCCACCCCCCAATCTTTTGATATAATTTACTTATTTTTGTTGTTTGGAGTACTAGTCACTCTAAATTCCTATTTTATTTAGTTCTTACTTTTAGCTATTTTCTAGAGAATGATTTGAATTTACTACCTTTTCACCCATAATTTATTCTTTCACAAAGACTTTATCTTGTATTGGAAAATGAGAGTATTCATTTATTGTTAAGATCCACAAAGCGCATGTGCATTAGCTTAAAAAGCTGATTATTAGTTTATTACAATTCAAAAACATCGCGCTATATAAAATAAATATCTCACTCATAATTTATGTAAAAGCAATAATTTATCTACTCCAGAATTATCTATTGTAGATATGAATAATCAATGGACATTATATGGTTGCAAAAAGCTTTGGACAAAGACCAATAGTCAGAAACTCATTGAGATATAGGTATAACATGAGCATCTATTACCATTGGTTTACTCAAGCTTACAGTATTTGACTCTGCTCCTAAATGCACATGTTGAGTATAAGAAGTCATTTTATGTTTTGTTATTTTCTGATCTTATTTACTATTTTAAAATGCTATGATGTAAATATTTTATTTTCTTAATAAAAAAGTTTATACATGATAAATAATAATTATCATTCTCCCCAAACATAGAATCAATGAATTTTCATTCAAGAATTTTAAAATCTCTCCCTGAGCAATTTTTAATAAATCATATGTCAATGTTATCATTAATATTATTTTAATGCTGAAGTATATACACCATATTATTGCATTTTTTTCATCGTCTCTATTTTCCTGAGATATACACTTTTCTAATGAACTAAATTCACTCATATCATAAACAAAATGAAATAATTTTAATTTGATTTATTCTTTAAGCAAAAGTTATCTAATGTGATCAAGAATTCACTTATTCATTTTTTTACTAGCTCTGCTATTACAAAATGTTTTGTTTTTCAGTAGCTTTCATATCCACAAAATCTTAGTAAACACCATAGCTTGCATGTTTTATGCTTTTCCCCTTTTATGCTTGATCACATATTCCAGTTTGTGTGGTACTCAAATTCATATTTTCCATTTTCATTTTTGATTATTAGCATTTTTATTAGATTGTTTCTTTGCCTTTGCATTGTTTACTTTCTTAATAAAATATTTTGTATCTTCCTTCTTTTTTTTTTTAATTTATAATTTTATTATCTATGGACATATTTCCATCCAAATATCTTTGGGATTAAAAATAATCTTAAAAAGATGCATACTATATAATTCACTTTATAAAAATTAAGAGATAAAAAAAAATTATATTAAATGCTTTTATTTATCATGCACTAAAAAGAAAAAAAATAATTATTTCTTCACTCACAATTGGGGTTTTTAGATTTAACTTGAAATAAAAGCATGTGAGTTTCAGAAATTAATTAAGTTAATCCTGTGTTATAAAAAATAGGGAATTAATTCCTGGATCCTTAACTCAATGCTTTTATTCCAACATAAATCTAAAAACTCCAATTGTGGTTGGAAAAAATGATTTATTTTTTTTTTACTGCATAGTAAATAAAAAATTTAAAAAAACTATCTCTATTATTATTTTTTTTTTTTTTTAGTATTGGCACAGTAAATAAAAATGTAAAACTATAATATGCTTTAAATTGGCTTGACTCTTATAGCTGATATATATATATATACAATTACAAATATCCTGTAACACCCTCTGTTTAAAAGTCTATATCTCAATAATAGCGAACAGAGGGCATTACTGGTTATTTGTAATTGCATAATGGTTTATATATTTGTATAATTATTTCAGTTAGTGTTAACAGTAACTTTTTTTTCATATATATATATATCATTAGCAATAATTGCAAGAAAATCAATTCATATATCATGTGCTATTTTAAATCTAATGCTTGAATATCCTAGCCCCCATTGATGAAAGCTAGAGCTAGAAATTGATCTGGGGATAAGAATATTCTGGAAAGCTTGTTAAGAGCTATTGGCACTCTTATTATACAATATATGAATATTTCATATATTTAGTATGTGTACATAATAATGTATATGTATATAAGTGATTAAAAATATGAAATTTTTCAAATAAAAAGTTTAATAGTTTTGCTTTTGAGTGGAAATTTTTATTTAAAAAAATAATACTTATCAAAACTATATTGTAATGAATTTCACTTAATACCTATAATTTTACTTTAAATCAGTTTCATATGTATAATGTATATATCACTAGATATTTCTTCAGCAAGTTAATATGTATATTCTTTATGTAAATATCATATTTGGTATGTGTACTTAATTGTATATGTATGATAAATCAGTAAGTAACCTTTCTACCTAAAATTGGCTGATATTTTTTCTATTTATTTGAAAAAAAAATTTTTTTTTTAAAAAAAGCTTAGAAAACTATATTATAAACAAACTTTCTTATTACTTAAATGAAACTTATAATTGCAATCAAGAAAATCATGAGCATTACTTAAAACTTTGAAACTTTTCCTTCCTCTTCCATATCTAAAAAACTAAATCACTTATTTAAAATATTAATCTGTCTTATCACTTTGTAGAGATTAAACTTAACTTTATTAAATCTCAAATGTTATTAAAATGTTATTAAATTGAAAGAAAAAATCTCCATACCACACTCTTGTGAATCATCCTTAAAACAAATAAAAGTTCTAAGAAGAATTTTTATTTAATATCAAAATATTCAATATTTTTCTGCCCTCTGTTTCATATCTAAAAAACTAGGTATTCTACCCAAAAGATTAGTGTCTCAGATGGATTAGACTGATACTAATTAATTATATTATATTTCAAGCAATTTTATCAAATTTAAATTTATTAAATCTCAGTTTTTAAATTTTATTTTAATTTTAAAAAGCTGAAAAGTTTTCAAACAAACACACCAACAAACAGATTTTTCAACATCAATAAAAGCATTTAATTAAAAGTAAAATATCAAATAAGAGCCAAAGAGAACAACAATACTATATATTGTATTTAACAATTTTTTTTTCATTAAAACTCTTTCCAACCCTGAATTTTCTCTACAATTCTATTTCTCACATTAAACATATCTTCACTGATCTAGCAAATTCCTAATAAATAATATTTTTATTTCTTCATTTACATACATGGAAATATCTGCAATATTTTTATATTAAAAAAATTGCTATCAGATGTTAACCCTCCTGTACTCTGACAAATTTCTTTGTTCTCACTAGATTTAGGTTTTCATCCTTCATTTTAATATTAAACCATTATTACTTATCAGAATATAATAAATTTGACCTCATTCGATAGATATTTTTGTTTAGAAATTAAATAATTTTTTTAAAATCACATTTGATTTCCAGAATTATTTTAAAAATTATATTTTAGTGAAAACAAAATGCTGTAACATCATCAAATTTCAATTGGAACCAATTCAATTTGCAAAATGAATGAAATCTTCCTTGTTTCATGTTTGATTTAAAAATCTGAATAAATTTTTAATAACTATTAAATCTATCTTTAAAAGTTTAGAATTTTTTGTAATTTTTATGACCTCATTTCTACAAAGCTGCATTTTCCTGTGACTGTAATCTCTATAGTAACAATATTCAGAAGAAAATATTCTTTTATATTTAAAAATAAAATATTTCTATAAAAAAATAACCATGTAATAATATTTATTTTTGATTTTTAATAATTATTACACAATTATGATGCAAATATAATCATAAACTTTTTATAAAATCAAATTTTTACACCATTGTATTATTTTCTTGACAATCAGTATTTCCAAGAAATACACTCAGCAAAGTTTGTAATTACTGAATAAACAATGTCTATTTATCAAACTGTGGGTTCATTCCACTGTAATACTGACTATCTGATTTTCCTTGACATCTTTTGATTTTTTTTTTTTGTAATTAAAATATTAGAAAATAATTATACATGAATTTTAAAGCTGTAAAAAAAAAAAGGGTTTGCAAAATTTTCACTAGGGAAGGGGGATACAAATTTAATCGCTAGAAATCTCAAATAAGCCTGATTGTGTGGATAAAAGACTTGGTTAATAGACAGCAATCAATAAAAATAAACTGTAAATGTTCCAAGCATTCAAATATTGAATAAATAAATATTTAATAACATTGAATAAGTATATGCTATTTGAAATTTACCAAGTCTATTTAAAATAATAATTGAACTGCCCTCTAGCTGCCATGAACTTTTTAGAGTAAGAAAGTGAATTACTTTTTACCATATTTTAGATTTTTTATTCAGAGTTATCCAGAACAATAATAACCAAAAAGCAAATTTAAATCAACCTGCATGTTTTAATATAAATTGATTTTTAAAGGACTGATATTAAGTTTATAAAGTAGACATATTTCACTTCTAAGACTCTATAATAAATAAACACATCTAATAAGAAATAATATTTTAATATTAATAAATGTAATATCATTTATGTAAACTTGACTAGTTATTCAATCCTTTAATTATTCACATTTGTGTAGATGACTTTAGAACAGAATGATAGTATAGACCACCATATTATTTATTATGCAGATATAAAAGAACTACTAGACCAAATCATATGACCTTGTGAGCAATATAAATGGAATATACACTGACATGAAAGATTTCATGAAGTTAGCAATGTAACCAAATAGATTGGTTATGACATTATTTTTCAGCTCCTTATGTTATTTGAACTGTCAGAAAAAGTCTTGTGACTGCAACTAGAAAATGGCTATATCTATTTTATAGTTCTAATCCATAAAATATTTAAAATTCTTCTTCATAACTGCTAAACTGATATCAAATCTTCATACTGCTTATTAAGCTCAATATTTACATTATTATTCAGCCAAACAGAGAATGTCAAGCAATTCCTATTAATTAAATTAACAAGACAATCTTTTTTTGTCAGGATTTTCATTCTTAATGTCACCATTATTAGATATTTGTATTTCTCATACTCTTCTTAAGAGTGTGTTTCGATTCTTTATCTAAGTAACATGATCAACTTGAGATTGGTGTTAATAGTTGTTAAAACTTAGCATGATTAGGAACTACCTTCAAAAGAATAAAAATTAAATTTCCTATCAGTATTGTTGTGATAGGACTTATTTTTTAATACCAGCATTATTTTAACCTATAGCTTGATCAACTATCTGTACTCATAAATCCTAAGGTGTCATTGTTTGGATGTAGATGATTTTGTCTCAGCAAAATGTTTATGATAGTAAATGCAAGCAGTGTTTAAAATTCATTAATAAGTACTTTATATTCACAAAAACAACATCATTATTTTCACTAAGTTGTGATACAAATTATTCTTTCTAGCATAGGTTTTCTTTTCTGAACTTGCTAAATCTAACATTGGGCACAAGCTCTGATAAAATAATCGCTGGTATCATTATTTAAATCAATTTTTATAACATTAAACATTACATGAATTTCAAAGTCAATACAACATCATTATATCTTCTTTCACATTGTGAAACCATTGTCTTAAATTTAAATATTAACAGCACCTTGACCATAACTGCTTTGCTATACTTAAGTCTGGTAGAGTCTAAATTTAGCAAAGTTTGCATATTATATATATATTGTTATTATTATTATTATTACTGGGAGCTTCCATGTAGTAAAAATATAATAGCTAAATAGCTGATGCTTACTTGCCTTAGAGATTGCATGGTGAAATTTAGTCATTATTTTGTCCCTTTTTTATTTTCTCCTCATTCTCAAATTCTGTTGGTTGAGAAGTTTTTGAAAATATTTTATTCTCCGATAGCTTTTTCCAAATATTGTTAATTTTTTTTCAATTCGCACTTTTCATTTATGCTCTTAGGCCTTTTAAAAATCTCTACAGTTTCCCTTAGCAGTTTCAGGTGATATCATTCAATTTTTGCCAGAATATGTGTTTTATCAAAATTGATGTCATGGTTAGTTAATTTTAAGTGTAAATAAATGGCTGATGAATTGGATTTTTTTCTGTTTAAATGTGTTCTTCATTTTTTATGTTTATTCTCCAATTGGTCTGTCCAATGTATGAAAGTGAACAAACACTGTGCTTGGAACTTAATATACACCATGATACTCCAAAGGAATTTTATCTTTAGGGTGTGAAAATACTTCATTGCTTTTTTTAAATATAGTGTAAACTGTTAGACATTATTTTTCTTTAAAACATTACCAATTTTATTAGTTACTCTCTTTAAATATGGCAGAACTGTCTTAATTTCTGAAGTATCAAAATATTTGTTCTTATTATAGAAAAAATCCCTATTAATAATCCCGTGATCAAAACCATTATGAAGTAATATTTTTTTAGCAGCAAAGATATCTTAGAAATGGATGTCATCAGAAAGTCTCTTAATTAAAGAATAATCCAATTAATCAGCCATTTACTACTAACCATGCCTTCAATTTTAATGAAACAC
Source organism: Epiperipatus broadwayi (assembly GCA_028023455.1). Lineage (NCBI taxonomy): Eukaryota > Metazoa > Onychophora > Udeonychophora > Euonychophora > Peripatidae > Epiperipatus > Epiperipatus broadwayi. The sequence continues at coordinate 3,718,646 of JAQFVV010000083.1, read as the reverse complement.
TTATTCTGGCAAAAATTGAACAATATGATTAGAGACTGCACAGTGAAGCCATAGAGATTTTCTAAAAGTCTAAGAGCTTAAACGAAAAGTGTGAATTGAAGAAAATTACTAATATTTGGAAAAAGCTATTGAAGGACAACATTTTTTTTTTTAACTTTTGAACCAATTGAATTTCAGAATGAGCAGAAAATAACAAAGGAAAATAATAACGATTTTAAATCTCTCCATACATATTCTTGTGATTTGAGAAAAAAGAAAAAATACTTGTATTGAAATGTCAGCCATTTAACTATTACATTTTTATTTCATGGATGCTCCTGGAAATAATACTATGAATTCAGTTTTTATCCAGGATAATATTAGAATTGACATATATATAACCATTAAAAACCAGTTAACACTTAAACAATCCCAATATAGATAACAATCAACAATCTCAAACTGTTGCCAAGGCAACTTCCTTTTAACAATAAAGGTGGAATATATATATATATAAATAAAATGTCCATTAATTAAAACAAAATTGTAATTATAATAAAAATAATAAATTTAACGGCATACCTGTCAAGCAGAAAAGTAATATGATATATCAAAAAAAAAATTGTGATTGTATTGCTATCATATATAGGTGAATCTAGGTGCAGTATTGAGAAGAGATTGAGGGAGAATGAATTTTTATATAAGCATATAAAAAGTAAAATAATGGTGATATAATGTCTCCTCCAGTTTTCTTTGATCATGAAAAAACATGTAAATATACATTTAAATTTGATTTTGAAAATGTGTAAATTCTTCATAAAAAGAGAAACCATAATATAAAAAAAAAATTAAGGAGGCAATTTTTATAAATATGAATAAAATGCATTTAATAAATCAACAAGCTGCTAACATTAAAATACAAGATTCGTGGAATTTGAAGTGATGACGTTTGCTTCCGCTTTATTTTTGTTGTTGTTGTTGTTGTTGTTTTAATTTAATGGCAGTTGAGGCAGGTTTAAGAAATTAACCAAAAGTACTTCTGCAGATTTAAGGATAGTTTATAATAGTTTGTTACTGTTAAATTTATTATTTTTATTATAACACATATAATGAGCATACTTAAAATACTTTATTTTACCATATATATTTTTTATGTAGTAACCTAATTAGCTATTGTGAATCAGACATAAAAATGAAAAAATAGATGAATAGAAAATATATGTTTTAATATTGCTAATGAACTTAATAAATTCAACATGGAAAGAGATATTGATTAGTATCAGTTAGTACAAAACTATAGATGCAAAATTTATTATAAAAGGCAGAAACAGTAGTTGATATCAATAGTACTCAAAATAAAATAATCAAATAATTCTATTGCTCAGAAGTTGGAACACTGGCAGTGAGAGTACTAGAGCCACAATCCATGGAGTTTGAACTTCAGAATCCACTAAATAAGCACTTCAGTAAACAATACAGGGCAACTAAATCATTAATATGATTACAAACAATTATACCAACAACAAATGAAAAAATAGAACAACAATTCGATGGTAAAATGTTAAGAGAGATCAGGAAATGTGTGAAAATTAAAAGAAATCCAAAAACTTTTATATTCATTTTTTAAAAATAACTGCTAATCATAATAAGTTTTAGCAACTGCTAGCACCAAAATTATCAGTTTTAGATTTTCAAGTTGATCATATTGCTGAGATGTGGAATCACAACCCACTTTTAAAAGGTGTGTTCTAATCTTGGTTCCACTAAAATAAAAATGTTGGCTGTTTCTCTGACAATACTTATCTTAGTAATTATTTGATTAAAATGAACTTCCTGACATCCAAAGTGAAATCAACACCATGCCATCTCATTTCACTCTGTAAACCATTTTTACAACATATATATATGTAAATTTATAAATAAATATTAGAAAATACAGTACTTAAAAGTTTATAAAAAAAATATATCTATAAACGTCACTTAGGAGTGTTTTCAACTATCCTTGTAGTTTTTGTCAACTAATAATTTGAAAGGTCAACTTTCCCATAATTCCATGATGTCAACATTTTCATAGTTCCGAGCTCCTAAATGACATTTATAGATATATTTTTTTATAAACTTTTAAGTACTATATTTTCTAATATTTATTTATAAATTTACATATATTATTTTGAAGAAATACAGACATCAATTTGTAATATATATATATCAGTTGAAATTTTGTAAGATCAATTTTCTTAAAAATCAGGCCCTTATTCGACCAATTTTTAAAGATTTTTCCAAATTTGTGGTGGCAAATAGAATCCAAAATAGGACTTTTCAAATATATAACTATTTCCTAAGTGCAACTTTTATCCCCTATCCAATTCTAAACAATTCATATTATCTACATTGTCTTATGCAATATAACTCCTAACAACTTTTCTTCTGCTAAACACCTCATAATTATTTTTTCAACAATAAGAACAGTTGATTATTTGCATACTCATACACACTTGTGCTCACAAAAAATATATAATCATAATTATTGCATGTAATTAAGATAAAAATATGGTTACATAAACACACAATTTTTTTGCAAAAAGATTCCAAAGAGATGTTGAGGAAATACAATATTTGCATTAATCTAAGAAAAAAGAAGAGAGAATGAGAGAAAGAGCACAAATAAAAGGTAAAAAAGGTGGGAGGTTTTTTTGTATTGGAAACAGTCTAGTCTTTGATAAATCAACTCATAATAAAGTAATTTAGTGTTCATAAAATCAATAAATAATCGAATGGTATATTGTTGGGGGGGGGGGGCATAAGAAGTTTGAGTGCTGAAAATGTCAACTCAGAATTGATCCAAGGACCAGGTTGCTTTAGAGTCTGACCCTCTACTGCTGCATTAAACCTCAAAGTGCATTTATTTGTGTTGTATACAAGAACTAATCTTGGCTGAGCCATCAGCATATTGTACTTTTATTCAGTCTCTGCTCACTAATTATCTTCGTACCTGAAAGTCATTACATTATCTGCTAACTGTGGCTTTCCACCAATAGCATGAGTTCAATATTGTTAATAGATGGGAAATTGAAGTCTTAAATTGGATTCCAAGAGATTGTAAGAAACCCAGAAAGAGACCACATGTGAGATGGATGGATGAGACGAGAAAATCTACAGGGGTGATGTGGAGAAGAAAAGCTAAAAATCGGAGAAGATGGATTGAACTTGGAGAGACCTTCATCCTGCAGTGGATTGATAATGATTGATAATGATGATGATATATATAATATTATTAAATATACTGTTTTCCAACATTATATATATAATTTATAATGTATATGAATTACATAAACTGTCAACAGAACGCGTTTAAATGACTTTTTCCACCATTGTACTTGATAGACCGCCATCCAAATACAAAATAATCATTTTATTGGAAGCCTCATATATATAAAGAAGAGGAGAGAGCAAATCTAACAAGTATGTTAAACAAAAGTGAAATCGATTACAATATAGCTTCTTTTGATATGGATTTAGAAGCGTGCTCATATGGGAGAGTTCATTTCTATTCTTATATAAATAAATACACACACAAAATATATAAAGGTTTGATTGTATTTTGACGTCATCTTTTTTGCCCCTAAACGAATCATATATAACTTTCTATTCTTTATTAATTTATGCATCAAATACATGAAAAAACTTTTATATTTTTTATTACATCAACAGCAATTAAATTAAATTTATTTGAAAACAATTTTGTATTTACATTTTATTTTCATAAACAATAATGTGTGTGTACATATTGTATATAAAACCAGGAATGCATTAAATTGTCTTTGTAATTAAAGTATAGTGTTTGCATCTATTTTTCTCTTATCAATTTTTGGCATCATCAATGAATAGTTGTCTCCTGATTTGTTTATTTTACTTCACTAGTTAATTACTAATTAAAGCTTTGTGTTTATTCCATGACTTGTTTCTTTTACTAATAAAATAGAAAAGAAAAAAAAAGTTTGAAAGAGAAAAAGCACATTAAGCAATAGAATAGATGTTTTAAATTTGTCCTAGAACCATTAGAAGACAAACTGTTATATTGTTTTTTATTGTTAAATTAAGACTGTAAGCAATAGTTAATTTATCATGCATTCAGTTGTGACAAATTTCAAAAAGAGATTTGTATTTCTCTCCCCCTTTTTATTTTTAAAGTTAAAAATTAATTAAATTTTGTTTATATAATTTTAAAAAATTTACCAGGAATATTTAATAGATAAAGAACATATAATCACAATACGTATAACGTGCACACACATTTAATACTAAAAATATCGCAAATACATGTAAACGATATATATTTAGTCATGAAATATATATAATAAGCGAAGCTTCTTATGAAGTAGAATTCATTATAAATATAAAAAAAAAATAGAAGAATGATATTGTGGAAATTGATGGTATTTCAAACAGTGGTAAGATGGGTTCCTTAACTTAACGGTAGATATCAAATGCAGATTATTTAAGTGTATGCCCCAACAAGATCTCATTGGGATGAAGAAGTAGAAAAATGTTGATATAGATGCGCAAAATGCTTTTGATCAAACCTAACAATATTTTAGAATTGTCATGAAAGATTTTATTGCTAGAAGTGATAAACAATTGAAAGATAGAATTGCTGTAGATAAATTTGGTTGTGGTGATAGAAATGAGAGAGGGCATTGACTTGTGGAGTTTGCAGAAAAAGAAAAACTATTTATTATGAATTCTTTCTTTAAAAAAAAAATGAAATGGAATTGACCTGTACATATTTCTAGAAAAGATTAAAATAGATTAATGATTAATGTCTTAAACTAGATCCTGAGAGGTTTGTAAAAAATCTAGAAAGAGATCACATGTTAGATAGATGGATGAAATAAGAAAGTTTTCTGGTGTGCTGAGAAGGAGCGAGGTTAATGATCATAAAGCTGTATTAAACTTGGGGAGATCTTTAACCTGTAGTAAATTGATGATTGAAAATAATGATGATGATGAAATTTGCCTATAATGCCCACAACGTGGCATGTTAACCCAAGAAATAAAACTTATATTCTAATCATGTTTAATTTTTTCTTTCAAATAGCTGACTTATATCCAATATAACCAGCAATCTAATACTGGTCAGAAAATGAGTATTTAGTTATTTTTAAGGGTTAAATTAGGATGAAAACAGTTCCCACTCTCATCACTTGGCAAATGGCAATCATGATGAGAATTGTCTTATCATTTTTTTGCATGTTGAAGAGATTTTTGATCTGTAACAGATTCTTTAAATGCTGTTTTTTTTTTTACTTATATAGTTTAATATACAAAATTAACAAAGCGTATGCCACACTTGAATGAGAAGCTATAAAGATACACAGAAATTATTACACGCTAAGCGCTTTCGAGGTCTTTTACCTCATATTCATAGCGGTACTGTGAGCTGCAGAATGAAAAAATAGGGCAAGGGAAACAAAACAGTATGCAAAGCATATGCAAATGAACTAGATAGTCCAACGTTTGGAGATGTCAAAGCAGGTATCTCGTCTATTGATGGAGTTATTATTGCCATTAATAAAATATGCTTCTCTGATTTTCCGCTTGATGTCATTTTTCTCAATACAGACTATTTTAGGGCTGGAAGGTTCAAACAAATGTCCTGTCATTTAGAAGTTAGCATAAAGATTTCTTTGCTTATACATGGTTTGTATCATATAGACACATGGAGTATATATATTTGGAGCTATATCATAAACTTTAATGAGACATAACCATAGTTTTCCTTAGTAAAAAAAAAATTATATGACAAAAATAAGGTTGCTTCAGGAATTGGAAAAATTAAAATTGCAGATTATTAAAGACAAATAGTGACATTAGTCATATATCCAAGCAAACTTAAACATGAATTATTATTTTTTAAATAATCAAATGTTATTTAAAAAAATGTAATAAAACTCCCATTATAGGTAACTCTATGGTAACAATTACCTATAGTAAGAAGACTAATGCATCTTATCATTTCCAAAGGCAGTGCCAAATTCCAATCATATTTTTTGGTTTTATAGGCAGCATATAATTCTTATCTGATGAACATAAATTAGCCTGATACTTATAATTTTGCTAATAATAATAATTTTAGATATTAAACCATCAAACATCTAAAACAGACAAAACTCACTATTTATATTTTGCCACACACAGCAAGCTAGAGTAATCAATGGACACCAGAAGGCTTGTGCATTAAATCCCCATCTAGTGCCTACTCATCCAATATCCCCAGACTAGTTTCTGGATTATGGTCTTCATCAGTGAGGAGCCTTGGATTTGAGAGCACTGCATCTAGATTTTAGGATCTAATGCAACTCTCCAGCAACCACCTTTTATCTTCATTTTACTACAAAACTACGAGTCTTAAACTGAAAACACCTTAATGTTTTCAATCCAAGCCCATTAGCTTATATAGTCATATGGATCCTCACTGATAAAGGCCATAAGCCAGAAACTAGTCTGGGGATATTGGATGAGTAGGCACTAGATGGGGATTTAATGCACAAGCCTTCTGGAATCCATTGATTACTCTAGCTTGCTGTGTGTGGCAAAATATATATAGTGAGTTTTGCCTGTTTTAACACAGCTATACATAAGCATAATAGGAGGTGGTCATGTGATGTGTATTGGCTTAAAACCATCAAACGTCACATGATTACCATTCTTTATGCTTACACAAGTTGTTTTTCACAGATGTAAAACTCCCCATACAATAGTGCCACTCAGTGCAAGCCAGAATAATCATATTGGATGAGTAGGTATTAGATAGGAATTTTATGCACAAACCCTTCCTGCATCCATTGATTACTCTGGTTTGCACTGAATGGCACTACTGTATGGAGAGTTTTGCCTTTGTAAATAATTTAGATACCTATTTAATAATTTATCAATTTTACAAGTGCTGTGTTTTAGATTTAATAAACTATAGAAAGTATTCACTCTTTTATCACAAGTGTCCTTAAACATTGGTGTTCATATTACAAATAAGAAATGGGTTTAAAGTGAATGATTTATAAATTCACACTCTCACTTCTAGACACTTAGACTCATATAATTATATTTGAATTTGGAAATAAGATGGCCACTCTTATTTCCTCAAAGTCTCTATCTTATGGCTGGAGCAAGAGTATCCTTGCAGATTGAGCACCAATGTTTAATGGTGCTTATGAGGAAAAGATGATTACTTTCTATAGTTTATTACTATTTATAAATAAACTGAGTAAACTGTAGGTTAACTACATGAAATATAATACCATGTCTGCTTATAACCTGAAAAAAATTCTTAAAATGCATAACCTATATTTGACCCAGTATATGAGCATATCAAGCTAATGCCTTTGGTCTGCTTATTATTTATGTCATTACTAGTAACAACTATTTGCTATTTTTAAGATTATCTATCAATTTCTTTTACACTCTTCAATTCTCTCATATTAGTCTCATAAATTTTTCCGCTTCTAAGAACATGCTTGATTTTATTCTTCCAACAATAGATATCTTAATTGATATCAACTGTTTTTAGTTTTTTTAATATTATTTATCTTATTCAATTTTACAATATATTTTCTAGGGGCCAAAAAACATAATGAATTGATTGTTTATTCACTATTTTTGTTTGCTACTGTGATTTTTTAAAATACAAAATGAGATGAGATCTTCATTATTGCTGAAGCTTAACTACAAAATATTGTATTGTTTTTTATATTAAATTATTTAATAATTGATGTCTTATGTGATTTAGTATAGTGCTAGAATAATGAACTTAAGAGCTAATGGTTTCTGATTGATTCTCAACTGAGGAAAATATTTTTAAAAATGAATAAAATTATTTTGGTGCTGTATGGAGAGAGTTTTGCCTTGTTTAAAACAAGAAACAAATTGTGTAACTTGCTTTAAAGCTTGTATTAAAATGTTCACTAGAGGAAGCTTACCAATAGCTCCAATTAAGCTTTAATTTATAAGTGCCGAAAGAGAAAGAAATTCAAAGTCTCTATCGGAAAGTCCTCATCCCCAGACCAATTGGTTTCAAGTTTATGGATCACTTCAGTGAGGAGTTAGGACTCCAGATCCTAGATTTAAAATACCAACTCAAAATTCAGCACTTATGTAATACATTACTATCAATTTGAAAACCTGAACTTTTCAGACATGTTAATGTCTTCAAACCCAGCCTTACAAACCAAATAGCTATATGGGTCTGAAATCAGTTCAGTTTCACCATATTATATATATATATAAGTATGGTAACAAAAATGAATATCAGTGCTTTAAACTTTGTTTTTATGTTTTTGTAAGTGTAATGGATTCATAGATTCATAGCACAGTAATATTTTATAGGTATGAAACTAGCTTTCAGTAATAAACATTAACAATATTGTTGAATGATGTTTTATTTTATGCTGTTTACTTAACCAAATATGAAATGATATAATCATCATATACTTTATTCACATCATGTTTTGCTAAATGAGAAAAAAGTTGTTTTTATTAATTTGGCAGTTGTATTGATTTTGTGTGTACGTCATCTTGCAGACTTTTCATTGGTTAATCTTATTTATATGTGTTTATGTTGACCATAATTAAATGAAGATTAAGAAAATGTTTTTTCCAATTTTGATTGTAAAGATTCATTAATTTGAAGTTACAGCTAAATTCCATAATTTTGATTATTACTTGATACAATTCATATATATTGGCAAACATTCTGGTAAATTTTCTACTTGAGTTCAACTCATTTAACCCACAAATCTAATTAATGAAACCATTGATGTTTAGTTAAAACTTATTGTGTATCTAAATTTTAAGCCATCATCTAATTATGATGTTAGATAATTATTAAAGCCAACATTTAATAATTTAGTGTGCATTTATGATTTTTTTATATATAAAAGATCATTAGATATAAATTTCCATCATTGCAAAATACATTTTAGAAAATTAAAAAATTGAGAATTCTGGAACAGGTTTCTTAAAATCACATCCATAGAGTTAGTTTTATCATCTACCAGTTCACTCTCATGATATATTCAAAGTGACTACAAATATCTCATTTTCTGATCTCATTAATGTGGTATTTCATAACTTTATTGAAACTTTGTGTGATGCCTTGACTAAATCTTAAAGCTATCATCAATAATTTTTTGTTTAAAGATTGTTATAATTTTTTTTTAATTTTACATCTATTTTTTCTTTGTATTTTTCTTTTTCACTTTACATGTTACTTTATAATTATTTCTTCTTTCTCTTATTCTTCTCCTTCTCCTCCTCTTCATTCTCTTTCTTCTTCTCCTCCTCCTCTTCCTCATTCTCCTTCTTTTCTTTTGATTATTATTATTATTATTATTATTATTATTATTATTATTATTATTATTATTATTATTATTATTATATTTTGCATTCTGTGTTAAAAATTATAATAAAAAAGAAGATTGAATGAGAAATGTTAAATAGACATTTTATGCTTGTTAATCAACCTTCTTTGTTATATTTGTTTTATTATTATTATTATTAATTAATTAAAAAAAAATTGCTGAATATAGAGTTTGTATTTTCTTGATAGTTTGTTAAATGATTTAAAGTTTGGAATGACAACAGTTTTCTTCGAAAACAAACTTTTTTTATGTGAACGTGTGTGATTACTACGAACACACCCTATATTTTACCATGTTATTAATATTTATAGTCTTTTTTAAAATACTATTAAAAATTTATATTAACTGAATAATCATTTTTAATAAAATTGTTTATATATAGGGGGTTTGAACTCAGACTTTCACACAAATATCAACTATTTATGCTATCTCATACTGCTGACACATTTGATCACACACGTCTGAAAGATAAACAATCACCAATATATGTATTTCGTGCTAATCCAGCACTCATCAGCTGGTCCAGATTATCATCTCCACACATATATACAAACAATGCTCAACTTATATTAAGATAGCCAATCTTCATACTTTAATGGACAGACTTCAATCCACTTTTACCCCACAACTCTTCAGTCATCCATTTCATTGAAAATCTGATGGTGGAACACTCAAAGCCTACATTGGTGCCAACCTTCTCATCCTACCCATGTTGACCATAAGTCATTCTGATTCCTCAAGTACAGAACATAATCCATTTATGAGAGTCAGAGTGACTTATGGTCAATATGGGTAGGATGAAAGGTTGGCACCAATGTGAGCTTTGAGCATTCCATCATTAGATTTTCAATGAAATGGATGTTTGAAGAGTTGTGGGGTGGAGTGTATTGAAGCCTGTCCATTAAAGTATGAAGATTGGCTATATTAATATAAGTCGAGCATTGATTGTATACATGTGTGGAGATGATAATCTGGACAAACTAATGAGTGCTGATTTAGCACGAAATACATATATTGGTGATTGTTTGTCTTTTTAACATGTTTGTGATCAAGTATGTCTGCAGTATGAGATAGCATAGATATTGAGGATTGTGTAAAAGTCTGAGTTCAAACCCCCTATATATTACATATTGGAGTGAAGGTATGAAAAATCCTGTACTGTAGAAAAAATTCATATATTAGATAGAATTGTTTAGATAATTTATATTATATGCTATTTTATTTATAAGTCAAATTCTGTAAAACAATATGTAAATATTTTTAACAATTATCAAAAACTATTTATTAAAATTCATATTAGCTCAATCCATAAATAAATTGTATTTACTAAAACATAATACTCAAGAAATTAAGCAGAACTTTAAAAAAAAATGTACTTAATGGCAGAAAATTATTGTTATTAACAAAACAAACTTGATATGCTCTTGTAATATATATTTTTTTAAAAAATAATTTCGATTAATTTAAAAATTGTGTGCAGTGTTTAAATTTGATTAAAATAAATTTTTTAATAAAATGTTCCTAATAGAAATCCACTAATTTTACTAATTCAATCTTTTTATCTTATAAAATTGTTTGGATTTACAATTAGGGGTTCCCTCTTTTCTTCCAAAATGTAAGCTTGTGGTTAAGACCTATAGAAGTCCCTACTATCGCTTTTTTATACGCATATTCTTGAGGTTCCAGCCTTAGTAAATATTAATGCTTTTAGAAAGAAGTTTACTGTTAATTAAAAGGAGACTCTTTGATTCCTCTTTGAGGCCTGAGAAAAAACAAGCTGGGAAAATACATTTATCTTATTGTAGTTGTTATTATTATGTAATTATTTATATGAACAGTGAAGATGAATGAGCTGCTTTCCAACATATGTTAGTCAGAGTGATGAGTTTTCTAGCTTTTTATCTCTGAGTTTAAGATGAAGAAACACCATGGCCTTTCTCCTCAGTTGCTTGATATTCTGTTAAGTTTTCTTGAAGGCTAGATGAATACATGTGTAAATGATTTTTAAATAAATATTTACAATTATAAAAGACAAAACTAAACTAAGCATCTTATTACCAGGAGACTATAAAGTTGCGAAGCAATGCAATGTTTAGTGGTTAAAAACAGAAAGTGTTAGAAAGTCAAGCGCTAGTGGCTGAGTGGTCAGCACAGCTGCCTTACAAGCAGTTGTACCAGATTTGCAGGTTCACTTCCCGACCGATACTTTGACACATGAAAAAAAGTATTAAGAATCACTTGATTGCAAACCTCAGCTGGCATTCAATAGCAATCTTTTATTTAGGCACCTACAACTGCCAATCACTTTCAAGAGAAGAAAGATTGTATTAAATAGAAGAAAAATTGCTAATATTAAATGAGTCATTATTGGAATTGTGAAATTAAAAGTGAAGAGACAATCGACTTAAAAATGGATATGTACTTTACAACAAAGATGTAAGTATTGAAAGCTCTTATAATGAGATTCATTATAAATAAAAGAACATTATTATAGATATTGACACAATTTTAAACATAATAATAAGATTAATCAATGAAATTAATGGAAAATAAGATAACAAAGCAGAAAATTCAAGTTTATGTCTCATAAGTTATTATTGTGATGAAGAAATAAATAATATGGATGTATAAGATTCTTTCAATCAGACTCAAAAAAAGTTTAAAAATTATCTAGCAGATTTTAATTATAAAATTGATAAATGATTAAAAGATGAACTTATGATGACAGAAATTAGAGAGGACACAGACTTGTGGAGTTCATGAAAAAAAAAATGTATATTATAATTTTTTTCTATGGTAAAAATGCTAAATGAAAATAAATATGGAAGGTATACAGCAGAAATTGATTATATTTTAACTAATTGTATTTCAAGACTATAACATTTTTAATAAATTCAACACTAGAAGTAGAAATAGAGAAATGAAAATTATTAAGGAAGACTTCATGAACAATTGATATTTATAACTGCTAGAAAAACTCCAATGAATTTAAATTAGAACTTGAAAATTGTTTTAAAATATTAACAGAGATGGTTCAAATAAAAACAATAAAAAATAGTGACATTTCATTAAGAACTGCAACAAAGATAGCTGGTACAAAAAGCGGTAATTTTATAATGACTTTTTTGCTGAGACAAGACAATATATAAAGAAAAGAATAATAATAATAAGTTTTTTTAAAAATTGTCTACTAAAAAATGAATGTTTAGAGTTTGTGTTAAATGGTGCAAAAAAGGAGTTAATATTGATATAAAAATATATATAACTGAATTGAAAAGAAAAGCTATAAAAGAGAATAAAAGTTTCAAACAACATCTTAGTATTGCAAAATAAGAAAAGATGGACCTATTACTAAAAAGTAGAATGATATGAAATTTGCAGAAGAATTTTATAAAGAATTATATGGTAATAAAGAACATAAAAATAATGCATCTTCTATAATTATTACATCTTCAAAATTGTCAAATATTTTAAATAAGATGTGAAATAATTAAATCTATGAAAAAGGGGGGAAACTCTAGAAAATGATGGGATTATTGTTGGTATTCTAAAAATAAGCATGTGACAAAAGAGAAAAATTATTGGGAAAGTTATATACCAAATGTCTAACTAATAAAATTGTACCAGATGATTAGGAAAATGCAATAAATACTATTGGCAGTTAAGAAAAGGGATAAAAAAAATATTAGAAATTACAAATCTATTAGTTCTATCCAAAATCTTTGCCAAAATCTTTACAATTTGTCTACAATAAATGTTATGTTTTAACCAAGACAAAAAAAAAAAAACATCTGAAAAATTTGGATCACATCCTAGCATTGAGAAAACTGTAGAAATAACAAATGAGTGTGATTTTCCATTGTGCCTTGGGTTAGCATTTGATTCTATAAGTGTTCCCATATTGATAAGTTTTGAATCACCAAACATAAACCCCACTACATTGCTATACTCTGAAGAATATTTGTCAAAATGCATCAACAAAACATTGAAAAAGTTGTACAATGGGGTACTAATAATTTATATTAGTTATTTATTAAACTAGAGATTATCCAATAATGAATAATATTTCTGCAGTGTAATTTTTACTACACTATTGCAGAGAGATATGTAAAAAGATCTATGATCCCCAAGATAAACATTTTATGCTGAACCAGCACTCATCAGTTGGTCGAGACCACAATCTTTTACACATAATTTTATCATTATTCAGTTATACACTACAGAAATATTTTTGTACGATGGGGTGATTTCATATCTTCAAAGCTTTTTCTAGCAGTTTTACAAGAAATATTTTATGGATTAAAATGTAAAATTAAGAGAGCAAACATAAATAGAGATTATTTAAATTTAGATTTTGCAGGTGATGTAATTGTTTTTGCAAATAATGCTTCAGACATCAGGAAATGTTGCAAGAGTTATCAGATGAAAATGAAAATATAGACTATAAATACTTTGATTAGCTTACTAATCCAGATGAAAACAAAATGGATAAAATAAATCATAGATTAAATTTTCATGAATTGCTTTTGATAGAAATAACCTAGTATTAAAGTGAATGTGATGAAAAGGAAGGCTTTTTTAATATATATGTTTAATCAGTTTTTCCATATGTGAATCTGAGACTTGAATCCTTACCAGAATATTAACATATAGATTTCATATCCTCAAAGAAGTATGGAGATATTTATGTTATGAATAATAATAAGATATGGTGAGACAACAAAAATATATCACTAACATCATCAAAGTAATTGAAAGACTGAAATGGAGTAATAAACATGAAGTTTTAAATTGGTTCTCAAAAAATTGTAAAAGATCTAAAAAAAAAGATCTCATGTAAGATGAATGGATGAACAAGAAAGTTTGTTTATTGCTGTAATATGGGGGGGAGCCATGGATTGGAGAGATGGGATTAAACACAGAGAATGGGTAAAGATAATAATGATGATGATATTTATATTTTTCTGGAAAAAAATATTTTTTATAAATTAAAAATATAATATTTTAAAATGATATAACTTATAATGTTGCTTTTAAAACATCAGTTTCTATTGCAATTTCTCAAATCTTTTTGTGTACGTTCAAATGTAGGAAAAGGGGAAAAAATTTAATGTATATATATAAACAATAATAGTATTTTGAAATTTAATTATTTATTATTATAATTAATATATAGTACGTTAAGAAATTAAGAAAGTACTTAGCTTGAAAAGTACAAAAAAAATTTCTTAATTTGTAATTATTTTGAATGGTTTTTTGAAAAATCAGCAACCAATTAAAATTGCTTTCCATTGAAAACAATGTAAAAAAAAAACAACTTTTTTTTTTTTAGTTGATATGATGTAAACAGAGATTCTTAAACTAATTCGGCCTACTTCCCGTTTTCAAAACAAAAAAAAATTACTTAGTACTCCCACTGGAAATCTAATTTCTTTAAGTGACCAAACAAAAAATTCAGTGACAATTTTGTGTTATTTTATTTATCTATATTTCTATTATATCCTATAACATGTGAAATTCTTTACATAATTAATCACTCAATTAAACACTAACCCACAAAATCAGTTTAAATTTAACATTATAGCTCATATCTTAGTTAAATCATTACTTGTATATAATTTTAGCTGAATCGGATATAAATAACAAAGATAGGTAGGTAGATTAGGTAAATAGATAGATAGATAGATAGATAGATAGATAGATAGATAGATAGATAGATAGATAGATAGATAGATAGATAGATAGATGGATAGATGGATAGATGGATGGATGGATGGATGGATGGATGGATGGATGGATAGATAGATAGATAGATAGGTAGGTAGGTAGGTAGATAGGTAGGTAGGTAGATAGATAGATAGGTAGGTAGGTAGGTAGGTAGACAAATAGACAGACAGACAGAGATAGATAGATAGATAGATAGATAGATAGATAGATAGATAGATAGATAGATAGATAGATAGATAGATAGATAGATAGATAGATAGATAGATAGATAGATAGATAGATAGATAGATAGACAGACAGACAGCTAGACAGACAGCTAGACAGACAGATAGATAGATAGATAGATAGATAGATAGATAGATAGATAGATAGATAGATAGATAGATAGATAGATAGATAGATAGATAGATAGATAGATAGATAGATAGATAGATAGATAGATAGATAGATAGATAGATAGACAGACAGACAGGAAGACATACAGACAGACAGAAAGGCAGATTGACCTATTGATCGATAGATAGGTAGGTCAGTAAGTAGATAGATAAGAGGCAGGTAGATAGATAGATAGATATGCAATATTAACTTCTTTAATACAAACTAATATCTACTTAATAAATAATGTTTCTGCAATGTAATTTTCACTATATCCCTTTCACACAAGGTAGTAGGTTTCTATCTGCATTTAACACCTTGTGAAGAAGTGTAATGACCAAAGATATGAAAAAGGTGTATGATCCCCAAGATGCACTGCAGAAATATTATTCATTAAGTGGATAATACTCTTTCTTAATATACTTCTATTGAGTGGTTTGTGTCAAAGTTGTGAGGATGTTAAGGTTGACACATCAATTAAACTGCGATAAATGACTGACTATATATATACTGAACAATGATAAAGATATGTGTGAAAGATTGTGATCTGGGCCAACTGATGAGTGCTGATTCAGTAAGAAATGTACATTTTGGAGATCATATATCTTATTTCACAACAAGCCAATAAAAATCAGTTCATTTCTTGTGTGATAGTAGTGTAGCGAAAATTTATATTACAGAATTATTATTTTATTCATTAAGTGAATAATCTCTAGTCTAATAAATGACTAATAAAAAAGATTAAAATATAATACGTATATATGTTTTTGTACTATACTTCTAAACTAATATAAATTATGCAACCACATACTTCATTAATAAAGATTTTAATAAATGTAAAGAAAGATGTGTGTCGTAAAGAAAATACTTTGAAGCTTGAAATTTTAAAATTAGTGTTTAAAATCGGTATAGGAATATTCACAATATACACAGAACAAAAATTAAAATAAAAAAGGATCTCATGAATAACATTAAGAATAATCCTAATAAGAAGGGTAAAGGGGATTCATTGTAATCAGTTTATTCATATTTGCTCAATTTTTGTCAACAAACATTCTTAAATCACCACAATTAACTATTTACAATAAGTTCTTTTTTTTTTTTTTTTTAGAAAACAGATTTGTGACTGAATTGAATCCATATTCCACCAAACATGAAGAAGGAAATGCAATTAAAAACTTTTATACCATAGTATAAATCCAGGTCAAAGTATAGGTATCTGTCTTGCATTTGTGGTTGAGAGGTCAGCGTGACTGCCTTGCACTTGCAGGTAGTTTCCTGGGTTGCGGGTTCGCATCCCGGCCGATGCTATGACACTTAAAAAAAAGTATAGGTATCTTCTTTTACAGCTTGAACTGTTTGTAGCTGTCTTTGAATTTAAATTCCACATTTGTTGTTACTTCTATCAGTTACTCTAATAATTTTGGAAATTCTTCAATAGTCCAAAATCCAATCAGGTATGTTTATTTTTAAAATAACTTCATAATTTGATCAAAGTTAAGATGGAGAGGCTACAAGTGCTGACAATAGGTAAACAAATATATTTCTTGTGGTAAATTTCATGTTGCAACAAACACAGAAATAGCTGTTTTTGTTTCATATGTTTCATCAAATTTATTTAACAGGTCTATCAAATAAGCCCATTAGTTTCAGAATCAATCAAGCTTGCTCATAAAGCATCTTCCATTTTTTTTAATAACTCTTGCATTACATCAAAGAAAATTGATACAAACAGGCATCTTTTGTCAGCCAACAAACTTCTGTACACAATGCAGCAAAGTGGTTGAATTCTTGATCATTTCCAACACACAGTTGTTCAAAAAGTCTGTCATTTATTGAATTGCTTCTGATTTTATTGATTCTTTTAATATAATATACAGATTTATGTAAATGTGTTCTCAGAATTTTAGCAAGTAAATGTATAAAATTATACACATTAACTCCAATTACTGTAATTATAAATATACCTCATATGGAGAAAAGCTTTTTTACAATTTGTTTTATTTTATGTGCTTAGCTGACTTTTGACTCCTACGAGTCATAGATATAGAAAGCACAAATTGTGAATTAGAAGTGGGCGTGTATATATATGTTGTTATTGCTCATTTGCATAAAATTTAAATATGAGCTTTAATTAGGGGGAACAGGTCATCTTTTTGAGAGGGGCACGAATGATTCTTTTCTATTGATGGAATTTTTGTCATTTGATATGTGCTATGCCTCTTTAATTTTTCGCTTAAAGCCATTCTCCCAAATTAAAGCTCATATTTAAATTTTATGCAAATGAGCAATAACAGCATATTTACATCCACTTCTAAATTACAATTTATGCTACATCTATGACTAGTAGAGTCAAAAGTCAGCTAAAAAAAAAAAAACTCTAAGAAAGCTTTTCCGAATACAGTTATCATATATTTATAATTTGCTAAATATTGATGATGAATGTGAGTGCATTCCAAGACATCTTTTTTAAGGGTGCAAAAAAATCCACGTAGTTGTCTATCATTGGAACACCACCAATAGCAATGACAAGATACTACTCAGGAAGTTTGCTTTTTCTTTAAGATGCTTTTCCAAAGTATGAAACATCAATTCTCTAGTAATATCAGTTTGTAAATTTTCAGCAAATAATAATTCTTGCCAATTTTTTTCTTCTTTTATGAATTGCACATATGCTAAAAGCATCCCTACTTTTCTGACATCAGGATTTATCAAACTAAATAGAGAATTGGAATAATCAATGAGGATTGCCAATTCCGCAACAAGCTTTGTGATAAATGCTTAGCCAGAGCCAGCATTTAAAATATATCTGTCAGGACCACCATGCTTTAGTTAGAGATTTGGGGGGGGTGTCCTGACAGAGATATTTTAAATGCTGGCTCTGGCTAAGCATTTATCACAAAGCTTGTTGAGAAATTGGCAATCCTCATTAATTATATCTTACAAGCTTAAGAGAATTGGGTCATGTGATCTATGACTCTTATTTTGACTATTTAGAAAATTGGAATATTTTTAAATATACACACAATGAGACTTGAAGATTTTGAATCATTTCATTAATCCTTCTACACTCTGCATTATTGCTCAAAAAAATCTTGGTAATATCAAATGCTAGCTTGCATAGTGTAAAACATATCTTACTTATAACTTTTAGAATGAGTTTTTCCTTAATAGAATGCTGTTTTAGCAACTTAATAATCGCTAATGAAATGTTATAAAAAGGATTCAGCTCACTACCAACTTGACTGGATGCCAATGAAAACAATTTTTCCAATGGTGGCTTAAAAATAAAATAAATTCTTATCTTTCTTAGCAGTATAAACTTTTATTTTTTTTTATTTTTTATTTTTTTTTATTGTAGTGAAGAATTCATAGTCTCATTTAATAAATTTTTTTGGCAAATAAAAAACATTAATAATGTATTGCTTGTAATCAACTGAATAAAGTCATAATTTAAATACTCAATGCTATATTGTCATTTTTCTTAGGTTCAGCTGATGTCTATTTAAAAAAAAGGTAAAATTTACATGTTTATTTATCCTAATAGCGGTATAAAATTATCAAGAGGTATAACAATTTATAATAATTGGAAAAGTGTAATTTGTTTTGTTAAAACCAAAATTTTTGGCAAAATTTGCACCTGCAACATTGGGTATAGAGTGGTCTTTGTGCAAAATGGTAAAAGGCAATCAAACTAAAATATTAATGAAACTATTAATCAAAAAATGGTTAATTTTAAAAAATACATTAATATGTAATTAAAAATCAGTTAATAGCTTTAGTTTACCTTTATTTAAAAAATATTTCCTTACTAATATACATCTGATTTATCAATTATCCCAATTAATTTAAAAGATAAAAATTAATGTTAATGGCTAACTTTTTTTTGGGGGGGGGGGCAATTGTATTCCCCTTTTTTTTTGGTTAGCATTGTAATAAAAAACATGGTGAATATATTAACTGATCACTTCAAATAGTATTGTACCAACATAAGAACTGCTACAATAACTACTACAATTTTAGGTACTCTAACCCGATGTGCTATGTCACCACCAGGCGACGCTGCGGTACCATCAACAACTGATCAGAAACCTGCAAGTGATAAAATTTTTTTCAAAAAGTGTCTGAAAATCATCGACTAAAAAGCCCGAGGCTAGACATATCAAAATGCTAAAAATCGGCAAGTAAAAAATAAATTTATATCAAAAAGTGCCTGAAAATAGACAACTAAAAAAGCCCGAGGATACACATATCAAAATGCTGAAAATTGACAAGTAAAAAATAAATGCCTGATGCTGTATATATTCAAGAAATATTGCGAAAGTCCAACTTTTAAAAAAAAAAACAATCAAAATGCTATAAAATTTAAAATTAAAATATATATATATAGCTGAAAATGAAAAGCAATATACAAGAAACCATTAACAATGGTGGGTTAGAGTACCCAATTTTATTATTAATAAGCACTAGAAAATATAGAAAAATACAGGTAAGTTGCTGTTTTATTGAGACAACAATAAAACAATTTACTTTGTGAGTGATCCACAATCCTGGTCTAAGACATTAATATAAACACAAAAGATTGACATTTGGATTGTAACAGATTGAGATTTTTAATTCATAGAAGTTTAAATAAACCCTATTCAATAGGAAAATATAAGTGTCAATCTTTAGTATCTCTATTAACATTCAAGACCAGAAAGAAAGGCGATATCACCTTTCTCTTAAAACAAAAGGTTGTCTTGACAGTAAATAAAGATTTTTAGTGTTGATAAGTGCTAACAGTTTGTTGTTTTTTATGTGATTTCATTCATAAATCAATCTAACTTTGAGCAAAATCATCTTTATATACATACATGAATATAATTTCTTAATTTTCATTATTTTATAATAAATCCATAAAAATAATTATAAATAAAGTAACTATTACTTCTCCACTGCTACATTCTTTCAGTAGTGTTACCTTGTAAACAAAGATAAAATCTGAATTTAATGGTACAAACAAGAGATAAGTTATTTAAAATGGAATCAGTTATGCTCATATAAATTATCATTTAATTACAGCTCAAATAAACTCTATCTTGGTACAGTAATTAAAAAGATATATCCAGGTATATTGATCATGTTCTATCCATACATTGATAAAAACAGTTCTAGATAAAACAATATTTTAAATAGCACTACTCTAAACACTAAGGCGATTCTAGTCATGGGAACAAACTAAGGTAGCAGCTGAATAAACAATCATATAATTCATGGTATCAAACAGATTTGATAACTCCTGTGAATTAATAAACAATAGCACTATAAGTACAAGTAAATGTGATAAATAAAATTTAAGAAAAACAGATTGGGTAACTGATCATGAAGACATAATGCAGAATCCTCCAGGATCAGGTTGTACATATTTTCCTTGAATGAGTTTAACATATCTATACTTGACTATTACCAAAAAATTCATTTTTTCCTTAATAAATGAAATCAAACACAGTAATATTAATGTTTAAATGTATATCTTTGTGATTATATGACATTGAATTCCATTTACAATAATATTCAATTTTAGAATAGGTAAAAAATATTACTTCTGCCCAAGTATTAACAAGTAAAATTGCATGAATGACGATGATCTCAAACTGTCTCTAACTTATCAATAAGTGATATTAGCTAAAATATTAGGAAGTACAATCTTTATGTCTCACCATAAAAATTTCAAGAACAATTTTATAATATAAATAAATAATAAAAAAAGAAAAACAAGATATGATCTGTTTTCAAACACAAACATCTTTAATTACTAATTATTTTAATTGATTAAGAAAAATAATATCAAATGAGAAAAATAATTCCATAATTGTAATTTTGGGAATGGAGTTTACATAATGTAATTTGAATTCTATATAACTAAAATCATATTTACTAAGGCAATAAACCTAAAGCATGTGCGGTTGAAAATGCGAAGATAGGCACCTCTACAAGTCTTAACCACAAGCTTATGCATTGGAAGAAAAGCTTGTGGTTAAAACCTGTAGAGGTCCCTATTGTCACATTTTCAACCGCACATGCTTTAGGTTTATTGCCTTAGTAAATATTACTTATGTAATCAATGTGCGTTAAATAAATTTAGAATTATAACTAAAATCATTATCATTAGTAATTATAGACTCATAGAAATTGTTTTATTCTTTATTGTTTTTGTATGATTAAAAAAAAGTAAGTTAACTTGCAGTTTGTGCACATATATAAATTATTTGTTTAAAAAAAACTATTAGTTAAATAATGTGAATGGCTTGAAATGGACTAGTGAAAAAGAACAGGACAAAATTATTAAGTAATTGAATTTATTTATTACAAGATATTATTTATTACAAGAGATAATAGTATATTAAGTTATAAATTAATAATCAACCTTTTCAAAAAAGGGGATACATAAATTATAAATCAAAAATACCAATTATGTATAAGATGGCAAGTTTTAAATCTTATTTGTTTCATAGTGAAAAATTATGTTGTTACCAAAGTGTTATATAAATTAAAAATATATTGTGACTTTTTCAAGGAATTGCTTGAACTTGATTATAATATTGAACAGATTAATAATACTTTATGACAATTTAAAGAGAGTTATAATGATTTAAAGGAGTTGAAGATTGATAATAAAAAAATATCTATTTCATATATTTTAAATGCTCAAGTGAAATTTTTTAAGGATATATGTAAGTATGTGTTTAATGTTTCATTTCATGTTACAAATAGTGTTAATAAGTTAATAAATAATTCTAAAAGGGTTATACTTGTCAAGAAGAAATGTAATATTGTGTATGAAATTTTTGTGGATATATGTTATCATATATAAATGAATTGAGATGCAGTATAGAGAAGAGATTAAAGAAGCATGAATTGTTTGTTATACAAACATGTAAAAAATAAAAATAATAATGATTTAATGACTGCTTCAGTTTTCTTGGATCATGAAAGGACAAGTAAATATAAATTTAAGTTTGATATTGAAAGTGTTAAGATTCTTCATGAAGAGAAAAACCATGATAAAAGAAAAATTAAGGAGGCAATTTTAATAAATAGAAATAAAATGAATATAATTAATAAACAAGCTGGTAACATTAAAATTCAGGATTCATGGGATTTGAGTTGATGATGTTTGCTTCTGTTATGTTATTTTTAATTTAACAATAGATGAGAGCTAAGGAATTAACTGAAAGTACTTCTGCAGATTGAAAGACTATATACAATACTTAATTACCATTATATTTATTATTTTTATTATTATTCCAATAATTTTTAATTAATGGATATTTTATTTGTAATATATAACTATCTTATACTTAGATCCACTAACCATGCCCACTAATTGTATTGAAATCTGTCAAATAAATTTGAACATTTTTCAGATTCTAAGCAACTTAGTATTTTTTTTTAATAAACAGACCACATCTTATCTCAATTAGTCATCCCATATTAATTAGAATATAGACATTCTTAGCTAGAAAATAAAATAAGAAGGAAAAAAGGTAAAACTATCACGACATACCAGTTGGAAATTATGGAAATTAATGCCTCCTCCCCTTTCATTATACTTTTAAGGAAACTGTTGAAAAAAACCTTTGCCCATTGGGTATTTACAAACTATTTTTACTAAGTATTGATAAAATATAAAATATGTTGCTATACCAATCAAATACATCAACAAAGGACATAAGTATGTGTGGTCTCAGATGAGAAGGAGAAGCTATTAAATATTGATAGATGGAAATAGTTAACACACGTCTACACTATAAAAATAAAATGGATGAAGACATTTAATTGGACATTGTATTTACTAAATTAAAATGAATATCATCCCAATATATGGTCATAAATGATCAATAAAAATATTACAAAAAAGAGATAACACTTTTTTCAAAAATAAATTTAGTAACAAAAACTTCTAAGAAATAACTCAATTTTCTGGACAGAAGATATGAAAGTTTATACATAGATCTTTTTGGGATTGTACTCAAAAAAATTATATAAGTCAGCAATATATAAACAATTTTCTGCACACTTATTTTCTTTACAAATCATGCTTCTATATGAACTTAATTTATTTTTCATATTTGTGTATTTATCATTATATATCTCCATTTACATTTTAACCATATCTTATGATTATTTTCAAGACCTTTTTTTTTTTTTTTTTTTGCACTTACTGACCCAATTTAGTCATTTATTCAGTTGTAAATTAACAATTCACCATCAGAATCTAATTAGAAATCTAAGAAACTGTTTATGTATGGGCATCTTAATGTGCATATAAAATTTAAAAATATAGTGAAACAGAAAAGAAGGCAGAGTATAACATAATATATTATAGACAAAAAAATATATAAAAAAAATATGGTACATATATTATCAGTTCATAATGTGCAAGTAAATGATTGGTTGTAATCCATATTGAACTATTAAAGATAAATCTAAGGCATATGATCATTATCAAAATAATGTGGTATCTCTAATTCAGTCCCTGAGAAAAAACATGCATAGCACAAAAGTTATTTATTTTTGTTACCCTTCTCATTATGTTATCTCAAAATTTGAAAACATTCTTGACTCATAAAATTTCTTGATATATCTATATGTGTGCATAAAATAAACAATTAAATGGTTTCATTGCTTGGAAATTCTTAGTAAGTTTGAGTACTAGAAATGTGAAACACTGGATTGATATGAGAATGGTACATCAGAAATAGCACTCTATAAACCTTGTAGGGTTGCATGTCTAGAAATATTGCTTTTGAATTGATATATGTTTGGATAAGTCAAATTACAGAGCATATAGATTTTACACATGGTCAAACCGAAAAAACATTATTCACATCATTCAACTGTGAAATCTTTATTTAATATATACTACAATACGGCTGATGTAAATAAATCGATAAGCCCAATTTCTTTGCCATTCTTATTACGAATAATTGTCTACTCCTATATTTTTTTTGCACTTACTGACCCAATTTAGTCATTTATTCAGTTGTAAATTAACAATTCACCATCAGAATCTAATTAGAAATCTAAGAAATTGTTTATGTATGGGCATCTTAATGTGCATATAAAATTTAAAAATATAGTGAAACAGAGAAGAAGGCAGAGTATAACATAATATATTATAGACAAAAAAATATATAAAAAAAAATATGGTACATATATTATCAGTTCATAATGTGCAAGTAAATGATTGGTTGTAATCCATATTGAACTATTAAAGATAAATCTAAGGCATATGATCATTATCAAAATAATGTGGTATTTCTAATTCAGTCTCTGAGAAAAAACATGCATAGCACAAAAGTTACTTATTTTTGTTACCCTTCTCATTATGTTATCTCAAAACTTGAAAACATTCTTGACTCATAAAATTTCTTGATATATCTATATGTGTGCATAAAATAAACAATTAAATGATTTCATTGCTTGGAAATTCTTAATAAGTTTGAGTACTAGAAATGTGAAACACTGGATTGATATGAGAATGGTACATCAGAAATAGAACTCTATAAACCATGTAGGGTTGCATGTCTAGAAATATTGCTTTTGAATTGATATATGTTTGGATAAGTCAAATTACAGAGCATATAGATTTTACACATGGTCAAACCGAAAAAACATTATTCACATCATTCAACTGTGAAATCTTTATTTAATATATACTACAATACAGCTGATGCCTGACATGTTTTGTAAATAAATCGATAAGCCCAATTTCTTTTCCATTCTTATTACGAATAATTGTCTACTCCTATAATAATGATGATAATTTGAACGGATTGTTTTCATTTTCTGTTACTAATTAAATACCAAATGAATACTATAAAAAGTATTGAATCCATAATACCAGTGTTCTTTTTAAAACAACAAAAGAAAAGTAAATAAATTTTCAAAATATAATTTTTACTGTAATTTTAGTTATGGACAAACTTTTATTAATCAAAAGTCTTTTTTGTCTTTGCTTTTAAACACTTCAATAAAATATGGATATATTTTCATTTCAAAATTGTTTTCCAAATTTTACAAAAACGTTGTGATTCAAATATTTGAATAATTATTAATATATTTGAATCTAAGATTATGATTGTATATTTTGTTTTCTTAAATTTTCATGAAATAAATTTTTTTATGCTCTTAAAGCTTTTTTTCGAAGAAGTCATTTACACTTTTTTACAATTGTAATTTTACGTAAAATTCTTCAAGATCATAAAGTGAATGCAATATAATTTTTATTGATACTTACGCGTTGGATCTGCCATGACGTCACTAACAAATACATTTAATTAATAGTATTTTTTTGTAACGTTTGTATTTTTATTATATAATGTTTGCATTGCTATTATTGAATTAATTCAAATGACAATTTTTGTTTCGAAAAACTTTGATCAAGCTAATTTTGTATATATATTAACATCAATATTATTTTTTTAATTTTTTTTTTTGCTATTTTATTATATTTTCAGAATCTTCTGATAATAATGGTTTTACTTTCTTTGTCTCCTTTCCAGTATGGAATTTATTGCCTTTTTAGTTACTATTTTTAATAGTACTCTTTTCATTTAACAACTTAATGCACAAAAAGACAAAAATTATTTTTAGGTGTGCAGAAGCTGAAAGAAATTTTAGTTTAACTACATATAATTTATGAAAGGATAATAAATAGTTTAAGAATCAATTATATATTAAATTTTTTATATTAGTTACTTTCTTAACATGTCAGATTTAATGAATACTAGGAGACACATCCCATACAAAATATAATTTAACTGCAACCATGCGTTGGTTACAGAGAAAAGAGTTCAGTAAAAGTAAAATTTGACTTAATTATATTACATTTAATTACAAGTATATTGTCTATATTGCACTTAGTGTAATTAGAAGGGTTTTAAACTCAGACTTTCATGCTCCCTATAGCTATCCACTTCATCTTATACAACCAATACTCATGACCACATTCATGTGAAAAAGATAAATGATCTCCAATATATATAAATTTCGTACTGAAACAGCACTCATCAGTTGGTCCAGATCATCATCTTCCACACACATATATAATCATTGCTCAGTTTATATTAAGATAGCAAATCTTCAAAGTTTAATGGGCAGGCTTCAATCTTCTTCACCCTCCAACTCTTCATCCAGCCATATCATTGAAAATCTGATGACGGAATGCTCAACCCCCTTGTTGATGCTAATATTATTGTCATACACATGTTGACTTTAAGACATTCTGACCCCTCACATACAGGACCTTAATATGTCCATTTTAAATAATATACGTAGATGATTGAAGAGTTGGAAGGTAGAAAATATTGAAGCATATCCATTAAAGTTTGAAGCTTTGCTATCTCAATGTAAACTGAGCACTGATTATATATCTGCGTGGGAGATGATGATCTGGATCAACTGATGAGTGCTGATTTAGCACGAAATAGGATATTAGAACTCATTTATCTTTTTCACATATATGTGGTCATGTGTATCAGTTGTATAAGATTGAGTGAGTGGCTGTAGAGAGCTCAGTTCAAATCCTTTTTAATTATATAAAATTTATAACAAAAATGGAATGTTATTTATTATTGTTTAAATTTTTGGCATTCCATATTGCAATAAATTATTAATAAGCTTTCAATAAACTTGTATACCTATTGGGTTTTTTAGGGAGCCACTTGCTTATAATATTCCTTTTGCGAGCAGATTATTACAAATTTCCCAACACATTATTGTACATTATATAATAGCTCTATATAACCATCAAAAAGTAGTGTGTGTGCAGGTGCATGCAATAACAATAGTTTTGCAGATTTTTAAATTTATAATATACATCTAAAAAGAATGGATTCGTACAAAAATGGATGTGATACTATGAACTCCGCCCTCCCTCTTTCTGTAAATTAGATATATATATATTTAACTACGAGTTCATTTTAGTTTTTAAGCTGGACCAAATTTCTAAAAGGGTATATGATTTTAAATGGTTCTCTTAGCAGTTTTTAATGTATTTGAGTGACTCATATAAAATCCATTTTTTAATTATTGGGAAACTGACAAAATTTTGCCTTCAAGTTACAAGTTATCATTATATTATTTTTCATTGAGTTTTCACCCCTCCCCTATACGAATGTTTAGTTTAATAAAATATTAATTTTAAACTTTTTTATTTAATTTTTTATATATTTTTTTAATTTATGAATTTAATTTCCTTTTTTTTTTTATATGTAAAAATTAAATTTTAAACAGTCTTAGTTTTAAAAAGATATATATAAAATCTGAGCAACAGTGTTTTATTAAAAAAAGAAAAATAACAACAAAGGCTAAAACAATATTTGAAGAAATGGCAAATATTAATTTTACAAGTAATGCTATAATCTAGATTGCATATCAGCAGCCTAACTTCAAATTTGAGGATCTGAAGAAACAAAATAATTGGACCCATTGTACACATATATACAAAAACCTTCTACATATATAAAATTAACTTTTAACAAACCAGTTAAAATTTAAAAATTATTATGATTACTCACAACTTTGTATAACGGATAATAAAAGAGAAGTTAGACTAGTGGTCCTCAACCGTTTTTGAGTACAAACATTTTCTGACCTGTGTTGATATTTATTACAAATTAATTAATAATAACTTAAACACAGGCTTATTATATACCTGTGTCTATATATGTAATATATAGAGTATATGAGCACAGACTTTCACACTATCCACAACTCTCCACACTATCTCGTAACACTAATGCACTTGAACACATATATGTCGAAAAGATTAATAATCACCAATATACGTATTTCATGCTAAACCAGAAATCATCATTTGGTCCACTTATAGCATATATGTGTGGAGATGGTAATCTGGACCAACTGATGATTGCTGGTTTAGCATGAAATACGTATATTGGTGATTATTTATCTTTTCGACATATATGTGTTCAAGTGTATCAGTGTTATGAGGTAGTGTGGAGAGTTGTGGGTAGTGTGAAAGTCTGTGCTCATATACTCTATATATTAAATTAATTAATACTAATCCATTACTTTTAATATGAAATCATATTTTTATTCAATCCAAAATTTTATATGACAATAAAATGTGAAAAAATAACTTTTTAAAAGAAAAATATAAACAAAGAATTGGAGATTGTTTATATACATAAATTATGTATATGGTTACTTACAGCCCCATTCTATGCTGGGTGGAAGGAGCTGCAATGCACCCAGGCAGCATATTATTTCCCAATTTGTCGATAGATTTGTGTATTTTCTTAACAATTCCGTTAACGGTAGTTTCTAGAGAAAGATCATTCTCCAAATTAAGATTAATAAAATAACTTTTGATCAAGTATTTCCCAAGTAACATTAAAGAATTTAAATACAGTAAGTATAGAAAATGAAATCTGTAATAATTAGATTCAGATAACATAATTAATAATTTTTCTATTAAGAAAGTCAGAAAAATATAGAGTTTATGTTATCACTATTTTTTATACATTTTTATATGGATATATTTTAACTGAAATACCGGTTTATTACATACCTGTGTCAATATATGTAATATATAGGATATATGAGCACAGACTTTCACACGACCCACCATTCTATCTCATATCACTGATACACCCAAACACATATGTCGAAATGATAAATAATCACCAATATAAGTATTTCATGCTAAACCAGAAATCATCAGTTGGTCCAGATTACCATCTCTACACATATATGCAATAAGTGCTCAGATATATATTAAGATAGCCAATCTTCATACTTTAATGGACAGGCTTCAATCCACTCCACACTCCAACTCTTCAACCATCCATTCAATTAAAAATCTGATGATGGAATGCTCAAAGACCACCCTGGGGCCGAGATTTTTGTCACACCCATGTTGACCTAAAGTCAATCTGACCCCTCATGTACAGGACATAATCCATTTAATACATATACAAGGGATGGGCAGACATCTCTACTATGTAATAACTAAAATACAGGCTTATTATATATCTGTATCAATGTATGTAATATATAGGGTATATGAGCACAGACTTTCACACGACCCACTACTCACCACTCTTTTTCATATCACATCATACTGAAAAATGCAGATAATTCATGATATATATTTACACAATCACGAGCAATTTTTTTGATCAGCAGTTTCAATAGTAATTTTTTCGTATATTTTTTATCAAATATAAATTCAAATAATAATTAAAAAATGTATAAAAATAAAAAAATAATTTAAAAATATATAAAAATAAAGACTTACCATCGGCCCTCAATAATGTTATCTTCAAAGCACATCGGACTAATGCTGTGTTTTTCCGATGTACTTGTCCCGATAAATTTTATTTCATAAAACATTTAAAAACTAAGAAAAACAAAAAAATTCAATTTAGTTAATCACAAAAATTATCATAAAATTTTTATTTTTTATTGTAGAAAAATAAAACTTACCTTTTTGGAAAGTAGACAGAAAGATGGGAACAAAAGTGTAAAAAAGCGCATGCATAGACTGTGTAGATTTCCGTTAATCTTAAGCAAAATCTGGATGTTTATAATTTGCAAATACTTGCCTGCATTATGTGGGCGCAAGAACGAGTAGGTTAAAACTGCATCAGAAACAATAATAATATTTGACTGATATTTGTCCTACTAATATGGAAGTTTATTAATTACATTATAAGCTAAAAATGTGAGCATTTTTCTTATTTAGAAGTAGTTGCTTCGTTTACGTTAATAGTATAAGATAATCTTTGAAATCACATGATATATAAAAATATGAATATAATTTGTTCTTTGATTATTCTACATTTTTTTTAATGTTAGTTTTTAGATCAATATGAGTAATTCTTTTACTCATAACAGTACATCATTGATATGTGGAAATAATTTCATAGTGATTTGACATCATTTAGATTGAGAATAACTTTCTTCCACTACAACTAAATTTAATTCCATCACTTCATTATTGACATGAGCAGATCTGATATCTGACTGAAGTAATATACCCACCTTTTATGTCATACAATGATACATCTAAAATATTTAGCACAGGAAACATGATATTTTATTTGATGCCTTTCAAATATCCAACATTAAAAACTGAAAAATTATTTCGGGTTTTTTTTTATAAATAAAAATGTCATAAGGTGTGAGAATTTTAAACTAATTTTATAAATGAGTATGTTTAAGTACCATTTATTATCTCATTGTTTAACTAACATATAAACAAATTCTGAATTGTGAACTATCGCAAGGCTCATGGATCAAGTTTTAGAAAAGACCCTTTCATCAATCATTTTAAATCCAGACATCACTAACCAGAATATAAAATAAGCATAATTTTTATTTATATTAAGCATTCACTTGCTTTATTTCAAAGTGTAAAAGATGTAATACCGCATTTATTAAAATGTGATCATACCTTTAATTAATGAATACACACACCATTACAATGGAGATGTGAACTATGCTACAGTTAGTTCCAAGCCCTCCCACTGAATACAATATATATATATATATCATGTAATAGTTCATATTTTGTAGACAAACATTGATTATAATAGAATAAATATTGTTTATTGAATTTCAAGTAGTGCAGTATTATTTAACACACACACACACACACATATATATATAACACTGATATTTTTATATGTATAGTATTAATATATAAATTAAAATTATAGTATAAATAAAATTTTAAATAACAACAACAATAATAATAAAAAATTTAGATGTCACATTTTTTACTACGTGTTCATTCATGTATTCACTGAAGCAATACAAATAAAAAAAAACCTAACTATCATATTTTTAGTTTTAAAATGAAGTAAATAGCAAAATGTCTGACTTTTCTTGCTATTAAATACACTCTGAGTGATATTCTTTCTTTTTCCAATAACTTTTTTCTCTTATACAAACTTAATGGACTAGTCTCACTATCAATAACTATGAGCTATCTAATTATTTTGGCATTTTTAGTTAGTATCAACTTTAACTATGTTCTAAAATTTTGTAATACTTTTAGCATTACATTGAGAAAATATTTTATTACATAAAATATTGCACATCATTTTGGAAAGGATAATAAAGAAAGAATAAAATTATGCACTTTCAACATAAACCAAAGAAATTGTATTAATGTATTTACAATGCATAAATCATTCTGAGACAGAAAAATAGCTATTAACATATTGTAAAATTTATTTGCAAATTTATTTTTTCGATGTGAGTGCATATAGGGTTGGCAGAAAAAAAAATAGTGGTTGTAATATCATAAAATTTACAAATTCTAACATGTTTGTTCTTTGTTTGTTTATTTACATTTTTATTTGTTTGTTTGTTTACATTGGCGGTGGATAGTATATAACTAAAGTAATCTAATTAGATATAACATAGTTTGTTTCTCCACTGTATATTTATATTTTAAGTTGGATAGGTAGAACTTATAATTAATTATATTATTTTTTCCAAATATATATATATATGTGTGTGTGTGTGTGTGTTTATGGCAATGAAGAATGTATTTTAATTATTTCCAGTATTGGAAACAATTAAAAACTGGTTTAAGTGCATCCATTCAGGATTGACTATTAATTGCCCCCATCTTCAAGCCTATATGTTTGACCCTAGATATGATGACATTGACATCCAAGATACCAAACCCCAGGTCCTTCCCATTTCTCCTATGGATCACTGTAGTCATATTAGGTTATGTAATGCAGGACATGTCATCATTGAACTTTTTTCTTCTTTGAATACCATTTAATGTATTCTACTTTTAATCTTCCTATATTTTATATTAAAAAAAAGGTATTTTACTTTTTGAAATTCACAATGTTGCCTTTCATATAATTACTAAATACATATATTCTACTAAAGTAGAAACTTCATTTCATTTTATATAAATCTTGCCAATTAATTAAATGTGCACATAACATAATTATTTATGTAATTATTGCATTATGGAGCTATGTCTTA
Source organism: Epiperipatus broadwayi (assembly GCA_028023455.1). Classification (NCBI taxonomy): domain Eukaryota; kingdom Metazoa; phylum Onychophora; class Udeonychophora; order Euonychophora; family Peripatidae; genus Epiperipatus; species Epiperipatus broadwayi. The sequence goes on along the minus strand of JAQFVV010000083.1, from coordinate 3,686,121 downwards.
CAATATTATGAACAAATACCTTCAAGCGTTCTCTATTAGCATATTATTTAATTAAAGTATTATTGTGTAATAGTAATTCTGATTTATAAACTATGACAATTCAAGGATTATAATGTTTACCTATCCAAAATATATGTACTTATTAACTATTGGAAGTATCACATATTATAATTGAATGAACAATTAATAATTATTGTTGTGTTAATATTTAAAATTGCTAAAGCATGTTTTCCATGTGGTGCATTTTTGTCAAAACTAGACTAAAATTTATTATATGCTTTAATATATGTTTATATATACTAAATCTAAATTAAAATACTATTTCTTATTGAGCAGAAGGTTATTGGCTCTAATAGTAATAGTATATTTTGCATTAATTATTTGTCAAGTTTTTTTTATTTTAAACGTTTTAATATTTTCTCAACCAAATGATTTTTCAATCAACAGGTTCAAACAAATAATCAATTTCTTTCTCATGCTCAGAAATACAAAAATATGTGCCTATTGTTTTTTCCTGTATTATATTTGATGAGCACACTGCTACTCTCTAGTCTTTAAATTTATCTATGTCTTTTCATAATATCTAGCTTGAAAAACCTGGCAATCCAGAATATATATACCAATTGGTTTTTATCATTATTCTCAAGCTTGTTCTTCGAATTGTTAATAAGTCTATTTAAAGAAAAAAAACATCAGAAACCTACTATTAACTCTTTACTCACAAGAAAGATTATTTTTCTATATAAATTAGCTATTTGAAGCATTTAAATCTATAGTTTCTTAATAGATTGTATATTATTTTTATATTATTATTTAATTTTTTTATCAAATTCACTTTCAAAATTGGGTCACATTATTTTTTATAATTCTCTATGTTATTTTTTTCTATAAATTTTAAAGTAGAATTATAAATTTCTAACAAAAAATAATTTTGAACCTATAGTGAAAATGAATATTTGACAATGAATGTAGACAACTCCTAGTACTTAATACATTTATACACATCCAGTAATCAATAGCTTTGTCTTATCTTTTTAACATTAAACCCCCAAATTTAATAAATAATATTTTCATCTATTTTTATCCATTTGATTTTATGCATTTTATTAACATTGCACAAATAAACACAGCACTAACATATCTAGTATATATGACAATATTAAGATTTAAAACATGGTGAACAATTTTTTTTCTACTGGAAGCTAAACTAAAGATAACATCCCTAATCAACTAACTCATGGGAAACTTGTAATCATTAGGGATTACCATTAAATGTAGCACATAAATCGTTATTTATTCAATGCAGATCAGATACTTTTAATGTTCATGGTATTAATTCCAAATGTGTTTAAGGATTATGTTTTATTTGCTGAGCTATTGAGTTAAATGTCAATAGAAGAAAAGACAAGTTTATCATCATTACGTGTTGAACTATTTCCATGGCTTAACAGTAAATATAGTAGCAACTTCCCTTATAGTAATCAATGGATGCTAGAAAAATCAGTGCATCAAATACCTTTTTATTGCCTCTATCTTCAACAGTCATCTTTTTTAGTTAATTATAAAGCTATGAGTCCCAATTGAAAACACAATGATTTTGATCCAAGTTAATTCATATGTATAATCATACAGATCTGAACTCATTTCAGTATTTACATGTTTTGGTTATTAAACAGGCAAAACTCTCCATACAGCAGTGCCACCCTGTGCCAACCAGAGTAATCAATGGATGCCAGAAGGCTTGTGCATAAATTCCCCATCTAGTGGATACTCATCCAATATCCCCAGACTAGTTTCTGGCTTGTGGCCTTCATCAGTGAGGAGTCTTGGATCTGAGAGCACTGCATCTAGATCTTAGGATCTAATGCAACCCTCCAGCAGCCACCTTTTATCTCTACTCAACTACAAAACCATGAGAATGAAATTGAAAACACAATAATATTTTCAATCTAAGCTCAATAGCTTATATAGTCATATGGGTCTGAACTACTGTATGGAGAGTTCTGCCTGTTTAATAACAGTTATGATGGTGATCATGTGATGTTTTATGTTTTGGTGTCTTTGGTTTTTTTTTAATTCCAAAGTAATTAACTTCACCAATATTCTTTGGCTAGCATTAATATTAAACCACTATAACATCACATGATAACCATTTCTTATTCGAACACAATCTATTAACACAGTAGAAACTTTCTCCCTAAAAATATTGGCACCTACTGCAAGCCATAGTAATCAATAGATGCTAGAAGTGCATCAAAATCCTTATCTAATGCCTATTCATCCAATATCTCCAGACTAATTTCTAGCTTATTGTTTTCATCAGTGAGAAGCCTTGAATCTGAGAGCACTGCACTTAGATCATTGGATCTGCATTTAGATCCTTGGATTTAATGAGGTCCTCCAGTAGTCATGTTTTATCTTTTTAGTTAATTATAAGGCTATGAACCCAAACTGAAAAATACAATACTGACTTCAATCCAAGCTAAATTCACTTTGTATGATTTGGACCCAGTTCAATATTTATATATTTTGGTGTCCTTGGTTTTTTAATAACCATAGTCACCAACATCCTTTGACCAAGATTAGTATTAAACCATTATAACATCACATGACCACAACTTCTTACACTTTCACAATCTGTTTGATGCACTACCTTCTAGCATCCACTGTTTACTATGGCTTGCATTAAGTGGCAGTATTGTAAGGAGAAAGTTGCTACTGTGTTAACAGATTGTGTAAGTGTAAGAAATGGTGGTCTTGTGATGTTATAGTGGTTCTAACATTAAGTATTTAATTTCTTTAGAAAAATTTGTATAACTTTAAACTTTTCACGTACATTCGACTATTAGTAATAAAACACAGGTTAGTGTATAACAATATTTTGAGTTAATTATTCTCCACTCTTCTTCACATGCTCCTGGACTTATCAATGACAGTACTAGCATAGGACCTAAACCTGGACTTTAAAATTCAATAATTTAAAATCTAAATGTTCAGATTCAATCTCCATGATAGTACTACCATTAGTTAAGCCAGCAACATTTGAAGAAATCTGTGTGCTATCACTATTAGATAAATGTAATTGGAAAGTTTAAATATAGTTGAGCATTTTTTCTAAACACATTCATTATTTAATATTAGACGATGGAAATAGTTCAACACATAATTAATATTACAAATGTTCACAATAAACCTTCAGACAAATACCAAGTTTATTATCAAGCTTCCAAATTCAAATTCATTCTAAATTCATTCTGCAATAGTTTATATACACTTGGAAATAAAGCTAAGAAAATTGGCTTAATGTTAATAAAATTAAATTCTGGGTTGTGATTAGTGATATTGGGTTGACTGAGAAAAGGAGTTCTTCTTAAAATTCTGATGTTGGGTTGACTGAGGAAAGGAGTTCTCCCTAAAATCCTGATGTTAGGTTGACTGAGGAAAGGAGTTCTTCCTAAAATCCGTTCTGATTTGCTTTGTATTGTCATAGTTCATAATTTGTAATTTGGATATTCTCTAATACTTATATCTTAGTTTAATAATGAATCAATAAAAAGTGTCTTAAATTCTTATATCATAATAGTGTAAAATATAGCTCGTGTTGTTTTAATGACATAATTGACTGTATAAGATTAATTTTAAAAAAAAACTGAAAATATCTACTTAGTACTCAGTTTGTGTATAGATATTTCATAAACTTAATATAATGTAATATTTGAATACAAGTATAAAGTAAATACTGAACTTTAGATGTAATTAGAGAAGATTTGAACACAGACTTTCAATCTTCTTTCAACTACTCATTCCATTTTATATAACTGACACACATGACCGCTTACATGTGAAAAAGTCAAATGATCTCTAATATACCTATTTCATGCTGAATCAGCACTCATCAGTTGGCTCAGATCATTACCTCCCACATCCATATATAGTCAGTGCTCAGTTTATATTAAGATAGCAAATCTTCAAATTTAATGAACAGGCTTTAGTCTTCTCCACCCTCCAATTCTTCGGCCATCCATATTATTGAAAATCTGAGAAAGGCTCCAAGTCCCTGTTTATGTCAATATTGTTGTCATACCCATGTTGACTCTAAGTCACTCTAATGACTCCTCATATATAGGACCTTAATATGTCCATTTAAATATACAGAAGAGGAATGGGCAGCACTTTTATATTTTGGCACAGCCATTAAAATGTAGCTAGTCTGAGTCAAAGTAAAGCAACCAAAATTTTTCAATATATTTATTTAGATGATTATGTGCCTTTGTAAAAATAATTAAAACATTAAAATTATTACTTATCATCATCATCATCAACCATTATCAATCCACTGCAGGATGAAGGTCTCTCCAAGTTTAATCCATCTCCGATCTTTAGCTTCTCTTCTCCACAATACCCCTGCACATTTTCTTATTTCATCCATCCATCTCACATGTGGTCTCTTTCTGGGTCTTTTAGAATCTCTTGGAATCCAGTTTAAAATTTCAATTGTCCATCTATTATCATCTCTTCTAGCAATATGTTCAGCCCAACTCCATTTCAATCTTTTAATTTTTTCAATAAGGTCAGTAACACCTGTTTGTTGTCTTACCCATACATTGCGTTTTTGATCTCTTCTTGTTACTCCCAACATACATCTCTCCATACTCCTTTGAGTGGTCTGAAGTCTCTGTATTGCTTTTCTATTAAGTGTACAAGTCTCAGATCCATATGTAAGAACTGGTAAAACACATTTGTTAAAAACCATCCTTTTCAAACACATAGGCATATTTCCTTTTAGTATCAAGTTATTTCTACCAAAAGCACTCCAACCAAGTTTAGATCTATGATTAATTTTCTCCAGTATGTTTCCATATTACTTATATGTTGGGCTATTTCCATCAAATAATATTAAATTTTGAATGTTTTAGAAAAGATAGCACAATTAGTTAAAGCATGACTTTAAAATTTAATATTCATAAATGTAAAGATTCCGGTTTGATTGCCATCATACTACTGTCACTGGTCAGGCTAGTAATACCTGAAGAAGAAAAGAGAAGAATGTCACTCAAAACATTGTTTTATATATTACAGATGTATTTAAGAAGGTTAAATAAAGTTGTTTTTTTTCTAAAGACATATTTAACATTTAATATTATATGGCGAAAATAGTCCAACATATAGTTAATATTAAAATATCATCATCATAAATTTTCAGACACTAAAATTATCATTTATGTAAATGTAATCAAACTTGTATCAGATTTGTATCAAAAACACTTTTTATCACGAAAATCTGGATTGATAATCTTGATAACTTCCAGTTGCAGTTTTCATGTAAAAAATACTTAGCGAAGAAGTTTGCTTAAAGCATCTTGTGAAGTTTCATGCATGCTCCCATATTTTCAACATATATCAATACTACCTTTAATCAAGATTACAGCTAAGGATATATCAGTTTGCCATTTGTCCTATATGGTTCAGTGCAGAATTAGTGATAACTTAACAGCTAAAAATCCCTAAATCATAGCTCAATTCTGTCAATCTAAGAGCTTAATTCTCACTTGATTTCATTATATTTTTTTTGTATTTTGTTGCACAAATAAAATAAGCATTTAATGGATGGCTGAAGAGTTGTGGGGTGGAGTGATCTGAAGCCTGTCCATTAAAGTATGAAGATTGGTTATTTTAATATAAGCTGAGCTTTGATTGTATATATGTGTGGAGATGGTAATCTGGACCAACTGATGAGTGCTGGTTTAGCATGAAATATGAATATTGGTGATTATTCATCTTTTCAACATGGGTGTGATCAAGTGTACCAGCAGTATGGGACAGCATGGATGGTTGATGGTCATGTGAAAGTCTGAGTTCAAACCACCTATATATTACATATAGAAGTGCAGGTATGAAAAAGCCTGTACTGTAGAAAAAAAATTCATATTTTAATTACTTATTCTAAAATTTTGCAAAATACTGTATATATTTATATAAAGATTTCTGCTTACAATCTCACTTTTCTCATAAACTTCCATATATCATTTTTTTAATTCTTTACCAGCATATGTAAATGTAGACCGAATAATCATAGATAAGTAAGACTTTTTTTAAACATTCTTATTAGTTTTATCTTTGCAAAAAAACTGACTGAAAGCAAACAAGTTTCACATTATTTATTTCCACCCATTTTTCCTTTTGTTGAGATATGTCTGATATCAAAAATTAGTTTTAATCAACTTTTATCACATAGACATTAGCAAACAGACAATTATATGACTAATAAAATGGTTTTCCCATTCACTTTTTGTGCAATTCATTGGAAATTTTTTGCATCCCACAAATTATCAATGATTCTCTAGCACTTGTTCTTTGTAATATTAAGACTTTTATCCTTAAGTCTTTTGTCATAATCCATGTTTTATATATATATATATATATATATTGTTCTAGTATATATACATTTTAAGCATTTTCTAATCTGGTTCATAATCTTAATTTATCTATTTTTTCAAATTTTATTCTCAGCCTGTAAACAAATTCTTGATACAGCTATTCTTAATTTTATTTCTTTTTGATAATCTAAATCACATATAGGTCTATTTTTAGGATTATAGTACTGTCTGTGGTATCTAGTTTCATTTTCTTTCCAAACCATTATTATTTTTATTGCATTCATATTTTCATGACCTTGTTTAATATTCTAATATTTATTTTATTATTTTATCTTTAGTAATACACTATCATCTATATATCTTCAGCTGTTGAATGCCATTTCATGCATCATTGTTCCTTTGTACATTGTTATATATTTCTCCTTCAGATATTTGAATTAAGAATTTCTTTGTCGTGTTTCTTTTTTATTCCTAATAAGTTTCCATTTTTCTGCATAGCTAATTTTGAATTATCATATTTTTAGAAAACTGAATTACTAAATTTTTTATTTAATTTCAAATCTTTTCCATAATTCTTTTAGTCACTATTATCAAAATAAGAGTAATCATGTCTGTCATAAGATACTTCTATTTTTTTTTAAAATTATCTTGTAATGTTCTTCCACCTAAGCATTTACTCATTCATCTAAGACAGAGGTAGGCAATTGTTTTGGCTCAGGGGCCACAGAAGTTGGTGGAGGGCTGCACCTTTTTCATGACACAATAAACACATTGCTTTGTTCCCTGTATTACCAAAGAAATATTTATTTGTCCATTCTTTATTAAACACACAACATTCATCACCAATTTTACATTTTTTTTGGAGGGTTCATGGTTTCACTAAAGTTGGAAATGTATATATTTGTTAATGCAAAAACAAAATTGAAATTAACCAGATCAATTGGAAAAGCACTGCACATGTGTATTGATGTGGCCATCCTAGTGGAAAATACGAGACAAATCTTTAGTCACACATGGGAAGGAAATCTCAGTTCAAAGCAGATTTTTCTGATTGTCTTGGCGGGCTGCATAAAAACTCTTAGGGGGCCGCATGTGGCCCTCAGGCCACTATTTGCCCACCCCTGATCTAAGATGTTCTTTAGGATGTTATGTAAAATCCCTATTTTTGCAATGATTTTGTAATTTTCATATTCCATATTGTTTACCTTTTTTACTGATTGGTATTAATAGAGATTCTATTCATACTTTAGGTATTATACTTGTTTTATATTTCACTTCACAGCCCTATAAATTTTTAATATTAAACTTTTCCCACCATATCTAACCATTTCCAGAATTCTTTTGGTTTATTTAGTGCTCTTTCGATTTTTCACAATAAAATGTTATCTTCACTCCTATAAGTGGTATAATCTCAGTAAGTTCTTTTATTTATTTTTCCAATATTTTTTTATTATTAAAGTCCACTTTGTATAATTTAAAATAATACTACAACAGCTTCACAACTTCATTCTTAAAATGTGGATTTTCCATCTTTCATCTTTTTTATTTTCTATTTTGATTGTCATTTTCTATTAAGTTTTTTTATTATTTAGTAGTTTGGATTTATATTAACCATATTTTTTTATATTTCTATAGTCACATTCCAACCATATTGTTTTATTCTTTCTTTAATTGCCTCTTTTATCGAATATAATTTTTTAAGCTTTGGATAATATTTTCTGCTTCCCAAAATTTGATTTACCAGATAAGTTTGAATTTACTAAACATTACATGATCACCATTTCTATGTTTGTTCATAACTGTTATTAAAACAGGCAAATCTAGGTGCAGTGCTCTCAGATCCAAGACTCCTCACTGATGAAAGTCACAAGCTAGAAACTAGTCTGGGATATTGGATGGATAGGCACTAGATAGGGATTTTATGCACAAGCCTTCTGGCATCCATTAATTACTCTGGCTTGCACTGAGTGGCACTACTGTATGGAGAATTTTGCCTGTTTTAAGTTTCAATTTATCATATGTAAACTGATCTTTTTTAAATTCTTCTGTTATATAGCATTTTAACTTCTGAATCTTTTCATGGTACACATCTTTTTTTGTTAAGCAGGAACTGATATTTTTTTCCATTATATCTAACTTGATTAGTTCTTTTTATTTTGAAATAGAGTGTTGTTTAATTTTTTTAAGTTTCAGCTTGATATATGTAATTGTTAAGTTATAATATGAATCTGTATCTGCCATGGAAATTTCAGCAATGTTGTACTGCTATTAACTATTTTCTTTTATACTTTTTTTTTACAACATCCATTTTCTGCAGTCTTTCTACTGGAAAAGAACATTGCATGTCATCACATTCCTTACATTTTTCACCACATTCAATTCTTTTTTTTTAATCTGCATTTGTATACAGTATGTTCTTTGCTTCATTAAGGCTTCAAATGATCTTCATTGATAGTAATGGTTTTTTGACACACAACTGATAGTTATTAGTTTTGCATCCTGTAAAATTATTCTATTCCATCATATATACAAGTTAATGTAATGAATATATTTAAGTTAATGTGATACAGAGAGCGTACCAATAGCTCAAACAAGCTCTTAATTGATAAGTGTGGTATGAGAAAATATTTAAAATCTCTATCCAGAACCTTCCCATTTCCAGACCAACTGCTCTTCACTGATGTGAGACATAAGCTCAAAACCAGTTGGTCTGGAGATGGGAAGGTTCTGGATAGAGATTTTAAATATTTTCTCATACCGCACTTATCAATTAAGAGCTTGTTTGAGCTATTGGTACACTCTCTGTATTACATTTTTGTAAATACAAGTTTATAAAAGTAATGTCACATTATATATGATTTGCTTTTTTGATTATTAAGTTAATGTGATGTAATTCTTATATTGCTTTTTAACCTGTCAATGCATTTCTTGCTGTTTTAACTAGGAAAAATTCTATGTTAGCTATACGACTTTTAATTATATCCAAATAAAAGACTTTATAATCATTTAGAGCTACCCAAAGCTATTCAGATGTATTTTGTATTATAAAATATAGAAGTGGATGAATTCATCAATGCTTCTGACAAATTCCATATAAATTATCATACCAAAATAGTTGTAGAATTAATATAAAGTTTCCATATTATTTTTTATCTAAATTTTTTATGATTACATTTCATTAATTACTTAGTAACAAAAGTATAAAAGCTTTGCATTAATCTTTCTTCATACCCACACATATATGCGTGTGTGTACACGCATGCATGCATGTTGTATGCAAATAGATTTCTTTTATAGAAACACATTATCTCCAAAAACAGCTAACTTTATAAAAACTTTTAATGGCCTAAAGCAATAACTTTTCCACATATTAAATTAGAATATATTTAAACATGAGAAATGATGCTTTTGTTTTCTGTTGTTGGAAAAAATTTACAACTAAAAAAAAAAGTAATCTAAAAACTATACATTTCATCATCAACAAATTATTTTGCTTTCCCGGTTAACATATTAATATTTTTTACTTCAAATTCCATTCAATACTACATTTTTTTTTTAAGTCTGTACTTCGTAGTTATTTTGAAAAAAAAAATGTTTTATAGCATTTCATCAATGTGTAGAATCAAATTTCATTGTATTTATCACTAAAAAATTTTTAATAAATTTAGATTGAACATTATTTTACTTTCTCCAAATGTAAACTGATTGATTAATATTTCTAAAAATACTATTTTTATCAAAATGCAAAAAAAATAATATACTGTATATCAAATTAAATGTGAATGCAAAATTTCATATATTGGAGTATTGAGATGTACTTTGGAAAATAGGCTAAAAGAACAGCAACTACTACATATTCATGTAAAATATGCTACCAATAATCAGTCCAATATTGCCAGGGGGTGAAGGTTATCATGAAAAATCTTGCAATTTTAGATTTAACTTTAGCCCAGATGATACAAGAATATTAAATGATGAAAAATTATAAAAAGAGAAAAAATAAAGAGGCAGTCTTTATAAAACAATTTAAAAATTATATAATAAATAGATAAACTTTTAATATCGATCTACACAGTTCTTGAGAAATCACCTGATATCTGCGGTTTTTTTTTGTTCAGCTGATAATGATCACAACATAATTGAAAGTACTTCTGTTAATTAATATATATATTATCTACCTTTATTACAACTTAAAATTTACATATAGTATATTTTAATAGGATTACTTTTATTATATATATGCACTCTACATATACACATGTAATTCTTTTTTTAAAATTAATTTCTAATATTTTTTATTTAGTTAATGTTTGTTTTGAATCATAAATATCTGAAATCAAGGATCTGGTTACTTGTTTAATGGGCAAGGTGACAAAAAGTCACTGTAATATGAAAGTCTATTACAATTCATATATGTACTTCAGACCCATTAATATACTGGTAGTGTAGCTGGGTACCATAACCAATTGTACTCTATATAAATATATACTGCTCATAAATCACTCCTACAAGTACATGTTTTGATTTGGCAGTATATAAATTAATTAATATCATGACTTTTCACATAACGACTTAATTTTGTTATTACACTATATCTTCTAAGCTTTCCTAAACGCAGACTTTCACATGACCCACCACTCTCAGTGCCATCTCATATTGCTGGCCCACCTGATCACACACATGTTGAAAAGATAAATAATCACCAATATACATAGATGACAACCTTGGCACTAACAAGGGCTTTGAACATTCCATCATCAGATTTTCAAGGAAATGGAAGGCTGAAGAGTTGTGAGCTGGAATAGTTTGAAGCCTGTCCATTAAAGTATGAAGATTGGCTATCTTAATATAAAACTGAGCACTGATTGTGTATATGTGTGAGGATAGTAATCTAGACCAACTGATGTTTGCTGGTTTAGCATGAAATACATATATTGGTGATTATTTATCTTTTCAACATGTGTGTGATCAGGTGGGCCAGCAATATGAGATGGCACTGAGAGTCGTGGGTCGTGTGAAAGTCTGAGTTCGAATCCCGCATATATTACATATACAAATGCAGGTTTAATCCTGTACAATGTATTAGTAAGAGTTGAAATAAAAGTTATAGGTTTGCATTTGTCAATATTAAATTCATTATCTAATACAGTTATCAAAACATTTTCATCAATATGCTACGGTTGTGCTATAATAATTCTTGAAGTAATTTGGATCATGATTTATTAATTCCTTTTCACTACTGACCAATATATAAATATACAGTGGACACATACACAAATTTCGAAAATATTTAATTTTTCAATTTTTTTTCCCATTGTTTTAGCATTAATAAAATCTTAAAAGAAGAGTCATTTAAATCACATTTTTACATTTCTGATTCTTCTTCATCAAGGGTATTGCCTGAATTTATCAATCTCTCCAGAAATCTTTATAAACGTGTCTGTGTTACAACCTTCCATAGTTAGCATTTGTTTTTATCGTAATATTTTTTTGAAAAAATTTGATTACTGAAGTGGAAATATTTCATCAGCTGTCTGTTTTTGTGATAGCTTTTATTGTGACTTTTAAAATGTATTTCAAGTGTGCGTCCCCTCCCCCTTTAATAAGAAATATTTTAATCCTTATCTTATATTTATGTTCTAAATGTAGGGAATGCGATAAAAATATGTTCACATATATACAATAATTTAATTCTTATTTTTACACAATTCGATTTGTAAACATGTGTGCATTTATCAACAAATTAAGATTGATTTAAATTCAAAAATCTGAAGTAGCCCTTTTATTTATCCTTCTGAAATGATGCAATTTAGATATCAGAACATTCCTCAGGTAGTGATATACAGAATATAATAATTTTATCTTTTCTTTTTTTTATTAAAAAACTTATCTTTACCAGGCTTCTCTATCTTCATAAGAAGAAAAAACTTTTACTGGAGGAAGACAGTAAGGAATATATTTTTGAAGTAAATGAACATGTTCAGAAGGATATGTGACATTTATCCAAACTGAGCTTTTCTCCCCACAGCTGGGTGTTGCTCTAAAATCTTTAGATTTTGAGTATACCACTTTGTCACTGTGATAACCTAAGCATTATCTTTGGAATTAAAAGATTTGATTAATATTTCTTCAACTTTTTTGGTCAAAAAAAAAAAAAAACTCAAATTGAAAAAAGAATCAATTTTGTTTGTTTTCTCCAAGGTAATTCTCATCTTAGCATTATCACTTAACTATAGAGACTGGCTTTCATTGTCTTTGAAAATAGGAGATTCTATAATAATGGTAAGATGATTAAAGATGTTCAAAGTTGATTATACACTTAATGGAATAAGTATAGGGGATTTGAACTCGGATTTTCAAGCACCCTTCAATTATTATCCTCACTATCTCATACAACTGATACACACAATCACACACATGTAGAAAAGATAAATAATCACTAATATAAGTATTTCGTGCTAAACCAGCACTCATCAGTTGGTCCCGATTATCATCTCCCACACACATATATATATAATCAGTGCTCAGTTTAAATAGCAAATTTTCATACTTTAATGGACAGTCTTCAATCCACTCCAACCTTCAACTTTACAGCCATCCATGTCATTGAAAATCTGATGATGAAAACTCAAATCCCATGCTGATGCTAATATTGTTGACCTGAAGTCACTCTGACCCCTCATGTATAGGACCGTATCCATTTAATACATATAAGAGGGATGGACAGGATACAAGCTTGATGTATAAATATTTGAAAACCAGGGACTCTACACAAACCTGGGAGCTTAATTGTAAGTATAGGGGATTTGAACTCAGATTTTCAAACTGAGCACTGATTATATATATGTGTGGGAGATGATAATCTGGACCAACTGATGAGTCATGGTTTAGCACAAAATACGTATATTGGTGATTATTTATCTTTCTACATGTGTGTGGTCATGTGTATCAGTTGTATGAGATAGTGAGATAGTTGAAGAGTGGTTGAAAATTTGAGTTCAAATCCCCTATGCTTACAATTAAGCTCCCAGGTTTGTGAAGAGTGCCTGGTTTTCAAATATTTACACATCAAGCTTGTATCCTGTCCATCCCTCTTATATGTATTAAATGGTTATGGTCCTATACCTGAGGGGCCAGAGTGACTTCAGGTGAACATGGGCATGGCAATAATATTAGCATCAGCATGGGATTTGAGTTTTCATCATCAGATTTTCAATGATATGGATGGCTGTAAAGTGGAGGTTGGAGTGGATTGAAGCCTGTCCATTAAAGTATGAACATTTGCTATCTTAATATAAACTGAGCACTGATTATATATGTGTGTGGGAGATGATAATCTGGACCAACTAATGAGTGCTGGTTTAGCATAAAATACGTATATTGGTGATTATTTATCTTTTCTACATGTGTGTGGTCATGTGTATCAGTTGTATGAGATAGAAGGGTGCTTGAAAATCTGAGTTCAAATTCCCTATACTTACAATTAAGCTCCCAGATTTGTGAAGAGTGCCTGGTTTTCAAATATTTACTTAATGGAATAACTACACTAATTATATCACAGACAAATAATGCCATATTAAAAAGTAATGTGGAAAAGTTTTTCATTTGACTTTCAAAATAATTATTTAATTTTTTTTTGTATTTTAATAAAATTGATCATATAAAAATCTAATTTGATTTCTTTGCTGATTTCATTTACATAAGATTTCTTGAGTTTTGAGCTTGATTATATGACATTATTATCAATTCACTTAACCTATGTTTGGACAGAAATAAATATATATTTTAATAAATTTTTCTGGTCAAACTTAAGGCAATTTTTTTTTCTTTGTTCCATCTTATGCTCCATTGTCTCACTGGTTTTTAACTATTAAATAATTTTAAATTAATCTATAAAATTAACAATAACTTTCATATATTCAACTGCTAACTATATACCAACAAAGATAACTTTTATTATATATATTGTAACGGTCAGAAAACGTGTGACTCGTAAACATAGTGCAGAATTCGACCACCATACAGAACAGCAGCACCATCGAGTAGTGAAGCCACCCGTGGTACTGAGTTCGAACATAGTTTATCGGTTCCACAATACAATCCATGAAACAACGCATCTGATGCGACATTAGTAAATATTTCCTTAGGCACAGTGGTCAGGGAGATGCAAGAGATTCATGATTTTATTCTCGAGTTAGCCAATAATCAAACTAATATTAATTAAACATTCATATTATAATTGAGGAAATATTAGATAGAATGGGTATCGAATAAATGAAACGTAACTGCAGACATATAGTTTGAAATTATTTATTAATACATTTTAATAAAACATCATTAATAATATTTTATGGACTAACAGCTTCAGTAGCGGGATTTGCAACATGATTATATTTTAAAGAATACATTTATTTATTTACACATTATTTTATATTGGGAACTCAGTAGCGGTATTTCCGATACTGTAATGTTTACAAAGGGAATTCACTTATTTGAAGGCTTAATCTAGCTACCTAAAATTCTCGAGTAAGTATTTCTAATGCATGCCTTGGGGAATTTATACCTTTGCAATGCAAGAGTCTAAAGTAAGATTTAAGAGTAGCGGCGGACATATATTTATTTAATTAAACTATTTATTTTATGACTAAGAGCAAACATTTATTTGAGAGTGAATGATGAAGATAATGCAGAGGCGGAGTGATATGTAGAATAATAGAATTGAGCAAAGGAACACGTGGTACGCTTTAGAAAGGCGATATGGAATGGCAGTATATCGAAACTGCAATGCCGCGAATGGGTTTATAAGAATATCAGACTGGTCTCTGCCTCGGTCCGACGAAGTAAGGTGTCACATAAGCATAACCAGGGACAAGTGGTACGTGGCGCGATTTGCCGGCTGGCTGCATGACATTGTCAAATCCTACGGGAGCACCCATTATGCCCGCTTGTGTAGGACGACTGGGGTTAATTTCAACCCTGAAGAATCCGGAAATTTCACGGCGGAATGGGTCATCGTGTCTCTAAAATGTAACACATGTATACTGATAATTGATTATGATGAGATTTAAATAGATTTCTAATTCGGCTCTACATTATCAACATTTACTAAAGAACGTTGGTGACTCTCAAAGAAATGTAATTCTATGGAATTATTCATGATGATTTAATAAATACCAAACATATATAAACTGGGAATGATTACAACTAATATGCCCGCCATTTGCGAAGTAGTAGACCCCTGCATTACAATAAATGAAGCATTGAATGCGTGTCGATTTATATGAAAGTGAAGTTATTAAAGAAAGTAAATATTAATGAAAATTTGACACGCATTCATTGTTTTAAGCGATCATAGATTTGAACTTTGAAAATTGAAATAATTATGAGCATGCAATAATTAAATAATAACTATAGATAGAAATGTAGATTATAGAAATATGCACCCAAGATAGAATGAGGTAAGCTAGATTAGTAGAGAAATTTACACATTACATTAATTATTCAATTTAGTTATACAAATGGTAGTTTTACATTTTACAATTTAGATAAGTATTATGAAGAAGAGCTATAGCATATTATTAGAGTACTCTAGAGTTTGAACACAGACAGGTACCTGTTTTATAAGAAGTTTCCTTATTCCATGAGTTTAGCAGCAAAAAGTTCACGAGTGGCAAGTCTTTCTTGTATTTAGATATTTTATTTAATTTCATGGCAGCAGCAGCTTTCTCATTCATTTCAGGCAACAGATCTTCATGGTGGATTTATGACGGGCAACGGAAAGTTCAGCATCTGATAGGCCATCTCCCAGTGGAGAATAATCTAGGTGCTTTACTCGGTCATACCTTGGCAGGAACAAATTATTTTTATTATTTTGGAGACTCTCAGTGATCGAGAGCAAAGCTAAAGTTTAAGTGAATGTCTCCAGCAAGTCTAAGATGGCCTCTTTTCTTATCTTGATCTTTCACATTTTTGTTAAGATATTTTTAGGTTCTACTTAATCTGCCCTGAGGATAATCAATGCATTTTGTTGGTTTTTAATTAAAGAAAGCTGCCGTTCTATTGTTTACATTTTACATTTACTAATTAATTTTGGGGAATTTTTCTTTAATTAATCTATTATCTATCACTGACCGATGCTTTTAAATTTCAAAAACAAAAAGGGAACATAAGATTATTTTAACTTTTAATTAAATATTACATCAGATATTTTTAGAATTATTATTAAACGAAATTTAAACAAAGCAATAAATACGAACTTTATAATGCAAAATAAATGATTAAAATTATACATTTTTATATAACTAAAAGAAATCTAAATTATATTATTGTATCCCTATTTATTGCCTTTAATTTGAGATCGAAATGTGTGCGTGTTTAAGCTGAATTCTACACATATTTATACATTTTTAATATTGTTACACACACAATTCGATATCAAAAAGTTTAAATTTGGGCGGGATAGACCGGTCAGTGAGAGACGACAGAAAAAGGTGAAACTTAAGATTCGAATACGAATCTTACTGTTTCATTTCCCCGTACTTCCCGTGAACAATTAAGGCAAAACAAAGGAGGCAAGAAAGCGAGAAAAAAAAAAATTTTACATTACATAATTTAAAGACGAAAACATTATTATTGTTTTTACAGATATATTGAAATATAGAAAGCAGAGATTACATGAAGCAACGAACAATTAATATACCCGGATCTAGAATTTATAGTTTAATTAAAATGGCCTAATTTGGCCGTGTCTGGTAGAAATCATAGTAATGTTAGTTAAACTGATTATATTTATATAAAAAAAATTCTTAGAATAGGATTAGTATAATATATAAAAAAAAATTTTAAGAGTAATAGTAATTAAAACAATAATATATATATAATAAAATTTCTATCTAAAACCCTATTTGACTAAAGTACAATCCATTCAACCAAGTTCATTATGTCAAGTTCATTTTAATATTTTCATATACGTTTAATCCATCCTAATGGTCTAATATTTTTACAACCCCAGGTCAGGTGGATAATACCTACATGGTTTGAGATTACAGGCATTGTATGTCCCTTTTATGGTATCTCCATCTTTTAATAAATATGCATTTGGGCCGCATGTATCAATTATAAAGGGTCCCCGGTACAAAGGAAAGAACTTTTTATATACTCTTTTATCTCGGTTACTTTGTTGAGAGTTCCGTACCCAAACATAGTTCCCGACCTGGAAATGTTGGCTTCTCCGATCTGCTCGTAATTTCCGTTCTGCCCTTTCTGTAAGGCGGCGGTGTGCCTTGCATCTGTCAGTTTCAATATTGATTTCACGTTCATCCATGGGTAATGGCGTCTTGATCAGTAATGAGTCCGCTTTACCAAAATGCAAACGTGTTGGTGTCATGCCAGTGTCCACCTTCGTCTCTTCTTTAATGCTGACTTCCTTCTCCGGTTCTTGTGGGCCTTCATCGGCTGGAATGAGGTTTCTTTGCTCATCACACTTTTTCATATTTACTACACTATCTGCTTGCCCTTCTACTATCATCGGTTTGTCAAGTATTTCTAATTCCCTTTCCTTTTCCATATCTTTAATTTCTTCTTCCTTTTTACTAACTGGGGATATTCCATAATGTTCGTTGATCATTTCAAGATATACCAACATATCCCTATCAATTTTCTGATGCTCCCTAACTCGTATCTCCTCCTCTTCCTGACTCGTTTTTGGTTCTTCATATCTTCTTCTCGCTTCCTCACGTATTTTCCTCCATCCTTCTTTACTCTCTCTAAATATTTCAAGTAACCTTAGACTGAAGTTCATTGATGCTATTCTATCATTTTCTGCTTCCATTTTTCTTAATATTATTTATTTTATACTAGTAGCATTTGACTACTCCCCACCGGAATATTGGCCCTATAACACTCTTTCGCTGCCCTCACCTACTCTACATTGCCCTATCTCTATATTGCTGCGTTTAACATATTTAACATATATATTATAGCGAACTACTGGTTATGCGTATAATAAGCTACTGCTGTCTATGATATATATATATTTGTACTTTAACAAAATATTTACTATTAACATATATAACAAGCTTCTGCTGTCTATGCTATATATATATAACGGTGTTTTAATAAAAAAATTCAATGCTACTTGCTTTCTCATTTAACGACTGATTACTTTTTTTTTTCTTGACATATATATATAAAGCAAAATATTTCATTAGATCCGAGTATTTTCGTTCCTTCTTAAATTACACACACACCCCTGCTTTCCTTAAATTTGTTATTACGCCTGCTGTCCTTTCATTCACTCGACCCACATTATTTCACTCGATTTATTTTTTTTTCATTATTTTTATCAAAACAAAATTGTATATATATAAAATAATTAGCTAACTCGAGTAACGAACGCTAAAAGAAATTTATATGCGTTATATTTTGCTCAGGGTATATATGGGGTTTTTGTATCGAACGCTCCATGTTGGAAAGCGCCAAACGCTAAAAAAAAAATTTAACTATGTAACGGTCAGAAAACGTGTGACTCGTAAACATAGTGCAGAATTCGACCACCATACAGAACAGCAGCACCATCGAGTAGCGAAGCCACCCGTGGTACTGAGTTCGAACATAGTTTATCGGTTCCACAATACAATCCATGAAACAACGCATCTGATGCGACATTAGTAAATATTTCCTTAGGCACGGTGGTCAGGGAGATGCAAGAGATTCATGATTTTATTCTCGAGTTAGCCAATAATCAAACTAATATTAATTAAACATTCATATACATAATCGAGGAAATATTATACATAATGGGTATCGAATAAATGAAACGTAACTGCAGACATATAGTTTGAAATTATTTATTAATACATTTTAATAAAACATCATTAATAATATTTTATGGACGAACAGCTTCAGTAGCGGGATTTGCAACATGATTATATTTTAAAGAATACATTTATTTATTTACACATTATTTTATATTGGGAACTCAGTAGCGGTATTTCCGATACTGTAATGTTTACAAAGGGAATTCACTTATTTGAAGGCTTAATCTAGCTACCTAAAATTCTCGAGTAAGTATTTCTAATGCATGCCTTGGGGAATTTATACCTTTGCAATGCAAGAGTCTAAAGTAAGATTTAAGAGTAGCGGCGGACATATATTTATTTAATTAAACTATTTATTTTATGACTAAGAGCAAACATTTATTTGAGAGTGAATGATGAAGATAATGCAGAGGCGGAGTGATATGTAGAATAATAGAATTGAGCAAAGGAACACGTGGTACGCTTTAGAAAGGCGATATGGAATGGCAGTATATCGAAACTGCAATGCCGCGAATGGGTTTATAAGAATATCAGACTGGTCTCTGCCTCAGTCCGACGAAGTAAGGTGTCACATAAGCATAACCAGGGACAAGCGGTACATGGCGCGATTTGCCGGCTGGCTGCATGACATTGTCAAATCCTACGGGAGCACCCATTATGCCCGCTTGTGTAGGACGACTGGGGTTAATTTCAACCCTGAAGAATCCGGAAATTTCACGGCGGAATGGGTCATCGCGTCTCTAAAACGTAACACATGTATACTGATAATTGATTATGATGAGATTTAAATAGATTTCTAATTCGGCTCTACATTATCAACATTTACTAAAAAACGTTGGTGACTCTCAAAGAAATGTAATTCCATGGAATTATTCATGATGATTTAATAAATACCAAACATATATAAACTGGGAATGATTACAACTAATATGCCCACCATTTGCGAAGTAGTAGACCCCTGCATTACAATAAATGAAGCATTGAATGCGTGTCGATTTATATGAAAGTGAAGTTATTAAAGAAAGTAAATATTAATGAAAATTTGACACGCATTCATTGTTTTAAGCGATCATAGATTTGAACTTTGAAAATTGAAATAATTATGAGCATGCAATAATTAAATAATAACTATAGATAGAAATGTAGATTATAGAAATACGCACCCAAGATAGAATGAGGTAAGCTAGATTAGTAGAGAAATTTACACATTACATTAATTATTCAATTTAGTTATACAAATGGTAGTTTTTACATTTTACAATTTAGATAAGTATTATGAAGAAGAGCTATAGCATATTATTAGAGTACTCTAGAGTTTGAACACAGACAGGTACCTGTTTTATAAGAAGTTTCCTTATTCCATGAGTTTAGCAGCAAAAGGTTCACGAGTGGCAAGTCTTTCTTGTATTTAGATATTTTATTTAATTTCATGGCAGCAGCAGCTTTCTCATTCATTTCAGGCAGCAGATCTTCATGGTGAATTTATGACGGGCAATGAAAGTTCAGCACAATAGGCCATCTCCCGATGGAGAATAATCTAGGTGCTTTACTCGGTCATACCTTGGCAGGAACAAATTATTTTTATTATTTTGGAGACTCTCAGTGATCGAGAGCAAAGCTAAAGTTTAAGTGAATGTCTCCAGCAAGTCCAAGATGGCCTCTTTTCTTATCTTGATCTTTCACATTTTGTTAAGATATTTTTAGGTTCTACTTAATCTGCCCTGAGGATAATCAATGCATTTTGTTGGTTTTTAATTAAAGAAAGCTGCCGTTCTATTGTTTACATTTTACATTTACTAATTAATTTTGGGGAATTTTTCTTTAATTAATCTATTATCTATCACTGACCGATGCTTTTAAATTTCAAAAACAAAAAGGGAACATAAGATTATTTTAACTTTTAATTAAATATTACATCAGATATTTTTAGAATTATTATTAAACGAAATTTAAACAAAGCAATAAATACGAACTTTATAATGCAAAATAAATGATTAAAATTATACATTTTTATATAACTAAAAGAAATCTAAATTATATTATTTTATCCCTATTTATTGCCTTTAATTTGAGATCGAAATGTGTGCATGTTTAAGCTGAATTCTACACATATTTATACATTTTTAATATTGTTACACACACAATTCGATATCAAAAAGTTTAAATTTGGGCGGGATAGACCGGTCAGTGAGAGACGACAGAAAAAGGTGAAACTTAAGATTCGAATACGAATCTTACTGTTTCAATATATATGAAAAACAAAAACAAGTTATAATCACATAATTTGCTATCACTTGTATTTATGATCAATAGATGGCGTTTTACCAAAACCACCGAACAAGTGTATATTTGTTTACATAAACATCAAAAGAGTCAGAATTCACTATCTCTTTCATTTGCTCCACCTTCAAATCAGCTGATTTCAAGCTGATTTGCTATCATCAGTGAAGGATAGGGCTAGAAACTAGCTCTAAACACTGACTCCAAGCATTTATGCAAAAAGTTCCTATCAGTTTGCAAGCATGAATTTTTCAGACACATAATGTCTTCAAACTCAGCTTAACAAGCCAAATAGCTGATCTGAAGGTGGAGCAAATGAAAGAGATAGTGAATTCTGACTCTTTTGACATTTATATAAACAAATATACACTTGTTCAGTGGTTTTGGTAAAACGCCATCTATTGATCATAAATACAAGTGATAGCAAGTTATGTGATTATAACTTGTTTTTGTTTTTCATAAATGTACCTTTAAAGGTTTTTGCAATGATATATATTGCAGAGGTTTTGACTATGTGGTGAAACTGAACTGATATCAGACCCATGTAGCTATCTGGCTTGTTAAGCTGAGTTTGAAGACATTACGTGTCTGAAAAATTCATGCTTGCAAACTGATAGGAACTTTTTGCATAAATGCTTGGAGTCAGTGTTTAGATCTAGTTTCTCACCCTATCCTTCTCTGATGATAGAAAATCAGCTTGAAATCAGCTGATCTGAAGGTGAAGCAAACGAAAGAGATAGTGAAATCTGACTCTTTTGACGTTTATGTAAACAAATATATCCTTGTTTGGTGTTTTTGGTAAAACGCCATCTATTGATCATATATATATATCAGTAATCATGGAGAATTAAAAAATATATTATAATAAAATATAATCAGTTATAAATTATAAAACCAGAAAATTAGATTAGAGATTATCCAATAATGAATAATATTTCTGTAGTGTAATTTTCACTATACCCGTCTATGTGCTTTTAACATCTTGTGGACAGATATAATTATAAACATATGACCAAGGACATACGAAAAAGATCTATGATCACCAAAATGTACAATTCGTGCTGAACCAGCACTCATTGCACTTTGAAATGTCAACAAGTATTTCAACTCTACACATGGCAATAATCCCATTGATATTAATAATATTAATATGAAGAAGATATTAAAAGTTGTGATTTTGTAGTTAAATAATTAAAAAATGTAATAGAAACTTATTAGTAATACATCAAAGAAATTATAGTGTTATTAAGAAATGTTTTGTTTTTTAAAAAAATGTATCAAGGAAAATTAATAGACTTTAACATGAAAAGTTTAATAATGCATTAATATTTTGAATGCATGTAACTAAAATACATTTAATTGTAGAGAAAATTATGTAACGTTGAAAATGGTAATTATAAAATTTGTAATATAAAGAAGAGCTTACAACTTATTATGAAATAAGGACTTCAAGTATTGAAATGTGACTTGTTTTCCAATAATTATTATCCTTTGAATTATGAAGACAGTTTTTAAATTACTAAGTGATTCCAAAGATATAAATATATGCAGCATTTGCCTAAATTTAAGTTATAATGTGCATTTCAAAAATAAATTTTAAAAAAAAGAATAAATAATAAATTATGCAGCCCACACTCAAAAATATATTATGAAGCCATGAGAACTTTTTCAGAAAAACAACTTCAAATTGTTAATTGAGAATTTAAATGGTTGATAATATTTACATTTCATTTCAATTATTCAGAGATTTTTCCTTCTCTTGATTCTATAATTTTTGCTCTCATACAAGCTATTCTATCCGCTGAGCCAATTGACGATGATTTTGCTAAAATGTTGTTGTTTTTTCCAAATAGCTATAAGCAAAAAACAGAAATGGAAAAATATTTTGTAATGTTTGCATGTACATTAAATCACCATTTATTTAGATATCTTCTTAAAGATTCCCTAATAGTCTTTTTCTTTGGATTGTCTAAATTTGTTCTTTTTTGATTTTAATATTAATTTTTAAGTATAACCTAATTCTTTTATTATTTTTTAATTTTATTAGTAAGTGCATTTTCTTCTAATACGTCAACGTTTCTAATCTTCATCATCTAAACAATTGCACTTTCTCCTATAATCACATCTCAAAAGATTATATCAATCTAATATCTCAAATGATTTTCCTCAAAAATTTCTAAATATATATATAAATAAAAAATATGCTAAAGGCTTTATTGCTCGGGAGTTCATAAGTTCGAGCATCAGAACTGCTAGCAATAGAATTGAACCTGGGACCTCCTGAATCTAAGTTGAACCCTCTAACAACTACCCAAACTCTTTTTATTTTTTATTTTTCCCTTGTTTTCATCATTTAACTTTTATTTTTATTTTTTACCAATAATTAACATTTTCTATCAATAAGCATTATTTCCTCTTATATAAAATATTATCTTAAATTGTCAAGTATTAAATCAATTCATCAAAAGTGAATAGAATACTCATTTACATAAGATCACTAAACATTATTATTTTAAAGTTACAAAGTCCTATAGTAAATATTTGTTAATTATATGACACTATTAGGTCTGCTTGTCCTAAGTACATATAAGCTGCATTAAATATGTCAGACTACTTACATAAATAAAATAATCAAATGGATTACAGATCAGGAAGTCAGGTGACATTCAAATACTGGAAGTGATATTGAGCCAAGAACCATGAATCTTTAACATTCCACCACCGTACTAAACCACATAGGCAAACTATTAGTTATATGAATCCTTAAAACAATTATTAATCATTGTTGTATTTGAAATGCATTTTGAAAAATATGCATAGCAGACATTAAACAAAAGAGAATTAAAAATTATCATAAAATAGTTTTGGAGTTCATTCTTTTAAAAAGCAGTAGGATAAATTGATAAATTAGTTATAAAAATCTTATGTTATTTGTGAGATTAACTTAATGGTAAATTTGCTGATGCCATTACTTTTTACATATAAACTTGTGAAACAATAGTGCATTCATATGTCAGATA
The DNA here is from genome assembly GCA_028023455.1 of Epiperipatus broadwayi. NCBI lineage: Eukaryota > Metazoa > Onychophora > Udeonychophora > Euonychophora > Peripatidae > Epiperipatus > Epiperipatus broadwayi. The sequence goes on along the minus strand of JAQFVV010000083.1, from coordinate 3,661,626 downwards.
TGAGACCATATTAATATAAAAGATTATGTATCATGATTTTGGAATAATAAAAAAATAAGTCTTTGTCATCTTTGCTCTATTTTAAGATTATTAAGTCAGTTTCTTTTTTAAATCAAACACAAAATATGAGAACCAGAAGACTTGATGTCTCAAAAATATATTTAAATTGTCAAATATGCTGAATATTGTATACATGCATTTAATCAATGATCTTAATGACATTATACAACCAGCAGATTATCACTTCAATAATAATATAAAATATGTATTACTACCTTTTTCTTTAATATAAATTCTATTTAAATGAGGCATCGGTGATATGCATGTGTGTATATCGTCCTATGACAATTCTGTTAAATAATGGATATTTATATAATCTAGAAGGCAACCATATCAGAAATACAAATGTAGATAAAACTTATATGCATTAAATTGTGTTGAAATGATATGAATATAATCATGGATATGCAACCTATGTATTTGCAAAGAATGTTGCATTTGGTAACATTAATATTTTTACATTGATCACAATATAAAAAAAAATTGTATGATCACTTAGTTTCTGGGGAGGTCATATGATATTTTAAAAAAATGATCGAATGAGCACAACAGTTCATTTGACTGATTAAACAGATTTTAACTAAAATGGAATCTAGCCCCTATCTAGTGTCTTTTGTTATATCTACTAAGTTAAACTTTTCATGGGTAGTGTAATAAATAGTATTAATCCATTGTCTAGAACTTTAAATTTTATATATTTTAATTGACTGTTTAGAACTAAACATTTATTTTAATATAGTCAAATACGTCTTATATCATTTTTATGCACCCTATGATTCTGTATAAAAAATAAAATATTCTTATATTGGCATTTAAATATCTTCTTTAAATATGCAAGCATCATAACTGATAATTTAAAGCTATGATTTTTGCTTAGAATGACTTTGAACCTATTAAGATCATGGCAAATCAAGATGATGGGAAAAAACAATTATTAAAAATGAACTTCAACTTAGTCTTAGGATTTAAAGTATTTCAAGTACACCGCCCTTGCAACTGGCAACTGTATGAGTTTGGAAAGCCACCCATAGCTATGTATAATTATTTTTATCCATTTACTATTTTATATTAAAATCAATTCTAAGTTTCAGCTTTCTTTCTCTAATAACGATTTATTAGGTGAAGTTTTTTTTTTGCTTATGTGCATTGCCTTTCTATTGGTATTTTTAGTTTTCTTCTATTATTTTTTTTTTCTTAAAGTCTTATTACTAATATCTTTCTTAGTCATTGGCAATATAAGATGATGTTAATCACAGTTGACCATAGTCATGACAATTATAAATTACTCTCAAATATTATATTGAAAATTGTATATGTTAGATCTCTTCCTAACTGCAGGTGTGAACAATTAAGGATGGATTACAACAAATATGGTTATTTACCTTTGGTGATATTTGCTCTTGCTTACTACCCCTTAACAGAATTTATTCTATTATCTCATATCTATAGCTAGCACATCAGTTTTCCATATGTCATAGCATCGGCTGGGAGGCGAACCCAACTGTCTGCAACCAACTACTTGCTTGCAAGGCACCTGCGATGACCTCTCGGCTAACAATGCTTGACGCTAGCCCATCAGTTGTCAGAAATGATGAGAATATTATTGATCTGGTTGTAGAGATTTCAAGAACTTTTAAAATCTAGACAAACTTATGGTGCGATGTAAAATTTTCATAGCCATCAAGCTTTATTATTTTAGCATGAGTTTAATGTCATTAAATAACTTTTTATTTAAATATACAATGCACGCATAGTAAAACAATAATAAATAGCAATGCAGTTAATATTGTTTAATATACACTCATTTTGAAATAAAGTTTTTTTGAATTATAAAAACAATAACTGTGGGGTTAGTTGCTCAGAAGGTCATGTGATATTTGACCATCAAGTAAGCCGGTTGAGCACCCTCATTCCATTCAGTTGATCAAATTGAGTCTTTCTCCCTCAGCTGATAACTAATCCAAGAACTTTTAGCTAATGAGATCTACCATTCACTCATTACCATGAACCACACAGGGCAATTTTTAAATTAATAAATCTAATTGATATAAGTTATCACATGATTTTTATTTTTCCCTACTTGAAATAAATAAGGAGGCGGGAGGACCAGTAATGTTTTTTTTTTTTTAAACACTATGCGGTACAGATATAAAAATAAATATTTAATATACAAAACATTAAAAATATAGACGCAATAGATATTATTAAAAATAATCATTTCAGTACTGTTTTTATTTAATATTTACAGTTAATAAAACAGGAAATAAAATAATTTGGTAAATGTTTACTTTTTTTATTGACTATTATAAAAATATGCAGTATCAATATAAGAACAAGTTTATATGTGTTTAATATTTTAAAAATTAAAATTAGGTTATTAACATTATTTTTTATGTTTTCTGTGCCGTTTGGATGTTTTAAAATTCAAAAATTTGTAACGAAAGATTTAGAATCGCATTGTTGAATTATTACTATATATTCTATTAATCTTATAAAACCATTAATCCAGAAAATCTAAGGATCCAAGAATGTCAGATTATTGCACCTAACTTCAGCAAAGATTCTTTTCAAAATTATAAACTGCTCTCAAATATTATATTAAAAATTGTGGTACAGATTTGAACAATTAAGAGATGGATTACAACAAATGTAGTAATTTATCTTTGGTGATATTTGTGCTTGCTTACTGCCGTAGCAGACTTTATTCTATTATCTCAAATTTATAGCTAGCACATCAGTACGTTGGAAAAAGGCAAAATTAAAAATGACTGCCAATAAACTATCAAATTAAAATATTATTGTGAAAGAATAACATTAATATTTATTTACTATAATCACTTTAACCTCGATTTTTCATTTTTTTGAATAAAAAGATTATCAATATTTATTATCCCCCCCCCCCCTTACATTATTTAATACCGTTACTACAATTTTTGTGGTAAAGTTTTAGTGAAGGAGGGAAAATTATGGTTCTACCTATATCTTAATGATGTAAAAGATTTTAATGTTTTATAACGAAATTATGAGATGCTAAAAGAAATTGTATTAATGTGTTTATCAAATAATAAGAAACAATTATGAACAATGAAAAAGTGCTAGTGATTGGTCGCAGTACCTTCTTCCAAGTTATCTCAAGTTGAGTCTGGGCTTATAATTTAATATACATATATGTCTTTCAATGGATTAATAATAGCCAAAATTATATATATATTAGTCTTTAAGTGAAATTATCTTCTCAAAGACATTTTAGGAATAATTAAGCATTAAGATTCTATGACTAAATAATAGTAACTGGTTATCATCAATAATATTTGATATTACTTATCATATCATTTCAAATTTAGAGCTACATTATAAAATGACGAAACCGTTATATGATTCATATATATATATGAGTGCAAACCGTTACATCATTCATATATATACGAGTGTAAACCGTTACATGATTCATATATATATGAGTGGGCGTGACAAATTACTTATTTAAATTCCTTTCTTAATGAATCGACGTTTATTCAAATATAGTAAAATATAATTAGTAACAATGTTTACTTAAAACAAAAATAACCAGATGTTATATATAATAAATAAAAATGGTTCGATGAAATGTATGTGTCGGTTTCTATTCATCTATTAATTAGCAAAGAATAAATTATCAAAAGTTGTGCAGTTGAAAGTTAGCATTTTCTTAAAATGGATAGTAAGCTGATGACCTCACTAGTGTTAATCTTTTTCACCTGTCATAAAATCATGAAATCAAAAACTATATCGCAGTTAATTCCTTAATGGTTAATCTAAATTAAAATGTTTACTAAAATCTTAGCAACAATTGAATAGAAATGACTTGACCTATTTTATTAGATATAATCTTACTTTTAATAATCTAATCCACAACCTTCATGTAGTAGGAGAAAGTATTATACAGTTCTGCCATCTATAGAGAATACAATCTGGTATTTGTTCATGCGCAAAATCTAATGTAAAGGATTGAAACAAAACATTTGAAAAGAAAAAAAATAAAATTAGGATTTAAAAGTAAATAAATGAGAGGAGGAGGGGGGGGGTGAAACAACTTTACTAATTAAATAAACAGATAAAAAGATAAAATTTTAAATTAATGCAAAATAATAATAAAAGAAAAAATATATATAAACACGAATTTCATCTTCTCACAGTATAAGTCAATCTTTCAAAAAATAGAACAAACATTAAACAAATACTGGAAACAATACCTAAAACTTGAATGATACGTTTTGTATAAATCTAATTATCAAATAACTTTAAGGAGATGTATGTACGTATGCACACACACTCTAATACTTAGGACGAAATCTAAAAATTGAAACTTAAAGAACTTCAAATGAGGTGAAAAGACAAATAAAAAGTAGAATATTAATCCAAATATCTATTATTTAAAAACTTCTAGTATTCAAACAAAATTTCCAAGCTGATATTTAACCTTTTATAATAAATTATACGTAGAGGGATTTGAACTTAGGACTTTTCAGTCTACCCATCCATCACTCTATCTCAAGCATACACAGACCACACACATGTAAAAAAGATACATCGTCCCTAATATATGTATTGCGTGCAGAATCACTCATCAGTTGGGCTAGATTATAATTTCTCACACATATATACAATCAGTGTTCAGGTTAAATTAAGATAGCAATTCCTCAATCTTTAATGGACAGGTCTTAATCTTCTCATCCTTTCAACTATTCAACCATCTATTTCACTGAAAAACAGACGATGGAATGCCCAAATCCCTTGTTGGATTTAATATAACAAGAGCTTCGAGTGTTCCATCATCTGTTTTTCAGTGAAATGGACAGTTGAATAGTTGAAAGGGTGAGAAGATTGAAACCTTTTCATTAAAGTTTGAGGAATTGCTATCTAAGATATAAATAGAGCACTGATTGTCCATATATATAGGAGATTATGCTTTGGTCCAACTGATGAGTGCTGATTCTGCACGAAATATGTGTATTGGGGATCATATCTTTTTCATGTGTGGTCATATGTATAGATTGCTTGAGATAGACTGGAGGATGAATAGACAGAATATGAAAAATTCTGAGTTCAAATGCCTCTATTTACATATATAGAAAATATTTAGTATAAGCAAATGAAATACCGCCTTAGAATAAATAAATTAGTTTGTGCACACTTCTTATAAATAAAATTTAAAATATCCAAAAAATTTCCATAAGTAAATCTAAATTCCTAGATCACCCCTACCCCACCCTCCCACTTAGAAGAATTTAGGCTTAAAATGAGGGGGGGGGGTAAAAGATCTATCGGTAATACGCTTCAAATCTTCATAAAACCAGTCCTGAATATACAGATTTCAGATTAATGGTATTTTATCTGTATATAAAAAGTTTTTTGTGTATATTTTTATTAAATTATAGGATTTTTTTAAATATTTATAATTTTTTTAAAATTTACAAATTTCATTTTAATATATATTGGGAAAAAAACAGATACTCTAACATTCTCTCCTATGTTGTTTCTTTCAATAATAATTAAAATTTAAAAGATTTGGAAAAAAAATCCTTTTCATTTATATAAATTACGAACTTGTTTTATTATTTGAATTTATTTTTTTTTAATATATTTTAATCTTATAATGATACATTAAAATAAAAATTAATAATTAAAATGCAGTCTTTTTACTTACTTAACACATTCTTCAAACTTTCTAAAACTGTGGGTCCCCCCCCCCCCCATTTTCATAAATTTTTTAGCAAATCAATTTCTCAGCACGCACATTATAGCATACATGGATTCTATACATTTAGAAAAAAAATTACCTTATAGCAGTTCTTTCTAATAATTTTTATTAATTGTTCTAAGGATATTTACAACTTAAGTTTTAAATAGGAGGTAATGTGATATTTGAGCAACAAAGTTATTATACTTCAAATTGCTAAATGATGCCAAGGATCATGACAAGAAGGCATGCCAGCCATGGCTAACTGAACAGACTTGGAAACAGGTTAAACTAGGGCCATGCCTTGCCTAGTATAGTGCATACCTTATATACTAAATAAATCGATATATTAGTGAATAGAAATTACAAGAGCCCAAAGGACCATAAAATATCAGGATGATAAATCCTAGGAAATGAAGGTCGCTAAGGCTGAACAAATTAATAGAAGTTTAGGAATACATAGAAGGGAAAGTGACCGCCCTACAAGTGGTATACCATGCAAACCAAGAAGTAAGCATATATATATAAAGACATTTATAACATAACTGGGAATGCTTAAATGGTGAAAGATTTGTACAATTGGACAATCCAAGGACAATATTCCCACTGCAACTGAAGGGGTTGCCTTGTTTCTTTCAAGCTTATGCCTCCCAAATAGTCATGAGGCACAAATAGAGGTGTTTTGAAAGTTTAACATTGAAGTTGATATAACAAAATTTTTGAATAACTAATGGAGAAATGGACATGTATAATTGGACAATTTTGTGAACAATAATTTAAGCACAAGAAGTTGGGTTTATGTGTGTGTCTGGAAGGGTAGGTGAATTTTGTGTCACTGCACATCTGGAACCATAAAAACCCGCTCACCTATCCATATGTTTATACTTGAATGTTTAAAAATCATATGCATGGAATCAATTGTATGGGTGCGGATGCGCTTGACATGCATCGACACTCCCTAAATTTGTTTGTAACAATTCTTGTTGATTGCATTGCAATATCCAAACTTATGCCTCTCGAATTGTCTTGAGGCACAAATAAAGGCATTTGAAAGTAAAGTAACAGTACTTTCCTCAAATGGAAATTGATTCAAAAATCTTAGTCCTTGAACCAGTCTCTCACCATAAGCTCAAGCTTCTCAGCGTCTGTGAATGTTATTGGCTCATGTTATAGGTCCCTAGATTAATACCCAGTTACATAAATAAAAAATTGTTTAGTCAATTTGGTATTTGAACTTCTCTAGACATCTTGAGCAATGGATTATTTGTAACTAATGATGCAAGTGGAACATATAAAATATATGCATATAATTATATATATTTCCTATAAAATATGAAGTTTAATCTTAAAATAAAAAGCACATCAAACAAAAAAAAAAATGTTTTAATGTTATACTCAATTTCTGAATACACATACTTATTGTAACTTCATTTTCTTATCCTTTACATTATTTAGATGCAAATGTGTGCACGCATCACATGGTCAATAAACACCATTTATATACTGCAAATATGTATATACAATTATTCTTATACTTCTATTGCTTAATAATACAATTAACTTTTTAGTTATGTTATAATGAAACTTTATTTTTTTAAAAATAGGATTAAACTTTATTGGTACATGTTTTACAAGGTAAACTTTGATTTACATAGTGTAATATGGAGATCTGAAATGATACACTGTATTTTTATCCATAGCATTTCTAAGAATTGATCAACCTATGTGAATGTTCAAAGCATCAGTCCATGAGGCGATTAATTATTAGAAGTAAACCTAGGTTATAATTAGGAATTATTTGTAAAGTCTAGAGTTCAAATATGAATAGCATTTTAGGAGTACAATATTGAAAAATCCAATTTGCAGTAGATAAGTTGAGGAATAGGAAAACACTTGAGACAATACAAAATATGGGTTAAGTCAATCTACTGTTCAGTTCTCTGAAATGGCTTCGAATATCCCCAGAAGAGAGAACTATGGAGAACAAGGAAAAAAACAGCTTTAAATTGCCTCTGCTGGAAACCATTCCAATCCTTCATGAAAAACCATATCAACAGCAAAGGACCAACCTTATCAATACCCACATTGGAAATAATAGAAATAATTAAGGCAAATCACTTGCAATTAAAACCATTAACTTTATTTTGTTAGGTTTTTCACAGATAAATTCATTTTCTTCCATAATATCAACTAAAGCTTTAAATATAAACTTTTTAGAGGTATTTTTTAAGCAATAGCACTTCATAATAATACTGGAATGGAAACGGATCCTTCATCATTACCAAAATTCGATCTTTTTCCATTCCTGGATGGATTTAGGATGAGCTAAAAATTACTTTTAAAATGCTATTTTGTTAATATTTTACAAATTACTCATATTTCATTAGTAAAATTAATTAAACATTTATAAACAAAATGAAAAAAAAAAATTGAAAAAACAATAGTTTTATATATATATATAATATTGCATAATTTTTTCTTAAAGGAAAAATGAAAACTACTTAGTTTTTAAATCTAATTAATCTTAATTAGCTGTTCTTCATCAGGTTTCATGAAATTAAAAAAACTTAAGCCTTGCATAGTCCAATGGAAAAATGAACTGTCTTAAAGAAAATTACTACAGGTTGATCAATAGATAGTTCAATCATTTTTTTCATTTCCTAATAAGGCTATCATGTTTCTTAACATTGTTCTCAAGAGTCGCACTTTTAATTTCTTTTAAAAACTTATCAGCATTTAAGTGATTCTAACTACTTTGCAAGTGAATCGTGGCTTACGGACTATGTTGGACAGTTATAGACATGTCTTAGTTTAATAATTTCTAATTTTAAATTAAAAGATGTTTAGCTCAGCAAGGAAGGGACAACTGCATACAAAACATTCAAATATGATGTAAAAACTTGTATCATAAATTCTCACATCTAATTAATAATAACACACTAAATGCATTATAATTTATGTGCACATAATAACATTGGATTTCTATTAATCGATTTATTACCTTAGAAATAATAGTATTCTATTTATGAATGAAATCACACTGTTGTCAACAATAAATTTAATTTAATTTAGTTATAAGAATAGCCTAGGAAGCTTACTTTAATAGTAATTGATAATGATGTATGCATTGAATCAGATGTATATTATTTCTAGTTATGTAAATATATATATAAACCTCTGTTACAAAGCTTCTTTCAAATAAAATTTCATATTATTCACTCTGATGTTAACGCTAACATATACTATATGACAAGTTTTTTAATAACAGGCTGCTGAATGCTATTTTATAGATATTTAACATCGACCCTTTTATAATTTTTTACCGCAAGCACTAGATGTAAGTGCCATTTAGTAATAGAAAAATATTACTTAATACACAAATATTAAAAATATTGAGCATTATATTTAATGGCTTCTTGTTTGAAAAATTGTCGTATAGCGATGCTTGATAGCACTAATGCTTATTCATCATCATCAAACATTATCAATCCACTGCAGAATGGTCTCTCTAAGTTCAAACGATCTTTAGCTTCTCTTCTCCACATCACCCCTGCACACTTTATTTCATCCACCCATCTCACATGTGGTCTCTTTCTGGGTCTTTTACAATATCTTGGAATCCGGTTTAAGATTTCAATTGTTCATCTATTATCATCTCTTCTAGCAATATGTCCATCCCAACTCCACTTGTCTTTTAATTTTTTCAATGAGATCAATCACATCTGTTTGTTCTCTTACCCATATATTGCTTATTAATAACAAATATATGCATGTACCAGAATTGTTATAGACAAAAATCATTAAGTAGGAGTCATAATTATAAAGTGCTAGTTTATTATATATTATTTTAAAAAGATTTAAATATATACGTTGAATTCATGTGAATATATAAAAACAGATAGTCTTAACTAGTCAAAATAAGAGTCATAGATCACATGACCCTATCTCTTAAGCTTGTAAGTTATAAAACAATGAGGATTGCCAATTCCTCTACAAGCTTTGTGATAATGCTATTATCATTATTCCAATCAAAATTAGGTCCTTCACTCATCACAATTTTTCAGAATCAATTACTCATGACAAAGATATCCCATATATATATGTGTGTCACAAGTATTAAAGCATTAACTATTCAGTTCACCGAGAAAACATATTAGATATTATGCAAGAGCCAATTAGCTTCAAATGTACCAAGTCCTTAAACAGTACAAACACAATACAGAATTAGTTAGAATCTTACTTTATATAATCCAGATTTTATGTTTTATTTGAAAGCATTTAATCAAATGTTTTGTAATTTTTTTCATAATATAATAAAAACATTCTTGTGGACTCATAATGAGTATATACAGAATTGGATGACTTGAAATACCATAGCTACATATTTTCTTTTAACTGTTGATTGTATATATAATCTTATAATAAAATTATTCGTTTCTATCCTTCCTCTAACAATCACTTAAAAAATTTTGTATATTGTTTAATTTTATTGTCTTGCATCTATATTCTTTGCATTTTTCGCTTAGTATTATTTATTTTGAACTGCAAATGTAAAGAGAAATGCTACCAACAGTCGATCCTAGTCATGATGATAACCAAACAGACACAAAATACTCCAGAATCTTAATATGTAATAATAAAAACAAAATCTGTGATAAAAGAGGTAGATTATGAGTTAAACATTCAAAGAACAACCAACCCAATAAAGATTTTAAAAAACTTTAAATGAAATAAACAAAAATAACACAATTCAATTGACAAATTTTAACACTTATCAGATAAAGATAATGAACAAAATAAAATGTTGTCATATGTGCATAAATTAAATGAAAGACACTGGATTTGACAATGAAGACAGATAAATAAGAGAACTATTAATAATATATGTCTAGAATATGTATATAAAATTAGAATCAAGTTTCTGTGTGTTCTATTGGTCAATTGAGAGGAGAAATAGTAACAATTTATATTTAAAAAACATTAATCTTTCAAATTATAAAGCAACTTTTGAATAGTCCAACAAATATGGATCTACTAACATAAACATGTATGCAACTGCATTATATGTGTGTGTGCATTTTGTAATACTGAATCATTTTATAATGAATCTTTGTTAAAAATTAGATGATAGATAAGGCTAGCTAATGTTTATGATTATCAAATGTTTCTGATTTGTTGATTACAATAAACATTGCCAAGAGAAAAACTTGTTTTCAAAAACTCTCTCGCGCGTACTTTTTCGCTATAAATTGACATCGAGATAGAAAGATAATATAAAAAGTACTCTATTTTCGACTTTATATGTATGTAGAAAATAAAAATACTTGTTTTCTAGTTATTTGTGGTATAATTCTAAAAATTTAGTTACATTGTTTGTAATAATATTAAGATTTTTTTTTCTCATGTGTCATAGCATCAGCCGGGAAGCGAAGCCGCTAACCCGGGACAACTACTTGTAAAGCAGCTGTCGCTGACCTCTCAACCACCAATGTTTGACAATAATATTAAGATTTGTTTAATCATTTTATACTTAACACCAATCTCAAGTTTCTAACTGCTTTGAGTATAAAAGCAATTTCATTATCTAACTGTATTTTATTTTAAAATAAAAATATAAAGCCTGCTCTCATAATGTTATAAACTTTATGCAAAAAAGAAAACATTATGTGACTGACACATGAATTAACTGTAACTTCATTTGATTCTAATTAAATTTTGCTACCTTGAAAATATCAGCTGAGTTCATTTAACTATCCTTGCTAATGGTACCCCATCACAGTAATATTAAAAACAAAAAGTCTGCCAAGTAGCTTTTTAACTACCATATATATATACACATACGCTTATATATGCACATACAATCAATGATGTAGCTCATAAGCTTAAAAAAATTTTGAAGAAATGCTGGCTTCAATCATCTAAAGAGAGATTTTCCCATCATAAGAATCTCGACCTTCATTACATATTCAATATGGATCACCCGATGTAAAATGATATTCAACATCCTACAACCGAATGCCCTTGCAATTTTCTTTGAAACCCTCAGAAAAATCCAAAGTAAAGACAAAATTCTCTCTACTAAGTTTATCTATGAGAATACATGAAAACTTATCAAGATTCCCAGTGACTAAAGTTCCCAATTCTGCCACGCCATCTCTGCGGAACCATAAAAAAAATTTATCTTCATCTAGATTTGACAAAAGCGTCAACACTGATAGTTCTAGTTCCCAAGCAAGAAGTTCCTGCTGACACATGATTTTCATCTGAACATCACAGTTTGTAGCCATATATTTCACTAATAAAGTTTCTTTGAAAATAAAGCTGCTATATTACATAAAAAAAAATTAACACCTTGCTCTACAGTATAGATACTTTTCAAGAATAACTTCTTTAATTATTTAGTATGGCTGCCATAGTAATAAATGTATTATGCAAAGTGATTGGAGCTGACATCTCTTCAAATTTTATTTACATCTAGTTCAAGATGCATTAACCTATTTATTATATACATTCAAATGTAATTTATAGAATTGTATGTTTGTGCACCTACATTTCCGTCCTTTAATTATATGCATAAATATTATGACTCCATATTTCTCATTTTTTTACTTTTTGTATTTTTTTTTCATTTTGTTCCCTCCCCTTCCCTCTGGACTTAAAATAGTTGGATTTATTCGTAAGTGGTTGCTGATGATGATGATTGAATTAAATAAACAATTTGCACAAAAAGTAAGTTAGCGATCAGGCTAATGCACATGTGTTTTATAGATCTTAAACTATAAATGAATATTCTCATTCTCAGACACAAGATAAAGTCTTTGTGAAAAGATAGAATGAATCCATCTATCTTTTCAACCCAAATGTTTCAGTATGGGCCAATCTTAAGTGGTTGGAGATGAGAGCAAGAAGATATTAATCAGTCACTTTAAATTACTTTATTATGCTTGAATGAATGAATTACAATTTATTAACATAGCGCTATATAAATAAATACCTTATTATAAATAAATAAGTTAGATAATTTTTTTGCTAAATATTTCTAACATTTCTTACTAAAGTAGCACAATATTGTCTTTTACATTAATGTCTGTTTAGTTCTATTTATATAACTATTTCTGACATTTGTTATTAGAAGAAATCAAAAATCAAATTATCCATTAATTTTTTATAGATCAAAATATAAAGCTTACAAGTTAGTTTTTTTTTACCCGGGACAACTGCTTGTAAGGCAGCTGTGCTGACCACTTGACGCAAATTAGTTTATTTTAAAATATAACAACATAGCAAACATCTTCTCATTATTGTTTTATCAATTTCTTTCTTAGCTAAAATAATATTTGTGATTTCCATATGAGTAAAGAAAATTTTACAAAAATTTATTTAATAAGATTTTTTTTTTTTACATGCCAGATATTTTCAGGACATATGTTCACGTTGGTTTTCATATATATTATGCGTAATTAATTCATAAAAAATAACTGGATGCATATAATGTTGAATGTAAATAACAAAAAAACCATGAACATAGCTGTAACAAAAAGTTCATATCTTTTACAATACTGTTTGTGTACTTTATAGTAAATACTTACTATCAATGCCAACTTATAATTACAAAGCTGTTTAATTCTATTAAAGTTGTAATTATAAAATTTAGCGCACATTTAAAAATTCTTTTAAAAAAAAATCCTGCAACAATATATAAATGTTTCAAAAAAGACTGAATATGTAATTTTTTCAAGAGATAAAAATAGTATTATAAAAAATGTAATCACATAAATATATGAAAATGCATGTAATAATTGATACCATAATAGATATAAAGATTTTTATTTAGCCAAAAAATATTACAATTACAAAACAGGAAATTTCATCAATAAATCCAGCCAGATTTGAAGAACAATTAATAGACTGAGACATCAAATAACCTACAAAGAGAATAACATAAAGATCAGCAGTTTTAAAAATTGTTTTGTACATACATATAAACACATTCACACTACATTTATCTATAACATATATAATAATGTAAAAAATGAAATCCTTTACATAAACAGTATTCGAATCTGATTCCTATTATCTATAGAGAAATTTTTTATATTATTTTAAATTTAAATAGCTTACTAAAATATATTTCAGAATATTTAGTTACGTTTCTAAAAAAATTACTTTAAAAACAAAAAAAAAAATTACACTTGTACAAATATTTCTTCTTAAAGATATAGGCAAAACTCTCTCCATACAATTATGAGCAAGCATGGAAGATAGTGATCATGTGATGTTTTAAGGTTTAAGATTCTTAAAGATATGTTATATACATATAATTTCTTGAAAATATTCATTAGCATTTAATTATTATCCCTAACTAGTCTTTTCTTAATAATAATCTCAAGATATGTTATAAGCAAAGCTTACCAGTTTAGTGCAATACATAAAACCCTGTAATATAAAAAGAAGAAATGGACTTTTATTAGCCACAATTGTTTTCGTGTGCAGATATGATACACTTTAGACATTGAAGAATGAATCTCACTACCCCAAATCTATTTTGTCATGCTATTTTTAACCTAAAATATAAAGATCTAGTACAATTTATGATCCATTCGAAAAATAAACTTAAAATGCACCATATAACATATTAATATGTGAGCATATTACTATATATTTACACATAATTTCATATAAGAATGTCAACACAATATATATATATATGCGTAAATTATCTTGGAAGCAACTGTTCCTATGAATCTATCTTCTAATGCTGCTATGAATAATTAATCTATCTTCTAGGCAGAGGGTTTGTCAATATGCATAATTAAACAGTGGCGTCTTTCAATAGAATCATGTCAATCACTACATATATTTAGCACTATAGTCATTTATCTATATATATATATATTTGATGCATTAGAATAATCAAAGAAAAAATTTCAGATTTTTATCTTAAAATCAAAATAATTTAATTAATTTAAATTAACAAATAAGCATATATCTTATATAAACCTTGAAATTATTGCCAGAATAATTTCACAAGATCATTAATAACAATATAGTAAATGTCTTTACATTGATACAAATTTACTGATGTAAATTGCACAATTTAACCTTATTCAAAAGTAAAAATCAATCTACAGTCTCAAACCTGCTGTAATCTTCTATAATATTGTAAATTACATGATTATCAGTTTAATAATTTGCCTGAACATGTTTTTAAAATTATCTCCAAATTTTCAGGTAGAATTTCAAACTTTTCTTTGATGGATGATAGCTTTTAGACGTGTTCATTTCTGGATCTATTTCAACTTTTATTCATATTCTTCCAAATAAAAATTTGTATTAAAACAAGTTTCTTATTATTTATCATAATACTAAAGTAATACACAGTTTGTATCAATCATTCTAAACTTTAAAAACATACTTAAGACTGCTAAACTAATATGTCACTTCACATCTTTGTGAACTTTATCTAATAAAATGAATTTCCAATCACATTCCTTCCTTATATGTTAATGCTCCCTCCTGACATCTAAGTATAAACAAAAATAATCTATCTTAAAAAAAAAAATATCAGCGAAACTTCACATCAATAGAAACAAAAATAGCAATTGATCCCAATTATTGCTAAACATTTGTTTCCAAAATGCCCTTCAAAACAATATAAATTTTGAAAAATTTAATCAAATTAAGAATTTAAACTTTAAATTATAAATTAATGTTTATTTTTTATATTACTTCTTTCTTACTTACATAAGTTTAACAACAATTAAATTCTTATTCATTATTATTTTGCTTATTAATATTCTCTAACAGCATTAATTACACATATTAAATACTTATTACAATTAACAGTTTTCTTTTCTCACTATGATATCTACATACTGTCTGTTAAATTTAGCAAACTTTAATAGCAAAAGGCCTTTTCAGCAATCATTCAAAATAAACAATGAAAATATCATCCAGCTAGTCAAATTAACTGATGGTTTAGTGAAATTTTTAATGTTTTTCTTCTAGATAAAATATTCAATATCTATTTATCAACCAATATCTGAATGGTTATCTGGGTTGACTATGGACTTGCTATTTTAAAAAAATTTTAAGCTTGCTTAAAAATTATTAGCTAACTGAAATAAATTTCAAAGTTTTCCTGCATTCAAACTCCAGGACATGGGCAAAGCAAATATATGCTTTTACTACTACACTATAAGACTTAATATGCATATAAGAAATCTTTAAATTTATACTACATGTAGACACAATAAATTATGTATATATTATAAAAGTCGACGGAATCTCCCAAACCTATCAGCCATACCAAGGCACCGCTATGCTATTCGAACTTAGAAAATTTATAAAAGCGGCAGATACATACAGGGAGAGGTTACTCTTTTATCGAACCAAACGCCCCATCACTAGCTCAGGGAGAAGCTGAGCTTAAAATATCACACTGTATATTTAAAATTTCTAATTATTAATTTTAAATATTATTAATAAAATATATAAAATAAGTTACTGCCAAAATTTAACTAAACAGAGCATTTTATTATGCACACACATGTTAATACAAACATCTGAAGATTAAATTTACTATTAAATATATTTGATTTAAATTATATGCATGGATGGAAGCATTTAATAGATTTAATACAATTTTAATATTTTACTAAGTGTAAATATGCTACATAGAATACATACGCATATAACTAACCCAATCCCTTTTAACCTTAGACTAAAATTTTGTGTTTAAACCAATGCTAGCTTACTGATATATCGATGTGACCAATACAAAATGAGATTATTAGCATAACACAATCTTGATAACAGGAATTAACATCTGTGGCATGATATCATTAGAGATATAATGAATCATGATGGAAAGGCATGAGCATCTTCCCCATGATCATTACTAAATTTCCCAACAGACAGGAATGATCCACTGCCCAATTGGTGATACAAAAACAAAATTATTTGAAATATATATATAAAAGATGCTCTGTAAATGATGATAGCAGTCTTTGCCAGCTTACTGCCACAGTCAGAGCATAAGAAAATCAATGGCATAGGAAATACATCTATGACCATGACAACACGATGGCTACACTTTTGGGCCATATGTTCAGGTGGGTATTATGCTCTGTATGCTAATATGTCACAAGGGAACAAATATTCAATGCATCTATCCAGATTACATTGATATAAAACACTCGTACATCTATCCACCAGCACCGATTTAACTTCAAAACAATTAGCCCAAAATTAACACACCTAAACTAACATTACGCCTATTTTTAAATAATTAATTTAAATGAAAATTACAAGAATGGAAATGATATCAAACACATATATAAAAACATATAATAAATAATTTAAAATTTTAGTCAGATAAAAGATTTCTTTTAAAAATTATGTGACGTTTAAAATCACTACTTGGAAAAGTTTGTATTATATAATTAAAAGTTCAATTAAAGCATAAGTTCATACTTTCCAATGCTGTAAGTTTATTGAACTCCATCTTTGTGGTCCTTAATACATCACACAACTATGTTCACAGTTCCACCCCAAATTGATAATGTCCTAGGTGGAGATGAATTCGTTGCTGTCCAGTTTCCAGAAGCCATAATTCTGGAGGCCACCTCAGGTGAGTGCAAATATGGGAAACATAATTTATTGCATGATCCCTACATTTTGGAGATCCGCATTACACTTATAAATATATTTAAATAACATGCAACCAGCAAGAGCAATCCCAATCTAAATCTCCACTAAAAAGTTTTTTTTAAATATCATTTTGAATTCTTATCATCAAATTCCAGGATCGATCTTGCCTGGCTTGGTGCTGCTCTTATTGGCGATGATAACTTTTCTCTCTGGACCGTGTGTTTATTTCCATCATTATTGGCCACCTTGCTTTAGAACAGGAACTCAAAATTTAATCACCAGTATTAATTGATCTCTTATCTGACTTTATGCCCAAGAGCCTGTTTGCTATTACATCATTATAGAAAATCATTTCCATTCTAAGATTAAAAATAACTTTTAACTTTAACTAATTACCAGCTTTATATATATATTAAACCAATCTTGTTTTAGATTTTAACTTTAAATAATTATATAATTAGTTTGCCATCTGTGCATTATATATATTAATTTATAAAAATTATTACTTTTTATATATTTCTATTTGAGGGTGATTTTATTTACACTTTTATTTGAAAATGATGTAACGGCATATATGTATACCATTACAATATATATATATATAGGTTATTGGATTGAACTATGACACATTAGAACCATATTTCATGTGACATTTTACTGTATATGCCTCTATTCTCTTGAATTTGCATGTGAAATATTATAAAGGCTTTTTATTAATAATCAATATGAGAATGAAAACTCACATTCCTCAATTCTTTTCTTAAAATTTATTTGATTAAAATTCTGGAATACCATTTGAGACTGCACATGTGGATTTCTAAGCAGTTTAAATATGTTAAATTTAATTCTCTTATTTTCTCTTATTAATAGTAGTTCGAAAATCTACCTTTCACATTCGTATCCCTCCTAGTGTTAATTTCATTATCTTTGTAGGTCTAGTAAATGTGAAGATAACTGGTATACTTCATAAAGAATTTATCTAAATAAATCTAAGGGACATGGGGATCAAATCATTTCAAACTTTGAAGGAAATATCTCCAAATACAATTAAGCTATCTGATAAATCAGTAATACAGCAATCTATATTAACATTAAGGAATTAATTTTCCGAGTTATAAGTACTGACTTCAAATTCTAATGAGAGTATTGAGTTTCTCGTAGTTTATCATTCATACTATGTTTTTTTTTTATTAGTATTAAATAAAATGAGGTTAAGTTTTGCGAAATATCTAATTAACCAGCACAGTGAGACAAAACATGGCATCTGAGAACATGCATTATCATAAGGTTATCTCTCGGCATATTAATACTAAGCTAGTTTATTCTTCATGGTAAATTAAGCAACAGCCACATCTACGCTATAGCAATCCCACTGACACATGGACCTAATATCTTTAACTGTCATTGGATATACAAATTGTATTGTAAATTTAATATTTTCAAACATGGCTTCAATCCTATTTTCTATCACATTACTGAAATTATACTAGACATTAGAAAATTTACCTTTAACTAGGGTTTAATGCCATATTGGCCTCCCTCGGTCTCAAAAATACTGCACTGATAGCCCAATTCTTCCTTTACAATACACATTGTTTTGATCATCAATCAAATCATGTTAATTTTGCCTAGTTTTCCCAATTTTTCCTTTTGTTAGGGTAGTGGCAATCAATTAACACTATCTTTTCATTTACATTCTTGCAAATTAGCATCATTTGAATAACTTCATTTTCCACAAAAAACTTTTATTAGTGTTTCCCATATTATTTTAGAATAACCTTTCCATTAAAACTGGCATTTTTTTTTTATCTTAAATATTATTTTTCAATTCACTATCTGACAATTTAATTAACACTAATTCAACATTTGTAAATCATTATTTTATTATCCCCAAACTGTAATAATTTCTTTTTCAATTTTTCTGCTTATCTCCTTTTTTCAATTTTCTTTCTTGCTTTTCTGGAACTTTCTTAGTCTCTTAAACTTGGTTAGGGATACTTTTATGCTTCCTCCATATTCTTTAAATAAATATTTTCTTTTACATGCCATGTATTCATTCTAGACCAATGACATTTGTATAGTTTCTAGATTCCCATTATCTAGCTTGGCAACCAATCAGAACATTGCATTTCTGCAGTTTGTTTAGTTTCAAATTCATCTTCTCTAATTCGTTTTTACTTTGTTTTTAGTTAGCAGACGTGCCAATTCGTTGTTAATACAATCCATTTCTTAACTTTTAATATTTCCTTTAGGTTTATGTTTGTTTTTAATCCCCCTTTATAAAGAAATATTAGGAATAAAAAAAAAATTTACTACAGCAATTAAAAATGTATAAAACTTATGAAAAATAACTGTTAGATAATAAATGTAATTATTTTCAATACTGAATAAAAATTGACTACAGTTTTATATATTGGAAATTGATTTCTTTAAGCAGTTTGCTTTACGATTTTTTTTCATATGTCAAATGTGTTGACCGGGAAGCGAACCTGGGCCTGCTGCTTGGAAGGCAGCTATGCTAACCGCTATGGCACCAATGCTTGACTGCTTTACTATTTTTGGAGGTAAGGGGAGTGAATAATAAACTAAATGAATATATAATATAAATGCTTCTATTAGACTGCTTGTAAAGGGTGTGTGTGTGGATGTACTGATTAATCAAATAAAATGCCAAGTTATTTCTCATTTTATCCACACCTTCAGATATTAATATTAAATACAAAGAACCAATTAACACTATCCAATCAAAATTGCTTACTACTACATTGCACAAATGACATTGGTTCATCAAAGATTAGATATTGTTTCTGGTTGTATATCTAGTACCTTCTCTTTGTGCTATTTTTCTCATTCTCCATTTACTTTCTTTGGCTTTTTTTTTAAAAAAATCTTAATAACTTCAGCTGCTTAGATTAATATAAAAATTCAATTATCACGAGTCTCATATTATTTTACTCATCCATCTGTAGCTATTGTGACAGTGCATTTGTACAAACTATATTTCCAATAATCACTTATGAGAGGCTGCAAATAAATTATTTATATACAGTTTAAACTAAATTAAGTTTTACTAAAAGAGTTGAAGTTCATAAAAGTAGAGTTAAAAATAGGTATTATAACTCGGCTTTGTATATTCATGAATTGAATACAAGTTATAAAATATTGTTTGATAATGTAAAGGTTATCTTTTATGAAAAAAATGAATGAAAAAGAAGAATTAAAGAATCTCTGGTGATAAATCTTCTCAAATCTGAGCCATTAATATTATGAAATCTTCCTTTGATATTAAAGGTTGTTGGTTTTTTTAAATAAATTATGGGACTGAACCCAGTTTTATATATGCGTGAGTGTTAAGTTTAAATGATTTTCACTTGAGAATGTTTATTTGTATAACAGACGAAGTCATGGTGATGAAAGAATTTTAATATAATTTTGTTATTTTGCTAGCATTTAACATTATATGATTTTCTATTTTATCATCATCATCATCAAACATTATCAATCCACTGCAGGATGAAGGTCTCTCCAAGTTCAATCCACCTTCTCCAATCTTTAGCTTCTCTTCTCCACATCACTCCTGCACACTATCTTATTTCATCCATCCATCTCACATGTGATCTCTTTCTGGGTCTTTTACGATCTCTTGAAATCCAGTTTAAAATTTCAATTGTCCATCTATTATCATCTCTTCTAGCAATATGTCCAGCCCAACTCCATTTCAGTCTTTTAATTTTTTCAATGAGGTCAATAACACCTGTTTGTTCTCTTACCCATATATTGCATTTTCGACCTCTTCTTGTTACTCCTAACATGCATCTCTCCATACTTCTTTGAGTGGTCTGAAGTCTCTGTATTGCACTTTTATTAAGTGTCCAAGTCTCAGATCCTTAAGTAAGAACTGGCAAAACATATTTATTAAAAATCATCCTTTTCAAACACATAAACATATTTCCTTTTAATATCAAGTTATTTCTACCAAAAGCACTCCAACCAAGTTTAATTCTATAATTAATTTCATCCATTGTGTCTCCATTTGTAATAATAATCTGACCATTATATCTGTAGTTGTTAACTTTTTCCAACTCATCATAATCAATCTTTATTTTCATCTTTTGAGAAAATCCATTAAACATTACTTTAGTCTTTTTAACATTTATCTTTAGTCGTACCTTCTTACTTTCATCTGATAACTTCTGCAACATTTTCTGCAGTTCTAAAGCATTATTTGCAAAAACAACTACATCATCTGCAAAATCTAAAATGACTTAAATAATCTCCATTTACTTTCACTCCTTTAGCTTCCCATTTTAATCCACAAAATACTTCTTACAGGGCTGCTGTAAAAAGTTTTGGAGATATGGAGTCACCCTGTTTTACACTCTTCTCAATGTTGACTTTCCTAGTATCATTATGTAATCTAATTGTTGCTGTTGCATTTGATTTCTTCAAATTAAAAACACACACGCACATTTGCATTCAGTTGTAACAAAATAAATAATACAAAGCAATGTCATTTAGACTGGTAATTGCAAATCACCAGTCATACGACTCCCCCTCTCTCCCCTTATTATTGTGAAAATATAAGTATTTATTTTACTCTTGTAACCATTTTAAAAATACATTTTTGTGGGAAAAATTGCAGAATCTGTTAAAATTAAAAAAAAAAAAGTTCAAATATCAATAAATATTTAACGCCATTAACATACATTCATAATTTTCTGATCTCCTAACGATTAGCCAATTAGATTTATTAGAGGTTTTTTTCTTAACACAATCTTTACATTTCCATAAATGACTGAACAATTTAATTTTTTCTAGGCTGTTTTTCCTTTCACATTCTCTTACAAATTATTCTCATTCATTTATTAGTACCTCATCCTTGCAACATTATTTATCTATATTTATTTATTGTTACAACAACATATTAATTGGGTCTGTTATTTATTTTGTCTTCCATCACTTTTTGATATTTCCAAGACATCATTTTAATAAATTATCATAATCAAATTTTACTTTCCTTCAAAACCGTATAATATAGTAAAAACTTTCCTTTTTCTTTTTCACACATCAGCATGGTATTAATCTAATAAAATATATAGCAAATCCATTAATTAGTTTTTAAAACAATTTCTACAATCATAAGTAAACAATTATCCATACCAGCAATTTTGTTTTGCTTTTCTTATACAATCTAAACACTGCACTAGTAAAATTTATTGATTATTATACACTTAATAAAAATAAATAATTTTTTTTTTTACCGACCGAAATTAGCTTATTCTGATTGGTTTCCGTTTATTGTAGAATTCTTCAATTAAAGTAAAAAAAAAAAACATTCCAAAAAAATGTCACTAATCTATAAATGATCCTTGAGATTTTATGAAAATATTTTGTATATTTAAATAGTATTTTTCATCAATTTCTTATTCTTGTAGGTATTCTTTATATATGCTATACCAGGGGTGGCCAACTTTTGTGTTCATAAGATCTGCTTTTTATTTTTAAAATGTATTGCGATCGACTTGTTGTCATAAGCGTAGTAGTCTAAGTGCAGGGAGGTGTGAAATACATACTATTTTTATATATCTACCTAATAAAAAATAACAATTATTTAACGGGCCAAAAAACTCATGTCCGGGAGAATTAAAGCAACATGGGTAATTATTAACAATATTTATTAATTCAAATTAGCTACATTAAGTCAAGAATAAAAATATTATTTTCAATAATGATACGGCTTCACCTATCTAGAATTGAAAAAAAAATTAGAACAAAAACAAAAATAAAATCTTGACTTAATTTGTTTCACTCGTTACCCGACAGCTCTTGCCAGATTGGCCTCGCCGATTGACCAAAAATGGCTTTGCGATCGACCGGTGGATCACGATCGACTTGTTGGACACCCCTGTGCTATACACATATACACAAAAAAAATACATTTTATTACTATACACAAAAGATTTAATGTCTAACTTTGAGTATACTGTAAATCTGGAAAATTAGGTGGTGGTAACAACAATAAAACATTAAGTAAAATGATTATGATCATACTGGCAGACATTATAACAAAAAAAATCTTGCCATAGTCTATTTGTTTTTATTTTTATATCAATATTCCATTTCCTTTACATAATGTTATAATCTTAAATATTAATTAATAAAAATGAAAGGTGACCAATTGCTGTTTTTTTTGTTTAAATTTTACAGAGTGCTATTTTTCTTTTGTGTGTGTGTGTGTGATACTCAAAGTCTTCTCTTCCCTGCAACGTAATGCATTAATAAAACTTTATTTAGTCATCTTTATATTTATATCCCAAATCTTTTAGCTTTGGGTAAAAATGATGTTTCTTTTATATATATTTGTCCAATTATTAGAAATGAAACGTATTATTATTATTATTACTGTACTATTATTTTTAAATAATGCTGAAAACAAATTTTAAAAATATGATGTAAAATATTGTCATAAAATTTAATAAGTAATCATTTATAAATTAATACACTATACAGGCTTAAACCTGCATATATATATGTATGCGGGGTTCGAACTCAGACTTTCACACGACCCTCAATTCTCCATGCCATCTCATATTGCTGACCCATCTGATCACACACATGTTGAAAAGATAAACAATCACCAATATAAGTATTTCGTGCTAAACCAGCACTCATCAGTTGATCCAGATTACCATCTTAACACATATATACAATCAGTGTTCAGCTTTATATTAAGATAGCCAATCTTCATACTTTAATGGACAGGCTTCAAACTACTCTAACCTCCAACTCTTCAGCCTTCCATTTCATTGAAAATCTGATGATGGAATAAATTCATTTTAAGTGTGGGAAATAATTACCAATGAAAAATACATTTTATTTAGAAGGCAGGGCCATTCTAACTCCAAGAGAGGGGGGGGGAGATATAGAAAGATGATAAGGATAAGATAATAGTAACAATACATTAGAGATGATTTTTTTGCAATGACTGTATAAACCAATTCACGAATCACCAATATCCACATATACAAAATTCTAATCCATTATTCTGTTTTTTTGATATTTTGTGGAGCTCCTGTTTAACTCTTTTTGTGGCAAGCTGTTTTTTTTTTTAAAGACTTCAACATATTGTCTAATTATAGCGATCCATTGTATTCTACCTTCAGGCATATATTTCCAATAAAAATTAGCAACATTGCATTTCTTTAGAATGTCTATGAGATAATCTTTATAACGCAAACAGAATCTTCCTCTCAAAAATCATGCACAATTGGCCATTCATTTCACAGATCTAAATCAATGAAGGTGTGCTTCTTGCAATAGTGAACTCTATAATTTCAGGGTCTAGCAAGGTGAAGAAGAGATTGATTGGCTTTAGGATCTTGCCATTATGTTTGGTAAAAAATTGGCAGAGTATCCTTAAATGGAACTTTTCTAATGACTTTGTGTTGCATTCATAAGATATCAAAGTCTCATTAGAATACAATAAATTATTAGGCAAAATAATAACTTTACATACAGTTAATTTAGTTGTGGCTATGAGGAAATACTCTATCTTTTAACCTGCTAAAAGTAGCAATAGAGACACTGGAGTCCTTAGATGTTGCACCTCAGTATCAAAGTTCACCTTTCTATTTAAAAAGCTATATATTTAAATCGACTCACATTCTCAAGTTGATAACAATTCAAGCTAAAAATTGTTAAAGAGTTTTCTACCATTATATAACCCGAGATAAGAGGGCTAAGCATAGTATAATGGGATACGACTTTATCGGACTGAGTGATAAAATTTTTGGTTTTTGAACAAAACCAAAATCTATATGTTGCCTCCAAATCATTATATACATTCTATAGAATATATTTTAAATTGACTGACAATAGCAGCATAATCGTCAGTATACTGTAAATCCAGAATCTAAAAAGACGAACTTCCTGTTTTTACTTTTAACTGATTCAAATTAAAAATTCTACCATCGTATTTGTATCGTATCAAGTTATGACTCATTAAGTTGCCAATAAGCAGTTGCAAAAGCAATTATAATAAAAATAGAAAACAAAACTGGAACTAGCATACATCCTTACTTAACACTAATTTTCATTTCAAATGCTTCAGATGTTCTATCTCTCCAGCTGGTGAATAATCAATTAATTTCAAACAATGCCACAGAATTGTTCGATTAATTGATTAAAAGATCTTGATCAAATCAATAAAAGCAATATATAAACTACTTCTTTGCTGTTAATCCTTCTAGCATTTGCCTGGCAATAAAAACCAGGCCTATACTGATCTTGATCCTTTAACATCGTAAGTAATCAAATGGTTTTATTGCTTGGAAGTTAATAAAAACTTTGAGGGCTGAAAATGCCAGAAGAACTGGAATCAATCTGAGGATCTTATGTTCCAGAATCTGACATTCTACCCTTGTACAAAATCACGCAGGGTTCTAATAACACAGTGAATCTCTGATAACAATTCGTCCATAACTGAAAGCAACCTCTTGAACAAAATCCTTAATAGTAACTTTGCTGTAATGGATATCAATATGGTCCATGAAAATTTTTGCAATTTTGTCCATATAGTCCTAAAAAAAAAAAAAACAATTTCATATGTCCATATATTCCTAAAAAAAATTTAAATATTTTTGGACATTAAGCATCTCACCATCATATTTTAAAACTTTTCCAGACATTTCATCAGGACCTGTAGCCTTTCCATTTTTAAGATTACATAAGAATTGTTTAACTTCGTTAAGCTGGATATCTCCTAATTGAATGAGTACACAAAATGGATATGCATTGCAATTCTTGTATCATTATTCAAAATATAATCAAAATATTCCTTTTCTGTTTGCAATAATCATTGTCACCATATAAGAGTCATTGTTGGATTTAATTAGTTTATGATACCATTTTTCAAATCTGCATATTAATTACAATTCGTCAAAAAAAAAAAGATCTAAAGTAACCATGCTTTGTGAATATTCATATTACCTTTGTAGTTTTAATGCATCAATCATTTTAAAGCCTTCTTATCAATCAGTTGGTGCTTCTATCTTTAAATCTCTATATTGATTATGAACCTCATATTCAATTTATCATTCTGCCAAGCAAAAAATGGCATATGTTCCTTTTAATCAAGTTACTATTAATTAAAAATATCATTATTGAGAAACAGGTCATGTTTTTTTTAAATAGATCCAAAAAAGATTTACTTATATTCATGACATACTCCTAATATGATAATCCTAAAAATCAAAGTTAGCAATTTTAGTGTTTAATAGCTGATGAAATTAAAAGGTCGAAGCACATACACTTTTATATACATGCAATATATATTTTTAATAATTAAATCTCAAATTTTTTTATTAAGATTGAAAATCAATGTTAATAAAATAGTTTTAAAATACAAACAAACTTTTAAAATACAAAGTATCAATTTAAAAAATACTTATACACAATCAATCAGGATAAAACTTATTGGAATAAAAATGTTGGTGCTAATATATGATTTACCCACTACATGGAACTACATAGTACTAACTATATAAAAAAAAATCATTAATAAAAAATAAAATATACATGCTTTTTTTTTTTTTTTTTATATGTCAAAATGGCAGCCGGAAAGCGAACCCGGGACAACTGCTTGGAAGGCAGCTATGCCAACCACTAGGCCATCAATGCTTGACTTATAATGTACATGCTTATTTTTAATTTATAGCTACAAGTGCACATTAAGTAAAATCAAGAAAACAATATATTTAGCATTTAAGAAAAAAAAACTAGAAATAATTTAACGAAAAAATATATTGACAAGAAATAAAATGTATGCAGAAATGTAAATCGATAATAAATAAAATTAAAACCATTTACAGCAGCAAATCTATCAAATAAAAGCAAAGACAAAATGTATGAGGAGGGATTCAAAATTAACCAGAATTTTAAAATAAAAAATTGTTTATTTATTTTTAAGTATTATAAATATAATATCTTTCAAATTAACTATCAATTTGGTGCAATACATTGGACTAAATGTGTTTTTCACTTTACAAAGTAGTCTGGAAATACTTATAAAGTGATGACTCCGTCATTTTTTCTGATCACTTCTAAGTCTGCAAAAAAAGAAAAATTAGAGACATTTTTCCTTTTAACAGATTAAAAAAAAATTGCATGAAGCAAGATCGAACGAATATGGTTAATAGATAAGTTGGGTCATGCTGAATTTAATTAAAAAGTGTTTCATAGTCAAGGCTTTGAGAGATGACACTTTGTTGGGGTGAAGTTTGCACTTTTTCTTTACCACAAAAAAAGATGTTTATGTCTTACAGCATCACATAAATGTTTCAGAATTTGCATACAAAATGCTTGACTGTTGCAAACTAAATCTGAGAGAAAAATGTTGCTTGCATCAAAAAGAAATCACGACTATTTTGACCTTGTACTTTACTTGCCAAGTTTTTTAAGGACATGGAAATTTAACATTTGAATTAAACCACTCATAAATTTGTATTTTTACAAAATCAGCTTGCCTATAAACTGTTTCAAGTATTATAACTATTTTCCATGTCATTTTCTGTAAACGAAAACAGAATATCACACCGTTTGACCGTTTCAGCCATTACACAAAAATCGACAAAAACATGAAATGCACTTTACAAAAAAATGTGCTGTGTGGCCCCACAGTTTCACAGAGTGATATCATTTGGAAGATTGGTGCAGAAGGGTTCCTGCAAGAAATATCTAACAGCAATAAGTATATACTACAACAGGCGCACAAACCAGAAAATGTTTACGGTTATTTTGGTCCCTCCTCATATATTAATGAATTGACTGACTTTCCTTTCTGCAGACCCTGTAAAAGTGGAATAAATTCTTAATTGGAGTTTTTCTTTTTTGCGTATGGTAAAATATCATCGCGACAACAGGGTCTTTACTTCATATTATTCACAATATCATTCCTTAGTCAATATTTTAAATAAAATAATTAAGTGAAAAAAACTTTCATTGGATGTATAAAAAATAATGAAATTATTTTAGCTGACAAAGTAAACACGATGGGTTATTATCATGATCAAGACCACCATGTGCGGTGTGCAGAGCACAAAGGGGCACTGATAACATATAATTTATACGTAAATAAAAAATGTTTTTGGATCTCTTCATTGGTAGAAATACATTCTGGGTGTAAATATTTTTTATTTAAATATGAGAGGCATATTTCTTTTCTAAAACTTGTGACAATTGCCTGAGCGTCGATATTAGAGGCTCGAGCTCAAAAATTTTATTTCATAAAATGGAGGGGGGGGGCACTAAAATTGCCTTGCACAAAGATGCCTCTCACTCATGCAGCAGCATCGGTCATATTTAAATGTTTTAATGTTACGCAATGATATAATACAAAAATAATAAACTCAGCAGAATGCAATTTAAGAGAATGTACACTTTTCATAATGTGTACATGTTGTATTATTCCTTAAAAACATTGCGTTTTAGCTCATTATGTTTGCTTTTAGTTGATAAAATTGCTATCATTAATAGTTTTATTTTTGGAATTTCATTTATTAGGAATTTACATCTCTGTTCACGTTTTATTTTGAACTGACATGTTTGTTTTGGTTTTTTATTAAATAATTGATACACTTTTTTAACGAGAATAAATGTCAACATTTTATTTTAAAGGGAAGTACTATTTAATTCCAATTAGTGGATAGGCTGCTCTATATGCATTCTGAAACCATGACGAGAGTTTTATTTCATATCACTCCATGTTTAATGAATCTATACCTTGAAATTTAAAAGTAATCAAAGTTTAAACTGATGACATTATTAAATCTATATATATATAATATTTAAGATTGTTCGATGTTTAATGCCTCTGTATCCTATAATTATGACATTTTTAAATATAAAGCAAAGCATTTTATTTGTAGATCATTCTACATTTGAAATTTGTACCTTGAAATTTCAATCAAATATTTATTTCAGCATTTCTAAATGCAGAGAATTTTTACACTGAGTTCTATAACCATTCCAATTCCAAAACGAAAAAAAAAACTGCCTTAGAAATGAATTTTGGAATGATAATACTAACCAATCTGCGAACTAGAAATACACCTACATATAGAATATACTAATCCAATTTTCTGTTTATTTGATATTTTGCTATGCTGTCTTTTAATTTCTTCATCAGGAAACTTTTCTTTCTGAAATCTAACTGTAATTCTCCAATGTATTATATTCTCTGCCATAACTTCCGAACAAAAACATCATAAAACAACCTTTGAGAAAGTCTTGGAACTTTTCATTCATTTTACATGTCCAATCCAACGAAGCTATGATTTTACAATCGTGGACATAATATTACTGCATCCAGCAAGCTGAAGAACATACCAATTGGTTTTTTGATCTTGCCATTGTATTTTTAAAATTTTATGAGCATTCTTAAATGAAACTCTTCTAATTGAGTGATGGTAAAATACACTTCTCTTTCACCAAATTGAGCAAATGATAAAAAAATTATTTTAAAAATAAAAATAAAAGATTTATATTATTTCTATCTATAAAGCAATTTTTTTTTTTAAACTTTGATATAAGATAAACAAATAAAATTCAATCATTTTCTATTAAATTAAAATTACTGATAATTGCATTTTCCTTTTGCATCATTTACTTAACAATTTGTTTTTATTGATATTAATATAACTTTGAAAAAAAAAAATTTTTTTTAATTTAAAAAAAAAAAAGAGAGAGAGACTTAAATATATTTTAAGACATATTAAAACTGTTTTTCAACTTTAATTAAAACCATCCCTATACAGCAAAAAAAAAAAAAAAGATATGATGAATAGTTATATATATATGTCAAAGCTTTGACCTGGAAGTGAACACGAGCCTGCACTTGGAAGACAGCTATGCTAACCGCTAGGCCACCAACGTTTGACATGATGAAATATAGTTAAATTATAAATTTATATAAAAATACAAAATAATATTACAATAAATCTGGTATGACTTAATAAAGTGCATAATTTATTAGAATCAATAATAAACAAAAAAAAGATTATACAATTAAAAAACAAAACTGCCATATTTGTTCACACCATTATTAAATAAATGATTAAATAAATATCAAGATCCCCCCCCCCTCCCTCACCAATAAAATTAAATATTTTAATACACTCATTTGCTTTTATAAATCTTAATACGTTGTGCAGTGAGATTGCTTTTTAATGGGGCTAAAAAAAAAAAGAGTGACTCCATGGTTAAACGAAAAGATGATATACTAAAAATATATAAAAAAGTAGAAGACTTTAAATAGTACACTGCTTGATAAAGGCCTTTTCAACAACTCAATAAAAATCAGTAAAGAATCCATTCTTCATTCAGGCTTGCCAATTTCTAAGTGATATTTTTTTTAGCCTTTAATCATTAGCTAAAAATAGTTACATGCACATTCACCGTACAATATTGAATGGCCAGCTAGTTTGGCTATGGGCCTGCTATCTGGAAAAAAAAAAATTCTAAGCTTGATTGAAGTTTGAAATTTTTTTACAAGTTTTAATTAACCTGGATTTGAACTCGGGTCATAAACAGAGCAGATGGCTGTACAACTATTACACTACACGAACTATCGAAATTGATCAACTACATTGGAATGTTGCCATTGTAGAGAGTGTATTGTTATAGACTATATATATGTATATACATACATACAATTACAATATATAAAAACCAAATGAAAAAAAATTAAGATATAAATAGAAATTGTTAAAATCATCATTTTCATTTCTAAAAAATATTATAACTGATGTCATTTATGTTACTATGTCTTTCAATTCATACAATAGTAAGTTTTTAATTTACCATACAAACTTATTTAGTAGCATAGAAGAGGAAACATTGTTCTAAAAAAATTTCACAAATATAAGATAGTTTTAGTAAAGAAAGAGATTTGAACTTAGGATTTTTCAGACTATATTCAACCTCCATCTCAATCAACTGACACACATGACCACATACATGCGGAAAAAAAAGATGATCCCTAATATACCAATTTCATATAGAACCAGCATTCATCAGGTGGGCGAGATCAGAATCTCCCACATCTATATACAGTCAGTGCTATTCAACCATCCATTTCATTGAAAAACTAATGACGGAAAGCTCAAATCCCTGTATGATTACAATATCCAATTCACCAACAGCTTTGAGCATTCCATCATTGGCTTTCAATGGAATGGATGATTGAATAGTTGGAAAGATGAGAAGATTGAGGCCTATCCATTAAAGTTTAAGGAATTTCTGTCTTAATATAAGCAGAGTACTGACTGTATATACATGTGGGAGATTATGATCTGCTCGAACTGATGAGTACTAGTTCTGCACAAAATAGGTGACCGTCCATCTTTTTCATATATCTGTGGTCCTGTGTGTCAATGAGAAACGAATATAGGCTGAAAAAAACCAAGTTCAAATCCCTCTTTTTGTATATTATCACTATTGCATTTCCAGATAGATACTATGTGTATATAAGCATCTAAAATTTTACATTCCATTCTATATCTTACTCTTCCATATTGTACACTCTCTTTGATAGGATACAGATAATGTTATCAGAACTTTATTTCAACACCGATTAAATTTATGTGATAAAGAGTTAATAACTTCTTTTAATTGTATTCACGTATATATTCTTAATAATTAATTCCCAAATTTATCTATGCCCAATAGATGAATCTATATTTCATTATAGATTATGAATAAATGGACTTTATTGTGACCACGCTCATTAAAAAAAAAAACAACAACACTCTATTACTTCTTTAAAATTAAAAATAAGTAATGCGCCAAAATTATCTTTAAAAGACAAATGCTTTATTTGTGTCAGCTGATATTTACTTATTAAAAATAAAGCAAAGAAAAAGTCCTTATTAAAAAAAATTAAAGTTCATTTTACAAATGCAGTTCATATTTTTCAATTATTTCCACAGAACAATGCATATATATTAGACAAGATGTTATTACATTTATATGAAAAACCAATAATAAAATATATTAAAGTACTTACTTGTGAACTCAGCTTTTATATATCCAAACTTATTATTTCCGATTGCGCTCTCTTTCTCAAGCTTCGATTTTTTTTTTTTCAAACTTTTTTATTAGTCAAAATATAAAACCTGAAAAAAAAAAAAATTAAATTAAACAATTGCATAAATTAAAGTATAATGCCTTTTTTTTTTTTTAAATTCAATTTTCAACATCTACAGTTATAAAAAAATATTTTAAAAACCTCTGAATTCTTTTTGTTTCTTGGTTCAAACTGATGACAAATTAAATTCAATAAATTTTGAAAAAATATAATTATTATAATTGTTATGTAGGCAAGGCTTGACTGATCAATTCTGACGCTTCAAACAAGCCTTAAAAACTGTGCATTTATAAAATTATTGAAAAGGCTTATTTTAAATGAGCTGGTAATGGATGTACAAGAATATATTTTCAAATATTTGTGCGTATTTCAGTTTGATACCTGAGGCAGTTGCTTCACTGCATCGCCTATGGGATCAGCCCTGTATGTATGTGTAAACATTTATGCAAAATCATATTTTAGAAGATATAAAATAAAGCAGTCATTATATGATATAAATAGGTAAAGCGGCTTGTAAATAGCCTACTGTAAGGTGGTCTTTTTCAGCCATCTCTCCAAATACACATGTATAGACCAGAAACAATAAAAGAGGTACTTTCACCAGGCTTATCAGCTGCCAAGTAGTTTAAACAGTTTTCTACTCTTGCTTTAACCTCTATCTAAAACTGTGATATTATTTGTTGACTCATATTGGATTTGCTATCTGAATAAAAAAAAATCTAAGCTCGATTGGAATTTGAAAAAAAAAATTCAAAATTTTATCCACATTTAAATTTAACATCAAATTATGGGTACGGAAATCAGATGTATTAATCATTAGACCGAAAAACTAATCTGATTAGCATTAATTACATATTGTGATCTTTTGATTAAATACAACTCCTTAATTTTGTTTATTACTATGTTGCTCATATATTAAAATATTAAATCTTTGGGGAATATAAATATGACCAGATACACTTTGACGTAAATAAAATGGTAAATAAAATGCTAAATAAACCGTTTGATCATCCAATGCTTTCTTATTCACATAATTATGCTGTTGTAAATGGTATTTCATAATTATTCTTTCTTTTTTCAATATACTCAGTACTATACCCTGAACCCTGGCAACTAATAGAATATGTAACACAACATCTGTTTTATATTTAGAATTATTCATTATCCTTTTAAGATTTAATGGAGTTTGCCAAGCTATTTTAAAATCCTGACTCATAATTTTTATTAACTTATTGTGCATACTAGGTATATGGGCTACAGAAATCCATCTTTTATTATCCTTATTTACTCTAACATAACTAAATCTCTTTTTAAAATGTTCTAATATAATTCTACAAACTATATTATTATCATATCCAATATTTATCAAATCCTGAGTGTATCTTTCAATATTATTTTTTTGGTTAGATTCATGAGAACATAAACACTGATTCTGATGTAAAAATGTCTTAAATCCAACCATCTTATAGTGCATATGACATCAGATGAATAAAATTCCTAAATGTTTAATTATTATTATATATATAAAACCTTTATCACAGAGGCAAAACTTTCCATACAGTAATGCCATTCAGTGCAAGCCAGAGTAATCAATGAATGCAGGAAGGTTTGTGCATAAAATCCCTATTTAGTGTCTAGTCATCCAATATCCCCAAATTAGTTTCTAGCTTGTGGCTTTCATCAGTGAGGAGCCTTGGATCTGAGAGCACTGCACCTAGATCTTAGGATCTAATGCAACCCCCCAGCAGCCACCTTTTACTTTTTTAGCTAACTATAAAGCTTTGAGGGATTTTATGCACCAACCTTCCGGCATCCATTGATTAGTGTGGCTTGCACAGAGTGGCGTTACTGTATGGAGAGTTCTGCCTGTGAAAAACAGCTTGTATAAGCATAAAGATTGGTGATCATGTGATGTTTGATGATTTAAAACATTTAACCATATATGATACCATTAAATCTAAAATACTTAAGTAATCGGTGAATATGAACTCCATTCACTATTGAAAGTGTACTCCCACTGAGCATTGTTAAAATATGAATGTCCATACTCAATTGCAATTCATGTTTATGCATGATGCTTTCATATTATTTTTAATTACTACTCAATGTTTTAGCCATTTAAGTTACTTACATTTTTGAAAGACTGACTACCTTATTGTTGTTTTTTTTTTAATTGTTCAGTTTAATCTGTTTAAAAATGAACTCAAAGAAGATTATAAGCTCTCAGAGTCAAATATGTATTGATAGAGAAAGAGAAGTACATGAAATGAATTAGTAAAGTGATAAGTGTCAAAGAAAAGAACAAAACAAATGGTAATGAAAATAGCACTTAATGCACATTTAAATATTACACTTATTTAACTTGCTGTAATAAATAAAAAGATTTTTTTCCATTTGTTTTAAATTAACTTTCCCTAACTGCACTTAGTAAAAGTGAACAAAAAAGCTAATGAAGAGATACAATCACTAATGAATTTGAAGGTGTATATGCACCAGTAGTAATCTGTGTTTATTGTACTATTCATTTAATTAACTAAGCAAATGATATCAACTTTATAATGAAAATGTTTTAAACATGATACTTTCTAAGCGAAATATTTTTCTGAAATTGTCAGGACCTTAGAAAAACTTGTAATTCCAACTGGATAGTGTGAATATGTTTAAATATAAATATATGTTTGTATAAGATCATACCAAAATGAATAAAAATAGTTTATTGTAAATGAAAAAAAAAAAAAAAACTATGATTATCAATTAAAATATTTACCAATATGAAAATCATTTCACATCTTGAAAATTGAAGGCAAATTCCTCTATAAGTTTAAATCTAAACATTAATGAATACTAGACAGTAATTCAAGCTCTCACACAAATCTCCAGGATAAACTGTATAACTTCAAATAAAGTAAAAAGGTAAATATATAACCAAAACAGGCTGTAAAATGTTTGCTATTAACTAAAGGGAGATCTAATAAGTTCTATTTAAGATCGTTAAGAAAGTGTGTAGAACAAATTCCTGGTGTTGATTCCATATGTTATCTTTGTAGCAATTATTACTATGTGATTATTCATATGATAAATGAGCATTAGCCAGCGTAACAACTTTTGCTGGTTTAATTTAATACAAAAAAACATTATGGTTTACGTTCTCAGGCACCTAATAATTTTTGTGACATCAGTTGTGTTTTCTTGAAGACAAGAAGTATGTTTGTGTGGCAGACAAAAATTAAGGCTCTTATATCCTAAGGCCTGTAAGGTCATCAACTAAGGCAGAAGGTGATAAGAATGACTAGTTTATGAACCAGAACTGTCGCTCGGTAATAACTTACCTACCTACAACCATAGATTAATTGCTTCAGAGAAAGAATCAATTAATTTAAAGAATACATCATCATTTTCAACCACTATTAATCCACTGCAGGATAAAGGTCTCTCCAATTTCAATCCATCTCCGATTTCTAGCCTCTTGCCTTCACATCATCCCCACACACTTTCTTATTTTAACCATCTATCTCACATGTGGTCTCTTTCTAGATCTTTTACAATCTCTTGAAATCCCGTTTAAGATTTCAACTGTACATCGATTATCATCCTTCTAAAAATATGTCCATCCCAACTCCAGTCTCTTAAATCTTTCAATGATGACACCAACACCTGTTTGTTCTCTTTCCCATGTATTTCATTTTCAATCTCTTCTTTTTACTCCTAATATGCATCTCTCCATAATTCTTTGAGTGGTCTGAAGTCTTTGTATTGCTCTTCTGCTAAGTGTGCAAGTCTCAAATCCATAAGTAAGAACTGGTAAAACACATTTATTAAAAACCTTCCTTTTCAAACACACAAGCATATTTTCTTTTAATAACAAGTTATTTCTCTAAAAGCACTCCAACCAAGTATAATTATATGTCTAATTTCAACCATTTCCATCTGTAATAATAATCTGACCAAGGTATTTGTAATTATTAACTTTTTCTAACTTATCATTATCAATCTTTATTTTCATCTTTTGAGAAAATCCATTGAACATTACTTTATTCTATTTAATGTTCACCTTTAGTCCTACTTTCTTTCTTTCATCTGATAACTTTTGCAATATTTCCTGAAGCTCTGAAGCATTATTTACAAAAACAACTACTTCATCTGCAAAATCTAAATGACTTAAATAATCTCCATTTATTTTTATTCTTATAGCTTCCCATTTTAATCCACAAAATACTTCTTATAGCACTTCTGTAAAAAGTTTTGGAGATATAGAGTCACCATGTTAAACGCCCTTCTCAATGTTAATCTTCCTAGTATCATTATGTAATCTAATTATTGCTATTGCATTTTTATAAAAATTCTTCAGAATATGAGAGTACCCTAGATCTATATCTTGATGATCCAATGCTTTAATCACTGAAAAAATGCTTATACAATCAAATGCCTTTTCATAATCTATAAATCCAAAGCATAATGGCAACTCATATTCATTGGTCCTTTCTATAACTTCTCTCAATACTTGCGATATAATCCACTGTACAAAAACCACTTTTGAAACCTGCTTGTTCTTTTGGTTGGTTGAAATCCAAAATTGTTTGTAGATGAATTGTAATTGTCTTAGTAAAAATTTTACATAAAATTGATAAAAGACTGATAGTTTAATTTCTTATATCTTTGTTCTTGTTAAAGAATTAGCTAATATAAAATGGATCATTGTTAGAATTTGTCAAGTTAATTAAAAGGAAGGGTGAAAAGATAACTGATTCAAAAAGTGGAGATGAATTTTACTATAAAAGCACAATTATCGGAAACACAAGTAAGGTAGAAATCTTTATAAATAAAAAATGAAAGAACATTTTGGAGATTGATATATTGGATACAAGATCAAGAAAAGTTATTTAATTAATGGAAAATACTAACTGCACATAATTAATGTCATGACAAGTTTTCATTGTGATGAAAAAGAAGAGATTTTTATATAGATCCGCAGAATGCTTTTAGCGAGATCAGACAATATTTTAAAATCGCCACGGAAGATTTTAGGCTAACAGTTGAACAATGCAAGTGCTACGAATTCCAAAGGATTCGAAATAAAATCCAAAGCAAAAATGGAGGTGGAAGCATCCAAATAAAGATAAGAGAAATATTTCGACTAGTAAAAAATATGGATTTCAAAACTAAACTGTAATTAAAAGATTCAACAGAGAAAGTGGTAATTGATTAGTGGATCTATGATAGACATTATCACAAAGCTAGAGAAAAAAAACGTTATTAAGAGAAGCAATTCACTTATAAATTTTGAATTGAAACAAATATTATATGAAAAAACTAAGAAATATGAAAATACTTAAAAATAATTCATTAAAAGAATTAAATATTTAAAGCTCTGTAGAATGGAACAGGTATTAAAAGAAAAGATGTTTAAGCAATAAATAGAAAAGATAGTTTATTATTACTAAAATGAGATATCATGAAGTATATGAAAGAAGAGTTCTACATAAGCCAATATAGTAATATAGGACATAAAAACATAGTAGCTACTACAATCTCATTTTAAAAGATGAAGAGATGAAACATGCAATTAAATTGTGAAAAATGAAAACGTTCTAAGAAATAGTTTTAAAAAAGGAGATAAAGAAACAATGTGCCAGGTGATTTAAAGTGGTATTGATATCCGGAGAAGAAAAAAAAGATATTAGAAATTGGAGACCGATCAGTCGTTATCAATGTCAGATCATTACTAAGATAATCACAATTTATCTGCAAAAAATTTAAGTATCTAACCAACCAAAATACACAATCTAGATTTAACAAATGGTTATAAAACAGTAGACATTCTCCAAAAAACAATAACTAGTGTACAGGAATTACCATTATGCTTTGGATTTTTAATTAAACTTAAGAGAATACCCTGGAAAACTTGCAAAATATTTATAAATATGCATGAAAAGTGTAGAAGGGACTTACTTAATTTTAAATAAATAATGTATTATCTGTACTTAGCTTCTGTAATTTCTTAATTTAAAAAAGTAACTAAATTATTTAAATTCTAAACATTATAGACTTTTAAAACGTTAAAATAAATAAGTGATCCCATAGTTAGATACTTGGAAGGTCACTTGATATTCAAGCATTTGACTCTAAAACACTTCTATTATGATTA
Source organism: Epiperipatus broadwayi (assembly GCA_028023455.1). NCBI lineage: Eukaryota > Metazoa > Onychophora > Udeonychophora > Euonychophora > Peripatidae > Epiperipatus > Epiperipatus broadwayi. The sequence goes on along the minus strand of JAQFVV010000083.1, from coordinate 3,622,908 downwards.
AAGCTTTCAAACATTAAAACATAAAATTAGGATATTGTTAAAATTTCAATAAATATTCATCAAAATGCAGTAACAATAATTAGATTATATGATGGCACTAAGAACATTAACATTATAAGGATGTACAAGAATGATTACATATCTTAAAAATTTTACACCCAGTTTGCAATAAATATTTTGTAAATATTGGAAGTTACAGGAGTCTAAATAAATGGAGATTTTTCAAGTGATCTAGATTTTGCAGAAAGCGTGAAAGTTGTTGCAAATATAGCTTCCGAACTTCGGAAAATGTTTCAAGAGTTATCAAATGAATGCAGAAAAGTGGAATTAAAGACAAATTCTTAAGAGAACATATTATGTTTAAGCATTTCAGTTATGTTACTCACTTGAGAATTGATCTTAAAACCTTCAGTTCCGAGTCCAAAATGTTACCACTGTCTAGATTTCAGAGTGTTAATTAACACCAATAAATACTTTGATTAAACTGTTTTACTAGTACAGACAGAAATATTATGCACAAAATTAATTATAGAGTTAAAGTTGTATAGAATGCTTTTGCTAAAGTAACTTTATATTAAAGGAATATGTATCTATGTGCTTGAAAAAAATCACTTTTGGTAAGAAGTGTTTTAGCAGGGCTTATAAATGGATCTGAGATTTGGATGACTAATAGAAGTGCAATACAGACATCAGACCATATAGTAACATATGGGCAGATGTATGTTGGGATAATAATTCAAAAATGAAATATATGAATAAAATTCCAAACACGTGTCACTAATATCATTGAAAGAATTAAAATCTGAAATGTAGCTGGACTAGACATGGTAATAGATGGGCAGCTAAAATTTTAAAGTGAATCCCAAAATATTATAAAATATCTAGAAGATATGTATCTGAGATATTGAAGCTCTCTAATGACATGGGGCAAAAAAGCTATGGATCAGAGAGACTGTTTAAGCTTTGAGAGATCTTCACTACTGACAATGTTTGAAAATAGTGATGATAACCAAAATAACTGCAAAAATTAATTAAAGCTTAATAGCTTTAGTAATAATAAAAGGTCATATGTCACATGACATATATATAGCTTACACTTACAAATATGTAAAATTAAGAGCATGCCAATTAGCTCTAAACAAGCTTTTTTTTATTTTATGATAAATGCTACTACAAGAGAAGACATTCAAATCATTTTTATCTTGGATTGTCCCAATCCCCAGACCGGTTTTGATCTATGGGTCTCTTCAGTGAGGAGTTGGGACATTAGATTTAAAAACCAACTCAAGCTAAGCATTTATCTAAAAGTTATGTGACCAAATAATATGTTAAAGAGATTAAAAATCAAGAGAATAAAAGACAGAAGTTAATGCCATTTTTTCAAAATACCGATATTTTGTTTTTGTTATGTAAAAATGTACCTTACAAACAATAAATTCTATCAAATATTAGTATTGTCAATACAAATGGTTAAGCAACTACAAATATCTTTGTAAATGCTGTGACCGTTTGTTTGTTTTTTAATCATTTTCATCCCAAAAATATAAATAAAATTTGGCTTATTTATGTTAAAGTTATCAATAACAGATCACTAAAACACTCATAATAAGTGTTATGGCCTTTTTATTTTTAAACAGTTTCCAGGGATTATAAAATGTTACCAAAAAAAAAATGCTTCTTAAAAGCGATAAAACTATGAGTAATATTAAAGACATTACAGTTTACATTCAGTCTCTAAGCCGACTACGCAATATCCTAATAAATGTTGTGATCTTCTTAAACATTACACAAAATCGTGGATGAATGCAGATACAGTATTCTAGAAACTTGGTAATAGTCACAAATCATAATTAGTTTTAAAAAAAAACTATTTCTAATTCATTCTGTTTAGAGTTGTATTATTCTAAATTATATGTAATATTTACTAACACAAAGACTATTTTCCATTTTTTATACTTTTATCAGTGCATCGCTCATCTTAACTCCATCATATTAATACGGTGGCAATGAAATGAAGGCTACACTGATGAAAACAAAAAACATGAAAATGTTAAAACTATTTAAAGAATACTTACTGCACCTTGAAATATTAAATTTATATTATAAAACATCTATACTCCACATAACTTAGAGAATCTATGTTTCATTAAACTTTCACACTTTTAAAATAAAATATAATACTGTAAGTTATTTACAAATGAAACTATTGTAGCTTGCATTACTAAAGAGAACAGGAGATTTGAACCCAGCAGGTGAACTGTTCTTTTAGACTTAGCAAAACATATGCCCTATGAGATATAAGACTTTAATTTATGCTATGATAACAGATAGCTGCCTTACAAGCCGTTGTCCCAAATTCGTTGTCCCAAATTCGTTTCCCGGCTGATGATTTGACACTTGGAAAATATAAATATATTTTAAATTTAGTACTATAGACAACAGTATATTTCTATTGTACAGACATACATATGCATATCATGCAATTTTCTTAATGATAGAAGAGTTGCCCTCCACCCCCACCCCCAAAAAAATACCAGACAAAGAAACAAAAATGAAAAAAATATCAAATAATCTAATAAAAAATACATAACAATAATTGTGAGTTATAATTTGATTTTATATTAATTATGACTAAAACCAATTACAGTATTAATTTATAATGCTTATTTTTTAAAAAAATGTTGTAAAGATAAATAATCACCAAATGATCAAGTGTGTCAGTAGTATGAGATAGCGTGGATAGTTGAGGATCGTGTGAAAGTCTGAGTTCAAACCCCCCATATATTACATATTGGAGTGCAGGTATGAAAACGCCTGTACTGTAGAAAAAAATTCATATATTAAAATGTTTTAAGAAAAAACGAATATATACAGTATAGAAAATTTGTTTGAAAAAGAAGAGGGGTGTGGGGAAGTTGTTAGTTCCTTAATAAAAAATAAATGTCAATCAAAATGGAGACTGCGCTATACTGTATATATATATAAAAAAAAAAACATTACCTTTAGTTTTTCTTTTTGTCTCAAAAAATCAATAAATAAATAAATTACACAGTTACGAATATTAAAACAAATTACAGTACAATATATACGACAAGGTTTCAAAAGTAGTGTCCAATATCAGTGATAAAAGATATCACTTTTGAGGACAAAAATTCCAAAACTATAAACTTTTTCACAACTACTTGTTTTAATACTTTTTATCCATAAGTATTTACAAAATTAATATAGATAGGTGTGTGGTTTATTGTGCATTCAAAAAATGTAATGAATCAGCGTTTTACCAACAGTACTGAAATTAATAAATACTAGAATTTGAATATTATTTACATATAACATCAGTGCATGTAATTAAATATTTATTATTGTGCCGAGATTATGATGTAAAAACATCAAAAATGCAATAGACAAGAAGTTTAAACTACTATCAAAATTTAAAGCTTAATATATATCTCTGGAACTCTAAGAATTATATATACAATATTTTAATGCAAAATCAAGATTTCTAGAAATCTTATAGAATAGCAAACTATACACAAAAAATTAACAATTCTTCAATAAGTTTTGTAGGGTAGAGTACTTTATATAAAAAATCAATGATTCATTATCCTAAGTCACAAATATGTAAATACTTTTTACAATTATTTGAAATATATCAGCATATATATATATGTATTAATTATAATAATCAGCAATGGAGATGGGTAATAAATTCATTTTATTTAATGAAGTGATCTCAATCTTTATTTCATGTTATAATATGTACATATATGTATATAAAACTTTGTTTTCTAATTCTATTAAAAGAATATTATCTTGAAACATGTCAAAGTTACATTTTTAATGTAATTAAAATTCTTCACTTCTCATGATAATGTACTAATAATTTCTACTGATATAGGTCAGTATTATATAGATATTTTCTTTTATAAAGAAGTGAGTGAAAATATGTATACACATATTTGTAAACAAATGTGTGTATATATATATATGTATACAATGGCAACGTAAATATTTAACAATTGTTATGCTAAAATATAATTACAAATAGACAATGCAGTTAATGAAAAATATTTATATATGTTGGCAAGCTAAATAATTTACTTCACTTATAAATAATATATTTTTACAATAATCAAAATATTCCATCTGATTCGTATATATATATACACACATAGTATACTTTATAATTGTAAGTTTTTGCAATCATTTTTAATCTAAGATCTAGTTCACATTTATATAACTTTTCAACTTAGCAAGAAGTAAAAATTAGGTTTAAATCAAATAAATTAATAGAGTTTGATGAATACCTTTTGTTACAAGAAGAAAATAAACACTGGAAAGCGGTTATCCTAATCATGTACTGTCATTAGAATCTTAAAATATTCGAGAACCCCATTCAATTTCCAAATCACTAATATTTCTAAAATAATAATCTTCATATATGCAAATATTTTCATTTGATTTACAAATCTTATTTGCAGGTTCATTAAAATGAATTCTAGAATTTCTGACTTGTAAAAGTTTTTTATAGTAAATGTATATAAAGAGTATTATTTTTACTTCAGAAATATTATTATATATATCATCAGCACTACCTATTCAAATAGCCATTGTTTGTTTACGAATTTTTTAAAATTAACTATAATACCAATTCATTGCATGAATGTTTAATTCAAAAAAGAATAAAAATTTACTTTCAAAATATTTTTATCCATTTAACATGTTTAGCATAGTCCTTAAGATTTTTTTTTTTTCTCATGTGTCATAGCATCAGCCGGCATTGCTTGACTAGTCCTTAAGATTTATCACAAAATTTCCTTTCAGAAAACATACATTTTGTGAAACTGAGTTAAAAAAAAAAAAATTAATCCAAAAGATCTTTCAAAAATTAATAAAATGAGATCTATATGCTTCTTCATACTTGTAAAGTAATTATTTATAGATTACAATTTTCAATATTTCAAAATTTAATTTTCATTTCAAACATAAATAATCTTTCTTCAATAAAATTTATGTATATCTAATATATACATACATTTACATAAAATGAGTAAATTTAATGCATACTATATAAAGAGATTCTACAAAAAAGAATATCTAGTTTAATTTCATTTTATTATAATTTTTAAATACTTTTGTCTAAGTTAAATAATCTGTTTGGTAAATTTTAAAATCGAGATTTAATATATTTACATCCAATAGAATTCATTCAAATTTTGTATATGTGTTATAAATTACTGACAATGTGATATAATAATAAAATATTTTAGATAGGTTCTCTAGTTTCTTTATTATAGAGGGCTTGACAAATCAAATTTCAAATATGTTGATATCAATTCAATAAGTTTTCAGTAATGTGTGTGAGAGGGCAGTAAATAAATATAAACATTAGAGCTGCCCTCTTCATGTTCAAAGGAAATAGCATATAATAGCTAACTTTTGTTGATAAACAATAATTAGAATAGAATATATACTGTTTCTTGATCAGAACGTGTATAGTACTTATCAAAACCCACCTACATATAACACAGACATTTTTATATGTATATTATGTATATATAAATCAAAATTATAATATAAGCAAAATTTTAAAAAGTAATACTATCATTATTAATAATAAATGGTGAAGATATTTGTTTTATTTTATGGAGTATTTTCTTATGTACTTATTAAAGCAATAAGAATAGGAAGAAAAAAAAACTATTTCCTACTAAACTTTTATCTTTAACACAAAGAAAATGACCAAATAAGTACTGGGGATTTATTATTATTATTATTTTTGGTAACTTTTTGTCTTATAGAACAAAAGACTCCTCTCTTTTTCAAGAAAATTATTATCTCCCCAATTATGTTAATGCTTAATATTCTGAAATCTTATAAAAACTTTACTTTTAGAACATATTTTATTAAGCAAAATACTGTATATCAAATTCAGAAAGGATAATAAAGGAAGATTAAAATATATGCTGTTTCAACATAAACTAAAAGCATTTTATTAATAGATGTAATTTGTGCATTCAGAGAAGAAAAATGGCTGCCAAATATTAAAATTTACAATATTTATTGAGTATTTTTTTGTTGATGTATTACATTTTTGTTTGTCTACATTTTACTTTGGATAATGTATAACTGAAATAGCATAATTAGACATAGTGTAATTCGCAGTTCATGTATATTTTTTTTGAAAAAAAGTTTACACTAAAAAGTGGTTTAGAATTAAAATAAAAATCTTGATTTCTTTTTATTTTAAAACTTTCCTTTTTTAAATAAATAAAACTATATTGTAAAGAATTTTTAATGTGTGATTTTATTTTTCAAATATTAAACTAATGTTTGAATAATTGCAAAAAAAACCCTAAATGTTAAAAACTTAAAAATAATATATATATAATATTTATAATAAATGTTTTTTTATTTACTGTGGACTAAAAAGCTAAAAATAATTGTTTATTCATCAAAATTAGGTTTTTTATATTTAACTTGAAATAAAAGTATGTGTAGGAAAAAAGGTACAGAAATTAATTAATTCAATCCGATATTATATAAAATAGGAATTGAATTAATTAATTTCTGGATACCCATGCTTTTATTTCAAGTTACCAAATGTTTTCAGCCCTTTTAATCCACAGTAAATAAAAGCATTTTTTATGTATATTATTTACAAATTATATTTTTATAATTTTTTTTTTTTTTTAATAAACAAAATATTTAAATACAGAACTTACTAAAAATTACAAGAGGGCATTTCAAATTTCCGGATTAATTGATTATTCTTATTTTAAATGACAATTTGCTCAAGTAACATTTTTATTTAATTTTGAATAAATTAATATATACTGTATCATTTTTAAGTAATCTTGGGGTTTTTACACACTTTTATATACTCTATTTACAAGCATATATGATTAATCAAATCACACTTCCTTTTCTTAATTGAACAAGAAATGTTAGAAAAACTAGACTATATTTCTTGATTAATCTACCTCTAAGTATGCAACATATATATAAGGTCAAAGCAAACCATAACTAGCGGCAGTTTTTTTTTCTATTTGTTATTTCTAAGCGCCAGTGCTTAATGGACAGTGTCTGTAAAGCATCTGTCATATAGTCAATTAATGGAGACCAAAATGCCCCAATTCTTGCTTCAGCTTTGATTTACAGACATTAATTAATTAATCTAGTGTATTGGTATTTATAAACTAGAAAATCTAAAAGAAAGATTGCTAGCTGGCATTTAATACATAAATTTAATAAACAAATAAGTAAAGATTAGAATTATAAATTTATTTATTAATTCTATCCTATAACAAATTATTAGCATTAACATATAACACACTCATATATAAAGTATTGTTACAAATAATTCATCAATATCTAAGCTATAAATAACTATATTAATCTTGAATATTAGATAGATTCTAAATTCCTTCTTAATATTAAATACTAACTCAGTTCATGCATTAAGAGTTTGTCTATTTTAGTTAAAATTATAAAATGAATATACAGTTTTTATTTATTTTACCAGGACTTTCTGTGGATAATTATTAATACTAGATGTAGGTATATCACGGCCGTGGATTTTTCTTTCTTTGAGATCCATTTGGTACAAATGAAGTAAGGTTTTATTAGCTTGTTGGGGACTGATCCTTGAGTAGGGATGACATTGGGATCAAAATCCTCTATCGACCAGGTAATGAAGGAAGTACCAGTGATTGTATCAATTCAGCAATGCATTTAATTAAGATCAAACCCATAGGTAATGATAAACACACAGCGATAAATTTTCCCACAACTTTCCAATGACAAATGTGCAATTTCTTTCTTTAGGATCCTCCAACAATTTTATTTGGTAATGCAAATAAAAAAAAACTATTACTTCAGAAGCAGCATAAAAACAAAACAAGAATAAGAATATTCTCCATGGATCGTACTTTCTTTTTATATCCTTAAGTCCAACTCCATGACGCAGGTCCTGTTTACAACTTTCCTTTCTTTTCTTTTTTTATATTGTCCAGATTAAACTTCTCTCCAGCTTTCTTTCTTTTCTATCATTAACTTTCACATTTTTTTTTATTTACCAAGTTAATCTTGGCAATTTCAATCAGCCACTTTAATTATAGAACAATATTTTCTTTTAATTACAGTTAATTGTATTCCGAATTCCGATTTTATTTTTATCCCCATTAGAGTAGTTACATAATAGTAGTACCTATTGCTTATATAAATAAATAAAAAGATAGTATTAAAATTATATTTTTAAATATAATTTTCTTTTAACAATTCTCTTTTAGATTAATGCCAATACAAGTTGTACTAACAGTAATGGTATAATACCTTCATGGATAAGTGGAAGAACAAAATAAGAGTTTTGGCAGATTTTATTCTCAAAAAAAGTTCAAAAAACATTTTCTTTCAGTTAATTATGCTTGTCCTTCCTAGAGGGCTTATTAGTGCTAACTTATTTGTTTATAGAAGACTATTATTTCAGATTCACCATATTTATTGGTCTTATAAGCCAAAATCCTCTATTTATGCCTACTCATTCTTTACTCTACTGAAATATGCATGCTGACTTCAAACAGTGATGAATGAGCTAGTTAACTGAAAGTCATAGGTATACTATAAAGCATGAACAAAGGGAATATCTCACTTTAAGCACTATAATGTACACAACACCACATAGAAATAAAATAAAACTAAGCTATCCCACATTTTTGCCCACACTCAATCGCTTCCCGAGAGACTTACAGTTCATGGTGCCTAGTCCAGTCCCAGTATATTCTGGAACCCTGCTACCTCGAGTAAGATGGACCATTACAGATGGACCTCCTAGTACATGTGTGTTTGTAGTGTGGAGATATGTTTCCCAACCGAATGACCATGCTGCTCCGTTATACTAACTACACACCCCATACATCATCATCACCGCAGCACAGCCCACACTCAGCCACAGTGACAAAATATAATTTGTTTAAAATTTCTTATTTTAATAAACACAACAATAAGTACATATTCCATACATTATACTTTTTCCCATTAGATAGATCCAAGGTCTTCAGGGTGTAAATATCTGAATTCACATGCTGATGCTATCTAACTGAATAACTTGATGATGACTGTGGTGTCAGATGCTCTCAGTGTTGATCACACCAGTCTCTCCATTTTATGTCTAAATCTTTTCTGGGATGCCTATTGCGAGCTCCAAATGTCTCTCCTGGAGTAAGATTATGAACAAGTTTCTTGGCCCATTATCTTGCTTGGAGAACCCTTACCCTTTTTAAGATACCCTGGGTTGTGAGTTACACTTATAGCATTAACTTGGGCATCATTCCTTCTGGTCTGGAATTTGTTGCCATATTTTGATATCTATTCCCCGCCAGCCTTATTGCTGTCAAAGGCACCGAGTAATTTAGCCATACTATTTTAATCTGGTTCCCAGTTAGCCAGCATGTTGTTAATGCCTGTAGCTTGGTGACCTGTTTTCTAAAAGATTGTCATAGTATGATTCCTACATCTGGTATATTTCTTGGGTCACTTTATGTTTTATCCTCTCTTGGTGGTCTTCATTCTAGTAACATTTTTCATTAGAGCATGCCCATACTGTGCAAAGTTAATAGGTTTCTTGACTACTGATTCTCACCAAGCTTGTGCTGCCCCCTACAAGTGACTAATTGCTACTGCAAACTTATCTCCTTTAGCCATCGCATTTATCTCTCAAGCTCGAATTATATGTTCCATGGGTGATTGACCCTCAGGCTGTAGAAAACCTTTATTTTTAAAAAATTGGTTAACCAAGCTAGGTACGTTTTCTTATTTTTCTACAGTTCTTTGTGTACTCTGGCTTTCTTGTTGCCTTTTGACTCAAGTCATTCACTTCTGTTTGTATCTTTCTCATGAAATCTTCTTGTTCAGACACACTTCCATCTATTTTATTTTCTGTCTTCCTATAACTTAAACCTTTTCCTCACTATCTTCTTTGGTGGTTATTTGTTTCCAATTCTATCTGTTCTACTTTTATGACCACTTAGCTTATTCTATCATCTACCAGCTTCACTGCCCTATCTTCCATTTCATTTAGTTCCACCATGATCTCATCCCTAAATTATGTCATTTCACTCTTGCCTTCATTCTTCCACTCTACTATTAGCCCCCTGAACATTTCCCATATTTCTGGAGTAATATTTTCTTTTACTTCTTTACTGTTGTCTTCTGACATTGTTTTATTAATTTTCTTGCCATTTCTTAATTTTATAAATACTTATACTAATTTTTTTCTGTCAAGTCAAAATAATTCTTTTCTTCTATTAAAAACAAATTTAATGGTCTCTCTACTTAACTGTTTATTACAATTCAATATTACACTCACCAATCCCCCTTCCATTGTCACTCTTGTTCATTAATTCTTTATCTCGCCGTCTATTTGCCTACTTTTAACCTTTAAAATACCTCAACTGATTAAGCCCTTTTAAAACTGACAAGCAAACAAAAAACATTTGAACCACTGAGTACATATTATTATATAAATTTACTTCTATCTCAGATTATGAGATTTATTTTACCAAGTTGAAGTTTCTTTTTGGACATCATTGAATTTGATTCTCTTGTTAGGAAGCCATTGTACTGTTTTTAGGTAATCTTGGGATTTTATATACTTTTATATACCCTATTTACAAGCATATATGATTAACCAAATCACACTTCCTCTTCTTAATTCAACAAAAAATAAGTGTTAGAAAAACTCGACTATATTTCCTGGTTAATCTATCCCTAAGCATGCAACATATACATTAGATCAGAGCAAACTATGATTAGCAGCAGGTTTTTTTTTCTATTTAGTTGTTATTTCTGAATGGCAGTGCATAATGGTCGATGTGGGTAAAGCACCTGCCACATAGTAAATTAATGGAGATTAAAATGCCCCAATTCTTGCTTCAGCTTTGATTTACAGAGATTAATTAATTAATCTAGCGTATTGGTATTTATAAACTAGAAACTCTAAAAGAAAGATTGCTACTTAAATAAGTAAAGATTAGAATTATAAATTTATTAATTCTACCCTATGACAGATTATTAACATTAACATATAACATACCCATATATAAGGTATTGTTACAAATAATTCATTAATATCTAAAACTTCTTTCATATACACTTCAATGCAAACAAATTTTCTTAAAAAACTTATTTTCTTTACAGTTTCAACTGTCCAACAGTCTTCATCAGAGCTACAATATTTGAATAATATAAATACATAACCAACATTTCACATATATATAAAAATACACATTAAATAACTATATTAATCTTGAATATTAAACATTCTAAATTCCTTCTTAATACTAAATACTAGCTCAGTAAGTGCACTGAGAGTTTGTCCATTTTAGTTAAAAATTATAAAATAAATATACAGTTCTTATTTATCTTACACGGACTTTCTGTCGATATTTATTAGTACTAGATGTAGGTATAATCACGGACATGGATTTTTCTTTATGCGAGATCCATTTGGTACAGTTGAAGTAAGGTTTTATTAGCTTGTTTGGAGTCTGATCCTTAAGTAGAGATGACATTGGAATCAAACCCTCTATCGACCAGGTGATGAAGGAAGTATCAGTGACTGTATATATTTAGCAATGCATTTGATTAAGATCAAACCTATAGGTAATGACAAACTCACAGCAATACATTTTCCCATGACTTTCTAATGACAAATATGCAATTTTTTTCTTCAGGATCCTCCAACAATTTTATTCGGCAACAGAAAAAAAAAAAAACCTGTTATTTCAGAAGCAGCATAAGAACAAAACAATAAGAAGAATATTCTCTGTGGATCGCACTTTTTTTTTTATATCCTTAAGTCCGATTCCACCAAGCAGGTCCTGTTTGTAACTTTCCTTTCTTTTCTTTTTTTTTAATCTTGTCCAGATTTAACTTCCCTCCAACTTTCTTTTCTACCATTAATTTTCACATTTTTTTTATTTATTTACCAAGTTCATTGTGGCAATCAGTTTCCATCAACTATTTTTAATTAAAGAACAAAGGTCACGCCTCACATTTTCTTTTAATTACAGTTAAATGCATCCCAAATTTATTTTTATCAAAATAAAATCTGCAAGTATTTTTTTCCCCCACTTAAAGTAGTTACATTAAATAAATAAATAAAAAATATATTAAAATTATAATTCATTTTTAAATATAACTTTATTTTAACAATCCTCTTTTAGATTAATGCCAACACATGTTGTACCCATAATAATGGTACAATACATTTTTAAAATATGGACGTAAAAGAACCTATACCTTTTAACCTATAACAATAGAATTTTCAATTATTATTCACGAGTTTCATTTTTTTGCTATTAAATAGCAACTGGAAAAAAATTATCATTACATTTTTTAAACAAACTTTATATTCAAACAATATGTTTTTAAAACTTTGCACGAAAGTTACGGCAAAACTGTTAAAAAAGAGACATTTTACTTAAATATTACTAAAAACCTGATCCAAATATTAATTAAGCAAAGCAAAAAATACAATATACAGAATGCATTGTAAAAGCATATTCAATAAATATTAAAAATTAAGTATTTTTTGTTTTAGTTTTGTTTTAAATAAAACTTTTTATTCAATTAAAACTATTTATAAAAGAGTCTATTGATAAAAAAAAATAAAAATATATTTATATAAAAATCCTTAGAAACCATTAGACAATCCCAATATAGATAACAATTAACAATCTCAAATTGTTGTCAAGGCAACATCCTTTTAACAATAAAAATAGAATCTCCACCTTTATTTATGGCCCAACATACTTATATAAACACTAAAGATTTTAACTTGACCACAGAGATTGAAATCGTTGATACTAAGAACGGGTTATATTTACCAGTTTAAGGAGGTTTATTTAAATTTCTTAATATCAACAATTTCAATATCTGTGATCAAGTTGCAATCTTTAGTGTCTCTATGAGTATATTGGTCCATAAATAAAGGTGGGGATTCCACTTTTATTGTTAAATAGTGTTTGCCTTGACAACGGTTCACGATTGTTGATTGTTATCTATATTGAGATTGTCTAAGTGTTGACTGCTTTCTAATGTTTATTTATAAAACCATTTAACCTTGATCATTATTACACTTATTATTTACATAAAAATCTGTCTGCAGAAATAACAAATAGTTGTTTTTTTTTTCAAGTGTCATAGCATCGGCCGGGATATGAACCCGCAACCCGGGCGACTGCTCGTAAGGCAGTCACACTGACCTCTTGACCACCAATGCAAGATAAATAACAAATAGTTACATGTAGAAATTCCATTATTTGCTGATCTAATGAAAACAAGCCATACATATTCATAATGTATGCATAACTTCTTTTTCAGAGCTTTCAAATGTCATTCCATTATATGTACTATTATTGTTAAAATAACAAGCTGTCTTCAAAGATTAATTTGTATCTACTAAACGAAACAGTTTTAAAAAGCGTACAGTTCCAACGCTAAATGAATTTTAGAGATTTATAACACAAGCATTAAAAAATGTTATATTTAAAATGATCTAATACTTTTCATGTCTCAAAAGAATTATGATATTCTTCTGATTATGCATGCCAAATTTAAATAATTGATCAACTATACATGATGAAATGTAAAAAAAAATATGAAATGAACTTTATTACAATAAATGATATGACTTTTTCAAAGATATTCCAATACAGAGATCTGATTGAGACTGCAATTATAAAATATGGATTTGCAAAATCCAAATATATAACATGATATAAATTATTCAAGTTGACTTTGTCCCTAAAATTAACATATAAAAATATCAAATTATCAATTAATAAACAATGTGCTAGGGCACAAAACCAGTGCGCAGACATGGAATTTTAAAAGTTAGGTTATACTGTAAAAATAAAAAAGACATGGTCTAAGCAAAGTTCCAAGTCATACGTTTGGAAAAGGTTTCGGTAACAGAATCATTAAGCACTCATAACAAAAACATTTTTAAAAAATTATAGTGATTTGAATTTTCCGTATTATTTGCATTCAGGAAACATAATATTCCCCCAAACGTAGTATTGATATTAAACAGATTAATCTTTAACCAAAATGTATTAATAACAGAATTATTGACCGATAGAAATAATTTGGTCAATAAAAAGTTTGATTAGAATCCTCCAAAAAAAACTGAAAAATTGTGCAGATAAAATTTTCTAACACTGATACTAAACAAGTAACTTACATAAAAATATAAAATCTTTGATCAACAGATAATTTTTAAGTATTTCAATGATAGATTTCAAATTCTTTAAATTTCTAAAGATTATCAAATCATCCATATAAATAATTTGAGATCTATGTAAAGACAAATAATTAAACAACTAACAAAAAACCATGCAAATATTATCCGATTAAGTATACTAAACAAATAGCCCTTTTTCTTCATATCAAATATAAATTTGAAGTCAATCTGTAAAAAATTATTTAATATTTAAAAAAAAACTGTGATGCTCTAGAGACATAGAAGAAGCATAACGAAGACATAAAAAATGTATTTTTTAATTCTTATTATATTGACTTTATCACTAATCTGGTGTATACATTTTAACATTTTAATAGATCTGGTAGGCCATCTTTTATTCACTGTTAAGTGAAAATTAACCAAGCTATGGCCAAGAAAATATCTTGTTCGTATTTCCAAAACCATAGCTACATTTCCTGATTAACTGGTCTACTAATTATTATGACAGGAATTGCCGATGAAGTTAGTTTTAATTTGTAAAAGGCACCATAGTCATTAGACTCCTGACTTCTTTGTATCCCATAATTTTGAAGTAACTAAAAGATCGGGGTTATGCTTTCATGTAACTTTATTTTTTTAGAGAATATTATTCCCGGGGTTTAATCAACAAATATTGGCAAAGGTAAATTATATATTCAAATCTTAATAAACTAACATTAATAGATTTAATAACTAACATTAATAACGCACAATGAATAGTTGATATTAGAAATAAATATTTTTATTCTAACAAATTAAAATATTAAAAACACATTACTAATTAATTGGAAAGATTACATGCACGCTAATCCAGATATTAAATCAATTAATTAAAACAGTTTCACAATTACAGTTCACTTCCAAATTTCTTCTAGAAAGTTCCTTAAACGAAAATCTCTTGAATAAGAAAATTAAAGTCTATATCAGTATTATATTATAAGCTTACAGGAAGAATGGTTTGCAAACTTAATTTAGTCACAATCAGGATATGAATAATCTTAGTTTACCAGTAAGTTTGTGTAGATTCATGGGATCCTGAGCTCATAGAAAGTTTGATTGGTCTCTCCTGCCAGCATCTTCAATTATTGGTCCGAACTATAGCTGGAGAAAAAAGCACGGTTGCGATAACCCTTTCATTGCAAAAAGCGGTATTCACAAGGCTCTGTTTTCATGCTTGCATGACGGCTTGATTCAGCAAGTGGCGTACCTGTGCAGAAGTATATTACTGCCACAGGTTATGCTTGCAGAAACCTCCAACTCTAAGACATGCAACCAGAAGATAAAGAGAAGACCTAGATCGAAGTTGTCCTCTTCTTTTTATACCTCGATCCATTTTTTGAAACTAATGCGCATCTATTTTCTTTGTCCTTTTATCAGCATACAAGATAATATCTTGTACATTCCTTCTTAAATTTAAGTTACAAAGTCTTTTTTTTAAGCATAATTCTGCCATCTTTAATTACCTAAAAAGATTTTTCTAATTGTAATCTTTTTACTTTTAGAATTCTTTTAATTTATCTGTATTAGTAATCTGCATGTCTTTTATTCTTTCCAATTTTAACTTTTATTTTTAATTACATAAAAAAAAAATATGAAGAAAAAATTTAACTTTCATTACACAAACAAAAAAAATTTTAAATGCATCAATTTAAAAATCTTTAAATTTACTTTTTAGCTTTTAAATGCCAATATCTTTGGACCATCTACTTGTAAATGGTACACTGGTAAAAAAAAAAAAATATTTGCCATAGTCATGGAATTGGGGGAAATAGATCAATCTGTAATATATTTTTTAATTTTTATGTAATAAAAAAAAAAGAAATAGATAATAATTTCCATATAGTAATGCTGCAAACAAAATGCTCATAAAATATACTGCTTCATAGATATATGTGCTTAAATAAGAGCTTACAAAATAGTACAACATTTTCTAAATTCATGAAGCTTTTTTTTTTTTTCATTTCAATTCATTGTGAAAAATTCATAAAAAATAAATCACAAAGATATGTTGACAAGAGTGACAAGAAAAATTTTAAAACTATTTAAGCAAACACTAGATGTTAGTTTCTCAACTTTTATTCAGTAAAAAGCAAATGATGCTGTATTTCCAGATTTATCTGAAAGTTTCAGATAAATTATTATTCTTAAAATTAAAAAAATGGATTTCAAATAAAGAAACTTCCTTTACAAAGATCTATAATAAGGTATTTATTTATATAGTGCTAAGTTAATAAACTGTAATTGTAAATTAGCAATTAGGCTAATGCACATGCACTTTACAAATTTTAAACTAAACATAAATGAATACTCTCATTCTCAAACACAAGATAAAGTCTTTATGAAAAGATAGAATGAATCCATTTATCTTTTTGACCCAAACATTTAAGTATAGGCCAATCTTAATTTTTTGGAGATGAGAACATGAAGATATTAAGCAGTCACTTTAAATTACTTTATTATGCTTGAATGAATGATGCTTGCGAAATTATTTAAAATTTACTATATGTTATTCTTAGTTGAAGCGAAATTATTTAAAATTTACTATATGTCATTCTTAGTTGAAGTTAAACATATATATAAGAAGGTATTAACAAAGATCTTTATTTGATGGAAAATATTATTCAAATTATTTCAGCAAATTAGTAAAATGATGCATTATAACTCTTCACAAATTGGTATGTAATGTGAATGCAATATCGTAAATAAGTTATTTATCACCCCATACAATTGCAAAACAAAAATTATATATCAGCAAGTGGGTGATACTCAAAAGGTGATGTCCTATAATGAGTCAAATAGGAAAATCAATATAAATCTATAACAAAAACTAGATGCTGGTCATCACATTTATATAACCAACTAGCAAGGAACAATAGAAATTTTCCTCTGATGATGATAAGGTGATAAGAACTGTATTAATGTGGTGCAGCGAACTTTACAATATAGTCATTCGGGATATGCATAGATTTTAAATATAACTCTCTTAAATTTTTAAGTAATGAGTTTGAGATATCTGGAAGGTTAAATCAATAAACTTGCTTTATTACATTCTGAAACATTCCCATAATTCTTAGAAACTCTTTTTCCAAATTCCTAATTCTTTTATCCTTTGAAATTAAAAAACATACATTCTTATTTGAAAGTAAATGTTAAGTTCTTTAAAAATTTCCAAATATATCGAACAAATACGTAAATCTTATTGGCTGGTTTGTATCTCAAAATACAAATACGTAAATCTTATTGGCTGGTTTGTATCTCAAAATACAAATACGTAAATCTTATTGGCTGGTTTGTATCTCAAAATAGTTGGCATTAAAATGGGGTTTTTATCTTACAGAAACACTACATATTCATTTCCCAATTCAAATATTCTTTCAAATATTTTTACCTTAATAATTATAGTATTCTTGCATGAAATGGTTATTATCTATAATTTGCTTCCATAATATGACATAGTAAAGAGAATGATCATGAATTCAATGTATTTTTTACCTTTACCTAATTAACAATTTAAACTAAATTGTCAAGAACACTAGTTCAAATAATCTTTTTTTTAATAGCAAGATTTTTATGATGAAAATGGCAGTAGGTTGATTTACATTTTAGCACAAAATTTATTCTAAATGATTACTTCAAACTGTGTTTTTATCATTATAATTGCACTATTTACATATACTTCCACACAATAACTAACGTTTAAATCACATTTATTAACAAAGTAATTCTTTGTAATTTTAAAAAAAATTCATAACTAATTGTATTTATTGATAATAAAGCAGAAAAAAAGAACTCATATCCATATCAGTAATATTTGTTCATTCATGAAGTTCAACAAAAAATATTTGAATAGTTTTATTTATTCCTAAATTGGTCTTATAGCCATTTCTTGAATACCATGAATTATGATGTCATTGAAAATACTTTAGCTTCACTATAATTATCATTGACAAGAATTTTTGTATGCTGAGCAAATTGATATTCTAACTTATCAGGTCATAAAGCATTAATATTTACGTGTGCAATGTCAAAAATTTAATTCTATGAACTTTTTTAATTCAATAACCTTCCTTTAAAAGAATTATTTCATTTTAAATAGTTTTCTTATATTTGATGTATAAGTGTAACAGTCCATCACATCAAATAACATATAGTGTTTTTAGCTGTCATATCTGACCTTGCCTTTAGAAGTGGACTATTTCAGATTCCTTACCTGATTGGCTAGCACCCAGTTGCTATACAAAAGAATTAAATCCTTCACTGAGGTCCGCGCACCAAATCCGCATGTTTCCAATAAGGAGGGGATCTGCCATTAAATAGTCAGCCTTTTGGAGGCAAAACAGAGAACAATTACTTCTGTCAAACTGAACGACTGAACGTGCTCTCCATTAAACCCTCTGCCATCAGCAAGGGTAGTATCTCTTCTTATTATTGTGACATTCACGCAGTGAGGCAAGTCCACCTATGGACTGGAAACTGCTTCATCCGAATTAGAGCTGACTCGAGGTAAGCTAAATACATAGCTGGAAGAGTCTTACCAGAGTTCATGACGCAAGCTAATCATTTAGCTAGAAATGAGTATCGTACTTGGCTCGACTAATCTCAGCATTCAATTGTATCAACTGTATTTATTCGTTTGTTTAACTAACATGTGTATATTTTTTGGAGTAATAAATTATACATATTAATTGCGGAGTAGTTATTCTTTTTGTGTCTGTTGGTTTGGAAGCGGCCCTGCAAGCCCGACCAAACACAACATTAGCATTTTATCATTAATTAGAAATAAATGTTTAATTTCAACACATGAAAGATCAAATTTTCTAATATAATGAATGCAAGCTCTTTTCATTAATTTTTGGAATGGTACCAATTCAATTATTATTTGAATTAGTACTATCGCCATATTCAGAATCAAATAAAGATTTTTTTTTTTACGAGTATAAAAGCCCAGTAAACTTTGTTTGATCTTTATGAATAATAATTAAAACAAATTTTAAATTTAAAAAAATAGATTAAAATTAACTTTTATTATAATAAATAATAAAAATTATATACAACAGCTATATAAACATGAGATGGTATTTTCTGCCACCTCATATGTAAATACAACTGTATACTTAATTTTGTAGTTATTTTAAAAACAATTTATAAGTAGAATTGTATAGAATTATTCAATGTATTATCTTGTAATTAATCTATTAAAAGTTTTTTTAATCTTACTAAGAAATCAGACTTTCAAGTTTGATTTGTTTTGTTTTTTTTTTAATTTATTTAAGCTGAACATAGTCCAACATAAATAGTTATCTTGCATTATAAGTATTTTTAATTAAAAGCTTTTTTTGTTGAAGTTCTTGGAAAAAGGTGGGTTGGAGGTAAATTAAAAAAGGTTGCAATTAAATTCAATAGTTGAAACCTAAGCTAAATACCGATTTGTAATTAAAAGTATTGTAAGATTTTATCCATTGGAAATTTTGTTAATTAATCAAGAACTTTTTAAAATTAAAAATTCTGAAAGAAAAAAGAACAGAAATTTAAGTGACAAATTTTTGCTAAAAATAAACCAAAACGGTGTGAATCCTCTTCAGAAAATAAAATTAATTAAAAGTGCAGAGAGAAAGGGAGAGAATTGAAAAAGTATAAATTAGTTTTTTTTTTGTTCAAAATTATTAAAACTTTTCATTGAAAGTTATTGCTGCAAGTGGCTATGAAAATGTTTTCCGGCTAGAGAAAATCAAGGACCTCTCTTATGAGAGAAATTGTCTCCTGAACCACACCAGAAGTATGCTAAGAAAGTTTCATCTCTGGAAAAGTATGAAGCCAGTCAGTTAGCCGAGGGTGTGTCCAGAAGAAAGAGGACATAGAGGATTCAAGCAAGAATTTACAGAAAAATGTCAAACAAAAGACAGTATCCTTCACATTAAATTTGATGGACTGATAGCTGCCTGATATTTTGGGAAATGGACGGTTGACACCAATTTAATCCATATTAACAGCAGATCAACAAGTGGGCAATTATAAATACTGTTTATAAAATGAACTTTTTCAACTGTGATTAGCGAAATACAATTATAGACTCAATCAGTTGTATTCTATGAATATAAGCTACTGTAGATTCATAAAAGTTATTTTAAATAATTTATTCATTATTTTTGACATAATTTTGGAGGGGGGAGATTTTTATATTGATTTCATTTTTTTATATTTTTTATTTTATTATCCTTGTTATACTCATGTGTATGTAGATTTTGATTTCACAAATGTGAACTATTCGATTGTGGAGAGATAAAATGTAGATTATAGTCAATTTAAATTCCTGTCATAAGGAACACAAACACTTATGCCATATGTGAAGGTAAAAGCAAAAACAATGGATATAAAAAAACAAAAGACACTTATACCATCATTTAGTAGTTAAGATTAAATATTTTAACATTAATAAGGGAGAGGTTTTGAGTTAATCTATACCCAGTTAACTCACTATTACATAAAATCCCTGGACAGTCATCATATTTGGACGAGATGCCAACAATAAAGTTCGACCTTAGTCAGTCATAGGTTAGTGATGGGCAGATTTCCTTTGGAAAGATTATTAAAGATTAGAATAATAGTACCATTAAACAATTGGTAAGCGATTGCGCTAATTGAAAGATACTTTATTTTAAAATAGATTGGGCCAGTTCAGATTGCAGTGGGAAGGATCTGGGAAGGGAAATAAAAAAGGATAAATATAATAAAAATTATTGGATAGTCATACTTGCATTTCTCTCTTGTTATTTTAATATATAACTATAGTAATGATAGCAATGGCATCTTCTGGAGAGAGAATTTACTGTAATTATTAAAGTCCATGAATGATTATATTATAAAAAAATTATGTGCCCATGTTATGTATATAAATAAACACTATGATCGTAGAGATCTAGCGCTAGGCTATACACCAAATGGTGCCCTCGTGCCAGTTACTATAATCTGTGTAATCTTGATAGTTTTGTGGTTTTGTACCATCTCAATATATATATACACATAAAAAGCCTTTTCTAACACATGGTTTTGTGTCCTTTTCAAATATTAAGAATCTATTTCAACATTAAAATAAATGATTAACATTTGAAAAGGATACAAAATCATGTATCAAAAAAGGCTTTTTATGTATAATTATTACTAATATATATACATTTACATATCCGTTGTATATGATTTTTTTAATTATTTATTATAATTTATATGAAGGACAGTATAATGGATTTCATTAATTTTTGATGAAATTAACTTTTATAATAAATAAATAGTTGTATCAGACCTTGAGTTGCGGTTAATTATTGCTAATTATCTGAATGGTAGTTCAAACAACGTTAATCGATGACACCAACTGTTTAAATAATAAAAAAAAAAATGAAACAATGTTTTTAGGAGACGTTTTAATATGTTTTTAAACTTTTTATTAACATAATATATAAAATTATGACAACGGTGAAATTTCTTGAACCACACTTAAATGAATCACCTACTATGCTTCATGATTTAGAATTCAAATCCAGATCAGATAAAATTCAGAAATTTTTGATCTTTCTAGCTATCCTATATTGACCATCAAATGACTACGCAATCATTTTTATCTAAAGGTAAAATAAAAATGAAAGATGACTAAAAACCAACACCATTTCGAAGATAATAAATCTGGTGAGAAATATCTTCTTTGATTCTCTATAAGGGGAAGAAATGTTAAAAAGGTCCTGCCCTGAATTGTCGTCAAGCAATCATAAATCAATTATTATCATTTTCTCATATTTAAATTTAGTCAAAATTATTATGATAATTATGTTAAAGATTCAATATAAAAGAAATAGAATATTCAAAACATTTTAGTAAAAAGAAAAAAGAAACACATTCATACTTTGCAAATATTTTTAATATAACAACATTAGATATAAATTAAAAAAATTCACATAAAATCAATCTCTCTTATTTTCACAAATTAATAAACTATTAATGTAAAATAGATATGACATTATGTCAAATACAGCTCTGCATATAATATTTTTATTAGCACTATATTTCCAATATATATATATAAAATTAATGGCCTGAAGAAAGAAAAAACATCACATAGAAAACTATACGACTTATAATATTTAACATCCAGCACAAAAAAATATTATAAAATTTTAACAATTAGTAAAATATAAAAATAAATACAAGATGAATATTATTATTGTCTATACCAGGGATGGCCAACTTTTGTGTTCATAAGATCTACTTTTTATTTTAAAAATGTGTTGCAATTGACTTGTCATAAGTGAAGACTAAGTGGAGGGAGGTGTAAAATATATACTATTTTTATATATCTACCTACATAAAAAATAACATAATTATTTAACGGGCTAAAAAACTCATGTCCAGGAAATTAAAGCAACATGAGTAATTATTAACAATATTTATTAATTCAACTTAGTTACAGATAATGACAAATTTTGAATTTATTATATTACCTTAAAATTAATGGGAAAACTGTGTTTGCATGTCTCTAACCAAGGAATCATAATTAGATGTATATCTTCACAAAGATAATAATAAAGAATCCTCAGTATGGGAATCGGTCAGGACAGAACGTTGTTTAGTCTTTGTTAACTTTAGTATGAAATGCCAATTCACACAGGTATGTAGATCTGAAACAAGAATAAATATATTCGCTACATTTGGTAATATTGGGATATTTTTCTCGGTTGACGTATTTCCAAAAATCTTCTTCAAATTTTCTAGCTTGTAAAATTAAATCAGTTTGTAAAATTATAATTTCATTTTCTAATGCCTTTTGCTCCATATGAAATATGTCTGAAATATTTTGGCTAATGCGTTTCACATTTAAATCTTTTTTAAAAGAAAAAGATATACATTCCACAATTTTTTTAATTTTTTCAAAATATTGGAATCTTACCTTAAAATCTTCAATTACTTTTTGGACGTATTTGTCGATATTATAATTAATATTTTTATGTTTTTATAGTTGATCCACCATATTTGGAAAATGATTCAGATTATTTTGTTGCAAATCTTCTATTAGCAAAATAAATTTTGTTTTATATGCATCTATGCAGCTGATCATATCAATTACTGTTTTATTTTTACCTTGTAATCCCAAATTTAAATGACTTAATATTGAAGTAAAATTGGTAAGAAAAGCTTAGTCACTAAGCCAAGTTTCATCATTTAAATTTTCACATTTTCCATCTTGCTCATGGAGAAAATCTATTATTTCAGGCAATAAATCATGAAATAGTTGCAAAAATTTACCTCTGCTTAGCCATCTTACATCGGTATGTAGTAATAATTTAGGTTGGCCTTCATCGAGCTGTAGTTGGAAGAGATGTCATTTGAGGGAACTTCCTCGAATTGAATTAATAATTTTAAATGCTATGTTCATTATTTCTTTTGTGTTTAGTCACTTGCTAGCTAACACTTGCTGGTGAATTATGCAGTGGTAGCTCAAAAAAGCTGGGAATTCATCTTCATTTTGACATAGGGCTATAAATCCATTTATGCGATCTATCATTGCAACAGCACCATCCGTTGCTATTGAAACTAATTTAAAAAATAGTACTTTCAAATCATTGAGCAAGTTTTTAAAGGCTTTGAATATATCTACACCTAGTCCTTTTATTCAAAGAAATCATACCCAACAATTCTTCTTTAGATGTATAATCTTTAAAAACCATATGAATGAAAACAAGTAATTGTGTTATGTCACTTATATCTGTCGATTCATTACATTGAAGGAAAAAATAAGAACATCTATTAATATCATTACACAACTGCTCTTTTACATTTCCACTCATCTTCTCAATTCATCGCATCACAGTGTTTTGAGACAGTTGTAGATCTTGAATTGCAGCAATAATTTCACTCTTGTTATGAAAATTGTTAAAAAGTGAATATGACATTTCCAAAAAAGTTTCCTTTACAAATTCACCCTCGGAAAATGGTTTTCATTTTTTTGCTAAGAGATAGCTTAATTTGAATGATGCAGAAGTTACTGCTTGTGACTTCAACATTGGCTTTTTAAAAACATTTTGTTGATTTTTTTAATTGAGTTTTAAGATCCCTAACTTTATGTTTACTCAATTCGGTATTTTGTGGATAATCTGTTTGATACTTGTTATATAAAGCTAAAAAATATCTCTCCAGATTACACTTTTTAGCAAGGGCTATCGAGGTAAAGCATATTAAGCAACAACATTTGTCATTCCCCATTGTAAATAAGTAGTTGAGTTCCCATTCATTATTGAAATGACAAGTTTTTGATTTTTTTAGTTTACTACTCATGTTCATGGGTATACTAAAATGAAAAAAGAAATATTTATAATAATTTTATTCCCCTAAACTTAACTGATAAGAATTAAATATTCAAAATAAATAATAAATATATTCAATTAAATATTTTCCAAGAAAATTAAAAACTCATGAACTGCAATTATTAATTCTATTAACGATTTCAACTTAGATGTCTATTGCCGAGAATGCTCACTAATCAAGTAAGTAGATAGGTAAGAAAAATCACAATTTAAATTAAAGCATAATAAAAAGGTACTTACATTTTAAACAGAAGAAAAATTGAAACTCAACATGGTCACCGTGGATAGATAATATTGATTAATAATAGTAACATTGTTAATACTAAAAAAAAGTGGCTACCGTATGACACTATCAAATATTCAAGCTAAATGTGTGTTTTTCTATGAGTCATAACTGCATGCACACTGTTTCATTTGCGTGTTACGTTCACGTGCTGCATTCGGTTATAAGTGAAAGACATTAAGTCAAGATTTAAAATATTATTTATAATAATGATACAACTTAGTGGACTTCACCTATCTAAAATTGAAAAAAATTTAGAACAAAAATAACAAAAAAAAACTTGAAAATCTTGACTTAATTTGTTTCACTCATAACCCGACAGCTCTTGCCAGATTGGTCTTGTGATCAACCAAAATTGACTTTGCGATCGACCAGTTGATCACGATAGACTTGTTGGCCACCCCTGGTCTAGACTAATAACAATTAGTAATCACTTATAAACAAGTATAATCAACTTAACTGCAAAAAAAAATTAAAATATGTCACAATTCAAGTTACTTATGCATTTGAAAAAGTTGAAGATGAGAAAAATTAATATACAGAGATTTTTATATAAAAAAAAATATGTTGAAAAACATATATATCCTCTTTAATATCTATGGAAATTTTCATCAAGAAATCATAAATCAATCACAACATTTCCCCATATTAAAATTTATTTGAAATTATTATGATATTACTGCTCAAGATTTAATATAAGAAAATCAGATGTCAATTTAAACATATCAATAAAAAATTAAAAAGTTACACTATTTTTAATATAAGATTATTACTTATTGGATTTCAATCATAGTCTAAAAAGGGGTTATGCTTCAACTAATTTTGCAAAAATAAAGTTTGCATCACCTATAACTTTGATATACTAAATAAATTTTAAAATTATGGCAAAAAGCTGCTTAAAAAACTAGCTAATACAAAAAAAATGGCTAAAATTAATACAAGATAAAGAAAAACAAAGGAATTAAACTAGAAAATATGTGCAGGACTGTTTTTACATATTATATGAAAATTAAAATAGGTTTCCTTACCCTCTTCGCTGGCAAAGCAGCTAGCTATATTGAATATTTAAAAAATTATGTTAAGCCATAAATTTTATCATAACTTAAGTTTGTATTATTCAAAAATGACATAATATATATTGTTTGAAACATAAAACACCAAAGAATGTAATTAAGCTATAAAAAAATATAGTCATTGATATTCAAAGTGATAAAAAAAAAATAAAAGTTAATATTTCTAATAATTGTTTTCATATTATTTCATAAATTCAAAATTATCATGTATAAATTTTCAACTATAATTTTGTTAGTAGGTTAATTGCATTCATCATTAAATTTCTGATAAATTGGTATATAACAACACTTACCTAAGGTAATCTATCACTTGAACACTTCGTAGAATAAAGATATTAGTACCTTTCATTTTTCCTATTATCCCTTCAAAATGTTTTTCCATAGAGGGGTTTGCAATGAATATGATCCCTTATAACAAGTAGTTAATATTGATCAATAATTAGTATAATTTGAATATTATAATAAAGAACTTCAATAATTTGTAGTTTATTAAAAGTTACTACTAAAATAGTTACTATATACAAGATAAAATAATAAAATAAAATAAAAAGTGAATGAAATACTAAATTCATTATACAATTAAGCTTGAGTACATAAGTTAGTAGTTTAGAGCCGTGCAATGTAGTATTATTTATCCTATCTTTATAGGTTTTGAGGGCTCATATTGCTTCATTCTACTATGACCATAAATTTAGTAATACCTTGCCACCTCTTTTTGCATTTGATATGTAGCTTTGAAATTTACATTGCAGTAGTCTATAATCGGCCTAAGTTTATATACCGTCAAAATCTTTATTTTTAGCATTTGCATATTTTTATTATTATTAAAATGCAGACAAGACATTATAGAAAAAAAATCTAAATCGGGTTATAATATTTGCAAAATATGTTTATCTTTGTCTCATATCAGATGTCCAAATATCAGCTAATTCATATACTGGACCCAAGCCCACATCATACCAAAAAATGCAGATAATTCATGATATAAATTTACACAATCACGATCTATTTTTTTGATCAGCGTATATGTTAGTTTTAATAATAATTTTTTCGTATATTTTTTTTATCAAATATAAATTCAAATAATAATTAAAAAATATATTCAAATAATAATTAAAAAATATATAAAATTAAATACTTACCATCTGCTACCAATAACATTTATTCAACTAAACACATCGGCAAAATCTTGTATTTTTTCCGATGTAAATTTCAGGGCAACTCCAATTCCGTTAAAACTGAGAGAAAAACAAAAAAATTCAATTTACTTGATCATCACAAAAATTATCATAAAATTATTAATTTTTATCATAAAAAAATGAAACTTATCTTTTCTGAAACTAGAAAAGAAAGATAAAAATGAAGATATAAAAAGCACGTGTGTAGACTATGTAGATTTCCGATAGTTTTAAACTGAAACCGGATGTTTATAATTCGAAAATTCATGGTTGTATTATGCGATCATAATAACGAAATGGGTAATTACGGCAAGTCTGCAAATTTCCAAATAATTTTTAGAAATACATTTACGATGAAAGAAATACATTTTATGAAGGAAGACTATAAATTACCATTGAGAATAAGGTATTGGCTGAAATTACAATTGATATCTTCTCTAATAAGATTTAATGTTGTAAAGTCTAGAAACAATACAATATAATTACAAGTCATTAAACAATTTCATATTGTAAATTGTGACAGTATGATGAAAGAATTTTTTTTTTAACGTAAATATTTATGCAATAAAAAACTTTAGTAGTAGCAATCTGTATATGTTCAATATTCAATTTGATCATTAACAAAAGAATGCAAAAAATTCTTAAAGAAATAATTTACTGTTTCATCTAATGTATTCATAAAAAAACCTAGAGTTCATGAATTAAGTCAATGTTTTTTAGGATGCAGCGCTTGTTCTTATCAATCATAGTAAAAAACTTTGTGTTGATATTGAAAAGAAACAAAAATTCTATAGAGAAAAAAATGATGATAACTTTGATTTTTTGCAATTTTAGTTTAATGTTAGTTCAAATATTAGTCAGGTTTCAGAAAGGTATGATATTTAGAAAGAGTAAAATTTCATGAACAATCTAGAAAAATCAATGCAGTAAATATTTCAATCTGTAAAAACTCAGTACATAATAAAATTTTATACTTAACAAAATGATTATATCAAAATAAAAAATGAAAAAGCAATTGCCAAATAATTTGATCAAATTGGTAAAACTTAATTGCATCAATGATATTAGCATAAGTTTTAAGAAATTAATTTAGAAGTTGCTATTTTAAGATTGAAAAAAAAAATTAAAAGATGACTCTTAAATATCAATTTATTGTCCATATAATGTATAATATTCTATTACTGCAGACCCTTTCAAATTAATATATTTGTTATCTTAATTAAAGTTATATTCTTAATCTTTCTTTCTTTACAAATTATTTCTATAAATCTTTCATTATATCTCTATGGACATAAATAATGCTTTTATTTGTTCTCAAAATCAAATTCTTAGTCAATCTTTACCACATTTAAATATTTCTAGTTACTTCATTCCCATATTTTAAAACTTTAAAAAAAAATTATAAGCCATTTTTTATTTATAAGATTGCTCTATATGACAGAAACACATTACTAATGAAGTTTCTTTTGTTTCAAATAAAATTATTAAATAATCTTTCTATTAAAAAAGGCCATGATAATCACCAAAAATAATTTTAGCAATCATTATCTTAAATATAATAAGGTCAATATTGTGTATAGTAATGTGATATAATAATGATTTTATCATGTTTACAATATGTTAAAG
Source organism: Epiperipatus broadwayi (assembly GCA_028023455.1). Lineage (NCBI taxonomy): Eukaryota > Metazoa > Onychophora > Udeonychophora > Euonychophora > Peripatidae > Epiperipatus > Epiperipatus broadwayi. Next base: position 3,594,118 of record JAQFVV010000083.1, on the reverse strand, counting down.
GTTTCTCTAATCCCATAAACACAAATCCTTTAAAACAGGGTAACTAAATAAAACTGTCCAAGGGTATTTGAATTTCATACCTTCAAGTAATAAACACTACCTAAATAACTTTAATATTTTTTCAAAGTCTTATAATCTTTCAAAACTTTTAAATTAGTATATTTACTAATAATTAGAATAACATCAAATAGCATTAAAAAAAAAAAAAACTTTCCAATTCTCAATACATTTAGTTTTATAAAAAAATATGTATATATATACCTCATAGAGTTTTCCCATCAATATCATTAGCATATTCTAAAATGACACTTTGTTTCAAAAAATGATATATCCATCATTCATGACATCAGCCATTTAGCCAAAAATCTGAAATAAAATGAAACATTTTTCAGTAATCAATTATACTGAATCATATATATTCAAAGAAAATATGGACGAAGATCTATACTTTATTAATGGCAATAAAATAAACTAATTAAATTATGACTGAAATGTAAAGTCAACGATTATTATTATTAAAAACTACAAGTTTCATAAAAGTGAAATTTTGATTGACTGCTTATGTTCATTCATAAATCATTGTAAATATTTTGCCTTATTGCATCCAATCCACTCACAATGAATAGTGATTTTGTTCAATCAGAGAAAATCCTCTCATAAAAATAATAACTATCACATATGAAATGTAGTATATCTTTAAACAGGTATTAAATATGAAAATGTTTTTATTAAGATTTTTGTAAAATCAGTTCAACAATATAAGTTTATTGTCAGCTAATCTTAAAAGTTTTCTTCAAATGAAGCATCATATAACTGATATACATTAAAAATATGATACAAAGATTATTTTTCTTAATGTTTTTTTTAAAAAGTGGTGCTAAGGGTTTCTGTTCCCCATAAATTCATATAATCACCATTAAATAATTGTAGATCTTTATATTAAAAGTCTGCATTTTCATGTCATGAATACTATCAAAATCAAGTTTTACAAGAAGGTTACCTACACATGCAGCAAAAAAAAATATATGGTTTTAAAATAAAATAGTCATTTTAAGTTAACATAAGAGTGCTGTAATAAATTCTATTTTTAATCTTATATATAAAATTCCTAAATGTGTGTTCATAATGCTGTCACATGTCAATTTCAAACCGATTAAAAAAAACTACTATGTTTGTCCGTAACGCAGTCAATTCACAATTGAAAAATTGAAAAAAAAATTTTTTTAATTTCTTTTTATAAATAAATAACTATACCTAAGTAAACCATAATTTATATTAATATTATGAGCATTTTATGCAAAGGAAATACATCCATCCTTTATATTTAATAATCAAAAATTTTTATTACAAAACATATTTTATGCAAAGTAATTCCGCCATTAATAAACAATTTTTTTATGAAACAGTTGTCCATAAAGCTATTAAATTCACATATCAGATATAACAGGTATATTTAAAAATTTTAATTTAATTTTATTAATATCTTGGCTGGTACATTTCTGAAGTTTACCAAACAGGCCAGGTTGTTCCAAATAACTTTTTTTCTAATTTTTCAATTGTGAATTTCTCATATTTATTTACACAACATGAAAATCTTTTGTTTAATTTACATTAAATCTTTTAAAAAATTGTTAAAGCAACCAGTTTAAAAAAAATTTACAAAAACAGTGGCTTTTCAGAACGGTTATATTTCTCACATTTATTTATTAAAATCTTTTAATTTATATTAAACCTTAAAAAAATTTACAACCAATTAACAAACATGACAGCCTTTAAAAAAACGGGTACATGTGGTATATAATAAAAAGTAAAATATTAATTTAAAAAAAAAAGAAATAAGCTACTAAATAAAAGAAAAGGAAGATAATTTCCTAATATTCACTCCATATGTACTTGTTGTTGCAGCTATTTTTATTATGTGATTATTAAAAATGGCAGTGAACATATAAAGGTTGTTTATCAAAATGCATTATCCAGTGCACTATGACTCAGTGACTACTGGGTTTAAAACCAAGAAAACAACAATTTTCCTTTTCAGATGTCTGATTCTTCTTAAGTGAGTTATTAATTCAGTTTTCTTAAAGGTAAACAAATGTATAAATGTTTGGATGATTGATAGTTCTCTTTTATATTTACCATACTAACAAAAAAATAACTTATAGTTAGAGACTGTAAAATTGTAAATCAAGGCAAAAATTGTTGAATGATGGCATAAAGTTATCACCGAGTTCCTAGACTGTCATTTGATTATAATCTTTTACTCAGTTATCTGTAATGGTAAATTATTTTCAAGCAAAAGAAGATTGCATGAATTGGAAGTAGAATTGTCTAATATTAAATGGGGCATTTTAAAACTATGAATTTCAAAGAAAAGATGAAGAAACAATTAATTTGAAAAGCGGATGTGTATTTTAATAAAAAAAAAAAAGAAGCATAAATAATGAAGGCACAAGAGTAGAGTGGATTCATTATAAATGAAAAATAAAACAAAAATTTATGAAGACTGATAGTATAACATATAATGTGGTTCAAATCAAAATAAAATGCTAAATGTAGATAATTCTGATTTGTGGTCAATAAGTTCTCATTCTGATGAAAAAGAAATATTATTTATTTAGATATATAAAATAATTTTGATAAAATTAAATATTTAAAAATTGTTATGGAAGATTTTAAAGATTGAAAAATGAGTGAAATATGAAAATGCTGTAGGAAAATGTCGTAATAAGAGACAAAAAATTATAACTTTATAGCGTTAATACAAAAAATAATATATATATATATATGTACTATAAATTCTTTTTTTTTTTTTTTTTGGAAAAAAGTCCAAAGAAAAAATGGACATCAAATAAAGACACAGCAGAGATAAATTATATTTTAACTAACGAAAATATATATTTCAAAACTGGAATGTAATTAATAAATTCAACACAAGAAGTGATCAATGATTAGTGTGATGTAAGACATGCTTTAAATAAAATCAGAAACAAAAAAGTTGATATACCCGACCTTCATAAATATTCCAATAAACTTAAGCTAGAATTTGTAAATTATTTTAAAATATGAATGGATTTTGATGATAACTTATATATGAATATGTTCAATCAGAAGATAAAAAAATACAAAAAGCAGCAATTTATCAATAAATTTTTAACTAAGACAAGATAATGTGAAGAAATGAAGGAATTAAAAAATATTTTAAATTGATCCATTTAAAAAAAAACACATGGTATGAAAAAAAATTAATAGCAATATAAAAAATATATAACTGTAATTTGGCAAGAAAGCTACAAAAGCAAATAAGTCTCAAAAGTATAACACAATATCTTTGCATTAAGACAAAAATTGTTTCAACAGTAAGAGGACATTGTTACTAAAAAAAAAAATGACATCATAAAATCTGTGGATGAGTTCTATAAAGAACTATATAATAATAAAGAACAAAAAAAAAAAAATTAAAGCAGCCCTTGTAATTGTACAAACATTTTTTGGCTTGAGATATGAAATGATATCAATGAAAAATGTAAAAGCTATAGAAAATGATTAAATTATTATTGATATATTAAAAGAAGCAGATCAGAAAACAAAACACACAGATATCCAAAAAATATGAAAAATAAAATAAAATTATAAGTACAAATCTGTTATTCTTCTATTAGTTCAATACAATAATTTTCTGAAGATCATTATAATTTATTCGCCAAGAACTTTGGAATGAAATCAATTTAAAGAATAAATCAGATTTAAAAATGGTTACAACAAATGGATCCCATCCAAATATGAAGAAAAATTGAAGAAAGGAACAATGAGTATAAATTGCCATTTTGCATTAGATTCATAGATAATAGACATTTCTTCAGTGATTAATGGCAAAGTCTTAAATTTTGAAGAATATTTATCAAAATACAACAGGAGTGATTAGATTAAATGGCGACATTGAGCTGATTAATTTTGGTATGTTTGACAGGATGATTCCATATCTTCAAAAATTTTAATAACGAATTTATAAAGATTATTAATTACGTCATCTAAATTTTAAGGTAAGAGATTTGGAAAATATAAGAATAATCTAAAAATAAATATTAAAAAGTCCAAAAAAAAATTTCGATGACTTTTTTAAAAAAGAGAACATAAAGACTGAATGTAAAGAATTTAAACAAATTAACAACTACAAATACCTTGGTTAGATTCTTAAAATAAACAGAAATATAATGGTGGAATTTAATCAGAGAATTAATCTTGGAGTGTTTTTGGTGAAAATAACTGATTAATAAAAGAAAATATGTCTATACGTTTGAAAAGATTTTCAATAAATTTATTATTCCAGTTTATATATGTATCTGACACTTGGGTGCTAATAGAAAACAATTCAAAAACTTCAGAATTAAGGAGATGAAATGGAGCTGGACTGGACATGTTGTTAGAAGAAATAAGTAATAGATGGAAACAAAAATCTCATTAAAAAACATAGAAACAGATCATGTGTGAGATAAATGAATAAGGTAAAAAAAAAAACTTTCTGGATTAATGTGACAAAGAGAAACTATGAAAAATGGATTACATTTAAGAGGCTTTCATTATGTAATGTATTAATAATGTTTGAAATTATGACAATGATTATCGTAAAACATAATTTTGTGCAGGTTTTGGGTACATTTTTTGAAATTACATTATATCATTAATACCATCTCAACTTAAAAAAAAAAACCCACTGTACTTACATTTTAAATTTGAAGTTATAAAAAATTAACGAAATGCAGATAGCATCTGCTATTTTAAAACACCTGAAATCATAATTGGGATTAATTTAAGAAATAATTAGTGCTCATCTGAAAAAAGAGCTATATATACAAAATGTAAAATGAAGATATAGATTTAATGAAAGTTTATCCAAATAAAACTTTATTACTAGTCATGATTATAATTAAAATCAAATCAAAATAGTGATTACCGTTTGGTTATAGTTAAGATATCAAAAAAAAAAAAAAATTAACGACATTATTAATTTATAAAAATGAACTTCCTTGAATATTGAAAAATATTGCCAAATCATAATTACGATTATTTAGAAGTCTAATAACAAATAAATAATACAAAAACTCTATCAGCTAATGAAAATTATTCTACACGCATAAAGCGTGGTAAACAGAACAGCCAAAATTCAAAAAACATTATTACAAACAACAATTTGCCAAGCACTTTCGGTACACTAGTGTTCCACTGAGCATGCACTGGAATATTAACCGATCAGTTCCAATATGTCACCACGAATCTGGTATATAGTACCGAAAGCGCTTAGCAAATTGTTGTTTGCATTAATGTTTTTTGAATTTAAATGCTCTGTTTATCACGCTTTATTCATGTAGAATAAGTCTAATAACAAAAGATGTATATATATATATATATTTAAATTATTTACTTTCTACACTTGCTTTCAAATTTGAATATCAAATTTGTATCAAAAAATTTTATCTCAAAAACTAAGTGCAAGAAGCAGAATGATAATTGACTGTTACATTAAATAAATAATAACATTTGCATGGTGATTTTCAAAGTCATAATTAATGTGTTTATTATTAATAATAATATTATTACTATTATTATTATGTAAAACAATTTTAAGATTTATTTCATCCATATTTTTGTTTATTTATAATTCTTAATTAAATACATGTGTAGTACAATGTTTGCATTCATATATTATTTAAATTTCAATATATAAAGCAATATAACAGTTTCATTGTGCTATAATCTCAATTAAATATTAATATCATTATTCACAAGAAAAGCTGAATCCATGTTATCATAAATTTATTTTTCATGCTATATATTTCAGTACAAATTAAATGTGATGAAAAAGACTTCCGCATTTTATATACAGAATAACTGCAATGATAAATATGATGACAAAGCTATGCAAGTACTATATAAGCAAAAATACACAGATATATAACTTAGGCAAACAATGAGCATTGCCAATTGCTCAACAAGCTTTGTGATAAATGCTTAGCCAGAGAAAGCATTTAAAATATCTCTCTCAGGACCCCCCCCTGCCAATCTCTGACCATGGTTTCATGCTTTGGCACTCCTCAGAGGAGCTAGGGTAGCTTCAGACACTAGATCTAAAAATACCAACCTAAGACCAGCATTTATCTAAAAGTTATCTATTGAGTGGAAAATCTGAAATTTTCAGACACCTACACGTCTTCAAACCCAGCTATCCAACTCAAATAGCTATATGGGGCTGAGAGATCTTCAGCCAAACCATTTATTAGTAGTCTTAGCAATAGAACATCGCATAAGACTTAAAGCAGAGACTATAAATAGTCAAATAAAAAATAGAATCATAGATCACATGACCCCATTCTCTACCCTAGCACCTCTCTGAGGAGTGTCAAAGCACAAAACCATGGTCAGAGGTTGGGGGATTCCTGATAGAGATATTTTAAATGCTTTCTCTGGCTAAGCATTTATCACAAAGCTTGTTGAGCAATTGGCAATGCTTATTGTTTATATCTTACAAGCTTAAGAAAATGGGGTCATATGATCTATGACTCTATTTTTTGCCTATTTATAACTTCAAGTATTTAAATAAAGTTAAATAGTAGTACAATTCAAATGTAGTTTATTAAAAATGATCGCTAACTAGGACTCATCCATTTTTTTTTTTTTTAGCTTTAAAATTAAAACATTTTAATTAAATTGGAATAATAGTAACAAAGCATGTTACATAATGGCTTTTCTTGAGACACACTTTTATATAGATTATGATAAAAAAAAAAAAGCATTAGAACATATATAATTATGATTAGAAAAAGATGATCACTTATGTATATTTCAACTAATAAATATATAATTTTGGAATGAACAAAATTTATAGGCTTGAATGTTTATATGTAAAACTAGTTTCAACTAAAAAAACTTCCTATTATATTTTTCCATTTACAAATATTGATAAACTGTAATATAAATACAAACTATTGTAACTTTTTTTTATATATGAATGAAAACATTTATTCTCACAAAAACAGTTTCGACCAAATGCCATAGGCCATCTTCAGAATTAACTACAAAAAAAATTATATTAAATAAATTTGAAAGGTTGAAAATGAAGATGATAAAAAATAAACTATAATTTGAATTTGTATAATTACTCTTAGTTATCAGTTTTTTTTCACATATATATAAAAGTTATTTTATATATTGAAATTAGTTTTTTTTAAATTTGCATTTTTTTAAAGGATAATTTATGCATATGTATATATATTTGAATATAGGTATATATTGATTGATAAATGAATTTTAATATATTAATAGTTGAAAATAATAATAATGTTTTTTTTATTTCTTTATTTAATTATTGTTAATCATCTTCATTTTCAACTTCTCAAACTATCTTGGTAATTTCTTTTTGAATTTAATTCTGAAAATGGCCAATGAGATTTTGCTAAAATGGAAATTGTTGAGAATAAATTTTTCCATTCAAAAAAAAAAGTACAGTAGTTTATCTTTATATTTATAGGTTATGATTATAAAATATATATTAAAATCAAAATAACAAAAAAATGGATTAGTTTAATTAAATTAACCAGAAATCAATAACAAAAAAAAAAGGCACATTAAATTAGTGTACTCCAAAATGGGCAATACTGCTACTTGAAAGGTGCTGGAATAATCCAGGGGTGGTAGTACCCTCAGGTACAATGAAAGAGCAATGGAAGCATAAAGAAAAAAGAAATTTTATAAAAACCATTCATACATGTTTCATCTGTTATGTAATATACATTATTTTATTTTCAAAATAAACACACAAAATGCAAATTATAATTGATCAGTGGTCAAGTCTGCTCTCCTAACATGCAAATGTTGGCAAATGAGTGCATTGCACATTACTGCAAGTCCAACATGCATTGCAAAAAATAATTGCATGTAAAGATTTATTTACAACACTATATTAAAAACAGGTAACATGTATGAAATGTAATTTAGACTGTTTCAGAATTATGTAATAAGCATTTAACAGGAGTACAAGCTTGATAAGTATTGAAAAATGTTGATTCATATAATACCTTCGATTTTTATTATGGATCACATACAAAGTAAACTGTATAAAACAACAATTTACACATATTTTTTGGATATTTTCTTAGATATCAAAAAAATTGTAGATTTCTATCAGTACAATAATATTTGAAGTGTACAGTTAATATGTCATATTTTTTATTACAATATTAATGAAAACAAGGGGTCATGAACTAATCAGTGGTTAGTAGGAAAATTGAACTCATGACCTCTAAATTCTAATCAATTAGGTTATTCTGTCAAAGGAAATCATAAAAGAAAAATGTTAATCAGTATTATTTAACAAGAAAAAATTATTTAAATAAGGTAAAATTAAATTAAAATTAGTGACTGATTTTTTAATATCATACTGATTACGTTTTTTAAATTAATTATTTCTTGATAATATAATTTCATATTTGGCAATTATAGAAAAATGCTGAGTAACAACAAAATCCAGTTTATTAGTTTCATTAATATTTTACTTTACTTATAACTGTACTATACAAAAATCACTGTCTTCTTGATATTGTGATCTCTATCTAGTAAAATAATTATTGTAAAAAAGTTTTGGTTCTTGAGAGAGAGAAATTGTACTTTTTTAATTATAAAAATTGTTATATCTCTTGACAATTTTATATCTCTATTGTGATAAATAAACATTTAAATATTATTTAAATAAGGTAAAATTAAATTAAAATTAGTAACTGATTTTTGAATATCATACTGATTACGTTTTTTAAATTAATTATTTCTTGATAATATAATTTCATATTTGGCAATTATAGAAAAATGCTGAGTAACAAATAAAATCCAGTTTATTAGTTTCATTAATATTTTACTTTACTTATAACTGTACTATACAAAAATCACTGTCTTCTTGATATTGTGATCTCTATCTAGTAAAATAATTATTGTAAAAAAGTTTTGGTTCTTGAGAGAGAGAAATTGTACTTTTTTAATTATAAAAATTGTTATATCTCTTGACAATTTTATATCTCTATTGTGATAAATAAACATTTAAATATCATCTTTTCTTTTTTATGGATAACATCATGGTTGAATGTAAGAAAAAACAGACAAATACTATTGAATGTACCCTAATTTTATTCAGTTGTCTACAAACAATACATTATTAATCTGCCTAATTTATCAAAATGTTTTATCAGAGGAAGTATGAAGTTTTCAAGACTACAAGAATACTTGATAAAAATGTATGCTAATAAGGAAAAAAGATTTATTGTACTTTCAAGCACTGAAAGTTATGAGACGGTTGGCATTGGCAAAAATCTTTTCATTAGCATCCAAAATGATGATGATGAATTGTGTGCTTTTAACAACATTTTGTTATCAATTACTAAATTGGAAAAACATTCTATTGGTAAAAAATTCTTTCTTCCAGCTATAAGTGAGACAATGCGCATTAAGCTACACAAGCCACCAACTGATATCACCAAAAAAATTTCTTTGAGCAATGATATAAAGAAGAATTGATAAAATGATTCACGGTGTTGAAGACTTATTATATATTTAAAAACATTCTCGAATCAGCTTTGTAAAAAAAATGAAGTCTTGCTTTTAGAATGCGTGAAATTCATAAAAAAAAAAAATTCCGAGATAGCTGCTAAAAACTTACAAACTGATGTGCAATGGGATTGATATTTCATGCATTGGAAAAGTATCTTAAAAAAAAAATCCTCTTGGGTATTAACTTATCAATTTCTATTGATAGTGTGCAGTGATGATAAGATGTTACATAGGTATTTCTTGCACATTTTTAAAAAATGATTACGAATACATTCACTGTATATTGTGTTATTCATAATCAACATTTACTTACCAAAAATTCTGAATGTGGCATTAATCAACAAAATGAAGGACAATTTATTGAATGGCAGATTGTTTTGGTCAATGTTGTATTAACAACCATGAAGGATTCGATCACTTGCTACTTCATACTATCTATGTACAGAAGTTTGTTAGCTATCAAAACGTAACTGTTTGGATTGATATGATAAACTCTGACTCAGCGCTCGAGTTCTTAGAAAAGAAACATGATGCTTTATGAGCCAACTTGATTGATTCTAAAAATGGCATAGCTTATTTGTTAATCTGTTTTATTAAATTTAATGAAACAAACCTATAAATCCAAGGCGATATGCTAAATTTAATCCAAAGAACTACTGGTATTTCCATGTTTATGACAAAACTACAAAGGGAATTCATCCAGTTTCCACACTTATCAACAATAGAAAAATAAGATGAAGACATGTTTCTTATTGTCAGCACTTGGAAGTTCTCCATTCTGATTTCATATCAACAATTTGGAGATGTTTTTAAAATGAATATATTAAAACAGGCAAAAAACTCTCTATACGTATTGCCACTCAGTGCAGGCCAGAGTAATCAAAGGATGCCAGAAGGCTTGTGCATAAAATCATCCAATATCCTCAGACTAGTTTCTGGCTTGTGGCCTTCATCAGTGAGGAGCCTTGGATCTGAGAGCACTGCACCTAGATCTTAGGATCTAATGCAACCTTCCAAGCAGTCACGTTTTATCTCTACTTAACTACAAAACTATAAGACAAAATTAAAAACCATTAGATTATTTTCAATTCAAGCTCATCAGCTTACAGTCATACAGGTCTGAACTCAGTTCAGTACCTATACATTTTGGTGTCTTTGGTCAGTTAAGAGCAAGCATAAGAAATAGTGATCATGTGATGTTTATTTGCTTAAAATGAATATATCTGATTACAAAAAATTTTTCCAAAATTACAAGAACAGACAGAAGTAATAACAAGTGAGAAATTAAAATTTAAATGCAAAAACCACCACCAACAATTGTGGATGCAATTTTATTATTGATTATGGGCTATAGTGTAGAAGTTTTTAATTAATTCCAGTGCTGTCACAAATCTGTTAATTAATTAAAAAAAGAAACTGTCTGCAAATAGTTAATCATTGTGATTTAAGAATGTTTCTGAAAAAAAATAAATAAATAGAACATTAATAAACTGATAACAACACATCAGGTTCATCATTATTTTTTATTTTTTTCGTGACTTTTATTTTAATATTGGCCTTCATTATTTTAATTTTCTATGTGTATTGCAAATATTACTATAGTCGATTTTAAAAATAATAATAAACTTATAGTTTCACCTCAGTTATTAATTTTAGCTTTTCAGTAATTTTATACTTTCAAACTTCAAGATATCTTCTTTACAATAACATTTGTCTTTAAGTTGTAGAACATAGGTAGAAATATATAGATAAAAACACAAATTTGTTGTTGCATCTTTTTGTTTCATTACTTAAGGAAGTTATATTTCCAAGTGGATGATAAATGTTTTTTTCCTGAAAGGGGCAGTAAGCCAAATTAGTTTGGGAATCTCTATATTAAACAAAGCAAAGCAAAACTCCACCTGTGCTAAACAGAGTAATCAATGGATGCCAGAAGGCTTGTGCATAAAATCCCTATCTAATGCCTACTCATCCAATATCCCCAGACTAGTTTCTGGCTTGTGGCCTTCGTCAGTGAGGAACTTTGTATCTGAGAGCACTGCATCTAGATCTTAGGATCTAATGCAACCCTCTAGCAACCACCCTTTATCTCTACTTAACTACAAAACTATGAGCATGAAAATGATTAATCTAAGCTCAATAGCCTATATAGTCATATGGGTCTGAACTCAGTTTAGCACCCATACATTTTGGCGTTAAACCAGCATCACATGATCACATCTCCAATACTAGCACATAATTGTTTATAAACAAAGCAAAGCAAAACTCCATATAGTAGTGAGTTCAGACCCATATGACTATACAGGCTATTGAGCTTAGATTGAAAATATTTTTTGTGTTTTCATTTTCATGCTCATAGTTTTGTAGTTGAGATAAAAGGTGGTTGCTAGAGGGTTGCATTAGATCCCAAGATCTAGATGCAGTGCTCTCAGATCCAAAGCTCCTCACTGACGAAGGCCACAAGCCAGAAACTAGTCTGGGGATATTGGATGAGTAGGCATTAGATAGGGATTTTATGCACAAGCCTTCTGGCATCCATTGATTACTCTGTTTAGCAGAGGTGGCACTACTATATGGAGTTTTGCTTTGCTTTGTTTATAAACAATTATGTGCTAGTATTGGAGATGTGATCATGTGATGCTTGCTGGTTTAACACCAATCCTGCCTAATAGGGTAGTGGTGGCTGTGGTTGTTAAAGAGCCAAAGACACCAAAATGTATGGGTGCTGAACTGAGTTCAGACCCATATGACGATATAGGCTATTGAGCTTAGATTGAAAATATTTTTTGGGTTTTCATTTTCATGCTCATAGTTTTGTAGTTAAGTAGAGATAAAAGGTGGTTGCTAGAGGGTTGCATTAGATCCTAAGATCTAGATGCAGTGCTCTCAAATCCAAAGTTCCTCACTGACGAAGGCCACAAGCCAGAAACTAGTCTGGGGATATTGGATGAGTAGGCATTAGATAGGGATTTTATGCACAAGCCTTCTGGCATCCATTGATTACTCTGTTTAGCACAGGTGGCACTACTATATGGAGTTTTGCTTTGCTTTGTTTATAAACAATTGTGCTAGTATTGGAGATGTGATCAAGTGATGCTTGCTGGAATCTCTATATTAAAAGTTAAAGTGAAATAATAATAATTTTACCTTAATGTCAAAATATGCATAGCAATAACAATACACATTAACGTAATATTTCATAAATCACCACCATCATTTTCAACCATTACAGATCCACTGCAGGATGAGGGTCTCTCCTAAGTTTAATGAAGCTTTTTTGATCTCTAACCACTCTTCTACATATCATCTCAGAAGATTTCCTATTTTCATCCAACCATCTCACAAGGTTTCTTCTTATGTCTTTTATAATCTTTTGGGATCCAGTTTAAGACTTGAACTGTCCATCTACTATCATCTTTTCTAGCAATATGTCCAGCACAGCTCCACATCAGTCTCTTAATTCGGTCAATGATGTCAGTAATATCTGTTTTTCTCTCATCCATATATTTCATTTTCAATCCCTACTTGTTACTCCTTACATCTCTCCATATGTCATTGAACGGTCTGAAGTCTCTGTATTGCTATCCTGTTAAGTATCCAAATTTTATATTCATAAAATTGGTAAACCCTAGTTATTAAAAATTTTCATTTTCAAAAACATGTATTTCTATCAAAAATATTCCATACAAGTTTAATTCTTCGATTAATTTCAATCATTATGTTTCTATCTGTATTAATAATTTGATATTTTGTTATTGATACTTTATAATTCATCATTACCAAACTTTATTTTCTTCTTTTGAAAAAATTCAGTAAGTCTTAATTTAGTTTTTTTAGCATTTATCTTTGCTCCTATTTTTCTATTTCATTTGATAACTCTTGCAAGATTTCTTGAAGCTCTAAAGCATTATTTGCAAAAGCAATTACACCTTAATCTCTATTTACTTTTATTCTCTTAGCTTTCCATTTTAATCCACAAAATACTTCTTGCAAAACTGCTGTAAAAATTTTTGGAGATATGGAGTCACTCTATTTTATACCTCTTCAATGATAATCTTCAAAGAATCATTATGTAACCTAACTTACTGCTATTACATTTTAATTCTTTCCATCTATATCTTGATGACCCAATGCTTTAATCACTGAAGAAATGCTTATAGAATCAAATTCCTTTGCATAATCTACAAATCCAAAGCATACTCGCAACTCATTTTCATTAGTCTTTTCTATAATTTCTCTCCATATTTGGATATATCTATTGTACTGAAACCACTTTTAAATCCAGCTTGTTCTTTTGGCTGGTTAAAATTCAAAGTTTGTGTAGATGAACTCATAAAAATTTTGTATACAATTAATAAAAGACTGATAAGTCTGTAATTTGCAATATCTTCTTTATCACTTTTTTTAAATACCAATATTAATACTGCATTCTTCCAATCAACTTTATCATTTAGACATCTGGTATATAACTTTGCCAAAAAATATTCTCTTTCTTCAACTTCTTTTAAGATATTTACTATGATTCTATCGTTACTTGGAGCTTTTCCCTTCTCATAAACTTTTATTACATTTGTCACTTCTTCCTTTAAAATTCTGGGCAATTTAGAAGATAGTAGCTGTAGAAGACACTTGTCTATGTCTTTATTGCTATATAATTCTAAATAGAACTCTTCTAACCATTTCACGATGTTATCTCTTTTTCAGTAATATTTCTATCTTTTCTTCTTATTTCAGAAATAAGTTTTCTTCCAATACCAAGATGTGGTTTCACACTTTTTATATTTTTATTCTCTTTTAACTTACTTGATAATTCACAATTACATATTTTCATATTGTTATTAACTTTTTTTCATACCATTTTGCAAAATTTTAGATATTCAATCCTTCTTAATGGATCATTTGTATAAATGTTCATATTCCTTCTTTTCTTTATAAATTATTATCTTTTCAGAAATTTTAGTGGATAATTTGCTGCTTTATTTATATCAGCTTTCTTTGTTGCAGTTCTTAATAATATGTCAGTTATTTTCCTATTGATTTCATTCAAATATGAACTACCTTCAAAATCTGGTAATATTTTTAAATGATTTGCAAGTTCTAATTTAAATTCATTGAAATGTTTCTGACAAAAATATCAATTGTAAATACACGTGGGTCTCGTTTTACACGATAGATAGGTTCCTCAAAAAACACGCGCAAACGAAATCACGCAAAAATAGACGTAACTTACCTTGAAAAAAGGGGGATGCGGTCTGTGATTTTTCAAATTTCGCGTAAAAGCAAAGCACCAACGTAAATTTACTTTAAAATTCGCGCAAAAAAAAAAAAATAAGGAAATAAAATATGACTAATAAAAAAATTCAAATTTGAAAAAAATTGATACAAGACAAACTTTTTTTAACTATAATATTTAATTTTATTCAAAATAATATATTTTTATGCATAATTTACATTTTTTTAATACACGTTTTAATTATTATGATTTTCTGGTGACAACGTAATTAGTAATTAATCTTTGAGATGACGATTTTATTGTTTATGGAGCTTGCAAATATCCAGACATACAACCATTTAGCTCTCATTGGAATTTAAGAGCACATTAATAATTAGTGTCATTAATAAGAAAATAATAATTGATTACGTTCTTTTTTAAAAAGCAAAAACAGAATGTGATTTAAAATGCAAAATTAACACGCACAATGTTTGAACAAATTTACATTATAATCTTATAAAATTTAATGTGTGTATACATAAAGTGTGGAAATCATGATTTTAATTTCATTATTGCATAAAATCTTACTATTATAAAGCACTGAAAATATTGAAATTACTAAGATGAAAGTCGAATTCCAATAATGTGCTATTACTTTCAATATAACGTTAAGTGCGCGAAATTTATTATTTAAAGTAATAGCGTATTATTGGAGTTCGACTTCCAGTGAAAGACGAATCGCGTGAATTCAAAATCGTGTTAAATAAGTCCGCGTAAAAGGAGACCCAGGTATACTGGTTTTTTTTTAACAATTTTTGTCTCTCCAACTTTGCATTAGCGTGTATTTTACATTACATTAATTGATTATCACGCTCTGTATTGAATTTATTAAAAACATAACAATTTTGAAATACATACTTTATGTTAATCAAGATATAATGCACTTCTGCTATATCTTCATTTAGATGCTTCCATATTCATTTCTGTTTAACCTTTTTCTCAAAGAAAGAATTCATAATATAAAGTTTTTCTTTTTCTGAAAATTCCACAAGTCGGTGCTCTCTATAATTTCTAACGTCATAACCAAATTTATCTACAGCATTTTCAATCATTTATCCATTCCAGCATTAAAGTCTCCCACGACAATTTTAAAATGTCGTTTGATCTGATCAAAAATCTTTTGTACACCCATATAAAAATTTTCTACTTCTTCATCACAATGATAACTTGTTGGGGCATAAATCTGAATTATCTGCATTTGGTATCTTTCATTAAGTTGAGTACCTAATCTTGCCACTCTGTCAGATATACCATAATCTCCACAATATTGTTGTTTTTATTTATAATGAATCCTACTCAATTTGTGCTTCCAATATTTGTGCCTTTATAGTATAGTACATGTTCCCTTTTTAAATTGTCTCTTCATCTTTCATTCTAACTTCATCAAATTCAGCAATGTCCCATTTGAATCTGATCTGCAGTTGTAAGTATCTAAATAAAAAGCCTTCATCAAATGGCAGCCTGGATCCACAATCAGGGGATTCTTAGCACCCTTTGGCCACCAACTGCTGCTTTTACTGGTGACTTTATAGCATCTCAGTAATAAGAATCATAATTTGTTTTTGTTTTTTTAATGTGTCAAAGTGTCAGCCAGGAAGCTAACCACTCGGCCACCAACGCTTGACATAATTTATGTTTTGTCTGTCATAATTGCAAATATCTATTTTTAAAAAAAGTTAATTCTCACACATTCATTCTGCCTTCAAAAAAACTTGATATTTTAGTTAAAAATTATCAAGCAATTGAAAAAAAAGATCTTGATGTTTCTTCATCTTAAACTCAGAAGTAAAAAAAAAAGCCAATAAACTTGCCACACTAACTGATGGATGTTGATGAACAGCCCATATTCGTATACTATATGTATAATCATATAGTAATAACAACTGCAATAAGAATGTATGGAGTGAACATTAAGAATTTGCTCTGCTCAGTTCATTTAAGAGATCAAAGATTCACCTTTCACTTAAAAGCAAACTTCTTTCTGCCACTATAAATACCCAAATAGTAATTCTAATATGATAAAAAAATTTATAAAGTAATAATGCCTGAGATATTCAAGACTTTTGCATCCCCCAATGGTTAGGATAGCAAACAGTATCAACATATGTAATATACTAATGGTTACCATATTGAAATAGATAGTGATCTATCTCAATCTTTAATTTATTTTAAAAATATAGTAGTTGGCAATTGTGAATCAAATTCAGGTTTCATAAATTGTATCAGGATTTTTTTAAATATAGATTTGTATTATGTAAGCACGCACACATCAATAAAGGTCTGTGTCTGAAATAAAATTAAGTAATTTAGTTTTAAAAAAAGATAAAGAAACTAATTTATTTTTACTAAATGTATTTTAAATAAATCTGTTGTAAAAATTATAATACAAGAATAAAGCTTAATCAAATAATAAAATTTTGCTCAATTAGTTTGTATTATTATTAAAATTCTTGGAAAGTAAATTGCTTTTAAGCTTTATTTTAGGTTTTTATAATGTCAAATATATTTTAGATATTAATATGGCTAAGTGCCATTTATAAATATGTGGGCTTGTTTAATTAAAGAATTTTTTAAACAGGGGTAATTAAAGTAATTATTGTTACGTTTAATTAAAGAATTTTGCAAACATGATGGCTGATTAATTAAAGGAGTGTTTTGCAAAGCTGCTAATGATATAAAAAATAAACTTATTCTTTTGGTCTTTGCTTTTGCCTGCTTAACGTGAATACTGAAGCTAGCTGAACTAATAAGTATGTAAAGCTAAACACCCCAAATGAACTTCAGCATGAAGCCCATAATCAAACCTTCTTATTGAATTTGACCCAACAGTGTGCAAACAATCTCCACATATGCAGTTAAAAAACAGGCTTCTCAATAGTAAAAAAAAAATCATACCAATGCTATTTGAAAATATAATTTGATTGTGATCAAGATTGGAATACTGTAAAGGGAAAGACTTCACCAGTAAACCACTAGAGTTCAATTTTTGAAAACATATGTACTTATATATAATTCCACTTTATAGAAAAATAATCTCTTCTTGGCAGTATTTTGAGCATAAAGGTAACCCTATTTATTTGTTTTGTGAACTATTTGATAAACTTTTAAACTTTCATTATCAACAATCCAATTATATTTATAATTTAATTTAGATGGATTTATATATTTAACTTTTATATTAAATTATTTTTAATATTTAGACATTATAAAACTTGATTTTGCCAGAGTATTTGATATCATGGTATGCTTAGCATATATTTGAAAATATTTCTATTTTAAAGACACAAGACACAATTTCTTTTAAAAATTTAGTTTGATAAAATAGTTTATATTTTTTAATATTTGTAAGATTAAAAAGTCAGTTTTTTTCCCTTTCCCTCCTAAAGTTTTAAAATTACTTCTGCAATTGTTAATAATCAAAATTTAGTTTTAAAATAATCAACATTTAGTTTCAGAGCAATCTTTCTCCTAAAGAAAAAATGACTTCTTCATTTTTTTAATGGTTAAAATTTATTATAATTATAATTTAGCATATCTCTAAAAATAATTAAAATCATTAATGCAAGTCAAGATGTCTAATGCAATGTACATGCATCACTTATAATTAATTCAGTGATTTTATTATGCTTAAATTTGTAGGCAGTTTGCCTTATCACCTACATCTGAAATCAAAGATTATATGTGTGTGTATGCATTTTATATAGTAATCCTAAAAATTTATCCACAAGACTTGAATTTTGTGTATGTTTATTCCCTTTCCTGTGATATATATATTACTCCTAATTGAGGTACTCAATATAATTTTGATTTGCTTCAGTTAGACACTTCTTCCCATGAATTATATTTTGCTTTGCACTCCTGGTAATTAAGGGGCTATTTATTTATTGTGACTATATTTTAAAGTGTATGAGATCAAATGCATGGTGTATAAGTCTGAAATTTATAATGGCCTGTGCAGTATGAACACAGTTAATTTATGCTGCTACACTACTGCTTGTTTTTATGTAAAAATGAAATACATATGTGCAATTTTAAATTGAAACACATCTAATAATCATATAAATAATAGAATATCTAGTAGTCTTTGGAGATGTTACAGCATTATAATGTAGTTTTATGAATAGTAATATTCAAAGCTGTCAGATACCAAATGTGCTGCATTCTAACATACAAGAGGCAATTACAATTGAAATGTGTTTGTATTTCAACTCTATTATATTGAACAGTTAATAAACTTTGTTGTGTTTATCATTAGACATGTTTTAATGTTTATTTACTGTTATCTCCTCTGCAAATTGATATTTCCAAAGAATCTCTGCTCTCTGATCTAAAGACAATTTTAAATATCTGAGTGATAATTTAGTTGGGTAGGCATTTATACTTAGTATCCTTATCAGTAAACTCTCAACCTTCTAAGTTATAGGTCTAGTAGCACTCTCTGGTATGTTAGATGTTAGTGTGCCTATTGTCCGTTACAATATAATAGAAAAATTATTCCAACAATTAGATTCCAATCTCAATAAAATTTACAATAATATATTCATTCTTAAGCCTTAAGTAATTTCTTTCCATCAAATATTAAATTTTCTTGCAATCTTATATATAATAAGTGACATAAACTCTCTTTTTTTTTCCTTTCTCGATACTTAAAAGAATGTTGTAGAATTACTTATGCAACGTATTTTTTTCAATTGATTTAATATTGTTTTTATAATAGTGGTTACATCACATATGAATTTTAATAATTTATTTCTGTAAAACTATTATCAAATAGAACAAAATATTCTTAAGTTGCAAATCAATTGTTTAACATTATTACTTATTTAAGAATGATCAAATATGAAGTTGCCATGAGGAGAATTCATCCCAATAATTCATAATTATAACTTCTGATTCTTTTAAAATTATTCACCAATATCATTAATTGTTGTAAACTTTGAAATTATAAATTGAATTCAAAGCTCTAACATGAGTACTTACACCAGACAAATTCCACTCTGATTGCAAAACACAACAAAACTTTATCAATTATCAACTGAGATAGAAGACTTTTATATCTATCAAACATAAATACAATTATAATTTTTTTGTAGTGTAATTTTCACTACACAACTCTCACATAAGACAGGGATTGATTTCTATCCGCTTTTAACACCTTGTGAAGAGGTGTAATCATAAAGATATGACCAAAGACGTGAAGAAGATGCATGATCTCCAAGATGCACATTTCACGTTGAACCAGCACTCATGAGTTGACCCAGATCACAACCTCTTACACAAGATCCAATTACTGCAGTTTAATTCCCAGCTTTTAAACCCTTACACATATCTTTATCATTGTTCAGTATATGTAGAGATTCAATTACTACAATTTAAATTGATGTGTCAAAATTTCTATCCTTACAATTTTGATACAAACCACTTAATGGAAGTATAATAACAATTTTTATTATTCATTCATTAGACAAGAGATTATCCACTTAATGAATAATATTTCTGTAGTGTAATTTTCACTACACCACTCTTGCACAAGATATGGGCTGATTTCTATCCACTTTTAAAATCTAGTGAAATAGTGACATTGTAAACAGATGATCAAATATGTATGAAAAAGATGAATGGTCTCCAAGATGCACATTTCATGCTGAACCAGCACTAATCAATTGGCCCAGATCACAATTTATTATATCTTTATCATTGTTTAGTATGGTATAGATAGATAACCAATTACTAATTTAATTGATAAATGTCAAACTTAACTCCTTTCACATGCCACAAATCACTTAATGGATGTATATTAATAATTATTTTTAGTCATTCATTAGACTAGAGATTATCCATTTAATAAATAATATTTCTGTAGTGTAATTTTCACTACATCATTTTCATGCAGAGTAGGGACTAATTTCTTTGGTCATAGGTTTATAATTACACCCCTCCACAAGATATTCGAAAGTGGATAGAAACCAGTCCCTACCTTACATGAGAGTGGTGTAGAGAAAATTACACTACAGAAATATTATTCATTAAATGGATAATGTCTAGTATAATGAATGACTACTAAAAATTATTAATATACTTCTATCAAATGGTTTGTGTCAACGTTGTAAGGGCAGTAAGTTTGAACTTATCAATTAAACTGTAGTAATTGGTTATCTATCTACACTGAACAATGATGAAGACATGTAAGAGATTGTGATCTAGGCCAACTGATGAGTGCTTGTTCAACATGAAATGTGCATTTACCACCATATATCTGTTTTATGTATCTTTGGTCATATGTTTATGATTACATGCCTCCATAAGAGGTTAAAAATGGATAGATCCCAATCACTACCTTGCATGACAATAGTGTAGTGACCACTACAGAAATATTATTAAGGGAATAATCTCTAGTCTAATGAATGACTAATAAAAATTATTAAATACAAATAGACTTGCAAAACATTTTAGTTTCTAATATAAAAATAACTTTTGTTCCAATATATCTTCATATATCAGAGGTGGGGAATCATTTATCTGCCAAGGGTGTTTATTTATTTATAATCTCATTTAAGGAACATACAAAATTATTGGCTTAAAAATTAGCCTACTATATTAAATCAAAAATTTAATTAATTTACCTCTAATCATTAACGCTGGGCAACCTTTTCACTTTCCAGGCCAATTTCAAATTTTTCCCTTTTAAATAAGGGCCATAATTTTTTTGTGAATTAAAAATAAAGTAACACCATTATTATTCATAATTGTTTCACATTTACTTAACAATTTTTCCGATTTGCTTTTAACCTATCTTTATATTTTAAAATTTGTTGACATATATTATTAAATTTCTTTATATGTTCTGAATATGTGAGGGGTCCCCAACCTTTTTGCACTTAGGAGCACATTCTATAATACCAGCCAGGTGGCGGGCACTATTTATTTTTCCAATGTAAATTTATAGTTGGATATTGCAGTGCGCAAGGAAAGACCACACTTGGTGGACCAAGAGATAGACTCTTTTACACTGTAAAAGTATAGCATGCCCTACAATTTGATTACAATATAATACAATAATTTATAAGAAATTTTAAAAATTAATTTGTATCAGATAAATATCTTTTTATCGTGTTCAGATAGCGACGGGCAGACGTAAAATGGTCGCATAGGGTTGGGGACCCCTGGAATAGGTTAATTCTACAGCAACTAGAATGCAGTATTCTACAAACATCCCTTCAAAAAATGTCTTTGAATTTTCTGCCTTTTTTTTTTTTGCAATAATTTGCACTCACAAAATTTTCTGACTTCTTTATACTTTTTATCATACTTGATGAAGCTCCTTTTCAAGTTTTCTATTTTAATATTTCTTCCTTCCCCAATAATTTTGTTGTAATCAGAATGTTTGATAAATAGTGTTTCTGAAATAATGTATTCTTTATTAACTGAAATATTTTCCATATATATCATGCACATTGATTTGGTATTTCTATAAAAAAAAAAAAAAAAACATTGCATTGATTCATGTCTTTTCAAATGCATGATTATCTTTGCCAATTTTTTTAAATCTTACTTTATATAATCATTCTAATAATAAAAAAAAAGTAAATATAAACTAATAATAAAATGAAGTAAAATTCTAGTTTTATTTTTGGTAATTATATGTATGTCTGCGAAAATCATTATACAAATAAAACGTTCTCAGCATCATAGATTAAATCCATAGTCAGAGAGACCACAAATGCACCTCTGATAGAATGAAATAAAATTAGTATGAAGGTTGGAGAGAATAAAAGATGTAGTTGTAGTTGAAAAAATATTTTATTTTACTTAACTCTTAATTAATATTTATTGAGGCTATAACCTTGATAATATGCGTGTAAAAATGCGATAGTAGGGACCTCTACAGGTGTTTTAACCACAAGCTTAGCTTGTGGTTAAAACACCTGTAGAGGTCCCTACTATCGCTTGTGGTTAAAACACCTGTAGAGGTCCCTACTATCGCATTTTTACACGCATATTATCAAGGTTATAGCCTCAGTAAATATTACTTACGTAATCAATGTGCGTTTAATAAATTTATAATTAACTCTTAATTCAACATTTGCACATATATTTGCATAACATTAAATGCATGTTTAAACAGAATGTCTATACAAGTCCATTTTATATATATTTGTGAAAATGATTGGGAGGCTGGACTGAGAGCTTTTGAGGGTAGGTCTTGCCTACAGGCTGGAGATTCCCTAACTCTTCTCTTATATGATGAAGTATAAATAAAAAATATACCAAACAAAATAAAAGCATTTTAATGTTATTTGGGTACTATGTATCAATGATCTTTAATAAAAATATCTGCATTAAAATTTCTTTACTAATTATAATAGCAATTTTTATCTATGGATGGATATATTAAAAAATTTACATTATAAATTCAAAAATAGAATCAATAATTTTAGAAGTAAAGAGATGTATTTAAAAAATATTCTCAACATCACTTAATATTTCTGATTGCTAGCAAAATTTCTATTATTTATCCAATGGAAATATTAAAATTATGAAAAAATAAAAATAAACTTCTGGAAGAATTAAACATTGAATTTTACAAAATTAGACAAGAATTGAGTTTCCAGAAATTTTCATACAAAAAAAAAAGTGATTTTTTTAAAATCTGGAATTACATATAAAATGTGATTTTTTTTTTTTTTTTCAAAAATAGCATTTACAAAATTTAAAAAAACATCTCAACTCATATAAATTTTGAAAAGTCTCGGTATCTGGTTACAAGAAATACAGAATTATCAAATATCAACAAATTAACACAAAATAAACTATGCCAGGTTTCTCATTAAATATTCAACATTACATTATTGTCTATATTTTTTGTACTAACCTGTGTCTGGAAAAAATTGAGAGTATTCATTTATAATTTATCTTTAAAGCGCATGTGCATTGGCTTAATCACTAATATCATTATTACATAAAAAACATAGCGCTATATAAAATAATATCTCATTATATATGTTTAATTTCAACTAAAGAATGACATGTCGTAAATTGTAAAGATTTCGCAAGTGTCATTCGTTCAAACATAACAAATGTAATTTAAAGTGATCGTTTAACACCTTCACGCTCTCATTTCCACATACTTAAGATTTGCCCATACATAAACGTTTGGGTCAAAAGAATGGGTGGATTCATTCCATTCTTTCTAAAATACTATATCGTGTCTGGAAAAAATTGAGAGTATTCATTTATAATTTATCTTTAAAGCGCATGCGCATTGGCTTAATCGCTAATATCACTATTACATAAAAACATAGCGCTATATAAAATAATATCTCATTATACTTGTCAAATAATGTAATTTATTATTATAAATATATAGTTATTTTGTTGACTGGTCACACAAATTTGCATTTTTTGATAATTTTGCAAAATTTATAAAAAAAATACTTGTGTTTTAAACTATATTAAAATCCACTATGATGGTCAAATATCCAATATAATTTATTTGTCCATAATGTTGTCACAAACACATAAATAAATAATCAACCAAACAAGATTGAAATAAACAACTATTCTCAAGAAGGTCTCAATGGAGATGAAAGCCGGTTTGATAAATATTTAAATATACTTATTAATAGTTGTTTATTTCAATCTTGTTTGATTGATTATTTATTTATATTAAAATTATAACAATAAATTTAAAATAAAATTGTATTTTTCATTAATACACTATCTTCAGAAAATATTTTTAATGTTTTTAATTATCCAATAATAACAACGGGAAAAATCATTTTTAAAATGCTGAAAGCTACATGGAAAACAGATAAAAAATCTAAATTAAAATATATAATCTCTTTATTGCATATTGTAAAAATGATTATACATTTGACTGTGACAAAACAAAAAATATATTGAAAATAAAAAAATATTTTTATAATGTAAATTCAAATTTGGCATAATTTTATTATTTTTATTACGTAAATAAAAAAAACTGCGTTAAAAAAATTTAGTAAAATTTATTAAAAGCAAAAATACAATTACACATATAAACAAAATTTTTGCAAGAGGTATGTGAAAAAAAAGACATCATTTTCTGTTTGTCATTCGCACTGACCCAAGTTGAGTGGCCTAATACATAAAACGGCTTGTTACTTAAATAGATTGCACACATGATCTAAAGAATTGTAGTTTTATGTTTTTAATTTTCCCATTCACATTTAAATTCACCTTTCTTAAGACAAAATTTGGGGCATTTTATGTACTCAAAAGTATAGATATGATAGCACACACAATTTGGAGCAGTAAATTATCTCAAGTTTAGTACTTCCTTATTATATATGCTGATGCGACTTTTAGTGTTTCACCTATACCATTCAAATGAGGATAACAATGCAAAAAAATTTCCATTTGAACAAGCACTCCATCAACATAGGTCTTCAAAAATAATCTGTACTTACATAACATATATTTCACTACTGTTCTAGTCAGCATTGTAATATACAGTATCTATTGAAGTGCATAATGTACTAATAAGATTTTCAGTTTTACTGACATTTATAATCAAGAAAATTTCTTGATTATTTTCATTACAAGTCATAGAAAAGATTCATTATTGCAAGAACCCTATAATCAAAAAAAAAATATTGATTATTTTCATTATAAGTCATAGAAGCGATTCATTATTGCCGGAACCCTTCACTTTTGTGATTTTCTTTATCCATTCATGTGTCTGTAGGTAATGTTCAACTTTGTCTTTTTTTTTTTTGATCAAAGTAATCACGTTCTCTAAAAGAATGTCTAATCCATCTTCATAATACTGGTGGTTTAATCCCCAATGCAGTTTGGAATATGGTCATTTGCAGATTAGTTCTCTTTTTTAAAAACCTCTGACTGAATTTACCTAATTGTTTTGATACTCTACTTATCTTTATTTTATTCATTTGTAATTTCATCAACTAATGAGAATAATAGTTTCTCTGACATGATCACTTTTACATATAGTATCTGCAATTAAATTAACTTTAGTCAGAATATGAACTATTTCCAAATTATATTTATGTAGTGTCATCTCATGATAAATGCATTTTGATCTAGCCTCTATAAATGAACCAGAAATTGTCTATCATATAATCTAGTGTAAAAATATTAAAAGACACTGAAAATTGCTAAGCTTTTTTTCCCTAATACAATACTAATAATTATACAGTGCTTCGACCGCTCATTGGTGAAGTTAGAAATATCAAAATTAAATATCAGGCTTAACGCTTTCAAGGCCTTTTAATCTCATATTCATAGCCGAAGAGTTAGAAACATTATGGAGTTGCTGATGTATGCTAATATATGCAAATTAATCTATAACTTAATCTGGATAATTTCTTTCTAGAAATTTATTGGATATACACCTGGGCCAGCTTCCTTTTCAAAAATTCCCCTAAGAGTTTATAAAAGTATTACATAATAACCATATAATTTAAATATATACACAAATAATATCTTTAAGAATTTCTCCACTGCTTGTAAAGTTTTGAAAAATTGGAAAACTTCACTAACATTTTATTATTTGCTTTTTAATTTCAATAAAACTTTCACCATATTCAACTCCCTTTCCTTTTCCTAATGATTTTACTATGTTTGGGATGAAATCCTTTTCCTAATGATTTTACTATGTTTGGGATGAAATTATTAATTAGTCACACAAACCACAGACAGAATCTAAACAGACAAGATTTTCTTGATAAATACTGAAGGTTTTAATGAGATCCTTGCTATCAGAAATGAATCTGCCATACTTGCCTTAAAAAGTTTGCCACTTTGAAGAAAAATTTAGTATTGCTTGTCTTAATGTTTAGATCTTCATTCCTGAAAATGTTCAAGTGTTCACCAAAAACTTTCCTACATAGAAGTATAGCAATATCATGTAATTTAATGCTGTTTAGTAAGTAATTTCTGATGAAAACCAGTCTTCTGGTTGAAATATATTAAAGTGGTTGTTTAGAAAAGTAATTGTGTTCATTTATATATGCATGCATAAACACATATATCATAAAATATAAGACTATGCGTTGTTGAAATGCTACCAGTATATATATATAAAATGCAGATTTATTGAAACATCACTAATCATATTTATCGTCGAATTCAATATATAAATTTTATATCCTGTATGTGTGTGTATATATACATACATACACAAACATTATGCATTGTAAAGATAAAATCACATATAAAATGTAGATTTACTGTATAAATAATATTCAAAGCATGATTGTTATACACATTTACATATTTCAAGGATTAAATAAAACAGAAATGGTTGAGAGCTATCAGTTCAGTAATATAGTTTTCTATTTTATATAACCAATACATTTCAAAAACGCATACTGAAACAAAATAAATACAAAATGAAGTTAACATCAGACACTCTTTATACAATATTTAAATTTTTATCAATGCACCTTTAGTTGAGGCAAGTGATTGCAAACTATTATATCCTATCTGAACTTATGTAGCAATATTCTATCTTCATGGGCTCATAATTAGTGAGTAAGGTTTGGGCAAACCGAGAGAATCATAAACAAATATAACTTTTTTTTATCTATTGATTATATCACATTTTATACTACAGTTCTTTTTTTTTATCATCATCATCATCATCATCATCATCATCATCATTGATATTATTATTATTGTCTTTCTTTTGTCCTATTTGAATATTTTATCGTAATGGTTTATTATCCATACTGGCCAGCAGTGATAAAGAATCAAAATGACAAATGATCACAATTGCATCAACAAGCATATAATATTAGGTAAAATACCTTTCTTATGGTGCTAAGAGTCAATATTATGGGATCTAATAAAAATATATTACTCTTATGTTATTCAAAATCTATACCAAAAACATTATTTATAGATATATAAATTTTTGCCATTAAAAAAAAGAAAAATCAAATGGTTTGTTGTTCAGAAATATTACCAAATTTACCACTTCATTTATTTTGCCGTAATATCTTATATAAATGCAATTTATCCATTCTACTTTGAACACTTTTTAGCAAAAACCTTTTATTGTACATATATGCATACACAATCATGTTTCGACTGTCCTGCAGTCTTCTTGAGAGCCATTTTATTTTAATTTACAATTTTTAGCAAAAATCTTTTATTGTACATATATGCAGATCTTTTATTGTACATATATGCATACACAATCTTACATTTTGACTGTCCTGCAGTCTTCTTCAGAGCCGCTTTAATTTTAAAGTGGCTCTGAAGAAGACTGCAGGACAGTTGAAACATAAGATTGAGTATGCATATATGTATAATAAAAGGTTTTTGCTAAAAAGTGTTCAAAGTAGAGTGGATAAATTGGTTTATTGTTCAGAAGTTTATAAAAAGTTCTAACGCTAGAGGTGGCAGAGCTGGATCCATGATCTAGGGACTATAAATTCCAGAATCCGCAATCTCTACCACTGCATTAAATCACACAAGGCAATTTCTGAATAATTTTACAAATAAAAATGCATTTTTAAATTGGATTACTTGACAAACTACACAGAATATATTACATTAAACCTTTTAGCCAACTAAATAGATTTTTATTTCAAAATAAAAAACCTCCCTAATTCCAAATATCATCACAATACATATATATCCTATTAATTTCAGCTCTTGGATTAAAATTTGAAGCAGGTGAAAAAATCCAAATCAATAAATCACACATCTAATGCTTTTTCTTAGATTTGCTTTGGATGATAGAAACTGCAGACTTTTTACACATTAAAGAAATATAAAAGTATATTTAAAAATAAATCAAATCATTACATAATTATTTATATACCTTGCAATCTATACACTGAAACGAATGGATATAATGTATTCACTGAACATCAGTATCAGAGAGATTAAGATAAAATCTATAAACTGTGTATATATTTGACATATAAAAAGACAAAGTCACTATGAGATGACAGTATCTTGGTACAAATATAAACACGGTAATGTTATCATAACTGGGAAATAAACAAAGATTTGACCATTACCTGTTCATAAGGCGTTTGTAGATGTATTTCTTGGAGAAAACATATATATATATTGACTATATAAAGTAGTACAAACTAAACCCTTCAAGAGTAATCTTTTAGTGCTCCTATTGCACAACATGCCGACATACTTCCACATAACTTCAATTCAAAATGATTGTACTTTTTGACAATGGAATAAATATCAATAGAAACCTATTCTTAGATATCCTTTAAAAATATATATATTTCTTATATGGGTATTTTCATCTTCTTGGAGCATAATTTAAAATCTTTTTTATTATAAATCAAAATAGAACACATATTATGCAATATCTATTAGTTAAAACTTGTCTTTAAATGCATCAATTTTCTCAATTCTCTAAAGCAATTTATTTTCTTCCATTAATACAATCATTTATAATAATAGAAGAAAACTAATAAGATGAGATCTATCATTAACTCAAGACATTGTTTTATTACCTAAAAATATTTATTAGATGTTCAGCCAAGACACTTCTCAACTAAAAAATTATGGCATAAATGGACATATCGAGAAAGCCCAAATATTCATTTTTTCAGACATAATAAATCCAGCAAAATTCAATCTTTCCTTAACATTATTTATAGTTACTATGCTTATCTTTTTTAAAATATTTAGGACTCTTACTTATGTAATTGCAGAAACACATAAAGCATCCAATCTATGTATTTAAAAGCAGAATTGATCAAGGTCAAAATAGTGATTTTAACTTCTTTTGCTACTTTTTTTATCTATTACATTTATTTAAATGCAAACTGAAGTTTTCTCCTAGATATTCAATGTGACATGGTCAACTGTAGAGTTTATCTTCTATAATTATGTGGATAAAGTCATTTACTTACTCTAAGGGATAGCAGGAACTGATGCTAATATGAAAACAATTTATCTATTAAAGATAAAGTAATTAAGCAAATAATCAAGATTGAAAAAGATAATGCCTGATAATTTATACACGAAGAATTTGTCCTGTTTAGGCTATAGATTGGTTAAAAATTTCTTTTATACAATTACTTGAACATAAATTTTACCATTAGTTACTTGAATTTCAATTAGATGATTTTATTTATAATGAACTTGATACCAGTGAACTCCGCGGTTTGTCATATATGTC
The DNA here is from genome assembly GCA_028023455.1 of Epiperipatus broadwayi. Lineage (NCBI taxonomy): Eukaryota > Metazoa > Onychophora > Udeonychophora > Euonychophora > Peripatidae > Epiperipatus > Epiperipatus broadwayi. The sequence continues at coordinate 3,564,095 of JAQFVV010000083.1, read as the reverse complement.
ACTTACTTCTTTAACTTTTGTAATAAAAATGATTTACTTTTTTAATTCTTATTATAAAAAGGATTTTCTATACTGCCCTGAGTGGTTTGCATAGACTCAAGAGCTAAAAGGTTCAAGAAATAATTCTTAGCTGAGGAAAATAAAAAAAATAATTCAGTTTGGTCACTTGAATATATCTGTTATCCCAACCTGCCATTTGAGAACTCGAACATTACTGAATAATATATATATATATATTAAGTTTAAATAGTGTATATAATTTTATTACTTAAATATTATATAAACCAACAAAACATTAAATCAGCGTCAGAATTGGAGTATAACATAGATTTGCTAATTTTAGATAATTTTCCTATTACAATAGGTATCAAACTGTTATATATTTAAATGGTAAACATTAGATTAAATGTTTGCAAACATATATAGCTATTTTGATAGAAAAGTTATATTTGAAAATATATATATAACTTGAAACAAACACAGAAAAGTGGTTCCAATAGCATAGAGCCTTTAAAAAAGCCATATAACCAAGAATGAAGACCAAGGAAAGGTTTCTAGAATCTAAAATGATAGCAATTAAAAAAAAAATTAGTGACAGAATGAAGATCAAAATTATAAGCTATGATAGTTTTATTTCTACAATTAGGGAGAATAAAGATTTAAAAGTAATTATTAATAAATTTACAATCGTAAATTTGGCGATTTAAATGGAAAAACTTTGGACCTTGTAATCAAGGTTAATTGTAGGATAATCTTATGGTGTTTAGATTAGTGGCAGATTTGATTGTAGTTGTTCTTGTATGATATGTCAAGATATCATGAACTGAAGAATTGGTTAAAAGACAAAAAGATAAAGATATTAACTCTCTAAAAAATGATATAATGAATGCAGTGGTAAAAGAAAAGTACATTGCTAGAGAATCTGAATTCAAAACAAAGCATATGAAACTATTTTTCATGCTTTATAATAAAAACATGATTCAGAATTATATATTTATATTACAAAAATAAATCAAGTCAGATGTCACATGACCTAATTTAATAAGCTTGTGTTTACAAATGTTATATATAGAGCTCGCAAAATAAGCTCTTAATATAATATTTATATAAATATCAAATACATTCAAATCAAAAATCGATCTAGCAATAGTTTGACTGATACTTCTTCAATTTATTGTAAATATTCGCTGATCTTATTTTCAGTAATGATTTCAAGGCAAAAATAAAATCATATGTTCTGATCATGACTATTCTTCGTACAGCTAACTCATAAAAGCATCCAATTAAGGTTTACATATTATAACTTTTCTGTGGAGTTATTCTTATTTAACTGTGCTTGAAGTGGGTGTGTAAAAAATTTAATTCCAGACTGTGTTTGTGTTAGAGATATTATTTCATAAGGATCTACACCAGAAACTGAGCCAATTATATTTCTAAAAAGATCATTTTACAATGTCCATGTGTAAAATGATGTTTTATATAAATTCATATCATTACGATTCTTTTACATTTAGACATCGTATTCTTTTTTGACTTCGTTCTTTTGTTTTTAGAATACACATTTCCGGATTTTCACCTACATATATGTAATACATAGGTATATGAGCACAGACTTTCACATGACCCACCACTCTCCACACTATCTCATAATACTGATACACTTGAACACATATATGTTGAAAAGATAAATAATGACCAATATATGTATTTCATGCTAAACCAGCAATCATCAGTTGGTCCAGATTACCATCTCTACACATATATGCTATAAGTGCTCAGATATATATTAAGATAGCCAAACTTAGTACTTTAATGGACAGGCTTCAATCTACTCCACAATCCAACTCTTCAACCGTCCATCCAATTGAAAATCTGATGATGGAATGCTCAAAGACCACCCTGAGGCCGAGATTCTTGCCACACCCATGTTGACCTAAGATCAATCTGACCCCTCATGTACAGGACATAAATCATTTAATACATATACAAGAGATGGGCAGACATCTCTACTATGTAATAACTGAAACACACAGGTTTATTATACATGTGTCTATATATGTAATTCAAGTGTATCAGTATTATGAGATAGGGTGGAGAGTGGTGGGTCATGTGAAAGTCTGTACTGAAATACCCTAAGTATTTAATAAAATAATATATGTAATATTTACTGAGGCTATAACCTCGAGAATATGCGTATAAAATGCGATAGTAGGGACCTCTACTATCGCATTTAACTCGCATATTCTCGAGGTTATAGCCTCAGTAAATATTACTTACTTAATCAATGTGCATTTAATAAATTTATAATTACAAAATAATATACATAATTCTATTTTTTTTTTTTTGGCCATAAACTATAAGGGGGATATAACATATATAAAATATAATGTAAACACCAACAGTTTTAAGGTCTCACAATAAAGTGTGTCAGAGAATTCATGCTGCAATGGATCTGAGTATTTCTTTTAGGAATTTTTTTCTTCCAACCAATTAAAAAAAAAAATTAAGATAAAATACTAATAGAAAGGTAATTACTAAGAAGCAATTAATTTTGTCCCTTAAAAATTAGTATAATTCTAAAATTTAATAATCAGGAAATAAAAATAAAAATAATAAAACAGTTAATAAAGAATTCAAATTTTAGGGAACAAGGTAAAAAGATAATGATCAATCACAGGCTATAATTTAGTCAAATTACAGATAACATCATATTCAGTGCTAGAAAAACAACACAATGAATTCTTAACCAAAGTCAGGTGTTTACATACAAGTTAAACAAATCTAGCCTTAAGCTAAACACACCACCAAAAATTCTATTAAAAATATGAACAACCAGTTTTTATCATCAATTATTCTACTAAACTCTTGAGATATTATCTGACCATGAAGATTTATATTCTTTAACCATATCATTTTCATTTAATTCTTTTAATATTAGCTCTAATCTCTTTACATAATACTGCATAGAAGAAAATGAAATATGTGAAGCCCATTACATATAGATGACAATTCTTTTGAATATTAATCTAAAGATTTTTTTAAATATTAATTTGTTGGTAAGAACATGTAAATTATTAATGCAATTACTAAACATAACAAAGTAACTAATAGAAGTTATGGTGCTTATATATTAGTAAGGTGGTGAAGTTTTAGACTTCATTATTTATGATTATTATGTGATTGCTAAATATTTGTTAGTATGTATTCTTTAACTAAGTACGTAAATTTAACTTTCAAAGATTTAAAGAATTATTTTAAACAAAGTTGTAAATAACAACTCCACTTTTTGTATTAATGTCAATTTATTTACTTTGCAAAAGATGGCCATCCTTAAAGCAAAAGTAGATCAGTGATAACTAAAAATGAATAAAGAATGTATAATATCAATAATTATGCACTTTTAACACTCGTTAAAGAAGTTATATTTATTAATAATTTATTTAAAGCTTAGCGCTTTCAAAGCTCCATGGCTTTATACTCATAGCTGTGTGAGCCATGGAGCTTTGAAAGCGCTAAGCTTTAAATAAATTATTAATAAATATAACTTCTTTAATGAGCGTTAAAAGCGCATAATTATTGATATTATATAATTTATGAGAAGTTAATAAACAAATTTTCATTAAAGAATGTATAATAAATATAAAAATACTCTAGATATCTTCAATAACTTATCTTTGAAAGTTAAATTTATGTAATTAGTTAAATACTATCAAATATTTAACAATCATAAATAATCATATAATACTGAAATTATTTTCCCAGGAGCAGAAAAATATTTAAAGCCAAATAGAAACTATAATTTACATGCTTTTTAGAACTAGGGCTGGACTTAAAACGTTATCCTTAATCTAGACAGAAGATAGAATACTGTACCTTTAAATAGCGAAAATAAATTATCTACTCTAATGAATACGTAATCCCCAAAACGTGGAACTCAAAACAAAGCGGAATATATTAAAACAAATGATTTCTCAATGCAATCTAAAACTGTAAATTAATATTTAAATCTCCAATAATGCTAATATTTTTAAAGCTCTTACTGTGCTGTAAGCAACAAGAATTTTTTTCAACTATTGATAATCTTTCTTATGAAAGGTATAACCTTTTCTATTTGGGCAGCAACAATCATGGATGACGCTAGCAACGATTGATCATATGCATGACAGTCTTTCCAACTTCATGGGAAAAAACAATAATAATCTACTTTTTTGTAATATGATGAATAATTTTATGAATAGACAGAATACCATTAATATGATCACCAGTAGTCAACATCATCTGAGATTTACCAATCAATGATATAAAAATTTATCTATGAGAATTGTAAGCAAAAAAAATGTTAATAAAATCTATTGTGTCATATAATATTCAATTGACCAAACGCTTTACTGCTTTTACAATGCTTTATTATCCACCCTTTAATGTTAATAAAATCTATTGTGTCATATAATATTCAATTGACCAAACACTTTACTACTTTTACAATGCTTTATTATCCACCCTTTCCTGCACTTTACAGTTTTGATTGTCCCAGCAATCTTCTTCAGAATGTTATGGAGATATAACGTTCTAAAGAAGATTGCTGGGGCAATCGAAACTTTAAAATGCAGGAAAGGGTGGATAATAAAGCATTGTAAAAGTAGTAAAGTGTTTGGTCAATTGAATATTACATGATATACATTTGGCAATCCAATAGGAAACAGTAGTTAAAATCTACTGCGCAATGACTATGCTAGTCATATTTACAGAATAATTCCGAAAGATAAAATGAAGCGAGTATGTTAACCAACTTATTGATCTTCACATGTACGGTATTTGATAAATTATAACAATGAACAATTTTACAAAATTCTAACTTCAATAGTAAACCACAATTCAGATATGCAAAATTTAGCACTTATGATACATTTACTTATACCAATAATTCATTATTACTTAGCTTTAGATGTGTTTTAAAACTTATTCCCAAAAAACATTATAATTTATCACTTTTTGTTTCATCTACCAGAGTAGCTGTAGCATTAATATATATTATTGATATTCACAAATAGAATTAATATCATTAAATCATTTCGTCGACGTCATTCATTCAGATATCGTAAACAGTAATTTAAAGTGAGTGGTTTATCCTCACGCTTTCATTTCCAGTACTTAAGATTTGCCCATATATAAGCGTTTGGGTTGGAAAGAATAAGTGGATTCATTGTACGCTTTCATAAATACTATATCTCGTATTGGGAATGAAAGTATTCATTTATTATTAACACTCGTAAAAAGAGCATGCACAATAGCTTGAAAGGCTGATCTTTAAATGTAAAACCTTTGCAATAAATTTCTTAAAAATATAAGTCCACCATCTCTCTTAAATAGCAGTCTCACAGAGATACAATGCTTAAAATGTCAATTTATATTTAGAAAAAAATGATAGCTTTATGTTATATGGATAGAAAAGAATAAAAGTCGGTGAAAAATAGGTTCAATATATTAACTTTGATAATAATATGCCTACTGTAGACCATTATAAAATAAGAGCTCCTAACAAGTTGTATGACTTCATGCAAATTCACTGTAATGGACAACAAAACAAAAAGTATGGGCATTAACTTCTTTATTAAAATAAATATCCCATGATGAAATTAATATTTAATTTATTTACTAATATTGATTTTAGTGCTTGTGATATTGATCTTATGAATTTTTATTCAACACACAATTGTATAAAATGAAAATAACGTCTATATATACTTCAACAAAAATCAATAAACTAAATACTAACTGTGATAAAAACGCAGTTGCTGAAGCTTTAAAAATAAAATTACAAATATAAAGCTGAGCGCTTTCAGGGGAATTAAGCCTCCATAATCATAGCCCAATACAATATCCTTATAAATATGATTATTGAGGCTTAATTCCCCCAAAAGCACTCCGCTTTATATTTGTAATTTTATTTTTAAAGCTTCAGCAACTACGTTTTTATCACAGTTAGTATTTAATTTATTGTATAAATGATTTACAAAATTTACTTCTAGTAAGATTAGTTGTAGAGAGATATTAAAATTTTTGAAACTTAACTATTACTCATTTTTAATGATTGCTTCTTAATTTTCCTATCTAATTATCCCACATCCTAAACTAAAAGTGTCTTGTAACTTCTAGGACATGAGATTTTATTAGTACTTTATCTGTACTTTCTAATCATTTTTTATATACTTCATTCTTCCCAATTTAATGACGGCATTTAGTATTATTATTTTGCCATCTACGAACCCAATATTATTCAAGAAACTGCTTGATATCATTAAACGTTTAGACTCACATCGCATGAAATTTAAGATCTTAACTAAACTTAAATTTTACAAGAGTAATGATACTATAACAAATCTTTTTAATATTCTTTTTAACAAAAAGAAAATAGTTAAATTAGATCACAATACACCGACAGCATGTTTGGTTATTAGAAGTGTAACTAAAGGATCTGTTATATAAATTTCTATTTTATTTTGTTATGTATTATTTGTACTTCTGATTTATCTGAGCACATTTTCCCTAAAAATTCACTATAATGGTGACAATATTTAATAGTTTTTATTATTGAATAAATAAATTTGAGATTAAACAATATAAAAAAGTTTTCAAATGCACACAAATGGAATAAATAAAGATAAAATAATAATTTAATGGTAAGAATATAAAGACAATAGGAAAAAAAACTGATCATATATTCATAGGAACATTATGAAATTTTTTTTAGAGAAAATTATATAAATAGTATGTAAAAAAAGATATGGGCAAAAAACGTGTAAAAACAGATGGAGAGAATATAGTTATTTACTTGAATAGAGAGACTTGCTCATGTTTTCTATCAGCAACTTCAATAATTGAACCAATAAATTTTCACTATTATAATCTTTGAATTAAGATTGGTGGAGGAAAAAAATTTTTTTTACCCATAACTATCAAAAAAAATAAAAAATAACTACATTGTATAAACAATTGTAATTCAATAATTATAATATTGTTTTCCTAAAAAAGATGACTTTCAGTTTTATTACTAGTCTTGTAAACTTATCTATAACTTCTGTTGTAAAGTTAAATCACAATCTGTTGCAAAGTTAAATCACAATAAAAATTACATTAAGAATTAATAAACTCAAAATAAAATCAGATGAGATGGTTTTGAAAAAGATGTATAAAGAGAATATTAAAAGATTTTAAATCATTATTTCAAATATTATCCTTATATTTGGGAAAAAATTGATTATTTGAATTCATATAGAAGTAATATAATTTTCTACTTCTGCTTCCTTTTCCTATGTATTGATTTCTATTTTAGAATATCATACCATTTACACCTTTCTTAAACACTTTATCAATATTTTTTATTTATATCTAACTAACAATTTCGACTGTCCTGCAGTCATCATCAGAGCTACAATATTTTTTTAGTAAAGTAATAAAATGGGAAATGATGATTTATAATGATCAGATTAAAATGTATATTTATTTTTGTTTATATTGTGTATTGAATTATGTATATGAAAATGCGTATATGTGTATTAATTATATAATTATATATTTGAATATTGTAGTTCTGATGATGACTGCAGGACAGTTGAAAGTTGTTAGTTTGATATAAATAAAGAGTATTGATAAAGTGTTTAAGAAAGGTGTAAATGGTATGATATATATGAATTCATCATAAATATTTTTCTATTAGTAATGCGCTTTTAATTATAAAAATGATTACCAAAAAGGGAGAAAATTAACAGGATTAATAATTATGAATGGAATACATTATAAAAAAAAATACTCATATTAAAATTTTCTTCTTAGATATATTAAAAACATCTCACATTTATTGACAGTAAATATCTAAATTCTGAAATTATAACTAAATTAAAAATCCATGCCAGAAGAATTCTGCAACAATGTTTAATTGACTTAGATGCTATATTGTTTCTTCGATGAATTTATTAATTTACTTCTCTATTAAATTCACTTTGTTTTTTGGGAAATGATTTTGGATAATATTGCAATAGTTTTTTTTTTATTATAGATATATGCATACTGTTACACATGAAGGTAAACTTGAAAAAAGATCCTACTCAAACAGAGATCAAATTGATTGGCATTAGTTATGATCTCAATTGAATTTGATAGGACTGAAGTCTAAAAGATAGATATACCTTTTTTTACTTACTTTGATGAATTAAATGAAGAGAAAGATTTAAATGATTCTCTTATCATTACTATCTCTGAGGATTTTGGTAACAATAGAGAGAAAGAATAGGATCTTCTTGCCCCTTGTCAAAGAGATGGTTCTCCAATAATATTAGTTACATCAAAGTAAAATTAAATTACATCAGAGTGCATAAAATCAAATTCTTTGAACAACTTTTCCAATTGTATTCATTCCTATAATCAATACACAAATAAATAAGATCATCATTTAAAATCTGTTTTAAGATAATTGTCTTAATTATGACTTCACTGAAACTTAATGTAATAAAATTCATGGTGATAATCTGTCAAGCAATCTAAAGAAACACAAAAACTCATTTTGTTCAGAAGACCTTAAAAGAATTTTAAATCCTCTCTATGGTTAAAATGTACTAAATGCTCAACAACAATATCAATGACAAATGAAACTTAATTAGTGAAACCTAATTATTGGCTATTTTTAATGATTGCCTCTTAATTTTTTAATTTTTCATATCTATTCCAGTTTCTAGATTAAAAGTGTCTTGTAACTTCTAGGACATGAAATTTAATTAGTACTTTATCTATAGGTTTCTAATCATTTTAAAAATGCTTTACTATTCCCTTGTCCAAGAGATGGTTCTCTAATATCAAAGTAAAATTAAATTACATTAGTGTGCAACTCTTTGAACAACTTCTTCAATTGTACTCATTTCCATAATTAATACATACATAAATAAGATCAACATTTGATATTTACTTTAAGATAATGGCCTTAATAAAAAAGTATAAACTCACTGCAAATTTTCAACAAGTTCTTTTAATACTCAACTATTACAAATGATATGTAAAATCACTATCAATTTTCAAATGCAATAATTTCATATTATTTTTTATATTGAACAAGTGTCTATCTAGTTATGTCTCTATTTTGCAAAAAATAAATTAGTTTGAATTCACTCACATAGTATAAATTTTATGCTCTTTTTCTCATTTAGTGATATCTTATACCAAGACAACAAATATAAAATCTATTGTTACTGATGATTAAATGATAAAAAGCAAATTTATTTTGTTATAATAACTAATTATAAAAAATCAATCAATTAAACAAAAATAATTTTATTTCTTTGTTTTCACGATTTTATACTATATTTCTTTAATTTTTATATAAATATTTGAATGCTTATTAATAATAAAAAAATCAAATTTGAAATATTTATATAAAACAAATATTCTTCTTATGAGTATTATTAGATACTGCATACAGTTTGTACTTTTGTAAAACTGTGTTGTAACTATTATTGAAAGATAATGTAAATAAGAAAAAATGCAGATATAAAAGTAATGACTCTAAATGCAATAAAATAAAGTTTCTTACATCTTTCTATTACTTACTTAGCTCTATAACAAGATGCAAATTTTAATGAAATTATATTATTTGTATAAAAATATTGCCAGTTAATGCAATCAAAGTGAATTTCAATTACTAAAATATATAAATAAATATGTGTAAATAGAAACACCTGGATATATCTAATAAATAAATTAATCACTTCATTCAGATGTGCAGTATAAAATTAAATCTGTAATACATCACAAAATTCATTGTACATTCAAAAGTTTATCACCAGCTGAGTCATTATACATATTTTATCCTAAAAACAAGACTATTTATGTGCCCCAAGCTTAACCATTAGCAACTCCATGAATACATAGAGAGTGATTTTTATACTGTTTAACAGAGTGATAATGACATCAAAATATGTACATCTTGAAATATACTATATAAATTAAATAGTAGGACAGAAGACTAGGCTTTGTTTATCAAAAATTTTGCTTTACATCTCTTGTCATTAAATAGTCATACCACAATCTTTCAAAATAAAAATCTGTCTAAATATTATTAACATTTTTGGTTAAAATACCACATGGTTAATCTATGCAAACTGTACATGATTTATATATTTATTGATTTTCAAATGTTAAGTTTCAGGGTTGACTGCAAGCAAAATCTACATCATACCAAAACCTTTGAACACATAGATTCAATTTTATTCTATATGCATTCAATGTAGAGATTAACCATTCATTTATTATCTTTCATATATATACAAATATTGTCAACATTATTTCATCATTTCCCTAAAAATGTTTCATAAATCACTCTAGATCCCTTTCTGCAGCTTATCTATGCTTGCCCTTTTCCTAAAATTTTCATAAAGAATCGCATCTGTAAAATCATTTAATATCTCTTTTTTTTTTTAATGCATTTTTCTTGTTTCTTATTTTTATTTAAAATAATTCTCAATAATCTATTCTAAGAACATGTACAATTTCATTTTTTATAATTTTCATTTCTTCAATAGATATACTTTTTTATATACCTTTATCCTAACATTTTTACTTATAAATTACAGACTTTACTAATATTCCTTTATAAGCACAATGAAAAAAAAATCACATTACTTTACTTCTTTTATTGTAATATAGTCAGGTATTTTGTTTCAGTCAAAGACAATTTTTATCCCCCCCCCCCCCACTTCCAATTCAATGACCCAAATAAGAATTAGATTCTTTTACATAAAAAGTTGGTTAATAAGTTACAAATAGTTATAAAAATTATAACAAAAATTGAACCTACAATAGTGACTTATTTCTGACATAATCTCTAATGTCAATGTGATGCTTTATCAATCCCTCAAACATACAAGTATTTTGCTGTATTCATATATTGGACCATTTCCATCATCAAGTATAAGTATTGAATGTCTTTAGAAATATTTAACTTTATTTAAATATTCCAATACATTCAACTGTTAATAATAGCACACAGGTTAGTATATGCACAATGTTTCAAGAGGTATTATTCTCCCCTCTTCTTCTGATGTTGCTGGTCTGACTAGTGACAGTACTAGCATGGGGATCGAACCTGGGTCCTTAGATTCTTGACTATTGAATTTTAAGGTAGTGCTCAATTGATTAGAGCATTGCGTTAAAATTCAATACTCAAGATTCTAAGGATCCATGTTTGATCCCCATGCTAATACTGTCACTGGTCAGGCCAGTACCACTATCACTAACAGTTGAATCTATTTCGAATATTTAAATAAAGTTAAATTTTTCTAAAGATATTCAACACTTATATTAGATGATGGAAATAGTCCAATATATAAATACAACTAAAACACTATCATCACAAACCTTCAGAAAATACAAGTATTTTGTTTGCATTCCCAGCCGCTTGTACGCCTCTTTTAGAAACCTCTTTTGAGTATAACATTAATTATGAAAAACTTGCCATGACAAATATCTCCGACCATATACAGGAAACATTTATTTATAAATATTTTTTGCATACAGTCCTTTTGCCCAGAAAAAATATAAAATATTTTACTGCTCTTCATAATATATTCTTTGAGTATGACCACCATTTTAACTATTAAAATCAGCCACAAATCGTGCAAACATGCATTTATTTATTTTTTTCATGTGTCATAGCATCAGCCAGGAAGCGAACTCACTAACCCGGGACAACTGCTTGTAAAGCAGCTGTCGCTGACCTTTCGACCATCAATGCTTGACTGCAAACATGCATTTGTTATCTCGACTGCAGTTCAGATTGAAACATAATCTGCTACTCCTAATTCTATTTTCATTTTCAAGCTATTTATTATCATTTCTTCATATTAAAAGCTGGCTTGCTAAGACTTTATCATTCATATTTTATTTTACCTTTTTCATTTCTCACATCATCATTTAATCAGCTTATTAAATAAAGTTTTCATTAATTTATTCTCAACTAAAGTTTAGGTTTTTTTTCTTTCTTATCTTTAATATCTATTATAATAACTTTAATTTTGATGACACATTTTAATCTTATAAACTGAATTAATCTCATCTAAACAGTCAAATCAGCAGCAAATTAAGATATTTAACTTCTAATTCCTTTTAATACTAATTTAACTCTTTTCTAAACAATTCTTTGGCTTTACATTTTGCTATATATCTATCAATTCCAAATAAGTCATCTTAAAAATACATAAATTATTTGCTATACATTAATTCATTTAATTTTTTTTTTTTTTCCAATTTATATCTTTCATACTAGAAAAATGAAGATTTCTCAACTCCTATGAGTTCAAAACTTGGTCACAAAATAAGTCAGAAAACAAAATTTTCTTGTTTTTAAGAAATTGTGCACTTTTGTGATTATATTTCTAAAATGGGTATTCTAATAAAGACATGGCAATAAAGCAAGGATCTCTAGTAATGCAGTCAATATTTTTCTTTTCCTATAATTTTGATACTATCAGAATTCTAATTATTAACCCCTTCCCCCTCCAATGCCAACAGAAAATAAAACACTAAATATAACTGTATTAATCAAATAAATTTTATAAGGATAATACATTTTTTTATGTTTAAAAAATTATGACAACAAAATCAATTCTCAAGTAAGTAATCAGCTTAGGGACCTAGCCAGACAGATCTTATAGGTTTTCTTAAAAAGCCTAACAACATTTTTATTTTTGTGAAACTTTATTTGTATATATGTTAAGAATCCATTAACCACAAAATTCTTGATGTAACTGCTATCAGCTGCTAAATTCCGCACACAAAAAAATTAAAGGTCTGTATATCATCAAAAAAATTAAATAATACCCATCCAATATAATTTCATATTCAACTATTAATGTTCTCAGCTAAGTTTATATTTATTAATAATTAAAACAATTAAACTTTAAAATAACAAAATACTTCTAGCTATCTTATGCTTTTTATGCATTATCTTTTAAGTTAGTGATTAAAAATGGCAAACTTAATTGGGAAGGCAAAGTAAGTACTATCAAATGCTTCTTCAAATACTTTCCTCTTCCAGTTTTTCAAGTTTTGTCATAAAAAGATATGATCCAAGTTCTAATTCGATTATTAACTAGGGTGACCAGACGTACCGATTTTTCAGGATTTGTCCCTATTTTTGATTAGATGTCCGAGTGTCCTTGAAATGACTTTTTGGGACCATTGTATATCCCAGTTTTCAGATACTCATAATTATTATTTGTCTTATATAAATAATTCACTGAAAAATGATAGTTTTTTTGGCCCTCCCTGTTCATTTCAGTCTCTAAAGTAATATTATAAAAACTTCAGACAAATTCCAACACCAAAACAAAGATTTCTATTACGTTATATGGCTGGGTTCTCAAACTAGACATGTTCTTGCGTCCACCCTCGCCTTGGAGCATGCACTGTTGGATTTTTGTAGGCTAAAATTTAAACTGCGCTTGCACCTGCTTTGATTGACAATGAACTTTTACTAGTTCTTTGTTGATATTAATTTTCTATAGTGATAAAATTAATAGGAATACTAATAATCCTAAATAATAGACACATGCCAAAGAGGAAGTGTACTTACAACGATGAATATAAACAGGAATGGAGTTTTATAAAAAAAGGAAGCAACGCCATAAAAATGATTGGTTGTTATGTCCCTATTTTTGATCGAACGAGTCTGACCACTCTATTATTAACAAAATTTTTTTTTTGCAATCTGCATTATTATGAGAAATATTTCTATAATTTCTTGCCTTTTTAGTTTTATTATACTTGTTACTTCGTTAATTTTTCACTCTAAATGCATTGAATATCATAATATTGTAATTTTAAATAATAATTTCATACTTAATTATTTTCAATGCTTTTTTTAATGATGTTTATCTCTTCCAATATTTGAATATTTACCAATTTTAATAAAAGCATTGCTGATCAATTGAAATATTGGAATAAATATACATCAATTAATAAAACACTAAAAATAATAAAATGTAAAACTGACACCTTAAAATAATAGCATTAGAAGGAATACATGGCAGCAGAAAGAAGTTTGTTGTTATTTGAAAGGAGAGCCTCTGATTTCTCCTTGAGGCTTAAAGACTGAACAAGACAAATTTCTAAGGTCTTCTCCACATGTTCTTGCTGAAGTCTTATTATATATGTTTCTCCAATATGGTAAATGAAAATGAATATACAGTTCACCAACATAAATGTGCCAACTTGATGTGTTTATTGATATTTTACTTCTTACTTTAAAGATGAAAAACACTAAAATCTTCTCAATTGCCTGATAGTTCTTAAAGAAACATCAATTGAATTTTCTTGACGGCAGGATGAAAGTATGGGTGAACTTTTTTTTTTTAAAGATATTTTCAAAAATGACATATAGACAAAATTAAATTATGACCCTTATTCTCCGGGCACTATAAAGTTGTTGGCCAATGCTAATAGTTGTTGGCTAAAGGATTGCAGATCACTTTTGAGTGAAAAAAGATTACATGAAAAAGAACAGACTAATACTTAATGGGACATTGCTGGAATTAGAAGACAATGTGAAAATTTGGTTGATTTGAAAAGTTAGACATATAATTTATTACAAAGGCACAAATATTAGAAGCATAAGCGAAGTGGGATTCAATATAAATAAAAAGTAGAAAAATAATATTGTGGAGGTTGATGGTATATCAGAAAGAGTGGTAAGATTAGCTATTTAACTAATGGAGGATATCAAATGCAGGTAATTCAGATTTATGCTGAACAAGTTCTCATTGCAATGAAGTAGATAGTTTTTACATAAATATACAACATGCTTTTGATCACATCAAACATTCTAAAATTGTCATGAAAGAAATTAATGCTAAAAATTGGGAAAATGATTGAAAAATAAAAATGCTAAGATAAATTTGGTTGCGATGATGCGAATTATGAGAAGACACGGATGTGAAATTTGCAGAAAAATTGTACACACTTTTACTCCATTTAGCAAAGGCATTGGTCTTCCAAAACTCATTATTAAGTAAGAATATAGTATAAAGAACAAGTAGTTATAATGCTTTCCTTATGGTAAAAAATTTGGCCGATTACTCCAGCTAAAAACTATGTTATAAGCTATGAACAAACAACTTAACCAAGTGTATATGGTAATTAAAAAATTCTCTTAATGTACATTTTAGGCTTGTGTAAACTATGCTATGTGTATTATCCAAATATGTACTTAAAATATGTACATATGTATGATAATGCAACTTAAATCTATGTAAAAAATACTTATCTTAAAGTAAAAAAAATTAAAGAAGATTGCAGGGGCAATCGAAACTATTGATGTTGAAGGGTGTTATATAAGCATTGTACAAAAAATAAATTGTTTTATAAAAAACGGATTAATTATCTTAAAGTTGTATCTAATTTTTCCGAATTATGAATTGCTTATTCCAAGGTCCATTGATGTCTTCTAAATCCTTTGATGTTCTTGTCTTTTTGGGAGGAGTGTACCAGATGATGACTGAGGATCTCTAAAAAAAATGTTTAGAATGGATGGTTGACATGCTTCTTGGGTTTTTCTTTATATGGGATGCCATGATTTCATGATTTTAGAAAGTTTGGATATATCTATGACGGTTTAAGCACACTGATTTATTTTGTCATTGTTTTAAAAAAAAATGGTGGCGGTAAATGTGGATAAACCCATAAAACAGATACCACAATTTCCTTCTCCTCTTTCCAGTCAACTTAGGATTATCTATTTCTGTTTCCAAGTTCAGAGATTTTCTTGATTTTTTTTGTGATCATATTAATTGCAATCATGATTCTAATTGAAAATGTATGCAGCTATAAATTTTTAAACAGAATCACTAGAAAAAAAAAAATGCTTCTTTTAACTGTCCAAAAATACAGCATAATGGACAAGAAAGTGAAAGTAAATTAGCAGTTAACAATTTTTTGTTTTCTTCCACACAACCATTTTACATTGTGCTGGCAAAAAAATTAAAAAAAGAAAAAAAAATTATCTAATGAATTCTGCGTTTGCATATTGTCATTAATATTCAAGGCTTTTTTTTAACAATTTGTATTATGCAGATCTAAATAAAAATCAATTTATATACAAATATGCTAGCTGTTGGATTTTTTTTTTGCCACTTTGAAATGACTTAAAAATTTTTGATTAGTGCAATACTTACGGAGGCAGAGATACAAATTATTTAAATAAATATTAAAAATATGAATCTTTTTCAGTTTATTTGTATGCATTTTTGCTTATGTTTTTTAAAACCAAAAATACATTTACATTAACAGTTACTGAGGAGATTGCCTTGACTACAGGTTGAGATTGTTGATAGCTTAAGAGTTGATTGTTATCATTTACATTTGTGGGTTGCCTTGACTACAGGTTGAGATTGTTGATAACTTAAGAGTTGATTGTTATCATTTACATTTGTGGGTTGCCTTGATTACAGGTTGAGATTGTTGCTAGTTTAAGGATAGATTGTTATCATTAACAATTTTATGCTGAATAAAATTTTCATTTCTATATTTTTATATATGTGCGATAATGTTAAGAGATGTTTTAAAAGTGAGCAAATAGATTGTATTATTTTTAATTTAGATTTAGTAATTTTGGATCATACAAAGTTCATTATTATGAAACCATTTTCTTATTCAAAATGACAATTACGATAACTAAATTATAATACAATGATCATTATTTTTGTGCAAGCAAAGTATTGTCTGTAAAAATTTTAATCCATAAAAGTGAGAAAATATAGCGGACTGATTTTAAACTAATGTACATATTTTAAAATTTAATATGGTATTAATATATTTTGTTGATGTATATCATTAAAAGATAATTTTGATTATTTATTATACTGAATTAAACACTGGGGTGGGGGGGGAGACTTTGTAATCATTAATGATGAAAATCTTTGTTTTGGATATATCATTAATGAAGAACTGATTGTCATGCAAATACGCTGGATTAAAATTCATTAATCGTATTTTAAGTTTATAATAAAAATTATATGCAGCACTAATATTGTTTACTGCATTGCGTATTATGAATAAACTCTGTATTATATATTTTCAGCATGAAAACCACTATTTTGCTTTTGGATGACATAATGAGATCATCAGTCTTACAAAATGGCCACCGAAAAATTTTTTTTTACGATCATTATAGTTAAATAATCAATTGTAAATCAAAATAATGGGTACAAATTAATGCTGATTGCTATTGTGAATCCTTATGTAAAGAACAAGCGCTATGCAGGGTATAGGTTTATTATGAATTCTTTGTTTGATAAATGGACAAAGAAACATCCAAATGAAGATCAAGTAGAATTGGATTATATTTTGACTACCAAAACATTACATATTTCAAGACTGTAATACTCTTAACAGATTCAACACAGGAAATGATCATCAATTCGTAATAAAAGATGTGTTAAAGCATAACTAAAGAAAGGAAAATTATTAAAAATAAACAGTAGTAACATTTGATATCCCTAACCTTCAAAATCACTCTAAAGAATTTAAATTATATTTTGCTGATAGTTTTAAAATACTGATAAATTTTGAAGATAATTCAAACATGCTGAGGATCAATAAGAAGATAGCTGAAACTCGGTTAAAAACTGCAACAAATATAACTGGTACAAAAAAGCAACGATTCAGTAAACTTTCAATTCAGACAAGAGAATTCGTGAAAAAAAAGAGTGATGAAAATATATGATCCATCCATTAAGAAAAATTGCATATATGGAACTTTGAAAAACATTATGAAGAAGAGATAATAATGAAATAAAAAAATATAACTGTGAACTGGAAAGAACTACAGAAAATAATAAAAGTTTCAAAAGTACAAAACAACATCTTGGTATTGGAAAAAAAAGTTGTTTTAGCAATATGAAAAGAAGATGAAACTATTACTAAAAAGAAGGATGACATCATAAAATATATGGAAGAGTTCTACAGGGAATTATATAATAATAAAACAAAAAAAAATGAAGTAACTATTATAATTACTACATCTCAGAATTAACGTGCATTTTAAATGAAGAAGTAAAATCTATGAAGATGGGCAAAACCCCGGAAAATGGAATTATTACTGATATTTTAAAATAAGTAAGTAAATAAAGAAAAAAAAAACTGTTGGCAACACAGCAGACAATATATCTAAATGATAAAAATATACCAAATGATTGGATGAATGCAGTAGTAATATTGATTTGTAATTATATGTTGAACTATTTCCATATCTAGAATTGATTGATCTTAAATGTCTTCAAAAAAATTCAAACTTTCTAAGTTTAAATAAACTTTTTAATTACATTCACCTGTTAGAAATAGTAAACAGGTTAGTATATAACAGAATGTTTCCGGTAGTAGTATTTTTGTCATTTCTTCAGGTATTGCTGTCCTGAACAATGTATAAGTATAAGAATCTAACCTGGGACCTTTAGATTCACGAACACTGAATTTAAGATGAGATTCTAATAACTAAGTTATTTTGTCAAAAGCAACATTTGGTAGAAATTTGATATATTTATCTATGAGGGTTCTTCTGATTTCTCCATTTTTTCTTAAAAGCAAGAATAATAAGTGGTTCCAAACATTAAAAATTATCACAGTAAGTTGATTTATGGGATTATTTACTATTTCCATGTGAGCAGCTTCTTTAAATTTTCTTCTTTTCATTTTTTCCTCTCTGTTCAATATTCTAGTATTTTCTTAATTGAATATATGATCGATGCTATAAGTCTGGTCTGAAACTTTAGAGACAAATGTTTTATTGGAAAAAGGCTAGAATATTAGACAGGAAAAAAAAGTAAAAAGAAGAAAATTAAAAGAAGCTGTTTTCATGACAATAGCAAATAATGCGATACACACCATTCATTAATTTTTCTCTTCAAAAAAAAAAGGAGATCAGGAGGATCCTCAGAGATAAATATATCAAATTTCTACTAATTGTTGCCTTTGACAGAATGGTTTAATTAGTTACAGCATCGCCTTAAATTCAATATTTATGAATCTAAAGGTCTCAGGTTCAGTTCTCATGCTAGCACTATCATGACTAGGCCAGCAATATCTGAAGAACAGAGAGTAATACCACTCAAAACATTGTCTTATATAATAATTTGTATGCTATTATTAACAACTGAATATATTAAAAGGTTTATTTAAAGTTTGGATTTTTCTAAGACATTTAATAATTAATTCTAGATGATAAAAATACTCCAACATATAACTACAAGTAAGATACCATCATTATAAGAAAAAGGATAAAAATATTAGAAATTCAGACTTATTAATCAACCATCAGAATTATACAAAATCTTTACCAAGATAATTATAACTCGTCTACAATGAACTTTGAACTCAAACCAATCAAAAGACAAAGCTAGATTTAATAATAGTTTTAGAATAATGGTAAATTTGTAGATCACAAAAAAAAATTTTTAATTGTATAAACATTTCCAGAATTAGTGAAGCTCTGAGCCATAAAGATATAAACCCAATCATATTCTGAAGAATATTTATCAAAATGTTTAACAGCAGTGAAGATTATGTAATGACAATAAGAATAACATTGATTAGAGGGTACAACAGGGTAACTTCATATTTCCAAAAAATTTAACAAATTATTTTGTTAATTATGCTAATAGGAGTTTAGGAAATGGTGCAAAAGTTAGCAGAAGAAAGTAATAAAGTAAGACTAAAGATAAATACTAAAAAAATCTAAATTACGTTCAATGGATTTTCTCAGAAGATTGAAAATCACGAATTAGAAAAAATGAATAATTACAAAAAAAATATCTTTACTGGATTATTAATTCAGAAATGAAAGAAATTAATTACAGAATTAAACTTGGATGGAATGCTTTTGGTAAAAATAATATTAAAATGCCTATGTATTTGAAAAAGAATATTTTTTAAATGTGTTTTATCAGTTCTTACTTAAGGATTGGAGACTTGGACATAACAGAAGAGACTTAATATGGAAAGATGTATGTTAAAAAAAAGAAGACATTACAACCGAAATATATAGATGAAAGAACAAGTAGGTATCAGTGACATCAGAGACTGAAATGGCACTGGATAAGACATATTGCTAGAAGAGATGATAATAAACGGATAAATAAAATTTTAAATTAGATCCCAAGAGATTATAAAAGATGTAGAAAGAGACCACATGCGAAATGGATGGATAAAATGTTTAATGGCATGATATGGAGAAAAGAATATTTGATCAAAAAAATACAGTTTATTGATATTGATGAAAAATGATGATGATAACACAAATATACTGTAAATATCAATCAGTTTTTCACTGAAATAATTTCATTTACATTCTTTCTTTAAAAAAAATAAAGCTATGACTTCAGTATATTAAAATCTTCATTAGGTTTTTGTAATTTTAGTTAAGTGAAACTTCAATAATTCCCGACAAATTAATGATTTCGGCATAGTTGCAAATAGTATTAAAAAAACTCTCTTGCTACAAAAAATAGTTTCTCTTCTTCTTTAAGACAAGTAAAAACATTAAAAGTAAAACTCCAACTACTAAATCATCATTTCTAGTTTAAAGTACTACAACAAATTATTAAATGTTTAGATGCTCAAGAAATCGTATGATATTTGAGCATCAAAAATACATAAAAGTTATGATCTAGAAATTTTTAGCGGTAAAAACAGTTGTTACACTATGCAGAGCAGAACTTCAGCAATTGGTGACAAATGTTGCAGTAGATGATTTAATTATTTTTAGTTTCACAAATGTAGCCAAACATTTACGCATCAATAAAAGCAATCATGTATTTTTCAATCACAATTCACTTCAGCATAGTTCACTTTCTCAGACTTGATTGCAAATGTCTTAATTTTTAATGGCTGACAAGTTATAAAAAGTCACTTCCTGTTTGTTGATATCATCATGAATACAATGTTTATTTATTTGTTTATACACACATGTATATCTGTGTGTCATATAGAAAAGAAAAATTCTATAATAAAAGAAACATTCGGTACTGATAGTTAGCTAGTTTGTCATAATTCTGGTACACAGTACCGTACACAGTACCGATAAAACGCTCGGCTAAATATTATTGTATTATTATAGAATTTTTCTTCTCTGTATGACACATAGATATACGTGTGTGTATAATTTACATTATAGATAGAGTTAATGATTTATTTATTTGTTTGCAATATATATACTACATATACCTATATATAAATTCATAGTCTAATATAGAAATATTCCTAATACTTTATATACGTGTGCACACATAAATGTTTACGTACCATATTTATATGCATAAATTAGCCCTATGCAGTTTAGCACATTGACAGAGTGATAGATTCTAAAGCTAAAGGTTATTGGATCAATATTCAAGGTCTGGTGTTCAAAGGTCGTTTAACTTCCCATTTTCTTGATGACAAAAATAGAATTTATTACCTCATTATGTGTATAATATCAAAAATAAAACAACTCATTCACGTGTTTTTATTTTTATGGCAAATAATACGTAGAATATATTTGCTTTTTCATATTTATTTCTGACTAATGAAAACAATATGCAAAAAAAAAAAAAATAATGAATATGTGCTTTACTATAAAAAAAACTAGTCAAGCGTTGTTAGCCGAGAGGTCAGCGCAGCCGCCTTGCAAGCAAGCAATTGGTTGCAGACGGTTGTTGCAGGTTCGCCTCCCGGCTGATGCTATGACATATGAAAAAAATAAAAAATAGAAAAGAAACCCATTACAAGCATTTATTTGAAAATCTAAATAAAATAGAAATAAAACAATTATTTGATTAAACTTTTCGTTAAAATTATTAACAGAAAACTAATACAATACGTACATAGTGAAAAAAAAAAATTTAAAACAGAGGTCACATGGGGACCTAGGTTTTTATGTTTATATTTATGCTCTTCCCTAACACCATCACAAAAAAAAAAAAAAAAAGTAAAAAAAAAAATTTAATTGAAATAAAATTAAAAAACAAATGGAAATTGCAAAATAATGAATGTCCTGACAAAAAAAAAAAATCTGTAAGCTTATTTAAAGTTATTTTGACATTTTAAAAACTGAATTATATTAATATATTCTAAATGTAAGCCTTTGGTCTGAAACTTATCATCAGTTCATTCTTATTGGAGAATGAAGAGATCTGAATTATATTAAAATATTCTAAATATGAGCCTTTGATCTGAAATTTATCATCAGTTCATTCTTATTGGAGAATGAAGAGATAAGTATAGTGAAATGTATGGGAACATATCACATGTCACAGATTACCCTAATTTAAAATAATCTAAATTTCATCTACGACTTTCATTAAACTCAAAATATTTTGTAGACACAAAAACTAATTTAGCAATAATCAGAAAAATCCACTCACTAATTTGAACAACATGGAGAATTCATTGAAATTACATTTTTCTGAAGCAAGAGATTTCTTTTTGATTACCAAGAATTGTGGAATATTTAATACTTTTTTCAAACCGAATTAATAGCATTTACATATTCAAGAAGTTTATGATATCGTAAGCAAAAGGATTAATTTATTGCTCAGGAATTTATTACAGTTAGTGCAAAGAAATGACAGAAATGAACTTCAACTCATGAACTTTGAACTCTATTCCTCTATTCTACTACTGCACTAAAAAGATTAGTGAAATAATATTAATACCATCAGTAAAACAAATGTTAAACGATGGAACGATCTAATTTTATTACACACAAATGTATACATTACATTAAAACAATCTTACCTCTTTCAAAAAAAAATAACTCTGAGGATCACTTTAATTAAAACAGACACATTACAGCAAAATAATAAAACTCCATGACACTTAAGAGCTGAAAAAAAAAAAAAAGAAAAAGAAAATATAATTGAAATAAAATAAATTAATAAAGGAGCAGGGTGTATTACTGAAACTTATAGAATAATATGTAAAACAAAAATTATCTATAAAAAATTGTAGAAATAAAGATACCTAATATAGTAAAACTTAAGAGAAAATTATACCTTGTTTTTAAAAAAAAGATTTATATTAATATCAACTGAAAATATAGCACCCAAATTAATTATTAATTGTATTTCTTTTATTTATTAATCAATACTTTGAAAAGTTTTCCATTTTTAAATATTAGTTAAATCTCTATAAAGATGAATTATATAGTATTTACGATTTTACTAATAAAAATTTAAAACACAAATGACAAAGCTGTCTGTTAAAATTTTCTGTTGTTGATTTTTAATTTTTAATTTCTGTTTAAACAAATTACAAAGGTAAAAAAAATGGGGGGAAAAATCAAAACAATAATTCTTAGTTAATTCCAATATATTTTTATTACATGATCATCATTTCTTATGCTTGTTCATAATTGTTATTAAAACAGGCAAAACTCTCTATACGTATTACCACAAACCAGAAACTAGTTTGGGGATATTGGATGAATAGGCACTAAATGGGGATTTTATACTCAAGCTTTCTGGCATCCATTGATTACTCTGGCTTGCACTGAGTGGCAATATGTATAGAGTTTTGACTGTTTTAATATATTTTTATTAATTTTTCTTTCATATTTTATATACAACATATTATAAATTCAACAATAATGAAGTTTATGAAGCAGCTCTAATATAGAGAAATTTCCTATGTGGTCAAAATGGTAAAATTTCACCAACATTAATCAAGTATTACTGCTTAGTTGTTGAATTTTATTGCCTAATTATCTTCACCTACTTTTAGGGAGAAAACAATATATAGGCATAAATATAGAAATATATATTTATATAGGAACAAATAATTACTACTTTTATATTTGAAATTAAGGATATCCATTTGAAATATTTTTATTGTTATTATTATTTTTACAGTTAAGAGTAATAATTGACTTATTTACATACATTTAATTTCAAATAAGAATGATGTATCATAAATTCTAGTAAATTTCACTGGCATCATTCATTCAAGCATGTAAAAGTAATTTAAAGTGATTATTTAATATCTTCACGCTTTCACTTTCAAACACTTAAGATTCGCCCATACAAAAGCGTTTGGGTTCGAAAAGATAGATGGCCATTCTATCTTTTCCAAAGACTTTATCATGTGTTTGAAATGTTAGTATTCATTCATTTTATAGTCAAAATCCAAAACGCATGTGCAACAGTTTAATGCTGTTTAAATATTACAGTTAAGACTAACAAATAAAGCCCTCCAATAACCCTCATAAAGGAACAGTGATAAAGACATTATTTAATAAAGCTTACAATTAGTTTTATCTTTTAGCTAAAAATAGTTAGATATGCAATTATTGCCCAGTAAGTTGGATAGTAAGATGGTTGCCAGCAAAAAAATATTAATATTATTGGAACCTGAAAATTTTCAAATTTTTATTTAAAAAAAAAAAAATTGAAAAATAATCATGAAAGACTTCAATTGTGGGGATAAATACTTAAAACTTAAAATATTCTAGCTCTCTAGATTACCAGTTTATTTAAATATTATTAAAAAATTATGTAGTATCTTAAATATTATCTTAAACAGCATACAACTTTTTTTTTTTTTAACGTTTATTATTGATTTAAACATAATGTTTAATATGTTATTTAATTATTCAGTAATTTTATGTTTTACTTTGGTATACAGGATTGTATTGATTTGTATTAACTGACTGATCACGACACATTTTATTAAGTAAATGTTTATTCTTTCATCTAATTATTCTTAATATCTCTTCAACTTTATTATTTGTTATTTCATTATAACTTTTGAACATTTCTAATGAGATAAAAATATACACATTCTAAACATCTAAATTATAACAATGTTATTTGAAGTATCATTTATAAAAGGTATGTATATCAAGATTTAACTTTTTTTCCTTTCATAGGTATTGCAGATCATCACATGACCACAACTTCTTATGCTTGTGTATAGCTGTTGTTAAAATAGGCAAAACTCACTATACATATTGCCACACACAGCAAGCTAGAGTAATCAACGGATGCCAGAAGGCTTGTGCATAAAATCCCCATCTAGTGCCTACTCATCCAATATCTCCAGACTAGTTTCTGGCTTGTGGCCTTCGTCAGTGAGGAGCCTTGGATCTGAGAGCACTAGATCTAGATACAGTGCTCTCTGATCCAAGGCTCCTCACTGACGAAGGCCACAAGCCAGAAACTAGTCTGGGGATATTGGATGAGTAGACAGTAGAAGGGGATTTTATGCATAAGCCTTCTGGCATACATTGATTACTCTAGCTTGCTGTGTGTGGCAATATGTATAGTGAGTTTTGCCTGTATTGCAGATCAACTCCTCTTAACTTCTCCAATAGCATTAAATTTATAAGTTATAGTTTCATTTTTTTAATTCTTTTACACTGAACACTTGAGGGTAATGTGTCTAACTATTAAAGAAGATATCAAAGTCTCAATAAATTTTGAATGTATATCAAAACCTTTAACACATACATACTATTATTAATTTTTTATTTTTTTAAATATGCTTTCTTTAAATAATTTTTCATCTTCATTACACAAATATCTTTAAAGAATTACTTTCAAAAAAAAAAAATCCCCCCTTTTTTTTTAATAATTTGTAGATAGATAAAATTTCTAGTGTATTATATATATAATCCATTTTTAATTGAATAATATTTCAATTAATTTTTCACAAGATCTCATGCAATCTCACATATTGAAAGCCGAGAAGATTATAATAGATTACAGACTAAAACTGACTCTGAAACATTGAAAATTAAAACAGTGACATGTACAATTAACAGAAAATGTTTTATATGAGAAATATTACTATTATGAACTAAACACATATTTTATATATGTGTTTGCGGGTATGTATGTATATATACATATACAAGTTAGCAGAAAGGAATTTTCTAACCAAAAAATCATTTAATCCCTCTTTGTGGTCTTAATAAGACAAGGGTAGAGTAAATTTCCATACATTTTTGTCATTACAGCTGTATTACCATATAATTATCATATAATAAATAAGCAAGGATGAGTTGCTCACCAATATGTATCAGCCAGTGTAGTGAGCTTATTGTCTTTTTGCCTCTGAGTTTAAGATCAAGGAACACCAATATGTATCAGCTAGTGTAGTGAGCTTATTGTCTTTTTGCCTCCGAGTTTAAGATCAAGAAACACCATGATCATTTTTCTCAATTGCCTGATAGTTCTTAATTGAAATATCAATTAAGTCTTCTTGAAAGCTGAATGAATATGCAAAGTATATATTTACAATCATGACAAACTAAATTAAGGTTCTTATTCCCCAGAGACTGTAAAGTCACCTGTTGAGACAGTAGTTGGTGGAAGAAGGTAGAGAGAGTTACCATTTAATCATAACTCTTTACTTAAATATTAACAAATGCATATCACTTTTAAGAAAAAGAAGATTGCATAAATTGGAAAAACTATCTAATATTAAATGGGATGTTGTCAAACTTTGTGAAATTAGAAGAAAAGATGACAATTTAAAAAGTGAACATGCATTTTATCACAAAGAAATATTGATAGAACAAGTAAAGTGAGATTCATTATAAATAAAAAGTAAAAGAATAACCTTATGAAGATTGATGGAATATCAAAAAAAAATGGCAAGATTAGTTATTCAAGGATATCAAATGCAAATACAGGTTCTCTTTGTGATGAAGAAACAGAGGATTTTTATATAGATGTACAAATTATTTTGATCAAACCAAATTTTAAAATAGTCACGGAAGATGTTAATGCTACAATTAGTAAACAATTAAAAGAAAGTGTTGTGAATATATTTGATTAAAATTATAGAAAGGAGACAGACTTGTGGAGTTTGCAGAAAAAGAAAAATTGTATATTATGAAATTTTCTTTGACACAGAAGCATACAAATGAAGGTACAATAAAACTGGATTATATTTTGACTTAACACAGATGTAAGATTGTAATGTTCTTAATAGATATAACACAGGAAGTAATCATTGATTAGTGAGATATAAGAAACATATTATAAGTAGATATTTTTAATCTACAGAAACACTCCAATGAATTTAAATTAGAATTTGTAATCGATTTAAAATATTAACAGATTTTGAAGAAAATTCAGATTTGAATGAAATCAATAAGAAGACAACTGATACACTATTAAGAACTGACTACAATAAAGACATCTGATATAAAAAACCTAACAATTTTATCAGTAAATTTTCCACTGATAGAAGACGAATGAACAAAAAAAAGGAATATGAAAATATATAAAAATAATCCATTAAAAAGAATTAAACATCTAGAGTTTTGTAAAATGATACAAAAAAGATTAATAATGATATAAGAAAAAATAAATGTGAATTGACAAAGGAAAGTTATAGAAGAGAATAAAAGTTTCAAAAGTGTAAAATAACTTGGCATTGACGGGAAACCTTATTTCTGTAATAAGAAGAAAATATGAAAATATTACTAAAAAGAAAGATGATATCATGAAATGTTTGAAGATTTCCATAAAAAATTATATAGTAATTACAAACAAAAAACAAATCCCCTTCAGTTATTACATCTTCTGAATTGTCCAGCATTTTAAATAAAAAAGTTGAGGGATGCAATTAAATTTATGAAGAAGGAAAAAGCTCCAGGAAATAAGAGAATTATAACTGATATCTTAAAAGAAGCAGGTGACTAAATAGAAAAATTGAAGGCAAAATTATATACCACATATGTAAATGATAAAGATATAGCAGATGTTTGGGAAAATGTAAGTAATAATGATCTTTAAATTTTATAAGGTATTAGAAATTACAAACCTGTCAGTCTGTCTAAAGTGAATTTTGGATTTTAACTAACCAAAAGAACAAGCGAACTTTAAAAGTAGTTTTAACATAGTGAATTACAACCAAGTATTGAGAAAAGTTATAGAAAAGTCTAATGAATATGAGTAGCCATTATGCTTTGGGTTTGTAGATTATGAAAAAGCACTGCTTCAGTTATCATTGAATCATCAAAATATAAGCTCAGGATTTTGTCATATTTTGAAGAATATTTATCAAAGTGGAACAGCAGTGATTAGATTATGTAATGATACAAGAAGATTAAGATTGACAAGGGAATGTGATAAGATGATTTTCATATCTCATTAACTTTTTACAGAAGTTTTACAATAAATATTTTGTGGATTAAAGTGGGGAGCAAAGAGAATAAAAATTAATGGAGATTATTAAAGACATTTAGTTTTTGCAGATATATGGTTGTTTCTGCAAAAAATACTTCAGAGTTTCAAGAAATATTGCAAAAGTTATAAGATGAAAATAAGAAAGTAGGAC
The DNA here is from genome assembly GCA_028023455.1 of Epiperipatus broadwayi. NCBI lineage: Eukaryota > Metazoa > Onychophora > Udeonychophora > Euonychophora > Peripatidae > Epiperipatus > Epiperipatus broadwayi. The sequence continues at coordinate 3,535,736 of JAQFVV010000083.1, read as the reverse complement.
TAAAGATAAATACTAAAAAGAACTAAATCAATATTCAATGGATTCTCTCAGAGAAAAAAAAAAAAAAATAAAGATTGATATTGATGAAATTAGAAGATGTTAACAACTACAAATACCTTGATCAGATTATTAATATAGATGGAATCATAAGGGTTGATAGTAATCTTAGAATTAAACTGGGACAGAGTGCTTTTTGGTAAAAATAACTCAATATTGAAATATGTCTGTGTGTTTAAAAAAGTATTTAATATACATGTTTTATCAGTTCTTATTTATTGACCAGAGACTTAATACTTAACAGACTTCAGACTATTCAATAACATATGGAAAAATGAGTGTTAGCAGTAATAAGACAAGATCAAAACAAAATATATGAGGGAGAAAACAGACAAATATTACTGATATCATTAAAAAATTAAAAAACTGAATGAATCTGGGCTGGATATATTTTTAAAAGAGATGATAATAGATGATCAGTGAAAATCTTAAATTAAATCACAAGAGATTATAAAAAAACCTACAAACAGACCCCATGTGAAAGGAATGGATGAAATAAGGAAATTTTTTGATATGTTGTGGAGAAGAGACTAAGAATCAGAAGAACTGGATTAAATTTAGAGATCTTCATCCTGCATTGGATCAATAATGGTTGAAAATGATAATAATATACACACAAACAAATATCTTATAAAAAAAAGTGAATTATACATACATAAAATTACTTACCAAGAAGACAAGTAGGATATATTTCCTCTATAACATATTATTCAAGACTATTTTTACTTTCTTTTATTATTGCATGCTATTATTCAATATATAATACATTATCCACTATCCATATTTAATTTTACAATGTTTAAAATTGATTAATGTTTAACATTTCATGACTAACAATCTTTATCAAAGACCTTCTTCTTGTGAAAAAATATTAAGTAGTTTTATTTTTATAAGAAGAAAATCTCTAACAGTGATCAGTAAACACTAAAGAATTTTTGACATTAATAAATTTTATACATTGCAAAAATTAAGTACAAAAAAATGGTTAATTTCATTCCCAACCAGCCTATCTTTCATCCAATTCATGCAAATGTTATTCTCAATTAGTTTATCTGAAACATCTTTTAGTTCCTTAACCTTTATAAAAATCATACTATTAATTATTCTTTGGTAAAAATTTTAAGAAACTAATTTTCATTCCATATTCAATAAATTCACATAGCAAATTTAATCAAAGTGATGACTTATCTATATATTATTTACTCAGCTTCTCAATTCGTTTAAAATTTACTTATTTATCATGAGGTAATGAACAAACTGATTGTAATAATTTGATTCAAATAGCCTAGTGATTTTCTTTTATTTTCACAACTTTAGAATTTCCTTATGGCAGTTTTCAATTCAAGTTCAATTTCAATTAAAATAATATAATTATAGAGTTAATAAACATCACATGATCACCATTTCTTATGCTTGCTTATAACTGTTACTAAAACAGACAAAACTCTCTATACGTATTGATTACTCTGGCTTGCACTGAGTGGCAATATGTATAGAGAGTTTTGCATGTTTTAATTATAGAGTTACCATCATAAAGTAGATTACAAATATCTATTAACTTCTTCAATTTCTATTCAAAACTTTTCAACTAAAATTTTAATCAAATCTTTGATATCTTCCATTTACTTTACTTGTTGTTATAGAATCTACTTCATATTGTTTCTTTTCCATTACAGCAAAATATTTAAGATTTTTTTTTTTTTCTATCCCAGGATAAAAATATCATATATTTTTACTCATCTTTTCCCAATACCTATCCTTGTTTTACTCTTGTGAAATTCTATACTTTTTTATTTTTTTACTTTTTAAAAAACTTCTTGATATTAATTGTATTGATCTTCTGGTTATTATTAAATTCTTCTATTCATTCACATAATTCTGTTAACATTCTTCTTTTAGATATGATTAAAATAAATAAATAAAAGAATCTACTTTAAAATAATAATAAAATTAAAAAAAAAGTGATAAAATAATATTTATTCTATAAATTTATAAAATAAAAATAGTAACTAAAATTTAAATACTTTTACTACATTAAAATGTAGTTTCTGAAAATTCACAGGTAGCCTAAATATTATATGTCTACACTAAATACATTAGAAACTATTAATAAAATTTCAAAAGGTATCTTCAGACTATTTAATTTAAAACTTATTCTTCAAAAATTAAATTACTCCAGTAATTCTATTCAACGTCCATATTCAAACATATATAAGCTTTGGGTAAAGATAAAGCATCCATTAGCTATCCTATGACCTGGAAATCAAATCTGAGTCCAAGAGGCTTAGAATTTTTCTCTCAGTTGGATGGCCACAGTCAAATCAACTAAAACATCCAACACTGGTTGGCAAACGAGTATTTAGTTATCCTCAGTAAACGGGTAAAACACAAATGAAAAACCACTTAAATCTTCAGCATTTGGAAGTTTGGTGGGATTACTGAAAAAGTTTTCCCCCTGCAATGAGCTATTTATGAAAAGGTTATTCTTAACTTTTAAAAACTCTTACATAGTCACATTTTATTAAAAGCCAACAGCAAAATATCAGTGTAATCTGTATAGAAGAAGATTTTAATTATTTTTTATTATTTAAGCTCAAAATGAATGACAATAAATTTAGGTCTTTTTTTTTCTCAATTTGCTATTAAAGTATTACTAACATTAATTTAGTTATTGCATGTCTAACATTAAATACTGATACACTTACCTTCATTTTAAATCTCAGCCACACTTTTTTTTCGCAATAATACACTTCACTTTCTCTGAACTCTTCACTAATAAACAATTGCGACATATACAATTTTTTTCTTAATTTTATCATTTTACTGTAATTTATTTTTTTCTAATAGATCTTATAGCCTTTAGGTCTACATTCAACATATTAGTTACATTATAAAAATTCACTACTTTCCCTGAACTTCTTCCTACCTCTGTCAGAAATCACATTCAACACTTTCTTCTTTTCTAACTTTTTCTTTCAAGTACGTTTATCAGCATTTTACATGCTATTTCGTTTTTACTTGCCAACATTCCTTTACAATTTTTGTTTGTAAAACTGTTTTTGTTTGGCACTGAAAAATCCTAAATGTTCTATTGTTAAGTCATAATATCCCTGCACTGATCTCTGGTCAACTATTTGATGATAAAATACAAAGTTTATATAGAAAGATTCTAAAATTATTTAAATAATTATAGAAGAATAAAAGAATAATGAATGGCTTAGTACAACAATTAAGAAAAATACATAGTTTTTGAGATAAAAATATTGTATATAAAAAAATTGGGACAGATATATGACAACAACTTCTGCTTGGAATGTAGGTAATAAAGATATGAAGGGATTTAAAATAGTAGTTCATAATACTTGCATTGATAGCTTATTAATTCAGTTAATTGACATGCAACATAAGGTTCATTTAATTCCATTATTTAATTTAAGTATACATAAAATAACACTATATGGGTATGGAAAAATTGACTTGCAATCAGAAACAATAAAAAATTAAATCATTGATAAATTTTTTATTCATTATTATTATAAACAAATAAAATATAAAAGAGTATGTCAATAATGATGTTGTTTTTTTTTCAAAAAAAGTTTATATATTTTTTTAAGAGATCGTCAGAAATTGTCATATTCTCTAAATAAAATTTTATTAAATTATTTGTAATGGTGAAATAACTTTTATATAATTATTTTAATTAATAAATATTATTTTAAGTATATATATACAGTACTCCCATATCTGCAACTTCAATTGTTCGTGATTCAAAAAATAAATAAATATAAAAAAATGAGAAATTAATAAAGAAAAAAAATTAATTTTTTATATTTTAATTTTTATGTTTTTTCATAATGAATATATCCATCCATACATATGTGTTAAAAATACATATTAACTGTGAATTTCAGAATCCATGACAAGGCTTAGAACCAAATGTCACGAAAAAAAGAGACTTATTTGCATTACAAAATAATTCTTATTTAAAATATTGATTAAAAATGATTTGAATAAAATAAAATCAGAAATAATAGAAACCAATAAGAAATTATTTGTTTTTAATTTAATCTGTTCAACTATTTATAAAAGTTGGTTATTATTAATAAATTTTATTTACTGAATTTTAGACTTTGAATTGCACGATCAAAGGATTTTTAAAAAAAACCCAATGATTTACTTAACATTTTAGAATGTAGCAAAAATTAATGGATAATTATTTTAACACACACAGGAATCTTAGTTGATTGAATTACTATTCATCTAAAAATCAGTTTCAAGTTTATAAAGTTTTAAAATAACTGGAATTGTCATGATAAAGTATTTAAAGGAAAGATGTACTTAGAAATAAAAAATAAAAAAAAATATTAAGTCAGAATAAACTGAAGTGTATGAATAGTAATGAAGAAACTGTAATATTTGCTGTAATAGAAGCCTAGTTATGGAAAAAAAATGGCCATCCCCCCCCCCCTATATTTTGGGATTTTGTTTTCCATTGTCTTGTTTAATTAGTTTTTTTTAAATAAACTGAAGGCATTATTGGAAAATAAATATAAAGAGATAATTGGAAGGAACAAAAAATAATTAGCAACAAAAAATGAAAATAAAATGTAAACTATAAAGATGAGAATATTGATCTATTTGAAATGTCAAAGAACCCAAGCAGCAAGTAAGCAAAAATAAAAAAAATTAAAAACTGCAAACACTTTGATTTTAAAAAATGTGGAACACTAATGCTTTCTGAACCATTAGAAGAAAAATGAATGAAAAAAGCCTATCGTTATGTGAATATAGATAAGACAAATTGATATAGAAGTGATTAAAAGCACTCAAGAAGTAAAAAATAATAGAAAGGTTTTCACTAAAAAAAATATAAAATGAAAATAGAACAAATTCTAAATGAATGTTGTTAAATACACATCTACAGTAAAAAAAATTTGCAGAGGAGACGATTGTAGAATATCAGAAGATATTATTATTGAAGTACTTACAATACGTTTGTTTTCTATATACATTGAAGTGAGACACACAATCCCTAATAAAGTAATATGTAGTCTTGCTCTAAAAATATTCCATTCATGACCTGCTTGAACATGTGATAACAAGATCATAATACCAGATAATATATTCAGCTAGTTAAATATGAAGATATTCAATCTGCAATTATATGAACATATCTTTACCAGAGAATGTCAAGCAAATAAATAGTAATACATTTCATAAAATCATATTTTATGGTTAATTTGATAAAGATTTTCATGTAAAAAGCAGACCCTGTTTACATTTATGAAGATTATAGCCATTCCAAAGAAGTACTACATCGATTAATTTCATTAAGAACTTATAGATGAAGATATAATACAATAGAGAAACATATTTAGATAAGTTCTTTAAAATTTTTCAGAAAGAAACCATACTAGACTAATGAGCAAACAGTTTAAACTTCGTGCCTAATTGTTCTAAAGTGCAAAATATAAAATGCACTAACAAGCGCAAGCACCCAAAGCTGAAGACAAATAACGAAATGTATATATATATATATTTATTTTATTTTAATATATATATTTAATTAAGTGGCTAAGCACTTTCAAGGGTCAGAGCCCTCATATTCATAACCATTTTGTAAATAGATAAGAAATTGATTAGGAGTGATGTAAATTTATGCAAATGCGATAGTTGCGTATTCCATTTCCAGGATATTTTTTAGCAAGTCTTTTCTATTTATGGCATTGCTATCTCTAACGATAAAATAAGCCTCTTTTATCTTCCTTTTGAGATTGTGTCGCTCTCTGCAAACCACCAATGGATCTCTAGGTTGGCAATCATGACTGGCTGACATGCGGTGCTGTGCAAAAACTGAACTATAAGAAGTGTCCACCAGTGCTTTATTATAGGAGTATGTGTGTTGGGATAGCCTAGTGGACAGAGAGGCCCTGGTCTCACTATAATATGATGATTTACAATATTTTTCAGGGCAGGCAATATGAGGTATCAGCGAGGGTGGTAGGCTGTCTTTACCAAAGGATTAATGTGATATACACATAGCCATATTTATAATCTAAAGATTGTTTTTCAAGTAACTGCTAATGATGATATATCCACAGATAATATAATTAACACATGTTTATCTAAACAATAAATTAAAGAATATGTTATTGTTTTTCTACACCTTTACACTTTCTATTATATCAAAATCAATATAGTTCCTTCATTTAGTTTCAATTAATATTTCAATTTTTGTATAAACTTACTCAAACATCATTAAAAAATTAAAATGAAAAATGAAAATATGTTGAGTTAATAAGTTTTATTAAACCATATTTTATTTTATTTTGGGAAAATAATAAGATTCTCAATTCAAAAATTAAACAATATTAAATATTAATTCTAGTTCGCTTGTGTGTGTAGCGCAATTGTCCTCAAAGCACACGATTGGCACAACACAAATATTCATACAATAGAGCTTTCAATCATCCTTCCACCTATTTGGTTTTCTTTCAGCACCAGAACACAAGCCACCATGAGTGTATTCCAGATAACCCCACAATCATGTGCAAAGAGAGACATGACCTCAAAAGAAAAGTCAAGGAAGCCTTTTTCATCTCCAGAGACAAGGACGCTATAAACAGGAAAGACACATGCTATGCTTTATCAAGGAAATGGAATGTCTAGCATATTTAGCATAAATTTACATATCATTAACCGTATTAGCAGTCAAGCTATGATTATGAAGGCTGGACCCTTCAAAAGCACTACGTTTGTTCGTTCTTATTTATCTATTTGGTAACAATACACAGCTTTGAGGACAATTGCGCTACAAACGCAAGCGAACTAGAATATATATATATCGATTTCCCCAAAGTAGAAAATTTATTTGAATTAAATATTAATGCAACTTTCAAAATAATGAGCATGAAAAAAAAAAAAAAAAACATCCAATACTTTTTCAATAAACATGCATACATAAAAAGTAAAGAGCAATTCTATATTTCTTGACTTAGCAATTGCTCATTTGGTTTTTCAGTTAACTAAAGAATTTTTAAATAAGTTTAGAATTTTTTTCAGATAAGTATTTTAAAGCACGTAAGTAATCTCAAATAAATTGATCAGATTAGTGGTAACATGTTTGTATAAAGTATACAATTAAAACAACATAATTTTCAATTCTGGGCACCATTACACTTCTGATGCTGAGCTCATGGTATAAACTAACAACTATTTTAAAAAAAAAGAAATTAAATTGTGAAAAACAAATAAATATATCTAACAGAATTATTGTATTCAATTATATGTAATTAAATGAGAAAGCAGTGATTACATATAAACAATATTCTCAAAAAGAATTACATATAGTAAATTAAATCTATAATACATATTTTATCTTTTTATGGTCCACTGTATGATGGGCTCTCCAGTTTAATCCAGTTGCTCAGATTTCTATCCTGTCTTTCCCCTTACTGTTTATGTATTATCATATTGCTAGTCTAATAAAAATGCCTAAATGGAATTGCACACAAAGAAAGAAATTAATTTGACAGGCAAGTTTTTAAGAGAACGGAAATATTCACTTTTACAGTGTTATTCTTTTTCCATGAGAATTTTAATTTTGTTTTAATAAATTTTAACTTCATTCCTTTTAGGTTAAATATGTAGATAGTTACCTAAATTGTTTATCTGTAGGTTTCTTAAGTTTTTTTAATGGGAGATGAAAATAATAATAATAAAAAATTGGCACATACTCTTAATGAGCAGATTTAAACAATAAACATTAAAAGCATTCTACAGAAATATTATTTTTGTTCAAATGAATATGAGAGTTAACTGTAAAAAAAAAACAAATCTAGCTTCCATGTTTAATGGGTCAATATTCAATTGCAATAAATAGTAAGAATTCACAGTTGTTAATTAGACAGAATAATCTTCTGATTTAGAAAAGATGAAATCTGTTTTCTTTTACAAAAATAATTGTTAATATTTGTTGTCATTTCCAATATCTATAAATTTTAATGTTCATTTGCCTTTATTATACATATATATATATATTATTATTATTGCTGTACATTTTGAATAATTTTAAAAATGTTCAGATTATCTCATAAACAATTGCACTTCAAACATTATCAAAGTTCATTATGCAGTAATATTTTGCAACAAACATTTGTAATCTTACAGTGCAGCTGTTCTTTCGACCAAAATTATGATTACGAAATTAAAATACTACAACAGTGAAATTATAGCGCATTCAGGGTAAAGAAATTATTAATCTCCGAGATAATCTCCAAACATTAACTACATACCTAGAACATTCTGTATATTAACATTTCTGCAAAAATTGTTGGGTAGATAAATATTTATATATATCTAATTCCAGTAATCACTTATTAAAGAACAAAAAAACCTTTCCAAAAAAAATGATGCGGATCCTATAAATGAAAGTAAACCTACAAATTGCTTGGCAAATAATCTTTGTTAAGAAGAAAGTCAGAAAATTATTTGTCTCCAGTTTAAATGTAGATGTTGACCCTCACTTTATCATTAATAATAACCTATTATCAAAAAAAAGAAAGATGTTTTGGTTTATTAAATTTTTGAAAAATCCACTATATTCTGATGCAATAAATAGTTTTTTAAAATAAATTTAATAAGGCATTTATGTACAATTATTTAAACTTTGACATATAAAACAAAATTAGAAAGGCGTTGCTCATTACTTTTATTATACATATAAAAATGGTTAAAAACTTTAAGAAAGGGGGTAGTGTAAGGATAGTTAATTAATTTTAAAAAAATACTTTAAAAGTTATATACTCATTTAATTTATTTATTTTTTAATTTTAAGAATTATTTTAACTTCATCCATTCTTAACGATTTTGATGTTATTTGGATGAAAATCTTTCCATACTTCCTTCTCTATAATATTCTATTTTCTCACTATAATTTCTATTTGTGAAAACTATATCCCATAAGACATTTTTTGTTAATCCTCTACTTTTAATTATATACACAACCCAATTTCTTTTCTTTACTTCAACATCAGATATTTTATTCATCATTCTATACCATCCTGCAATATTATTCATATGAATCTTTCAAACTTATTTTCTTCATGTTCCTCAACACCCATATATATAAAACTAAATAACAACATCTTCATCAAAAAATTTCTAAGTTTCTTTCTCAATTCTAATCTATTAAAAGCCAGCTTGGTCATAGCTATCCTATCTAAAGATTTTTTTCTCCCTCTTCATTTATTCAACTTCCTAAATAACTTAAGTAATTCATTCCCCATTCATTCTATTTCAAGTTGTTCATTTAATCTCTTTATTTACAATTCCTGTTCGTTTTTGTTTATTTTCATTCTATAAATATCTAATTATCTTAATAATCTTAAAATCTCCATTAAATAACTATGATAAACTATCTGACAGCTTGAAACACTCCTATCCATAACTCATTCAACATTCTTCTAAATGCAAAATAAAAGCTTACAAATAATACCACCTATCAAAATTTGGATTTTATCACTCATGTCCAAAAAATAATTTCATTCCATATCCTTTCTTTTCAGTTAAAACCCTTCCCTTTACAGAAAATCCATCAATTGAATCCATTAACATCATCAAAAATTTTATTTACAACAAACAATTTTTTTTTTTTAATCTCTAAATCTTATGCTAAAAATAAATCATGTACAATTAAAGTTAGGATATAATCCTCATATGTAAGGTAATATAAATATATCTAGAAATTAAAAAAAAAAAATGGATGCTTTTAAAAATACCTAATTTGTTTTGTTTATTTATATACAAAATAAACAAAGAAATTACATTTTTTGAAAAATTCTAATTGAACCCTAATAAGCAAGGCAATACAAATGTATTCTACTACAATATGACCCTATTATATAATAAGCAAAAAGTTTATACGTTGTGGCTAATTATGAATCAAAATATATAAAATGCGCTAACACACACAAGCACACAAAGCTAAAAACAAATAAAGACAATATATATATATATTATTTTAATATCTATTTATTAAATGGCTAAGTGCTTTCAAGGGTCAAAGCCCTCATAATCATAGCCATATTATAAACTATAATGAATTGACTCGGAGTGATGGAATAGAAAAGACTCGTGCTATAAAATATCCAAGAAATGGAATGCGTAATCATTTCATTTGCATAAATTTGCATCACTCCGAGTCAATTCATTAAAGTTTATAATACGGCTATGATTATGAGGGCTTTGACCCTTGAAAGCGCTTAGCCATTTAATGGAATAGATATTAAAATAATAATATATATTGTCTTTATTTGTTTTTAGCTTTGTGTGCTTGTGCGTGTTAGCACATTTTATATATTTTGACCCTATTATAAGTACATTGCCATTGAAATATTTCTCTAATTACACCTGGGTCTCTTTTTACACGGACTTATTTAACACGATTTTGAAGTTACGCGATTCATGATTCACCGGAAGTCGAACTCCGATAATGTGCTATTACTTTAAATAATAAATTTTGCGCACTTACATTATATTGAAAGTAATAGCACATTATTGGAATTTGACTTTCATCTTAGTAATTTCAATATTTTCAGTGCTTTATAATAGTAAGATTTTATGCAATAATGAAATTAAAATCATGATTTCCACAATTTATGTATACACACATTAAATTTTACAAGATTATAATGTAAATTTGTTCAAACATTGTGCGTGTTAATTTTGCATTTTAAATCACATTGTTTTTGCTTTTTAAAAAAGAATGTAATCAATTATTAATCATTTAGTGTCCGCAAGTTTATTTTTAAAAGGTGAGTAATAGCAGTGGGTACAATTAAATTTGACAATTAAAAATTAAAATCTGATTTTTAATTGTAATTAACAATTTAAAAATTACTTACGGAGACTTGAAATTAATGTGATGTAAAACGAAATTTGATTTTTAAATGGAATTGAAAATTAAAGACAAAAATAAGAATTTAATTTTTAGTTGTTAGTTTTAATTAAATTTTTCCCAGCAGTGGTGAATAAATGTCTTTTTATTATCATAAATCTATGTTCATAAACAATTAATAAAATCATCGTCTCAAAGATTAATTACTAATTACGTTGTCAACAGAAAACCATTAACACAACATGAGAGTGAACTTGGCACTAGTTGTATTTCCTCTTGTGAGAATCTGATTTTTTACCAGTTTGCAAACGAACATGTTTTTCGGCAAATAGCGATAATAATTAAAACGTGTATAAAAAAATGTAAATTACTGTACTGTAAATTATGCATAAAAATAGATTATTTTGAATAAAATTAAATATTATAGTTAAAAAAAGTTTGTCTTGTATCAATTTTTTTCAAATTTTCAATTTTTTATTAGTCATATTTCATTTCCTTATTTTTTTTTTTCGCAAATTTTAAAGTAATTTTACGTTGGTGCTTTGCTTTTACGCGAATTTTGAAAAATCACAGACGACATCCCCCCTTTTTCAATGTAAGTTATGTCTATTTTTGCGCGATTTCGTTTGCGCGTGTTTTCTGAGGAACCTATCTATCGCATAAAACGAGACCCAGGTGTATTATAAAATATGTCTTATTGTTTCTATAATAGAAATTAGAATTTGCATAATTAATATTTGTATTATAGAAGTTTGAAAATAATTAATATGTTTACAAAAACTGAAATAATTATTATTTAATATAACAATACATATTTCATTATAAATCTGTTCTTTTATAAACATGTTGGTTTTTTTTTTATTAATTTGGTATTTTTGTTTAATCAATATTTATGGATAAATGATTTAGCCAAACTAAAAAACATGTAGCAATAATATATTTCTTATCCTCCCACTATAAACTTCCCATGCTTCTGGAAATTTATATATTATATAATAATAGTTAAGTTAAATATTTGCTAAACAGAGATTTATGATATATTATTTATATTAAACCCATATTTTGAAAATACATTTTAATTTATATTATTTTTTTGGTAAAATATGTATTGTTGCCATATTAAAGCGTAATTATTTCAACATTGTTAAAAGATACTAATTTAAAATATAAATATGAGCGGGCAAAGATAAACTTTTGGAAGAAATCAGTCTACTATTTATACTGGAAATTCAGTAAAGAAGTATATGCATGTATATGAATGAGTAATGTTATAATAATAATAATTCAAATATGTCATTTGTTATAAAACATGTATCAAGGTGAAATATCAAAATAACATGTAAACCTGGAAAATGATATCCTAATTCTATTAAATTCAATGGACTATATTTTTTTATGATGATATTGATGATACTTTGAACGTTTCATAAGATATTTTAAACTATCTTTCAAAGAATAATACAAGAATTCAGATGACTGCATTTTTGATATACTTCCTATTAAATCATATATTAGATTTAAAGATATCCAATTTAATAAGATTAAAAGTTCTTTATGCTCTTAAAATCATAATGGAATCTTGAAAAAATTTTAAAAATAATTTCAAAACTATTGGAATGCTTTAGAAATATGTGAACCCGTGAAATTTGCCATTTGATTATTAAGTACGCTTTTATTGTTCCAATTTATAAAAATAGAAGATATAAAAAAAACCTGCAGTAATTATTGTAAAATATCATTGTTATCCATTGCAGTGAAAGTATTTCAAAGATTTTACTGAATAAATTTCTTCTAGTTACAGACGAGTAGTTAACAAACATTTAATTTCATTTTATAAAGAAGCGCCGCAGATATAGTTTTCATTGTCGGATGAATATAATAAGTGTCATGAACAAAAGTTATAATTTATATATTATTTGTATTGATTTGGCCAAGGCTTATAACTCAGTTAATCAAAACTATGGTTGAAAATAAGCCACTCTCCATAAGTTTTATTCATGTTATACAGCTGACATATTTTTGTATGAGAGAATGTATTACTATATGTAGTGGAAAAATCAAACACATGTGAAATAAAAAGTGATGTTAACAAGGTTGTGCACTTTTGTGAAGATAGTCTTTGATATAGATGGCTCAAGATACAAGCCTCAAGATGTATTGTAGATTTGATGGGGGAATTTTCAATTTCAAATGATAAAAAACAACTTGATCTACTGATTCATGTGCTATTCTTCTCAATTCAAAAAAAAAATTACAGAATGTTTGCAAAAATTTAAAGGTCATCTATAAAAAAAATACTGTTTATTAATTAATATTCAAAAAAATACACATGCTTTGTTAGATAATGATATAAGAAAAATCTTCAAAAGCTTTTGGCGGAATAAATAATAACATGAAAATTAGATCAATTTAAATATATTGATAGCCCTAGGTTAGTAGGTAGAAAGAAAGCATTAGATGTCAAAATACAACACAGACTTCAATCAGCTGTTGCATTGAGCAAGTTAAAAATTGTTTGTATTAAAGAAATATTTCATCATATTTCAACTAAATTAATTGTATACATAAATGATATTCTACCAAAGTTATTGTATGAGTGTAAATTATGGATTACTTAGACATAATATGAAGATATCATAAGAAATTCATTTAAGGATTCATATTCCGAAAATGCAACAGCAGGTTTTTAAGACTGACCATTACATTCTTCATCTTGCTGTATAAAATCTGCAATTGTAAGATCTCATCTTCATTAGAGTAAACAAATAAAGCAGTGAAGAGAAATAGATTTCTTAATTAAAAGTATTTGATGGTGAATTTGGGAATGACTTTTAACGAAGGCAGACACTGTCTATAAATTTTAAAAATTATTTAAAAGAGACTCTCAAGAAGTGGTAATGGTGATTGCTTTCGGATGAAGCATATGATGGAGAATTGAATATAATGCAAATCGACAATTCAGTAAAATGATGACGTCTTCCAGAAAGGCTTGCTAAAGAAGAAATTAAATTAGAATATATAAGATAAATAAAGGGCCAGTGTACGAGATATGAGAATAGATCTGTTGTTTAAGAATTTGTAAATACAGTCATCACAAAAATCTTTGTTTCTCTTTTTTCTTTTTCTGGAATTTGGCTGAATTATCATTTATCAATGTTTGTTAATAATATATAGAATAGCCCTAAAATCTTAATGATACCTTTTTATCTTCTATGTAATTAATCACTACTCTTTTTTTTTTTTCAGTTCCAGTTATATATTCTATTCACAACAGAACACACTACTTGGCAATTGTAGCTGTGATATTAGATGGTTAACTGGATATTTATCATTAAATTTGACAGCAATTTCTTTTTATGGAAATCCTTATCTTGCATACTTTTTACCTTAATGATGCAAAAATCTCTTAAATTTTTATATTATAGCTTTAAAACTGAAAAGGCTATATAAGAAAATGTGCTAGCCAAAAGACAAACTATCATCAATAGTGAACAAATATCGTCACTTAGCCTTATTATTCTATTGCTTAGTGCCTTTAAGGAAAAGAATGTAAATAATTTGACTTTTTTAAAAAAAAAAAAATTGTTACAAAGGTATGAACCTACAACCAACATTTGTTTCTAAACATAATCTTCACTAATATTCATACACTTCTCTCATCACAAAAGCTAATATTCAAACCCAGCGCTATGTTGTCTCAAACATTTCATGTATTTTTCATTCTCTTCAGCAACAGCAAAATGTTTGTAATAATGTGAAATAACAGAAATTTCTCACCATAAAATGAAAATATTTTTTTTGCATTATGTCATTTTGCACACAAAACACATATTACAGCCCAATGACACTTGGAAATAACCTCCTTGAGAACAAAACATAAACACCATTTTAACTCTTTAAATCAGATATAATTAATTAGACTATGATCAAACTGGATATATATGTACACTAAACAAGAAACTATTATTCCTATATTATTTCTACTTTTACTTGTAATCTATTAACTGAGTTTTCCTTACACACATACATATCAACTGCAAGCAACATCTTTTTTTGTTCAGAATTAATATTTAGACTCGAGTTCCATTTTTATTTTAATTTCATTACTACAATCACCCTTGATAATTCTTTATTCTCTTAATCTTTTGGGAGGTGAGTTTCTTTTACTAATAACTGCTCAGTCATTCCTTGCTTTAATGGAATTCCTAGTTTTATGATAAAGTCATTTCCCAGTGTACATACTAAATCAAATCCACTTTATAATCGTCTGTCATATCTTTCCTGTAATTATTTCAATATAATTTTAATTAATAAAATTCTTATACTCTTAATATACCTTTTTTGTTTCGATTTCTTTCTTTATTTCATTAATTACTAGTTAAGATTTATGTTTTCTTAGTTTTGTTTTTTTAATTTTCTATATCCTAATATTTTTATTACAACTTTGAAATATCTTCCACTAGATATCAGCTGCTGATTAACTTTCAATAAATACTTATAGTTTTCAAATGTATTTTTATATAATTTTCAGATTTTTTAGTATCCATCTAAATGTTATTCCTATTTTTCTCAACTGTGAATTTATTTGTACAATTATACAAAGATGATCATATTTATTCTTTTGTATTCCTGTAACTTTTCTAATTATTTTTAATCAATAAAACATTATCTTTTTATGTATAAAGGTATGTTTTTCTCAATAGTACATACACTTTTCATACAATTACATAATTCTACCAAACTTGTACTGTTCAAGTTAATACGAAAAGGAAAAATAAAACTAATAAGAGAACCTTAAAGGCACTAAGCAAGCTTTTGGCAGTTTGCTGCCAAAATCATAGTGCTGAATAGAACTGCACCGATAAAAATATGTATAAATATAGTGGTGAAGATTAATATGTAAATCAGGCACAGTATGTAAATTAGATATTCCATTTTGTTGATAATGAGCCGCAGGAATCTTTTCTATTGATAGAATAAAGATCTCTTGCAATATCCCAAGCCTCTTTATAATTTCTTTTCATATCATTCCTCTTGGCCTATATTGTGCTTACATTGGAGAGAGAAAAGGTGTGTCTTATAGGCAGCTCATGATCAAAAAAGATTATGATTTGTATCCACGATTTAATTTAGTATTATTATATAAATGTGTGCTGGGTAACTCTCGATTTATTAGCACGCGATTCACCATAATACATAGAGTTACAGGATGGGGGAGCATATTCAAAAAGTATTCTGTATTTTGTTTATTTAAAAGATTGTTGAGTGAAGGGGATAATCTGAAGCTAACTCTGAATGTATCTGCACAGATCCTTCGAAGGTTCATTGCTATACAAGAAATGTAAGGCGTGCTTACCCATGGTTTAGATGGTTTATTATTGTCAGCAACTTTGTTATTGTTATTATAAAATTTTTCAATTGTTTTTTTTTTTAGTATGTTATAGTTATATCCGATATCCATTAATTCCTTAATATAATTCTTGATATTGATTTTTCTGTCAGCCTCGCACTTGCACAACTTTTTGTTTCTATGTAAGAAACCTTTCAGGCTGCAAGTTTGTGTTAAAATGGAACTTATAGACTTGGCATGGATGGTTGCACTCACTTGGATTGTTTCTTTGGATATATATATATCCAGAAAATGTATCCCCTGATTCTTATCTTCATTTTCAATAATCCATTCCAGAGGTGATGCTTTATCGAGTTCTAAATGTATATTGTTAATCTGATCCTCCGAAGCACATATGAATTATGCTTTTTACATTATTTAATTTATGATAAACCAGTTAATGGATTCTCACTCAGTTTACTTCTCGTGTCATACAATCTTTTAAATTCTGCCTTAAAGATACAAAATTGAAAAAAATTTACCAACAAAATTATTTACCCCTCTCCCCAATAGATATTTATATAAACTGCCTGCATAATTTATGATAATGGTAAGTGCATAATTTATGATAATGGTAAGTACAGATGATGAAAATACAAGAGATAAAAAAAACATTTCTATTTGAACAATTAAATGAAAATCTTGAGATCATATTGTCACTTTGATGTTTGAACACCTGATATCTCATTCAATTATTTATTTATTTAATAATAAAAGTATTATTGTGATGAATTTCAAAAGTAAATTATTTAAAATCATTTTTATCTGACTTAATAAATGAAGTTAAATATTACAATTATTTTTTTTTCTTTCTCTAGTTAAGCATTTATCACAAAGCTTGTTGGGGAATTGGCAATCCCCATTGTTTATAACTTACAAGCTTAAGAGAATAGGGTCATGTGATCTATGACTCTTATTTTGACTATTTATATTTATTCTTTATTTTGTATTCACTTTATCTCCATATGTGCTGAGTCTATGATTCATTTTAAATTTTAAGTGACCAAAAAAAAAAAAAAAAAACATTCATCATTTAATTGTATAATGTTGTTATTGAAATAATATTTAATATAGATACTGACATTTTAAGACATTTTTAGCTAAGTTTAAACACCAGTTTCACTACTTTTGCTTTTATAATTAAAAAACTTAATTAACAATTTATTGAAATTATAAGTGGATATTTAAAAAATATATATTATATTGTACTTAAATGCTTTTAATAAATAATCAATAAAAAATGTACCTGTTTTGAGTTAGGTTCTGTGTCAATTTCATTAACTTCTAAATCCTAATTTTAAAACAAGGTAATTATCCTAAAAAAACAATAATAATAAAAAAATTACCACACAATAATGACAAAAATCATAATAAAATAACTTACATTATATAATATTATGGTCACATTCAATATCTTATCTTCTTTATATATATATATAATCAAAATCAACAATCATTCTTTTATTAATAAAAGTGAATAAACATAAAATTCTAACAATAAACTTACAATTTTATAAACAAGGAATTATTAACTAAATTTTTAAGACTGATTCAGTTCTTACAAAAATGTTTACATTTTCCAGTCTTTAGATTTTAATTTTGGATTGTAGTAAAAAGTTTAACATTTCTAAACATGTAACTAAATAAAGTACTGACAAGAATAATCTAATGTAATAAATAGTCTATTATTTATGTAGCGCAAACTGCATATCTAATATTATAAAGAAATGACAAACCTCAGGTCATGCGCTTTTACAAATTTACATGCACTTGCCCATAAGCATCAGTTTAAAAAGCATAAGTGTATGCTTATGCTTAGAACTTATCTAAATATATAAGCCAATCTTTGCTCACCGTGCTGAAATCAGGGTTGTGCCCGAGTTATAAATTTGAATTATACAAACATAGATATATGGGGAAATATTTGTAAGATCTCGCACAAAGATATTTGCTTAAATAATTTTTTTTTTTTGCTTTTTTTTTTTTAAAAAAAAATTAATCTGAATTTTCATTTAAATAATTTTCAGTGATATATTATAAAAAAAACTACAGAACATACAAATATTTCTGTTTGAAGCAAGATTTGGTGAATCAATGATTAGTACATCAGATTCAAGTAATAACGCATCAATATTTATTCTAGAATTATATTGCCATGAAATAATGCACGTATATATAATAATAAGCTTCTATGAAAAATAATTTTGTTTATAACCTGAATATTAAGAACTGTATCACATGACTTTCAGCTTACACATAACTATTTCAGCAGCATACTCTTTTCTTTTACCACTTTCATGCCACCCAATGAATACTTAAGAACTAAAAGATGCCAGATATCGATCCAGTGCCATGCTATCTAATATTGCCGGACAAGTTTCTAGTCTATGACTTCAAACAATGATGAACTGTGGATCTTGGAAATAAAAACATGATAGTCACATGATATTTTTATTGGTTTTATACTAATAGTAGCCACATAACAAAGGTGCTACGGTTTTAAAATTAGAACCCATAATATATAGCTATTGAACTGTTTTCGGATCTACATGACTATATAAACAAATTGACTTAGATGGAAAACATTTATATGGTTTCAATTTGGACTGATAGTTTGATAGTAAAACAAAAAAGTAAATCTAAAAGTCCAGATATATTGTTATGAGATTAAAAACCTTTCAATGAAGAAAGCTACAAGCTAAAAACTAATTTGGGTATATTGGATAGAATAGAACTGGATAGGGATTTATTAAGCATTATCATCTGGCATCTATTAGTACTTAAAAGTTTACATTAGGTGGCATACAGATGGTGAAAGAAAAAGAGTTAAGTTATAAATATGCATAAGCTTGTGGTTAAGACCTGTAGAGTTCCCTACCTTCGCATTTTCAAGCGCACATGCTTTAGGTTTATTGCCTTAGTAAATATTACTTACGTAGTCAATGTGCGTTAAATAAATTTATAATTATACAATCTTGCAAATGATCACTAATGTATGAGTATGTCAAATCTATGACATAATCTTCATTATAAACTGTAGCTCTAAAGATAAGAATTTATTAAGTTTCAGAATATAATATAATACAATGTAAGATATAAATAGCGTTTGAAGAGGGGAAAGAAACGTATTTCTCTTATTTTCTCCGTTAAATGTGCCTTTGGGTATAGAAAAGACAAGCCTTTTTTGTAAGAATATATTATTTGATTTTTCAAAACAATAGTAACGTATTTCTGATAGCTATTCATAAAAAATCATAATTCTTTAATACATTTTGGTAGGACAAAGGAGATAAAAAGTATGTAATTATAAATTAATCTATTTTTGATTGGAAAAAACATCAAAAACATAAATATTAATTTCCTTATTTATCAGTACATATATATATTCAAAAGTCTAAAATGTCCTACGAAAGAATGTATAAAGAAATAAAGTAAGTAGTAAAGTGTTTAATAATGTGGAGTAATATTATCAAACTAATTTTTAAAACATATTTTCATAAGTTTCATTATACACAGTAAAAACATAAAATAGCTTTAGAACAATCCATTGCAGGACACAAGTTATTATCCAATATTTTCCAATAAGAAATAATAAAAGACAGTGCACATTACGCTAACCAACTCTTTAACGATGAGAATTTAATGTTTTCTTTTCTTGTTTTTCCCTTTAAGAATATCTTGGATAGATAGCCAGATTGACTATGGACTTAAAATATTCCCATAAAAAATTCTGTAGAGTTCTGAAAATCCAAGATGAATCAGAATTTTATCTTCCATATGATTTATTCTAGAATGATAGTCATCATTGCTAAAAATTTTGAGAAACAATATATTTAAATAATTTTAGTTTAATAATGAATTCTATTGCTTCGTATTTTAATTATTCACTTTTAAGCAAGATTGTATAAATATCCAATTTTTTTTTCTGAATTGCTAATCTTTTTTAGTATCTTATGTAAAATACTTTAATTTCGTTAAGTTTCATCCATAGACAGATTACATATCCTCAACAAGTCTTATTATATATATATCCTGTGTATGTGTATAACTGAGTGTAAGAGATGTATGCGTAATTTTATATATATTTAAAATTCATGATAAACTAAGAATTACAATATCATGTGATAATGGGGGAAAATATTCAAAGTTTGTTATAATATACCCTTTGAATCTAAGCATTCTTGAATGCTTCTTATATAGGTTACTGTCCTATTTATTAAATTTCTACTTAGAAAATTCTTGCTCAAGTCATAATTACCTCAGCTCATAATTATGAAAGGTGCAAAAAAAAAAAAAAAAAGAATCCTCTTTTATATTTTTATATGAATTGGGAATGACTTTATATCATTTTTTCATTCTGTTCTTCAAAACAATTCATTGTTTTTTCGTACTATTTATAAATGTAACAATGTTTTACACATTTCTTTTAACTACACAATCTGATTTTCTAATTGAATTTTCAAGACTCAAGTTTTGAATGTGAATTGATCAATGAGAATACGATTTGGCTTTTAGAGTAAATGAAGGTAAGAAATATCTCCTGAATTATAATAATGCTGATGAGCAGTGGACACATAAACTAACTTTTATTATCAAATTAATTATATTCACCTTCACAAAGACCATAATTCAATTACCTTTATAGGCTAATAGTAACTTATATTCAGGGTTGATCATCTTGGATGTGAAAAGTAAATCCTCTTGAACCCATGATAGTCCCATTTAAACCAATTGGAAACATTCTAAAAATAAAAAAAACAAGTTAAAATACAATGATTCATCATTATATCAATTTATTCTTTAAAGCATAAAATTCATATAAATAAAATTTAATACATTTCAGAATTTTGTCATAAAATTATAAATTGCATTTTCTATACATATTTTTGACTTAAAAAAAAAAAACACCTTTTAAAACAAAAGCCATGTTGGGGTGGGGGGATTATCAAAAACTGATCAACAATTTTTAATTTTTACTTTAATTTTTTTATAAAGTAGAATTCATAGAAAAATCATACATTTTTGTTTCATATAAATACTTAATAAATCTAACAAGTATTCTTTCTTCCCTCTTTTCTTTGATAATGAAATTGTTTCATTATAAATCTGTTACCTCTAACAACCATTATCCTACAAAATAAAATTAAACTTTAATTATAATTTCATGGAGCCAATTTTTTTAATATTTTATTTTTGCAAGTTTAACTGTACTAATCAAATAAAATTAAAAAAATTAAGTCTACTCTCCACTTCCCTCTTATAAACATACACAAATAGTCCATTCCAAATATTTCAATATAATAACGTTTTGTTTTTGTTTTTTTATGTGAAAAAAAAAATTGCTGAAAATATAATACATAAATTATATACATTGCTAATTTTAAATAAAACATGGTAGCGATGTTCAGCAAAACTAATAAAGTATTATTAACATTAAGTAAAAAACTGAAACACAATAAAATGAATAATTTTCAAACTGTTGAGTGCAGTTATCTGCAATACATTAAAAAAAAAAAAACTCTAGAATCAGAGAAAATAAATAGCCTATATCTCTTGTACTTGCAACAAAAAAAAAAAGGAAAAAAAATATTTTAAAGACTGCTGCAATTGGAACGATTAAAAAAAAAATGATAATGAAATATTAACTATTCTGTCCCATTAATTTTAACAAATGTTTAAAAATGAGAATCTTAGTTAAGTGTCGGTGGCCTAGCAGTTAGGATAGCTGCCTTACAAGCAGGTGGCCCGGGTTCGCTTCCCGATCAATGCTTTGGCATATATAAAAAAAATGAGAATCTTGTATCTTATATGAAAATATTAACACTATTACATTTTCCCATCCTAAATTAATTATGTAATTGTATACATGTATTAATATTTTTTATTAATCATTCATTAGACTAGAGATCATCCACTTAAATGAATATTTCTGTAGTGTAATTTTCACTACACCATTCTTATGCAAGGTAGGAGAATTGGTTTCTATCCGCTTTTAAAACCTTGTGGAGGAGTATAATCATAAATATACGATCAAAGAAGTCAAAAAGATGAGTGCTGATTCAGCTGTGCATCCTGGGGGTCGTACATCTTTTTCACAAGTCTTTGGTCACATGTTTATGATTATACCCCTCCATAAGGTGTTAAAAGTGGATGGAAACCAATCCCTACCTTGCATGAGAGCAGTGTAGTGAAAATTATACCACAGAAATATTATTCATTAAATGCATACATATATTTTTAAACAAAATACTTTATAAAAATCTTTCTGCACTAAATCGTATATATATATTAAATCAGAATAATAATATTAAAAAATATTTAAAGGTATAATTGAATGGATTTTGATGGTTTATAAATATTTAAAGTAAGAAATATTCTTTAAAAAATGTTAATCATTATTTAAATAAGAATAAAGTTAAAGATTTTCTACAACTTTAATAAGTGGTAACTAATTCATTTGAGAAAGGGGAAGAGAACAATCATAAATATTGATTGTTGGATCATTCAAATTTAAATTTATAAATTCTTCTAGTTTCAAGTTGATCCTCTTCTGAATATGCAAATTACAGTAAATACACTGCTGATCAATTTGGAGCCATTGATCATCAGAAATATTTGTTCTTTTGAACTTTCCTCATATCTAGACTTTTTTAAAGTGTTCATTAAGTTACTGACTGTTCAATTTATGATTTTCAATTTTTTAGCAGCTTTCAGCACTAAATTTTTTTTTTTTTTTCTTTTGGAAACTATTTTGCTCAAAAACTGATTACTACTACTACTATACAATTTATAAAATTGCAAATTATTTATATAAACCATTAAAAATATAATACTCTTTAAATAAATAGTTTAGTATTATGTATAATTATTGGATATCAACTTTTTCTTCAAAATAGTGAGAAAAAATTATGTTGCATAAAATTTGGGAGGTAAAAAAAAAAGATACAATCTTTATATCAAACCTACTCTGATCTTCCAATCAATTGGATACATATCAAAATTTTGTTTATAAGAAACTCATTTATTTTGATCATTAAGAGGTCTAATTCTGATAATATTTATACTCTATAGAAAAAAATTATAAAAAAAAAAGTCTTTATCAGGAATGAATACATAAACAATTGAAATCATTTTGAAGCAACCAGTGTCTTCTTTGCATTTATTAAGACAAGATTAAAAACAAAACAGTTTTGAACAGACTAAATCACATTTTTAAAAAAAAAAAACCTTTTGGTAATCAAAGAATATTGCAAAATGTATCCTTAGTGTGCACAAAAAAAAATAGTTCAATGAAAATTACTTAGGAACAAAATTTAGCTAGTCAAAAATTGATGGAAGAAGTCTATGAAACAGATGATGTCTCATTCTTCAAAATCAAATTTAATTGGTGGAAAAAATCTCATAAAAAAAAAAATAGTTCAATGAAAATTACTTAGGAACAAAATTTAGCTAGTCAAGAATTGATGGAAGAAGTCTATGAAACAGATGATGTCTCATTTTTCAAAATCAAATTTAATTGGTGGAAAAAATTTCATCAAAAAAATTGTGCTTCATAATATACATTCCAACAATATAAATATTTACAAATAAAGAGGGGCAGCCATGTTAGCTACCACAAATTCTGCTGATGCTTAGCTACTATTTGGAAAAAAAATAATAGGAAACAAAACAACAAAATTTTCATTTCTATTTCACATTACAACTGCTGTAGATGGATCCAATCAATCCCAAAATGCTGCATTCATTGTAGACAATAAGCATAAATAATAATACAGGTTCTATAATAATTTATTATCAGTTAGATATTTTATTGTTTGTATTTTATCAAGATAAACGTTCACTGCAAGCAAGAAAAAATAAGAGAAAGATTAGTAACTTTTATCATTTTTTCATAATTTATGGTATACATACTGTTTTTAAAATAACCCTGCCATTAACTTGGATTAAATTTAATTACCTATTTTCTTTCAAAATTTAATTAACTTTTTCATTAATTATAAATAATGTGTTTTGTCTACTTCACAGTACTTTTATTTTGTTAATTATTTTTGTTTACATCTTAATTTGTATGTATAATTTCTTAAATATTTGAATCATTAACAAATAACAACACATCTCTATCTATATATGTGTGTGTTAAAAAATAGATAGTATTCTGTTTTAAATTGTTTTTTTTTATTGTCCTCTATCTGCACTCAGATTTTTTTTTGGAAATCATATTTCTAGTAGTAACAAAGATGTGCTCTCTATTCTTAAAACTATTAAAAGTGATGTTTTCTCAGAAATAAGAATGGCTATTTTTCTCTTATTTGCAGTATGGATTAGCTCTTGTTTCACCAGAATGAAAATGGAATTCTGAATACTTTTTTTTACTGTCATTATCAAAATCAAAGTTAGAGACAGACTGCTTGCACCTGACTCTTCATTTAATGATTCTCGATATTTGCTTAACTTTCCTGTTACCTTTTTTCCCTCAAAGTCTCAGTGGTCTCAAAATGCTGCTATCTCCATAAGGGACAATTAACTTTGTTTCTAATTCATTACTATGTATTTTAATTATTGATTTTTGTTGATCATTAAATTTCACTTTTAAAGTAAAGTAATATGTACTTGCAATTTTAAAATTTAAAAAATTAAATGTATAATAAGTGCATGACAATACTATTTTTCCTATATATACATATTTGCCATGAATTCACATAATTCACTGAGCCCTGAAACCAAATGTTGTAGATATGGCAGTTCCATTATATATGAATTTATACAGAAATATATTTAATAAAATTATTATTATATATTTTCAAGTAGATCTTGATTTCTGATAATCATAAGAATTTTCACTATAATATTATAAAAGAATTTTATGACAACTTTTCCCCATGCAATCTAAAATGTTGCTAACGTAATACCACATTTCTGTTACCTAGTATAAATATTATTAATAAAAAAAATTTTTAAAAATAAACAAAAACAAGGCAATAGAAGACAATGATTGTTAATATGAGATTGTCAACCCCATAACAATTTGTTGTAAATTCAAAAAATGTGTCAAGCGTTGATGGCCGAGTGGTTAACACAGCTGCCTTACAAGCAGTTGTCCCGGGTTCGCTTCCCGGCAGATGGTTTGACATATTAAAAAAAATTCAAAAAATGTATAATTAGTTAATTTTACTGTATTGACTTTTGGGAATAGTTATATAAAAACTTTTCTGAATTCTATATTAATTCATGCATAAACAAAGTGTTTTATAGGATTGTGGAATCATTCTAAAATAACATAATTTGATTCATTTTATTTAATCATCAGTTGTTATTCCAAAACGTTTCATCACTATGTTTCAGTCACTAATTTTATTTAACTTCAACTTTATTTTTAAAAAATAGTTTATATAAATGTTACAACAAAAAATATTTAATTTCAGAAACAGCTTATGACTCTTAACTTCAAATTTATTGAATAAACTATCTGTAGCTTATAAATAATCAATAAATGACTAATTACAATAATTATTAATTTATTAATAGGCATTATTATAGTCCTCATAAATTTTAAAAAAGTTAAATAAATTCCAAAGTACATACACTAAGAGACAAAATTATTTTCTCCACAATCAAACTGTTATTTGTTTTGATACGAACACTTTTTCTTATATGTTTTTAAAAATTCTTAATCCTCCTCAGATACACAAAGAAACTACATAGGTTAGAAAATTAGTCATTGAAAAATGTCTTTTTTATCAAAAAGTGATAAATACAATCAAAACTGATTGATAACATCTCTTTGACAATTAACTTTTTGATGACATCCAAAAAGATACTAATGCAAATAGTCCCACCTACTTATATAGTTGAAAGACACCATGATATAATGCATTAAATGCATAACACATTTATTTGCTTTGTGTATATATAATTACTGAATCAAATTATAACAACTACAAACTGTGATTAAGAATATAATCTTAAATACATTTGAAAACTACTTTGTAACACTCTCATACTTCAGCAAATGAATGAACACATCAGAAAAAGATAAATACCAAAATGCATAAGATGTCCTCTAACTTTTTCAGCATACTTATTCATTTGTGTGAGAAGTGTTAAGTAGTAATTATCAAATATATTTCAAATCTTACCCATGCGTAAAGAAAGGGAGATGACATTAAATGAATAAGACCAAGAATAGATAATTAAGAAGGTAATCTATTGATCTTTAGAAGTAATATAATCTCTTATCTAATAAAGATTTCTTTATACTTATAAGCTTCAATTCCATTATTTTATGGGGGGGGGGACACTTTTGCATATCTAAATTAAACTATATTTATTTACTTAATTAAATATCTTAGATAAATAATCATTGGTAAAGATTAGAGAAATTCTTTAGCAAAAATTCTAGCTACATATAAAATATCTATCAAGAAGTTCTTAATACTTTCAGTAAAAAAAAAAAGTAGAACCATTCTAAAACAAAGTGACTAAGGAAGGAATAATGTAATGTAGGCAACCATTATAGCAAGTTTTTATAATAAAAAAAAAAAAAGAAGAAAATGAAATGGAATGATTACATTGAATATTTTGTAATAATTAAAGCTATATTTCTTAAGTCAAAAATTTATTAAAACAAAAATGTTTAATCTCTTTCTTTTAAAAGATAACATTATATGTTGATACTTGGTTCAAAAGTCAGCAAATGAATCTTTAAGGAATATTTATGATTCTAAAAACAATATTACTTCCTCAATTAGAAAAGACTTTTTTACAAATTTTATTACTTAATCTGTCTCTTAAGACAACTTTTGAGATTTTTTGAATAAAATATTTATGTCGATATAAAATATTTTATACTAAAAATAATAACTTTAAGAGTTGCAGGACATCACATTTTAGCAAACTTGTAACAAACTTATTCATAATATGTAACTGAAGCGACAATAATACATATCAGGCCTATTTTACTAAACATTTATTTTAAAAAGCAGACAAGTACTAAAATTAAAAAGTAATCATTTCTTTAAAACTAATACGTATATAAAACTTTATATACACAGAAGCAAAAACATTTTTAAGGAAAAGAGAGAAAGGTAAGAAAAACTACTATTAAATAAAAACCATCTATATTAACTAAAAGGTGTTTCACTTAAGCAATAAATGAAAACTTATAACGTCATCTTGGTATTTTTTAACTATTCAACCAGATATATATTTAAAACTAATTGAAATATTTACAATAAAATGATACAAGCACCTCTATATATAAGCCACAGCAACATTGAGTTAAATAAATTAAATAAATATAGCATTATAACAATGATACAAAGAGATGTAGGATAAAGGCAGCTCCTAAACTAACAAAAATCTTTTATAAAGAACATTAATTTGCATAGAAGGATGAACTTTAGGGGAACAATGATGAAAGCTAGGATACTGTAACTACCAAAGATTGCGGACTCCAATTTTAAATGATGGAGAACCAAGGAAAATTTTCAGTTTAAAAATAAAAACTTATTTATTTCTGATTATTCTTTTTTCATTTCTTAAAACATCCTGTAAAATCTTCAAGATATGTATTTGCTTTAAATGGATAAAAAAAAAAGCTTTAGAAATTTAAAACACAAATACTTAAAATGTAATGCTGTATGAATGAAAAATGGAGTAGTAAAGCATGGTATATCTGAAAAAGTACATATCTTTAAGATAATTACTATAGAGAATATATGCAGGTATTATTAAATGTCATCTTGAAACAGGAGGTAAATTTTTGATAGAAATTATATTAAAAAAGCTGAAAATAAATATAAAAATTCTCTCTGTACGTATTGGTGATCATGTGATGTTTATTGGCTTAATATAAAAATTCCATTAAGATTTTGAAAGAACATACAGCCTTGGTTGTAGGCAAAAAGTTCCATAAAAGACAACACAAATGTATTTATAATCATGGCAAAGATAATATTAGATGAAGATAGAAGACTATTTGATCAAAAAAGTCCAAATGCTCCAAACAGGGTTCATGAAAAACAAGAGCAGAATAGGTAACTGAGATGAGTAGGCTAATAGGTAGAAAACTACCCTTAAGAAGTGAGTTAAGAGCATGAAGTAACATTTGAGACATTAATTCAATATATACTCATACATATACAAAGATTCTATTATTCATATGAGAAACATTCAAAATTCAGAAACAATCATGATTAACAATTTGCATGTTATGTGTGTAAGTATACTGTATAGGCATATATTGAAGAAACATCAAGCAAATTTCAGATCTATAATAGTATATTCGCCATATAGCAAATAACTTCTTAATTGCTTTGTGCACGTTAAAAATCTGAATTTAAACCACTTTTA
The DNA here is from genome assembly GCA_028023455.1 of Epiperipatus broadwayi. NCBI lineage: Eukaryota > Metazoa > Onychophora > Udeonychophora > Euonychophora > Peripatidae > Epiperipatus > Epiperipatus broadwayi. Next base: position 3,507,042 of record JAQFVV010000083.1, on the reverse strand, counting down.
ATTGTTTAGATTGTTAGGTGATATTTAATACAAGTATATTATCTATACTGAACTTAATGTAATTAGAAGGAATTTGAACTTAGACTTTCAAGCTCCCTACATATAGAGTGGAGAGCTGTAGAGAGCTTAAAAGTCTGAGTTCAAATCCCTTTTAATTATGTTGGTGATAACTTTTTCATAAGAAACCAAAACGTTCTTCAGATTAAAAATAATCTTACTACTTTTATATAAAACAGCTGTTTACAAATTAAGGTCACTATAAGCCTAATAAATACTATACATTAATATTTATTTGTTTGCATGATGCTATTCATATTAGTGCAATTATATTTTATCTACATATATATACAGAAATAAAAAAAAAATAACATTAAAAATATTCTGAATATATGTATAAATAATTGTGTAATAAATCCATCTCCATTTCCTGTTAATTTTTTAACCACTTTTTACAGACATGGTAAAGTAATATCTAATATTGCGGGAATGATACAAACTTAAGCTCTTTTTTAATACATCACACTGCCACCAACTTACATGTTATTCTTATATACTCTCTAAGTTTTTAATCATTACTCATACTAATTTCAAAAATATTTATTTATAAATATCTGTTTAAAATTAAGTATATGTCAATAAATATATCATAATAAAAATACTAAAATATAATCTACAGAAGTACTTTTAGTTAATTTCTTAAACCTGCCTCAACTGCTATTTATTGTCAATCAATATATATTCATATACAATTATTGCTACTCGCTAGATCTAAATTTAAGTTTGTATCACAATTTTAATTATATATTGTTAGAAGTCTTTCTACTTAAATATAATATCTTAATTATTGAAATATATCATCAATTATCTAATTCAGTTTGCATCGTTTTATTAAACATACAACTAACAAGAAATGTTAATCATGTGATTTTGTAGTTTAACATGATTTATATATACATATGTGCAATCTCAAAACTTTGCCTTTAATTATCAATCTTTTAACAACCATATTTATTATATGTATGTCTTAAAAACATTGTTGACTTTTTTGTACTTCTTTGTATTATCTGAGTGGATGTCCACATAACAGTAATGCAACAATCTACTTCACACTGCTGACAAAATATGTGATGAAATTTACAAAATTTCTGCTATCGTCTTATTAGTGAGACCTCATCCAGGTTGAAAATTTTAACTGATTGCATGCATGAAGTTGTGCATATGATACGGCCACTTACAAGAACCCATGAATAATACTAATCAAATGATTATACAAGCACACGTGCATTTTAAGCAGTACGGGATTTACGTATAAGGTAAATAAGCTATAACTTAAATATCGCAGTAGTTTAATGACCTCTTTACACATTAATTTTACAGACAGAACTATATCATCTCATATAAATATGTTTTATTAAATTAATTTTAAATATATATTTATTTATATAATGAATTAATTAGTCCAAATACTGAAATAACGATTAGTTTGTTTGGCTTTTTAATTTTTTTTGTTAATGACACTGTTAGACTAACAGTGTTAGTGACTTCAAGGAATCTATTCGTTTCATCACAATTTATTTGTTCTAAGAAAGCATTATAATCAATATATGATGGTCTTTTCACCCTTATGATAATTTGTTCATTTCTGTGAACTGCAGTGAAAACATGAATAAATGAAATCATATGGAGAACAAGAACAGCAAAAATAAAATTGAGAAAATATAAAAAAAGAAATTCCAAATTTTGTAAAATATCATGTAGTATAAATAATTTTAAATATAAATAACAATTTTTATTAATATTGCAAGGGCTAAAAGATATTTTATTTTAAAAAATGCAAAACTAATACGAATAGATTAATACTTTTTTGTTTAAAATATTCAGGTGAAAAAGTAAAATTTTCTGTACAAATGAAAATATAAAACCTGCAAACATAAAATGATCAGTAATAAATTTTGATTTATAATTTAAAATTTTCATAATATTCATAATTAAAAAGAATTTTTTAAAAGAAGCTATCAACAGAAAAAAAAGATTAAAAGATTAAATATCTGTTTTAGCAAAAATTAAAACCTTTATTTTAAAATCAACAGATATAGAAGCAACATATTTGGAGTAACAATCTGATATACCAAGTATTTCTAAAAATGTTTAAATGAAATTGTCTCTGACATTTCTGAAGATATTTATTTCCATTAATATTTCAAATATTCCAACATATAACTTACTTCAGATATATATCTCAGATGGCATAAGTAAAAATAGAAAAAATTTTCATCAAAATTTCACGTTCAAACTATAAAATGTAAAGATGTTAGTTTATAGTTATATTTAATGAAGAATGATACTGAATTTTAAATTTAAAAAGAACCTACTGACTGCCAATATCAGAATATCACTTTTGAAAAATCTAAGCAATTTCATAAATATTCTTTTACTACATAAAAATTAATGGATGAAAATATATTCATGAATACTGATATATTCTCTATTGGCTAGAAGTATTTATTGTTTTGTTTGCAAACTTTTAGCAATCTTGAATTATACTCTGGCCAATATTGGTTTTAAAAATCGATAAAATCCCATCATAATTAAATCTTGAAATGATTTATTAGCACTCTCCGCCTAGTTTGATACATTCTGTATTGATTATATTGAACATTAAGAAATTAAGAAATTCCAGATCTGGCAATCCATATTTATTGAAAACAATAAACAATGACAACATTGAAATAAGAGCGAAAAAATTTAGAAAATCAATTCTTAATTATTTAAAAGTAGCTAGTATTTTCATTTGTTTATTCAACTCCTGATCTTATTCATACTACTCAACTCACTATCATTGGGATTGCATATCTTCCTAAAAGTAACCTAACATAAATATTCCTAACATTTATTTCAATAAAAAAATTCTTGTATTATATCACCAATAAATGTGGAACTGACTTTACAAAATGTAGAGGACACACATAACATCTCAGTCAACATGCCTTAAAAATATAACTGCATACACCAAAATTTTTTAGAACAAAATAAATATGTAATTTTTATTTCTTGTACAGGACACTGTTAAATTTGGAAGGCTGAGCCTGAATGAGCAATTACAATTTTGCAAGATTCATTGATTTAAAATCAAACTTGGAGTGAATTGTGGGATACCAAAGCAATTCTAACTCAATATAATTTAATTTTAAATACTTATAATTAATATATGAGTTCAAAAATAATAATATCAGAAAAGTAGTTTTTTATATTCAAAATAAAATGGAAGAACTTATTTCCGTGCTTATTCTTTGGACTGACAAAACAATTTTATAAAATTAATAAAGTACTATAAGACCCTTAAACGTCATTGTCTGTTCAAATTTATTTAAACACTTATCAAATTTATTTAAAGAATTAGAAGAATTTTCAGAATATTTGAAGAAAGGGCAAAAGAAAAACTGTCAAATGTAGACTATAAAAATATTAAAAAGAAATGAAATAAAAAAAAGTGCTAGTCAAAGATGGACAAGTGAATTATTTTACAAATAATTTATCTATAAGAAAAATATTTAGAAAATTCATTTATCACAACTGTGGATTGTTTACTAAATAATTTACAAAAAAGCTTAAGCTTATAGTAATATTGCCAGATATTTCTCATCTGTTTTAAACTTTACTCAAACTGAAAATGTGCAAATAATTTAAAAGTTTCCTAAAGTTGTCAAGCATTCATTGGTGGTCGAGAGGTCAGCACAGCTGCCTTACAAGCATTGTCCCAGGTTAGTGGGTTCACTTCCCGGATGATGCTATGACACATGAAAAAAAAAAGTTTCCTAAAGATGCAGATATAACTTTTTAAGTGAAGAAATAATGTTTTCATCAATATATTAAAAACAACATTCAGACTATATAAGATGTTAATTTTTAAAACTTATGTAATACAATATTTGAACATACATTACATACACTTTTCCCAAATATTGACACAGTTTTGCATATTTGAGAGCTTATTGCCAATGAACTGTTCAGAAGATTATTTCATTCTAATACACCTTCTTTGAGTATTTGGCCAGAGAGAGTGACACATTTAGATGCTTACTTTTGAATGACATTATATCAGATTTTCTAAGGCAACGATACATTTTTTGTTGAAAAAATAAAATAAACTTTCTAATTATTGTTAACAGATTATTACTCCAATAATAAACAAGCTATCTTTTACAAAATCAGTAGAATTTTATTTGTACATCTATATAAGTGCCTTAAAAAATATTTAGCTTAGGATCTCACCAATGTTAAATCTAGCCCTGACATCTAAGTATTATAACCAAATGCATAATGTGCATATATCATATGCTTATATCTTAGCTAATACTGAAAAATAAAAAATTAAAATAAATATGAATACAAAACTCAGTAAATATACGTATACAAATAGCAAGACCAAATTCAGGTCAATCTGGAAATGACATTAGCGAGTTTACTTTTGCACATGTGATCAAGCTTGCTTTTCTAGCATTAAACTTAGAATTATTTATAAAATGTGTACTAAATATGAATCCTAGACTAATCAAAAATCCGAACTGATATCAGTATAACTTTACTGGAAAACTTCTCTTTATAACATTTTATACTGTACTCCCCTCCTTCCGTCCCATTATTTGTTCTTGAATTGTATAGAACTTGTTACCAGTTATATTTCCATTACATTGATAATTGGATCAATGCTTTCTCTCTTCTGTATGTTTTTTGAGCTTATTCTTCTTATTTTTACTCTTAATATCAACGTATCTCCACCTTCATCAAAATATCTCATAGCTTTTCTTACATAACAAATCCAATTCCTCCTTTTACATACTACAGCAGTGGTCGATCCCAATTGGTAATTTGAAACGTGACTTTTAATCAATCAACTAGAAGAATATATTTAAATTCAAACACGAGATGTAATCAAAATAAATTCAGTTTAAGAGTTTTGTATTTTTAGGATGCATTTCAGGATGCTGACTTCTGTCTCCTTTTTTTATATACTGTTTTTTTTTTTCAAATAACATATACATTTGTTAAACTCAAATTAGGGGCACTAGAAAGAAATTCAAAATCAATCATGTTCATTTGTATTGGAACATGACTTTTTTTATTATTATTATTCATTAACATAAAATGAAGCTGTGATGATTCCAAAGAAGAAAAATATAAAAAGATAGATGCTAGCATTACATAAAAAATATTCACAATTTTCTAAATATGATGCTGTTCTAAAATCTACAATTTGAAGCACGATGTTTCCACGCCGACTCAATCAAATTCAGCATGAGGGCTTGAAGTGATGTCATTTAACACGTAACGCAAAGTAACTATTTAGAGATATAGCATTAGTAAAATTATTATTTGACATAGCAGTTATGATTCTTTTTTTATGATTTTAAAAAATAAACTGGCACACAAATCTTCATCGTTTTACCTTCTGTGCATCCAATACAGGAGGATGATTTCTGAGTTCAATCAGTTTTTCCATCGACAATCTTCTCAATGTTACTCTGGCAAAATTCATTTCATATGTAAGAAGCTCACAGGTAATACTTTACATTCTCTTGGAATAAAGTTTAAGACTTCAACTGTTTAACTATTGCCACTTCTAGTAATATGCTCTGCCTAGTCCTATTCAGTCTCTTAATTCTTTTAATAATATTAGGTGTAATTTTATGTTCTGTCATCCATGTATTTCGATTCCTTATTTTAATCCCGCCATAAACTTCTTCAGTCTTTGCTCTAATTTTCTATTAAATATCTTGCAGAAATATTCAAATCCAATACTATTATTATTAAATTCATACACAATGTTTCCATCTGTTTTAATAACTTAATTAATATATTAATACTGGCAAAGTTCTTCTTTTTTTTTTTTTAAGAACTCAATGAACATTAATTTTATTTATTATTCATCATTTGTTCTAGTTTATTTGCTTGTATCTAATTTTCTCTGCATCTCTGAAAAACAATCACATCATCTTCAAAATCAGATGAATTAAATAATTTCCAAATATTTTTATTACCCCAATTGCTTACCATTTTAATTCATAAAATACTTACAATAAAACTGGTCAGACTTAGACGACACCATGGATCTATCATGATTATCCAAAGTTTTAATCACAGAAATGGTTATATAGTTCAAATATTATTTCATAATCTACAAATCCAATGCAAATTACTTATACTTGGTTGTTTCAGCAAGTTCTCTTAAGATGTATGGATATAAATACTATAACTATTTTTAAATCCAACTCTTTTTTTTACTTAAGACAACTTGAAATGACTTAATAAATATCACATATAGAAATAATATTATTAAAAATTATTTTTGTCATCTTTCCTTATTACTGAAATAAGAATTCTACCAATATCAAGTTAGTATTTAATATCTTTGTGATTTTTATTCATTCCTATATCTTTCTTTATCAATTCAGTTTTGCATTCTTAATCACCATTATATCTTTTCTATACTATTTCATAAAATTCCAGATATTCAATTATCCTAAATGAATTATTTTAATCATTTCCATTTCTTCTATCCTATGCACCTTCATTTGAATGATACGAAATTTTTCTATGAGAATAGCTTTCTTTTTGTACTTGTTATCTGCATAATTGTTAATCTCATTTAAGTCACAGCCATATTCAAAATTTCTTATCATTTTAAAACAATTTATAGGTTTTAGCTTAAATTCAGAGAATATTTTCTGGGAGTTGATGATATCAATTATTAATTTGCCTTTCTTAATATTTTTGGGCTGGCTTTATAATAACATATACCTTAATTTTCACTAACCACTGACTATTAAAAACAATATAATCTAAAAATACTTATTTTCTGTTAGTCAAAATATATTCCAATTCTGCTATGCCTTCATTTAAATATTTCATGTCCAGTTCCTCTTTGAATTTTTCTCAAAAAAAAATATTGACAGAAATTTTTTTTAATCTAATAAATCAATAAGTCTGTGTCTCATCACATTTTATATCCAAATTTAATTGCTGTATTTTCATTTTTCAAACATTTTCTAATCGTAACATTACAATTGCTGATAATTTTAAAATGTTCAATTAGTTTAAAAGCATTCTGTACATATCTTAAAATTAAATAACTAAACGTGCTATTTTGTTCTATTATATCATCATTATCTAGAATGTTGTTCTTTCATTTTTATCTATAATGAATTCCATTTCATTTGTACTGCCAATAGATATCCGTTTGCAATCAAAAACAAATCAATTTTTCAAATCAATACTTTTCACTATTCCTTTCTCTAATATTGCGTTAAATACTTGACAATTCTTCTTCCAATAGATATATATTTATTTAAAAGGGATCTACAGATATAGATGTTCAAATCATCATTGTAGACTATGGTGATTCTTAGTCCTCTCTAAAAACTGTAATATCTGATGACACTACAGTCTCTAGAAATTAAAAATCATAATTTATCCTTCTGTGTCATAGCTGTAAATCTATATATATAAATAACGATCAATCACATGTGCAATGCATCATCATAAAAAAAAAAAAAAACTCAATCAATGGCTTAAGAAGTATAAGATATATCATAAATAAATGAAAATATACTGCTGCTATATTAAGCAATTACATGAACAAACTACGCAACAAACAATGATTTTTTAAAATTATATTAAAAAAAAATTGTTCGGTAAGATATCTGAAATATCTTCGAGGTGAAAGCCAATGAAGTTATCAACAGGGTCATGCGTGTTGGTGAATAGTCAGCCATATTCATTTACCATTTTTAATCACATCTATTTAAAATTACAATGATAGGAACATATGCAGTGAATATCTGAAAATTTTTTGACTCAATTCAATATTAATTGGGAAATAATGCCTATACTTAACACTTCTCATAACTATAACTCTTGAAAATTCAAAAAATAAATAAATAAATAAAAATAAAATACTGTGTTTTATTATTTTTAAAATTGCAAAAAAACAACAAGTGCTTCTTTTTCTTTGCAATGTCATCAAACAAGTGATAGTACTATTGGCAGAGCTCATTTAATGGTGTTCATTAATCACTATCATAAATGTGCAATAACTTCTAAAATTGTATCGTTATTAAAGTTGCCAAAATGGAGATATATATTTCCTACATTTGAAAAAGATATTGAACTTCTTTTTAAACTAATTTGAATTACAATCAATAGAGTTCCCACAATGCAGAGTATCTTTTATTCTTTGTGCATAAATGAAAACAAATATGAAACTGCTAATGTACCTACCTATCTAATAATAATCTTACTTTTAGTTTTTTTTTATTATTAATTTTTTATTATTATTAATTTTTTATAGTTTAGTTTTTATGTTTTGGGTTTTTAAAAGATTTGGGAAAATTTTGGTTGAAAAGTTTTTGGATTGAGTTGTTTTTGCTTTATATTATTTTGTTTTATTATAATTTTATATGAGAATATGAAGAATAAGAATTTTGGTTGTATTAATATAATATTTGTCTAATTTTTTATGTGGTAGATCTGACGAAGACTGCTAGTACAGTCGAAACTATTATAATAAATAAAATTATTTGCTTAAAGTGTTAAAGGGGTGTTGATGAGTTTATAGTGAAAGGGATTTATACCCTAAGCACATGTGCTGTAATATTATCTCAATGATGTCTTGTCGAGTATTGAGGACGTCCTCAAACCAAAGCATGAGATAGACTTTTGAAAAGAGCAGCTGATTTATCCTTTGTACCCAAATTCAGTTACATAGGCCAATCTAAAGAATCTTAGCTTGAGAGCATGAAGATGCTTATCTACTTTACATCCATTAATTTCCTTCTAAATATTAAAACTTGTGAAATTTTTCAATTTACTATGTGTTTATATTACAAATTATTAGAACTTATGTAATATTCAATTTTATTTACTAGTGCAGAGATTGTATGTAATTTAAACAGAAGGGATTTGCACTCTAAGCACATGCACTTTAAATGTTGTTATAATATTTCAATGTCTTGTTGAGTACTGAGGATATTCTCAAACCAAAGCATTAATATATAGAAAGAAATTAATAGATGTAAAAGTGAATAAAGAAACATCACCACACTCTTAAAACTAAGATGTTTTAGACTGTCCTACATAACTGAATTTAGATATAAAAGAAAAGATGACCTCTTGGTTTGAGAGTATCCTCAGTATTCAACGAGACATCGTTAAGATACAATGTTACAGCACATATATACGATCTCTGCGCTAGTAAATAAAATTGAATATTACATAAACTATTAATTTTATACAAGAAAAGGTATTTGACAAATGCCTATTTAAATTTCAAAATAATTACTGTTGCACAATTCAGGCTCAATAAAACTAAAATTTATAAAGTTAATTTATATGTAAAAAAGCATTTATTTTTATATAGCGCATGTTTACAATTGTATTACATTCAAATATCAGCCTTTCAAGCTAATTGTGCATACGCTTTTGCAAGTGTTAATAATAATAAATGAATACTTTCCTCTCCAATACATGATATAGTATTTACGCAGGAATAAAATAAATCCACTTATGATTAAGTTTCAGTTAGAGTGACGTTCAGTAAATTCTAGACAATTTCACCGATGTCATCCATTCAGACATTATATATAGTAATTTAAAGTGAGTGGTCCATTCTGACGCTTTCCTTGCCAGTACTTCAGATTTGCTCATATATAAGCATTTGAGTTGTAGGAATAAGTGGATTCATTTTATTCCTGCGTAAATACTATATCTTGTATTGGAGAGGAAAGTATTCATTTATTATTATTAACACTCGCAAAAGCGTATGCACAATTAGCTTGAAAGGCTGATATTTGAATGTAATAAAGTTAATTTATATTAAAAATATTCATGAATGAAGTAATTTTTATTCACAAATCAAAAAATGATTACAAAGTTTATCTTTTCTATTGGATTTTATTTGATTTTATTTTCTATTGGATTTTATTTCAAGATATATCAATTCCAAACTGATCTAAGTTTAATAAAAACTTTTCAACAATGTTTTCAAATATTGGAATCATTTAAATGATGACAGATTTGGATGTTTCAATTTTTTTTTATTTGAAAAACATCCTGATATGGTTAGTTGCTATGTAAAAAAATTTACAGGTGAAACTGAGATTGATGAATGTGAAATTAATTTAAATTTATAGATTTTATTGAAAATAATAATTGGGGGGGGGGATGTCAATACACCTTCCAGAATAATTACACATCTATTTAATGTGACATAAGCTAGTATCAATTTAGTAATAACTATAAAATGATTTATAGTAGAAAGCCTTAAAAATTATTTTAAAATGTTCAAATGAGAAATATCCAATTTCAATAAAAATTATTCAAAAAATTCTATCTTGAGTTAGTTCAATATTCTTTGTCAGAATCGTTAGTGGAAAGATTAGTAAATTATAACTGAGAAATAAAATAAGTAATGGAAATTTGAATTAGTTAATCTTTGAAATATCAATATTATAAACATTAAATTTTAACAACACTGGTAAATTCAAATAATATCAAATTTCACACTAATATTAAAAATATAAGTATTTTTATAATGATTTTGCAAATAAATAATTTTTAATAGTTTATTTCTTAATTTTTTTTTTTTTTCATTCCTCATAATATAAGATAAAGATTATCGAATAAAAAAAAATCCTTGAAAAACTCTTCCAAGCACATTCCATGCCTCAATAAGGCAAATGTATACTGAACTGAATTCCATTCCAGTTGAAGAAAATAAGATACAAAAATCCATTGTTAAATATGTGAATATAATAGTAACACAAAAATGAAAACTAATATTAAAAACTCATTCACATAAATAAAGTTCATTTCTCAAAAATATTATTAATATGGTCAAAATAAAGTGTGAATATAGAAATAAAAAATATATTTTACTTATAATGATTTTATAAAATATTTACTTCAACTACCATATTTGGTAAGTTCTTACCGATCTGCGTTTATGGCAATTTTTTTATATATTCAGAATGAATTTCAAAAAAAGAAAGAAAATTGAAAATATTAAGTAGAATAAACCTCTGATTCAGAGGGAACTTTAGGCTCCCAGACATTGGACTGTAAGAAATCGTACTTCATGAAAAAGATAGCTAAAACATACTTTTTTAATAATTATTACTTACGTAATAAAAATGTTTCCTTGTATTCTTTTATTATTAAAAAGAAAAAAAGCCAATTCTAATGTTAGATCAAAATTAAAAAATAAAAATGGAAAGTATCATTTAAAAGAGAATTGCTACATACTATAAAAATTAATATTAAAGAGATGAAAAAAGCTGGAAGAAATTGCTTTTAAATGATACTCTTATTCACCTTTGCCAACTCCCTGCTAGGATAAAAATATAAACTAACTATATATTATGTATTTCAATTTATAATGTATTTAACTTGAAAAACTGTGCATAATTACCCCTAAATATAATTTATAAGCGTTAGTGGTCGCGAGATCAGCGACAGCTACTTTACAAGCAGTTGTCCCGGGTTAGCGGGTTCGCTTCCTGGCTGATGCTATGACACATGAGAAAATATATATATATAAAATTTAGCATAAGTACAACACAATATACTAATCAGGTAATGATTTATTTTTTTCAGATTTATTTTATCAAAAATAAAGAATACAAAATCAATACTTAATTAAATGTATATATAAACTTAATAAATATGTAATGATTAACGTTTATTAAATAAAATTTTTATGAAAAAGCAAGATCTAGTTCAAAAGATCACCAGGAATATCTAATTACAATAATGGTATAACTCATATAAAATCAATTGTGTATACACTCTGTCTTATTTATTTTAAAAAAAGTAGAAAGTTTTTAACAAAAACTGGACAACTCTTTTAATGGAACTGATGGATTGGTACAGATTAAAATTTTAAAATAAGGAAACAGATAGAATAGAAAGACATACTACTGCAAAATAATTGAGGTGTTAGACGATTTTAATCAAGATTTGAAATATACTTTCAAAAATGAGCAGAAAATTAGTTGGTCTTGATAAAATATTAAAATAATAATAATAAACAAAGAGCATTCTTCAAAATTACAGTAATTAATAAATTAAATACTTTAACATTTGTTTAATTAATAATTCTCTTATAGCTACTATTGTGCATATTGCCATTACAACTGAAAAATTCTTTAAATCCAAGAAAATCATTAATTTTAGATTTCCAGAAATACTAATATTTAAAAATATTATTTTTATGTGAATTATGCAAAAAAAATTCAAATATGCAATTCTTATTTTCATTGTAATAATCTTACAAAAAAAAAAATTTTTTTTTTTTTAATTGTTACATAATAAAATGGTAACTACGTTGACATTTTCATTATTTTATGCTATTCTTTCATAGAAATAGAAAAAATAATATTTCTGGCATTATTAATTTTATATAGTTTCTAACGTTAAAGAAAAAAAGATTCTATGGAATTATACAATTTGAATTAATACTACATTGCAGCTTCAATCTCATTAATACAAAAATGTTTAACATGAAATATCACTTTATGGAAGATTTCAATCTCTAGTAAAACAGAGATGAAAAATAATTATGTAAAATATAAAATAAAATCCTTTAATTATAATATGAACATTTTTCTCATCTCTTACAAAAAAAAACATTGATAATGTAAAAATTAACCCCCAAAATATTAAAAATTTGAACATTTCTACATAGAAATAAAACATTCATTCCATTAGTGATCTTTCTAACTGGATGAACTAAAAGATTTTTAACAAATGCTCAGTTGATATAGTTAAGCTTCTTTTCATGAATCCCTAACCAAAAAAAAAAAGTTACTTTCATTAAATATTCCTACCCCCCCCCCTCACTAATTCATTTCAATGAAAAAATAAATTATATATTTTTTTTTTTTTCAAAAACTATGCAGTTTTTTTAATTTTTTTTTTCTTAAAAAAAATTAAGTTAGTTTTATAATATTTGTTTTTTTTACTCAAATTTTACAAAAATATATAATTAACTCTTCTTTTTATTTATTATTGATTTAAATTATACAAGTGGCATCAAATATTTTTCTAAACAAGCCATTAATACATAACTTTTTTTCCCATGTGTCACAGCATCAGCCGGAAAGCGAACCCGCTAACTCGGGACAACTGCTTGTAAAGCAGCTGTCGCTGACCTCTCAACCACCAACTTTCTCTAATAGTTAATAAGAAATTTCAAAACATGGCAAGGGCAAACAGTTTGAAAATATCTAGCATTTTGTGCTACAGAAGTTCATAAAAAATAAAAAAAAAGCATTGATCCAAAATTTATAAATTCCTATGGATCAATATTTTTTTCTTACTTTCTAAGCCACTATGCTTCTTAACACAAGGAGCTTCTTCATCTTTTGATCTCCTCTACTCATTATTTTGTGTGTGCATATGTGTATTTCATTTCCTTTCAAACAAGGAGTATATCCCACCTTCTAAGTTAAAATGATTGAATACAGATAATTCTAATTTATCATCAAAAATGATATTATAAGCTTTAACTCAGACTAATGTAATCATAAATATACGAAGACCATATAGATAGATAGAAAAGTTTTCATAAAGTCAATTGTTTTTGTTTTTTTTTATTATTATTTTTAAACAGTATATACTTAGCTGACTTTCGACTGTTACAAGTCACAGATGTAGCATAAATGCTGTTATTCCTAATTTACATAAAATTTAAATACGAAAATTAATTAGAGAGAATAGGCCATCTTTTTGAGAGGGCACGCATGGTTTTTTTCTATTGATAGAGATTTTGTCATCTGACATATGCCATGCTTCTTAAATTTTTTGTTTAAAGTTGTTGCATTTCGTGCAAACAATGATAACAGATGAAAGAACAAAGGATGAAAAATGTTCAAAAAATATTGAGCGTGTATCTGTTTTTGTTCTGGCTTTATTATATAGGTATGTGTGTTAGGTTATATGTGTAGACAGGTTTGCCCAAGATTCCCTGTAGAAACGGAAGAGCAGACGGGTTCCTGGCATTTACTCATCTACACTACTTGAGAACAGAGATCAGTTGGTTAGGTATCCTTTACATTGTTGAGAAGCTGATGCAATGGAGGTGCGGTACATAGAGTGACATGATAGGTAGGAGTAATAATTTTATGAAAGCTTTTCTCTATACATTCTTTGTAGATTTATGATTACAAAAATGATATTCTGAATGATTTTCCTATAAAACTGTATAAATCATATCTGTTAATCAAAAATAACTAGCATTAGTTTCTAAACACAGAGCATTCAAATAAATATTTTTTGAATCCATATGTATTTTATATCAGTTTCTTATTTATCATTTTCATTTCTTTTAAAATTTCTAAAAAAAAATTCAATTTGATTTCTCATAAACATTTTCCAAATTATCAATTACATCACTGTTTAGCTTTTATAGGACTGAATAATGTATTAAACCTTACTTTACAACGAGTATCTTCCATACCAGTCCAAATTCCTTTCACCAATCTCTTACATAGTCTTTTTATAATTTTTTACATAATATGAAATATATACTTTTTCCTTCCTTAAACTTCACTCATATTTCCTCTGCACTTTCCATTAATTTTAAATATACAAAAATGTTGTAATCTTCCACTATTAAATCTTTTTACACAGCTGCTTTTTCACTTAGAGTGCAATTAAAGATGTAAAAATAAAAAATAATAATAATAAAAACAGGAAGGGGAATAAAAATTAGAACCACTAAAATAATGACAAAAAAATAGTAAAACAAAAAAAAAAACTACAGTTCTGTAGCAGTTTTAAACAAATATACAAAATATTCAGAAACATCTTAAAATTTGTGATAAGTATATCAGAATTTAAATGAGAAATATGAAATTACAATTACAGTTTTATTTTATTTATCCAGTAAAGATTTTTTAAAAAAAATAAACAAACATGACTGTAGATCAGCAGTCCCCAACCTTTTTGCACTTAAGAGCACGTTCTATAATACCGGCCACCATTTATTTTTTCAATGTAAATTTATAGTTGGATATTCTGAATGATAGACCCTTTTACACTGTAAAAGTATAGTATGACCTACAATTTGATTACAATATAATACAATATTTATAAGAAATCTTAAAAATTAAATTTATTTGTATCAGATAAATAATTTTTTATCGTGTTCGGATAGCGGCGGGCACACATAAAATGGTCTGCGGGTGCCATGGTGCCCACGGGCATAGAGTTAGGTACCCCTGCTGTAGATGGTCTTCAGAATTAGATGTGATACCAGATGATTTTAATTTACCACATTTAATGGAAGATTATATAGAAAGACTTTAAGAATTATTTTCAAGCTTAAATCAATATAATTTATTCACCTACAATGGAAAATCAAATCTTCCTACATTTTAAAAGCATCTGAAGCTAGATAAAGTCCTTTTTTTTTTAATTGCTTAAATAACTAAGCCTGTTTATATGCAAAAACATGAACATACAGAAATTGCAAATATGGCAAATTATAAAACAATTCAACTGTCATTTTAATATATTATAAATATTCAATACAGTATAAGATCTTGATTGGAAAAAAAATATATATATATTTTTGGAGTAATCAAAGACAAAATTTTATATTTTATCAGAGGTCATTAATTTATAATACCAGCAGTGTGACTTTTTTTAATTTAATAAGTTTATAATGAAAATAATATTTAAAAAATAATGTAATTAAAAAAAATCCTTTCACACCATTTAACTATCTTTTCATAAATTAAGCATCACAAAATAAAGAATCTTTTATAAAACAAATTTGTTTTGTAATTGAATATTGAATAAATGCAATAATTTCTGAAATATTAAAAGTTGACGCTTGGTATTATGATATTACGAATACAGATTTGAAACAAAAAGATACTTGTTATGATAAAATATACGTTCACCATTGATCATCTAAACATTTTTGTCTAGAAATATTCTAATGGTATATTATGATTACTTTTGATAATTCATCTATTTTTTTTTGTTTATATACATGAAAAATTAATATTTGCAATATATAGTCAAAATAAAAACGAAGAATCTTATCAAGTTCCTTGAAAGATTGACAGCATTGATCTAATACCATATTATTTTCAAATTTTTCAAAAGCAAAAATTGTTCCTCATGCTTTGTGAGCAATTACCATGTACATATCTAACACCCCTTTAAATATTAACGTAAATATATTCTAATATCCAAAGAGAAAGAAAGGCATTTAATGCATTCTTTGATTTATTATTAATATAAGCAATACGAGGGGAACCCAAAGGTAACCGGAATTTTATAATAAAAAATTATTTATTTATTTTTAAGTGTTTATTCTTTCAAACTACCACCCATTTGATGCAATATACTGATCTAAACTTAATTTTTGATTTTTCAATGTAGTCCAGAAATACTTCCAAAGTACTGCCTTTTAACGCTTACCATCATTTTTTCCCACCACTTCTAAGTCCGCAAAAAAAAAAAAAGAGATTTTTTTCATTCGAGAGATTAAAAAAATTTGTTCAAAGCAAAATCAAGCAAATATGGCTGGTAGATAAGCTAGATTTGTACTGAATTTAATTTAAAAATGTTTCACACTCAATGTTTGAGAGATGGCACTTTATTGGTGTAGAGTTTTTACTCTTTTCTTTGCCACAAAGTGGGATGTTTATGTTTTACCATATCACATGTTTCAGAACTTGCAGATAAAATGCCTGACAGTTACAAACTAAATCTGAAAGAAAAATGTCGTTTATATAAAAAGAAAAAGTTTTGTTTTGATTTTGGACTTCACTTGCCAAGCTTTTTAGGGACGTGGGAATTTAACATTTCAATTAAATCACTCATAAATTTGTGTTTCTACAAGATCATCTTGCTTATAATCTGTTTCAAGTATGACAATCATTTTCCTTGTCATTTTCTATAAACGAAAACAGAATTTCACATTATTCGATCTTTTCAGTCATTATAAAAAAATCGACAAAAACGCGAAACACAATTTATAAAAAAAATGTGCTACGTGGCCCCACGATTTCACATGAAGATGTCACTTGGAAAATTGATGCAGAAGGAATCCTGAAATAAGTATATAACAGCAGAAGTATATACTACAACAGGCACTCAAACCAGAGAATGATTCCAGTTATTTTTGAGTCCCCCTCATATATAATATAGATTTCTGAATATTCAATATTCCTCTACATGTGTATAAAGTCTTGATAAAATAAATATTTTAAAATGTCAATAAAACTGTTGAAATCATATTCAGTAATAAAAATTAAACTAAATATTTTTACATGGCTTTTTTAAAGTGATAAAAAAAAAAAGACACTGAAAACTAACTTTAAATTATAAAAGATAGTTTTCAATATTACATTTTGAGCTGCACATATATTTTATTTCTGAATATAAAGGGAATAAATAATGTTTGTATAATTGGAAATTTCCCTAATGATATCCATAAAAAAAATTAAAGTAGATGAAAGACATAACATTAGCCAAATTATATATGAATGTACATATAGACCAACCTCCTTTTCTTCTAATGGATGTAACAATAATCACACACTAGAATTAATTTTATAAGCCACTTGATACTTTTTTGCTTCTTCTATCTGCCTCAATATTTTCGGGGGGGGGGGGTGATTTCTCTTGCAGCAAATATAAAAATCAAAGAGCTATTGTTAGTAAAATTTATAGAAAAAAATTAGTAGCAATCTACATTTTCATATACAAAGATTTGTGAATTTACAAATTTTAAACATATTTTGAAAACTGATTTATCTATATAAATTCAAATCTGATTTTTTAATATTTCAATGGTGAATTTTTATTTGCTTATTTTTTATGAAAAATTTTAATATACCGCAGAACATCTGATGATTCTTATTTCTTTCAAGATTTTAATTTACTGTTCACCTTTTCAAAACTTCATTTCTGTTCACCTTTTTCAAAATTTTAAAACAAATAATGTTAGAACAAAATAGACTGGAATTATTATAATGTATTAAAGAGTAATAATGAAAAAAAAAAAAATTTCTAAAATTGATAAAGTAATATTTTTAATTTGAAATTCAATTATTAAATAACTGATATTACTGATATGCATAATTTAAATATATATGTATGTGAATAAATAAATGGTATCTATACATTTAAATGGATGAAATACATATATACAAATAGTCAATAAAATAAATGTGTAAACAAGCTTATATACTGTACATATGAAAATGTCATATATAGATAAATAATGTGTAGATGAAAATATAATTAGACGTCATACTTATATAAATTAATACTAAAAAATGGAGAAAAAATATTTAGTAATCATTTCTAAATATTTAGAAATAATAACTATTGAAATTTAATTAAATGACAACTTTCCTATCAGTAATATTTTAATATTATATGAGTTAGAATATTGAATATCTAATACAAATACAATAATCTGCTTCTTCTAGTATTATATACATGTGCAGACATATATATATATCCTAAAAAACTAAAAGAACTTTAAAACGGTCAAATTTTACCTTCTAAATATTTTGAAAGAAAACCAGTCTATCTCAACTCTATAAAAAGAGGAATGAATTTCATAAAACGATCATCAAAAAAATAAATTCCAACATTATTATAGTATGTCAACAGGTAAACTGATCAAATACAGAATAAAAAAGATCATAAAACTATATATTCTTAAAGGTTTTTTTTTTTTTTTAAATATAAAATATTATATTTTAAAAATAATTCGTATATTTTTTCAAAATAGAAATAGATGATAAATAATTGACATTGAAAACTTATTCATTTTAAATCATATTAAAAGAGGCTATCAAAAATGGAGTCGATTCAGCCTTTACTTCTTGAAAGAAAAATGGCTAGGTGTACAGAAATGTCAAAATTCAACCTTAATATATATATATTTAATTAAAATTGAAAAATAATCTCAAATAAAATTTATATATGTTATTAAGTTTAGAATACTTTTAATATTTTACTTTTCAAAAAAAAAAAAACATTTTTTTAAGTAACAAAATTACATTTAGTAATATTTAAATTTCTACTTAAATATTATCTAATTAAATCAATACTTTAGATTTAAGATAATTAAAAAAAATATCGTATTAAGTGAAAATAAGTAAGCAAAAATTAAAACAAGAACTTCTAAAAATATTTCATTAAATATTAGAAAATAATATTGTAAATTACATAAAAGACAAACTATCTTAAATTTACTTGCTAAACAAACATATAGTATACAAATTTAATTTAGTAAATGATTATTTTCTCTCTCACGCTTGGATTATATATAAGAAACACATATTAAATATATATTTGGTAAGAAATATAAAATAAGCTATCAGATTGTAATATTTCAGTCAACAAGTCTATTTTCCAAGAGGTTAATTAAAATATAGATCCATACCCATTACACATTTTAAAGTAAAATGATCGTTGTATTTTCTTTTGTAAATACATTATTTATAAAGTACAAGATTACTTAGTTTCTATTTTTTAAAATGTTTGTAAAGGTACATAAAAAATTTAAAAAAATGAATAAAATTAGACTGTACAGAAATGTGTGACTATCTTATACAAAAATACACTATTTTTTAAATTTTTTAAATACATATATATATATGCATAAGTATATGTGTTCATATACATATAAATATATTTACAATAATGAATATATTATCTGATAGACAGCAGTAGAACAAATTTCTAAACCAGATCTGATAGTTCCTGTAATAAAATATCTTTAATTTTTACAATTCATAGGTAGTAGCTACATATAAGCATAAAAACATACTTTATAACACCATAAAAGTACTACATAAATTAATCACTTTACAAAAACAGTGAGATAGATTTATTTTATTTTTAACAATTTATTCCAGTGCAAAGTTAAAAACGCACGCACGGGGGCTAATGTTTATTCTACATATTATCTACCTAGATGGCCTACATGTACAGAAAGAAACCCCCCCCCCCCGAATCCTCATTCAATTTACCTGTCGGTCTACCAAATGAACGCTTCACAAAAGGACTCTTGAGATTTTTAGTAAAAATCAATGACTAAATCGTAGACCATCTAACTAAATGCCCACATCTATATATTTCCTTTTGAATAGTTTTTCAAATTAACATTCACATAAAAATATCTTAAATATATGTATATGAAAAACAGATGGATACAAAGATTTTTTTTTTTAAAAAAAAAAAGGCCAGTAAGCCATCATTTTTATATCAAATAATTTTAGATCGCGCAAAAAAAAAAAAAAAAAAACTTTTCATTAACTCTGTGATTTAAAATCAAATAAAACTGAAAACATTTTAACTAGATATATGAAATAGATTTTCATGTAGGTTAATTCAAGAAAATTATTTTACACAAAAACTAATCTTAGGTAATATTTTTTTTTTTTTTCAATTAGTAAAAAAACATTTTTTTTAACAGCTTAATTATATATACATAAAATTCTTTTTTAAAACAAAACAAAGTATTATAAGTATATGGCTGTGTCTGTGTAATAAAAAAAAAAAAAAAGAACGCCATTTCTCTCTATGCAGATTATCCATTCTGACCTCATCAGAGTAATGTATTATAATAATGTGTTGTTCTTCAATTTTTCTCAACCTGGAAATACTATCACCCTCTAGAACGCAATGCCCTCTTCAGTTGATCCTGGAATTTAAACATATCAGCGCATGATCAAATTAAATATTCAATTCTATAATAAAAACAACTAAAGATTTATGTAACTATGATGAATTTTATAAGTTTGCAATAGATTATATTGTGAGAGGGTTTTGCTGCATAGGCATTTTCTGAATAAATAATAGATATAATTGCATTAACTATTGAGAATTTTTAAAAAATATATAAAATGTAATAAATTTGCTATTTTTAAAATATAAAACATGAATTGGGCATATTTAACATTAAACACATTCATATTTATGCAAATGAACTTTTTACAATTACAACTACAGAGGAAAGGAATGGTGCTAATTAGTTTACCGCGATCGACCTAAACAAAACACTACAATAAAATTACGGCTTCCTTTGGACACTTAAAATACATAGCGCTATGTGCTATAAGAAATTTGGATTTCCTCTCAAATCATTCTCTCTATATAAAATTTTATTAAGTAAAACAGTAACTCTAGTAATAAAATTATTTAAATATATAACATATACTAAAATAAAATAAATATTTAAATTGGAATAAATATGAATTAACATAATAAAGCTGACAAACACTGATGGCTTATAATTTTTTTTCTACGAATCTTCCAAATTGCTATCTCCAATAGTTTGATCTTTAAAAACATGTACAGATAATATATACAAACCAGTTTATTTTGCGATGCTTTAAGATTAGAAGGCGATTTCAATTGAAACGCTTTTATTAAGGTATCTTGCATCGTGCATCAAGACATTTAAATGGTATTGAAAATAAATATTGAAGTAAACACACACACAATATTTCAAAATCTTGGAGAGAGGTGGACAAAGAAAAACTCAATCAGCCGTACAATATTATAAAAGCATGCAATAGGAGACCACGGATAGTCTGACGAAGTTTAACTACAACAACCACGCTAGCGTATTTTTTTTAGTAAATATATTTATAGCATATATTCCAACTACATATATATATAATGCCAATGTATGAACATAATTAAAACTTTAAGACTAAATTAAAAAATAGCATTTGATACTTTTAAATAATAAAAGAGTAAACACATTAAACTGTTTTACCTGGCGTACAGAAGGAAACGAGCAGCCGTGGTCCGCCATACTTCTTACCCAGAATTCCTTTCCCGCCAAGTGGTTAATTGAGGCATGCGCAACACATTCCAATTAATTTTTGAATAATTAATTAGCACAATAAAAATATCCACTTTTCATTTTGTGTTATTTTTAGCCGGTTCTTTTCGCCGATTCCAAGCGGTGAACTTGACCGATTGCGCGTCCTTAGAAGAACCAACGACTCAGGATGTCTCGGCAAATGAAGTGATATTAGAAATCTGGCGGAAAACTCGAAAAATCGGAAGTTTTTGGCAGGGATTTCGGAACAACTCGGAGGTTGGTAACAGCCATTTTAGCCAGTGTTGCCTGTTAATTACAGCATGTAATTAGCCGCCATTCGAGGAATGACCCACTTTTGGAGGTATTTCTTATCCTAGATCTTCTAGGTAAGGCCTAGCAAACTCTAGATCTTGTTTTGGATAACGTGGGATACCGAGTAAAAGCAAATAGTATCATATTTTGACCCCCGATGCTTCACATTTAACCTGCAAAATCTTAGCTCCTTTTGGCCGCACATTTTTAATTCACCCTATTGTTAATGATTCTTTTTATTGTTATTTTACCCACGTTGGCGGCCTTCTAATAAATTTAGATATCGTTTATTTCCTAGAGTTTAGGATCAAAGCTTTAGTCTGACGATCGGATCATAAATAGTCCAAGTATGCTCACTTGTTCTTATATTTTAGTGATAGGTTTAATGTAAGGATCTAATACGATGTATTCGTCGTGCATATTTGTCAGCTAAATTTTGTATGAACATATGGCTGCAGAAATCGGCTTCACTTGAGGTCACCTTTTACAATCAGGACCTTCTAGCAAACGTTTAGAAACCTCAGTAAGTTTAACTTGAAGTTGTTGGAAACCATGTGATCGCTAGTCGGGGTAAAGTTTTGGCTGGGGCTTAGCGGGGGTTACTCGACTCCACCCACATGATCGCCCGTCTGGGACGACATTGCCTGTTAGCCATTTTGCAGTGCATCATTAATTTTTGAAGATTTTCGGCTTTTAGGACTATATAGAGTATTCATTTTTCAAAGTGTCCATTAATTGTCCATTTTAAACGAGAGTTGTTCGCGCTACGTATTACATTCGGCTAGCGCGATCGACAATGTAGAGCGAGTGTGCACATTTTTTTTTTTTTTTAACTTGTGTAGGAATGCCAAGCGGGTGATGTTATTTGACGGGCTAGGTGTTAAATAGATGTAGTCAAAAAGCGTATCATTGTGTTTGTTTTGTTATGATCGAAGTTGCATGTGGTAAATAGTGAGCCGTATTACGCGTAGAACTTACTGTAAAAAGAAGCTTCGCCGTAGCTCTTATTATTTTACTACCACCACCCCTCCCTTCTAATTGTTCCATTGCGATGCTTGTGTTATTTGTGAGTTGTATAGTTATGACTGAGGGTAAATATCTGTTGTTTAATTGTCTGAGGGTAACGTTAATTTTTTTTCTTTAAATGTTTAAAGAATTTCCAATGGTTACGTGTTGTATGTAAATTGTGGGAGCAGCTCGCGTTAATGGGAGCCTGAATTATCTTTTTAAAAAAAAAAGAAAAATTATTTGGGTAGAAAAGAAGGAATATTTTTTCAATGTGTAAACGAAAAGCTATCGCGGGTGCCGACCTTTTCGCGCCCCTACTGTTTTCCCAAAATGTGGCTATCACATGTTTGCAGATAACCTTCGCCACTTTATATTTTTATGCCGATAGAAAAGCGCAGTAGTGACCCAAATCATGTCCCATGAAATCGAGCGGTGTAGGGGTTGATCCCAGTTTTTCCTTCTAGACAACCCAGCCACGGCCTCATTAAAGAGATAACGCTTTTGTTAATTTATATGAGGCCCAGTTTGTACTTTGATACAAGAGGCTACGTCATCCATTATAATGCTGTGTAAAACTGAATAATTATCAGTGTGAAGAAGCATCTGGGTTTTAATAATTCATTTTATGAAATTACTGAAGACGCATATTTCTAGCATGAGCGCATGGCAAAGATTTTGGGGAGAGGCTTTGCAATTAAAATCCTAATTTTTCTAAGCTTAATTTGGCCGAAGACTAGAGAGTAGGGAAGAACGTCTCGGGTCAATTTTCAGGTCTCTTCATGGGGTAAGAGTTTTTTTTCCCTCTAAAATCGAATTCTTGATAAAGCTATGTTGTACCCGTGTTAGTCTGAATGGCTGCTTAGTTCAAATGATTTTCCTCTCCCTCCCCCTCCCCCATTTTTGCCATCAAGTAGATTTCTTTTTTGATCTTTGAATTTTAAAAACTTGTAAGAATCAATTCACGTTAAAAGACAATTAGTTGTAATAAATCTGTATATTTCATTCAAGTTTTATTTATAAATAGTATTGATATATATATTTTAAAACGGCTTTATTGCAATATGAATAAGTTGGTGCTCTTGTTTATAGATAACCTACAGCGAGCGTACCGTGCACCCTCTCCTGTCTATTACGACACGTAAAGCCTGAAGGATATTTTTACTGCTCCCAGTACATATATGAAGTCACTCAGTTTACAAAATGTGATTTGGAAATTTCAAATTTGAAAAGCGGCCACTTAATTTAAATATCTGTTACTTCAAGGATTTAATATTGGACGACCATGTTCGGTGATTTAAAAAATAAAATTAATATGGTGACCAAGAACGGTATTAAAGGTATGTTTTTTATTTATTACTCTTTTGTTTATATTTTATTTGATAATTTTTTAAAAGGATTCCGAATTTTTCAACTATTGAGGCCGCTCGTCAAGTTATACAAAATGATTGTCCGGGTCACCATGTTCAATTTATTAAAATGGTACAATATAGATGATCACCCCCTCCCCCCTTTCATCTTTTTAATATGTAGAGCTGGAGAATTCCTTGTTAGGGGGGTGGGGGGCACGATAAGAAAATCTAATAATGAAATATATATATTATTCCTGATATTTTTTTTCTGGCATTTTGCCTTCTACCTCTCCATTCCCCCAATTTTAATTGAATTATTTTTGAGAAATGGCTTTCAGCTTTAAAAAAAAAAAACTGTTTTAAAGCAAATAAAAAAATTATGCACGATATTAAATAGGATGTTAAATTTATTATATATGTTTTTAAAAAAATCTTAGCAGGATGAATTTGATTATGGTTTTCATATATATAAATTGGCCATAATAGGGGGGAGAGGGATAAGTGATTTAGAAAGTTTTTTTTTTAATTAAGGAATTTTATATGTAGTATGAACCATGATCCCCCCCCCCACTCATTCATCCCCCCCCTTTTTTTTCGTTATGTACGATTAGTAAACCTTGGTATTACTCCATTCCATGCTCCAACATTCAAAATAGTTGTGGAGACTAGTGTATAAGTGTCCGTGACCTTATGAGACCACAGTGGGGTTGTCAAGGGAGTTTCTTACTCCAATATAGACTACTATTGTTCGCCCTCTTATCAGCTTAATGCTACCGATTAGGCAGAGGCTCACCATTTCATGTCCAAACTCTCCAGGGACATTCATCTCTGCCTTCCTTTTCTTTCCAGACACATTATATTTAGCCTGTGGCATTTTTGGGAGCCTAAAACTGTGCCAGTCTAAATATAGAATCTAAAGACTCATTGTTAGGTACTGAATGGTGAGCTACGGATGGGATGGAGGTATGTGGCACAGGTTCTTAATCCCCTTCTGGCCTTTCTTAATAACCATCTATACTTCTTTGACACTTGGAAGTAAGTGAAAGCACATATAAGAATTTAGGGAAATTGATTGGGGGGGGGGGGTTACAACGTGCGTGTGTTTACGTGGATTTTTTTTTTAATTAATGAACAGTTGTGAAGATTTGATTAATAGTGAATTTACGCACACACACAATCTGAAAAATATTGAAATGAAAAATTTTATATTTTCAATAAACACTCAAGCATATTAGGTGTGTATTTTATTTTTTTAATCTTATTTATTTGTTTTTGAAAATGAAAAGTAATATTTGCAATAATGAATTGTGATTACATACGGATTGATAAAGCATTTCACAACTTGTGGTATTAGCGGCATAACCTTACCATTGCATTTCTGTACTGAGTTTGAGTGACTGAGGACTGGTGCCACCTAGGTTTCATTTTGTGCATTCGAATATTTGTATGGTAAAAAATATTTAAATTTTGGGGGGAAAAAAAGATGATTAAGGATTTTCTAATTGATTTGCTTAAAAATACTATTCTTAAACCTTTTGTTATTTTTTGAATTTTTATTTTAATAACTTTTAAGATTTAAAATTAGCATTTCTATTTTATAATGTTCATTTGTTTAATTTCCGACAACAAATTAAAAAACACAATCACATAGATTACGTACATACAGACACATACTTTTTTTAAAAATAAAAAAAAATAGTCGTACATGATTTTTTTTAATATACATAAAACGCCATTTTCTATTTAACTTAGCCCTTTATCTATATTTGAAAATGAATTATATTTTGAGGTACGAAAAATGATTTTCCTCACCTGGTATTAATCTGATACATCAGTACTTTATACGAGTGTACGTGATCACCTGTGTACTGAATTTAATTGAATAGTTTTAGAATAGTAATTTCACTTTATAAACAATATCTATGGTATTTAGGTTATCAAGTATTAATATCCCTCCTCATTCTCTAAAAAGCTTCTGGCCACTTTTCGTCTGAACACATAGTAACGTCTATATTAAATACTTTACAAGGTTGCAACTTCCTCATCTATAGTGATCCATGAGGCACATACAACTACGCCTCTCCATTGAAAACCATTGACCACATCTGCACCTAACAGCATTTACATATGCAAATGCTGCAATTAAGCTCATTAATTCCATGCACAAAGATTTTGAAAAGGCCTTTGTTGGCCACAAATAATAGTGTGTGTACACAGCACTGTGCATTCTATCCACATGCAAATCAGTCATTTGAACCTTCGACAGTGAAAAAAATCTCAATAACCTAGTCTGATTTGGCTAATTGTACATCTATATGCAAATTGAATGGGGAGGGATGCGCATAGCAGATTTTTTTTTTTCCATCTCTATAAGAGTGCGACACCTAAGTAAGAGGTCTATATCTAAACAAAAGCGCATCATTTGCATATGTAAATTTGCCAAAGAATCTTTTACACGCTTTGTTCGTTAAGCGCTTTCATAGCCTAATTCTCGAGCGTTGTAATTATGACGCAAATAAGAAGAGAGCTCACTGCGAGTTTTATGTCCATGTGGAATATTGAAAAGAGATTATTTCAAAGAGAATGTTATAATTTTCCTGCCGATTCCTACTTATCAAGCTTAATGCAAAATAATTAATTTCCAGTCTGTAATTTTATATAGAAAACTAAATCTTTATGAAAAAGTGGGGTCTGCAAATCAACATTGTTTGTAATGACGTGCTATTATCCTGGCTTTCTGCATTAGCCAATGTAAATAATGAATGCAATTTCATTGATAATTTAAACAGAAGAGTGTGCACATAGAGATAATTACGCCCAGACAGAATCCAGTGCTGTTTATTCAAATGTGAAACGCGATTTGCTGCATACGCAATCCTAAGAATTAATTACAGTCGACATGTAAATATCCTTGAGTTGCAGTCTGTCACTCTCTCTGCTGCTGTGGCATGTGCCCCCCACATTACACACCTTGCCCCAATGGTGTGAGGAACAATGGAACGTTACAAGAGAAAGCCTGCACCCAGGACAAATCTGTCAGCCATACATAGCAGAACAGGTTTGGTATCCCCATTTTAATACAAGTTTACAGCGTATTTGTTTAATGTTAACGCTTAGAAAGGATTCAAATTGCTAATGCTGATCGAGTTGGCGGAAATATAAGCGATGTCCAAAGATGCCAATTTTTTTGTTTTATTTGTTTTTTTCCCCCTGTGAACTTGTTTTATTGTTTTGTTATTATTCCTTCTACGTGAAAGAGGTATACTACGATGCAAAGTATCCCGTTGCACCGACGCTTTACAATGTTGGTACCTAGGATTTAATTTTGTGCCGAGGTTTTGCTATCACAGCGCCAGGAGTCTAATCATCATACACAAAGCAATATGGCAGTAATTTGTCGTTGGGATTTCCATACCTGATCTCTCTGACCTATGCAACTAAAGGTTGTCGTTAACTTGTCATGTAGCTCATTATTTCCTCCCGAGGAGAATGTCACACCTTATTCGCTAAAGGCAGGGTAAGAATTGGTCTAAAATACCCTTATGCGTTATAATATAGCTAAAATTGCAAAGCGTTTTCTGTGTTCGGAACTTAAGAATTGGGTTATTCGTTACAGATATTAATAGAACTGTGACCGTGTTAGAAATCAGAAGCTCTCATTTTTATTAGTTTCCTATTCTGTGAGATAAATATTTATCACTGTCTACAATTAGTTTTTTTTTTTTACTTAACGAACACGGAAAATTAATATAGATCTGTAGTTGTATTTCTTAATGCAGATATTAGAACTTATGCATAGTTGTGTGTGTGTGTGCGTATATTTAATTGCATAATATATATAAATTGTATGGTTTAAATTGGTTTGTTATTATTTCTATTCACTGTAATTTTAAAATTATGTTAAAGGCAAACTAAACGACGTATGTAACGTTAACTTCCCCTTCACTTTCAAATTCTAGTTCAAGAACGAATCACTTCTTAGTCTGAGTTTTTTAGCTTGTCTTCGAAAGATAGGGGAAGAACGAAATTAATTATAATAAATTTTCTGTAACGTTTCCTACTTTAAACAAGACTTTTCTGAATGACTATTTCCTATATCAGCTTAGTTGTATTACCTGAGAGGGTTGGGCTAAGGAATGTATCGTTGGAAAGATTTGGTAATGCGTGTTTCTGTGTCACCAATCACTATTTGAGCTCCTATTACTGACTGCCTTGAAGATCACTGGGCCGCAGCTTAGTCTTGCCAGAGGATAGAAAGCCACACACATGTATTTGGGGAGGGAAAATAAAAGTAAAAAATATAAAAAGAGAAGACATAACTCCTCCCTTTAAAAATATTTGATTTTTTTTTTTTTATTGACATGAACTTCTTGAGTTTTCAAATTAAAATGCTAAAATATTTTTATTTTGTCACCCAGCTTTTTAAACAATTTGTTACTACCGTTTTTTAATATTGATTTAAAATCGTGCCTCACATTGTTGCTGTTGTTTGTAAATTGCCTTTAGCACTCTTCATAATTTACTACGACTTCAAAAGACCAAACCTCCAATTATCTTTAATGTGTGCATGCATGTATTTATATATGCGTGCAGATAGATATACACATACACTTCTATTTTTGAGAGAATTTGGCTTTAAATTATTAACTGACAAATCTAAATGCTTAAAAGAGAATGGGGTGTGTCATATTTTAAATGTTAATCTGTAAATTACAATTTAACCAAATTTAACTTTCTATTATTAAGAACAAAACTTATTCGAGAAGTAAATAAAATTATTTTGTTCATAGCCGTATACTTATTTACACCTACACATAGCCATTTTAATTGTATGTATAATTAAACCCTGCTTTTATTTTTTGCCTACCGTAAAATTGATTTTGTCGACTTCGGAGAATCTCAACAAAAGAAAAAATATTTTGTGTTATTTGCTATTGTTTTCTAGTTAATTTTTTAAATCTTAATTTTTTAATCTTAAAACGTTAAGGTATTTATTGATTTGGCTTCATATACTATTTCATTTCTTTGCATTTCAAATTATTTATCTAAGGATTATTTCAGAGTGACTGCAATTCAGGAGTAAGGCAGTTTTTTAACTTATTTCTCGTAATTTTAATATTCATATCTCATATATATTTGTGAGTAAAATCATCATGTCACTTTTTTTTTTTCTGTAAAGTAAAAACAATCATTTATTGAATCAAACGTCTTATTTTATATTTAGTCGATATTTTAAGCACTTATATTTATTTCACGTGTTTGTTTAGAGAAAAAATTGCTGCCCTAAGTGAAGTATTTAACATGTGTTTATATATACATAGGAGGAAAATGTTCAAACGTGAATGTGCCTATGTAAAAAGTAGATATCAAAATTTTGGGTTGAAGTACATTATATATACTCGCATATAAGTGAGTATGATTGAAAGTAATCTTGTCACAAAGTCTTATATCTGGTAGTCAAAAAAAAGTGCCAATGCTCTGTTTTAGGGCTTGAGATGATTTAAAGCGTTTCCGTCAAGCGAGCTTTTAAAATTAGCAATCCTAACCAAAAGCTATTTTTAAATATGAGCAAATATATAATTTATTATACTTCTAAGATTGTTTTTAAATTGTCACCCCACCCCACCCCCAACCTTTGTCTTTTAGAAACTTTGATTTTATTATTTCATTTAAAACATTTTAAAATCTAGCGTGTGATTTGAATTGCGCTGAATTTTTTTTTCATCATTTCTAAGTATATTTACCTTTTAAAAATTATATTACGAATGTCAGCAATGCGTTAGGAAATGTATATTTTATAAAAGTAAAACAAGTAAATTTTATGTCATCGGTTAGTAAATAATTATGTTGTTATTTATAAAGTTGATATGAATTATATTCCGATTATAATATAAATAACGTTTGTATGCCCTAATAGCAATAATTTGTAGTATTTAGGGTAACAAGTTGTAATGCTTTCACATAACGTTGAAGAGAAGCAAGTATTTCTGGGATTGATGTAACAAGTTCTCTTATCTAGTGAGAGAATATTAGCTGGTCACATGAATTTGTACCTTACACACTCCCATTCGCTTTCTTTTACTTTGAGCTTAGGGACATCCCATCTTTGTGAGATTCGATTGGTGATCCCTACGCGCTTATGCGATTCAACTATGTGTGCAATTTTCATTTTGTCAGCTGCTTCTTGGTCATCATCAAATGTTAAAAAGAATTTTAATGAACATCTTTGCCACGTGTTCAATTAATTTGGCCTGGTTAATGAGACTCGGGGAGTTCTTTCCTGTTTGTGAACTGTAGCATAATTAAAGGCTTTTAGCAAGCTATCTCTGAGACATACTACAACTTTAATATGATAAAACTGATTAATATGCATTATGGAAATTGATTGACTTAGCCCCATATTGCACTGAGTCCTGAGTTTAGACTTAATGAGTGCGTTGTCTGTTTGTCGTAATTGCAGTCTTTTATGATAAGTGTGCGCTGACAGCTGGGGAAAGAGAGGGGCTCAAGGATTGCCATTTTAATTTCAAATCCGGACAACTGCTTGACTCATTACCCAAACAATCAATGCTAATATTTGAAAAGGTTTTAAAAGCACAAAAGAGTGTCTATTTGTTAGGGAAGTTTGCATTCACTTGGCTATATAATTAGCAAGGGCTAAAGCTTGGTCTGTGTAGCCTAGTTCAAAGTTCAGATCAGGATAGAGGGAAAGGTTATAAACATGTAATGTAGGTCACATTGTAGGGTCGAATGATTCCGTCTCCTCCCTCTTCTATTAAATGTTTATAGTTTGATTTGTAAACTATCAAGCATATTACTTTAGATATATACACACACACAAATAAAGAGAATTGTCTTATTTGAAAAGGTCGTCTGCTACTGCCACCTAACAGTCTGGACGGTAGCCATTCACAAGTTGTGAATATTAGTTAATATACAGCAACATCTTCAAATCTGTTGCCATAGACTTTGAAAATGACGTCAAACACATAAATTAAGCCAATGAAGAAAAGATTAAAGTCTAAAATGAATACATAACTTGATAACATTAATTTTTAATGGTTAACCTCTATCCTTTCAAATTTTGTTTGATATCACTTCTCTCCTGAAGTGTTAAATAAGGTGAGATCGTAGAAGACCTAAACTGTTTTTGTTTTCCCATCAGACAGTTATAATTTTTTTATCCCCCTCCCACTTCAAATCAATAGGCTCACTGTTTCATTTGCAAGACAGTGGCAAAACTGATTGAAATGTTAAAATCAAGGCTTTCAGCAGTTAATTGAAATTGCAGACAAAAGAGCTACAGTGCGAAGTATGTCTGCAAGTATTGGAGTTCTTTGATGTATACCAATGAACAGGATAATGTGTGCTATTATGGTTGGAGATGACCTCAGCCGGGAACAAAAGCAGAGCTTCTAGCCCCTGATTTACCGATTTACTTCAAGCTTGAGAAGAATTTACAAGTTTTCTTTTGCATATTTTGATGGTTGTTGTATAGCGACTGCTCCGGTCTGGGGGCTTGGCTTTTGTCAGCTGTAGCTTCCTTCTAATTTGAATTAGAATTGTTTCTTGAAGTAATACCTGTGCAGAAAACTCCCCCCCCCTTCTCTCCTTATTCTTTTTTTTTTCTCAACTTCAGTCAAGGAAAAAGCCCCTCCTTCCTGACCTAGTATTTGGGTATCCAGACCACAAGAACATTGCTTGTTTAAAGTTAGGACACCATTTTAAGCTCTGCTCAAGAAAATGGATACCTCAATAGCCAAGGTTTGGAACGATATAGTATGAATCTCAACTTGGCAAATGGGTATGTACTTAAAGAAAACAACTCTCAACGCTTGGCTGCTTAGAATGTGGTTTTGTGAGACAGGTATTAGGTAGGTGTGGTGGTCTTTACTTATCAAGTGGGGGCATGTTTGTGTGGATCACACAACAGAGACTGCGTGTTAAGTTCACGGAAATGTACATGAATCTTAATACTGACCGCTATCAGAATGATTTGGATATGAATGGACGCTATAAGCAAGCAAACTTATGTTAAGTTTAAAATTATTAATAGTAACTGAAATAACTGTGGAGTCATGTGAACAAAAAGCTATGGATTGAAGGTGAAGTAAAGCTTGTTAAATGAAGGGAGGGGGAGGGGTATAGCCTGAAACAAAACTATCTCATATCTATATATTACACACATAACCTCCCAGAATGTTGTATAATTTTTAATTTCGTCAAGATCTTAACACTATCGATTATTTTAAATGATTTTCATCATCTTCCCTCAATCTTTAATCTTCAATTTTTAGAATAAAAATGTTCTGTAAATATTTTTTTTTTTAGATTTACATACATCTGTGTGTATTTATATATATATAGTAGGTG
The DNA here is from genome assembly GCA_028023455.1 of Epiperipatus broadwayi. Lineage (NCBI taxonomy): Eukaryota > Metazoa > Onychophora > Udeonychophora > Euonychophora > Peripatidae > Epiperipatus > Epiperipatus broadwayi. The sequence goes on along the minus strand of JAQFVV010000083.1, from coordinate 3,474,132 downwards.
TACACTTTATGATTAAAAGTTAGCTATATATTATATATAAAAATTTCTACAGTTTGAATATTAATTGAGACTCAATAAAAGCTGGAAATTTTATTTTTTAATTATATAAAAAAAAATTTGAGTTGCAGGTAATTTATTGTGCATATGAACTATCTTTATAAAGTTAGATGTGGGTCATTCCAAATCTTAATGTTTGTTTGTTTTTTAAATATGAATTTGTTCAACTCATATGTAAATATCTAATTGTTTTTATTTCTTATTTTAGATAATTTGTGGCAAATTCTTCACCATGTGATCTTCAAAGTCCTGTTACCATGGAGATTGAGCAAGGCAGTGGAGGCGAGAGTTTAACTCGGGATATGCAACCAACTACGGAAACATTGGCGCCTCCAGACTCGCTCCCCAACACCCAGAACGAACAAACTCAACCCCATGGTGGGGGAGCAGGCTGCATTGGACTCACTACTCTCCCGGATGAAGCATTATTATCAATAAGGCCTGCTCACGTGGAAAAAATAGATATTTCCAACTTTACACCCTCAGGTGAAAAGTTGGAAAAAAATTGCTTACTTATCTCAAGCTCAGGGTCAATAGGGACTGTGGATTTGGGACTCGATAATGCTTCGAATTCCATTCTTTCCAACGCGCTAAACGCGACAAACACGTGTGCGATAGTAGGCAATAAAGATAGTGATGAACCTGTAACATGTGGTGAGTGCATGCTGGAATTTGAGACATTACAAGAATACATGGAACATAACTGCCCTCAATCGCAGGACGTGAAAACTGAAAAAAGTGATGATAGTTTACTCAGTGATGTTGAAACCTTTGATGGAAAAATAGTATACAATCCGGACGGCTCGGCGTATATTATCGAAGGGGATTCTGAACTGAGTGATGAGGACTCTAATTTAGATTTACCTCAGCAAGAGGGCAGTTTTGTGGATAAAAGGGGTTTGAATATGAGCCATGTCCCCGCCTACCCTCAAATTATCAATGCATTTCATGTATCTAGGAATCCTGCATTTTATAATTCGTTGTATGGTCAAACATATAATTTATTAGCTGATAAGAAAAAAGTAACAGATGCGCCGATTATGCACAGTTATAAAGTTTATAATGTTCGGAAAAAAGCAAATGAAAATATAGAAGGAAAAGAAAATGATAAATCAAATTTGGACTCCTTAAATATGGGAAATGAAACTAAAAATAAACCAAAAATTCCTATAGCAGACTATATTTCAGTCCCCACTAAGCCAATTTTAATGTGCTTCATTTGTAAATTATCATTTGGATATGCTAAGTCTTTTGTTGCACATGCCATGGGAGAACATAATATGCATTTGAATGAACAAGAGCGTGAAATTATGACACGGAAAAATGCATCCGCAATTATTCAAGGCCTGGGAAAGGATAAAGATCCACTCATGTCATTTTTGGAACCTAATTCGCCAGAACCAGTTCCAATTAATGAATCTTCAGTTCATGGACAATTTTTTAATCCTCACATTTATGTTCCAAATACCAGTTCTATATCATGTAGTGGAAATAATACTAACTTGATTTATGGGACTTCAAATATGACAGCCCCTCAGGGGACTGTAGTTAATACTGTATTTAGCACATCGTCAAACGATGCTGCAAACATTAACTCTCAAAACCAGAACTCTAATTCTGGGAACACTCCAGAACCATCTATACAGGGTGCTAATTTTAATAGTGAAACTAATATTCATCAGCAACTTTCAGACAAAGAGTCTTCCAAATTGGAAGGCTTTGATTCAAATTTAGACAGGCATCAAAACGCTCAAAGCGATATTAAAAGTGAAAATGAATTTGATAAATCTTTTAATGAAAGCATGGACTTTGATTTAGATGGTGATATGGGAGATTCATCTGTTTTAGATTTTAAAGATGATGAGAGTGGTCAAGGAGACAGTATGGCTATGCAAGATGATGAAATTATAGACAATTCTGCATCAGATATGGGCATATTTTCATCCAATTCTCACTTAGCCATAATTAATACACCAATATGCAGTCAACATCCTGATGGTAAAACAAATGGGGTTGAATGCCCTAAATGTGACATGGTATTAGGTTCCTCAAGGTCGTTAGGTGGCCATATGACTATGATGCATTCACGAAATTCCTGTAAAACTCTTAAATGTCCTAAGTGTAACTGGCATTACAAATATCAAGAAACTTTAGAAATTCATATGAAAGAAAAACATCCTGAAAATGAAACTTCATGTATGTATTGCATCACTAGTCAACCTCATCCTCGATTAGCTAGGGGGGAAACATATACGTGTGGCTACAAACCATTTCGTTGTGATGTTTGCAACTATTCTACTACCACCAAAGGTAACCTCAGCATTCACATGCAATCTGATAAGCACTTGAATAATATTCAAGAGCTTCAAAATGGAGGCATCACTACAGAGAGCTTGATGCAAGCTCAGACTGTAAATGATAACTCTGGATTGAAAAAAGTGAAGCCTAAGCCTACTTGGCGATGTGATGTCTGCAACTATGAGACCAATGTAGCTCGCAATTTGCGCATTCATATGACAAGCGAGAAACATACACATAACATGATGGTACTGCAGCAAAATGTAAAACATATGCAGCAGTTAAGTGCTTTGCACAGTCCCACTCAGGAATCAGTGATGACTTTTAATGCCAGTTTACCCATGGTAGGGGAGGTTTCACCATCTGGTGATAGCCCCATGGGTGAAATGACCTACAATCCCACTCTCTTTATGAGTATGGGTCCTGCCGAATCCCCTGTTGATCTCAGCATGGATAGTGAAAATTCTGAAGGTGCTGTAGGCCCAGATACCTCGCTTAGTGAAACCGCCAAAATTTATCAATGTTGTGTATGTAATCTGCATTCCACAGATACAATTGAAGCTTTACATCAACACATACAGACAGATCGAACCAAACAGCGAGAACAGGAAAATCTTATGGTAGTTTCAGGAAATTATATATGTAAGTTATGTAACTATAAAACAAATCTTAAAGCTAATTTTCAGCTTCATTGTAAAACGGATAAGCATCTTCAAAGATTACAGCTTGTAAATCATATTCGAGAGGGTGGTTTACGTAATGAGTGGAGGCTAAAATATTTAAATGTAAGTAATCCTGTTCAAGTTAAATGCAATGCCTGTGATTATTATACCAATAGCATCCATAAACTGCGACTTCATTCCAATAATCAACGGCATGAAACAAGTGCTAAACTATTTTTACATTTGCAGACAAGTGAAATAACGTTAAATTCAGAACTTAAATACTACCATTGTTCGATATGCAATTATTCAACTAAGGCTAAATTAAATTTAATTCAACATGTGCGTTCAATGAAACATTTACGGAATGAAAATTTCCGACAAATTCAGCGTAAGAGTCAGGGTAAAGAAGTAGAGGAGGACATTTGTGAAATCTTTTCTGTAAAGGAATATTGTGATAATGATAATGTGCAGTTTGATACTGATACAGGTAAGATTTTTATTTTTAAATTATCAATTAGTTTTATCATTAGAATAACAAATATTAGTTGTACTCACGAGTGTTTGGGTTTTTTTTTTTTGCATGAATATATCTGCTTAGGTACTTTAATCTATAATTAATATCTTACTACATTTACACAATCAAGCTTATGTTCACTGGATTAATAAATGATACATACCTGTAATCATACTTTATTAAATGTGGTGAAAATCATCTTAGCCTCGTTAGTTAGTTATCCAGTTTTATTGAAAGGTTTAAACCCTATATTAGATTAATTAAAAGGCTGAACAACATATGTAATAGATAAATGAATGTATTAAATGATCTTCTGAAAAGTAGGTTTTATTATTTCTAAGATAGCTGGCCATATTTCATAAATAAAAATAATTATAGCTATTTATACAGCATTAGAAAAGATAAATGAATTGAATATTTATTTAACAAATGTTTATTTTTATCTGCTAGTTAAGCACATATACACTTTCAGATAGAAATATAATTTGTGTGCATATTCTGTATATATATGGAATAATTTACATGTGAACTGTTATATAAAATACTTTCTTTCCGACTCATTGTTTTATTTCAAAAATTATATTACGGACTACAGAAATCTTTCAGCTACAATTTATACATCCAAGGTTTGGGTCTACTTTGAAAATTTTTAAGGAGAGCATTGGATTCTTTTTTGTGGATTTTATCTTTTATTGTTTATTTTTTCATCAGAGTTCTTCTATTTGGCATTTTGGTTAGTTGATCCTGGATATCTAGCTAATCTTAGATGTAAATGAAAGCCTGTCTGATTTCCTGTTTCAAATGTATTGGGTTAGTTTTCCTTTTGCACAAACCAGCAGAATTGAGAGGGAATAATAAAAGTCAGTATATTTATATTTGTGAACGAGTTGAGCAAATAAGGAAGATAATTCACTCCTAATATTTTCCTCATGCGTGATCAGTAATGACATTTTTCTATACTTATTAATTCATTAACGTTATTTAGTCTTTCATAAATAACCACATAAGATAATGTAATATAAAGGCAAAATGAAGTTTGTTACTACATTTCCCCTTTAAAATGCATAATTATTCCATGTACATCACACGTATACGTACAAATTTTCACTGATCGTTATTCCTTTCAAACATTAATTTGAATTTATGGTCACCTACACTTTGAAAGGAAGGAAATAAAATAGTTTATCCATTAAATATATAAAGCAAAATTAAGACATAAATGGACTGATTTTTATTATAAAAATGCAATGTTAAGAATTTCTTCGAGTTGATTTGTGCTCCAACTATATTTTTCAAAAAACATGTTAGGTTTAATGCAGTTTTAGGTGTAGAAAATATTGCATTATTTCTAGACATGCATTTCATAAACAAAACCAGAGTATTTTTTTTTTTTTGCTATAAATGTGATAAAATAATAAAGAAAGCATCAATTCTGTATTCGAAAATAAATTTAAAAAACTGAATTTTCAAAGTACTTATTATTTGTTGTAGTTATTGTTTTTGAGAAAGAATAGCTACCAAATATTTTAGGTAAAAGGGAATGAATGAGTTAATTCTTTACATGTACACGTAATTTGATATGAAAGGGATTTCTTTAGTGGTGCACTATATACCATTAATCAGAGTTTTTTTTTTAAATTCAAAAAACTACTAACTACTTGAATTTTTCCAAATAGCAAGTTAAGCTCTTAATGATTTCCTTTTTATGCAAGGTAAACTGATCTTATTGTAATAGCTTTTGCTTGTTAATAAATGTATATTTATAGTTAAAACTACATTACTAAGAATATTTCAATACTAAATGAAATCCTAAATTTAAATAATTTCATGATTTTTAAACGTTATGTTTACTTGATATTTGAATTGTATCACTAGGCTGAATTGTATTTTAAAACTTGGCTGGGAATTTTTAAGTCTAATTTAAAAGAACTCTCAGAACTCCATATTGGGTATATCTTTTCAATAGACTTCTTGAAATTGGTTCCCAGAAAATAGGGAATGATTTCTTTTTAACAACTACTGATTTATTAAATTGAAACAATCTGGATTTTGATGTAATTTATATACTAGCAAAATTTAAACACAAGTATTTTTGATAATAAATGGCAGTAATTTTTTTAATTGTTTAAAGATTGATAGAAGTTTACCATAACCTATTTTAAAGAAACATTCCATGATATTGTTATAGATCCACAAGCATACATAATTCATATATTTTTATCTGTTAAATTAATTTTTTTAATTTATGAAATATATTTCAAAACTTTTTGACAATTCCAGCCTATCTCCATTTTAATTTCATTATTTTTTAATTTAGCTTTAAATATGAATAGTATATTAACTTTATGATGAAATTAATTATGAAACTCTAGAATAAATTGTAGTATATGGTGGATTGTAAATATTGGAAAACTATAATTGATAATAATTAAATATCACTTATTTATAATATCACTAAATATTTAAAGTGCGTGTATATTTATTATCATGAGTATTTATATACCAATAAAATGGTCCTTATATAAATGAGAATTATTTATAATATATTTACTTGATCAAAATTTCAATTTCTTTCCTCCCTTAATATCTATATCTGATTTAACAATGTAAAAACATTTTTTTAAATTTCTATTCAATTTTTGTCAAATATTGGTTTTCGTATAAAATTTAGTAAGGTTAGTTTTTAGACTAAATATTTTTAAAAGGATGAAATAGAAAAAATTTTTGTACATAGATATTAAACGATCATTAAATTTTAATATTTTATTAATTCTTTATATGCACACACTTATGTTTTGGTAAATGTCATTTATAATAAATCGATTTAAGAATTAAAAGTAGCATGGACTTATACATCTCTCTGTGTGTGCATATGTATATATAGCCGCTCGTGAAGATTTGCAACACAGTTATTATTTTGAATATACTAATTTGGTATTAAAATAATTGAGTTTTAACTTAGTTTTTAAACTAAAAAATTTGTCACGGAAATTTTTTTGTTGTTCTAAGTAAATGTATTTGTGTTCTTTATCCTCTACCCCCCAACCCTGGGGGGGGGGGGATTAGTAGTGCTACTACATACAATATATATCATACACCTGCGTTAGTGTTAATATTAAACAGAAATACCTTTAATATCTTTCTTAACTTTTTTTTTTTAAATCAATCCAAACGTGCGTAATTTCTAAACTATATACATACATTGATATTATTCTACATGTGCAATATATAATTTCTAATGTTTAAATTTTATTCGTCAATTTGAAAATGAATTTTATTTTTCCATTTGAAAGCAGTTTTTAATTGAAAGATTACGGTATATAATTTACATCATATTTGTTAGTTATTAATAAATATTAAATGTATATATTAGGTCGCGGATAAAATACATATTAAAATTTAAAAAAAAAAAAAAACGTGTTAAGATCTGTTTAATGTTGAAGTTATAAGTTTTGTTTTTCCCTCCCCCGAATATACTCTATTATTTTCAGTAAACGGTAAAATTTATACTCGACGTTTTTAACTGTAAGCATTCTCGTAATGTGAACATGCATTTGCTGGAATGTTTTGTTTATATACGTGGTGTTGACATATTATGTGCATTTAAATTTATTAGCACATATATGAATTTATAATTGTAACTATTATATGTTTATAAATTAAGATACATTTCTATAAAGTACACATATAATTACGTACATTCGGATAATTTATCATCATTCATATAAGTTAGAATTACTCAGCTGCCATAAAATGCACACAATTCAATGTTTTCCAATGTTATCGTAAATTCTGATATATATTTTTTTTAAATATGATGAGGAAATTCTTTTAGAGAACTATTAATTTCTAAATACTTTAATTTACAAAAGAAATATTAGTACTGTATTTATGTATTTAATTGCTAAATTAAAACTATTTTACAAACAACTTAAGTAACAATGAAAATTTGAATGATTAAAAATCTTGACAAAAAAGATTCCTTTCTTTCTTAAATCGTACATTAAAGTCTATAATTGAATTGCAATACTTTGTTCTGTGTATCCCCCCCCCCTCCCGCATTTTTGATGTAGCTTATAGCTATAAAGTGACGTATGGTTTTTTTTTTTAAAAAAAATCGCTAATTTTTTCATTGTTGCTTTAACTTAATATCACTTGTAATATTTTTCATTCATATTGAGGAATATCATGAATTCTTCCACCAATTGTTTTTAAATCCGGGCTTCATAAAATTCTATATGAATAGGAAGCAGAATATTGCTTAACTTTATTACCATGAGTTCAAGTCCTGCGATTACTATATCTGTAATTTACCTCAAAATATAACCCCATTATTAAAAATGCAAATATTTTACAGTTTTCTAAGGTCTAAATTTAATATTCTTTTTTCCCCTCGCTCCCAATTGAAACGTTTAAAATATTTATAAGCATCCAGAAATACTAAAACTATTAAATTGACTTCCATACATATCCATGTTTAGGTTTTATCTCTGTGTATGTAAATAAATGTTAATTGATAGCCGTAGCGCCAGTAAGTTTTAGTTTTTATTCAATTAAAATTTGGTAACAAACACAAATTTGAAGTTTTTGTTTCTTTACTGCCGAATATATTATTCAATCTAAAAATTCGTAAAAATTATATAATCTAGATTACCAATAATAAAAAATTTTATTGAATAATAAAAATTCAGAATTTACTAAGAAGTTGCATGTATGTAATGTTTTCCTCTTAACAACTTTTACCCAGGTTGCTTGAAATGAAAATTTTCAGTAATTATAGTATAATCAAGGGTAGATAGAATGACTAGAAAATAGTATATTATTTTTTTGTTTTTAATTTTAGAGTTTGCAACGATTGTCTGTGTGTGTGTGTGTCTATGTACTTCCATACATCAGGGCAAATTTTACACTTTTTAAAAAAATGTCATTTGTAAACTGAAAAAAAAAAAAAACTATAGCTTCAGTAATATGGTCTTCTTATTTAAAATTGCATATTAACAAACATTTGATATCTATCTAGGTGTAAAAATAAGCTTGCATTTTGCAAAATATGTGAAGTATTGGGTAAATTTACAAAGTCTTACTTAAGATAAATATCATTTAGTTTTTATCTTTATTTTTTTTTTTAAAGTTAATTCAGTTTAATAAGGTATTGATCATTAATTTTTTAGTTACATACAATAGAACAATTAATTTAATGCTTTAATATTTAGTTCTTTTGTTTTCAATTTTAAATATCCTTGGAGATTAAATCTTCAAAAACATTTTGCAATTGTCATCTTGATTGTGTTTATTTTCTGTCTAAAGGCAAGTTTAGATGTCTAGGCAATAGGGCACTATCATCGAGGGTCGTTGTTGAATATTTTGTCATCATTCAAACATTTTTTTTTTAATTGTAATGTTTGAGATGTGTTCATGTTTTGAATATAATATTGGAAAAATTTTAAGATAACAATTATGTATGAAACAATTCCATTTGCCATTTTTTGCAAAGCATGACATTTATAGATGATGATATAGTTGATTGTAAATGAAATATTATAACCATTTTTACATCATATATAATATATGTTAGTAATAAACACATTATTAATTATTGCACTTTTTGATAAATACTAATTTAAGCAATTTATAAAAAATATTTATAAATCTCCATTAGTGAATTTACAAGTAATCATTAATATAAGTATCCTATTAAATGGAAATCTACAAATTAAACCTTAACTATTTTATTCATATACAGTACTGTATTATGTTTTGAAAATAGACTTTTTTTTAACATTTGTCTTTTAGTTTCTTTCTTATTCCAATAAAAATATGTAAATTCAAAAAATATAACATTAAATATGTGAAAAAGCAATAAAGTATGTTAAACTTAGTTCACAAAGTTGTCATCCAAAATAATTGGAATATATATGTGTGTGTGTGTGTGTGTGTGCTTACATATGGTGATAGATGAAGAGCTTACATTCATATTTTTTCATAAGCCAGAGAAAATAAATTATGTTTCAAAAATGTCAATATTAAAATATTTTATAGAATATGTAAATTTGTGTAAATGAAGCTAATACTGTTAGCTGTATAATAGTTTTTAACTAAAGTTTAGGCCATATTGTTTCCAATTGTATTGCTTCATATTATAGTTTACACTTGCTATATGATTATATAAATCTCTGAAATATAGTTTCATATTTTTCTGATATGCCTATCTCATAAAAAAATTGTAAACATTTTAAAAAAGTTTCTATCTTAAACTTCTTTGAATACATACTTCACTGTATGCTTATTGTTTGCCTGAAAGTAAATTGTGATTATATTACATGATCACCATTTCTTACGCTCTGGCATCCATTGATTACTCTGGCTTGCACTGAGTGGCACTACTGTATGGAGAGTTTTACCTGTTTAAATTGGGATTAGGCATCATTATGACCAAGTGATAACACTTGATCATTGATAGTGGTAGTATTTCCTTCCACCCCCTTAGCATAATTTGTTACAGCATCCCAACTGTTTTATATAGATGTGTAGGACATCAATTATATGTTTCTACAAATTACTACACAGTAATCATTTAGGTTTCAGACTTTTTGTACTGATTGTGAAATATGGTTATTTGTTTATGTGAGGATTAGAAGTTTTGATTATTGTTTTTATTACTATTATTTTAGGCGGTATATAGGAGGCGGAGAATGTGATAGAATATACTTATTTCATGGTTTCCTACATTTTTATACACTCGTCAATATACATAAAAAATTTTAGTATTCATAAATTTTATTTTAATTTAGAATGCGTAATGTGATCACTGTTAAGATTGACATATGTATCTCTTCGGTATTTTTATCTGATGTATGCCATAAAACTTAATCAAGATATCACTAAATCTAAAAAGTAAACTCCTTACAACTTACTTTATTTATATATATAAAATAGTGAAGCATTTTAATTTAAAACCATTACTAAATTATTTGATGCGTAGTGATATATATATAATATAAAAGGCATTCCTATTAAACTTAAGATAAGACTGCAAAAGAAACAAATGTATTCTTCATAGATATCACATTCAGGAATGTAAAAAATGCACATTCTATATCAGTTGGTAATAAGTAGCATATTAAGAGAAACAAAAGAAATTTATAAATAATCTCAACTCTTAGAGGCAACAATAAGCTGTGAAAAGTAGAGTTGAACATTTCGAATATTTTCTGAAATAATTCTGTTCTTTTATAGTGCATGACTTTCGATTGACTCTGTGCATGTATCTTGATACATTAACATTTCTAAGCAGAAAAAAAAAAAGTTCTATCACAAAACATGTTGGGTTTTTTTTTAAAAAAAAATTGGCTAGGAAATAAAATACGCATCCATACTAAGAAAGAGAATTAGTTATTAAGAACTTGATTGTACCAGATGTAAAAGATTGGGGAGTTTTCAAATAAGGGTGAAAATAAAAGAAAGAATAAAATACGTATGTGGGAATGTTGTCATTTTCCCAAAGTTCAGATAAAGTAACTAGATACCACAATACTATTAACAGATGATAATACTTGAGCATCATCTTTGGTAGTTTGCCATTATTTACCATCCTCTTAATACAATTCTAGCATTCCAATTTTAGAACTATATTTTTAAAATTTAATGAAAGAATAATAGAAGATAGCAAATAAATATATTAAAAAATAGTATGATTAATGTGGCTTTTGCTTTTCTTAAGAAGCACTTCAGAAAAATAATTATTGAACATGAATTTGTATGGTTTTATATATATGTATGCATACTTAAATTGATTATATGTATGTATACAATCCTTTTTTTAAAAGTATTCATTTTTAATAATAACCTGAATAAATCAAAAGTAAAAATTATACTGAATTGAATATTTATTCAATAGCAGTATTTTATTACAATAATAGTAAAAGTGCTACTGAATACACTTTTATATATTCTATATAAAATGGTTATTATGTACAGTTGTATATTTACATAGATTAGTATGCTGAGTTTCTTAGATCTCTATATGTTTACTTTTCATATAAAGTTTTTGAATGTTGATATTTTTTAGTTTTTTTAAATTGTGTATTAGGGCAACGGCTCACTTTTACTTCTAAGTCTTATTTAAAGACAATATAACATGGATAGTTAAGCCAATTAGAAATGTGAATTTGGAACAATTACCTTTTACTAGTTTCTGAGCTTATTATATTGCTTGTGAGTAAATGAAATAAATATCTATTTTTAAAAAATTTTATCAAACTGAAAATTATTTTGTAATTTGATTGCAAATTATAATAAAATTATGGTGGTGATATAAGTTAGAAAAGTTTGATAAATAACATTAAACCTTACATTTTTCCAATTTGAATAAATATATTATAAGTGAATAACAAAAATATTTTTAACATACATAATGTAAATTAACTCATCAACTTTATAGAAAATGATGGTCTACTATCTGTTATTAGTCGAAATAAAATTTCCAAAGAAAAAAATTGTTTGTGATTTTCTTCTTTATATAAAAAACATTATAGAGCTTACTTTCAAAAATGTGCTTAACTAGGAGTTATAAAAAAAATTTACATGAATAGCTAACGGATTATGATACCAATGTGTATTACACATAATGATAAAATGCTGCAAAGGATGTAAAAATAATAACAATGATGACAAAATAGAAATTACGTAAAGAGATTCATTTTTAACAATATACTTGAATTGTTGGATAATCTAATCAAAGAATAACCGAAAGAATGAGAGGTATTGAATTTTTTTTCGATGCTAGAAAATCAAAACACATAAATCACCACTAGATAAAATGGTTTTAAAAAATGTAGTAATTAAACAATAAGCATTTATTTTTGTGTTGAATTTATAATTGGAAAGATTCAACTATTCATTTTTCCTGTTATTATTTTTCGAGTTCTTAAAATTTGATGGTCAACCTTTGATCTATGCTTCTATTTAAAACAGTGTTAAGGGAAAATTTTTAGTTATAAGTAACAAGAAAAAAAATTAATTTTCAATTAAAATAATTTAAACATTTCAGATTTTCCTATAGATAAAAATTTTTGATATTTGATTTTTAAAAAGAAATAATATTGATTAATAACAGTAATGGATTAATGTATATCTCATTGATTCAAAATATTTTATTAAATTGTATGTTAAGATAATAGTTTATAAAACAGTATAATAAATGATAGAAAGCAGACAAATATTTTTGAAATACAAGTTAAATTTTATGATTATATTAATAACAATAGTAATGATAGAATGACTTTATTGCTTAGGAATTCATAAAAAAGTTCAAACATCAGAAATGACAGAACTGGGATTTCTCTAAGGACCTTAAAATTCAGTTTTTTATCAAACCATGAAGAGCATTTTATAGTTTGAAATATTGTCTGTAAGTTCATTTTAGCATTATATATGTGGATACTTGGTCAGATTACATCTTAACCCTTATTTTGAACCCATTATGGGTGTTGTAATCACTGTGAAAGTGCAAAATGTCAGAAAAAGATAAAGGTAACCAACCATGGTCTCAACAAATAGGCTTCCGATATCTCACCACCATTAATGATAGTATAAACAGTGCATCAGTGCTTATCTAATTAGCCCAGATTTACCTGGGATTTTCACTTTCTGAGAATAGCTAGGTATTGATTTACTGAACACTACAGTTGGATTGAGTAGTGGTTATCTACCTAAAAGAAAAATTGTAAGCCTATTTTAAAAAAAAAAATGGATCAAGATATCATTAAAACTAAAAAAGAAAATTCCTTACAATTTATTTTATTTACACATATGAATTAGTCAAAGCATTTTAGTCTAGAATCATTTCTAAATAATTTGATTTTCTCTAGCTTATATATAAAATAAATGGCATTTCATTTAAACTAAACTGACCTTATTTTGATAAATATTTCATTTAAGGCTCTTTATCTTAAATAATGCATTTTATATCATTTTGTTAATAGATATTATAAACAAAAATTGCTGCAGGTGAACAAATTTACAAATAATATTATAGATGCATCAACAGAAATCTAATATATATGTGTGTGTGTGTTTTATGATCTGCAAAAAAATTAATATTTAGTCAGCCTGAAATTTAATCCCAAATTGTGGGGTATGTGATAATGACAATGCTATTAGATTTTTAATGTCTAAAGATAGTAAAAGAAAAGGATAGCAATAAGATGCATTCCATCACTACAATAATAAAAATGCTTTGAACAATCTTAAAAATCATTTAAAAATTGATATTTTTTTTAATGAAGAAATTTGTAGACTTATTAAAAGTTTTCACCAATTAAAATTACTGCAGTAAATTAGCATATTTCAATTTTTTATTTTAAATTCTTTTTCTAGATTATTTTTTTTCTTAAATTAAAATTTAGATCACTGTTGATCTTTTTAAATACATTTAAAAAAAAATAAATTTACAAGTTTTGTAACTTGAGACATGTTCTAACAAATATAAAAACAAAAGGTGACAAAATTATATCAATCATAATTATTTAAGATCTGCTTTAATAATATTGCAGAAAAATGTTTTGATGCTAGAATTTATTTGCTAAATTCAATCTAAATTGAACAATTCTATGCTATTTTAATACAATTATATACATTCTTTTAACTTAACTTGATTATATCTTAATTTATTTTATTCTCTATAATTTATTGAATGCAAAATCAATATGTTATATATTGTACAAAGGAAACAAGTATAAAATATAAGCTAATACATGTGTAAAAAAATGATAATCAAGCAAGATGAATATGTTATATACATTAATGAATTCATAAGGGCATATAGATTAATCCAAATAGAATAAGGGATAAAACAAATGTGTGATAATAACTGTGGTATCTGGTACCATTGTCTAATGTTTAACCTAAGCAGTCCATCAATAACGGTGTGTCTTTACCCAATCTGCCTGACAAATGACTCAGTTCAGCAGACTTGCGTTCATTAAATGTTCTTAATGAGATTCCATGTTTCATAAAATCTTGAGTTGGGAGTTAGCAGTTTGTCACGATTCTTCATTTTTTGTAGTTTCCTAATGGTAAAAGCCTCTTCATTGAGAGCATTGGTGTTGAATATTTTTCTGCACCTTACAGTCCAAATTGCATAGTTTATAAATAATGACAATCTGATTGTGGCAATTGATCTTGTTCTTATGCTGTCATTGAGCGATATGATTAAGTAATAGTCAACATTGAGGTTCTTGGCAATTGTACTTCTTGTGATCCAGAGACCAGGGCATGAGCGAATCAGATGTTCAAATGTTTTTTCATGCCTATGACAGAGAGGACAAATAGGATCAATTTTAACAATGCCATAACAGGTTATTTATATAATACATTAATAGTTATTTGTTTTTAAGATATGCTTAGAACTTTCATTGCACCATTCGTTTTTGAAACATAAATAAAGACATCTGACAAAAAAACAATCCTCCCAATGCATATTTAGTGCTGAATCAGCACTCGTTAATTAGCATATGCTACCATCTCTTACACAATCTTCATTATTTATTCAGCATTCGTCAATACCAAATTCTTACACCTTGATTTATATGTCAAATTTTCTGCACTCATAACTTTGATGCTAACCTCTTCACATAAATATATTAATAGTTTTTTTTAATCTTTTATTAAACTAGAGATTATACCTCAGGTGAAAATGTCTGTTTTTTAATTATCCAAAAAGAGATCATTTGTCTTTTTCAAGTGTTTTTGTTCATATGTTTCAAGAATATATATCATACCATTTCCAACCTTCTTATACACTTAACAATACTATTTTTTACATCAAAACTTTACTCATACAGTTTCGACTGTCCTGCAGCCATTGTTAGAGATCTTTATAATCCTATTCCAAAAACCAACTGATAAATTTTCAAAAATTCTTATTTTTGCTTTGTTTTAGTTTTTTAAAATTTATCAGTTGATTTTTGGGAATAGGATTATAAAGATCTCTGATGATGACTGCAGGACAGTCAAAACTGTAAGAGTAAAGTTTTGGTGTAAACAATAGTATTGTTAAGTGTATAAGAAGGTTGGAAACAGTATGATATGTAAATATAGAAATCAATGCATAAGGAAAGGGGGAAGAAGAAGAAAATTGTATGTTTCAAGAATGTGTGATACAAAGAAGTTTTGGGTATATTTTTAAAAAAAATTACAATAAAGATGAAGTTGAGTTCCATGTGTTCATATATAATTTAAAAAGCAGATATATTAATTTTTAATTGATATTTATTAAAGTTTATATCAAGTTGAATAAGTGATTAGTAATTATCATTAATGTATTTATCTGAAATGATTGGTATCCAAGTTGTGAATTCAGAAAGATTGACACTTTTAAATCAAAATATAATAAATAATATTTGTGTATACAGTTCCTATGACTAGGTGATTATCCAACTTTAAAGTTTGCAGAGTATAAGTTCTTTCTCGTTTGGCCATGCTTAAGGAATTTTTGTTTTGTTTTTCTTTGGTCATCAACAAATTACTCTTAGTAGTGAGATGATTGTTCAGGATATAGTAGTTGATTATATAATTATAAGCAATGTAAGTGAAATCAAATATTAATTCACTTTTTAATATTGACTTTTAAAGCAATGATCAGTGGATCCTGAGGTGCAACGTCACATTTGGTAGAAACTCAGGGAATCTACTTAGTGATCTGTTGGGTGTTATTAAAACATTAAAAGCAAGGGACTGTGAAGTTTCCTTTGCTAAAATCCATGATGATACATGGAAACTATTAAATATTCCTGTATCTCGACCAACCACAGCAAATTTGTAAAATCATCGTTACATAACAATTATATGTTTTTTTCATTTGTTAATTTGTCTTTCAGATGTCCCTAATATCAACTGTATTGGTCATTTCTTGTCACCTAAGTTGCAAATTGTAATGTACCTATTTTTTTTTTTATTAGATTAATAAAGTTCATCATTGAATAAAAAAACAATGATCTTTTTTTTTTTTCCGTTTAAGACGTATAGCAATAAGAATATTTTAATAAGTGAATAAATAACTGATCTTTATATAATCTAAAAATTATTAGATAAAAAATAGTATTTATAAATATAAATACATTCCAGTACATAAGTTCATATTTATATATCATTGTCTTTTAGGATCTACTTTTATGATATTGCAGAAAAAATATTTTGGTAATGGAATTTATTTGCAGAATTAATCTAAAGTGAAAATAAATGTTAGGGTTTGGATTATTCATAGGAAACATAAAAACGAATTAACTATTTAGAACTGCCATATTATCCTTTGGAGTTTTTTTCTTTTTATAGAAACTTAACATTCATATATAGAGTAGAGTGACCAGATGTCCTGATTTTTCGGAATTTGTCTCTATTTTTGATTAGATGTCCCAGTATCCCCAAAATAATTTTCAGGACCATTGTATATCCCAATTTTCAAATACTCATTATTATTTGTCTTACATAAATAATTCATTGCAAACATGACAGTTTCTTGGCCCTCTCTGTCCATTTCAATCTCTACAGTAATATTATAAAAACTTCAGACAAATTCCAACACCAAAACAAAGATCGCTATTATGTTATACAGCCAGGTTCTCAAGCTAAATGCATTCTTGTCTCCAACCTCGCCTTGGAGCATGCACAGATGGATTTTTGTAGGCTAAAATTTGAACTGCGCTTGCACCTGCTTTGATTAATAGTATAGTTCTTTGTTGATATTAATTTTCTATAGTGATAAAATTAATAGGAAAATTAATAATCCTAAACAATAGACAACATGCCAAAGAGAAAGTGTACATACAATGATGAATATACACAGGAATGGAATTTTATAAAAAAAAAAAAGGGGGACGCATTGCCATAAAAATGATTAGTCATTATGTTCTGATTTTTGATCAGACCGGTCTAATCACCCTAATATAGAGGCAACTTACTTACATATATTGTAATTAAATAACAATGATGTTTTTTATTGCTTATAATACAATTTGTTGCTACCCGAAATGAATGATTCTTGTTTTAGATTTAGAAATTTAACATATTTACTGAATGCACCTTATTGCAGTTACGGAAAAATGAACTATGTTTAACATTTTCATTTTATAACATACATTTAATGACCAAAGATTTCAATTATGTGGACTTAAAGAACTACATATGTTGCATTTTAAATATAATTTGAAGAATGGGTTGTAAAACAGAATGTTTTAAAGGTAGTTCAGTAATGAATCAGTTTACATGCATTTTTAATATAATTTGAAAAATAGGTTGTAAAACAGAATGTTTTTAAATGTAGTTCAGTAATGAATCAATTTACTAAAAATATAAACTTTTTCATATGTGCATAACGTAAAATTTTATTCAAATCACTTCAAATTTACTGTAAGGGAGGCATTATTATCTTTACTGTATTTTTTTTTGATATTTTGATTTCTTAGTGTACATAAACACTTTAGAAACAATATTATCTATTTTTTTTTTCTTTTTTTTTTTCCAAGTGTCATAGCATCAGCTGGGAAGCAAACCCGCTAACCCGGGACAACTGCTTGTAAGGCAGCTGAACATTACCTATTTTTGTTGTTGTTTTAGCTCATTTGTATAACATTTTGCAGTGAATTTTATAACCTAAAATTTTATTTATTTTCTTTTGGAAAAAAAATGTATGTAATACCCGAGATATGGTACATAATAAAATTTTGCATTAAGTAGACAAATACAGTATGTGCAGTTAAATTTCTGGGGGGGGGGGGGTTGTATAAGATATATTTATCAATTTAGTTTATCAAGACTATTAATTTCATAGGTAATAAAAATATATTTATACAGAGCAAAGGTCAGAGTAGTCCTGAAGGGTGTTAATATGTAAAAATAATCTTGGTCCTTGCTGCTAATTCTATATTATGCATGTGATACTTAATATAATAAATAATATGCATATTAAGAGATAGGGTCATGTGATCTATGACTCTTATTTTGACTATTTAATATGCATATTAGTTTTTGGTTAATTAGTTTCTTAAACAAAAAAAAAATATGTATTTAGCTTTTTTAAATAAAAAAATTAAGAGTGCAAAATTGAAATTATTGAAAATTTCCTCTTCCTCATACATTAGTCATTTAATATATATATCTTTAGGCATTTATAACCTTAATTGCTAAATTTGCACTTTTATCCATTTCTTGATTGCAGGTGAGCATTTATTCTAATAAATTGTGTTTGTTTTTTCCTACCCACACTTCAAATATATGAAGTTACATTATATTCAAATCATGTAAATTGTATGTATGCTTTTGCTGAAACTCTTGTTGATAAGTATCTAGACATATGTCATTGTAATTGTCACAGTAATTTGCTGGGATTTCCTGTTTAACCCTGAAAACTGAATTTTATGCATTTCTGTAAAATCCTTAATTTAAAGTTTTTGTTGTATGTAGATAGTGCTGGTATAATTATATATACATGCATACACATTTGCAAAAATACTATTCTCAAGTTGCTTGAGAAAATTTTAATTGTTTATAGACATCATCATCAACCATTATCAGTCCAGTGCAGGATGAAGGTCTCTCCAAGTTCAATCCATCTTCTCCAATCTTTAGTTTCTCTTCTTCACATCACCCCTGCACACTTTCTTATTTCATCCATCCATCTCACATGTGGTCTCTTTCTGGGTCTTTTACAATCTCTTGGAATCCGGTTTAAGATTTCAATTGTCCATTTATTATCATCTCTTCTAGCAATATGTCCAGCCCAACTCCAGTTTTTTAATTTTTTCAATGAGGTCAGTAACACCTGTTTATTCTCTTAGCCATATGTTGCGTTTTTGATCTCTTCTTGTTACTCCTTACATGCATCTCTCCATAGTTCTTTGAGTGGTTTATAGACATATGAATGGATATATACATTTAATGAATGTTTTTTTTAAAAAAGGCTTGTTATATTATCAAATAAATCATGTGGATTATATACAAATTTTAGATATTTTATTAATATAACAAAAAAAAGATGGAATGAGGATACGTATTCATACAAAAACTAATCAAAATGAAGAAAAGAGATGAAATCCTCACTTTAAAAGCCCGGTTCGAAGACACATGGAACCTTTTCACTATACCACAACTGCCTAGGACCTAATGCTTCAAATTCAACTCATCACATAAGATGCTATAGGAAAATATCAACACAACAAGCAACAAAACACACTCAGGATCTTCAATACAGATCACAACTATTGAAACAAAGAATTAACCCCCCCCCCCTCTAACACCCTACTAATCAACATGTAACAATAGTAGCAATAATAAATTTATATTTTGAAAGAATTAAAACATCTATTTCTATTGCCTCACTTAAATAGTGTACATGTATGTGAAAAAAACATTCATTTATAAATCTGTAAATCCAATATCTTGAAGTTTTGGTTGTTTTTTTTTTTTTAAGACATTCAAAAATTATTTTCAAATAGAAAATTTATTAGTTATGAATTTTTTATGAAGTTTAACATAACCAGGGGAAAATAAATTTTGTTCGTAAAGTTACCGTACTTTATCTATTCTGTATTAAGTGATAAGATAAAATTGACTATTTGTAATACAATCCCTTCAGTGATATATATTATAATACCATATTGTACTTAAGATGCATTATAGCAATAACTCTTTAGAAAATTTCTTTTAGAAATACGATATTAAAATTGCAGTGATAATAACAAATTATTAAGTTCTAATTTAATTAACATGATAGACAAGAGCAGATTTAGTGCCGTTTAGTATAAATTTGAGCAATCGACCAATATCAGATGAATATAAAGTCCCTATCTTCGAATCCTAAGCCTCACTGATAAACGAAGAAACCAGTCTGAGTCTGAATTTAAATATTAATGATATGAATTATATATGTATCTGATAATCTTTTATTCAAGCTTACAGTAGATAGCGGTATAATAGAGATCTAGTTTTATCTCAAAAATTGCCATAGTCCAAATACATTTACACAATCTTGCATGTCATATATGAGAGCACATTTGCATAAAAAATTAGATGCGGTAGTAATTCTTAGAAAGCACTACATATACTTTTGAACTTTATACAATCACATCAGCAATTAGGATTTTAATATCTTCAAAATTCATTACATATACTTGACCGACCACTAAAGAAAAAATATGTCAGTATATGTATAGCTCCAAAAAAAACGTTATATGACCTCTGCCTATACATGACTTTTAAATGGCAAATCTATTTGTACCCCAACTCTTATGCAATTCTGTTTAATCATCAAACTATCAGCCGAAAATTCAAAAACATCTTACTGTATTGAATACAAAGCAACTTGTTTGCATGGTTATATAGATGTGATACCACTTCATTATACATTTGGTTGTTCTCAATGATTTAATAATTGTAAAACTTCTATAAACTATGACTAGAATTTTATATTATCAGAAAACATCATGACTACATGTTAAATCAATAGATGCCAGATGATTGTGCTTAATAAACCCTTATACATTGATGTCCTGTCCATATCTCTAGACTAGTTGCTAGCTTTTGGTTTTCATCAAAAGTTTTAAATCTGGATCTTTGATTATAAAAACGAGACAATTTGCTCTACATACTCTTCATGTAATAAAGATATATATGAGAGATGATGATCTGGCCCAATTGATGACTGCTGGTTTGGCATGAAATGCATCTTAGGGGTTATTTGTCTTTTATTGTATCTTTTTTTATATGGAATTATTTATGAAATAAAAAAGAATGGAGAAATATGGAAGCTGTCTAATCTATTGATTACCTGAGCTTACACAGAATAGCAAAATTGAAATAGGAGAAATAGATTTGCTAATTAAGAATAACATGTCAAGTAATGTTTTGTTGGTATTGTAACAATCCTAATGGGAATGAATATAGGTATTCACAGTTATTAAAAAACTGAAGACATGTGTATATATATATATTGAACTGGTATAAGATATGTACAACTATGCATGTAAATTAGCTTGGAGAAAAAGTGCATTAGATTGAAAAAAAAAAAACATGTTAGATCCAAATTCAAAACTATTCGCTGATAAAAGTGATAAGCTAGAAACTAGTTTGGGAATATGAATAGGACAGGATTGGATTGGCATATATTCAGCTCTACAAAGTGGCAGAATAAGATAAATAGATATGCGACTTAATATTTTGTATATTTTCAAATACATGTTGAGTTATAAGGTACTATAAATTCATAACATTTAATCAGCATTGATAGTAATTTGGAATTATTCACTTTCTTAAATACAATTTTTTCTAGCATGTCAATATTTAGGGTTTTAATATTTACTGATGCCTTTATAATAATAAAAAGAAAAAACATTAAGATTCAAATGGAAAATTTCATTTAATTTTTTGCAATTAGTAATAAGAATCTATATCTAAAAATTGATAAATTAACACAATTATATTTTTAAATATTTTGTAATAAAAAATTTTCCAGTTCTAATTTTAAACAAGTTAAATCGGATACCCCATACCTTCTATCATGTATTCACAAGAACAAAGGATTTCTGGATTGAAACTTAACCTACCACTTTTGCTGCTCAAATATCTCCCGTCGACTATCCATTAAAATTTTTTTTTAGGTTATAATTTCATAATTAATCTATTGATATTATTATATTTTTTGTTTAATTTTTAAAAAGAAATGTATTCATCCATTTTATGCAAGTATTTACAGTTTTCTGAAAAAATGTAAATTATTGTGTCATTATACTGATAAAGTATCTATGTCCGGGTCTGTTTGTATATACATTTATAATTTGCATAGACTCATTGCTTCATCTTTTAGAGATTCCATAAGTTAACATTCATTTTTTTATTTCTGAAATGGGCTTCCTTGAGAAATCAATACGATAAATTGATTTTTAAATTCTAAGTCATTGGTTGATTTTACTCCAAAGTTGATATTTTTGTCAAGTGTTGGTGGTTGAGAAGTCACATCTGCTTTTAAACAGCTGTCCCTGGATAGTGGGTTCGCTTCCTGGCCAATGCTATGACACATGGTAAAAAAGTTGATATTTTTATAGGAATCTTGTATCAGTCACCACATCATTATCAACCATTATCAATCCATTGCAGGATGACGACCTCTTCATGTTTAACCCATTTTCTCTGATTTATAATTTCTTTTTTACATCTCTTAAGAATTCATTTTAAAACTTCAACTGTCCTGTTCTTACATTCTCGTCTCTTCTGGCAACATATCCAGGCCTGCTCCATTTCAGTCTTAATTCTTTTGTTTGTTCTTTCATTCATGTATTTAGTAACAGATCCATAAGTTGTAAGAACTTAGAAAATATAGACTCAAAAAGCTTGTAAGTATTAAGATTTCATAATTTACATAATGATGTTGTATTTAAAATTTATACCTTGAGAAAAATATTTCATGACAACTATTACTATATTTTAAGTGATTAACAATCTGATTCAGGTATATTCTTAGAGTATAGTTCTTGTTGTCAAAGAATAAATTGCATCTTACAAACCACATAACCTGAAGAGTAGGTATGATTAATCTAACACAATGAGATTTAAATCCAATCAATAGCTTAGTGAAGTAACTTTAAATCTATATTAGAACTCCATAGTTTATTATTGACTTACATTATTGAAAATTAGCCATACTTAAAGGAAAGATAAAAACTTTTTTTTTATATCAGCTCAAAAATGTTTTTTTCTAATAGTAATATTTAGATGAATAGAAAAATGATAATTTTTATTATTTATGCTTTTAATCGGTACTGAATAATGAAAAAAATTAATATTATATACCTGCTATTGGAAAAAAAAAATCTATGAAAATAAGTTGTTGTTTTTTTTAATTCTGAAGATTTTTCTGAGAAATAGTTAAGGAATTATCATTTTGAATAAGATTCTTGACAAAACTTTGGTGGCTGAGTGGTTAGCACAACTGCCTTACAAGCAGTTGTCCCCGGGTTTGCTTCCCAGCCAATACTTTGACATATAAAAAAAAAAAATTTATAATTTAGGGTCCAAAATTCATTATCAAACAATGAACTAAATATTTTAAATAATGCATCTTTTCCATTAAGAGTATTTTTAATAACAAATGAATAAACATATATTTCTACAATGTGTGTGTATATAATGTTATACAATAAACATTTAATTGTGGAATATTATAAAATGAAAAAGAGTTGTGTGAATACATATAGATGTATATTTAATAGTAATCTCTTTTTGTATTTGGTTTTTTAAGTTAGTTAAAATTTTATATTAAAAGAGTGTTGTTTGAGATCTTGGCATTTGGTTGGAAAGGAATCAATCGCAGATTTACTGACATTGCAGTATTTTTAGACAATATGAATGAACTTAATAAAATATTAAAAAAGATCAATGGATTTTAGAGAAAGTTTGATTTCTAATCAAAGCCAAAATTAAATACAGTTGATAAGTGAAGGGGATAAAATATGACGTTTGAAAGTAAGGTAGAAGGTTAATGAACAGACTAGTGTATTTAAATAGCTGTAAAGTAATAAAAGTAAAACTGATAGAGAATTAATTACCCATTAAAGAAAACCTCATAAGAGTTGAGAATTTATATATATATTTAAAAAAATACATATTAAACTTTTTGTTTGTATTTTATATGAATTTAAGTAAGTAGTAATTGAAGGGGGGGGTGGAGATTGTATAAATATAAATTTAAAGAAAAATGGAAAAGATAAATTGGAAGATTAAGATGAAAAGAAAATCTTATTGAGAACGTTAAAGTATATGTAAAGAGGAGTTGAATTGAGCAGAACCGAAATTGCAAAGAAATATAATGGAGAGAGTAACGCAAAAACAAAGTTTTAAAATGTAAATAACTACATGCTTTTACAAACAAGGAATATGAGAAGTGGACTACTGAATGGAATAATGGTTAAATGTAAAAGAAATGTCTATTTTATCACTTTTTCTCTCCTTTTTGTGTAAACCTTGCTATGCTTATATGCAACAATTCTGTAATTTATTTTTAGATTTTTTTTAAATATTTGTTAATTTATAGTTTAGATTTTAATAAAATTATAAAAAATCTATATTTTACATAACTGTTATTTTTGCTAATTATATACTTTTAAAATGTGTGTATTTAAAACTTAAGATAATACTAAACATGGGCATTTGTGGGGAAATTCTTATAACCATTATCTAGACTAGAAAAAGTAGATGCCAGTTTAAATCAACTGCTGGAAAAGTTGATGGATGGATCTTACAGTGTAGTAGATTTTTTTTCTTGTGAATAGAAAGCAATCTTTTTTTTTTTTTCATGTGTCATAGCATCAGCCGGGACGTGAACCTGCTAACCCAGGACAACTGCCTGTAAAGCAGCCATCGCTGACCTCTCGACCACCAAAGCTTGACTAGAAAGCAATCTTTGCATACTTATTTCTTAAACACTAATTTTTTAACAAAAAAAAATATGGTTGCTCAATCATTATTTAGATTCTTATTCTTTTCCCTACTTATAAATCTATAGTAATTAATGTTATGCGTTTTAGTAATCATAGATTAATTTTAGTTACCTATATCAGATTATTCATGTAGCAACTATTAGAATATGGATCGAAGTAAATACCTAAATAGTTTGCAAATATATATTTTAAAAAATGGTGTTTACCATAAACATAAAGTGAGAATTAACTTTTATTATTATTATTAACAAATTTTTTTTTTAATATTTTTTTATTATAATAATATCTGATAACTTGTTCTAACTTAATAATAGTAAAAAACACTTTAATATACTTTCATTTTAATATTAACAGTGTTTTATAAATGGATCTTTTAAGCAAAACCTGTTGCCTTTCAGTTCATTAACCATGCTTTAAATAAAGTTTTAAAACATAACTTATTGTGTGGATCTATTGGCATATTAAAGCTTTGGCAAGTTACAAATATCCAGAACATCTAATTTTTTGTGAAAGATTCATAATCTTTTAAAGTTTTTAAACATCAAAATTAAAAATATATCAATTGTCTTGTGTTATATTCTTATTAAAAATTTAAAATGATGATTTGGACCAACTGATGAGTAGCTGGCTCAGTATGAAATACGTATATTGGAAATCATTTATCTTTTTCACGTATGTGGGCGTGTGTGTATTGATTGTATTGGATAGAAGGGATGTCTGTAGAGAGCTTGAAAATCTGAATTCAAATCCCATTTAATTAAAATAATAAAACTAAATATCAAATTTTATGCATATATATATATAATGGAAACACATGAATAATTTTTACTAGATGTATATTTTTTAACTAGTTCATATTCCTAATGATTCATTTTTTTAATAAATAGTAGGGTGCAGCATTTGAAAAGCCATGTTGAGGCTTGACCTGACTGAAGAGTCCTAGTCCTAGATAACCAAAATGTATCTTAGGATCAATAGCACTGAATTATTTTTTTCTAATATCTGCAAATGTATTTGAAATATAAGACTAAACCACCTCACAAGATGGACAAACAACCCATTTGGGCAACTTATACCCATGAAACGGTGCATTAAACAAGGCATTTATGCAGAAATAAGACTTACAATCTTCGTGTACTTTGCATTATGGTGCATTCTGTGTAAAATCACTATTGGCAAATTGGGAGATCCATAGGGAATGGAACTAAAGAAAATCATAGAAAAAAAATCAGAGACAATTTAATAGCTCCAGATTATTTGGTAAATGCCACTTGGAGAAACTTCAAATAAAGAAGACGATTGCTAAATCTACAGAATTGAACTGCTGGAGAAGCAACTACATACATAGAATTAAATACGTTAAAGCTGAATGATTTACATCTGGAACCGTAGTGTAACAAAATAAACAATTTATATTATACTGTAATAGCAAAATGTAGATTTGTATCGCATAATAAACCATTATTTTTATATAATATTCATAAACGTAGAAAGTATTAATGCTCAGATTTTAAATTCACAAAAGCATTAAATATAATTTTGTAAAAAAAAAAAAATATTCATGTGTATAACATAAATTTTGAACTTGTTTTAAAAAAGAAAAAAATGTATGAACTAGTTTTTTAAAAAAAAAATAAAAGTAATTATAAAAAAAAAAAACTTATGTAGTTTGTTTTTGAAATATGTTTTTATGTGTTCATCTTTGGCATCAACTTACTTATAAACAATAATGCACGTAACATATTTCTGTTTGATTTATCTTGAAATTTCTATATTATTTGTTCTGATATATAACAGATGAGATTGTAGTTTGAATCTGTAACATTTAAAATAAATATTTAAAATAACTACTTGTTAACCTGTACTGACTGGCCAATTCTTTTAAAATCAATTGGATTAATATATTAACTGCCTACATTTAATAGACCAGTTCATCTTAAATGAAATTTGTTTAAAATTAATTATTTTTGGTTTTTATTTTTGATATTTAAATAGATGCTGATAAGACATTCGCTTTAGGCAGCAAGATTGCAATCATGAATAAAAGTATTTTAAAAATAGTCATATCGAGATTCAATTTAAATCTTCATTCATAAGATATATTAAAAATTATATTTAAATCAGATTGATAAATTGTAATATATTGCCATATGTTTTTGGATTTGTTATTGAGAGTAATAATCATTGTGCACACTGCTGTAAAAATGTGTAAATTGTTATCTTGTTAATAGCCTTTTCAATATCAAATTCTTAATGTTTGCGTGTGTGTGATAATATGTGGTATAACCATAAGTATTGTGCCCTCTTTTTTAAATTGTGAATATGAAATTGAAAAATTTAGAGAGAAAAACAAAATGTACTTTTTATAAATATATTAAATTGAGAACGTAAAATAAAGCTTTTTTAAAATATATATATATCAAAAATTTTAGTGAACTTTATCTTTGCTTTGGGGAAGGGGGGGGGTAGTAAAAACAAAGTACAAATCGGTTTGTTTAAATGCCATTTCTTATAATATGTTAATGAAATATTGTAAATATTTTTTTTATTTTATCAGAGATATTGAAATCAGTGTATAATATAGATTCAGTAATTATAACGATTTAAAAGTTTTTAAAGAAATTTAATTTTTTAAGTACTGTATTTTTTATTTTTTAAAAAAAAAAAGGTTTAAAATAACCCAAAGCAACTTTTTTAATCTTAGATTAGTTTTTTTATTATTATTATTTTTTTAAAAAAATACTTATATGTATATATAATAATTTTATTACGGTTAATCTGTTTTTGTGTTATATACATATTAAATGTTGTGTTTACATTTAGCTTAATAAAATTTACATGTGGCACTAATGCTTATGTCATATCTGTTTATGCATGTTTAATAAATTTTAGTATACGAAGATTTGTGCTTTGAAAATCAAACACGATATGTATTTATTTGAGTTTATAGTTCTCTGCTTAAAAGCAAGTAATTGAATACTCTCATCCTTTTAAAATAATTTATTTTAGGATTTCAGTATTTAGTGAAATCTTTTATTAGGGTACATAAAACACATAGGATCGTTCAGAGCATCTGCACTGAAAATATCTCCTCAAATATTATTTTACTACTATGTGATTTTTTTAACAGAACTTATTTTAACTTTTATAATAATATTTTATCGGAATCAAATTACAATTATGTATCAACCAGTCAATAAGCTTATGAATAGATATAGAGCATGGATATGCTATGTAACTGTTAATTCGTAAAAAAAAAATAATAATAATGAAAGAAAAAAGACTCCATAGTAAAGTTTTTAGTTTCAGAGAAACCTCATCTTCATCTAACACACCCCTCAGTATTATTACCCACAATTCAAAAATCTGCAGGAACTTATTTTTGTGAATATGTGTCATTTATCTTATTTGAAAGTATGAAAGATATACACACATTTATTAAAAATGCAGTTCTTACTATGAACAAACACATAAAAAAGTATATTCCTGTTTTCAATTATTTCCATTTTTTGTACTGTATAAACTTAATCAGATCCATATTTATATAAAACAGATAGCAATATAAATCTATAGTATCAATTGTGAGGCCTTTATCTGTTATAATTAATAAAATATTAATCTTTATGTTTATTAAAGATTAACATGCTGTAGTGAATTATGTTGATGGAAAAGACCACTGATGATGGTTGGTTGTTCTTTGTTTTCTGGTTAACTCGATCTGCCATCAGCAAGAGAGTTTAACATGCTTCACCATCAACCATTATCCATCCACTGCAGGATGAAAATCTCTCCAAGTTCAAACCATCTTCTCCGATCTTTAGCTTCTCTTCTCCACATCACCCCTGCACTCTTTCTTATTTCATCCATCAAGCTGAAACTTATTAATTTCTATTTTTGTAGTTGTTACTATTTGTGTTCATTGGTGTATTTTTCAGGAATTGGCAATTACTTGTAACATCTAAAAGAATTTTATGTTTAGCTAAATAGAATAAAATGCACTCCTAATAATTGTATGGATAATAATTTCAAATTAAAAACTGGTGATAATTTGTAAAGAAAATGCAAAATTCCTTTAATCCTTATTTTAAAAATGTTCATAAAATTGATATATGTATTTAAACTGGATACTATATAACAAAAAATTGAACTATCAGCAACAATAATAAAATATAGTAGTCTTACTTTTTAAAAAAAATTTGACCTCCTCCCCTTTTTATTATATTCAAAACATGACAATTTATAACAGTAAATAAAACTATATAAAAATCACAAAATGTTGTCTTGCATTGGTGGTCAAGAGGTCAGTGCATTGGTGGTCAAGAGGTCAGTGCGACTGCCTTGCACTAGCAGGCAGTTGCCCGGGTTACGGGTTCGCATCCCGGCCGATGCTATGACACTTAAAAATATATATATATATGAAATGTTCATTATTTAATCACTGGGTTTGAATATGCACCATGTAACATCATATGCTATTTACATGTGCAAATGACAATAATTGTTTAACCAAAATAATTATTATTATATGATCGCTGTAAATAATATAACAATCATTAATATAAAACGGCCTGTTGTGAGTGAACTGTAACCAATATTGATTTATTCTTTCATTTGTTTTCTGAATTGTGTATACAAAAATCTAAATTTATTGATAAGTTAGATTATTTTTGGATGAACCAACTGATTATTTGGTTATAGTAGCATAAATAAAATCTTGAACTTTTTAAATGTTTAGATGCAGATATTTTACAAGTTTTTATTTCTGTTAGAGTTAACCTTATTTAAAATCTAAAATAAACATTAAGTTAAAAGTTTTCTATAACCACAAAAAAAAAAAGGGTAAAGTATTAATATATAATCCATCTATTTCTAGCATTTCCAATTTTGAATCCATGTTAATTATTATTGATGATGATTAACACAAGTTTTAAATGTAATTAATTTGTGGGTGTATATACACACATGTGTACATATGAAGATATACATATTTTTTGATAGAGAATAATATAGACTACTGATTTATATTAAGGATTTACTTTAAAACTGTAAATAAAATAAAAATTATATAATACAGAATAAAAAGTCAAATTTATATTTCCATGTATTCCTGTCCAAAGTTCTGTACAGTACAATTTGAATCTTATCTTTTTTAAAAAAAAAAATTGATTGTTTCATTTTGTAATCGGTATTAAGATGTATCTGCCCAGAGTGATTTACGCTGGTAGTGAAAATGGCAGATTCAAGAACTAAAAGTTTCCAGTATGATTTCCCAGGAGGAAAAAAAAGATTTCACAGTTTGGAAAATTCAATGGAACTGTTCATATGAGTGTTTGAATACCATATGCTAGTAATTGATCTTAAAATTCATTATCAGATTGTAATAAAGTTGTACCTATAAATATAAGATACTGCCTTAATTAGTGATTTATAAAACTTATTCCTTGCTAGATGTCTTTTTGTAGCATTATCTTGTTGATATTTTTGTGAATAAATTATGTAAATTTATGTTCTTATAATTAAAATATCCAAATTACTCTCTCTTTCTTATTGAAAATAAAACGTTTGTAATACAACCACTCTTTCTGTTTTTTTTTTTATGTGTATATATATATATGTATAAATGTAATTGCAAATATATTTATAATTAGTGTAAATCTGTGTCTTTGATATTGACTTTTCCATTCTCATGGTAAAACAATTTATCAAAAGAAAATGGCTTATAGAAATGTAATTTAATTGCACAGAAAACCAATACAGACTTGCAGATATTACCATAATACTTTGCTGCAAAAGTGCAAATAGATCCCACTATTAAAATGGCTGCTGTGTAAATCATCCTGTTACTAAAGCAAACATTCACATAACAACATGGGATTATTAAGTGTTATTAATTTGTATTGATGTTTACTTTTGTGATAGTTTAATGACTATTATGTTTGATATACTTATACACTGGCACACATACTTCAATTTATATATCTATGCATTCATACTTTGGATTTTGAAAATTGAATGGACATTTAATTGGAAAAATAATACCAACCAATGTTAACGATTAGTTATTTAATATACAATATGTACATAAATTATTTTAAACTTTGGTACAAAATGAAAATTAAATTGCAAACTGCAGAAATATTAGTCATTACTAATAAATGGCATTTATGACATGAATAATTGAAAATAGGCAAATAAGTGACGTATTGCCACTCAGTGCAAGCCAGAGTAATCAATGGATGCCAGAAGGCTTGTGCATAAAATCCCCATCTAGTGCCTACTCATCCAATATCCCCAGACTAGTTTCTGGCTGTGGCCTTCGTCAGTGAGGAGCCTTGATCTGAGAGCACTGCACCTAGATCATAATGAATGGTGATCACGTGACATGAATAATTGACTACTTTTCTCTCAATCGTCATGAATTTGCAAGAAAAACATTACGCAATTAATAGTTTATTATAGCTTTATGCAGTTTTGGTTTTAGGTAATATCAGAAATGTGTTTCTACAGAAAGTATCTAATATTTGTTGTATTCATAATTATTATTTGAAGCTAGTAAAATCTAATACACCATTGAGTCAATAAATCTTTGCACTTCGATTGTATATATATAAAAAAATAACTAAGCAAAATTTTAATAATTCATTAGAATAAATAGAAGCTTTACAAATGTTTAGAAACTAGATGTGAGATTTGTAAAAAAAAAAAAAAATGAAAATTGCAAATTGATGAAAATATACTTGCTTAAATTTTTTTTTTTTAATTATAAAAAAATGAAATAGTTTTCCAATTAAGAAAGTATATCATAGTTTGATTATTTTGGGTGAAATTTATTTTATGTATCTTTTTTAATGAAGAATGTAGTGTAGGTTAAGCTAAACCGAACAAGTAGTGATTACACACATTCAGTTAAGAAAATATACGAAAAATGCTGGTTTATTCACTTTTTGTTTTAGTATGTGTCACAATAATGAATGGATCTTTTTGATAAGATTTATGTCAAAAATGTATTCAAGTAAATTCTGTTTTTTAATTAAACTGATTTCAATGCAATGATTTAATGGTATTGTAATTTCTTTGTCACCCTTAGTGGAGATCACATGCATTGATACTAGAGTTTTCATTCTTAATTCAAATTAAATATAGTTTTGAATTTTATTAATTTTTTTTTGTAAAAGTACATGTACATTTATTTATGCAGCATAAGATCTAAGTTCAATGCCAATTTAGTTTGCACTCATGGCCATTTTGAATTCTAAAGACCAGCCAAAACCACTGCTGACACATCCAATTGATAAATGACACAAATATTGAATAAAAGTACTTTAAATTTATATTTTAGAAATTATAAGTTAATAAAAATAATATGCTTTATTTCATATGTGCATATAGTATAATCTTTTAGTATTTGGAAATGATAAACTTGGTTTAATCAGACTTCTGCAACTTTTGACCGATACTTCATATTGGTCAGACCATCCTTCCCCCTCCCCACAAATTCCAGCACTTTGTGCCATCATATTCAAATATTTCATGAAGGTAAATTAAAAAAAAAAAACTAATAAAATAAAGCATATTGTTTTTACTAGCTTATAATTTCTAAAGTATGAAATTAAAATACTTTTATTCAATATTTATGTCTTTTATCAGTTGGATATGTCAGTGATGATTTTTAGATTTCAAAATGGCCATGAGCGCAAACTAAATTAGGACACTAAGTTCTTTATAAAAGTCATTTAGAATTTTCTTTCATTAATTGGAATTAAAATATATATCAAAATTATACTTTTATAAATAAATCATTAGGATTATTAAAAAAGAGAGGGGGGGAAGTGTAGAATCTTCTAATCCAGTGTAAGTATTCTGCTGGATTATATGCATGTGTCTTTAGCTAAAAAAAAAAATAGAAAATTTTTAAAATCTGCACCATCCAGCAATTAGCAAGCCCAGTAAATGTTTTCTTCATTACTGTGTGGGGAAAGGTAGCAGTTAAAGATATCTTTGTCCAGCAATTGGTTATTTATTTATTTTTTATCTTTTTATTAAAACAATGTTTGATACAGTAAAAAGGATATTCACAGATATGCAATTATGGAATGAATAATTATACTGGATTTGAATCTGTGGTTATCAGCTAATGGTAATTTATCTCTAACTATTATCTCAATATATATTTAGTTATATAAGATGGGATGGAGGACTGAGGAGAGATTGAAGGTCTGTGTTCAAATCCCCTCTAATTACATCAATATTTTTATGTATAATGATATTTTAGAATGATAAATGCATATTATTGTTGCTTAGAAAATAACCATTAGACCCTTGCTTTCCAATTTGTTTAAACTCAATTCTAACAGTGCTTTAAATACAAACCAGAACATTCACAAAAACTGGTTTGGAAAGATTTCATAAATTATAAATACCACGTAATTCAAAATTCTGAAATTATTGGCTAAAATTCTAAATTAACAAACTTTTTTTACTCTAGTTTTCATATCATATACAGTACTATTTACATTCTACACAACCAACTAAATGCTTAACAGCTGAAACAGGATCGCAAATTGAAATTGATGAAGACACTTTCCGCTAAAGCAATTGATTACATAACTTTACTAATATATAGAGCATTCTGACTGAAGGATAAGGACTTAAGAAAGTTTAGTACTGCTCTTTTGTGTGCAGTGTTTTCGATCAGTAACTGAGATGAGATGTTACAAACATACTAAATCTGAATAATTATCAAAATCTTAACTGGAAACTAGAATTAAGTGGTATGCTAGCGTAGTCTTCTAACAATCTTGAATAGAGAAAAACAGTCAAGAAACTGAACTAGGAAGTTTGCAAGCAGTATTTCAACATTGATTTATATTCTCTTTATGCTATTTAACCCAGAATAGACTGTTGAAAGTGTTAAATAAATATCACTATAATCAATTATTATTTTAAACTGTTGCTAGTTATCTGAACCTAATTTTCTGACATACTTATGCATATATTTATGTGTGCGCACAAATGTATATTTATTTTTATAATAGATGTTCAAGAAAAAATACTCAAAATCATATGATATTGTAGTTAATGTATTTGTCTGCTACATCCACGAATTTGAGTTCAAATCTGAATAAAGCTTAGAGACTTGTTTTTTCAGATTGCTAGTTATCTATTTACTGGTTGGTAAAGAATATCTAGCTATTATTAGTGTAAAAAATCCCAAGTTAGTCTAGATCATGTGAATATTAATGCAGTGTCTGTAAAACAAATATAAAATTATAATAAGATGATTTTGAGAAGCATACAAATGCAAAAGGAAATTGGAAAGAATACAATGGATAACATGAAGTCATAGTTTAGTATTCATTCAAACGGAAAAATAAAATTACCATTTAATTACATTGTATAGATCATTCCAATGAATAGAATAGGCTGTAATTCTTTGTACTTATTTCCAACTGGAGGAAATGGGGGGAGACTAGGTTAGCCAATTGAGAGGAGAATTTTAGTAATTGAACGGCAATGACTTTTGCATTCAATTAATCACATATTATGAGACGAGGCACACAAAATGGGAAAGACCCAAAAATTTTGTCAAGATCTTTGAGAAAACTGGTTGATACATATATTCAGAAAGAATCATGTGCCGAAAATATATTTACACACACAAACACATGATTATCTTATTGCCTAAGATATGTTATGGAATATCCTATATATGTCATTGATATTGTTATATTTGTATAGCAGATTGAGGACTAGTTGTACCTGTGTACATTTTATTTAAAAGCATTGTTTTATAATATTCCTATGAAGATCACAACTTAAAACTCTAAATATTGAATTCTTCAAGGATAATTATTATTTAATAATATATAATATTATACACCAAATAATAGATCAGCCATGAAGAAGAAAATCTAATACCTTTGTCAGATTTGTGACAAAAAAAAAAAAGCACTTCAGGGGGGGGGGGTTTCCAAACAAATCCTTAGTCGGTAAAATTAAGATCCAGAAAAATGATTGTGGTAGTCATCATCATCAACCATTATCAATCCACTGCAGGATGAAGATCTCTCCAAGGTCAATCCATCTTTTCCTATCTTTAGTTTCTCTTCTCCACATCACCCCTGCACACTTTCTTATTTCATCCATCCATCTCACATGTGGTCTCTTTCTGGGTCTTTTGCAATAGGAGCATATATTTTTAACTAATTATATATAGATTATTTTACCATTTTATACTTGCAGAAGATATACTATTAATACCATTATAGTTGGGGTATTGTCAGTTTGTGAAATAAATTGAATTATTATGCTAATGCCAAGAAATTGATCACTCCCCCTCCCCCACAATAATCTTTTTAACAAATTGTTACTTTTTTTGTAATTATGATGTGCAAATTAATGCATATTGGTTTGCTCTCAGGAACAAAAAATAAGCAAACTAGCTTGTTTGTTTATTTTGAAGAAGACTGCTGAAGTTTTACTAATAACCAGTTTTTATTCAGCCAATTGGAAATCTTAAAGCATTAATGCTATGATTAGTGACCTTGTGCATCTTTTTACAAATTTACTTTGAAATACAAAAATATACTTTAATTAATTTAATATTTATCAATTAAACAAAGATCAAATTGATTTTGTTATTAAAGTCAAGGTAAATGTTATAACTTTATATACATATAATTTTTTTTGTTTATATGAATAAAATTTTATTTTTATAAAAGTGAAATTCAAACTGTATAAAATTAACAATTTTATTAATAAAAAATTGCTTGATTTAAATTCCTACATTTAAAAAAAAAAAAACAAATAAAAATTAATATTTTTAACACTGCATTCTACAGTTAAATTACTAAGATCAGTGGAATTATAATTTCAAAGGTGATAATGAACAAGTTTCGTTGTGCAATGT
The DNA here is from genome assembly GCA_028023455.1 of Epiperipatus broadwayi. Lineage (NCBI taxonomy): Eukaryota > Metazoa > Onychophora > Udeonychophora > Euonychophora > Peripatidae > Epiperipatus > Epiperipatus broadwayi. The sequence continues at coordinate 3,438,204 of JAQFVV010000083.1, read as the reverse complement.
TTTAAAAATTCCAAAATGTTGAACTAATATTTTTAATCTGAACATCCTGTTTCTATTATATACTTTTATCAAAGGAATAAAACTAACAGTTAAAAATTATCAAAAACACCAAAATTAAATTATTTGGATTAAAAAATTATAAATACAAATTTGGTGTGTTTTTCACGTTTCATATAGTGAAGTGTTCTTATATATGAAAATTGTATAGGTAGTTTTTTTTTTTTTCCCCTCTGTCATAGCATCAGCCGGGAAGCGAACCCGCTAACCCGAGACAACTGCTTGTAAAGCAGCTGTCGCTGACCTCTCGACCACCAATGCTTTCTAGAATCATTCGAATGCCCTGTGTTGTATCGGTTTAATAATAAAATGAACTAAAGAGCTGGATCGAACCTGAACCTATTATTTTTTAGTATTCAATATCACATTACTTTCAAACTACTAAAGTATTATTGTGAAAGAGAAATTCAGGAGTTAAAAATGCTCAATAAATTATTGTGACTGACTACAATTATAAAAGCTCATAAAACTGACTTTAAAATACTAAATTAAAAAGTGAAAAATCAAATATACTTTATATTTAATGAATGGATATACTTAATAGTAGTGGAAATTTTATTGAGTAATTTATAAAGCAATATTGCCTGATGCTAATGAAAATTTATTTAGATGCATTATTAATTTATAATTATTTAATTTGTTACTAAATTACAAAAAAAAAAAGTTAATTACTTGTCATTATATATATTAAGGTTTAACAAATAAGTGATATTTTAATTACTTGCATATAAATTTTAATATGGTAGTAGTATATAAAATATATATGCAATGCCATATATCTACTATAATTTACAAATGAAGCTTGTTCATCATCATCAACCATTATCAATCAACTGCAGGATGAAGGATCTTTAGCTTCTCTTCTCCACATCACCCCTGCACACTTTCTTATTTCATCCATCCATCTCACATGTGGTCTCTTTCTGGGTCTTTTACAATCTCTTGGAATCCAGTTTAAAATTTCAATTGTCCATCTATTAATGAAGCTTGTTAATATTATGTAAATAGTAAATCAGCTATTATAAATTTATTAATTCAAAGCTTAAAAGTAATTTGTTTGCCAAAATGTGTGAATGTATGGTTTATATGTACAAAATTATTTCTAATTATCATTTTTATTTTTAACCAGACTGCTTTGTGCCCTAATTAGATGATTAGTATATTCTAAAAATTTACCTAAATGAAAAACAGATACAGACAGTCTTCACATATAAAATTATAATTACATTTATACTTTTCATTACATAAGAATATTTTTACATAATAGTATTCAACAGAGCAATAAATGTGAATTCTTTCACAAAATGAAGTATGTATGATTTCTATCACCAGAAAGTGTTTTTTTCTCATTCAAAGAAAATATGGATGTTTTTTTAAATGCTGCAATACTGTACGTCTTTTTAAATATATATACATGAAAATAATAAATATACGAACTAGCTAAAGGAAAAATAAAAATAAAAAACCACACAATTACTTATCTATAAAACTGCTTTAATATTTCGACCAGCACTGTGCTTTCTGATTGAAATATTAAAGCAGTTTTATAGAGAAGTAATTGTGTGTTTTTATTATGTTAAATATATATACAGATATAGAGATGGAGAATTATTTGTAGAGAAATCATTCGTTCATTACTGATTATTAAAAAATGATTTCGATTTTTAAAGTACAGTATTAAATTTCAATATGAGAATTTTATTTCTCACAGTATATTATCATTATAATCATTTACAAAAATACATTATAAGGGATACAAGATATAGTTCATGGTTCATTTGCTAATCGTGTTTAATTTAATAGATAGTAGATCAGGATTATCCAACTTACAAATGAAAAAACAAACATTGGAAGATATACAAATCTTTAAATTAACAGCAACATATTAACGAGATTTTATAAAATATAATTTGATCTAGTTATGAAAAACTGTTGTTTAATTTAATATCAGTAAATATATTGAAATTGAAGATAGAAATTATTAATATTCTTTATTAAATATGTAAAATTAAATAAAATATTATATAATGAAACAAAAAAACTGTAATTAACTTCATTTTTCAAAATTATCAATATATAAATAAATGAATAGAAGCTATAGTCTGCCAATACCATGATTGCCATCCTGAATAGCATTTTATAGTTAGAATTTAAAAAATCAAACCAAATTATTATTTTCATTTGAATTATCAATTTTCCATAATGTATTCAACTTTCGAGTGCTTAAACACTATTGGATCATAAATACATTTTGAATCAAGCTTAATACTTTGGAGAACTACTTATGGCCTCAAGATTAGTGCTTTCGAGGACTACTTATTGCCTCATTTTTATTGCTGTGAATATGTGGCCATAAGTAGTCCCTGAAAATGCTAAGCTTGATTCAAAATACATTTATAGTAAGCTTTTCTTACAATAGCATCCAAGTGCTCAAAATTTGAATTTCCATAATGCACGTACATTTACAAATTTACATCTTTGATTTTTCTTTTGTTCAAATCATTTTCCACACAAAATAGAAATATTCCATTACAAATAACTGATGTTCTGCAAGTACAGATTTAAATCTATCCACAAAATAGCATAAAGCATATTTTATAGATGTAATGGATAATTTATTACATAATATAATAGTGTAAATGTACATAAATTATGGAAAGACGATTGTTTACATGGGAATGCTAATATTGTGTTACTTTAATGAGATTATTTTTTTCAAATTCTAATTACACTGCTTTTCAGAATGGCAGATATGCCATTAGCTAACTATAGCTTTTATTCATTTATTGATATATTTGTGTTATGAAAATTGTTAATTGATTCCAGTATTTTGTTTTATTAAATATATACTGTATAGTAAATGATATAAATTTAGTATCTTAGGAAAGTCCTGTTTATAATAAGTAGCACATAGCTGGTTTATTTAGAAGACAAGTTATCATATTATATTCCTTGGAGCTTTAACAACTGGTCAAAAAAATCAAAAATTTCCATCATTCTTCCAAATTTTAAATTTACTTAAAATTCGTCTTTTTTTATATATTTGTGATCTTAAGAGATAATGTAGAGGGCTATATTTATTTTCTATAAACCACAAATCCAGAATGAATTTTTTTAGTGACTAAGGTTTTCATATTTGCATTGTAAAAATTATCTGTATTGATCAAATTTATGATTTGATCTGTCAAGCATTGGTGGCCAAGTGGTCAGGACCGCCTTACAAGCAGTTGTCGCGGGTTCGCTTCCCGGCTGATGCTTTGACACATGAAAATATATATATATGATTTGATCTGTTTAATGGATTTTATTTTACAAAAATTATTTTTAGATTCATTGCTTAGGTTTTGTTTGATTGAAATACAACTTCATTTTGACGTATTTGGAAAATGTGTTGATTTTTTAACCCGATGTGTTTTTTCCAAAGATTTTAAACTGCATTAATCATGCATGCTAAAGTATTGATATTATATTTAAATTATATCAACTAGAAAACTTAATTCCAAAAAGAGTATTTGAGAATACATTGAGAAAATATTGCCTTTCTCCTATTAAGCCATCTCACTTCAGAATATATTATCAAGTAAAAATACTCTTTCTTTTTTACTTCTAATTTTATTTTTAAGACTAAGCTGTAATAGAGCAATATATAAATTAAATGGTCTTATTATTTTAAGCCAAAACATGCTTAAAAGATAGTACTTTAATGCAGAAAGCTTTAATACAAAATAAATTCTAGAAATGATTACTCTTTATTATATAATGCTATAATACCTTCATTTTTATTGATTATAGATAGAACTTCTATTGATAGTAAATAAAGGAAAACTATTTATGTAAGAATGCTTTTTTTCCAACATAAAATTCTTAAATGTTAATAAGTAACAAAAATTCTCTTGTTCTTTTCTTCATTAGTAGAATTAAAACAGAGGCAAAACTCTCTGTACAGTCTTGTCACCCAATGCAAAGATGCAAAAAGGTTTGTGCATAAAATCTCTTTCTAGTGCCTAGTTTGGGGATGTTCGATGAGTAGGCACTAGATAGGGATTTTATGCACAAATCTTCCATCCATTGATTATTGTGGCTTGCAGTGAGTGTCTCTGTTTTAACAGCTTACGTAAACATAGGAAATGTAATCATATGATGTTTAGTGGAATTGTTATGTTCTATTGTCAAATGTTATGTATGATTCATTCATGCCTTGTATCATTAAGTGCAGTTCGAGAACTAAAGATTCCACTGTGTCAGTTCTGGTGCTTGAATATTTATAATATCCTGAGCTACAAATCATTTCATTGTTTTTTTTCTTATTCATCCATCTCGAATAAATTTCAGTAACTATGATTTATTCATATATATATATTGCTTATAATAACTTCTTTTATATACACTTTAATGCAAAAAAAATTTTTTAATAAAACTTCTTTATTTTCCTGACAGTTTCGACTATCCAGCAGTCTTCATCAGACATTTCTGAACCTTCCTCTACTTTTTAAAATAACTGATTTTTTTTCTTTTCTAAATAAAAAGAATCTTCTTCTTCCTATTTGATAATAACTACACTGTTTATAGTAATTCATATTTATTATTTATTTAATAAAGTATCAAACAAAGAATCAACACAAGAAATAAAACTTTGCTTTACTAATTTTCTATCTTGAAATGATTTATTTTTTTTAAATAATGATTGATGAACAATGTAATATTTTTAATTCACTATAAAGGCATATATTTATATCAATATCATTGACTCTGAAAATATTTTTCAATATTATATTCCTTAGTACTGAACTAAGAACACACAGTATGTTCTTTTATTATTTATAAAGCAATATTTTATAAAAACATTATTTTTACATAAACTGAATTAGCTCTGATTAAGAAGTTGTAGCAGAAAGATTTTTATAGAAAAAATTAATTCAAGTTGGTATCAAAATTAATTTTTAAGTGTTTCTTATAGATATTTTGTGTTTTTTATTTTTTTCCTGAAGTTAAAAAATGAGAAAAATATTTTTTCAATAACTTTACAGTATCATAACAAAGTAAATAATTTATTTTCATTAAGAGAACAAATAAAACCTTATTGACTACAGTTTTCAAGGGTAGTTTGAATCTAATATGTCTTTTAAAGATGATGGTTTGTTGTTGGAGGGATCATGTGATGTTTAACTACGCAAATTACAGATTGCATTCAATTCAGCGATTTAACCTAAAATGTTTGTTGTTTTAAATCAGCTGACAATCTATCTAGAAACTTAATTAGCTCTGAGTCTGCAAATTTAAACCTCAATAATTAAAAATAACTAATGAATTTTTTGTAAAAAAATACATCCAGAAATAAAATAACAACAAAAAAAATTATTTACAACAAATACAGTAGATGAATTATTTGTGTTATTGGAAATATTTTTACTAAATCAAAAATGTAAAACAATATGTTTCTAACATACAGAAAAACATAAAAGCAAAAATTATTATACAAATCTGTAATTACTTAAATTTTATAAAATTTACTTCAAATAATAGTTATATTAAAGCGTAACTTTTGTATTACCGAAAATTTCTATGTTTAACGTTTAATCGGCAAAAAAAGAAGAAATAATTCAGTTTAAATGGCTCCTTTCATCACTTTCCACTTTATGAAAATAGGCTTTCCATAACATTTAATGCCAATTGTTAGTGTTTCAAATAAGAGTGCTCCGATTTCAATATAAACGTTTTCTTTCATCTGTTGGATTGTCTGGAGACTGTTGATTTACACAACATATTTGAATGTTATTTTTAAGGAAAACATTGAATACCATTAAATGTAATGATTCGAATAGCCAATTGATTGCACTGTTTCATACAGAGCTTATTATAGTCTGAAAATTTGCTTTAGGAATTCATTGTGGTTCCGTTTGCATTGGTATTGATTCTAACTAGCTGAAACCATATCTGAGATGTTTTTATTATCATGCAAAAAGTTTTTCAATCTTAGTTCATTATTGTGAGTCAGTGATTGTCATTAAACTATCATATTTTTAAAAATAGTAAGATTTTGTTATATAACACTATTTCATATTGTGCATATTTACAAATGTAACTGGCTGGTGAATAGCCTTAAGCTCCTCAATTCTGAGAAATATATAATTTTGTTACCAACAAAGTCATTCTAATAGAAATGCATTTTATTGAAATTTTCGTAGTGAGATTTTTTTATAAATCATTTTTCTCTATGCCAATTGTAGATGTAACTCAAGGGGCCCCAACCCTATGCCCGCGGGCACCATGGCGCCCGCAGACCATTTTACGTTTGCCTGCCGCTATCCGAACACGATAAAAAATTATTTATCTGATACAAATAAATTTAATTTTTTAAATTTCTTATAAATTATTGTATTATATTGTAATCAAATGTTAAAATTTTATTTTTGAAATAAATATTTTTTTGTACATTATGTGTATTATTAACAATATCCAACTATAAATTTACATTGAAAAAAATAAATGGTGCCCGCCACCTGGCCAGTATTATAGAATGTGCTCTTAAGTGCAAAAAGGTTGGGGACCGCTGATGTAACTTATGAGTTAAATATTTTAATACTTAGGTTGATTAAATCTTATAAGAATATGAAGGTGAATTTTTACTTCAAATATGCCAATAGTAATGTCCACAACAATTTTAAAATATCCAGAACATCTTAACAATATTTTTAGTTTTTCTTAATCTTTTTCTGATACATATTTCACATTGTTTTTATATGAAATGATGTGTGATCTGTCACAAATCATTGATTGTGGTAGCAAATTCTATATTAAGAGTCTTTACAGTATGTTATTTGTGTTAAAGTATTTGATTTTTGATTCAAATGTAAAACTCATCTATTTTCATTTGTTGTTTAGTGAACTTTTCTATAATTAATTTCTAAAACAAATTATGAGGATATGTGACAGAAATTTTTAAAAAATTAATAACAATAAAATTATAACAATTACAAATCCCTTCCTGACTTAGAAAAAGGAATATAAAACAGTTATATAAGCAGCATTAGTTTATTTATATATATATATATTATTGTTTGTTATCATCACATTTATACCAACTAAAAAGATTCATTATTGTAGATAATTAAAGATGAGAAACTTTATCTTCCCTGTGATATATAATCTGAACTTGTGCAGATAATATGCAGACTTAAAAATCAGGTTTCCAATAAGATCAAACACAGTCAATAAATGTTGGTTTGTTTAACTAGTTTAAGGTCCTTGGCTGCCATATTGAATTTTTAAAAAACTGACTTGAGACACAATTTTCACAATAACTTCAGTTTTAATATTGTTAAAGCAAAAAGCTTCACATTGATAAAAACTAGAAAAACTAAGAAAAGCAATAAGGCTAAGATAAATAGTGATTACCATTAAAAAAATAAGGAAAAAAAAAGAAATTTCAACATATGAATTTCTTGTTTGTTCATAATTTCTAATTTATCAATAATTAAGTTTAAATTACGTCTTCATTGATAATTTTTTTGTATTCCTCACAAAATTCTCATTCAAACCATATATAATATTTCTTACCTGAGAGAATCCATAGCTTCAGAATCTCCAAAACTAATCACATAAGAATTCTTCATTTTACCCCAAAAGTTAATAAATCTCAAGGTGTCTATAAGAAACAGATTCATCCTAATAAAAGATACAAAACAAATCATTTTCAGAAGGTGGATATGCATTTGTCATCATAGCAGGTTACTGTCTGTATCAATGATAAAATGAGTTTCATCTTTTCATTTTATATTTTTTGTGTACACCAGTGATGTTTATATTCTTTATACACACCAGTGATGCTATCTTGTTATATTTATTGTGCCACAGAGATATAATTTATTTGCATATAGCTCATTTGCTAGCAAAACTACTGACTCCACAGCATGAGTATCAAAACATAGGCAAGAATCAGAATTAGATTCTTTGCCTGCATACAATTCCATGTGGTATATAGATAACCATTATGGCCATCACCACACACACGTCATTTGAAATTTTCACATGATACTGTGCCCAGTAAATTTTGTGATTGCTTTATCAACTGCAACCTTTCTATACATCTGATAATCAGTCTTAAAATTTACATTGTACTATTCTATAATTTTTATATATACACAGACATGCATGTGCAAACACACTACTACAAATATAAACATTCTAATAATTTATTAAACCTTTTGAGAATCATTATGTTTATAAAATAAGGTTGCCTCAAATTTGGATCAGAGCTCCAAAATTACATTGTACATAAATCACTTTTGTTATATTTGAATACATATTTATATACTGTATAATAAAGAGCACAAATGATTTAATATTATATAATTTATATACTACACAGACACACCAGTACAAATGCAAACACATTAATAAATTATACCATTTATCAAATAATTTTAAAAAATTTAATATTCAAATAATTAAAAAAATAAAATTGAATACTTACATCCTGATATTCTGATTACATTTTTAGTGGGATGAAGTCCTTGAAATGCGAATCATCGGCGCATATTTAATCCATTTTAGTAATAATGAGTCTGGCCGATAACGAAATTCTGCCTTTGTCTTCTTCATGTAATCTAGTAAATTGACCAGAAAATAAAAAAATTAAATAAACCTATTACTAAAAAAATTCAAATTTTATCTGATTCTAACTTGTGATATGTCATTTTAAAGAGAAATTCAAGCAATAATGAATGTCTGGATTTCTGTTGATATCATGCTTATAGTTTTCATGCAATTTTAAAAAGAAAACAGTCTCAATGAATGAGCTGCCTCTAGTGTCTGAATGCTACAACTGCTCAATCCATTATTAATGAATGAGCTCTAAGTATAGATGGACCACTTATACTTCTAAAAGATTTATTGATGGGAGCATTGTGTTTATTTTGCAGTGTATGTGTGAAGAGTACTTTCCTTTCCACAATATTTCATATGTTAAATTATTGTATTATCAATCTTTACATATATACCAACTAATAAAGTTTAGTGTTGCAAGTAATTACAAATGATAAACTTTCGCTTCCCTGCGATATATAATCTGAACTTGTGCAAGTAATATGCAGATTCAAAAATCAGGTTTCGATAAGATCAAGCTCTAAATTAAAGGCCATCAATAAGTATTAGTTTATCTTAAAAATAAACTTTTATAGCACATATGTGAAAACTAGTTTCCTTCCATAATATTTCATATTGTTTATTAATGTAAAATTTATGATTTTCCTTAATGATCCGGATCAACATTTTTATTATTTTATTTTAAATGTAATCTCTTCCTAGGACTTATATAGCCAATCAAGAATTTATTTATTCACTTTATAATTGTATAATTTAGCACAGTAGTAGGGTGATGGATTCAAAAACTAAAAATTCCATGATAAAAGCCAACCGATGCTGCTTCTAATGCTCAAATGTCACCTGACCTCCCAAACAATTAATCATTCTAGTTTTTTTGTTTGCTTCAGTAATAGTAATTTGAATTTTAATATGTTTCACATCATTATGCCTTTATAAATATATATATTTTAGTCATTATTCATTAACTTATTGAATTCATTATTTTGTCACTTGTACTAACAACATCTATTCATATTGCTTTCTAAAGATATAGGTATATATTAAATATTTTCATTTGTAATCATTAACAGAAATAGTTTGTTGATTCAGTTGTAAAGTGGCTTACTGGTAAGCAACAGTTTTTAGTTCAATTATTGTCTAAGAAATGAATCTTATTCTAAGTATTTACAGAATTTCCAGAAAGAAGTATACTATTAGGTGAATAGCTAAAGAAATAAATCTTATTTTGGGTTTTATGTAAAATTTCCAGAGATAAGCTATTAGGTGAATAGATCTTGGATCCTTAATTAGCCATTGGAGAGTATTGTAAAACCAGCACTACTATTGATGAATGAATTTGACAATTGATTGGAAAGGCTTATAGTAATAAAAGAATTACATAAAAAGTATATTCCTCTTCCACATCAGTTGGATGATGTTATTCTAGAAATTAACCATGACTATAAGTACTCGACATTCATAAAGAGATGATTTACATAATTCAATTACTAATTTGAAAATGAAATTTTTAATAAAAACTGATACAGAAGTTTGGTATATATTAGTTTTACAATAGACTTCTGCTAATTAATAATAGTTTTTAAAAAAATGTTATTAACAAAATCATCAGCATCTCAATAACACTCTATATAAATAAATGAAATATAAAAGGCATCTTGCTTAATATGGTGCAAAAGTTATCTTACAGATAATTGTGAAACTAAGATATTGCTCAATTACTTTCAAATCATCATTAACACTATTCTCGACAAATTTATTCAGATACCCATTTACAAAATTTTGGATTATGTGTAAATGCTTTTACACTATAATCACTATAGTCAATTGCGCTGAGAAGGTAAAAAATACTTTTCAGAGCAAATGTAATTTTCTGCTTTCAAAAGCAAAATTAGATGAATTAGGATGACTACAAAGTATACGTTGTATCATAAAATTCATGGAGTATTTAAGTTATACAAAACAATTGTTTAAGCAAACATGTATTAATTATAAATCTCAACTTGACATTCCATCTGGATGATTGAAACTCACCAAATTTTTCAGCTTGATTAATATGTTTATTAAGTAGTATCTTTGATTGCTAGAAGTTAATGTGGTGCCTTACTTTCAATTTCTAGTAATCAAAAATATTCCTAAACAAATACAAGAATCAAGTTATATAAGTGTTTTTTTTTTTTTTGTTTGGTTATATACCTAATTTTAGTTTTGCAAAGATATTCATTCCACAAGGTTCACTAGTAGAGAACTTTATAACTAACACTGATTACATTACTTTCATAGATTGCTAATTAAATAGCTGTAATAGATCATCCTAGGTTTCACATCTTCATATAACCATTCAGGAATTTTCTTTTAATACTAATGATATCTTTCTTAATTTTGAAGACATCACTATAATTTCATAGACCTGTTAGAAAGCTTTCAGTCAATAACAGTATCTGTTAAATGTCGCAAATCTTCTCTTTGACAATTTGTCATAGATATGAAGATAACATTTTGATCAAAATCTTGGTATTTTTTTATGTTCTTTAAAATAGGTTTATTTAAATAAACTAATTAACAAAAGAAGGAAATGTCTTCTTGCCTTATTTCTCTTACTAAGATAACAATTTTCAATGCTATGTATATAGGCCTTTTAAAGTATGATCCATGATTGAATATTTTGAAATATATACCAAAAAATGTAAATATTTTTTAAAAATATCTGGATTTCTTTTCATCTTCTGTCACTGAATTCTTCTTGATTACATTCACTTATGGGATAAAACTATCTGACGTACAGTTATTTTAGTTAAAGCTTAAATTTTAGCCTTTATTGCTACAGTCTCTCCTTCCTTTATAGCTATGAAATATATATAATAATCTACTTAATGACTTGAATTTTTCTTGTTATTTAACATTAACTTCAACTGTATTAAAAAATTTTAAAAAAATAAGTTTTAGTACAATGTATTATTTTGTAAAAATTCATTTTTAATTAAAGCAGAGAAGATAGAGCTCTGATGAAGACTGCTGGACAGTCAAAACTGTAAGGAAAATAAAGTTTTTAAGAAAATTTGTTGCATTAAAGTGTATATGAAAGAAGAGTTATAAGCAATATATATAAAAATTCATTTTATTGCATATATATTAAAAATTTTATTTCAATCTCTTTTGGACTTATATTTGTAATCTGTATGATCATAAGGAGTGAGAGCCTACAGATGCCTGAAGTGATTGGTGATGACCTTGAATATTATTTTAACAAAGTAATTAAAAATTTTAATATATGTAATGCAATAGTATTCTAATACATTATGTCAGTTTACATTTGACAACTGAAAATGTCTTAAAAAATCATGCTATCACTAAGACTTTGTTTTAATAATCTGAACTATCTCTTTAGCAATTTTGTGATTAAGCTGTGTCTTTTTTGCCCCCTGTTTCTTTTGTAATTCCTTAACGTTGCTAATACATCTATAAAAAATATAATGATACATATAACCCTGAACCTCACTTTTCTAAGTGTTGAGTTGTTTGTAAGCATGTATAATAAATTGGCCTCCAAAGATGAGTAACTAGACAACAGTTTACTATGATATAGCAATAACAATTGGGCACTGATGGTAATTTGTTGTAGCTGTCCAGACACTTGCCACAATTTATACTAACATCTGAATTTCATTGTGGTCGAGAGGTCAGCGACAGCTGCTTTACAAGCAGTTGTCCTGGGTTAGCGGGTTTGCTTCCTGGCTGATGCTATGAGACATGAGAAAGAAAAAAAAAACTAATTAGTTTTTACATCAGCATCTTAAACTACTAAATAAAAGAAATTAATAATTTATGAAATATCTTGTTAATATATGGAAATTATTGCTGCTTAAAAAATTAATGCTATCTAAACTTTAAAAAAAATGCCTTTCAGATGATCTACAAAAGTTCTTCATAAATAAAAACTAGAAGGTATCACTTATGTATTTGATTATATTATTATTATTATTTGGCATCATTTCACAAAAGAAGTAACTTGTTATTCTAAGAATTTAATATTGAATGCCTAAATATATGAACAAATTTCTATTCTATTTAGAGGATAAAAGATATTTGTTAATGATTCTCTTTAAAGACAAGAAGGAAAAAAAATCAAACAGTATTTATTACTTTAGCTACATTTTGAAAAAAGATGGAAGAAATATTGTTTGAAATATTAATAATATTGTTATCTTAAGTAAAATCAAGTCCACTGCAGTAATTTTTATGGATAAAACAACTTTTTAATACTTGTAATAGATTAAAAGCAGTCTGAAAAGTGCTGGTACAATGGTGAAATACAAAAAGTCAATATTTGTAGAAAAGTCTAATTATTTTAATCAAATGATTAGGTGCTCAGGAGATCATGTGACAGATTGACCTTTGACCTTTTAAACCCTTAAATCCACAAATCTATTACTGCACTATTGCATGTCTTTAAAATGTCTCTGCAGTGATGAAAAAGCTCATTTAAAATATTTTTATTTGTGATTATGAATTCTATTTCATTAAGGATGATTACTGAGGGTCTAGAGGAATTAAATAGAGTGATTTTGAAAAATGTCAAAATATATATGAAGAGGTCCCTATAGTGTTGGATTGAAATTGTTTCATTATGACCAATAATTAAATTATTTATTATAATATAACTATTTAAATAGCATTAATATGTGCAATTGTTATAAATTATAAAATAGAAAGGCTTAACATATACATATAGATTTGGGAAGCTTATTAAACAGTGACTTTATTTCATATGATATTATACATTCACACATCTTAAGGACTTGTTAAATTTCCAGAGTTTAAATGTTTTTAGCTGAATGATCACATAATTGATTGTATACCAACTGATGAGTACGGTTTAGTATGAAATACATATATTAGTGATTATTTATCTTTTTGACATGTGTGTGATCAAATGTATCAGCAATATGAGATAGCATGAATGGTTGAGGGTCATGCAAAAGTCTGAGTTCAAACCCCTATATATTACAATATATAAGTGCAGGTATGAGTAAGCCTGTACTATATAAAAAATTCATATTCTGTATAAAAATACTAAAATTGTGATTAATGACATGAAAATTTCCAATGTGTGTGATTTGATGAAATAAACAAACAATGCATAAATATTTGGTTGTTTTTCAGAAATTTGTTTCTTTAAATGCAATTTAATTTTTAAAAACCATTGAAGAGAGAAAGACTTCTAAAAAACACTAAACAAATTTGAAATACAATAAAAGTCATATTCTGACTAAAATAAATTGGATGTAACTAGATTTATTATTGAAAAGATTGTTTTAAAAAAGGCCCTCTTTGGAATTTATATTCAAATTATAATTTTCTTGGTAAATTTATAAAGGAATCCAAATTCAATAGATATTGATGATATATCAGATATAAGTATAATAAATGTAGGGTCATTAAAGGAAATTGGTACAATAAAAGAAATAGATAATTTTGTGGTTTTGAATTAATAAAGACATCACTTTTCTTTACAAGATGGTTTAAAGAATGCAGAATTCCTAATTAATGCAATAATGCACTTATGTAAAAAGAAAAGTTTAAGAAATTAAACATGGCAGTTTATCTATTCTAAACTTTTTATTAAAATTTCACAGAAATTAGAAGCTGGATTTTATTCAAACAGGATAGAAAATAGAATTTAGAATAAAATTGTTTTAAGGATTATAAAATAGCAAGTTTAAATTTCATAGATTATCAAAAACCTTTTAATTCTGCATGGATTTCAGCTATGATATTAATACTTTAAAAAATTGGAGGATATAAAAAAAAGACATACTGAAATTATTAAGAAAATATACCAAAATGATACTTTATCAATAATCATGTACTTGAAAATAATAAAAAATTCAAAATAAAAATAGATGTATGCGGAGATTATTCAATTTTCTCAAATTTTTTCAGCAAGCTTTACGTAATTTTTAGTATAAATGGAAATATATCAGTCTTGAGATAAATGATGGTTATTTGATTCATTTTACATTTGCAGAAAATGAAATAAGAATTTGTGAATTACATTTAGACAGTTCAAATGAGAGGTTTATTTTCTCATGTGTCATAGCATCAGCCGGGAAGCAAACGCGCTGGCACGGGACAACTGCTTGTAAAGCAGCTGTCGCTGACCTCTCAACCACCAATGCTTTAAAGTTCAAATGAAAAGTTTGGGAATAAATTTTTACAAAGCTAAAGTAACGATTAACATATTTATGTTGCCTGAGGATATTATGTTGGAATGGGAAAAAATTTAAAATAGTAACAATTATGTTTTTTTTTTATTCAAGTTAATATCATCTTAAGCAAATAAAATGGATGAAGGGAATAGAAGAATTAAAATAATTTGGAGAACATTTTATAATCTTTATATTATATTTACAAGAAGCATGTCTTTATTAACATGAAAATATGGAAAGAATTTTAAAATGAAATAAAAAGTTAGAAATAATACAGCGGAGTATAGAAAGGCTTATAGTGGAAATAACACAAAGTATATGATTCGAGTCCAGAATGACAGTCAATATATTATGATATAAACATCCATAAAGAGGCCTATTAAGATAGTGGAATAAACTAAGAAAGTTATTAGTTTGTAAAGTAAATGTTTGTGAAAGATTTGTCTAGAATGGTATTGGAGACACTTGTGCTGACAAAGTTGAGTTGACAGTGCTGAAAATGATAAAAAAAAGTATTTACTTTTTATTTTAATCATAAGAATGTCTGCTTTTTCTCTCTCCTTTTTATGTGTATAAACAACTAAGAAATAGTCATTAAATATTCATTAGCAGCCATCTGCTAATTATTATATCCATTGTGACATTAGAAAAGAAAAAAATCAAAGAGAAATAAATACACAAAGTTGCTATACAAACTTTTCTATGTACATTATAAAATGGTTCTTCATTTGACATTTTACAATATTGTCTTATCATCTATAGAAAATATCCTGCCTAACAGTATATTCTATTATCAGCCTTCTCAATTAAAGCAGGTAGTAGTTATTGCTTTAGAGTTTTTGTGATAATCTGTATAAAATACATCGGTTATAATCAATGAGGATTGTCAATTCCTCAACAAGTTTTGTGATAAATGCTTAGCCAGAGCCAGCATTTAAAACATCTCTGTCAGGACCCCTCCCCCAAACCTCTTACCATGGTTTTGTGCTTTGGCACTTCTCAGGTGCTAGGGTAGGTTCAGACACTAGATCTAAAAATACCAACCCAAATCCAGCATTTATCCAGAATTTATCTATTGAGAGGAAAATCTGAAATTTTCAGACACCTACATGTCTTCAATTGGGTCATGTGATCTATGACTCTTATTTTGACATCGGTTATATCTCATAAAAACTACATCCAAGTTCATAATAAAATATTTTTTTGGAACCCTGTTATATACTTCACTTGCTTCATATGTCCAATACAATGAAGACCTTCTTTTGCAATAGTTGATTCAATGTTATGACATCTATCAAGCTGAAGAAGATGTCTATAGATCATATGATGTCATATTTTTAGAATATATAGCATCTTCAAATGAAATTTTCCATTGCCTTTCTGTTATGACAGTAGAAGATCTACATAAAACTAATTTAATTGAAGTACTAGTAATACAATGATGAAATACCTATCTTTTTTTAACTCGCTAAATGCTGTAGCAATGTGTTCATTGCTCATTATTATTCAAGATTATTTATCAAAAAACTCCATCAAGATATTAAAACTGATCCACATCATCGAGATGATAACTATCTAAGCCAGAAGTTGCCAATGATTTTCTGGCTACCTGAGTTTTCAAATAGTAATTACTACAAACTCTTTGGAGATTGTATTTAAACATTTGAGAACATTCTAAAAATTGTCCTTCAAGTAGGCAAGAATAGCTTAGTAATCAATATAACATAAATCTAAAAACCAAGAAGATGCTTATTTGATGAAGATGTTTGGAGTTTGAACTTATTAAAAGCAGTCATGAAGCCATATATAAAATATTTCAAAATTCACTCATAAAACAACATTGTAACTAGGTTTTATTATATATAAATGGACTGGTTTACTATTTTCCCTAATAACTCCTAATCATACAGCACTAAAAAACTTTTTATTTGAATCAAATATCTCTACCAAGTCAATAGGAGTAATTTATAAATTCATCTTTTTGCTCATATTTGCCTAATATCAAACCAAATCAATAACAACAACATATAAATCACACTTATTCACTTTTATTCTTGCATTTGCTTAGAAACGAAAATCCTATCTGTAATGCTTCTTGATTCTCCAAAATCGATCCGAATTTCTGATAACTGTTCATTTATGGCAAGAAGTAATTTATTCACTAAAATTCTTGACAGTCTTTTCTGTTTCCATTATTTTTATAATTTGAAAGAGAAGAAAAATCAAGTGGTACAATTTTATATGCCTATATAATCCTAAAAATCTAATAATTGTGGACTAATATATTAGAGATCATACTTTTATGCACTTTTTTCAAATATCTATCAATATGTGTAATTTTTTCAATTTTTAAAATTATAAAGAACTTTATCTTCGATAAGTTTGTTATCTAATAAAGTAGGTAGAATTTTTATATCATTTTTCAAAATATTTCCTCATCTTATTTAAAATATGATCATTATTATATGAGTACCATTAGCAAATTTAAAGGCATTATAGTATCATTTTTCATTTTCCTGTTATTTTCAATACATTAAAATAAGATCTAAAGTAATCATAATAAGCAAATGACTATTTCTTTTGTGATTTTAATGTACTAATCATCAGTTAATGAACTTTTGTCTTTAAATCTCTATATTACTTATAAAATTTCACAGGAACTTTTATATCTCCCTTTTAATCAGATGTTTTTTAATGAATCCCATCCATAAAACACTCATTAAAAGAGTTCCATGCAATAAATATGCTTGCAAATCCAAATTGGCAATTTTAATAATAGTTATTATAATTTATCATTAAAATATCATATGATCATTATTTTATATGCTTACACATGCTGTTAACAAGAGTACCAAACTGTCCACACAGTAGTACCACCAATTGCATGCCTTTGTAATTAATGGATGCTGGAAGCTTTGTGCATAAAATCCCTATCTAGTGCCAACTCATCCAACATCCTCAGACTAGTTTCTAGCTTGTGGCTTTCATCTCTGAGGAGCCTTGAATTGAGAACACTGCACTTAGATTTTAGGATCTAATGCAACCCCCCCAACAGCTAACTTTCTATTTGCACAAACCTTCATGCATCCATTGATTACAAAGTCTTGCATTTGGTGGCACTATTGTATGGAGAGTTGGGTACTCTTATTAACAGCATCTGTAATCATACGAAATCGAGATCATGTGAGGTTTTGGTGGTTTTATATCTATCCTGCCCATAGGATAATGATGATTGTGGTTTTTGAAAAACCAAAAACACCAAAATGTATAGATGCTGAACTGAGTTCAGATCTATATGATTATACAAGCAAATGGGCTTGGGTTGAAAATATTATGGTGTTTTCATCTCAGTCTCCTAATTTATAGTTATCCAAATAAATAAAAGGTAGCTGCTGAAGGATTGCATTAAATTCTAAGATCTAGCTGCAGTGCTCTCAATCCAAGGCTCCTTACTGATGAAAACCACAACCTAGGAACTAGTCTGGGGATGTTGGATGAATAGACACTAGATGCACAAACCTTTCTGCATCCATTGATTACAAAGGCTTGTATTTGGTGGCACTACTGTATGGAGAGTTTGCTACTCTTATTGTAATTTATTATAAGTACTAGATGTTTTACAAAATAAACATCAAATTTTTTTGTCAATTTGTTTGGAATAAGTATTTTTTTAAAAGCAATCAATCTTTGAGTATTTAATCTATGTGTTAGTCTGCATTTGCTCTTATAAATGTTCATGTAATATTGATTTCTTGGACATTTTATTAGTTTATTCCATTAGATAATACTATTTTAAGCATAAACATATCCAAGTGATTTTTCTGTCTAAGCAAAATATTTGTAATAATCATCCCATATGTTATGAAAAAATTCAATAACAGCATAGCATTTATGAATTCGCAGAAATACTATCATTCAATGTTCACTATAACTTTGGATCTATGCCAGAATGCTTGTGCATAAAATCCCCATCTAATGCCTACTCATCCAATGTCCCCAGACTAGTTTCTGGATTTTGGCCTCCGTCAGTGAAGAGCCTTGGATCTGAGAGCACTACACTTAGATCTTAGGATCTAATGCAATCCTCCAGTAACCACCTTTTATCTCCACTTAACTGCAAAACTATGAGTCTTAAATTTAAAAACACTATAATATTTTTAATCCAAGCTCATTAGCTTATAAAGTCATATAGGTCTGAACTCAATTCAGTACCCATACATTTTGGTGACTTTGGTTCTTTAATAACCATAGTCACCACTGTCCTATTAGGCAGGATTGGTTTTAAGCCAATAAACATCACATGATCACCATTTCCTATGCTTGTTTTAATTACTATGTATAAATAATTATTATATGTAATTATAAAACAGCATTTAAGATATAAATAATATACCCAAGACTTATGTCAAAATATTTAAGAGATTTATTTTTTTATTCTTTTGATTAGATTTACATATTTTTAATTTTAATAATTGCATAAAGTAATTAACTGCATAGGATACAATCCCTAGCATACTATTTTTAATATATGTGTTGTTCAAGAGTTTTCATTTCTTTCTCATGAATAGAATCCTGCATTTTTAATTCGAATTTTAAGTCACCATGTTAATGTATGTAGGAACTTACATTAATTTCCAGCTGATGGGATCCTTTTTTCAGAATGAAATATTATGTAAAGATGAAATTATCGGTTTTTCTATGCATTGATAACTTGTGCATAGTTTGATTAAAGCATATTTTGATGTGTGTCTTGGATGTATTATTTATATATAGTAATTAGTTTCATGGAATTCGGTTCCTGGTGTATTATTTCTAAATTGTATTTTTTTAAATTTATGCATTTTTTCAAAAGTTTTATTGGCATTATTTTTTATTTTCTTGATTAGATTCATGCATTTCTAATTTTAATAACTATGTGTAGCAATTACTTTCGTGGTATATAGTCTCTGGCATACATTATTTATGTTAATATGTTTTTTTCAACTTATTTTTATTTTGATGAGAGTCATTCATATTAAAAGTCACTATGTTAGTATATGGGGTAATTGACATATCTGATGAGGTCTGTTGGTTGGTGTTCTCCTTGCATTGATATGGGTGACGGCTATTTATTTACATGCAGGGGATTTCATTAATTGAAATATTATATATACTTTAATACATTTATGATATTTATTTTTACATAGAATAAAAATTAACAGTTAGTTCTCACTTTTCTCAGATATATCATTAATCGAGCTTTTTATAATTTATTAACTATCTTCTAAGCAAAATATAGTGACCATTAATCATTCATAATTGCTAGATTTTACATTCTTAACTAACATGAATTAAGGTTTATTTAAATAGCATTTTTTAATATAATCTTGAATGCTTACATATTAGAAATATGATAATGTAATAGCATAAATAAATTATTATACATATACATTTGAAAATAAAATTAAAGGAGAAATTGATAACTACTTACATATTAACAAGCATAAATACCTTGAAGATCATGTTTTAGTTTATTCTTAATCCAAAGATTAGACTACTAAGATTCACTGTAGTTGACTCTTAAAAAGATTAAATTTAATTGATAAATTATCGGGAGAGAAAACAGAACACTAAATAAGCTGACTTGCATTAAAGAATAACTTTAATGCTAACTTTTTTTTTTACATAAAAAAACTTACTGTAGTTGATTTTTAAAAAAGTTATAAAGTAATTGCTAAGTGAAAAGGAAAAATAAATCACTATATAAATTGAATTGCATTTTAAATATATAAAAAAAAAGTGAAGACAAAAAAATTTAAAAAAAAATGTTTTATTCACGTAAGTATCCTATAAAGTAAAAAAATAAATTTCTTTCAGTTTTCACAATATTCTTGATGATATATAACCAAAAACATGTGTGGCTGGAAAAAAAATTATTTTTTAGTTTTTTAAATAAGTTTAGATACAATTTAATACTGCTAAATGGCAGTACCTAGCTGAAATTAGAAAGTTGTGGTGAATTTCTCGGTCACAAAAAAAACCGTAAGTTAAATAGAAGTGTATAAAAATTAATTGGTAAAATTTTGTTGTTTTGAATATTATGATATAAATACTATTTAATGAAATTCTAAAATTAATAATTATAGTATTATTATTATTTGAATATATTTAATAAATTTAAAGAAAAAAAACTAATTAGTAAATATTGTTTTAGTACTAGTTGATAAAGAAGTTTTGTATTATTAAAAATAAATTTAATGTACAGAATATATATTTACTCACAATAGTTACAATGTGGATTTATAACATAAATGCTACAAGTGGTATTTCCTACTGCACCTTAAAAAAATAATATTTGTACAAAAAAGAATATAACCATAAAATTGCAAAAATGGAGAAATAAATTATTTTTGTTTAGAATAACTTCTAACTGTAATCGGAAAATGATTTCTTACAATCAGTTATTATAATGAAATAAATTTGCTTTTTATTATTATAAGCATTATTTACAATAAGTATTATATAAACAACACATTTATTTTATATAGTGCGATGTTTTTTTATAAACTTTAATACCAATAAGCCAAAGAAAGACAAAAGTAGCTTAATTTGGAAAAATTGGAGGAAATTAACTTATGTTTAGACTACAAGCAGTATGAGATGTATCTAAACCTGAAGAAAGGGGCATAAAACGTATACTATGCAAACTAAATTCAAACTAATTTTATTTTTGTAAAATGCAGACATATGTAGGAATGTAATAAGAAGGACATCTTTTCAATTTTTAAAATTCTATGAAATTAAGACATGAAATTTATAGTGGTATTATCAGTTGAAGCCATTGCAAGTTAAAACTAATTTTTCTCAAAACTATATTGGTTTTTAGATGTAAACTATATGAAAGCAGCCAACACTAAGAAATTTCAAACTGTTAACAAAGCAACTTTATTTATGTATATTCAGAATTATAAATATAATTAATATGTCAATTTTCTACAACACGTGATTTAAGATGTAGGCTTGTAAAGAGTAGATAAGGTAGTATTGGTAAATTATTATGTTTATTTATTTCAAAAATATCCATAATTCTGGGGGGGGGGGGCTCAGGAATTGAGTTTACTAAACTAATGGTATTCTGTCTATATTTTTAAAAATGGTGCTAACTTCACATTAGCTAATTAAGTTTTTTTTTTAAAAAAAAAGTTATTTCTAGAAATGTTTTTCTTTTCAAAAGGTAAATGAAACACAGTAGTTATGTAAATTAGCAATATTAATTTCAAATATTTACTTAAATACATTGCAAGAACCTGGTATTTTAAGTCTAATGCTTGTATATCCTAGTACTTCACTGTTAAAAGCCAAAGCTAGAAACCGATCTGAGAATAAGGATATTCTGAAAAGCTTGTTAAGAGCTATTGGCATGCTCATTGCATAATATTGTTTAAATACATTTTAGGAATGTGTGTACATATAAATGTACGTAGTTAATATGTTGTTGTTTTTTTAATGTATGTATTCAGTATTAAATTTAAAATGTTATGTAACTCTTAAAGTTTGCGAAAATAATAAATTTTGTTTAGATAACAAGATGCTGAATCAAACATAGGAACTGGATTAATGATATTGCATTTATTTATAAAAAGTTCTACATTTTGATTAGTTTTATTTATTTTTTATTGAAATGCTCTTTTTTAAAAGGAATATTTTTGCATACAAAAATTAATGAACAATTGTCATGGTGAAATTTTTCACATATTAAAAATCTATTTTGATAGCTTTGTAATAGTTTTATTTATATTATTTACATTTTTTGAATGTGCATAAGACTTTCACTTCCTCTTTTTCTTATAAAAGTAGATCATTTGAGTATAAAATATATTACTCTTTATAGTTTTATATACTTTTATGTGTCTGAATGAAACTAAACTTATTTATAAAGTTAATTCACATTTAATTACCAAAATTAAGACATTGTATATCAGTCTTTTTTCTTTAAATGTAAAATATTAATTTAAAGCAAAGGACATGATCTTAAAAGATTTATATTTTATAAAAAAAATAACTTTAAATTTATTTGATGAGTAATATACCAAAAACCAAAAAAATGTTTTTTCTTCAACCACAGTTTTAGTTGTGATATATAACTTGAAATAAAACTACAGGGTATCTATAAATTAATTCAGTCACTAGTTTTAGTAACTGAATTAATTTATGGACTCTCCTATACTTTTATTTCAAGTCAGGAGGGTGCCACCCATATGTACAAAGTGTGTGACGCACGTAGGTGCTAGGATAGTAAAGGTATCAAAGATTCCAGGTGAAGCAGAAATAAATTATATTTTTATTTAAATGTTACTTATATTTTATAGATTTGTCTTAAAAAAATTATTTATAATCGCTTATTTATTATATTCTTTAAGATTTTACATAAACTTGAACTTATTTGAGGTTACTGTTTTCAGAATGATGTGTATTTAAATCTTGTTCAAACTCACATATGCTCTAAACATATATAAGAAAATCTTCCACAGTTCTTAACTTTACATTGTGCTGTTACGGTATACATATTATATGTATCACTAATCCAAATCATATCCATTGTACATTTTTATAATTGGACATAAGACAGTAAAGTGCGATGTATCATAAATAACATAATAATAAAAAGAAGAAGTAAATTTAAATTTGAACTAAGAATACATTTAATGTAATATATTTCTTATTTTTTATTTTGTTAAACTGGTCATGAAAAAATTAGATTTTTATGCTATTAGATATTTCGTGAAAGAAATTAATATACATACATTAATAGTTTAAAATTTTCTTTTAATTATAATTTTTATTTAAGCTAGTAAATTTATACTTACTGGTCCTTTTTTATAAAGTGATTTTTTATGGGTGGGGGGTGCCAACTAAAGTTTTGCACACAGGCGACAAACACTACTGATATGTTTGTCCCTCTTTCAAGTTATATATAACAATCAAAATTATATTAGTGATTGAATTAATTAATTTATGGATGCACACTTTTTATTATTTCATGTTACATATAACAGCTAAAATTGTGGTTGAAGAACAAAATTATTTTTTGATTTTTAAGATATTATTCATCAAATTACATAATCGTAATTTTTATAAAAATATTTTATATATATTATTTTTTAATATTTAAATTTAAAAATTGAGAATCTAAATGTTGCTATATTTTTTCATGTTTGAAATAAAATTCACACGCATTAAAAATTGTTTACAAGATTTTTGTGTTTATGAAGACAAGGTTTTCAAACAAGCAAATTTTTAAAAACCAGAGAAATTAAGATTTCAACCTTCATTTATTTTTATTTTTATTTTAATTAACTGTAAAAGCTTTTTAGTGAATTAATCATGAAATGCAATGAAAGTATATATTTTAAAAAAAAACAGATGGCCATCTGATTTCAATATCATTTGATATTCTTCTCCAATAGTGTTAAGTATATATAACCCTGAAATATTGCATTATCATTGAAACCTAATACATGCATAAAATTTGAAGAAAATCCATTCAATAGAAGTATGTTAACAATCGATTACAAGATTTGAACCAAATAAACAGAATTTCTAGATTAACTAAGCACATTCAAAAATAAATGTCCCTTTTAACAAAAAAATAGAAGTATTAAATTCAAAACCAGAGTAATTCTTGTACTTGTATGGGTGCACTTATTTTCTAGCTTCAATAAAAATTATTTTGATGTGATTATTACTATAGGGGGAGAAAAAATTAAAAAATGTATGGAGTGTTTTTTTATTTTAAAGTTACTGCTTTGCACGGCTTAGTGCAATGATGGAGAGGTCAAATTCATGGATTATGGTCCTCTATCACTTCCAGCACTTGAACCCTATATGAATCCCCAAATATGAAATCATTTGATTGTTTTTATTTTAAACTTACTTTGAAAAATAAAGAAGTCATTTATATTATAAATGAAACAATGCTTAGTTTTTTTTTTGTTTTTTTTAATGGATTCTACTAGATAACGAAAGAAAAACAGTTAATTTATTTTTAAAATAATGAATTTAGAACTTTGTAATCCTATTTACAGTAATTTTATAAAAAATAACAGATTGATTACTGAAATTAGTTGATGAAAACTAAAAAATAGTCTATAAAATAAATTCAGTAAAGAAAGAGAATATTCATTATAAATAGAAGAAAACCAGCAAATTTTTTGTAAATAAGGAGTATTATTATGGTTTTTTTTTATTAATTTGTTTAATTCAAAGTTTGTGTGCTTTTAATATCTGTTGATTTATACAGTTCAGGTTTATGTAGTTTAATACTTTAATATTTTTTTTCTACTGTCTGACTTAGAATTAAAGAAAATTCACTACATACAAAAAGAAAATAAAAATCACAACTAATCACAAAAGTTATTAAATACGATAACATAATAATACTAGGAAAGTCAACATTGAGATGGGTGTAAGACAGGGTGACTCCATATCTCCAACAAAACTTTTTACAGCAATGCTGCAAGAAGTATTTTGGGGATTAAAATGGGAAGCTAAAAGAGTGAAAGTAAATGGAGATTATTTAAGTTATTTAGATTTTGCAGATGATGTAGTTGTTTTTGCAAATAATGCTTTAGAGCTGCAGCAAATGTTGCAGGAGTTATCAGATGAAAGTAGGACTAAAGATAAATGTTAAAAAGACTAAAGTAATGTTTAATGGATTTTCTCAAAATATGTAAATAAAGATTGATTATGATGAGTTAGAAGAAGTTAACAGTTACAAATACCTTGGTCAGATTATTAATACAGATGAAAACATAATGGATGAAATTAATCACAGAATTAAACTTGGTTGGAGTGCTTTTGGTAGAAATAACTTGATACTAAAAGGAAATATGCCTATGTGTTTGAAAAGGAGGGTTTTTAATAAATGGGTTTTACCAGTATTTACTTATGGATCTCAGACTTGGATACTTATTAGAAGATCAATACAGAGACTTCAGACCACTCAAAGAAATATGGAAAAATGCATGTTGGGTGTAACAAGAAGAGATCAAAAACGTAATATATGGATAAGAGAACAAACAGGTGTTACTAACCTCGTTGAAAAAATTAAAAGACTGAAGTGAAGTTGGGCTGGATATATTGCTATAGAAGAGATGATAATAGATGGACAACTGAAATCTTAAACTGGATTCCAAGAGATTGCAAAAGACCCAGAAAGAGACCACATGTGAGATGGATGGATGAAACAAGAAAGTGTGCAGGGGTGATGTAGAGAAGAGAAGCTAAAGATCGAAGAAAATGGATTGAACTTGGAGAGACCTTCATCCTGCAGTGGATTAATAATGCTTGATGATGACGATGATGATGATAATAGCATAAAACTTATATAATTACAAAAATTATTCATAGGAGTAATTTTTGAACTTTTATTGTGTAACTGTAGATTATAAGTAGTAAAATAATGATAAGAACATCATATATGCTAATCTTTCAAAATTAGAATATAAGTTAAAATAATTCATAATTATCAATTTACAAATTAATTTATAAATATCATCAAAAATGGAAATAATGAATTCCAATATATTAATTATTTCATATAAATTACAAAAAAAAATCACATATAACAGCTAATACAAATATATATTAATTATACATAAAAAGCCTTTTCTTGTTTAACTGTTTAATATTTTTTTGTTGTTGTTGTAAATTTATAAATATGTAGTGAGTTAATAAAGATGCCTATTTAAGAACATTATTTTTTTGATCTTATTTAGTGTTAAACTGCATGATAGAGAAGAAACTTTCTTTCTTTTTTTGTATTATACTTTACTGCTTTTTAATTACTAACTGTAGACTACTAAACATCACATGATTACCATTTCTTATGCTAGCACATAACTGTTATTAACACAAGCAAAACTTTCCATACAGTAGTGCTACTCAATGCCAACCAGAGTAATCAATGGATGCCAGAAGGCTTGTGCATAAAATCCCCATCTAGTGCCTACTCATCCAACATCCCCAAACTAGTCTCTGGCTTGGACCTTCATCCTAAGGTCTAGGTGCAGTGCTCTCAGATCCAAAGTTCCTCACTCACGAAGGCCACAAGCCAGAAACTAGTCTGGGGATATTGGATGAGTAGACACTAGATGGGGATTTTATGCACAAGTCTTCTGGCATCCTTTGATTACTCTGGTTGGCACTGAGTGACATTACTGTATGGAGAGTTTTGCCTGTGTTAATAACTGTAAATTAAAGAGATCATAAAAATACATAAGTGATATAAATAATTAGTAGTATCAACTTGTAATTATCCAAATTTTTGTCAAATTATAAAACTGTTTGCTAGGAGCACAATTCTAAAATATGAAATTTTATTTTAAGACATTTAATCATAAGTTTTAACTTATTTGCAGTAATTTTTAAAAAGTAACAATATTTGCAAAAAGGCTTTATAGCTAGGATATATAATTTTTTCAGATATCTAAACTCCTAAATAATTTTGAGGGGGGGGTCTAATAGTCAACCTTTGCTAGTCATCTAGCTTGCTATTCATAGTTGGAGATTATTCAATTCTATATTGACATCTTTTTTTTGAAACAAATTGGTTACAAGTATCTAAATAAAAAAATTCAACATGGGTCTTTCTATATTTATTATAAAAAGATAGCTGGATTTACCCATCTTTTCTTTAACAGTCTGAAAGTGGCAAAAGCTATATTAACATTTGCTATCTGAATTTATATTATTTTAACAAGTAATATATGGATAAAACTTGAACTATTCAGTAATTTTCCTTTTTTAAAAAAAATCAATCTGTAATTAAAAATTGGCCGTTTTTTTTTTTTTCACTTCAGTAATGAATTTTGAAAAAATTCTAATAGAAAAGTGAAAACTAATTATCATGCATAATAGAATATATAATTTTTCAGCTAATTTATTGTAAATCTCATTTGTGAATTTATGATCAACTTTTAGAATGTAATTGTTTTTCAGTTTTTTTAATTTACAAAGAAATATGAAATCTATTTGTAAATATCTTTAAGAAACTGTGTGTGTGTGATGCTAGTAATTTAATTAATGCCTGGCTTTTTATTTTCATTTAACTCTACAGGTATATAATTTTATTAGTTCAAGAAATCAAGTTACTCAAAAATAATCATATTGAATTAATAATGCTGTGAATGCTTTTGAAAACTAATTTAAATGATTATAATTTGGCTTTAATTTGTTTCACTTTGATTTACAAATTTAACCTTTTTTAAATTATGACATAGCTATTCATTTTGAATAACATTTGTTTATTTCTTTTTTTTACTATAATTGCAAATAGTAAAATCGTAACGTTTAGAATTATTTTTTTTTAGGTATCTTTGATTTCACTCTGCAATTTAATGCTAAAGTTCATTTCAGAACAATTTGACAAAAAGTATAAGAAAAGGCTTTAACAATGGATCATAACATTAATTCAACACTTCTCCCAGAATTGGCTAAACAAAAATCATTTTACTGGTAGGATTTTATTAACTTATAGAATCTATTACAAAAGGTTTCTTCCAGGTCTTCTGTTCAGTTGTTTTACATAGAAGCTAGATTTTAGTTTGACAAATTAATAAGTCCATGAAACAAAACAAAAAAAACTTTAAACATCAAATCAAATATCGAAGATCTTTAGATCAAATTAATAAAATCTATAATGTGCAATAAGAAAGGATGGAAGCCTTCATATTAACTATTAAATTATACATATAAGTATAAAATATATATATATGTTAAAATAGAGTATAAAATTTATAGCTTAAATGTTTAAAATAAAATAAAATTTCTCATTCTTTACTCTTAAATATAATATTTAAAACAGCTTCTATTTGAAAGCTTTTATCTTGATAAACTTTTTTGTCAAGAGTTCTAAATGTAAATTTTCCAATTTGTTGGTCTTAATAGTTTTTAAAAAGTATATATTATTTCATAAAATTGATGAATAATATATTTGTCCTGATAGTTTTTATATAAAATAACTTTTATTAATGTGTATAAATAATTATTAATGAGTATAAAAACTAATCTATAGAATAATAATTTTAAAAATAATAATGATAATTTGGCTGCATGAATAGAAAGAAAATAAAGAGAAATGTTGTTATTTAAATCAATTTAGTACTTTATCTGAAAGTTAAACATTCTCAAGAGTTTTGTGAAAAAAGAAAACAGCTGTTTTCAAGCGATAAACATCAGAATTTCTCCACAGTGTGGATTTTACATGGAAAATTTATTTAAAAACTTCTCACATCTGTATCTACTGCATCTTTAAAAAAAATCAAATACTATGTTTAGGTGTAGAACCCAATTTTGCTGAATTTTAAAAATTGTCTTGATTTTATAATAATTTACACCTCATCATTTTCTATTATTGCTAATCTAATGTAGGGTTGTTTCTTCAAATTTGATCTAGTTTTTCCAATCTCTAGCTTCTCCACATTATACCAGCAATCTTCCTTATTTCATCCATCCATCTCACTTGTGGTCTCTTTCTAAAGCTTTTATAATCTCTTGGGATCCAGTTTTAAGAGTTCAGCTGTTCATCTAGTACCATCTCTTCTAGCAATATGTCTAGCTCAGCTCCAATACATATTTTAATTTTTTTCAGTGATGTTAGTAAAACTTAATTGTTCTCTGTAATTCTTAAAATACGTCTCTCCATGCTGCATTGATGGGTATGAAGTCTGTATTGCTCCTTTGTTAAATATCCATAAGTAATAGCTGGTAAATCTTGTTTGCCAATCATATTTGCATATTTCCTTTTAATATAAGATTATTGCTACCAAAAGCTCTCTTTCCAAGTTTTATTCCATGATTAGTTTCATCCATTATGTTTTCATCTGGTATTTATAGTTGTTAACTTCTAATTCATCATTATCAGTCTTTATTTTCAACCGATAACTCTTGCAACATTTCCTGAAGCTTGAACGCATTCTTTGCAAAAACAGCCATGCCATCTGCAAAATCTAGATGACTTAAATAATCTCCATTTACTTTTATTTCCTTGGCTTCCCATTTTAATCCACAAAATACTTCCTTTAAAATTGCTGGAAATAGTTTTGGACATATGGATTCACCCTGTCATACACCCTTTTCAATATTAATCTTAATATAATTATATAATCTAATCAATGCTGTTGGATTTTGATAAATATTCTTCAGATTATTTGGGTCTATATTGGTACACTGCTTTAATCATTGTAGCCTTTTCATATTCAAAGCATAATGGCAAATCATATTCATTGGTCTTTTCTATAACTTTGCTCATCCACTATGTTAAAACCACTTCTAAATCCAGCTTGCTCTTTTGGTTGGTTGAAATTCGAAGTTCACTATAGACAAATTTTAATTATCTTGATACAAATTTTGTATAGAATTGATAAAAGATTGATAGATCTGTACATTTTAATATCTTCTTTATAACCTTTCCTAAATATTAATATTAATATTGCATTCTTCCAATCACCACTTATATCTTTACCATTTAGATATGTGGTATATAACTTTGCCAATCATTTTTCTATTTCTTCACTTGCTCTTTTAAGATATTGATCATAATTCCATCATTTCCTAGAACTGGCCCTCTTTTTATAGATTTAATTGCATTTTGTACATCTTCGTTTAAAATGCTGGGAAATTCAGACGTAATAATTATAAAGGATTCTTTGTTTTTTTTTGTTCTTCATTACTATGTAATTTTTTATAGAATTCTTTTACCCATTTCATAATGTCATCTCTCTTTTTTGCTAATAATTTCTTCTTATTGCAGAAATAAATTTCCTGCCAATACCACAATTTTATTTTACACTTTTAAGACTTTCTTTTTTTTCTGTTCTGTAAATTTCTTTGCTAATTCATAATTAAATTTTCTTATATCATTATTAATTCTTTTTTGCACTATTTTACAAAACTTTAGATATTCAATTTTTCTTAATGGATTATTTTTATATTCTTTTCTTCATACAAGAGGTACCCAAAAATAACCAGAATCGTTCTCTGGTTTGAGTGCCTGATGTGATATTGTTGGAATCACTTCTGCATCAATATGCTAAATGACATTATGATGTGAAATTGTGGTACTCAGGTAGCACATTTTTTTTTGTAAATTGTGTTTCATATATTTGGTGATTTTTATAATGACTGAAAAGTTTGAAACTATGTGAAATTCTGTTTTCATTTACAGAAAATGACAGGCAAAACAGTTGTAATGCTTAAAACAGATTCCAAGCAAGCTGATTTCGTAATAATACAAGTTTTATGAGTGGTTTAATTGAAATGTTAAATTTCGCCATATGCCTATAAAATGTGGCAAATGAAGTTGTGTTTTTTTTACTCAAATGGAATTTTTCTCTTGTATTTAGTTTGTAATGATCAGGCATTTTATTTGCAAGTTCTGAAACATTTACATGATGTGGTAAAATGTAAACATCTCATTTTGTGGCAAAGAGAAGGGTGTAAGTTTCACCCCGACAAAGTGTCCTCTCAAAGCCTTGAGTGTGAAATACTTAATTAAATTCAGCATGACCCAGCTTATCTATCAGCCATATTTGCTTAATCTTACTTCATGCAATTTTTTTAAATCTCTCAAATGAAAAAACATCTTTTTGTTGTTGTTTTGTGGATTTAGAAATGGTGGTGGAAAACACCATGGGCATTAAAATGCATCATTTTGCAAGTGTTTCTGGTCTACTTTCAAAAATGAAAAACACATTTAGACCAGTGCATTGCATCGAATGGATAATAATTTGAAAGTTATTAAATTGATAACACATTATTAAATTTCAGTTACTTTTGGGTACCCGCTCATACATTGCCTAGGTCTCAAAAGAAAATTTACGGGCAAATTTCTGCTATTTAGTACCAATTATCTTTGTTGCAGTTCTTAATAGTGTATCAGTTATGCTCCTATAGATTTCATTAAAATCTGTACCCTTTTTAAATTCTGTTAATATTTTAATTAAAACGATCTGCAAATGCTAATTTAAATTCTTTTGAATGTTTCTGAAATCGATGATCACTACTTATGTTGAGTCTATTAAGAATATTACATTATTAAATATATATTTTCTGTTAATCAAAATATAATTCCAAATTTTCTATACCTTTTGAATGCTTCCATGTCCATTTTCTTTTATTATTTTCCTCAAAAAAAAAATTTTTTTTAATATATAGCTTTTTTTTCTCTATGAATTCTATAAGTCTGTGTCATCTCTTATTTTTCTCATCATAACTAAATTTTTCCACAGCACTTTCATCATCTAATGTCTCCTTAAAAGAAAATAAATACACACATTGATTTCAAATATAAATATCTATAGATTACCATTAATTCAACTCTATATAATTTGGATTTTATTTTTCAGACAAAATTACAAAGGAGAAGGATTAAATTTTCATGATCTTCTGACTTTATTATTCTAATAAAAGCTCCAATTTCCTTAAATATTTCATATTTAATTTAATACCGTATTTTAAAATAATAAGCCTACCTGAAGTATCATGTTTTTATTTGTCTTTCAATTTTATTTTTTTATAAGTTATTGGGGGGGATTGGGGACTTATCTTTAAATCAGCTGACATGAAGTTTGCAAGCAGTTTTAAAAGTAGATTTTTGTCAAGAAAAAAAAATAGTTAAAGAATTAATTAGTAAATTTATATTTTTCTTTTGTTACATAAAAAATAATTAAATATATCATACTAAAATTAAGATGCATTGACAAACTATTTTCAATGATGATGAAATAATTGTGTACTTATAGTACCACTTTTACCTAATTAAGACAAACTTTCTGAACAGAGAACTTAACTTACATATATATACTGTGTAAATTAATTATACATTTTGCATTCAATATTTAAGTTTCTGATAGTAAGTCAGTACTTTAAAGGTGTAGGAAGTTTATAATGAGGAAATGGGTAAGAATTGTTTGTTGAATTAATCTGGGAAGACTCAAGAACCAATAGAATCGGTTAATGCTATTGTCTCTGTATCTATATAAATGTTATTAGATGTTATACCAATAATCATTTTACATATGTGTTACTAATTAATTAAATGTGCATATATTCGGTGATATATATTGAATATATCTGCTTTTAAGTCATTTGTGCATAAGTTTACATATATATTTTTATCAATTTAATTTTTTTTTTTAATTCATAAATGCATTCTGTATATTAAAATGATTAATTTTAATATTAAATATATACAGGGTCTTCACTTTTCATGATAAATTGGTTCCAGAAAAATAGCATGAACAAATGTACTATTAACAAGGACCAAATTTCCATAGGAGTAATGTTTATAACATTTAAATAGAACTGAAATGCTGTAAAATTGTAGTCTTTATATGTAGTCTTTGTTGATCCATTGCAGAAGTTTTTCCAAATTCAATCTGGCTTCTCTAAACTGCAACCTTCTTCTCCGCATCCTTCTAACAAAGTTCCTTATTTCATCTATCCATCTCACCAAGGATATTTTTCTAAGTCTTTTATAATTTCTTCAAATTTAATTCATACATTTATTGTCATATAATAATATAGCCAGCTTACTTTCATTTTAGTCTCTTAATTCTTTCACTGGTGTTAATAATACCCATTTGTTCTCTCACAAACATGTTTTGCTTTTGATCTCTTGTAGTTATTCTTCACCATGCAACTCTCAATATTTGGCAGGTGGTTTTAAGTTTCTGTATTTCTCTTCTGTCAGTTGTCCAAGTCTCAGATCCGTGAATAAGAATGGGTGAAACACATCTTAAAAACATTTAGCTGAGAGGTCAGTGCAGCCGTCTTGCAAGCAAGCAGTTGGTTCAGATGGTTGTTGCGCGTTCACCTCCCAGCCGACGCTATGACATATGGAAAATAAAAAAAAATTTCAATCACATATGCATTTCTTTTTTAATATTATTTCTGCCAAAAACACTCCATTTTGTTTTACGTACGAGAAGTATATGAATATTAATATATATACGTATTTAAAATAAATACAGGCATGGGCTTTAAATGATTAAAAAAAAGATTGCATACACAACCAGGCAAAATTATGTGTTTTAAAAAATACTTCAAAAAATAAATCTTTTTTTTCTTTTTAGAAATTTAATGGATAATTTTCAACCTATCCCTTCAAAATTAAAAAAAAAATTTTGGAGTGCAATTACTTTCAGCAATCAAATTTAATTCATTTGTATAATTTTTTGTTGTATTTTTTATATACATTAATGTTTATCTTTGAATATTTCATTTTTAAATGTAGCCACTGTTCACAATTTTTTATATAAGATCTCAGCTACTCTAATATTAATAATTTTTATTAGTCATTCAGTGTTTTAGAGATCATCCACATAATAATATTTTTGTAGTGTAATTTTCACTACACCGTTCTCACATAAGGTAGAGGTACTGTTTTCTATCTGTTCTTATCAATTAAACTGTAATAATTGGCTATCTATATATACTGAACAATGATAAAGATATAATAGATTGTCATCTGGGCCAACTGATGAGTGCTGGTCCGAGCATGAAATATGCATCTTGGGGATCATACATTTTTTTCACGTCTTTGGTCATATGTTTAAGATTACATCTCTCCACAAGGTGTTAAAAGTGGATAGAAACCAGTCCCTACCTTGCGTGAGAATGGTATAGTAAAAATTACACTACTGGAATATTATTACTCGGTAATATTGCATTTTTAAATATCTACATTTTCTTTGTTTTTCATAACAGCTAATAACATTTGTCTAAATCGCATGTTGTTATTAAATCAGTAATAATTGAAAAGTTGTTATTCTTTCACATGCGCTACAGTTGTTTCTTAGACAGCCAATCAGATTTTTAAACAGCTGTCTTTAAGAACAGCTAATATAATATTTAACCTTTAAATAGAGCAGTTTCTTTTCTAATTATAAAAAATGATAATACGAAAATGGCTTCCATATTATAATTCTCACTTCTTTTTTTTTAAATGAAATTGTACATTACAAATAGTTTTGTTTACAAATTTCCTGTCAAGGAAATTTGTTTCATGAAACTAAAAATAATTCATCGTATTGTTATACAATTACTTAGTTATAAGAAATTATATTGAATGAAGAAATGATCATTGGTGACTTCTCTGCATATGAAATACTTTTTATATACTTAAAATTTATTTTTACATCTTGTATTGTATCTTTATAGCCACAAAACTTTTAAGTGCATAATAAAATAAATATTTCTTATTCATATATCTACACTTTCACATAAATTAGATTGTTTTTAGTTACTTGAACATTTCACATAAAATATTAATCATTGCCATCAAGAGGTCAGGACAGCTGTTTTGCAAGCAGTTGTCCCGGGTTAGTGGGTTCGCTTCCCGGATGATGCTATGACACATGAGAAAATATATATATATTAATCATTGTGAGATTGAGTCCAAAATAAATTAAATATTTACAATCATAACTATAAGGAATATTGAGGATCTTGGGTATGTAATTGCTAAAAGGGCCTTTGGCTAAGTTTTTTTTTTTTTAATATATGATATAAAATAATTTAAATTGCTAAAATATGTAAACCATTCTAAAACCATAATTAATAATATATAGTCATCAATATGTTATGATGTAAATATTTTAATCAGTTTTCAATTGAAAATGCTTAAAGATATATTGGTGATTATTTATTTTTTCTACATTTGTGTGGTCATGTGTATCAGTTGTATGAGATAGTATGGATAATTGGTGGGTGCTTGAAAATCTGAGTTCAAATCCCCTATACTTAACAATATAACTATAATATTTTTCATTAGTTAATTTTCAAAGCAGAACTGAAATCAATATCATTCAAGTACAATTTTAAAGTTGAGTTTAAGTTATAGCAACTAAGATGATACTTACAAAGAAATATTTTATGTATTTATTTTTGTAAAAAATTAATACATTCTATTTAATTACTATAGTGCTTATTTTCTGGTCTATATTCTTTCATTCTGCTTTATCCAGAAATTACATGGTCATGAGTTATTTTATCTTAACATATCACCAGTGCTTTTTATATTTTATAAAATAAGTTATCGTTAGTTATGAATAAATTTATAGCATTGAAGTGAGATTTGGTTTCAGAGTTTCATGTAAAAAAAAAAAAAACATTGGAAAAATTTGATTTAAAGATACTGGATAAGGTTATGGAAATATGATGCCAAATTCAAAATGTTAAATGATATATTCTTTAGCTTGCTGAATACATTGATATTAGATCTACAATTATAAGAGAATATCTTTGTTGGTTTGAACATGTTAAATGAATGAAGATCAATTGATTACAAATTATGATGAATTTGATTATGATTTATGGCAGAGGCAGACCTGTTTGTATTATCGAAATTATCTTAGAGATTCTAAAGAGGTGTAATATCAATTGCTTTTAGAATATAATTAAGAAATATCATGAAATCTTTCCAAAAAGAAATTTATTACAAAAGTTAAAAGATTTTATGGCATCAGAAAACTAAAGAAACTGGTATATTTATTAATGTATGGGGTCTTGTTCGTGGTTTTATAGGTACATGTCTTTTCTTTTCTTTATTTGGAATTAAAATAGCTATACTCAGTTACAGGTGGTTGCTAGTGATATTGATGGGTATTTAAAAATTATATATATAATTAATATTTAAGTACTTTAAACAGCTTTAACCTGTATTCAATGCACTTTAAAATTTGTAATAATCAAGTATATTTTGCCGACAGAGGGACCTTCCAAACCACGACACAAGATAGCGACTTTTATAAAGATAAGAGTGGCATCTTTAAAGATAAGACACCACTCTTATCTTTATAAAAGTCACTATCTTGTGTCATGGTTTGGAAGGTCCCTCTGTCAGCAAAATGTGCCTGATTATTTTGAATTCTAAAGCACGTTGAATACAGGTTAAAGCCTGTTTAATGTATTTACATATGCTTTCTGTATGCTCAATAAATTAATTACTACTTTTCAATTAATATTTATATATTAATTTAATTTTGAATAAATTATTACATATATTTTTTTAAATTATATAAGTAAATAGTGCAACAAAAAATAATTAAAATATCTGAGAATATGAGGTTATAATATTTTTATGTTTTGTACAAAATTGCAGCATAAAAATAAAATTAAGTAACCCTTTTCATTTAGCAAAAAAAAGAAAGAAAATGCAGAATTTATATTGCTCATAGTTATAATTATGTCTAAAGTATAGTAATTTGTTCCAATTCAATGAAAATGTGAATAACAATTTTTTAAACAGTAGGTTTTTATGCATTTACTAATATAATTTAAAAAAGAGACATGTGATCTTATAGTCAAAATAAGAGTCATAGATCACATGACCATATCTCTTAAGCTTGTAAGTTATAAACAATAAGCATTGCCAATTCCTCAACAAGCTTTGTGATAAATGCTTAGCCAGAGCCAGCATTTAAAATATCTCTGTCAGGACCCCCCCCCCAACCTCTGACCATGGTTTTGTGCTTTGGCACTCCTCAGAGATAACTTCTAGATAAATGCTGGCTTTAGATTGGTATTTTTAGATCTAGTGTCTGAATCTAGCCTAGCACCTCTCTGAGGAATGCCAAAGCACAAAACCATGGTCAGAGATTGGGGGGGGTCCTGATAGAGATATTTTAAATGCTGGCTCTTGCTAAGCATTTATCACAAACCTTGTTGAGGAATTGGCAATCCTCATTAATTATATGGTCTTATTGCTCAAGACTTTATAAGAAGTTTGAATACCAGACCTATGAGTGCCAGAATTAATCCTGGGATCTCCCGATTCCAAGTTGGACACTACCTACTGCATCAAACTGTGCAGGATACTAATATAATGTAACGTAACAAAAAGAATTATTTTTTTTCAAACATAATTTTTTTGTCTACTAACATAAAAGCAAAAAATAAAAATGAATTATTCTTTCGAGCAATATAATAATTAAATAAAAGAAAATTAATAATAATAAAAAAATTTTATTGTAAAAAAAACATTGTTACTTTTTTAAAAAAATTAGCAAAGTAATCTGAACTATCTTCTCTTTAAGTTACTTGTAGGTGTAAGAGCTTATTCTATGGTTTTTACAATTAAAAAAATGTATAGTATATGCTTTTATTTAACATACTCCATTTTATTTGTTCATCTATCTGTCTGAAAAATCTTGTCATTCAATTTTCACCCACTTCTCAATTTCCAATTTAGTTGAAACTTTGCATACATATGTGTTGTAATGTCAATGCAGTTTTTTAAGAGTTTGCGAGTAACTTTAGCAAAAAAATTAAAATTTTTTATTTTATATGAGATTCAGTGCTGTCGTCCATTGATATTAGATTGTACTTCAATTTTCTTATAAAAATAAAAATATAAAAAATTTTTAAAGAAATGCTTTTTAAATGCACTAAAAAAAAGTGCGTTAAGAAGTAAAAAATAAATTTCTTCCATTTTTACAGTATTCTTGTTATTGTGCGACCAAAATAAATGTGTGGTGCTCTAAGAATATTTCTAAACTTGAGTACTGCACAATTTCATTTTGGTCACATAATAACAAGAATACTACTGTATGGAGAGTTACTGTTTAATAACAGTTATGTGCTAGCAGCATAAGAGATGGTGATTGTGTAATATTAGGAAAGCTGAAGAAAGGTTATTTTTTTACTTTCTGGTGCATTTATGTGAATAAAAGCATTTCTTTAATTATTTATATAGTTATTATTGTTCTCATTTTGGTTGGCAATACTTAAAAAAAAAAATACAAAAACAAAAATCAGAATATAATATAAATGACATAAGAGTAGTGTGAGAAAGCATGTATGAAGATCAAGGATTCCGAGTATAAAGATTGATTGCATTCACAGTACATTAATTAGAAAATCATATTTTGATAAATTGCAGCAATTGAACATTGCACTACCTGAACTCATCCTAATTATGGGTTACCTCTAAAAGTAAAAACAAATTTTAAATGTTTATTACTATTTCTTCTGCTACTATATACTTTTAACATAAATATCATTAATAGGCATCAGTTCAAAAAAGTAAAACAGAAAAATTATTAAACTTTAACTGTTAATATATATATTTATCAAGCATTGGTGGTCGAGAGGTCAGCGACAGCTGCTTTACAAGCAGTTGTCTTAGGTTAGCGGGTACGCTTCCCGGCTGATGCTATGACACATGAGAAAAAAAATATTTATTTTGTTTGTTAATGAAAGTATTATATGGTTATAATAATCAATTTTTAATGCATTATATCTGAATGTAATGTATTGTAAACATATATCCAATGAATATTAAAATTATTATTTAAATATTTTTTAATTTACTATATATAATACAAAATGCATTATTTAATTAATTAAATACCGTAATTAAATGATCTTCATTTTATCAAGATTATTGGAAAGTATTTATAAAATTTTCAAACATATGCTGGAATTCCATTCAATTTGCTTTTCTTTTTTTACTATTGTTTCTATATTTCCTAACATATTCCTTTATCTGTCCATCATCAATTCTATATGTTGGTAATAAGATTGCTTTTTTTTAACATTTTAAATGTGTATTCATTTTCTTAAATAAGAGAGTGTGTAATATAAATTCAGAAACATGTTCATGGCAGTAAAAGTTAAGTAGAGGTTAAGATTTTATCACAGTGAACCCAATCATTGACTGATGAATGTTTAATTTTCTAAAAATACCGTTTACAATATCAATTTTTTAATATATATATAGCATATCAATAAGTAATAGGTCATTTTATTATAAAGAATATTTATTTCCTCTTACATAAAAAAAAAAAATGCTACTTATGAAAATGTAAATATTGCATTTTGGATGGTAACAACAATAATTTTTGTTGTTTAAAATCAAACAATATAATCTGTTTTATAGACAAATCCAGAGAGCAGTCACATCACAAATTCATCTATTTCTCCACTCCATTCATTTTTTTTATTGAACCAACTCTTTAATTTCAAGTATCTCTTCCTATCTCTTGTATAATCCAGCTTGGTCAATCTTTTTCATCTTTTATTCTTGTTTCTATTCACCATTCCATTCAAAACATCTTTCATTAAACTATTTTATTCTTCTTAATGTTATGTCCAGTCCAGTTTCACTTTCTGTTAATTTCCTCAATCAGTCTTCTTTTTCCATTTATTCTTTTCAAAACTTCTTTATTTATCATTTTATTCATTCATCCAACTGATTTTTCCCATTTTTCTATATGATCATATCTCAACAGCTTCCAATCTGTTCCTAATTTTTTTCTTTTAAAAAAATAGAATGCTGAATTTATCTCTGTTTGTTTTTTTATCAGTTATGTATATTATACACAGAAACAGCTATTTCAAAAAATCTATGCATCGTTTCTTTAAACAAAAAAATTAACTGACTTTTAATTAAAATAGAATGCCATTAGGGTATTTAAAATATCATCAACACGTTTTAGTTACTATTGCAGAATGAAATTTTTTTCTAGTATATACTTAAATTTTATTAATTTTTTGACTTTGACAAAGCATTCCATATTATTGTGTTCGTTTTTTTTATGATTTGAAAGTAAAATAAAAATCTTAAATAATCTGTAGATTAAAGTCCTCTCCAGCTGTATTGTAGTATATTGGAGAAGTTATTATTTGCTTAGTAAAGGTTATAATTATTTCTTTATTTTTATTTTCCACCGAAAAATAGCCAGCTACCTATTTACCAACCAATTTTGAATGGCTATGTGCTTCCTATGAGAAAAAAAAAATCCAAACTTACTTGGAAATTTTCATTTATGTGATAAATTCTTTACAATCCAAGACTTGAACCAGGTTGTGAGCCTGGCAGGTTAATTTACTAATGACTACTGATTTATTGTGGAGTCCGTTTTTATCACTGAATGAAGTATTTTATGGAAAATATTTTTTTATAATATACATATTAATGTGGTAAAGGGCTTATGCATATGTATGTAGCTCCAAGTTTTAATATAATAAAATAAAGGAAAAACTAGAAATAGAAAAGCTAACACCAGTTAATATATATTTTTAGCACCTAATTATTTCCATCTGTTTTTAGACAAAAAACTTAAAATGTTTTTATTATATTTAAATTAATGCAAATTTTAACAATATCTTCTCCCCCCCCCCCCACCTTTTTTTTTTTTTTTTAAAGAATACAAATTTGTAAACAATAAATAGTACTTAATCTTAAAACAACTGAGTCTATTTGATATTTGACAAAACTGTGCTATTGTCAAGCGTTGTTAGCCGGAAGGTCATCGCACCCGCCTTGCAAGCAAGTAGTTGGTTGCAGACGGGTGTGGGTTCCCGTCCCGGCCGATGCTATGACATATGAAAAAAAAAAACCTGTGCTATTTGTACATTATTTAATCGAATAAACTAGATACATTAACGAGTAAACTAGATATATTAACGAAATGATAGTTATTTCCTAGAGACTAAGATTATTGATCAAATAAGTTCCAGAATATTTTGCTAACATATTATTATTACAATTATCACTTGTATATATATAAAAAATGTTATTTTAATAAAATAAAACCATTTTTTTTTTTTTCAATTTAAAACTAAGCTCTTCTTTTTCCAATGTAAATTTTAAAATACACACAGACGTCATTTAATCAAAAAAGATAAGTACTGATATATATGGTCAAACTAGAAACACCAATCATATCGTTTATTTATTTATTTATTTTTAAGTATACCTTGAAAATATATTATTGAATATTTATTTTAAACTTTCAAAGTCCATTTTATCAATTACAACTAATCTCATTCAAAAATAAATTATCTGAGCATTTTTCTTTTGATTAGATAATGAAGTTATCAAAACGTTATTAAAATTACTGTTAAAACTATTATTAGGGTTAGATATTATCTCCACTTGATTATTAACTAATAATAAAACTTTTAAAAAAAAATTTTTTTAAATAATGACTGTAATTTTGAGTATATGTTCAGATAATCATAAGTATTATATGTTATCTTGCATATTTGTATATTTACACAGTATGTGTTTAATACATTGTACAGGCTTA
This sequence comes from Epiperipatus broadwayi, assembly GCA_028023455.1. Lineage (NCBI taxonomy): Eukaryota > Metazoa > Onychophora > Udeonychophora > Euonychophora > Peripatidae > Epiperipatus > Epiperipatus broadwayi. The sequence goes on along the minus strand of JAQFVV010000083.1, from coordinate 3,396,263 downwards.
AACTTGCATTTATATATGTAATATATGTGGGTTCGAACTCAGACTTTCGCACGACCCACCACTCTCAGTGCCATCTCATATTGCTGACCCATCTGATCATACACGTGTTGAAAAGATAAATAATCACCAATATACATCTTTCATGCTAAACCAGCAATCATCAGTTGGTCTAGATTACTATCCTCACACATATATATAATCAGTACTCAGCTTTATATTAAGATAGCCAATCTTTATACTTTAATGGACAGGCTTCACACTATTCCAACTCACAACTCTTTAGCCTTCCATTTCATTGAAAATCTGATGATGGAACGTTCAAAGCGCTTGTTAGTGCCAAGATTGTCATTCTACCCATGTTGACATATTAGCTGATTGTTCTTTGATTATACCAAATGAGTTTGTTTTTTTCTAATCTATTCAGCCCTTTTTCCTCCCCTGATCCTTGTATATGGAGCTTTTTACCTAGAATTTTTTACTCTTCATTTAATAGGCAATGTTTCAGAAATATCTTCTCTTTTCTAAGCTGTCTTAGATTTTTTTTTTTTTTTATTTCTTTGTTCTTCCTTTTGAGAACTTTCTGAATAGAAAAAAAGTTTATTTAATATTTATATGTATACAAATTAAAGTTAAAAAATTGTCTGTAGCCAATAATCATTAACTGCATTTTATTCTGTTTATTAGATTCTTTAGGAATGCGAATTCTAGATTATCCCATTTTATATTGGAGCTATTAATTGTTTATTAGAATAACTTCTAAAGAACTAATTGTAACTAAGAATTAGGTACAAAATCTTAAAACTTTCCTGATTCATCAATGTTTTAATGATATGCAATGAAAGATTGCAAATATTATAGTTAAGGAAATAGGTTAAAATTAACTGCATAACCTAAATTTTGTTTGCCTACTTTTTTTTATGTACTGTTCATATAACTTTAAGTACAAAATTATATATATACAAACTAGTTTAGTTCAAAACTTCCTATTTTAAAATAGTCAATTTGAAGATATTTTTTAAAAGTATTTGATATAAATTATGGGAAGAAAAGTGACTATAAGAATAAAATTATGATGGATTTTTTTTTTTTAATGCTAGATTTTTAAAGATGATATGAGGACAGATGAACCAGTTAAGAAATGACATCTTACTTATTCTGAAAGGGAGATATAAAATGAGATAAGTTTCAAAGAAACTGGACCATGAAATGATTGTTTTGTTTAAAAAATTAGAAAAAGCAATTAACAAAATTTGTAAATAAACTAATTTGTATTCAGAAAAGAGAAGATCCTCACAAAAAAAGATTGAAAATAAAATAAAGAAGGAAAATAAACTATTTTATAAAAATAAAGTTTGTCCTTGATAAGTTATTTGGTTATTGCTATTTATTGTTCATTGATTTATTTAATATTTATATAATTTGATTATAAAGTGGAGAAAGATGTCAGCACTGTCTAAATATTTATAAAATGGGAAAACCATGCAATGCTTATTGTTGGTGATGAAATTAAAGAATTTAAATTTAAAAAAATGGAAATAAATGATTAATTAGTAATATGATAGTCTTTTTTTTTTTTACTGACACTAGTCCATGAATTCAAATCAGGACGAAACTATTTTTGCCCATCTAACAAATCATGTTGTGTTTAGTGATTCTAACAAATCTAGTTTAAATGAAAAAGGAAAACCATAGATTTTTAGTTTGGTGAGTATTGTCTTCTCAATCTGTTTCTATAGAAGAATGCAGAAGCCTCATTTTCAGCTCATTATAAATTCAAATCCTGGTGTGATCTCTTTATTCAAATTATTTGGAAACATATATTTAGTTATGAGGATTGCCAATACCTCAACAGGCTTTGTGATAAATGCTTAGCTAGAGAAAGCATTTAAAAATATCTCTGTCAGGACCCCCCCCCCAATCTCTGATCATGGTTTCATGCTTTGGCAATCCTCAGAGAGGTGCTAGGGTAGGTTCAGACACACCTCTCTGAAGAGTGCCAAAGCATGAAACCATGGTCAGAGGTTTGGGGGGGGGGTCCTGACAGATATTTTTAAATGCTTTCTCTAACTAAGCATTTATCACAAAGCTTGTTGAGGAATTGGTAATCCTCATTGTTTATAACTTACAAGCTTAAGAGAATAGGGTCATGTGATCTATGATTCTTATTTTGACTATTTATATATTTAGTTCTTTTATAAGTAATTAAGATGTTTTTAAAATGTAATTTCTGTTAATTTATTGAATCTTTTGATATGATCAACGAATATATGTGTTTGTAGTATATACACACACTTCCATTCAATAAATTGAGTAAATCAATTAACATAATTGCAGTAATTATTTCTCTGTCAATTACTTTACTTAACTTGTTAAATTCAGAAACTTGATACATGTTAAATACCAAAACAGCAAATTAGAATTTTGTATTACTCCTCAACAATTAATTTCTGCCTTTCTATTTAGAATGCTATCCCATGATATTTAAATTGGTTCACATTTTCAAATTAATGGGCATCCAAGCTAAAAATTGTTGAAGCTTTTTCTTCCATCACTGGCTGATAAAGGATATGAATTCTTCAAACATTAATTTCTAAACCAAAATCTATATGCTATATTCAAAATATTAAGTATGTTCTTTAGATCATCGTCATTTTAATTGGCAAGAATAGCCGAATCATCAGTATTTTTATAAGTTTCAGAAACATGAAAATGAAGATTGTGTATTTGCTTTTAATTGGTCTAAATTAAATTTGATGAATCAATATTATATCTCTTTAGTGTGTCTTTGGGACAAATCCCTTTCATGAAAACCATACTCAAATCCAACTTTTTTTTTCTTTTGTAAATGTATTATTATTAATTCAGGTTAAATTCTCAGTCCAATGAACAGTGTATTAACAAATGTTAATTCAATATCATTGTATTTAGAAAGTTGAAGCATATTGCTCAGCAGTTCATAAGAAGTTTGGTCACCAGAAGTAAAAGAGCTGGAGTCATGATCTGAATCTTCCAAAGTCCATCAGTCTATCACTGGGACTAAACTGTATAGGACAAAAACTATACTGAGTGATCTTTTGATAGTATCATTGTATTTTTTTTTTTTATGATTTGGCCAAGACATTGAGATTTATGGTAATATATGAAAATAAGTGGTTATTCATTGTTATTTATTCACATTATATGTGCTATGATTATATTCTATTGGTGGTGGAAAATCAAGCTCATCTGAAATGGAAAATTAGATTTACATGTTTATATCAATGGTATAAAACAGATGGTAAGCTGTAATATAGGTTTATTATTAATCATCTGAATCCTTTAATATGTTCAGAAAACGAGTATGTATGAACTCTCAAATACAAAAAAAGAAAAGAAAATAGTTACAAAATGCATTTTTTATTTTATAATGGAAATGCAAAATATACTTATCAGTCATTATTATAATGAGGAAGAAAAAACAATCTTAAGAGAGAGCGACTTACTAATCTTAGATATTTGTTCAGTTATCTATCTGCATTGTCTATATTTATACTCAAATGAAATGCTACTATAATATATATATATATCATTAGCAGGCAGGCTCTCATAAATGAATATGGCCATTATAACTCCAAAAGAAAAACTAGAAAAAAGACCACAAATAAAATGTTAAAAGATGAATTTTTTGATGACATACAAATTAATTTGTTCAGAGCAATAATAAGTTGCTGGTTTTTTAAATCTATTTTTAATGCAATGCTTTTAACTTTTTCTGCAGTAAACTTTTCTTCCAGAAAGATTCAACACCTTACATAATTATGGCTTTGGGTTATATTTTATCCTCAATCACATTCTTCCAATAGAAGTAATCAATATTGCATTTCTTTAGAGTGTCTTCGAGATAATTTTGATAATGTAAATGGAATATGTCTCTTCCACAAAAACCATGCTCAAATTCATATCTTAAAACATTTTTTAGGATGTCTGATATCATTTATTTGCTTCACAGTGCAAGCCAAGAAATATGCGCCCTTGTAGATTCAATATCATATTCAGCAAGCTGATGAACATCTTGTCATTGTATTTTCAGAATCGTATGGGTTACTCAAATATATTAGAGACTATTGTGATTTCAGTTGATGATATCAATTTCGTAATAACTATGAGAATTATGTGAATGGAGATCTAACAATTAGTAGATTCTTCCAAACTGAATAGATCTTTATAACTTTAATTAGTTATCTTAAAAATAAAATTGAAAAGATTAAAGACCACTAAACAATGAACATGGATAAAAAATGTTAATGATAAAAACAAAAGATAAAACATTACACTGATTCTTTATCATGGCAACACATTATTTTTATACTTGTGTGCAGTGAGTTAATGGAGCAGATTTTGCTTCCAAGTTAACTAACGAAAAAAAAGCTCATTAATTGAATTAATATTACTAGGATCAAAATGATAAAAAAAAATGAAGGTTAATTAATATATATAAAAGCCCATTTAGAATTTTGGCCTTTGGTCTCAAACTTATTTAAGCAACTATATACATAAACAATTACACATTTTCATATATTAAGTGCTTGAGATTTCATATATTTATTAATTAAATAATTTATTATGAAAGTATTTTGTGTCATATATATATATAAAATTCATGTGAATGTTATGAATGTTTATCCGTAATGTCATGTGTCAAATTCACAACTAATTAAAAAAAACTATTATGTTTGTCATAACGCTGTCAAATTCACAGTTGAAAAATCAAAAGCAAAACAACTTTAAATATGTTTTTATAAATTAAAAACTATACCTAACTAAACCATAATTTTTATTATGAAGCATATTTTATGCGAAGGAAATAATTCCGCTATTAATAAATTAATTTTTTTATGAAGCCGATGTCTGTAATGCTGTCAAATTCACATATCATATATAACGGGTATATTTAAAATTTTAATTTGGCTTAAAAATACCTTGCTAGGTATATTCCTGAAGTGTACTAATCAGGCCAGGTTGTTCCAAACATTTTTTTTCCAATTGTGAATTCCTTACATTTATTCATATAATATTAAAATCTCTTGTTTAATTTATATTAAATCTTAAAAAAAAATTGTTAAAGCAACCAATTAAAAGAACTATTACAGAAATGATGCCTTTTCATAGGTTGGGTACATCAGGTATATATATATAAGGATTGAGAAAATATGCCTGCATTGAATAATATAATCGATTTAAAAAACAATTGAAGCAAAAATAAGTAGAACAATGACAGTTATAAGAGGAATTTAGATTCATCATTCATTCATGATAATAATTAAAAAATCAAAATATTTTTTTTAAAAAATTAATTCTAGAATTGCATAATACTTGTTTATAAAATGTTGCTTAAACATTATCAAAGGGGCTAGAAAATGTTATAACAAAATAAAAACTTCAGCACAATCAAATGTAGTTTAGTTAATATAAGAAAATAAAAATATTGAATTAAGAATTTTAGTCCATTCCTGTAATTGAAAATTTTAAAAATTTCAAAATAATATCTCTCATCAGATATCAGGGATGTCCAACAAGTCGATCGTGATCTGCCGGTCGATCGCAAAGCCATTTTTTGGTCGCTCGCAAGGCCAATCTGGCAAGAGCTGTCGGGTAATGAGTGAAACAAATTAAATCAAGATTTTCAAGTTTTTTTTGTTTTTGTTCTAAATTTTTTTTCAATTCTAGATAGGTAAAGTCCACCAAGCCATATCATTATTGAAAATAATATTTTTGATCTTGATTTAATGTAGCTAATTTGAATTAATAAATATTGTTAATAATTACCCATGTTGCTTTAATTCTCCCGGACATGAGTTTTTTAGCCCGTTAAATAATTGTTATTTTTTACTAGGTAGATATATAAAATTAGTATATATTTCAGACCTCCCTCCACTTAGACTATGCCTATGACAGCAAGTCGATCGTCTATGACAAGAAGTTGATCGCAACACATTTTAAAAATAAAAAGTAGATCTTATGAACACAAATGTTGGCCATATGCACTAAAAATTTGACAGAAAAGCCACAATTGCTCACAATGTGTGTTTAATATAGATACATACTAGAACTGTTGTTAATGAAAAGGGGAAAATAATTTTTATCACTGTCGATCTTTTAATTTGTGATCAAATTTATACCATATATATATATTTAATGATTGTAAGTCAGCTGACAAATATTCAACTTATGCAATCAAGAGATCCATCTGGTTTGTAAAAAAAAAAAAAAATCCATTTATGATCAATACAAATACCCACATACTTCTCAAAATATGAGAAAATATTTGACAGTATTTTAAAGAAAGAATTGTTTAGATTAATACAAAATATATACAATATTAGCAAATATTTGAAAACCAAGCACTCTTCACAAACTTGGGAGCTTAATTGTAAGTATAGAGGATTTGAACTCAGATTTTCAAGCACCCTTCAACTATCCACACTATCGCATACAACTTGAAGGGTGCTTGAAAATCTGAGTTCAAATCCTCTACTACTTACAATTAAGCTCCCAGGTTTGTAAAGAGTGCCTGGTTTTCAAATATTTACATATCAAGCTTATATCCTGTCCATCCCTCTAATATGTATTTAATGGATACTGTCCTATACATGAGGGGTCAGAGTGACTTCAGGTCAACATGGGCATGGCAATAATATTAGCATCAGCATGGGATTTAAATTTTCATCATCAGATTTTCAATGATATGGATGGCTGAAAAGTTGAAGGTTGGAGTGTATTGAAGCCTGTGCATTAAAGTATGAAGATTTGCTATTTTAATATAAACTGAGCATTGATTATATATGTGTGTGAGAGATGATAATCTGGACCAACTGATGAGTGCTGGTTTAGCATGAAATACGTATATTGGTGATTATTAATCTTTTCTACATGTGTGTGGTCATGTGTATCAGTTGTATGAGATAGTGTGGATAGTTGAAGGGTGCTTGAAAATCTGAGTTCAAATCATCTATACTTACAATATTAGCAAAATAACTTACACCAAAAAATTAACGAGACCAAAATGAAAAGAAGAGTAAAACTAGGAGATAATTTCTTCATTAAATTTTTGAAATAGAATAAAAGATTATGAAACCAAATTGTAAATCTCTTGTAGTTTGTTGAAGACATTGTTATGCATCTACATAGATTGCCAAAAACAGATGAAAACATTTTCTAGCAAAAGTATTCAATGTATAGTTGGCAAAAGATTTTAAAAAAAAAGATTGAATAAACTGAAATTCAGAAAGTACCAATTGAATAAAATGGAATGTATGAAAATCTTGGGCATTTTATTATAACACATTTACTACAGAATTAAACAATGTGATGAATCTAGTTTTGTATATTTATAATAGAACAATGTTGAGATTTCTGTATGCCAATGATTTAGAATGGGAAATGATAATCCTAAATAAGATCTGACCATAAGTTAGAATAACATAAAGCTATAAATATATTTTTGGTTTGTTGTGTACTAAAATAGTGAGAATATATATTGCTGTACACTAAAATAGCAATTGTAAAAATCGTTTAGTAGTTTAGAAAAAATAATATTGATATTGTAAAGATGTAAGAAATTAATTAAAATTTGTACAAAGTATATAATATTCAATAAATTAATTAAATTAGATTTGTAAAAAGTTCAGATAAACTCTAATAAAATATTCCAGGGAGCCAGAAATTAATAACTAGATTAGGGTGACTAGACCAGTTCAATCAAAAATTGGGACATGACGACCAATCATTTTTACAGCATTGCATCCTTTTTTTATAAAACTCCATTCCTGTGTATATTCATTGTTTTAAATGCATTTCTTCTTTGGCATGTTGTCTATTGTTTAGGTTTATTAATATTCCTATTAATTTTATCACTGTAGAAAATTAATATCAACAAAGAATTAGCAAAGCTACACTATCAATCAAAGCAGGTGAAAGCGCAGTTCAAATTTTAGCCAAAAAAATCCAATTGCACATGCCCCTAGGCAAGGGTGACCGTGAGAACATGTTTAGCGTGAAAATCTGGCCATACAACCTAATAGCAATCTTTGTTTTGGTGTTAGAATTTGCCTGAAGTTTTTATAATATTACTGTAGAGATTGAAGTGGCTAGAGAGGGCCAAGAAATTATCATTTTTGCAACGAATTATTTATGTAAAACAAATAATGAGTATTTGAAAATCAGGACATACAATAGTCCCAAAAAATTGGAATGTCTGATCATCCTAAATTAATTTTATTATATCAAGAATTTTAACTTCTTATATGAGAGACGAATTGCCATATACTTGTTATTTTGAAAACCAAAGGTACTAAATTTAAACTAGGTATCTAAGTAGATCAATTTGGAGAGTATGTTTTACTATAACTGTATAATTATATGTGTTTGATGATAGCATATCTGTTTGTGTTTTATTTTGTATATGGTCACATTAAATAATAGTTAAATTTTCATCTATGTTTGTTCATATGTTTTATTAATATGTATAATTTAATTTGACATTACTAAGGTCATGATTATCAGAGAATAGGACTCTGTAGGCTGAGCATAGTGAATTGGCACAATTAATGGACAGTTTATCAAACCAAACTGGACAACTCCCAAGATAATAAATTGTCATTTGGTATTGCCGCGGTCAAAATATCAAACAGAATGGGAAATCTTCATAGATAATTGTCAAAATCAACATAGACACAAATCATATATATATATATACAGAGACTTGTTTTTAAAAAAGTAAAGCAAATAAGTTTACAGAAGAAAAAATACATTAATAATAGGAAAAGCATGTTTGTGGAATTATAGTATTAACAATGTTAATGAGTGGAGACATATTTGTCTCACATAGAAAAAGTTTTCATATTAATAAAATAAATGAGGACAAAATTTAAATCGTCACTTTACTCTGTTTTGCAGGTCCTATGGTCATAGAGATCGCTAACAGACTTTGTAAACCAAATGTTACAGAAGAGCTGTCTTAATGAAATTAATAGATTAAATTCATACTTCACTCCAAGTCCTTTATGATACAATGCTTGGCTTCTTTCAGAAATAAGACACCAATCAATAAGATAGAGAATCACAGATAATGATGTGACACTCTGCAATCTAACAAAAGCAAGGATATATAAGGAATTCATGAAAGAAGTCCTACTTGAACAGCTTTTGACAGGAATAAGCTGTAATAAACTTTGCATAATGAAACTACTATGAAAGGTTTAGCTTGTGAAATTGTGATAAAGCAAAAATGAAAAAAGATAAAACCGATAATTATAAAAAAAAATGCTTATAAACTTTTAGTAATCAAAACAGCCAAAAATCGACCAGAAAGAATAGTGGGTGATAAAAGTATGTATATATATAATTGTTATCTTGAAATGAAATTGGACAGTGGTTCAGGAATAATATTGATAACATGGAAAACAAGTAAGTGATTAACCAAAAAGATTCATTTTAGACCAGAACTAGAGAAAAATAAATATGAAAACTAGGAGGTAAAAGTAAATAATGATTCAGAACTTCAAGAATTGTTGCAAGAAGTATCAGATAAAAGCAATAAAGTCGGATTAAAGATAAATGCTAAAATAACTAAAGTAAAGTTCAATGGGCTTTCTGAGAAGAAAATGAAAATTGATGAGCATGAATTAGAGGTTAATTCCAAATTAATATAGACAGAAACAAAGATTTTTTCATATCTGTATTTGATCAGTTTTTATTATGATTCTTAAGATAATTAACAGAAGAGTACTCAATAAAATGTGGAGAGATGTATAGTAAGAGAAACAAGAAAGATTGAAAACAAAATACATGGTTGAGAGAACAAACAGGTATCACTGAAGAAGTAAAAGACTGATATGAAACTGTGGTGAATATGTTGCTAGATGAAATGATAACAGATAAGCAGTTAATGTTTTGAATTGGATCATGAGAGATTGTAGAAAACTTTAAAATTGATCATGTGAGATGGCTGGACAAAGTAAGTGAATTTTCTGGTATTTTGTTGAGAAAAGAGGCTTTGGATCAGAAAAAGTGGATTAAAATTTGGAGAGATCTTTATCCTGAAGTATATTGTCAATGATTGAAAGTGATAATGATGATTAGGTTTTTCACATACAAGGATTAACTAGAATACCTATAAAACTTTCATAACAGCAGTATAATTTTTCATTATCTCTGGACCACTTATTGTAGGCCATAAGCTTGAAACTAATCTGGGGATATAGGATAGGATAGCACAGGATATGGATTTAATGAGCACTATCATCTTAATCCTGTGAATATTAAAATCAATAAGGATATAAAACTATGCTAAACAAACAATAGAAGATTCCTTTTGTCAAAGGAATCAAAGTAATGAAATCTTACTGAAAATGACAGAAAAGGAAATATAAAGCTTACCAAAAAATTAGCTTCTGTGATGATTATAGATATTGTTAACAGACAGATGCATGTCAAGTCTCAGATATAAGTTAGGTGTTGTGATCTTTACAAAAATATACTTATTGTAGATTGGCATTCCATCAAATACCTGTAAATGAAGAGCAACAAGTTGCGTAGATAGACTACCTTCATAAGGTTAGTCAAATGTCTAATCAGCTACCTTTTGGAATTGCATACGCAAAATAAATTCTCTACTACAAGATATAGAAAGAACTATACCATACTGTGATGATATAATAAGTGCAAATTTGAAGTTAGTTAAAACATTATATAGTAAAAACAAATGACTTCAGAATATAATTAAATTAAAAGAAATATATTTGGAAAGTTTTGAAATAAAATGTCTAGGTCGTGTAAGTTTAGATAATGAAAAGAACACAAAGATTAAAAAAGCAGTCAAAAGTGCATTGGTGGTCGAGAGGTCAGCGCGACTGCCTTGCACTTGCAGGCAGTTGCCCGGGTTGCGGGTTCATGCCCCGGCCGATGCTATGACACTTTTTAAAAAAAAGTGCAGCACCAACTCTGAAAAAAATTTACTGCAATTATAATCTTTTCTTGGAATGGTAAATTTTTTTGGAGGTAAGATAAAAGTTTTACATTGTAAAAAAGGAAGGGACAAATTATGGAAATTGAATATAACAGAAAAATCTTTCAATCAAACAAAAAAACTTTTGAGTTCAAAAAATCTTCTTCGTTACAACAGTGATTTTGATGTTACACTAATCACCAATACATCAACACGTTTAGTAAGAACTGTACTTAAGCACCCTATGTTGGTGGTGATTATTGGCTATATTTCCAGATCATTAATAAAAGCTGACCAAAATTATAAAGAAGTAGATAAAGAAGGTCTGGCTATATTTGTGAGCATAAATTTAAGATTGACTAATATAAACCTCTATTAGAGCATAATTGTCTATACCTGACTATATTATTCTTACAATGCTTGATATAATATTTTAATAGGTTATAATTATGAACTGACAAATGGGAATTGAGACCATTTAGAATCATGTCCTTTGACAAAAAAAAATTAAATAGATTTATGGAAATTACCTATGATTAGTAATAAAATTGTAGCTAAGTGGACAAAAGAGAACACAGGTTACCAATACCTACAAAGGTAAATTAATGATAGTTGGCTCCCTAAACAGTCTAAAATCTATATTACCATTTTTTGATATCAGAGGGAGAATTTATCTGTAATAAAAGATTGCATAGCAATGAGAGTTAAAATAATAGTAGTATCATAGAAAAGGAAGAAATCTTTAGAAATGATACACCAGAGTCACCCAAATATAATTAGAACAAAAGTATGACCAGAGTTCAATTAAGATCTTGAAATGTACATTAAAAAGTATGAATAGTTCTAAAGTAAGGAAAAATTAACGAAAAATCAGTACATTCTGAGGTCAAATATAATGAAATCATGATTAATAAATAAAAAAAACAATATCTAAATTATGTGGATCCAATGAAGGGTAAAAATGTTCTTATTGTAATGGAGTCGGGAAGAATACAAAATAGTAAGAAATTCCTGTTAAGAAAAAACTATCTCAAAACAGAGAAATGTTAGCAAATATTATTTCTAAGAAATTTCAAAGTTTACGAGAAAAGTGAAGGTTAAGCATCACACCATCGAGAATCAAATGGATTTACAGAAATAGCAGTGCAATCTCAGAAGAAGTGCATATGAAATCTAACATGAATATATATATAAAACTGTGCAGCACAACACAGATTACAACTGGGAAATCTTCAGCAGAGTTCTTAATAGATAGACATTTAAAAACATTTCTACTACTGCCAAATTAATGGCAATTTGAAAATAAAAAAATAAGATATCAAAGAAAAATTTTTAATTCATTTATTTTAAAATTTTCTTTGGTATCTTCTTGGATGTGGAATATATATATAAAAAAAATGGGTTAAAAATCAAATTGCTAACCTATAAAAAAAGTTTGCTATAAAAACTATATTCAAAATCATCTGTATGCAAACTATGAACATTACAAAGTATTATGCATAGAAAATAGAAGACCAACACACTAATAGAAATCAGGGGAGAAGAGAAACCAGAAGAAAAGTCAGCAACATAAAATGAAGAATCAGTAAATACTGAAAGAATTAACAAGCTAGTAGAAGAAGCAGGAAAACAAAAATAAAAAAATTACAGAAGCTGAAAAACAATGTACACAAAACAAGCAGAATGAAAGTACTATTTCATTTGATGTTTAAGCATAAAGAACAAGTATGACAGAAAATATCCTATAACCTGAAATACTAATCTTCTATAAGAGAGAAGGAGGTATGATATGTACTACAATAGCAAATATATATATATGTATTGCTATATACTAAAACAGCAATTCAGTATATATATTTAAATCATATAGAAATTCTACTTATAGAAATAAAACGCTTAATTGTAAGTTTTATAGAAAATAGTTGGCTTATAATTTAGAATTATATATTAATTAGTATATAAAAATGTAAACAGGAAATTAGAGATTAATTAAGACTGTATAAAGCTTAAGGAATTCTTAATTTAATTAATTAAGAGAGATTCATAAAAAGTTCAGATGAAATCCTGTTAGGAATTCAAAAAACATAGATGTATTAATCTGATAAAGAAAAATACTCCTGAGAGCAGGAAATTAATTGCTAAATTATATAAGAAATATTTGAAGCTCATTCATGAGGGAGATTGAAAATCAACAAGGAGAGAGAGAAAGCAAAAGAGTTAATAACTTAACATTGTGTATGATTGCTTCTAAAAGAATTGTCTTTATGCAGCTCTTGTTATCAATTCAGACTCTGTATCTAAACTGATATTATGTTAAAAACTTCAAGGTATGGAAGATTTGTATGTTTTACTATAAATCAAAATGTATGTGTTCAATAATAACTTCATCTATGTAATTGTAAATAATTATTAAAATTTCAATGTTGTTATTTTTATATGTTTTATTGATATATTTAACATGAAATAATTCAATCCTTGGTATTTGCAATATATACATATATTAAATCAAAATAAATTGATTATGACTTGAAAGACAGTTTTGTAAATAAATATTTTCTAATTTTACAAACAGTTCACATAAAGAGAGACATAACAATTAAATAAATTTGACTGGATTTGTTAAATAGGCATAAATATTTAAGAAAGGAAAAAAAATATTCCTTACTGCAATAAAAATTGTTCAAAGATCTTTGCTGATTACTTTACTATCTGCAAGATTATGTAGGTAATATTATTATCTGCTATTAATATTACTGAATCTTTTGTATTTCTTTAGAAGTTTTAAATTGTATATGGAGTTTAAATTCGAAGCACCTTTTTTTTTCATACAGGTGACAAATTCCCAGGTTTGTCCAGGATCTTTTAAGGTATCTAGCCACAACCATTTATAATTGATTGGTAGATGGTTACCTACTTTTCTCAGTTTCTATGTAAGTCCTCTTTGAACAAACTTGCATTTATTACAAAGCAAAAAACAATATTATGCAGTCTTTATTATTAAATAATAATAATGTTTTATAAAGGGTAATCTCCATGCTGTAGGAATTGACATGTTGATATATGTAATAATATTATAATTCTATGTCTGTACTTCTTCAAAGCAATGTATGTAATTATATAATTGAATATTTATAAATACAGTAGCCAGATATATTTTAAAAATTTTATCCACATAGTAGCGCTTTCAACTATCTTTGTAGTCTTTGTCAACTAACACTTTGAAAGGCTAACCTTCCCACAATTCCATTAAAGAGTTCACAAATCGAATGAAAATTGCAAAGTAGATAATAATGTTTCAGTATCTGTTTTTCACAATCATAATAATTTATGTATTTATGGTTTTAACTTCAATTACAACAATGTTAAAATATTGCAAATTGAAAAAAATAACAACAAAAGAAAAATAAAAGAAGCTATGCTAATATACAAATACAAATATGACTTAATTAACAGGCAGTCAGCAAACATTAAGATCATGGAATTGTGGGAAGGTTAGCCTTTCAAAGTGTTAGAGTTTGACAAAGACTACAAGGATAGTTGAAAGTGCTACTAAGTGGATAAAAATTTTAAAATATATCTGATTACGGTATTTATAAATATTCAATTATATAATTACATGTTAATATATATAATAGTTATGGTTATTTAATGCTATTTAAAATAATTTTAACTGAATAATTAATTACTTGGGAAGTCATGAAGTATCATCAGAAATGATAACTTGACTTGAGCTTCTTCTATCCAGAATCTTTTAACTCTTTTATCCATTATTCTACTTTGTACTATCAGACAAGCAATTTGACATATTAACAAAGCTATTTAAACTTTATAGATTAAAAAAGACCATATTGTCTGATACTCATCAACTAACTCACTTTCCCCAATTTATTTTAAATTCATAAATCACTTAGAATGTTCATTGAGCAACATTAAAATTGTAGTTTGAAAAATAAATGATAAGGAATATGAATTCAATAATCTGTGCACAAATCAACAGAAGTACAAATTTTTTGCAACTTGTTTTTCATAATCTAAAAAAGTAAGTCTTTTAAAATTTTTAGATAAAACCAAATATAAAATTATTTACAAACTACCCCCAAGAAATGCTTTGGAAATAAAAAAAAAACTTTTTACATTGGAGTTTAGCCTTTGCAACTAAATTACCAGTAGCCAAAGATTTTAGAATAAGTGAATATTTTTATTTGCCTGAAGGTATGTGACAATGGTGTATTAGATGTGATAATACCTATCAGTAAATGTTGAATGTGTAGAAAAATTTAAACATACAACTTGTTAGTAATAACACGCAAATAGACAATACAGGTTAGTAATTGCACAACATTTCGAGTAGTAATATTCTCCACTCTTCTTCAGGTGTTGCTGGCTTGACTGGTGACGGTATTCGCGTAAGAGCAAACTTTCACCTTTAGATTCTCAAATATCAAATTTAAAGCAAATGCTCTAACCAACTGAGCTATCCTGTCAAAGGCACATACGTTTATATATATTAACCTTGCTCTTTGAAAAAAATTGAAGGACTCTGGAGGATTTGAAACAACCCTCATATATAAATATATGAAATTTCTACTATTTGTTGCCTTTGATGGGATAGCTCAGTTGGTTAAAGCATTTGCTTTAACATCGATGTTCGAAAATTTAAAGGTGCGAGTTTGACTCCTATGCGAATACTGTCACTGGTCAGGCCAGCAAGACCTGAAGAAGAGTGGAGAATAGTACTCCTTGAAATATTGTGTAATTACTAACAAGTTGTCTGTATTTGAAAAGTTTAATAAAGTTTAAAATTTTCTATACATTCAATATTTACTTATAGATGATGGAAATAATCCAACATATTGTTACAACTGAATATTGTTGTTTCCATAATGATTTGCATTAAATTATTCCAGTTTTAAAGTAAAATTGTAAACTGTACACCAGCTGTTTATATAAGTAAAAACTAGAGTTTAATTCAATAAAGTTTCTCTTCAGTTGAAAATAATTATGACAAAAATGCACATGTGGCAGTCTTATCAAAATTTAAATTTTAATATAAAATTTTAATTCCAAACACACCCAAGGGCAGGAAAACCCCCCCAAAAAAAAGCGCGAATATTTAATAATAATAATAAATTTAATAAAAAAAAAAAAAAAAAAAAAAATAGTAAAAAAAAAAAAAAAAAAAAAAAAATAATTTAAAAAAAAATTGAAAATATAAAAAAAAATTTTTTTTTTTCAATTTTCCCTTTTTTAAAAAAAAAAAAAAAAAATAAAAATCCAAAAAAAAATAGCCACCAAATAACTGTGGGTGAATTAAAACAGGCAAAACTCTCTATATGTATTGCCACTTTGCACAAGCCAGAGTAATCAATGGATGCCAGAAGGCTTGTGCATAAAATTCCCATCTAGCTACTGAGCCAATATCCCCAGACTAGTTTCTGGCTTGTGGCCTTCGTCATTGAGGAGCCTTGGATCTGAGAGCACTGCACCTAGATTTTAGGATCTAATGCAATCCTCCAGCAGCCACTTTTTATCCCTACTTAACTACAAAACTATGAATCTTAAATTGAAAACACTAATATGTTCAATCCAAGGTTATATAGTCATATAGGTCTGAACTCATAGCCACCACTATAAGAAATGGTGATTATGTTATGTTTAATAACTGTGAGTGAAGATGTTAAAATTACCAAAGCTTAATTTTAAGAAATTAATAAAAGTGAGAATAAGAATGGATCAAAAAATAAGGATTAAGTATATGCTGCTAATGATTTATTATCTCAATTAATTGATGATTTTAGCAGAAACTACTTTACCTTGTAATAATGACCTTAAGGAAATTAACCAATGCTCTATGAAGCTCTTGTCTTAATATGAGAGCAAAATATTTTAGCACATTATCATTCGTTCATTCATATTTACTGAATCTAAAACAAATATTTGAAGATAAAATGATGAAGAACCTTATTTAAAATATTAAAAGAATAAAATTAAGTCAGCAATTTGTGTTTGTTAAGAAATATTTTGAGAACAAATAATTGAGCAGGTGCAGTTGAAATGAGAACTTATGAATGAAAAATTTATCTTATCTAGTTTGTTATTAAAATTAAAAAAGACAAAATAGTTTAGTCAATTACCACACAAACTGAGAATGCATGAAATCACCATAGTCACAATTATAAAACTATTCATGAAATATAAAATAATCTTCTAATTGTCAGTAACTTGACAATGTGAATATTTTATGTTACAAAATATAAACTGTATACTAATAGTAGTGAACCATAACCAGAAGTTAGAAAATATTGAGTTTGTAAGCAAAATCGAATTTGGCATAAAAAGTAAAATGATCTATAAAAACTTTACTAATCCTGTCAAGTGTTGGTGGCCTAGTGGTTAGCATAGCTGCCTTCTAAACAGCTGGCCCAGGTTTGCTTCCCGGTCAACGCATTTGACATATGAAAAAAAAAAAAGACATTGTTACTTATGCAATATGACAATCTGTAGCAAATATCAAGTATTGAGGATTCAAAGAACCTCACAAGATCATCAGCTGACTTCAAAAGAAATTTAAATGTGCATCAAATGGATAATAAGTTCACCCAGACCTTATATTTTGAAATCTAAAAGCTTTACTAAATAGTTAAAGATAAGTGTTTAATGGACCACAAAATGATGATGAGGATGCTGTCAAGCATAAAAAGAAACAATGTCCCACAAGATTTTAAAGATGTTAGTCTTTTTTTTTTTTTTGCACATAAATATCATATAAAAATATTTAAAAAATAAATATTTTTATTAAGTGTATTTAAAAAATACATGGTATGAAAACATAAAACAAATATAGAACTAAAAAAGTTGGTTATGATTTGTAAGTCCTATTATACATAATTATATAATCATATGTGTGTTATTACAAGTGTTTATTGTAATAAAAACGTCATCAGTAAATTTTACTGTTTTAAATATGCATGATAAAAACCCATATATTTTTATCTAAAGATATATACTCTTCTCTTATTGATACCATATTAATCTTTATATATATAAATTAGGCAATGAAAATTAATATTATACTTTTTATCTCCTATTAGTAATAAATTTTAAAAGTTGGAAGTTAAAGCACTAAACATCACATGATCACTATTTCTTATGCTAGCACATTACTGTTATTGAAACAGGCAAAACTCTTCATACAGTAGTGCCACTCAGTGCCAACCAGAGTAATCAATGGGTGATGATATTGGATGAGTAGGCTCTAGATAGGGATTTTATGCACAAGCCTTCTGGCATCCATTGATTACTCTGGTTGAAACTACTGTATATGGAGAGTTTTGCCTGTTTTAAGTTGGAAGTTTTTGATTTCTACATCTTCTTGAAGTCACAAAAATTATATGTTCACATAAAAACATTAAATAGCTAAGTAACTGAACTCTTGAGATTAATCATGCAGAAAATAATAAATATAAATAAAATCAAATTGTAATAAAGAAGAGCTATTTTTAAAGCATTATAGATTTCTTAGCTTTTACTATATGCAGTAGTGACTTCTAACTTAACAGATTAAATAGCTTGAGAAGTAACTATACTCTTTCAGGAATTAATAATGTAAGAAATAATAAATATAATCAAAATCAAGTAGTAATAAAGAACAGATATTTATAAAACATCATAAAATCTGTCTCTCAGCTTTTACGATATATAATAGTGACATCTAACTTCCTTATAGACTGGATTGTTAATAACAAACTTTAAAGTAAATCTTCAGTTTGAAAATACCAAGGATGGGGTGCCTCTTTTGTTTAATGTAACACAGTTCCTCCTGACTGGAGGTTGTAATAGTGAGATATCAAATGTGAGAGTCAACTGATATAGTCTGAATTGCCATTTGATGTCCTTAACTTTCTGCATACTTTATTTTTTATTTTTAGTAATATCTTTATAAACTGTCTAAAAAAATATAAAAAGAATATATTATTTATTTTAGTTTGTTCTTTACAATTATATTCACACAAGTTTTGATTTTAATATTACCTATTTCTTATCACATATTCCTTCACTGTTTCTTATTCATCATATAATATCTTAGTTCTGAATCCACATAATTCTTGATCTATATGAATCATACTAACTTGTTACACAAAAAAGGAACAGTGAATGTCCAAATTACTTGGTTATAATTATTTTGAGAAATGTATTGCAGATCTGTTGAAGTAACTATTTCTTTCATTTTCTACTTTCTTTAGCTAATTGTGTTTTTGTTATCAAATGTCATATTGCATTTTATTGACTATATTGTTTTTATGGAATGCACTAAAAGTATTGCATTATGCAAATAGAAAATGTTAATATCTTATTTCCTTTTTTAAATGTATAATTAGAATGTGAAAGACTTTTGTCCTTAGGTTTCCTCCTTGGTTCTCTCACGTATTCATATAACTTCTGTTTAAATGAGTGATTGTTGATAGAATACCATTCAATAGCTTGATGATGAATTTAATATGTACACACTTTATGAATGCTTTACACTGCTTGTCTTTTAAACTTTTATATTTAATGTTGTTCAGACATGTTAGGTTTAAATCATCACGTAGGTCTTAATATTCCATAAATAAATTCTTATTAAATCGTCTTTCTTTTTCCAATTGTATTTGTTACGTTCCATCTACTAATGGAGATCTAAAACATTGATTTTGTAATTACTTATGTATTCATGCCTTTATTTATGATGTAATCTTTATTCAATAAGGCTAAGATTTTCGTAATTAGTAAGTCTAACAATAGATGTGATGAATTTACCTAATTATATTTTTTGTTGATTAATCTTATTCATTGCTATATTATGGCTTAAATTATCTGATAATTTCATAGTCTCATCAATGAGATTTTTTTTGTAATTTCTTTATTATAATCTTACTTAAACATACTTAAGCTAAGAGAAGATATGTCAGAAACATTGCTGTTACTTAAGTCTGAGTGAGTATACATATTTATATTTGAGCATGAATGTATAAATCACAGATAGACATTTATTAATTATTTACATGCAAACATATCACTTTCAATTATTCCTTATATTGTTTTTTTAAGTGAAGTTCTTTAAGTTTTATGTCAAAAATCTTATATATATATATTTTGTTTTTGTTTATTTTAGACTCAAAAGATGATGAAATGGAGTTAGAAGGATTGGCAGATGATGGCATTATTGATGAAAGTAGAGAAAATTCTATGTTAAAGCAAGCTCTTTTAGATTCCACCAAAGCCGGTTGTTCAGACACTTCTGTTGATCAGATCCATATGTGCCCTTATTGTAATTATACTAGTATAAGTGACATGCGTATTCGTGCGCATGTTTTATCCCAACATATGCAGAGACCTAAGGAGCTTCTGTGTCCTTTATGTCAGGAGGAGTGTAAGGATAAATCACGGCTGGAATCCCATTTAGTGCAGGTACACAATGTGACACCTGAAGGATTACAACGTTTATTAGTAATGGTAGATCAAGGAGACTTTATGTTACCGCCACCAACTACACCCAGTCCTGCAGCAACGGCTAATGATGAATCTAATGATGGAAAATCAGATTTTGAAGGCGATTTTAAATTAAACGATAGTTCTGAAACTGGAAGTACTGGTTTAAATGATAAAGATCAAGGTATTGAGGAGTATCGGTGTCAAACTTGTGCCAAGACTTTCAATAATATTGATGCATTATATGCTCATCAAAATGAATTGGGGCATTTAGAAATGAAACAAACACCCCGCGGGCCAGGGTATCTTTGTTGGAAAAAAGGATGCAATCAATATTTTAAAACAGCTCAAAGCTTACAAATTCATTTCCGAGAAATTCATGCTAAACGACAACAGTTAGCAGTTTCAGAACGGCATGTTTATAAGTATCGCTGTAATCAGTGTAGTCTTGCTTTTAAAACTATTGAAAAATTACAACTTCATTCCCAATATCATCTAATTCGTGCAGCTACTAAATGTGCCATTTGTGGTAGGAGCTTTCGTTCAATTGCAGCACTGCAAAAACATCTTGAAACCAGTCATATGGATGTGAGTGAAGAAGAACTTACACAATATCGCTTGGCTATTGCGAATAATCCTCTCCATCTTTCTGGAAGTGGTCATTTATTAGATCCTAAGACTTCAGAACTGTTGAAGAAAGAAAACAAATCTGATGATTTAACTGACAATCAAGATGAATTATCTGTGGATGCATTTATGTGTCAGGGAGAAGATAATTCTGAAGTGCTACATGGTATGGGAAATGAAATGGAAATGAATGAAAATGAAACTTGTTCAGTTGAAGGAAGTCAGGAACAACAACTTGTAGATGATTATCTCAATAGCCAAGCCATTGCAGAAGATAGCTATAATGATCCTGCTCGTAAATACAAATGTCACCGATGTAAAGTTGCCTTTACAAAACAGAGTTATTTAACCAGCCACAATAAAACATTATTACATAGAAAAGGTGATAAACTCAGCTATCCAATGGAAAAGTACTTGGATCCTAATAGGCCATATAAGTGTGAAATTTGCAAAGAATCATTCACTCAAAAAAATATTTTATTGGTTCATTATAACTCAGTTTCTCATTTACATAAATTAAAACGTAGCATTACAGAAAATAAAGCCACTACACCTCCTACTGATTCAGATAAAAAGCCATATAAATGCAATATTTGCAAAGTAGCATACAGTCAGGGATCTACATTAGATATTCATATGCGATCAGTCCTTCATCAGACAAGAGCTTCAAAATTACAAGAATTAGCTATGACTGGGCAAGTTGATTTGAATGCACCCCTTGTTGAGCAGCCAGAACCCACTAAAGCACAACAGCATAAAAAAATTCTTGCTGAAATGCTTAGTACCAAACAAACATCTCCAAGTACAGGTGTAATCAATGAACAGGTACCATCACCTCAGCCTACTAATTCACAGCAGCCATCTCCCATTCAACTGCAGCCACAAATTCAAGTACTACCTCCACAATCACCTGTTCATCAATCACCACATACTCCAGTTCAACAAAAGCCTGTTTCTCAATCTAGCCCTACACCACCAATTGCACAGCCTGCTGTTTTTTTCCCTCCTCAAGTGCCAAATCAACCTATGTTTACATGTCAGCGGTGTAATTCAATCTTTGTAAGCCAAGATGCTCTTCATCAACATCAACAAATGTATTGTTACTTTCAACCAATGTCTTTGATGACTCCTCAGCAAGCAGCTGTTACTGCTATAACAACAGCAGTAACTGCTTCAACAACATCAACAACACTACCTCAACCTCCTCCTCAATTAAAGAACAAATTTGTATCTCGGAATAAGTTGACCATTTACAAACAACTCCTGGAGAGTTATGGCTTTGATCTGGTCATGCAGTTTAATGAATATACTCAAAAGGTTCCTGCAAAACCACCACCACCTTTAGAAATGGAAACTGGCACATTAACAATAGGAGAAAAAAATGAGAAGTATGAAGAAAGATATATTAAAGAAGAAAAACCAATAATAAAACATGAAGAAAAAAGAATTTGTGAGATTAAATTTGAATTTGAAAAAAAAGAGAAATCTAGCCGGCTGGATCTCCCAGAAATTAACAAGCAAACTTGTAAACAATGCAATAAAGAGTTCTCAAGTGTGTGGGTTCTGAAGGCACATAGCGAAGAAATCCATAAAAATGTGGTTCCCCTCGAAGCAGTTGAAATGTTCTCAGATAAGTTTAAAGAAAAATATGAAAAAAAATATGCTTCTCAACAGCAGCAGAACCAACAACAACCAACTTCAGTGACTGAAACTATAGCTCCCATAGAAACTCCCCCTATTCCAGCAGCTCCTCCAACACCTCAACAATCCCAACCCCCACCAACAACTGCAACAGTCACAACTGCAACTGCCCCTCCACCTTTACAGCCAATGGAGCTCCAACAGCTGCAATTTCCACCATCAATTGTTAATATGGGCTTTGGTATGGGCATTCCTTTAAATATGAATATGTCTTTGGCTGCTATGAATATGCATCCACCTCTTATACCCATTATGATGCCACCTCATTTTGATCCTATTCCACAACAGCCCATGCCAACCATGGATCCAAACTTTTTGGCCAATCAACAGAAATTATTGCAGCAGCAGCAGCAACAGCAGGCACAACAGCAAAAGCGTGCCCGGACTCGTATTAACGACGAGCAGCTGAAAATCCTGAGGGCTCACTTTGACATCAATAATTCTCCGAGCGAGGACCAGATTTTGGAAATGTCCGAAAAATCAGGCCTTCCCCATAAAGTCATCAAACATTGGTTCCGTAATACCTTGTTCAAGGAAAGGCAGCGCAACAAAGACTCCCCATATAATTTCAGCAACCCGCCGTCCACTACTCTAAATTTAGATGAGTACGAGAAGACCGGGGAAGCTAAGGCCAAGCCACTGGAACTAAACGACAATGAGAGCGATGAAATTAAAGATGATTTTAAAGTAGAGCAAAAAAATAAAGATGTTGAGCAAAATATCTGCATTGGTGTAAATGGTAATCATATACCAACAAATGTTGTTGCACCAATTCCTCCACCATCTCCAAAGCCTACAACTTCTTCGCCCTCCATCTTGCCATCAAAAAGCTGCAGCGGCATAACAAGTTTTTCCACAACTTCTTCCCTTAGCTCTCCTGCCTCAACAACGAGTAGTGCTACTAGCTCCTGTGAGTCTGCCACCACATCAACCATCATCAGTGCTCCACAGCAGCCAAAGCAGGAGCCAGGCCGCCGGGCTAATCGAACGCGCTTCACCGATTATCAAATCAAGGTGTTGCAGGAATACTTTGAGAACAATGCCTATCCTAAAGATGACGACTTGGAGCACCTGTCCAAGCTGCTGAATCTCAGTCCGCGGGTCATTGTTGTTTGGTTCCAGAACGCTCGACAAAAAGCACGCAAGGTATACGAGAACCAGCCACCGCTCGATCCTGACGATGAGGGCTCAGGGCGCTTCCAAAGAACTCCTGGCCTAAATTACCAGTGTAAGAAGTGCTTGCTGGTGTTCCAGCGCTACTATGAACTTATCAAACATCAGAAGACGCAGTGCTTCAAGGAAGAGGACCGTGCCCTCACTAGCCCCTCAGGTATGGATGACTCCAAATCGCACTCGTCGCTAGAGACGGAGTCCAGCCAGCAAGAGGAATGTGTAGCTGTGGCGGCAGCAGCAACAATTACAACAGATGACCAGGTGAAGGTGGGCCAAGAGGGTAACTTCCGCTGTGAGAAATGCAATCTCGTCTTCGGCAGGTTTGATCTGTGGCGAGAGCATCAGAACGTGCACCTTATGAACCCCACACTTTTCCCACTCTACCCGGCCACCAGCCCATTTGGAATGCTACAGTTTGAAGCACAACAACCACACCCCTCTCCCCCTAAGCGCAAGATTTCAGAAGATTTTGATGATGAGAGGGATGATCAGCATAGGGACAAACGTCTGAGGACCACTATCCTGCCTGAACAACTGGACTATCTCTATCAGAAATATCAGGTGGAAAGCAGTCCAAGTCGGAAAATGCTGGAGAACATTGCCAGGGATGTAGGGTTGAAGAAGCGTGTGGTACAGGTCTGGTTCCAGAATACACGAGCCCGTGAACGTAAAGGACAGTTCCGTGCCCACCAACAGGCAATACATAAACGTTGCCCCTTCTGCCGTGCCCTGTTCAAGGCTAAATCAGCATTAGAGTCCCACCTTGCAACAAAGCATGCCGATCAATTTAGTAAAGGTGAAATCAACATTGATAATCTTCCAGATGGAGATAGTGAATCAAGTGTTGGTGAATCTCCTCAATCTTGTACACCAGACACTATGCAAAAGTTTATGACATTTGGAATGATGCCAGTTGGAAATCCGCTTATGCCTACTACTATGTTTCCTCCAACAAGTGAAGCGTTGCAGAACACTATGAAGCAATATTACGAAGACTCATTAAAAAAATATTTAGATCAGTTAAGTGCACCCAGTCATCATCCCCGCCCTGAAAGTTCCAATACCTCAACTCCAACTGATTTGAGACTTAAAAGTAAAGCTTCGGCAGCAGCTGGTAAAGCAGAAGAAGGTGGAGAAGTTACTGATGCTCCTCTTGATCTCAGTAAACCTGTAAAAATAAATGTAGAACAAGAAAGACACCTAGAGGGTCCTTTGACAGATCTCAGCGAAAGGAGTTTCGATGACCAAATTTCAAACAAGCATTTAAGTACAGATGATACTCGATCTACACATTCGGAATCATCTGATAATATGGAATATGATGATTATGTCTATCATGATAACAGTTCCACATCTCCTCAAAATCATCCAAATAATAAAGCAGGCGGTGGTAAGCGGTATCGTACCCAGATGACAAACATGCAGCTGAAAGTGATGAAGACGTTATTTGCTGATTATAAAACACCAACTATGGCCGAGTGTGAAATGCTGGGACGCGAGATTGGACTCCCTAAAAGAGTTGTCCAAGTGTGGTTCCAAAATGCTCGAGCTAAAGAGAAAAAATCTAAACTGGCCTATGCTAAACACTTTGGACAGGAAATCGACTTCAGTCGCCCACCTGAGGAATGCAAATTATGCAACTTCAAGTACTCGCATAAGTACTCCATCCAGGATCACATCTTTACAAAAAAGCATGTTGATAATGTGAAGAAGTTCATCGAGGGGCAACAAGAGGCTGAAAGAGATTATTCTGATCCAATGGCTGTTAACAAATTAATACGGCCGCAGGAAACAACTCCAGATCCAGCACGAAAATCGTGGGATTCTGGGGAAGCTACTGCTATTGCAATGGCCGGACATCCTCATTTGGCTCAGCTGCACGCTTTGGGTCTGCATAGCCTGGGATTACCGGTTCCATTACCCGGTATGAGTCCTACCTCAGCTTCCATCAGTCCAAGTGTAACACTTTCTGACTCAAGCAAAGAAAAGATTAAGCTTAAAGAGACCATAAAGATCAAAAAGGAAAAGGAAGAACCTAAAGTAGATAATAAGGCAAATAAGGAGGGCCTCATACCCGTCCAGAATCCTCTTCTAACTAATCCATTTGATTTTTCTATGATAACTACTGATGCAGGAGGGTTCTTCCCCTACATGTATGCAGGGTTTTCACCTTATTATGGAATAGCAAGCTCCTTCATTCATCCTGCTATGTATGCAGGTAAGTGTTTAATACATTATCTTTTTTTTTAATTACTTCTTTAAATATTTTTGTTATTAAAAAAAAAAAAGTCCTGAAAATGCCTAGTAAGTATCTTCAAAAACCTGTATTAATTAAAGTGACTTTAAAGGTTTTTTATCATTATAAAGTTTTAACATCATATGCTGATAACATTTAAATATATTGTTTTGTAGCTTTTGAAAGATACCGTATTTATGATTACAGTTCAGTATTTTATTTTTTTTAGTAAATTAAAATACAAACAACAACCTCCAAATCATACAACAAAAATGTTTTGTAAGACGTAGTTACCAATATAATTCACCTTAATCAAATTATATAACTTCATAAGTTACAATATTGGAATGTATTTAACTTGACACACACTTGCTTTCATGTAAAAATTGATTTTACACTAAATTATTTTTTAAGAAATAAAAAAAAAAAGTCTTTTATAATGTTTGAATATGAAATAGCTAAGTCACTAAATACTAATGTTATGATAAATCTCATTGGCTGACAGTATTCTTGTCCACAAGATTTTTTAGAATGCTTCTTTCCTACTGGTTTGTTATCTTTTTTTTTTTTTGTAATAATTTTGTTATCAATTTATTTCTCTTATCTGCTTACTTGTATCATTAGCAATAAAAAATGATTTTTTTAAAAAATTAATCTGCATATACAAGCTATAATAATTTTGGCTATGAGCTTGAAAGATAGTATATGAAACTAATGTGAATGCCAGGAAAGAAATGATTTCCAAACAAGAAATTAGAGGGGATTTGAACCCAGACTTGCTCCCTTCAGTCAACCACTCCATCTTATACAACCAATACACATGGCCACATACATGTGAAAAAGATAAATGATCTCCAATATACATATTTCATGCTGAGCATGCCATCGTTAGATTTTCAATAATATGGATGGCTGAAGAGTGGAGAAGATTGAAACCTGTCCATTAAAATTTGAAGATTTGCTATCTTAATATAAACCGAACACTGATTATGTATATGTATGCAAGATGATGATCTGGACCAACTGATGAATGCTAGTTCAGCATGAAATACATATATTGGAGATCATTTATTTTTTTTCATATTATGTTATCAAGTGAATCGATCATATAAGATGGAATGTTTGACTGAAGGGAACTTGAAAGTCTGGATTCAAATCCCCACTACTTACATCTAGCTTAAGTATATTTTGTATACTTGTATTTAAAAACAAGAGAATAGTAAAACTAAGAATGGAAAAAAAAGTTCGGGTTGTGAAGGAAAATTTCCAGAATATGCAATTCTTATGGTAATATCACAAATAGTAGAAACTCTCACATTAGTATGGATTAATGATAAGCACGTTATCTTAAAAGTTCGGTCTTTAAATCTATTTTTTGCAGATCAGATGGTGACTGTGGTTTTGGAATAGATTATCCTTAAATATGTGCATTTTATTGAACCACTGGAATAAAAACAGACATTTAACCAATGTGATTCTGGAACCAATTACATTATGTTCCACAGGAATCTTCTATACACATTACATTTTGTTCCACAGAAATCTATTGTACATCATAATGTTTATTTCAATATTTTTTTCCACCGATAAATTATTTTCTATTTAATTTATAAATATATTAAACATTATAGTGATTGAAGATATGGATTTATTTTACTTAATTTTAAGATAGTATTATTTTTAGTGGCTCAAATTTATTCAATATTATCAAAATCAAGGCCAACAAATTTGATGAAAGACTCTTGATTATGTACTGTAATATAAAGTATACCACATTATTTTAAGATTACATCTCTCTCTCTCTCTATATATATATATATATATATATGTGTATGTATATATATTATCTAAACACTATCCTTAAATATAAATTAATAATATATATATATAATAGAAAATATTTTCTTCAAATAATTCTTTTTAGTCTAATACTGTACATCTAAATTGTTATTGGTTGCAAATATATTCTACCTGTTGATGGAATCATTGTCCATATAATGAAAGAGTCAAGAGTAAACTAATCAATAACTTTAACCTGGAAATTACATCATTTATTCAACAAACAAATCAGAAAATAATATATTTAGTAAATAAGCAGTGATTTTTAAAAAAATATATTTTCAGTAATTACAATCAATAAAACAAACATTCAATGAGAAATTTTATTAATGGCGACAGCAAATGGCTGGAAAGCAAAGCAAAAAAAAATGTGAAAATAATATATTTAGTAAATAAACTGACTGAAAATCATATATTTTCAATAACTTTCACCACTGCAAATATTTTGAAGAAATTAATGTCTGCATTAATTGCCCTTATTGAAAAATTTTCATTGTTTGCTAAATATATTACTTTCACTTTTTTTATTTTTTACAAAAAATGTGACATTTTTCTGTTGGCTTATTTTTGACTCCTTTGGTATATAGATGATGGTTCCAGCTAATGGATCAGAGTACACATACTTCCAGTAGATCTAAATTAATAAGTGTTATAATAATGCTTCAATTTTTTCTTAAAACTTTAAATTTATTATTTAAATCAAGATTATTCTTCACATATAGTGTGATAAACAGAGTAGTAATTCAAAAAAACATTAATCATAAAAGACTATTTGCCAAACATTTCCTGTACCGTATACCAGAATCATGGTGACATATTGGAACTGAACGTTTAATATTCCAGTGCATGCTCAGTGGAACATTAGTGTTATGCTGATTGATAACATTTTTAGACTTCGCAGTAAACCAAGCCTCTTTCAACTTCCTCTTTCTATCATTTGATTCATTGCACACTGTAATGATATTTTGATGATAAAACTCATGTCCACAACTACTTTCGTGATTTGAAAAAAACAGAATTAATCTGTGAATCACTTTTAGATTTTTTATATGATAAACATGCTGTTACAATCGCGTTAATACATTAGCCTTCGTTTCACCATAATAGATAGTATTACAAACAACTTCTTTGCAGGCAATGGAATAAACCACTTCATACCTATTCATTTCTTCCACATTATCCTTTGAATTATTTATTAGTCTAGTGATCGGAATCTTACATTATAATCTTTATCGATTATATTTTTTGATTTCGTACTAAACAAAATCACTGTTTCGATAATGTCTTTATCAGAAATAATACCATAATTCTGAAAAATAAATACATATACATATAAGCTATATATATATATACATACAAGCTATATATATATAAATAAACTATATGTAATAAATATATTCTAATTGTACGTGTATGCTTATATTTTCTAGAAGTCATATAAATATCAAAATATTCAGACATTATTTGAATTATACATTTTTATATTTACATTATTTATTAGAAATTAATAAATAAAGCAAAATTTCTTCATAGTTTCATGATTAGGGTGCTACATCCATGACCAAGAATTCAAGTTCATATTGGAACTGGAAAATTTTGTCAAATAACTAGACCTTAAATAATCAATAAATAATTATTTCCGATTCTTAGTTGAGAATAAAATAAATGTTGACTTCTGAAAGATCATCCATCAGAAAAAGTATTTGGCTCCAAAATCTTAAACTTCATTAAAAAAAATTTGGAAGTAATCAGCTATTGCAATTGGAAAATGGCCTTTAAGTAAAAGTATGAGATTATTTGTAAAAAGAATTTACAATTAATTCTAACTACTAGGAACTAGGTAAAATTTCACTGTTCTTTCGATAAATTCATTTTTCCTTTCAGATTTTAGATTAGTACTCTATTCAGTACATCTTATGTGATCTTTAAAATGTTCTTTTTTATCACAGAGAGTAAACCATTGAGAAACTAATATGCATTCATCATCTTCACAGCTCTATTGTTTTTTGGATCTTTTCCAGGAATAAATAATGTATTTATGCTTACGAAAATTGTCAGAGCTCTTAATAAAAACTAAATATGCAGCCATAATCAGCCAACATCAACCATCAAAAATAGATATGTAATACTAAACAAGTATTTTGTTAAAAATATTTGTTTACTTATAAAGGAGCTATTCCTGCTTGGTTATTAAATGTCACATATTTGTTCATAAGTACATACATGTACTTCTTTTTAAAGGGAGATATCTCTGCATGGTTATTAAATGTCATGTATTCATTTATAAGTACTTATATGCTTTCTAATTTAATAGTAATATATTAATACCAATTATCAGATTTTTATATATTGTACACATACTCAATTTTCTATACTGTATCACAATTTGTATTTAATTAGCTTTTATAAATTAACAAAAAATAAAATCAGAAATAATACATATTTGTATTGTTCTTTTTCTAATCTTTTTTATCATTTATGTAAATCAGAGGTTACATTCCATATGGCCTACAAAGGCTTCAAATCGGCCTTGTGGGGATTAAAACATAAAAAATTCAAACTTCTAAATATTTTATCTCGGCTTTAAACAAAAGCAAAACTTATTATTTTAATTCTTTATATTATTTTTCTATCATCAAATGTTTCCAACAATTAGTGAACTTATTTGTCACACAGCCATTTTGAGCCATGTGATACAACATCAATCGGTTATTGGTTGCTATTATAATACAATAGTGTTTTGATAAAAAGTTACCACAAAAAATTTTCTTTTTTGCTTAGTGTCTAAATCTAAAGCAAGAAAAATGGGAAAGCGTATTTCTTTGTGGAAGTAAAAAGTAGTCCAACACTCTGGTGAAAGAATATAACTTAAAATACCATTATGAAGTAAACGATAAAAACTATGACAAATATGTGGAAAAGACATGTGATGCCAAATTTAAAGATTTTTTAAAAAAATGAAAGTTTCACCAGAAGATATATTTGAATGTTAGTAAAACAATTAATATGACTGTTAAATGTAGTTACGTTCTAAGTGAAAAAATTGTTCCGACCGAAACTTTTTTACGGATGGAGAAATTATTAGAAATTGTATTTTAAATGCAGTTGAAATTATGTCTGTTAAAAGCGCAAGCATTTCAAAATATAAGTCTATCGGGAAATACTATTGTAGAGCATGTTGAAGATATATCTGAGAACTTCCCAAGATATGTTGCATAAAAAAATCAAGAGTTGTATAGTGTTTTCCATTGCAGTTTATGATTGTTATTTCCTAGTTAGTAATATCTATTTGTGGTATTGATGATGAAATGAATGTGATTGAAGAACTGTTGCCTATATCAGGAACAATCACAGGAAGTGATTTATATTCGTGTATTGAGAAAAAAGCAAATGCTTATGTGGACTGGTTAAAATTAATAAGTCTGACTATAGATGAGCTTCTTTTATGGTTCATATTAATGTCAGACTGTTTACAAAACTTCAAATGAAAAAAGAAATGTTATGCGAGAAATTGTATAATACACTAGGAATCATTTTGTGGCACATTTCATGAGTATAATAATTAATCGACATTTCAGTGCTTTGTTGAAAAAATTGGATTCGCAGTATAGCAATTTGCTATATTATACAGAATTTGATCGCTTAGTCATGGCATTTTTTTAACTCCTACAAGAAATTGATATAGTCACTTCATTCAAAGGAAAATTGATTTCTGAATCGTTGATGAAACTGAAAATCTTGACCTTTTTAATTTACACATGAAAAGTTAATATGTAATATGGTACGATTCAATTAAGTCATTTCTGACAAAAACTTATCTTTGGCGAAGAATAATGTATCCCATTTTCTTACACTTAAATCGGTTTCTTGATATAATAATGATGCTCAAAAATACATTCCTCACATCTGAAAAAAAATATTCTGATTTCAAACAGTTCAAAAATGAACTAATTATTATTCAAAATAAATGTAACAAAGTTGGCTTACCAGATTTTTATAAATACTTTGATAGAAAATATCCATATGTAAAATTTATTGTACAAATATGGTGTCAATCTTTCAAAGCACCTATGTATGTGAGCATTTCTCAAAGTTTTATTCACAGATAAAATATTCTAGATTAAATGCAATATTTCATATTGAACATGAAATGAAAAAGCTAATATCGACATGTTAGTATAGAGGAAAAGATTCCACGTTTCAGAATCAAATTCAAAGAAATTCTTTTTGTCAGTCAAAATTTTGTATTTTAATTTATTTTTTTTTAAAAATTGTGAATAAAATGTAATTGAATTTATATGTTCTTAACTTATTATATTTTTAACATTTAAACATAAAATGTTTATAAATTTAAATGGCGGTGTAACTGTTTGCAAAATCATAAAGAGCTTTTGTTAGTGCCTTTCTTTTTTTAGTTTATGTTTTGATTCATAGAATGATACTGAATACAGCCTGCATATGATATACTTTTAATTGACTGCCCTGTTCTACATTTGAGATCCCTGGTATAAATAACCTGTTTTTATTTGTCGGTTGAAGAATCTTTTTCTTTCTTCGTTATATGTTGAACTCAAAACAGCTCATGTAATGGGATTACTCTTAGTTTCCAAAATTCAATTATCTTATTAACACCTCATTTCAAAGCTAATATTTGACTTTTAATTGTTTAAAAATTGTTAACAATAACTGTATTGGAAGTTACATCTGTCTGTGGTTTTTCTTGGGATGATCACATGTATTGCACTGCTAAAATTGTTTTGAGAAATTAGTTTTTATTCAGAATCCAAATTCATCCTTTCGGACTTCACTATTCTTTTTAGTTAGAAAATGCCATCAAACAACATGATTTCACTTATTTGTGACATTTCATTTCTTCTTTTCAGTTGCTATCATCATTCTGTTTTTTATTGATTTTTAGATCTTTTATAAATACTATCACCATGATTGTTATGAAGTTGCTTTCCTAATACCTCCTATTTCAAAAAGAAAATATCCCTCTTCTCAATATCCTTATGCTATTCGTCTTGTTCTGCATCCTAATTTGACATTTTATATAAAATCTTTCTCCATACTCTTCATATATAGAGACCTTAGTTTAGAAGTCTCTTCCCTCTTTATAATATTTATATATTTTCATCTCCCAAGAAAATCAAATTTTTAATTTTTTTTACTTCTTAGCATTCAACTTTCCTTTGAATAATAGCTTCATTCTTTCATGAGAAAGGGTCTCATTGGAACAATGGCTCATGCGATGGACTCAAGCTGGATGATATTCAGAAATTTTTCAGCTGCTTTCATTAGGTTTAACTTTTTTTTTTCAGGGAACTGCTTCATAACCAAACAAGCAAGTCACATAATTATTGATCAAAATATAGGTATATGATCTAGTACCGGAGAATTAGCTAGCTTGGTGAGTAAATCTCTTCTCTTTCCTTGTTCTATATTAAAGAATTATCGAAAGATTTTTTTTCTTTCAATGGATTATTTAAAGTCTGTTCACTTTTATCTTCCATGAGTTGCTTTCAATAAAGTAAAATATTATTATTAATCTAAAACTTCTCAAAGTTCTAGGATATAATGTGACATTTAAAAGTTCAAACTTATATTGAAAAACAATGTATTTGGCTTTGTAAGTGCATTGAAATTTGTGTGATACTTTAAGATAAATTATTATTTTATTATCTGATATTTAAAAATAAAATAATAAGAATAATAATGACATGAGAAAAGAATTGGAAAAGATTGTGAGATGAAAAAAAAAATGTGACTTATAATCTTGAATTAGAAATCTTGAAAAATATGTAATTTGTGAAGTTGACTTAGGTAGATCACTGCCTAATCTTAAGAGAAAAAATATCCTTTTTAGGCATTGCAATTATCTTGTGAAGAAATAGGAATTTTTATTAATTATAAATACTTCATTTAAAAAATTATTCAGATATTTACAAAATAATATTGAATCGGTTAACAAAAATTGTTAAATTTGAACAATTTAAAAATTAATTTTGAAGCAAGTTTATAATTCTGACTTCTTAAGGCAAGCATAAGAGTATCTTAATTTTGGCAATTAAAAAAATAAAAAACAGAGATTGGAGATCCAATGTGTTCTTCTGGAAAATTTTTTGTAATATTATTTTAATTTATTTCTGCCATGTTATCCACTAGTAAACCTAAATTTTCCAATTATGGACATGATCTTCAGAATTCATTATCACCACATTCTATTTTGTGCAATTTTTTGTAGATAATTTCACCAATTTTAATTCTTATTTTTCCAGCTTAGATTAAATGTCAAATATCTGTCTTTCAAATTGCAGCGAAGAAAGATAATTGAAGACTTTTTCATCAGCGCTCCAAATCAAATCACATATTCGCAGTAAAACATTGAGAATGCATGCATAAAAGTGAAGGTAAATTGAAACAATTAAAATTTTATTCATATCATTTAAATACAATTGATTAAACTGCACAGTATAAATTAACAATTGTTTTTTTTTTCTTTCTGTTCCATAATAAGAAGAAAAAATAAATTATTGGCACTTATATTGAATTTAATTTTTAAAAAATCAAATATTGTAATTCGGTAGTAACGTATATAAACAGTATTTCGGAAAACTGCTTTCTCTTTTCTTGATTCTATCATAAAATTATATAAATATTTTGAACATTTACACAAGTAAACTTTATACAAATTTATTTTATTTACTGCTTTAGCATGCTTTCAACGAACAGTTTTATCATATTCATGCATAGCACTGTATGATGAAACTGTTTATTGAAAGCATGCTAAAGAATAAATAAAATAAATTTACTGTGTAAATGCCAAATCATTTATATAATATACAGTGTATTTGTATAAATATAACAATTGCAAAAATTCAAACATCAAAATTATGGAAATTTTTTTATTCAATTTATTATACCCACCTATTCTGAAATAGCATTTTTAAAATGTAATAATAGATTGTATATCCTTTTTTAATGAAAATTTGTAAGTACAACTTGTGTATTTTAGTGAACAATATCATAATAATGAAAAACACAACTTCCGAAGACAAACAGTAGCAACATCTACAGGCTTATATAAACGCTGGTGCATTTTCACAGACAAGCAAATTTTACAAATTATTTTGATAGATCTATGTATTGCTTGACAAACAGCTAAGTACTTTTAAACATTTTGTAAATATAATAGTCAGTTATAAATCGATAATTTATTAAAATTGAAAAACTTTGAATTATTATATAAAAAATATTATAAACGTTACAAAATTCATGATAGTTTTAAAGTATTAAACTTCCAAAATTCACTGTTATTATTGTAAATTAACAATTGTTTAATACAATTATGTTTCAAATAATAAAAGTAAATAGATGAAACTAGAAAAGTGTTTGGTTGGTGTTTACTAAAGTACTGACTGAAAAAAATTTCATTTTCTGGTTAAATTTGTAATTGGGTCAAAATACTAACTTGATTTATGGTCAGTGTTAGAAATTATAATAATTATTTATGTATGAGAAACCTTTCATAAATCAATAAATGGAAGTTTTTTCTTTACAAATGTAAAGAAAACATTTAGAATGAATATATGAATTAAAAAAATCATCTGAAGTTATGTTAAGATAAAAATTATATAAAACATGAAAAAATATATGATAATACTAAAGAAAGTTTATTGTTTTTGGTGCAATGGCTGGGGGAAAGGATAAAAAATAAGAATTTGGATTGTGGAAGAATATTGAATATTTGTTTTTGGAAAGTAGCATATGAAAGAGGATTGGGATAAATTGTATAAAGAATCTGAGAAGTTTAAATATAGAGAGTGAAAGAAGTAGAGGTTTTATGATTTTTTGTTTAGATCTTTATCGCAAGATTGGGGGATATGTGGATGGGATAATGGAATCATCAAAAGTTTTTATTAAAATAGGATAAAAGGAAAAAAAGAAATGAACCAGAAGCTACAGAAATAATTGGGTAATAAGAAGTAAACTTATTAGCATATATAAGGAATTTGAAAGGAAGGAGTGTTTAACTTGACTAACAGGTTTATTAGAGGTGTAGCTTATAGTCAGAATCTCCTGACTTCATTTAAAGAGAAACATTTTACATCCCATCAAAAATAAAAAACTAATTGATAAGTTTCATATTTTTCTTAATTCCCCCGCCCTTGTGTCAAAGCATTGGCCGGGAATCAAACCCGGGACAACTGCTTGTGAAACAGCTCTGCTGACCACTCGACCAGCAATGCTTGACCTATATTAAAAACTGAAAACAAAAAAAAATACGAAAATAATTTAATGTGCTTAAAAACATGAAAATAATATAATCAGCAATAAAACCAATGCATAATGGTTACAAAACAAATACATTCAATAAGTCTGATCAATAGAAATTAAATTAGTTACAAGGGTGACTGCAACTCCATAAAAAATTAAATTACAAAACCATTCCATTGATTGGTTATCAGCAAGAATTTAACCAGTATAATAATATAAAAATAAGACATGTAATCCATAGAAAGTAGTTGACAGCAATAAATGCGTAAATTAAATTCCATATAGGTGTCTATATCTAATATAGAGGATTTGAACACAGACTTTCAAGTTCCCTTCAGCCATCAGTTCTATCTCATACGACCAATACACATGACTACACTTATGTGAGTATGAGAATAATGGAAAGCGTAGTTGCTATAAAGAGTAATTATTGTCATATGTACATGCTTTTATGGTATCCATGTTTTTCATTTTGCTTGTATACGGATACATTTTTGAAATTTTAATTTCTTATTGATTTATTGCTATCAATCTCATGAATTATATGGGTTACTTTTCGTATTGTGTCTGTTAGATCCTTACTTATATTTAATTGACGGATTAGATTTGGCCTCGATGCTGCTTTAATTCCTTTACCCAATGCTTTTATTGATCATACTTAGTGGATATATTTATTTTGTAATCATCATGTATTGGTTTGATTACTAAATGTATTATTTTCAGTGTTTTTTTAGTATATTACTTTCATATTTTTGAGCATATTAATTTTTTATTTGTATATTTTCGAATTTTATACAAAAAATATGAAATTTATTTAGTTTTTTTTCCTTTATTGGTATAAGTATAAAGGCTCCATCCTATAGGTAGAGCACAAAATCTATTAGTACCATATTTTTTTACCTTTTCATAGCCGCTAATAATTAAATTTTAAATACTTTTTTTGAACAATTTATAAAAGTTGATGTATGTGAAAAATTTGATGAATTTTTATTAAATTACAAGATTTTTATAAACATAGGTTTACTTAGTGTTTTCCTGAAGGTTTGTGATGTTGGTGTTCTATTTGTATATTTATATTGGACTATTTCCATCATCTAATATGTGTGTTGAATGTCTTTAGAAAAGTTTAATTTTATTTAAATATACCAAATATATTCAACTGTTAATAATATCACAGCAAACTGGCTAGTATATGCACCAACTGTTAGTAATATCACAGTAACAAGTTAGTATATGCACCAACTGTTAGTAATATCACAGCATATACTAACCTGTTTGCTGTGATATTACTAACAGTTGTTTGCTGTGATATTACAAACAGTTGGTGCATATATTAACCTGTTTGCTGTGATATTACTAACAGTTGGTGCATATACCAACTTGTTGCTGTGATATTACTAACAGTTGGTGCATATATAACCTGTTTGCTGTGATATTACTAACAGTTGAATATATTTGGAATATTTAAATAAAATTAAACTTTTCTAAAGACATTCAACACACATGTTAGATGATGGAAATAGTCCAATGTAAATATACAATAAGTTTACTTGTATAAACCTAATTTAAGTAATCATTGGCTACCATTTATAAGATGCAAAAATATATAGGTAATCCTCATTTATTGCATCTCATTCTTGTGATATAGTATTTACTTTCCTTTTTAAAAAAGTATCTTCATATTTGATATCATATCTAATAACTAGCAAGTACTTGAATGGGAATTCAATTTGAGCAAGCAGTTTATAAAATGATTAGATTAGCTTTTATTTTAGATTGATGAATGAATTTTTTTAATTTTTCTTTTTTCTTTTTACACTGTACTTCAATATTAATATGGAATTGGAAAAAAAAAGTATTCTACTCATTAGCAAATTAAACTCTTACTAATAAGAAACTTATTAATTGCAAAGTCTCTATTACTTCTATTAATCACTTTAATTTAAATTCTATTATTAGAAATATGAAGTTCCAAATAATATGCATTTTATAAAATATTTTAAATGTAATGTACTGATAATGTATTCATACATAGTAACACTATTTTATCTCAAACTTTATTCTTAGTATTATTAAATTTATTATCAAACTGATCTCTGAACAAGAGCATTGTAACAAAACATCTTTAAGGGAGCAGCAGCTCTATATTTCAAAAAAAAATATTCTATTAAATGTGGGGAGAAAAATTATATATTCATTGTTAAGAGCTATTGGCAAGCTCATTATATAACGTTTGTAATACAAGCTTGTTAAATTAGGTCATGTGACATGATTTGATTTCTTTGCGATTATATTTTTTGCTATTAAGGCTTTGGCGATTTTATATTGCTAAAGCTATTAATATATGGTGTATCTGAACTTAGTTTAGTCCCATATGGCTATTTAAGTCCAGATAGCTGGATTTGAAGACATATGGATGTCTGAAAATTTCAGATTTTCTACTTAATAGTTAACTATTAAATAAAGTGTTGAGCTTGTCTGGTATTTTAAATCTAATGCTTGAATATCCTAGCATCTCACTGAGGAAACCAAAAGCAGAAACCGATCTGGGGGTTGGGGATATTCTGAAAGCTTGTTAAGAGCTGTTGGCAAGCTGTTTATATAACATTTGTAATACAAGCTTGTTAAATTAGGTCATGTGATATGTGACTTGATTTCTATTGTTCTTTGTGTATGTCTGGTCATTATTTTATCATTTCAGCATGCAGAGATAATTTTTAACAAATTTTATTTTTAAAATTACAGTATTATATTTTTAAAGAGTTTATATTAAAATTTTCAGAATTTATGAAATATTCTTTAAAATGTAGCTAAAAATAAGAGGTGTTTGACAAAATGAACTCTTTTTAGATAGTAAAGTGTGCAAGAAATATATTGTTCTAAGTAAAAGTAGAAATAAGGTAGTGCTAATATAGTGTATGGGCTATTAGCTTTATTGATCTATATAATAGTTATTATTGAGGAAAAGAAGAACTAATGGATAAAAAATAAAATATGCTTATTTATTTTTCAGTTCATACTACACAAATATATTTTTAACGTTCAATCTTATTTGTTAAGCATATAGGATATATATAATTAAAGAGAAAAGGATTTCACCTTTTCACATATGTGTCTTAATAATTTATATAATAGCTAAACAATGTGTTGAGTACAGGGAAACCCAAAGACAAGATAGAGACTTTATAAAGATAAGAGCGGACATCTTATCTTTAATTTAAATTCTTAATTACGATATTGTTGCGCTAATATATAAATTATTAAGGTGCATGTGTGAAAAGGTGAAATCCTTTCTCTTTAATTAAATATATTTTTTTTAAAAAAATAACATTTGACAAAAAATACATTGATGACTAATAAAATATACTTACTAATGCATATCCATAATAAAAATCTATATTTATTCTTGAATTTATAGCTACAAGTGTATAAAATGGTAGCAACTCTCTCCATGCTACGCAGTGCAAGCCATAATAATCAATGGATGCTAAAAAGTTTGTGCTTCAAAATCCCTATCTAGTGCCTACTCATCCAATGTCCCCAGACTAGTTTCTGGCTTGTGGCCTTCGTCAGTGAGGAGCCTTGGATCTGAGAACACTGGACCCAGATCTTTGGATCTAATGCAACCCTCCAGCAGCCATCTATTACTTCTTTAGTTAATTATAAAGCTATGAACTCAAACTGAAAACACAATAATGTCTTCAATACAATTTAATTTGCTTGTATAGTCATATTATATGAACCCAGTTCAGTATCTATTTATTTTTGGTGGCTTTCATTTTTTAATAATCATAGTCAACAACATCCTTTGACCAGGATCGATATTAATCCACTAAAACATCACATGACCATCATTGTCATGCTTAAGACAGTATCAACTCTCTCCATACAATAGTGTCACCAAATGAATATTAAATATTACTTATTTTTATTTCACACGTTTTTTGCATGGACTATTTTTTTTACTTTCTTTTATTCAATATAAACTTTAAATAGTTTACTTAATATACATTTTTTCTTGTAGAATTTATTATTTTATTTAATATATAGGGTATATGAGCACAGATTTTTCAGATGACCCATCACTCTCCACTCTATCTAATAACACCGATACACTCTAGCACATATATGTTGAAAAGATAAATAATCACCAATATACGTATTTCATGCTATGTCCTGTACATGTGGGGTTCAGATTGACCTTAAGTCAACATGGGTGTGGCAAGAATCTCGGCCTCAGGGTGGCCTTCGAGCATTCCATCATCAGATTTTCAATTGGAATGGACAGTTGAAGAATTGGAGTGTGTAGAAGATTGGAGCCTGTCCATTAAAGTATGAGGATTGTCTATCTTAATATATATCTGAGCACTTATGGTATATATGTGTGGGAGATGATAATCTGGACCAACTGATGATTGCTGGTTTAGCATGAAATACGTATATTGGTGATTATTTATCTTTTCAGCATATATGTGCTAGACTGTATCGGTGTTATTAGATAGAGTGGAGAGTGATGGGTCATCTGAAAGTCTGTGCTCATATACCCTATATATTACATATATAGACACAGGTATAGAATAAGCCTGTGTTTCAGTTATTTTATTTAATATATACTTGTGTAATAATCAATAAATTTTATAGTATAATTAATATATATTTGTAAAAATAAATTCAAAAATAAACATTGTACATTCAAGAATAAATGTAGATATTTTGTGAATATATCTTTTATTTGTTATCAATATTTTTTTTTGATAAATATTTGACATTATTTTGGTAAATAAATAATTTTTATTGCAAAATATATTATTTTCTTGACTTTATTTAATATATTCTTGTAGCTACTAATTCAGTAATAAATGCAGACATCACTCAACGGTAATTACTATGTAGATCAATAAAGCTTATATATCATACATTATCTTCGTATCAATAAGGATCTATTGACAGTATTAACATAGTAGTAATATGAAGTAGTAAATATTAAATCACCATCTAGAAAAAAAATAATCACCATTTATATAAATGCATGGAAATTACTGTAGGATTAAGTATAATCTTAAATGGATATATTATGAATTATTAGTCAAAATGAGCCTTTTTCTGTCTTTTCTAATCAGTTGCAGAAAAAGTGGTGATCATTGCTTTTTTTTTTTGTTAAACAATACCCTTAAATTTTCTTACATTAAACCAAAAAGGAAATATAATTTATCCAAATCATTTTGAACACTTTTTAGAAAAATCTTTTATTGTACTTATATACATACACCTTACATTTCGACTGCCCTGCAGTCTTCTTCGGAGCTATGATATAATGAACAAAATAAAATACATAACTATATGAATAATCCCATAAAAAACACTAAAAACAACATAAAATATATAACAATTCATAATTAAACAAACATATTTTTTCAGAGCTTTGAAGAAGACTGTAGGGCAGTCGAAACATAAGGTGTATGTATATATGTACAGTAGAGGATTTTGCTAAAAAGTGGTTTAGATAAACTGTATTTATAAGATATTACAGCAAAATAAAGGAAAGGGTGATTTTGGTAAAAAAAGGAAATACTCATTATTTGAATATATCATTTTCCTATTTTATTAAATTTTATATGATAAATCAATATTTTGCAGTTTAGCAATAGTATTTTTAAATTTGTTATATATTATAAATAAATGTTTTTGTTTAATTTGATCAGTATTGCAGTAAAAATCAAAAAATATTTTTCTGTCTTTTAGCATATTTTGAAGTGGACTTTTTGCATTCAAATTTAAAAACTGACAATCAAAATAATGTACTGTATTTTATGTGTAAATTAAAAATCATTTACAAAATGTTTGTGTTTATATAGGCAAAGTTGTTTTTTTTTTAAAAAAAAAAAAAGTTGTTTTAGTTCAACAATCAAGAGAAATTAAGATTTCATTCTTCATTTCTTTTTCTTTTTTTTCTATTTTAATTATCTGTAAATTCTTTTTAATAAATTAGTTATGAAATTCAATGAAAACATATTTTTAAAAAAATATCTCTGAAAACTTATTGAGCTGATGTTATCAACATAGTTTGAAAATCAGCCTGCCAACTAATAAATTGGCTAATGGCTGGATAAACCTGAAATATTGCGTTATAATTTTTATCTAACACGTTATGAAATTTGAAGAAAATCTATTTGATAGAAATATGTTAAAAATTAGCTGTAAGATTTTAGTCAAATAAAGAAACAAATGAACAAAATTTCTAAGTTAAATAAAAGCATTTAAAAAACTAATACAAAATAATTTTACTAAATCGGTTTTAAAACTAAAAACTTTTGATTTGAAAAAAAAAATGAATGAACAAGAGTCATAACAATACTTATATAGCTCACAAATCAGGTTATCTTTCATTGAAGAATGGCAAAAGTAGATAAACATTTTTACGTACGTAATATTTTGCTGAAAAATAGTTCTGTAGACTTCAAAATATATCCAAACTATCAGTATTATGATAAACTAATAAAATATTTATATAATTATTTCTTGGGGAGTCAATTTGGTAGGAATGGTATACATTTTATTTAATTAACCACATATATGGTGTTACATATTGTCTTGATAAGTTAAAGATCTCTGATAGATTCTGGATGGAGCTATGGAAGTATTACTTCAGTATCACAGAATAATCAAATTCATAAATTACATAATGTGAACACATTAGTTAACAGAATAATACTTTTAAAAGATAGTTAAATAATGGATTTTAGCCATTTCCTTTAGTATTTTTTAATTCCAGTTTTAAGATTTTTAAATAAGCAAACTGAGAGAAGGGATAAGCTATTTATTTGCTTATGCAATTGTTAGACTTATTACATCATAATATACTTTCACAAAAAAAAAAACATTCAAAAAACTGCCATTTATTTTATAACAAGAGAACACTTAAACAATAATTTCTTTACTTTAACTATAAAGATGTATCTATAACAGAATGTATTATAAAGTACATTCGATAAATATTAACATTTATAGTTACAGTTATTGTTATTTAATATAACTAGTTGCTTAGTCTACCATATATGTGCATTTAATTAACATCTTACATCACATTTTCTGTTATTCACTTTCTTAATTCTAAACATTTTTGTTTTAAGTTAGATATCAAGATCTTATTTTGAAAGCATTTCTTCAAATATCTTTAAATTAACTTCATGTTTTGTTTTTATTTCATAATAGCCATGTTTTTGCATTTTATTTTTGTTTAGATTGTTTGAAAAATGATACAAATTATGTGTTTACTGCTTTTACTATATTTTATTCATGTTGTTGTTGTTGTTCATATATTATAGTTTTGGCGTGATAACGGCGCCATCAGGCAGCATCTTTGTCTAGCAAACTACTACCAAAATTTTATTTTAAATAATTTTTCTTAAATTAAGATAAACATAATTTGCTATTACACAATGATTAAAAAAAATCAAACATGTTTAAAAATAAGAGTTTCTGAATTACATTTGGAAATGACTTGTTTTTCAATAAGACCAGATAATTCCAATTTTAAAACTATACTATATTTGATAACATAAAATATTAAAAAAAGAAAGTGTGCCTTTGATTAAAACTGGGAAATATTCAGTTAAAACTGGGAAATGCAACATTCTTTGACCAATTATATAATTGTTGAAAATTAATGTCATTTATAAAATTATTCTAATAAATATAACTCTCTGAGACAGATTTATTGATACCTAATTTCTTTCAATTATTAATCCATTTATAATGTAATAATAATAGAATGTGCTAAATATTTAGTAATATTTTGAATTTATATAATCGAATGATTGTTTATGACGATTGTAATGTCTGAGTATGGAACTGACAAGTTGAGCTTCTGGCCATAAATCAGATTTTTTCTCCCTATGACTACAATAAATCAGAAAAATATTTATGTGTTAATATTAGTATTTTTTTATTATCTTAGAAATTTAAGAGCTATAAATAAAATATTGTCAAGCGTTGGTGGCCTAGCGATTAGCATAGCTGCCTTCCAAGCATTTGGCCCAGGTTTGCTTCTCAGTCAATGCTTTGACATATAAGAAAAAAAATATATTGTCATTACATTTTTCTACTGATGGGTCTTCTCTTTCATGGAAATTATCTCTATTTATATAATTTGTTTATTTACCTCCTATTCTAATCTTAATTATTTATTACTTATTTGTACTTTTACTACTTCAGTATTTCTTTCAACTCAGTAAGTTGTGTAAACCTTGTTCAATGTTCATCTATC
The DNA here is from genome assembly GCA_028023455.1 of Epiperipatus broadwayi. Classification (NCBI taxonomy): domain Eukaryota; kingdom Metazoa; phylum Onychophora; class Udeonychophora; order Euonychophora; family Peripatidae; genus Epiperipatus; species Epiperipatus broadwayi. Next base: position 3,351,692 of record JAQFVV010000083.1, on the reverse strand, counting down.
TTATTGTTGAAATTTTCTTAAAGAATCTTTTTTCTTTTATTTTAAAACAGAATTGTATATATTAGGTTTATGGTTAAAGAAGTAGAGTGTATCACCTGTGTATGTCATTCCCAGGGTAATATTTATCATAAATTCTTTTGGTAGAATGTGAAGATTTTCAATTAATAAGAAGTAAATCGTTGAAGTCTAATGTTTGTCTATCCTTGACATAAATGTGTCAAGAAATTAAAATAGTTCGCTACTTGTAACAATTTAAGCAAATTGTGAGAAAAAAAATTAACCAAAGTGCAATACATGTTATTAATAAAAGAATCAGATTTTTTGTGAATTTGTAAAAATAGAACCAACTTAAACGTTTAAAGAGGGAAAGAAATGGAATGATTGGAGATTTGTGAAGTTAGAGTTTGAAACAAAATGAGGAAAATAAAAAATATGAAAAAGAGGATATTTATTAAGGAAACTAAGAAGTTGGTCTGAATATATATACAAATTGCATTTACTATTAACATTTTTTTATCTAATATAGTTGAAGATATATATATGTAATTAATAGAAGTATCTAAAAATTTGTAACCTGATGTTTATTTTTATTGTAATATTTTTTATAATTACTAAAAATTATTATGTTAATGTTGCAGTAGAAATATACTTGTTGTTTTTTTTTTTCATATAAGTAAATAAAAATTAATATGCATGTTTTTAAAAACAAATATCACCGCAATCTTGTTTTGGAATTTGTCCACTTTATATAATTTTATTCCGATTAATGGACCTCCATCCATTTAAAGGCTTTGAATTCTTAATCATAAATTCTAATAGTATTTCATTTAATTGAGAATCTTTTTTTTTAATTGCTATTTTTCAATTTTTGATCACTAGTTTATGTATTGTCCATGTTTCATAAAAGAAACCTTGGAAAGAGATACTCTTATTTTTTTTTATAAATAAGGCAAGAATTAAAGATTAAAATTACTTCAATCAATAAATAAGGGATTCGAACTCAGACTTTCACACGACCCTCAACTCTCCAACCATCTCATATTGTTGACCCATCTGATCACACACATATTGAAAAGATAAATAATCACCAATATATGTATTTCATGCTAAACCAGTAATCATCAGTTGGTCCAGATTACTATCTCTACACATGTATATAATCAGTACTCTGATTTATATTAAGATAGCCAATCTTCATCCTTTAATGGATAGCATTCCATCATCATCAAATTTTTAATGAAATGGATGGCTGAAGAGTTGTGCGTTGGAGTAGTTTGAAGCCTGTCCATTAAAATATGAAGATTGGCTATCTTAATATAAAGCTGAGCACTGATTGTATATATATGTGGAAATAGTAATCTGGACCAACTGATGATTGCTGGTTTAGCGTGAAATATGTATTGGTGACTATTTATCTTTTCAACATGTGTGTGATCAGGTGGAGAGTTGAGAGTTGTGTGAAAGTCTGAGTTTGAATCCCTTATATATTACATTATATGTGCAGGTGTGTGCAAGCTTGTACAGTGTGTTAAATTTCAATCAATAAAGTGAAAATATAAAAGTAAATATTTAAAAAAAAATTATTCCTATATAAGTGGCATATTTAGAATTAATGTACGTTCATGTTTGTTTATAGGCATTCTTAGTAATATTTTGTTCTCCCCCTTCTAATTTCTCATAAATTCATTTGTTCATTTCATTGCTTCATTTTCAGTTACTATAATCATATTTTTGGTTTTTCACATTTACACTATAGAATGGTTAAATAATTTACTGCTAAATACTTAGTAGTAAATTGCTTGATCAATTAAATTTGATGGCATGGGTTTAAATCTTAGGGATTATAGAAAGTTTTCATGATGTAATCTCTATTTCAAAATTAAACATTTTTCAATGGGTAACATTATTACAGATATTAAAATTTAATCTTTAGCCTACTCATATGCTAAGATTACGAATCATTGGAATCTTTATTTCCTATACTCAGAAGTGGAAGATGTCAGTATTTTTTCCAAATACTTTAGTGTAGCTTTGTGTACAACAGAATCTTAGCTAAGTTAATAAGAGATAGAAAAATTATTATACTATTTGAAATATGGTTTGGAATAAAATTGGAAAAATAAGTTGGATGTCAATAGCGTACCTTGAAGTAAAAATAAAATAGTAGCTTTAAGTAGCCGGGCAGAGGCCTTTTCTTAAGAGGTGGAGAATATTGGATGAGTAGATATTACTTTTCATCAGGTAATGAGAGTTAATACTGTTTTTCTTTTTTACTTTATCCTGCCCACCACACCCACACCACTACAACAGCAATTAAATACCCATTTATAAATTAAAATTGAATGATCATATTCTGAATTTATCTAGAAATTTTCAGCTATTGAAAAATTCAGGAATTATGGGGAAGACAAGGGAAAACTAATAATTACATTACCCGGACTGGATTATTTTGATTTATTGAAGAAATTAAGGAAGAAGAAATGCACAGGATAAAAATGTCAAACCATATATTTAGGGTCAAGTATAAAACATGAAAGAAAAGGAGATGAAAAAGAAATTAATGGTGATTATATGGAAAGGGGATATTTATGGATGTTAGAAAACATCCAAAAAATAAAAAGATTTAAGGAAATTTATTTGGATGATACTGATTATAATAAATGGATTATTATCCCTTTCAACTATTGAAGGGCCATAACAAAGTAAAGATCCACAAATATTTCTCAATATCTTTTTTTAAATCTCCATAACAATCCAGCAAAAGTTTTTTATCTTTTGGAAGGCATCTAATCAACAATTGCTCTTAGTTAATCATTTCTCATTTTTTCATGGTTTATACTTTTTGCAATCTATATATTTTACATTATTTAAGTGAAGATATATTTATGTAATAACAATGGAACTTGTCATTAATAATATTATATATATGTATTTAAGTATATAGTATATAAATAGTCAAACTGATGAAAGTTTACCTAAATTTAACGTATTTTCAGTCTTCAACTTTCATACTTAATTGGTTCCTGAAACATGTACGAAAATAGAGTATTGTAAAAAAAAAAAGTATTTTTAAAATACTTATTTCTTATTGAGATATATTAGCATATATATATAAATAACATTTTATTGATTAGTATCTGGTGTTGTCTTTACGAATTTATCAAGAGATAGTTGAATTGTACTTTTCTTTTCATAACAAAAAGTTCCATAACGCCCTATGTCTTTTTCTATTGCCCTTCATATATTATAGCGAATTGTACGAAAGTATAATGTATGAAAGTAGAGGACTATCTATATTATTAAATTAAGGAAAATACTTATTTTTCCCATAAACATTTGGAAGAAAGGAGAATAAGATATAAAATACTTTTACATTTTTACAATGGAAAAATTTCAAATTACAGCTAAGCATTTTTTTAAAAAGGAAGAAAATCAATAAATTTTAAAATCCATGAATATATTCATCCAAATTTATTTATAGTATACTATTAAACGTATACATCATCCAAATAAAATTTGGTAAAAAAATTGTGTGTTTCAATATTTATTGGAACTAATAAATTGTATCTTAAAATAGATTTTTGAATATTTAAATAATATATATTTACTAAACATTTCGATTTCATATATATTATTTATAGTCTAGAAAAAAAAATTAAAGTTTTTTGTTTTTCTTGCTATTTAGCTATAATTTCAAATTTTATCCATTATAAAAATGCAAAATTATTTTATATTTTTTACTAACTTATTTTTCAAATTCAAACAAATATATATTTTTCTTATGTTTTAATTTAGATAAACTACCCTTTGTTTTACAATTTTTTTTTTTTTACATTATATTTATTTCATTAAATATTAATTCTACTGATAATATCTATTTGTAATAACTATTGATATTTTTTATGGACTTACTTGGAATTTATTAAATTTGATTTTATATATTTTATCAAGATATCAACAAGATTACACTTTAAAAAAAAATTATAAGTAATAAAGTTTTTTTTTTTTTTTTGAACATTGATATAAAACTACATTTAAAAAATTTGATTTTTTTTGAAACCTTAAAGAAAATCCAACAGAATAAATTTCTTGATATTCATTTCGTATGTTCTGCAGTTTCAATTATTATTACTATGTAATTTTTCACATGATAATTAAACTTTGATAGGCTGCAAACCAACACTTATTAGCCAATGAGATGAGTGTTTTGGCTTTTATCTCGGAATTTAAAAACCAACAAACAAAAAAAACCCCAGTCTTTCTTCTTACATTCCTTGCAGTTCTAAACTGAAACATTGATTGGGTTTTTTAAAGAGGTAGAATGAATGTACACATGTATGTGTGAATGCTTATTGTCTTTTATATTTATGTTCATGGCAGACAAAAAGAAATCATGGCCCCATTTCTTGGAAACTAGCGATCAAAAGCAGAAAATATTAAGAATCTCTTTGTCATGGGCTTAGACTGCCATTTGTTATTGATGTTTTTATTTTGGTACCTAAAACTGTAGATTACTTTCAGAAGAAGACTGCATAAATTGGAAATGCAAAACTGTCTAATATTAAATGGGACATTACCAGATGTTATGAAATTAAAAGAAAATGTGAAAAACTATTAATATGAAAAGTAGACATGTAGTTTACTATAAAGTCACAAATATTAGGAATACAAATGGAGTGGAATTTATTATAAATAAAAAATGGAAAAACATTTTGGTACTGGAAGAAAATTTATTTCAAAATAAGAATAAAAGATAGCACTTTTACTATAAAGATGAATAATACCATGAACTATGTGGATGAACTTTGCAAAAAATTATGAAATAAAATAACATTTTTTGAAATTCCATATGTTTTAAATGAAAAAATAAGACATGCAATTAAATCTATGAAGGATGGAATTATCAATATCCTAAAAGAAATAGATGAAGAAGTAGATTTGCCAAAATTAAATAATATATATTTAAATGCTAATATCAGATGATTGAAAGAATATAGTAGCGATATTGTTTTTTAAGGAAAGGGAAGATTTTATAAATTATTCACTTATCAGCCGTATAACAGTTGTATACTAAATCTTTACTAAGATCATAATATTTTTAAAAAAGCTAGTTTTAAAAGTGTTTATAGCACAATGGATTATGTACAAGTATTAAAAGAAATTTGGTGAGTTTGAACTCCATTTTGTATTGAATTTGTAGATTACGAAAAGACATTAAACTTTATAAGCATTTCTGCACTGATTAAAGCTTTGGATCATCAAGTCATAGATCCAATATATTGTTAAATTATATCAAAATGCAACAATGATTAAACAGAATGATGATATTGATAATTGACAGGATGATTCCATATATTTTCTTCAATAATTATAATAACTACTTTTCCTTATTGCATTACCAAATGTATACCATATAATACTAAATTGTCCAAGCATTTTACCACTGTTACACAATGCTTTATTTACCGCCCTTTCTCACAGTTTACAGTTTTAAACATTTTTTAAAAATTTGATTGTAACAGTTGTGGTTAGGAGATAGAAAGTTCTGAAGAAGATTGCTGGGGTAATTGAAACTGTAAGAAAGGGTTGTAAATAAAGCATTGTGTAACAGTGGTAAAGTGCTTGGACAATTTAGTATTATACGATTTCATATATTGTCAACTTTTTTTGTGGATTAATGCAAGAGGCGAAGAATTAAAAATAGAGATTAATTAAGTCATCTAGAGATTTTGCAGTTAATATGGTTATTTTCTCAATAATGCTTCAGAGCTTTAGAAAATATTACGACAATTATCTGATGAAAAGAAGAAAGCAAATGCTAAAAAGTCTAAAATAATATACAAATGGAAACACAATGAATGAAATTTTGATGGAATGCTTTTAATAGAAATAATTTAATGCTAAAAGGAAATTCCCTATAATATGTAAATTAAACTTGTGCATATTAATATGCCAAATTAAAAGTCAGGCTCATAAGTTCAAGCCCAAAATTGGGCGTGGTCAACAAATCTTAGTTTATTTAAAAAATAAGTTCTAAGCATAGGTGTACTCCCTATGCTTTTAGTATATTTTTCAGAAGTGCGTCAATTTTAATAGCGCATATGTGAAGAAACTAAAGTTATATAAATCACTATATGATTAATTATTATTTATAAACAAATTAATAAATTTCAGTGCAGCAGATAATTAACGATGAGAAACTTTCTCTTTTCCATGATATATAAACTGAACTTGTGCAAGTAATATGCTGATGTAAAAATTGGGTTAATAATAAGTTCAAGCCCTAAATTAGGCAGTCACCAAATGTTAGTTTATTTAAAGAATAAGTTGGAGGAACATGGTGTTAATTTTAATAGCGCATGTGTGAAGAGTAGTTTTCTTCCACAATATTACTTCCTATTCAGTTACATATAATCTGGGTTATTTATTATTTACAAATTTTACATATTTATAAATTGCTATAATATTAATTATTATTAAAAGAAATTATATGCTTGAAAAGGAAGATTTTTAACAAACTGTTTTGTTAATATTTATTTATGGTTATGAAGCTTGGATACTTAATGGAACAGTGATGTAGTTACTTAAGACAGTATATGTAATGTATGCGGGATTTGAACTCAGACTTTTGCATGACCCTCACCTCTCCATGCCATGTCATATTGCTGACCACCTGATCACACACATGTTGAAAAGATAAATAATCATCAATATCCGTATTTTGTGCTAAATCAGCACTCATCAGTTGGTCCAGATTACCATCTCTACGCATATATACAATCAGTGCTCAGCCTTATATTAAGATAGCTAATCTTCATACTTTAATGGACAAGCTTCAAACTACTCCAATCCACAACTCTTAGACAGTATAGCAAAACATGAAGAAATATATAATGGAATTAACAAAGAAAAATTGTGGATGAGAAAACAAACAGATATCACTGAGATCATTGAAGAATGGAGTTGACCTGGAGAAATGACAATAAATAAACAAGTTTAATTGGATTCTGAAAAACATAGAAACTGCATATGATATAATAAAGAAATTTATTTAGTGATAGGAAGAAGCTATGAATCAGAAAAAAATGGATTAAAATTGGAGAGATCTTCATCCACGAGTGGACTGATCGTGGTTTAAAATGATGACTATAAAACATTTTAATTTCAGAAAAGTATTTGTTTTGTTTTTTACAAAAATGTTAATATGTGATGCAGATAATTTACTGAGGAGTAATAAATTACTTGACTAATCGCACCTAAACATTGTTTTTTGAGATAAATTATCAAAAAATAAGTAAATATAAAGCAGGTCCTAAGATTTGTATTTTGTCTTCAAACTGTAAATGCATAAGCTGATGCTAGTATTTTATCTGCTTCATTGTATTGTAACAATTTTCAGTGGTAAAAAAATATTTAATTAGGGATAGGAATGGAACCTATGTTATAAATTAAAAAACTGTCATTTCCAAAGAGATTTAAGCTTTATAATAATTATGTACTCAGTAGTAATTTAAACTATTCTATTATAATCATATGAAAAAATTAAACAAATCCACCTTTCTTATTACTGTTATAATGCTTATTTCATTAAAATTAATCTAAATAATGAAAAATTGGTAGCATTGATATTAGTTAGCTCTGAAGAGGATTGCTGGTAACAGTAATAGGAAAAGTGGATTTGTTTAATTTTTTATAATCATATGATTTATTGGTCTTTCATCTTTTAGTCAGAGCTCAACTTATGCTAGCTGGATTGGTATTGCTTACTTTTTGTAAAAAATTTAGTGAAAGAAGATTATTTGTTCAAGAATATTGATATATATTCAAATTAATGATTTGTTATGAAAAAACTTTTATGCTTAGATAACTTAATATAGACTTTATATTGTCTCTGTGTCATATCTGATCTTGCCTTCAGAAATCGACTAGTCCAGATTCCTTCTCTATCTGATCGGATTGAGCATGCATTGGTGCTAACCAATGTGTAAACATGTGGACAACTAATGTATAAACATGGCCAAAGGGTAAAAACAACTATGGCCAATGTGTAAACATGTGTATAAAATCCTACCATTGGTTAGGCTATCTGAATCCGATTGTGCCAGTAAGGTACGGATTTGGCAATAAATAGTCAGCTTTTTGGAGGCAAGCCAGAGAATGTTGGTCTAACCTAAACGACAGTATGCGCTCTTAAGAGAGAACATCTGTCTATCTGAACGACTGAAGGTGTTTCTACTATATTCACTACTGATATATCTACACAATAAGGCAAGTTCAGTAGGACTAGAAGCTGCTACAACTATGGTAGACTCAAGGCAAGCTGTCTAGTACAGCCGGAAGAGTCATTTAACAAACACAAGGCAAGCTAATATATACAACTGGAAGTGAGTCCAGTCATTCAGTATGATCAGCTCATTATTGATTAAATTATACATCAAATTGTATTTATTGATTGTATAATATGTATGTATATTTGTTCTAATAAATTATACATATTAAATAGTGAGTGCTTATATTTTTGATATTACTGTTGGTTTGAGTCTGAAACCTGCAATTCAGCCAAAACAACACTCTTGCTTTAAAAGTTTGGGCTTTACAAATATAAATAGTTTTCATATACTTAAAAATTATAATATTTAGGCGCCTACTAGAATTTTAAAAAATCCAAATTAACATTTAAATTGTATGTTCGTAGACTATATTCAATGTATTAAAATGTTAATATTAAAAAAAAAATTATTATGTACATTATAATTGTAATTTGAATGTACCATTTGCATAGATATGAAGTTTTTTAATTATCTTTTCATAATTGGGGGGTGGGGCTGGTTATTAATATTTTTATATGTATTTTTCCTGCTGAAAGCATATGAAACGATTAAGATACTTTCTACCATGTCAAACAAAAATTATCATGGTCATTTGTTTTTTCTTGGCATCTTCTCATATAGTCTATATTGTGTATTTTTAAAGTATATATATTCATATACTAAGATGATAGCAATGATAAAGGTATCTTGTGATATCTAATTGTTATAACCTGAAATTAAAATTTGGATAAGCTTGCTAAATTTTAGCAATAGATGACTTATGATTAATTCAACCATATTCTATTTTTATTTGTAATGGAATACAGCTGCCTTGCAAGCAAGTAGTTGGTTGCACACGGTTGAGGGTTCGCCTCCCAGCCGATGCTATGACATATGGAAAAAAAAAAAACATGGAAGAAAAATAGCAACAATCCTCCCTCTCTGATAATGACTAATCCAATGATTAGTCTTTTCTATTTCTCTGTAGAAGGAATCTAGAGAAATGTTGATACTACAGTGGGCTATTTAAAACTGTTTTCCCATTACAAATCAATATTTTAATCTAATATCATTATTAGTAATAAACTATTATTTGGTTTATTTGTCAGCTTTTTTTTTTTTGTAACTGGTGAAAAAGAAATTGAATTTATGATTGAGTTATAATTGCTTTGCTGCAATATCCATGAAAACTAAGCCATTGGTAACCTAATTACTAACTAATAGTAATGCAAATGCTGTACATGTCTAATACTTAACTAGTCATAAGAAAAACTAGTAGTGATATGTACTATTAATGGGCATGTTATTGAGAAATGAACTGGTCTCAGAAATGTCAATTCTACTATAGAGCAGAAATGAAGGGAATATACTCAGGAAAACACTTTTTTTGAATCTTCAATGCTAATATTCATTGAAATTATAACTATCTTTATATTTTTGTTGACTAGTAAACAATTACTTAAGTTTATAATCATAAAAGTTAATAAGTCATGTAAATGCAACACTTATAAAATTATTCTATTTACCATATATGTCCTAATCATTGGTAAAAATATCTATGCTGCTGCTATTTTGCACAAATCTTAAATATTTATTTTAAGTATTGCCTTTTTTTTTTTTTTTTTTTTGATAAAATGAAATATGTAGATAGAAAAAAATAAATATAAAAGAATAAATTGAAATATTATAAAACAAAACTATAACCACCAAAATTCATTAGTCTCACTTCAACTATTTTAATTTATTATAGGTATATGTTGACTTTTGTCACTTTTCTAGTGATCCTGAGTATTTCTAGAAAGGAAAATATTCCTGAATACGATTAAAATAAATATTTATAATGTGTTTTTTGTTGGGTTTTTTTTTTTATTTATTTGATGTTAGTTTAATTCAGTATTAAACTATTCAATTTATAAATTTATCTATCTTATTTTTAAATGAATTTATATAAAATATTTATTTATAAATATCTTTTTTGTGGGCAGTTTGTTTTGATAGTAAGAGAACTTGCTGTTTAGCATAAGGTTCCGAAATATATTCCATTTAAGAAAAGATATGGAAAAAAGAAAACTTAATCTGATTAACTATATTAAACTATTGTTTCTGCATACCACGTTTACGAATGTCATTTGACCTTTAAAGCAAACACTCAATAAAGAAATAGTTACTCGTACTACGTTTTCCTTTCGATGTAACCGGGTTTTTTTTTTTTTTTTTTTTTTGGGGGGGGGGGGTACTACTAATTTTAAGATAGTATATAACAAAATAGATTTTTAAAAGTTATTGCCAAAGTTAACTATTTCATATATTAAAGCCAAAAATTAATCATTATTAAAAATATTTTTAAAATTGCATCATGTTCTTTTAAAGAAAGTTTTTTTTTTATGAATTTTTTGTTGAAATATTTCTGATTGACTTAAATTTAATTAATACTGTATAAATAAATAGATTCGCGTGTGTATGTGTGTGAGAGCATGAAGTAATAAATTAAAAAAGTAAAAATTAAAAAATGATATAATAGTGATCAAATATTATCTTAAATCACACTATCCGGTTAATAAACATCTATTTATTTTATATATATATTCCTAAGATTTTTTTCTGAATGCGTTCTGTTGTATTGGAATGTGTTACTTTTATTATTTTTGGACTCTTCCCCCTATATCTCCTATCTTCATTGCTTGTTTTTTAATTTATCTTCTTTTAAATCCACATGTTGTTATATATTGAACGTACATTATTTTTATCAAGATCATGCACGAGTGTCCATCAGTTTTTATCAAATTTATTTTATTTATAGATTTTCTTAATGTTTTATTTACTATTATTGACATAATTTGCATTATTTGACATAATCTTATTTTCTAAAAATAAATAAATAGATGATTATGTGCTTAGCTATCTAAAAATTTACTTTAAAAAAGCATTATGCAAGTAGAAATTGATTTTAAATTACTTGACTTTTCCATATTGCTTCTGTCACCTAGTGGAGATTTTTGAAATTAAAATAGTTACTGAAGTGAAACACCTCCGTATTTTTTTATTTAATTATTATAAATGTAAGTTTTAGAATATTTAAAATAATAATAATTTGAAATAGAATAATTAATAATTTAGAAGAGACGTTCTTATAAGTAAATATATGGATTATTTTAAAAAATCTCGACTCGTAAATTTTAAAGGCCGTGAAATATCAAATACTGAATATAATAGTTTATCAAAACAAACTATCTTTTTGAAAGAATACTTTGATTTATTTTAATTGTTCATACATATTTAAGATACTAAACTTTTTAAATATAAATTATTATACCATTCATTATATTGTGTTTATATATTTATGACTATAATTTATGATAATTTGCATATTTCACTATGGCATATATTTAAAATAAAAAAATGTTTTGACTGATATGAATTAGTAGTGATGGTGGAAGTCTGAGTATCTTAAAATTTTCTAAATATTGACAAGCTATTTATAATAAGTAGAATTACACTGCATTAAATTTATTTGTAGCTTAATATATTTAAAGAAAAATGTCCTTAAAAAGAAATGTTTTTTTATTTATTTATTTATTTTGCCTGCTTTGGTTTATGATTATGGATTTTGAATTTTAAAATGAAATATAGAGTGCAATATTATGTTGTAAATAAAGAATTATAAAAAAAAAACATGAATGAGTTTAAACTCAAATTGGCATTACTGATATTGCTGTAAATATAAGAAGTTGGACTGAGTACATTGCAAAATGATACTTAGTAAAAATTAGTCACATGTCACATGACTTATATAACTTGCATTATCAATATGTAGTATATATAGAGCCTGCTAATAGCTCTAAACAAGCTTGTTTATTTATTTTTTAATGATAAATGAAAGAGAAAGTACCTGAAGCCTTTATCTATGATGGTCCCCAGACCGTTTTCGAGCTATGGATCTCTTCAGTGAGGAGCTGGGACATTGGATTCAAAATACTAACTCAAGCCAAGCATTTATCTAATTATTAATTATTAAGAAAAAGATCTAAATCTTCAGACACCTACATGTCTTCAAATTCAGCTTTTTAACTAAAGAAACTATATGAGCCTGAACTAAATTCAGTGATCCCATATAATAGTAGGCTTAGCAATTTAATATAGCCAAAGCCTTAATAGCAAAAATATAATATTAGTAAAAATGATACTTAATAGAATAGAAAAACTTTTAATTAATATAATGTAAAGTTTTCTTAGGTGAAAAAGGTGAGATATAATAAAGTAAGAAAGTTTACTTGTACTATTATGGGTTGTCAAATAAATTGTGATGATAATAATGATGAATATTATGTTGTTCTGTTTAAAGATGTAAAGGGTTTAGTTCTATATAGTACTAACACCAGGGCTAATTAATCTATATGAAATCACTCAAAGTAAACTGCTAAAATATAATAAATTGTATTAAAAAGAATAGTGAGCAATGGAGAATATTATCAATATTAGTAAACAGATGTTATTGCTTATTATTTATACTTAATTTTATTAAATTATTAATACTATATAATTTTAAAAAAATGGAAGAAGATTTTAGTAACTACAGATTGTTTTTTTATTTTAAAAATATAATATTTTGCTATATATATAAATCTTTTTATACCTTATACAATTTTAAACAGTCTTTTCATAAAAAAAAAAAAATAAGCATACTGTTCTATTTCATTATTACTAAAAAAAAAAAAAACGATTATTTAGCATTTTAAAATAATAAATTAAATATATTCTGGAATTTATTTTATCTTACTACGTGGAGTGAGGGTCCAACAAAACAGTTAAAAACTATCAAAATTAGGAGTAGATAGAGTTACAGCAATCAATCATTTTATTTCAATTTGAATATATAATTTCTGTAGTAAAAATGTTTTTAAGTGATATGTAAATGTGAAGATACTTCTTGCAAAGGGATATGGGAGAAGGAAAATAATAATATTTCACATCATAATTTTTATGCATGAGATTTGTGATCTGATAATCAATGAGATAATGAGTGTCCCAATCTAGCCACTGGGAAAAATTGTTTTCTTAAAAACTGTTGTTATCTTTGGTATTAAATAATGTTATTTTATCTAAACTTACATTTGTGAAACATTCAGAATTTGATATTCAGTAATCCTAATAAGTCAATTCTTTTAATCCTTCATAAACTAGGGTAGTGTAAAAATGTAAGAGAAGCAGAAAATTACAAAAAAAAAAAAAAATTGTTAATGGAGCTATTAAGCCTTTCTTAAAAGTATAATTTTGTGCCTGAAATTACATTCAGACCTTTGGAAAGAGGTTTATTTTGGTCCATTGATTATAAAAAGAAATCATTTTGTGGTATAGTGAAAAAAAAATTTTTTTAAAAAAGCAACAACTTTAAAACAGATTTTTTTGGTTTGTCTACTAATATATATATATGTATTACTAGATTGCATTTTTATATTGGACTTTTTCCATCATCTAATATGAGTATTGAATGTCTTTAGAAAAATTTAACTTTATTTAAATATTCCAAGTACATTTAACTGTCAGTAATAGCACATCAAATAAGTTAGTATATGCACAATGTTTTGAGAGATATTATTCTTCCCTCTTCTTCGGGTGTTGCCGGCCTCGCCAGTGACAGTACTAGCATGGTGTTCAAACTTGGACCCTTAGATTTCTGAGTATTGAATTTTAAGGTAATGTTCTAACCAACTGAGCCATTCTGCCAAAGGCAACAGTCAGTAGAAATTTCATATACTTATCAATGAGGTTCATCCTGATTTCTTCACTTTTTCCTAAGAGCAAAGTTGATTAGTGTTTTCAATACATTATGTATAGTCACACTAAGTTGGCTTATGGGATTGTTTGCTATTGTCATGTGAGCAGTTTCTTTAAATTTTCTTCAATACTCAGAAATCTAAGGGTTCAGGTTCGAAACCCATGCTAGTACTATCACTGGTCAGGCCAGCAACACCTGAAGAAGAGGGGGGAGAATAATACCTCTCGAAATGTTGCACATATACTAACCTGTTTGATGTACTATTACTAACAGTTGAATGTACTTGGAATATTTAAATAAAGTTAAATTTTTCTAAAGACATTCAATACTCATATTAGATGGTGGAAATAGTCCAATATAAAAATACAAAAAAAAAAAAAACAAATTCCAAAATTAATAAAAATTATACAAAAAAATATAAGCTTGAATTCAATATAAAGAAATCAAGTGCACAATCAATATATACAGGATGCTATCGTGAAGATTATTTCAAAGGGACACAGAGCTCTTTTTTAGATTTTCTGTTTTTTTAAGCAACACAAATCCAAAGAGAACTAATAAAAAAAACTGAAAAAATAATCAATTCTCTTTCAAAATCTTGCATGTCACTATATGCAAAAGTGGCACTTTTTAACCTTTTAGTGATGACTAGAGTTTCATACTACACCCCAATAATTACATATAGCAAAGCCTTCACATTAAAAATTGAGAGCTTCTGTAGAAAACTATTGTGGGGGGGAAAGTTGTCTACAATATCAATTAAATGAATCTAAAATCCCCTAAAATGAATTAGGATTACATGCAATAAAAATATTTCAAGTTCAGAAAACCATCAATTTAATTACATCATGCATAAGACTATTTCCACATCTTGAAGTAATCCATAAAATCACACCAACAGACAAACCACCACCAATTACTGGTTTTTTAAACACTCTTTGCATCACATTGCTAAATATCACAAGTTAGATGTGATCAGGACTCTGAAAACTAAGTATAGGTATTGGGAAATATACATACTACTATCCTCCATCTTCAAATGACAATAATAAACTTTTTTAAATATAAACAAACAACAAAAAAATGTAAATACTGGTCACTAGAACCGAAATACTATGACTTCCTACTTAAACCAAACATGGAAGCATTACCGACTTTAAATTTCTTTAGTTATAAAAGGAACTGCACTAACAATGATGATGTGTGCAAGTTTTGCAAAAGAGGAACAGGAACTCACATTTTTTTCTTGTCTTACGTTAGATAGCATTCGGGCTCGAATTCCCAATTTATTCAAAAATAGAAAGTATACTATACAAAGACTCCTTCAAACCTATGCGAAAGATAACTTTGTACACATTAGCGCCAGTACATTTACACTATTCTCACTATGTTGTACGATGCACATTTACATATAATACAAACACAAGAAGGCATCCAAATATATTTTGGAACAAAATAGAAATAATAATGCTAAGGGATGGAAAAATTTCATCAACATAGGCATGGTCACTAATGCAACTATGCTCAAGCCTATAAAGAAAGGAGAGGGAAAATAGGACAAAAAAAATTAATTAAAACTTGATTACATAAAATGATCACTGTGTAAAAGACAGTTGAAGAATGGACACTTGAAATCCTTTAGTGTTGGACAATAATATTTTTTTTTGGTCTCTTTGTCATTAATATTTCTAATGGTAAAGGTATAATTTTTTTATTTTATTTGTTTATATATGTGTTTTTCCTCACAATTCTGCATGTAAATATCAAGTTGTCATGATGATATATGTACCGGTATTCCTGGGTTTTTTCTATTCTGTTTGTACAATTATTAAGCTCAATAAAGTTCCTTTTGAAACTAAAAATACAACTAAAACACTATCATCACAAACCTTCAGGAAAACACCATGTACTTAGTAGAGCTTGTAGAAAGACCAGCATACGTAAATAATAAACATTTTACAAGTTCATCTTTAACTGATTCACATATTCATTGAAACTATAATTTATATAACGTGCAACCTGATAAGATAGAAAATATACACAAAGGAATGCAAAATATTTATTATAAATAGATTTAAAAGAAAAAATTAGCAAAAATTGGATTACACTGTCGATGATATCAGTGAGATTACTAAGGAAATTTAATTTAAATATTTTATTTAGCATATTCTGAATTTGAATAAATGAGTTAATAACTATAAGAATGCAATTGATAAATAATATAAACTTAACATTGTGTATAAAATTAATTGTGAACATACTTTAACAGAACAATGGAACCAGTTGATTATACCATGGAATTAAAGCTAGAAAAACTTAAAAGAATACATTATAATGAACAAGGGCACATTTTTAACACTGAACTTAAATTTAATTATTAGGTATTTTAAACAGGGAAAGAAATTGCAAAAAAATAAAAATCGAATAAGCTATATTTAATGAATCTAATAAATATTTGATAAATCACCAACTCTCGAGTATTAAAAGTCAGACATTAATTGTTCTAGGATTTAGCTAAAGAAAGCGGCCCTATACAAATGAAAACACTCCCAATTGCCTAAAATCTTAATATATTTAACTTAAAAATAGATCATTTTTTAATATTGTAATAATTAATATGCAAATATATATGAGATATGTCAAGCATTGGTGGTCGAGAGGTCAGCAACAGCTGCTTTACAAGCAGTTGTCCCGGGTTAGCAGGTTTGCTTCCCGGCTGATGCTATGACACATGAGAAATATATATATGAGATATGTTTTTATGCAGACTCATATTTTATGCTTCAATGGTATGATATGAAAACTATCTAGTTAAAATGGTTGCCAAAATTAAACCAAACCGTATAAATTACAACAGCCACAACATTATATTCGCAGAATTAATCTTTTTAAGGTATTAAATATATAAAAACCAATCTGTTTTGTAGCATATGAATTTGATTCATGGGATTGTATATTCAATTTGATAAGAGTATTCTTTCTACATTGGCTATAATTTTTCTACTTAATGAAATAATAATAACCTTAAAAATGGTGAATAAATTGACGGATTAAACAATTGTATACTTATTCTATTCACGTTTTTTAATTGTATTGATATAATTTCATTGCTGTTTATAACCTTATATATATATATTTTATATACATATATAAGTAAAAAAATTTCTTAATGGTGATCTAGATATATAAGAATAATAATTTTCATTGTTTTAATAACAATCAAAAAAAGTGATTTTACAAAAATTATATTACATTAAAATAGAAATAATACCATAGTTTGCAGCCAGTGGAAAAAATAGGAAGCTGATTTTAAAAAAGTTTTCAGTGTTTATATCAATATAATGTGTTGACAAATTTTATATGGTAATAACTTTTTTTTGCAGGATTAGAATATATGTATAATTCTCGTTGCCATTCTCTGCTTAAATTTTTCATTTAAAAAAACTGAAAATAAATTAGAATGCATGAATATTATAATGTAATGAGCTGTGTTTTGTTATAGTAAGAAAAAATATAAAAAAGAGAGATGCTCTAAGATATTTTTACCCCATTGCCTAATTTTTAAATAAAAGTAGTCGCCTTCTTACTCTAGCACAATTTGTAAATTTAATTAACATTTCTAGTCAATAAATAAAACCTGTCTACAGTTTAAATAGAACAGGTTACTGAAATATACAGGTACTGATTTGGTGTGAGCTCTATATAAATATAAGGCAGATTAGCTTGTAGTCAAAGAAGTTTTTTTAAAAAAAATTTCAGGCTATTAACTTGACAACAAAAAATGGAGTTAGTGGGGCTGCCAAAATACATAAATGCTTTAGTTTCAGCTTAAATCCCAAAAGCCTGAAGCAGATCTGGGGGTGGAGATTAAATAAATCTGGTAATCATTGAGTATTCAAGCTTATGATATAGATGGTATTAGAATAGCGATATTTGTTTTCTACTGGAATGAACTGAAAGAAATGATGCTGTATTAATATCTAATTCATTTTTAATCAGATTTCAGTATCTTTAAGGGCAAATCATGGTTTACTAAAAGATATTGCAGATTCCATATTTAATTCTAAATACATTTCATTTTGAGTTTTGTCATCAACTTTTAATCTAAATTACTCATCAAATTTTATACATTTAGTCTATTACTATTTTTCATTTTAACTAAGAACTATTTCTGATTTTACATTGTGGTAACTTGGCATTTGTCTGATCTTTTAACAATATCTTAAGTTTTATGGTTCTTTTATGATTGAACATCTTATATCTATTTTACATATCATTTTGTAAATTTTCTTGGAAATGTTTTTTCTAAATAAATAAAATAAACAGGCACTTGTAAATGAGTATGGCTTTTCCAACTTCAAAATAAAAAATAAGAGAAAAAATACTCTAGAAATGAATTTTGCCACGACTATCTGAACCAAAAGCACATCCACATATAGAACATGCTGGTCTGTTTTTCTTTAGTTGATATTTTATGTGATATCTTGTAATTTCTTCAGCAGAAAACTTTTCTTTCTAAAATACTTCAATGCCATGTCTAATTGTAGCTCTCCAATATATTCTATTCTCAGTCATATCTTTGCAATGGAAACATTTGACATTGCACTTCTTTAGAATGTCTGAAATAATCCTCTCTAAAATACTTCAATGCCATGTCTAATTGTAGCTCTCCAATATATTCTATTCTCGGTCATATCTTTGCAATGGAAACATTTGACATTGCACTTCTTTAGAATGTCTGAAATAATCC
Organism: Epiperipatus broadwayi; assembly: GCA_028023455.1. NCBI lineage: Eukaryota > Metazoa > Onychophora > Udeonychophora > Euonychophora > Peripatidae > Epiperipatus > Epiperipatus broadwayi. The sequence continues at coordinate 3,332,857 of JAQFVV010000083.1, read as the reverse complement.
TTACATCATATATGGAATCTAGTTCCCTCTCTAAAACCATGCTCAAATGTCTTTGAGATAATCCTTATGTCATATATGGGATCTAGTTCCCCCTCTAAGATCATGCTCAAATGTCATTGAGATAATCCTTAAGTCACATATGGGGTCTAGTTCTCCCTCTAAGGCCATGCTCAAATTCACCATAAAATACCTATTTAGGAAGTCTTACATCATTCATTTGTTTCACATATCCAATTAGTGGACTTAATAATATCACATCCAGCAAGCTGAAGAAAATATTCAATGGTTTTATAATCTTGCCATTGTATTGATTTTACAGAGCATCCGCAATTGAAACTTTTTTAATGTCTTTATGTTATGTTGGTAGAGTATCCTAATTTCACTTTCACACAATAAATTAAGTAAAATAACTTGATTGCTGTAGTTATTTTCCTATGATAAAATAATCTAACCTTTAATTATTAAAAGCAGCAGCAGCATATTGGAATCTGTGTTGTTACTTCAACATCTAAGTCCACTGTGTTTTACTTATAAAGCTATTGAGGTATTTAAATTGGGTTAAATTCTCAAGTTGATAACATTATAAATTAAAAGTTTGTATCCTTTTGCTATTGGTTAATAAAGAACTACGAGGTTTTTTGAACATTAATTAATTATTAAAGCAAAGTTTTAAAATACTATATTCAAAACATTAAGTACATTTTTTTGTTAATTGTCTTAAACTGTCAAAAATAGCACTATCATCTGCATATTGTTAATAAACAAGGCAAAACTCACCATACAGTAGTGCCGCCCTGTGCCTATCAGAGTAATCAATGGATGCCAGAAGGCTTGTATATAAAATCCCTATCTAGTGCCTACTCATCCAATATCCCCAGACTAGTTTCTGGCTTGTGGTCTTCGACAGTGAGGAGCTCTCAGATCCAAGGCTCTTCACTGACAAAAGCCACAAGCCTGAAACTAGTCTGGGGATATTGGATGAGTAGGCATTAGATAGGGATTTTATGCACAAGCCTTCTGGCATCAGTTGATTACTCTGATTGGTATAGGGTGGCACTACTGTATGGAGAGTTTTGCCTTGTTTAATAACAATTATGTGCTAGTATAAGAGTTGGTGATCATGTGATGTTTAGTGTTACTGTTAATACAGAATCTAAGAACTAGAAGTTATTGTTTTTGCTTTTAATCAATTTAAATTTAAAATCCTATCATCAGACCTGTATCGCATCTTAATACCGATTTCATTAAACTGCCTCATAAAAATTGAAAGCAACTATGGAGCATAGAACTCTTGATTGTTTAATACCAGTTTCCACTCAAACGCCTCAGATTTTCCACTTGGAGCAACAAATTCCTCTTATTTCATCGTGCAGAAGCTGTAAAAGAGTAAATTTTGGTAGACAACCAACTAATTTCAAACAATGCTATAAGCCTGTTTGAGTATGCCTTGACTAAATATATATATATCACTCCTGTTTCTGACATTTTTGTTGCATTTGACTTCCAACAAAAACAGTCTATAGTATTTGTTGATTTTCTAAAACTATGTTGTATTTCTGGTACCATTTTCAACTGAAGTAATAATATTTAACAAAATCAGTAAAAGTATTTTTTTAGTAGATTATAATTATAATCCATGATAATTATTGCAGTCTTAATTATTCTCTGTTTTTTTTTAATTGAAACAATAGAACAATAGGTGGCACTACTTTATGGGTCCATATATTATGTAAAAATTCCAATACTTTTGAAGCTAACATATCACTACTATATTTTAAAACTTCTTCGGGTATTTCAGCAGAATCTCTAATCTTTCCATTTTTAAGATTTTTATATGAGCTATTTTGACTTTGCTAAACCACATATCTTTCTCTAAATCTAAATAAATAGATAAAATCCAATATATCATTAAAAATTATTATCTCTAATAACTTTCAGTTTCACCCAAAAAAGATCTAAAGTGACCACAATCAGTAAATATTTGTATCTTCTTTGCAGTTTTAATCCATCCATCATTTATCAGTCATTGAAGTTCTGCCTTCAGATGTAAATATTTATTACGGTGTTCCTTATTTATTTTTCTGCCAAGCAAAAATGTCATGTTCCCTTTTAATCCCATTACCAATCTTATCATTGTCAGAAAATCACTTATAATTCTTATTTTTAATGAGTGCTAGAATAGATAGATATACTTGTATTAGTAACACATTCCTTGAGAGAATTCCATGCTTCAGTAATATGATAATCCTGAGGTCCAAATTAGCAATTTTAGTGTTTAATAGCTGTTGAAATGTATATGTGGTATTTACTTCTAAAAAACGAATATCAATTTTTTGTGATTATGATTAGAATAAGATGTAATTTTCAATGCATCTATCATTTTAATCTTGGAGAGTATTAATCTATGATTTGACCAACAATCTGTATTTGTAAGTGCTCATGGAATATGAACTCCTTATATTCTGACACCTTACTATAAGACAATCTCTGAGTTTAAGGTTGAAATATCAATACCATCGTGCAAGGGAAATTTTTATACAATTAGTCTTTCATTGTTACAGTGATGAATTCCAAGAATTGAAGATACCAAATTAGGCTTTAAAGCAAATCCAACTCCATTCATTCTTCTTTTATCGATTAAGCTGCTCTTCCAAAAAAAAAACTTGTAATCATCTATCTGTTTTATTATGTTTCCTTCCCTGGAAAATGAATTTTGTTAAAAACAACTATAATGATCTTAAATTTTGACAGCTGCTAGGGTAGTCCTCTATTCTGGCTTTGAAGAGTTTGTATCAAGTAAAGTTGACACATTCCATGTATCTATATTTAGGGGGAAAATAGATTTATAATACTTAGCTTTAGTACTATCTCTTTTGCTTTACCAGTACTATTGATATTATTTCTATCACTATAATAAGTAATCTGCTAAATGTAATCAGACTATGTGAGGCACAAACATTTTAGACCACATTTATTTGGGTCCTCTCTATTTTAGGCAGGGTATTCTTAAATTGAGCTGCCTAAACACATATTCTTTCTCTCCTCAAACACCTGTCGCCATTCCAGTTCCAAATTGATTCCTTAATGATTGTATTGCCTAAAACAAAAAATGCACTCAAGGACTGCTAGATTATTAAGTCTGTCCCCATAATTAGTTTTCTTAATTCTCAAGGATTTGAGCTAAGAAAAAAAAATCAAAGGAAATTTGAGTCAGAAATGCTGTTTGTGTAGTTAATGAATGGAAATGTGGTTGTACAATACAATCTTATTGTCACAATTAATATAGGAAAGTGACTGATGACTTGAGAAGCTCATGATGTCTAGTACCTATAGTTATTTAAATGACCGAAGAAGAAAAATAGACAGAAAAGACTATTGGAAACAGTATCTAGTATTTGATGAATTAACATCCTATTCTACAAAGCAGCAGTAGTAGTTCCTGATCGGGCACTGTTTATTTGTTGTTTATATTTGACTTTCATATTCAAAGATCATTTCGCTATCCCCACCAGTAGGGTGAGCACAACACCCAACTAATTAATTGTGTTTTACAAGTAAAATAAATAAAACTTTTTTCTTTATAAAATATCTCTTAAAGAAAGATAGTGCTTTCAATTACAATCATCATTAACATTTTGTCCAAAACAGGTATATAAATCCCACATTCAGATAAAAGAGAATGAGACAAAGAAAAGCAATAAGATTTGTGATAACTATACAATCTCTTAAGACAATAGTAAATAAAATGAAGTCATATATCACATGATTTAATTTTTTAAGCTTGTAAATAAAAATAATGAGCAGTGCTAATTACTCTAACAAAGCTTTATTGATAAATGTCAAAAAGAAAGCATTTAAAAATCTCTATCTAGAAATTATTCCCCAATTCTCAGACCACTGATTTCATGGTTTTGGCAATCCTCAGTGAGGCTCTAGGGTAATTTCAGACACTAGGTCTAGTGTCTGAAACTAGTGGTCTGAGGATTGAGAAATAATTTCTAGATAGAGATTTTTAAATGCTTTCTTTTTGTGGCATTTATCAAGAAAGCTTGTTAGAACAATTAGCACCGCTCATTATTCTTAAGAAGATAATTTTTCAATACAGATGTGGATAATATCCATCATCACTATAATGATTATGATTTTGAGCCGCTAAATTCCAAATGTATTATTAGATCATTCTAAAGAAACGCTGTTTACATATTCAGAAGTTAATTAGATAGATGTTAACCACAAATACACCCATATATATATACTGATTGTTTAGTTTGCTTATTTGACATCTTAGGGTAATGCTTTTAAAAACATACACAATTTGCTATCATGACATACATATATACAATCATTTAAATTTCAAAAGCAAAGAACAGGTTAAACACCACTATTCCAAAATATTTGTTCAGTGTCAATGTGAATCACTCAAACACAAATCTATAATTACAACTATAAAGTAAAAAAAGTTTAAAAAAAAAGTTTGTAAAAACTCATAAAAGTTGGGGCTTCTTTGTATGCTCTTTCAGAATTTTTTTTAACGTGAACCTGATCACTTTATCAAATTTTGTTTTTTTTTTTTATCGCCATTTTGATGGTAAATGTTTAACATAGAATTGTAAACTTTTTGCTCTTATATTTTATATGTAATAGAAAATAAATAACAAAAATATTACAATTTTTTAAAATTCAGTTTTCAAAAATAAAAGATGAATATTGTTTACAAAATATGTTCTGGTCTTTATTTTGATACAGCATATCAAATTTGAATGTATTTTATCAATTTTGTTTATGAAAATTAATTTTAATATAGAATTGCAAATTGATCTTAAATTCAGTTGTATAGAATTAGGATTAATAAATAGAAGAGCAATACAGAGACTTTAAATGACTCAAAGAAGCATGGAAAGATGCATGTTGGGAGTAACAAGAAGAGATCGAAAACACTATATGGTTAAGAGAATAAACAGGTGTTACTGACCTCATTGAAAAAATTAAAAGACTGAAGTGGAGTTGGACTGGACGTATTGCTGGAAGAGATGATAATAGATGGACAATTGAAATCCTTATATTGGATTCCAAGAGATTGCAAAAGACCCATAAAGAGACCATGTGAGATGGATGGATGAAATATAGTGTGCAGGGTGATGTGGAGAAGAGAAGCTAAAGATCGGAGAAGATGGATTGAACTTGGAGAGATCTTCAGATAATGGTTGATGATGATTCATATAGCTTATGGATAAATTAAATTTTCTTTATAAAAAAGTATTTTATGGATACAATACTGTTTGAGGACCTTATATCAAATAGCTGACATAATCTTGTGTGGGCATTAAAATCCACTCTTTTCACAATTTTTTTTTTTAATGAAGTTTCAGTGCTGAGTGAATTTTTTTTTTGGTTGGCATAGAGATATTCACACTAATAAATAAAAAATTTTAATCTGATTTTCTAATTATTCAACTTTTTCATTGGTGTAGGTATTACAAGAATTGTAATCTTTGTGTATATATTTACGTTAGTAACCAAAAACTGCTTGGAAAGTAGATTTTGAATTCATTCATCTTAGAATAATGGTTGTATACATATATAATTGGTCTCTTAATTAGATTGTGTATATTAGGGATGTCCAACAAGTCGATCGCAAAGCCATTTCGGGTCGATCGCGAGGCCAATCTGGCAAGAGCTGTCGGGTAACGAGTATAACAAATTAAGTCAAGATTTTCAAGTTTTTTTTGTTTTTGTTCTTTTTCCCCCCTAATTCTAGATAGGTGAAGTCCAAAGTAAACCGTGTCATTATTGAAAATAATATTTTTAATCCTGATTTAATTTAGCTAATTTGAATTAATAAATATTGTTAATAATTACTTATGTTGCTTTAATTCCCCCGGACATGAGTTTTTTGTCCCGTTAAATAATTATTTTTCACTAGGTGGATATATAAAAATAGTATGTATTTCACACCTTTCCTCTTAGACTACGCCTATGACAACAAGTCGATCGCAACACATTTTTAAAATAAAAAGTACATCTTATGAACACAAAAGTTGGCCACCTTTGGTGTATATAATTTGTTTTTATAATAAATTTATAAACTACAAAAAAGTTATTAATGTTTTGATCTGTTTTACAAAAATTACATAAATTTTCAAATACTATAATATTTTATTATAAATCAATTCAAACGAATCATTTTTATTGCATTGTGGGATTTTTTTAACTCGAATTAATGAATTAACACTGTTTAGGGGTATAATATATTTATTATTTCTTGTGCAAAGTGGTGTACAGTCACAAAACTTTAATGATCATATATATATTAAGATGTACATTATAATTTGATGACAATTCATTACAAACTAATTTTAAAAACGAAAATAAAAAATTGTAGCTTAATATACTGAATAATGGGGAATTGAATATATATTTGGATTTATAATCGTATCCTGTGACATTAGTAAATATTATATTTTTTAAATCGTTAAATTAGAAAGTTGTTAATTGTAGTAATAAATAGATGATTTGGTGTTATTTTGCTTTTTTAATAGTAATATCTACCATATCATAACTTTTAACAACTTAATCAATGAGTAATAGACTTCTTAAATTGTAAATTTTATAATGAAACTTTGTAAATGCTATACGTCCAAAGTACTAAAAGTTATTGGATTATTTCTCAGTTGAACAGAGTCAAAAAAAAATCTGTTTTGATTAATTGAATAGAACCTTTGTGCCACTTAGGTGCTTCGGTGTTTTATGACTTCCCAAACAACTAATTGTACAATTGTGTATTTATTAAAGTTTATAATGCACTATAGTTCTAAATATTACATGCCAGATTAAAATTATTTTTCTTGTGGTATTTTCAAGTCCTGATGATTTAGCCAGTGATGAAAGGATAAACTCAAGAATTGAAAATACCTGATTGAATCCAACATGTTACATGATCTTGAAAAAAATTAATCATTCAATTAATTTTTTTATTGAATAATATTACTTAAACCTATACAATCATAAATATTTGTTTGTTTTTTAAATATTATATTTAATCATTGAAGAGTTTTTATTTAATATGTAAGGAGCAAAGCTGTTTTTGAAAATAAAAAGAATATGTGTGTGTTTTTTTTTAATATATATATATTGTTTATCATTTGGAATAACAAGTGCAAAAATTTAAATCTTAGAGGGAATTAAATCTTATAAATTAAAAAACAAATATACCTTCCTTAGTATTGATCTATAGATTTTTAAATTCTCTACTTAAAGCCAGGATAATGGGCATTAATATTTGATCATCATCAATGGTTAATAGTCATTTCCTGATACTCTTAACATAGTTTATTTTAGCATTTCGATTGTGGAATAATAAATAAAAGTGCTATTATTTCAATTTATTAATTATCTTGAACATATCTTTTGTAATAAGTTTGATGCAAAATAATATATTTAAATATATAGATGCATATATTACAAAGAAATCTTGTCATATATCACATGACCTAATTTAACAAGCTTGTATTACAAATGACATAATGAGCTTGCAAGCTCATTATATAATAGATGCGTATATATATATACACACACAAACTAATGTATTTATTCTTCTAAATATTTTTAACGTTTGCAGTGTATATATGGGGTTGCCTTGACTACAGGTTGACATAGTTGATAGCTTAAGAGTTGATTGTTATCATTTCATTTGTGGGTTACCTTGACTACATGTTGAGATTGTTAATAGCTTAAGGGTTTATTGTTATCATCTACATCTGTGAGTTGCCTTGACTACAGGTTGAGATAGTTGATAGTTTAAGAGTTGATTGTTATCACTTACATTTGTGGGTTATCTTGACTACAGGTTGAGATTGTTGATAGCTTAAGGGTTGATTGCTATCATCTACATTTATAAACCTATTAAAGCCTTGAGTAATTGGTTTTATTGCCATATACGCTATGATTACCAAGAGATGTAGGCAAGTATCTTGATATTTCTGTGTAAATACCCAAGTTGAAATACATAAGTGCAGCTTTCTCTTCATCTCCATTATATTGCAACCATCCATAAGGTCAGAAACTCCAACTACCCTATCTCACTATGGCAGGGGTCCCCAACCTTTTTGCACTTAAGAGCACATTCTATAATACCGGCCAGATGGCAGGCACCATTTATTTTTTTCAACCAGATGGCGGGCACCATTTATTTTTTCAATCTAAATTTATAGTTGGATATTGTTAATAATACACATAATGTACAAAAAAAAATTTTTTTCAAAAATAAAATTTTAGCGTTTGTATTTTTACGCTGTAAAAGTATAATATGCCCTACAATTTGATTACAATATGATACAATAATTTATAAGAAATTTTAAAAATTAAATTTATTTGTATTAGATAAATAATTTTTTATCGTGTTCTGATAGCGGTGGGCACACTTAAAATGGTCTGCGGGCATAGGGTTGGGGACCCCTGCACTATGGCAAGTACTATATGAACAACATTTGCTCATCAGATGAAATAGAGATTTCAAATCAAGTATGTCAATAGTTCAATATTCTATTTGGGAAATTTTTTCCGTTTATCATATTATAAGAGTATATATATATAACAGAGGCACATCATAATTTAGAATTATTAAAAATATGTATATAAGTTAAGATGCATAATTTTAAACTTATAGCCTTTCAAAATAAAATTATATTTGCCAGTTTTCTCACGTATCTTTGCTTTATTTTTAGATTGGATTGTTTAATATATATAATAATAATCTAGAAATATATTACAAGTGCAATACTACTGTGGCTCTATTAATTTCATAGCCATTCTGGATTAATAATTTTGCTGGATAAGTAATAATAATTTAACCATATGCTTCTATAAATTTAGACAAATATGTAAGTTTTAAATAATAATTATTAATTTTAGCATCTATTGTTTATAGGTTTACAATATGTTCTATGTCAAGGGTGGCCAAAATGTTGACCAGTTGACTGCAAAGTCTCTGAAAGTCAACTGCAAAGCTGATATGAACATTGACAAATTATAGTGATAAATTCAGAGCTGATTTGAATATAAAAAATAATAAAAGAATTAAAAATTCAAAATTATTCTCATTTAAAATTGTTAAATTTAAAATAACACCTATTATTATTGTCAATCTGGAAAATAAACCCAGGTTGGAAGAAGCTGAAAAGAATTAAATTATTTTTGTGTAATGCTAGAGCTAAAATTCTTAGAAATATTTAATTGCCGTTTTCCCAAGGAGAAATGAAAATAACTTGTCCTGGAGAAACAAGGATTTTTAATGAACTGATTTTAAAACAAAGAAGTTGTGAACTTTTTAAAACACTTTGTATAGTAATTTAATAATTGTAATTTAATAAATATTTTATAAAACGACATGGACAAATTGTAGTACTAGAGGGAGCTGGGGTAATTTAATGTAGACATATAAAATGTTTTCAATAGTTTGTATCTTATTTATTAAAAAAAAATTCATCAGTTCGTATCTTCTAATAACATCACCAATATTTCTGAATATCTAAAAAGCTTTTATAAAACAAACACACCAATTCGTAAATACATTCTTAAAAAAACCAGAACTTCAAACCGTTATTTTTTTTCATTCCAGCAAAAATAATGCTTTTTTTTTTCTAGTTTCTGATTCGAAGCCCTGAAAAAAAACATCACTCTCAGGTACACTTTCACCAAAAAAGTTGCCCCCAACATCTAAAAGTTTGGCCACCCTTGTTTTATATATTAAAGGACTTATTTTTATAAATGTTCAGCATTTTATAATAATGAAAAAAAATAAAATTTAACAATTACTTTTTTTTTCATTTCCATTATTAAATTCAAATATTAAATAAAAACAATAGTTAAACTATTAAATTTAATATTTATTCGATACACACTTCAATTGTGTTCTATATATTAAACACTTATTTTTTATATTCATATACCTATATATATATATAATCAAAAAAGTAATAATTTATTGCCCCCCCCCCTTTTCAGTTTTCTGTTGTAAAATGAATATCAGCTTATTTAGCAATTAGTTGTCACTAAGAGTTTTTTTTTCTGGTAGGGGTTCTGTAAGATTTAGGTAGTTAATTCCCCTCCCCCTGTAAGATCAACAGCCACAAATGATTTTTTTTTTTTTAAATAGTGTTTAAAATTTTTTTCTTGTAATTTTCTATGAAAAAATGAAAATTGTGAATTAAATAGATTAGTCTAGTCAAGCGTTGGTGGTTGAGTGGTTAGCACAGCTGCCTTACAAGCAGTTGTCCCGGATTCATGGGTTTGCTTCTCGGCAGATGCTTTGACACGTGAAAAAAAAAAAATAGATTAGTCTAAGTAGAAGCTTGGTGCTAAATTATAGATCTTTACTGGATTATGTTTTTCAGATATATTTAAAATGTATTCAAAATTGATTTAAAAATGTTATTTAAACAAATGTTAGCTCATACAAAAAATAATCTAGCAGTAGTGAAAATCTGTAGGAGGGCTCACATAATTTCGTTGCAATTGAGATACTATAGATATTGTTCCTGTATAATCGCAATAAACCCGATTTTATTTTAAAAGATCTTTAAATATATAGGATATGTTATCATAATAATATAAAACTGCTTATTTTAATAACCATATAAAACATTTTTACTTATGTCTATTCTAGATTTTTATAAATGAATTTATTCTTCCTATGGTGTTGCTTGTTTGTTTGTTTTTTTAAGTGTCATAGCATCGGCCGGGACGCGAACCCGCAACCCGGGCAACTGCCTGCAATTGCAAAGCAGTCGCGCTGACCTCTCGACCACCAACGCAAGACTATGGTGTTGTTTGTTTGGTTGTTTTTTTTGTATTCAATGGAAAGAATATCACAAAATGATTAATCTGTTATTTAGAAAAAAGTAAATATAAAAAAGTAATTTTTTTAAAAATTAATACTTTAAAGAAAAAAAAATATTATATAATTTTCATAATCAAGCAAAAGTTGAGGAGAAAACTTAAATAAATCAGATTGTTGTAGTTAACAATATAAAAAAAGAATAAACAGTATCTTTTAGAAGCATAACCAATTAATAAAACAAATTCAGATGAACGATCATCGTAATAATAAACAGACAAGGAATGTTCACAAAATGATAAAGTGAAAAAGATTGAAGAGAAGAGTTGGCAATTAATTACATTATTCGTGTAATATTAGATAGAATTAATGCGAAAAATAGGCTGAAATGCTTTACTCAAATATGAAGACAATATTTAGTAAGTCAAATTTGGATTTTGTACAAAGTAAATTATATGGGAAATAATTTTTAATACTGGAAAATAGCTTTAATTACAAATTTTGGGATTTTAATATTAAGTTGTACAATATGGGAGGGGGGGTCTAACTTTTTTTTTTCATATGTCAAATGCGTTGACCGGGAAGCGAACCCGGGCCAGCTGCTTGGAAGGCAGTTATGCTAACCACTAGGCCACCAACGCATTGACTGAACAGAATGAACAAATTTTACTTGATATATAAGTTAAGCAATTACTTTTAATTTGTATGTGTGTGTGCAAATTATTTTTAATGCCGTATATAACATACATTATTTGGCAAACATAATTTAAATTTTATTGTGTAGCTTAATGCTTAAGTTCCTGTGAAGATTTTGTCTATTTAAACATAGTAAATCTGTGGTTATTATAGACACACACACATGCAAAGACTTCATCAGAGTAGTAAATCCAACCGAAGCTATTGCTACAAGAACAGAGTAATCCAAGCATAGCATTAAATAACTAAAATGATAATGCAAATTAGAATTAAAGTTTATATTTTTTATGGTTCATTAAGTCCTATCAATAAGAAATCGGGCAAAACTTCAAGCAATTTTGAGGATTCCACACAAGCTTGATCACAGAATTACAGGTTGAAATACTATAGAGAAAAGCAAGTATGGAATTACATTGAGCCATATTCTGTTTTGGCAATAATAAATGACTATGTCGTGAAAGGTTATGCTAAGTGTATTATGGAATGATATATGGGAAGAAGTTGTTTATAGTTGAATGATAATTTTATTGTCTATTTCTCATAAATATACTGCACTTATGTAAATAAAATTTTAAATTTTGTGTCTTAATTTTTATAGGAGATGTTAAAGATGACATTTGCCAACAAAATTATGCTAAATCTTAGTTTGTGTTTTAAATATTTTATTCCACTGGCTTCAACATATTTAAATAGTTTTATAACCAGGTATTTATTAAAACTTATTTTTTAAACATGACTGAGACATCTATTCAAAATCTCTTTGATTTTTCTTAGGTGATTCTTGACTTGGAATAATAGATCCCAGGAAGTGTTTAAAAAAAGATTTTATTAAAATGGGTTATTTTAAAAAATTTAATCATTTTATATATATATCCGGTATATAATAGAATGCCATCATTTTAAGATGTTTCAATTAACGTCCGGCAATGTATGTGTGTATATGTACACTCTTATATAGAAGAGGTATATACAGTATAACTTATAAACAAAGTAAAATAATAGTTGTTTTTTTAATACTATTATCTTTAATCTGCTTGCTAAAAATACTGTCAAACATATTTTAAATTCTATGATGACCTAATTAAGTATATTTAACTTATTAAATATTTCTTACGTAATATATTGACATTTTTAAAAACATATGTTTTTAATAAATGTGAAGCTTTAAATTTTTAATGAAAATGTCTGTATATATATATGTTTACAAGTGCTAACCGCTTTCATCCCTCTCCCCCCCCCCCAATAACTTTTTTTAATGCATATAAATCCAATGAGATCTTATTAGTAGTACTAAGTCTTAAAATAGTAAAAGTAAATCATAGATTAAGAACGTATGATAACTTTCCCTTTAGTGAAGACCGCAACTTATTACAAACGTTTTTTTTCCCATGATCAATGATTTTTATTCACTTAAAAATAATAGAAATTCATTTGCCAACTAATATTGGATAGCTACCTGAGTTGCCATTTGGAAAAATCTCCAAGCTTTAGCAACATTGATCTCTTAGTCATAGATATGGCAAGAATTATTACAATATACAGCCTATCTAAAAAAAAAAAAAAGAAATAGAAACTGGGGGGGTTGTATTAAGAATGTAAATAAATTTTAAAAATTTAATTAGTAATGTTTTATGAGTTATCAAAAATGCTAGCTTGCATTGTTTTTGTTTTTTAAACCTATTATTGAATTGAAATCACTTTTTTTTTCCCATGTGTCATAGCATCGGCCGGGACGCGAACCCACAACCGTCTGCAACCAACTACTTGCTTGCATGGCGGCTGCGATACCTCCCGGCTAACAACGCAAGACACGTATTTGATAGTTGAGTTTTAAAGTGCTTTAACTATTTATAGAAATTATCACAAAATTTACTTTTTTGGAGCCTACAGTTATTGCTCTTTCTTGACAAATGATCATAACTCTCCCTTTCTTAAAATTATTCAACAATTTCGTTCTTCTAACTCTCTTCCTCACACCATTCATTGTTTTTCCAATTCCTTTTTCTACTTAATTTCATCAGTAAATAATCTAATCTATTTTTTCCCAGAATTCTTCATTTTTTTATCAACATCTTTTCAATTTGCACTTTTCATTTTTCTTCAAATCCACATTTTTAAAACCTGCCCCCCCCCTCTTGTTTTGATTTTAATTCAAACTTTAATGAACTGTAAAATATTATTTTAACATTAAAAGCCATTTATTTACTCTATTTTACAGTATTTATTCTATTTTCTTTATTATTATTTCTAATACGAGTTAATCAACTTTTTAAATATTAAATGGCATTAACCTATTTGAAACTTTTTGCCCAACTTCTAACTTTAGTCCCAGTTGCATTCGTTCTAATACTAAATGTTATGACAATCGTTTAATAATGTATTTAAATATTAAACTATGGGCTGTATTAAACTTTTTACATTTTATCTTTTATAAACTGAATTCAATTTTGGCCAATTATCTCCATTCAATCTCAATTTTTTTTAAAACAGAATATCCAAAACAAATTAATTCATTTTAGATAGAGTGGAGAGTGATGGGTCATCTGAAAGTCTGTGCTCATATACCCTATATGTTACATATATAGACACAGGTATAGAATAAGCCTGTGTTTCAGTTATTAATTCATTTTATGAAATGCAATTAAAGGATTTTTAACCTTTTCCCTATGCTTACGTAATTGTCATTTTTCATTTCTCTTGTCCAATCTGTTACTTCAAATCCAGTCTATTAAAAATGCCCTGTTACGATAAAAAAAAGTTTTATATCAAAATCTTAGCTAAGTGAATATAAGACTAATATGTTTAAGAATCTGCACATATGATCCCAATAGACCTTTTCTTAAAAGAAATCATAAATCTGCTATCAAATCTTCTGATTGATTAAATGCATAACAAGCAGTTATTAATTCTCTCACACCACACGCACCTTAATCTTCAATAATTCAATTGGAATGCCTTCTATAGTTTAAATCAGTACTGAAGTATCATAACTTCCTAAGTAGCTAACTGTATGATTATGGTTCAACTGAAATCTCATCAATTTTCTGTGGTTTGTTAGTCTTCATATCAACTCTAGATTACAGCCTCATTTTCCTACCATGTGTTTTGTCTTTAAATATCTTTATTATTATTACTAGTTGATTTATCCCTGCCACTCTGTTCTTTTTTATTATTATTATTATTCAAACTTTTTTATTATTAAATCAAATCTATTCATTTTTATTTTAATTATTTCTTTTTTTTTTTTTTTAATTTTACCATATTTCAATTCTTGGTTAACTTTTTTCTATACATTTCTAACATGTTCATTCTTGCCATTAATTATTTATGTTTCAATAAAAATTTTATTAACAATAAATAGTGATTACATACTAATAAAGGATAAATAAATGAATAAATTGTACAATAATATGATTATATAATGTTCTATGTGTCATCTGGCTAGATTATGTTATGAGAGCACAATTGTTATACTCTTATGTGGTTAGGTATAGTGAAGAGATTCAAAGAACTTGTTTAATGGTATTAGCATTTTTAATATAAACATGAATATTTTCTTTTATAAATGACTATTCTATAATGCTGGGTAGGTGGGAATTGATAATCAGGAAAAGGAAAGAGCAATTAAAGACCATGTGTCAGCAAAGACTTTACTGGAGGCAAGGAGCTGGTCACGTTTCTTGATTTTTTTGAGCGTTTGATAGAACAATGGTATGATTTGTGGCGGGGGTAATTCCATGAGACTTTTGCATTTCACTATCCATATGGAATAAAGGATGCCATTAATTATTTTGTTGCTCATGAAATATGTTTTTCTTTTTTTAATATTTCTTATTTCTTTTATTCTTTTTACTATAATTTTGTTCTTAAAAATTTGCTTTCTTTTTTACTACTAAACATTGTGAGTTACATCAGGGTCAGGCTGTGATGTGCCATATTAATCTGCTTCTTAATCCAGGATTAATTCAAATGTAATTACTTTCTTTATACTATCCACAATATTCCATATGTAAATCTTTCATATTGTTTTTTTTAATAAAAAAAACATATTTAATATACTATTTTCTATAAAAAAAAATTATTATTTTCTCTTATTCATTCCTAGTTCATAAGTTTTATATTTTTTCACATTCTCGACTTATCGCAGCATTTCATATTCCCCTATCCATTTTTTTTTTGATTTGTTATCTCCTTTTTTTATTATCACTTTTAATAATCAACATGATACATTTACATAATTTATTTATTAATTAACCAAATCAGATGCAAATGTTTAGTAATTAGGTAGTGCAATGTTATAGATGTTAATAAACTTTTAATCATAAACGTAGATGTGTATAAGTACTGCAATTATGACCATTAAATCAGAAATAAGACAATAAACATCACATGACCACCACTTCTTATGCTTGTGTATAGCTGTTTTAAAACAGGCAAAACTCACTATAATCAGAAATAGTCAACCTATAGTTACTAATCCAGAATAAGTATAATTGTTTTTAACTTTCATTTTGTAATTATGCATTTTTTATAAGTCTAAGTTTTGTTCTTTGTGAAAATTATGTTCATCACAGAAATTAATAAGAACAAAATGAGATCATATTAAGCAGACTCATCTAAGTAATCAAAAACCTTAAATTTTTTATATAATAGATTAAAATATTCATTTATAGTGTATTGTAACTTATACAAAAATTCAATAGTAGCACAAAGGTATGGTTACCCGACATTCCAGTTTACCAGGATGGTACCAATTTGGGGCTTCAAATCCCTGGGTTCTAATGAAAAGTTTCAGGATCATTGAATATCCTAGTTTTTCAAAACTGGTACAAACAAAATTCTGGAAATTGGCCTTTCTTTTTTTTTTTTGTTTTGCTATTAATAATTAATTATTAAACTAAACCTAACTACCATGGTTAATATTGTATTACTAAAACTTTACATTCATTTATTATAATAGCTTATAAGCTATTACAATAAAAACATTATTCACAGTTGATATTCCTGATCTTCAGAAACATTTTAATGAATTTAAGTTAGAACTTGCAAATTGTTTTCAAATATTAGCAGATTTTGAACATTATATACTTTTAAAAACTGCAACAAAGATAGCTGTCAGAAAAAAGCAGCAATTGACTAATAATATTTCTACTGAGACTAGAGACGTTATGAAGAAAAGAATGAATATGAAAATATATAAAAATAATGCATTAAGAAGAATTGAATATCTCGAATTTTGTAAAATGGTGAATTGATAATGATATAAGAAAGTATAATTGTGAATTAGCATGGAAAGTTATGGAAGACAATAAAAATCTTGACTGTAAAGCAACATTTTGGTATTGGTAAGAAACATATCTGCAGTAAGAAAAAAAGATGGAACTATTTCTAAAATGAGAGATGACATCATGAAATGGGTAGAAGAGTTCTATCAAGAATTATATAGTAATAAAAACCAAGTATCTCTTACAACTATTATGTCTTTTGAATTGTCCAGGATTTTAAATGAAGAAGTGAGATATACAATTAAATTTATAAAAGTCTGGAAAAACTTTTGGTAATGTTTGAATTATAATCAATATCTAAAAGAAACAGGTAAAGAAATAGAAAATTTGTTGGAAAAGGTATATACCAAATGTCTAAATGATAACAATATACCAGATGATTAGAAGAATGCAATATTAATATTTTAAAAAGGTGATAAAGAAATCATTTATCATTTTACAAAAATGTTACCAATATAATTACAATTCATCTACAGAGAACTTTGCATTTCAACCAACCAAAAGACAAAGCTGGATTTAAAAGTGGTTTTAGTACAATAGATTATATCTAAGTATTGAGAGACATTATAGATAGGATCAATGAGTACGAATTGATATTAAGCTTTGGAATTTTAGATTATGAAAAGGCATTTGATTCTACAAGCATTTCTTCACTGATTAAAGCATTAGATCATCAAGGTATAGACCCAGGATATTGTTATATTCTGAAGAATATTTATAAAAATGCAAACAGTGACAATTAGATTACATAATGATACTAGGAATGTTAACATTGAGAAGGATGTAAGACTGGGTGACTCCATGTCTCCAACACAATTTACAACAGTTGCTGCAAGAAATATTTTGTGTATTAAAATGGGAATTTAAAGGATTAAAAATAAATGGAGATTATTTAAGTCATTTAGATTTTTTTGATGTAGTTGTTTTTGCAAATAATGCTTCAGAGCTTCAGGAAATGTTGTAAGAGTTATCAGATGAAAGTAAGACTAAAGATAAATGTTAAAAAGACTAAAATAATGTTGAATGGATTTTCTCAAAAAATGAAAATAAAGATTGATTATGATGAGTTAAAAGAAGTTAAAAATTACAAATACCTTGGTCAGATTATTACTACAGATGGAAACATAATGGATGAAATTAATTATAGAATTAAACTTGATTGGAGTACTTTTGCTAGAAATAGCTTAATATTAAAAGGAAATATATCTATGTGTTTGAAAAGGAAGGTTTTTAATAAATGTGTTTTACCAGTTCTTATTTGTGGATCTAAGACTTGGACACTTAATAGAAGTGCAATACAGAGACTTCAGACCACTCAAAGAAGTATAGAGTGATGCATGCTAAAAGTAACAAGAAGAGTTTGAAAATGCAATACATGGGTAAAAGAACAAACAGGTGTTAGTGACATCATTGAAAGGATTAAAAAATTGAAGTGGAATTGGGCTACACATATTGCTAAGAGATGATAGTAGATAGTCAATTGAAATATTAAACCGGATTCCAAGAGATTATAAAAGACTCAGAAATAGACAACATGTATGATGGATGGATGAAATAAGAATGTATGCTGGGATGATGTGGAGAAGAGAGGCTAGAGATAAGTGAAAATGAATTGAACTTGGAGAGGGCTTTATCCTGCAGTGGAGTAGTAATGGTTGATGATGATGGTTGTGATAGTTAGGCATTTATTGTTTTTTTTAGCTGCCACTCATTGCATCATTTTATCAGAAAAGTTGGGAAGCCTTTACACATATCTTTTTTTTTATTAATTTGTGATATGTGTATAAATGCTTATGTATTTATAATTTATTTGTTACTTTAAATTAAATTTGTATTGATGAAGATACCAATTTTGATTGTTTGGTTACCTAAGATGTCATTCATTTTCTATGGGTTGTATAATTTCAGAAATAGGAAGGAGGTAGCAAGTACGATTTTTTTATAGCATTTTTATTTTGGCTGTAAATATCTTGGACTCTCCACTCATCCTGGTTGTAATATTCACAAATCTGGTAATCCTACAATAAAAGGCAATCCAAAACAAACATGATTTTTTTTTCCATAATTGTAAATATTTAATTAATATTTAAGAAAGACTTACTGTAAAATTTATTTGGATATGATATTGAAAATATGAAATATTATTGGGCAGTCTATGTGCTATACTGTAGGGTTCCAAAATCCAAATGCTCCTCACTGATGAAAACCATAAGCTAGAAACTAGCTGTCGTATTTGGATAGGATAACACTGGATGAGGATTTATTATTATTTAAACATTACCAAGTAGCATCTTTTGATTACTAAAACTTACACTAGATGGCGTAAATGTAGTGACATTGGAAGAAAATTGCAATTTATTTGCAACTCATATTTTTATCAGCAAAAAATATGCAGTAATGGTCAAGTGTTGTTAGCCGAGAGGTCATTGCAGTCACCTTGCAAGCAAGTAGTTGTTTGCAGACGGTTGTGGGTTCGCGTCTCGGCCGATGCTATGACATATGGAAAAAAATATATGCAGCAATGGTCAAGTGTTGTTAGCCGAGAGGTCATTGCAGTCGCCTTGCAAGCAAGTAGTTGGTTGCAGACGGTTGTGGGTTCGCGTCTCGGCCAATGCCATGACATATGGAAAAAAAAACATATGCAGTAATGTATTGAGTACTGGTTAGTTGTTGTTTTTAATGTTTTGATAAAAATTGAATTTAGCATTAGAATTTTGAGTAGGTGCGTCATAACAATTCACTGAAATAAATAGTTTCTTACCCTAATGTCTAATTTATATATTTTCAAGCCATTAACTTGAATGTCACAATAAGTTAGGATGCTAGGCAAGTCAGATGTCACATGACCTAATTTAATAAAGCTCGTGTTTACAAATGTTATATACAGAGCTTGCAAAATAAGCTCTTGACAAGATTTGAGAATATCCTCAACCCCAGACCGGTTTCTGCACCTCATTGATGACGCCAGAAGCAGAAACCGGTCTGGGGTTGAGGATATTCTCAAAGCTTGTTTAGAGCTTATTTTGCAAGCTCTATATATAACATTAATAAGTTAGGATTATGTAATACAGCACTGCTTATTGCCACAAAAAAATAGCTAGTCTGAAACTAGTTATCTATACTAACATTTAGTGCAGCAATTTCCAATTTATTTTAGGAAATCCAAAATTCTGGAATCCTGACAGCTTTTACTGATTATAACAAACAACAAATTAAAAATAATTTATTAAATATATATTTAATTCTAAGTCAGTATATCATATGCTTATACTGAAAATTTCCTGTATATGTAAGTAGAGGGATTTGAACTACGGATTTTTGAGTCTATTCATCATGTGTATCATCAGTTTCTTGAGATAGAATGGAGGATGAATAGACTGAAAATCCTAAGTTCAAATCCCTCTAGTTATATAAATATATATTTACAAAAAAAACAATTAATGGAAAAGCAAATATTCAAATTGGTAGTTAATGGGAAGGATTAAACGTGTTTCCTTTCAACATTTGATTTAATTGTGGACAGTTGAATTCTAATATTATAAATGACATTCAATTTACTTGTGTATTTTGTTTTTGTCATAATATAAAGCAAACATTTTTCATAAATATTTTAAAATATGAATTAAATCTTAAAAACTAATTTTATTGTGGAATCCCAAATATTTCTCTAGTGAATTCTAGTATTTTATGAAATTACTAAACATCACATGATCACCATCTCATGCTAGCACATAATTGTTAGTAAACAGATCTAGGTGCAGTGCTCTCAGATTCAAGGCTCCTCACTGATAAAGGCCACAAGCCAGAAACTAGTCTGGGAATATTGGATGAGTAGACACTAGATAGGGATTTTATGCACAAGCCTTCTGGCATCCATTGATTACTCTGGTTAGCACAAGGTGGCACTACTATATGGAGAGTTTTTGCCTGTTTATTTTATGAAATCCAAGTTGTGAACCACAAATCTAGTATATACATTGTTGGTTTAGAATGGAAATAGATGTCATTATTTGCTTATGCAGATTAATATTAATTAAAGGTTGATATGGTATTTAGTTAGAGGTTTCAAAAAAAAATCTCTGCTGTTTGATAATAAATGAGCTTAGTAAAATATATAATCATTAACTCAGTGTCATAATTATATAGTTATGCAAGAGATTTTTTAAACTTAATATTCAATCTTTAACGTGCTTGAAATTTTTTAATTGTTAGCTTGAATAACACAATAAAAATAGAATATGTTCACTAAGTGGATAACAATACTTTTTGTTATGAAGAACAGGTAATTTCTTTGAAACCAGTTATCAGTTAATGTTGCTACTTAATGTCACATCACTTGCTTAAAACTTATTTGGTTTATCTAGATTGGAGATTATTTCTTTAATTTTTTTTTCTTGCTCTTATATATCTGTGTGTGTATATATATATATATACTGATAATTTATTTAAAATTATTCTCTTGTCCAAGCAGCTGAAATTGTATCAAGAATTATTATGTTCACAAACGTATATTATAGAAATAAATGTTTACTTACAGAAATATGATATGTTTTTATATGTATTTATATATCCTGGTATATGCAAAATCTTATCAAGATTATCTTTTTTATCCAAGGATAATTTATAAAGATCATTTCTTTATCATACTGTAATCCCATCCATCTAAGTTTTATTACTTAATTTCTTTATATTATGCAAACATTTGTTTTTCTACTTTTAAAATATTTCATTTAAAAATAATTAATAAAAATATTTTAATTATTTTTATAATAAAACTAATGTATCGTCAAGTATTGGTGGTCGAGAGGTCAGCGACCGATGCTTTTCAAGCAGTTGTCCCGGGTTGCGGGTTCGCTTCCCGGCCGATGCTATGACACATAAGAAAAAAAACTAATAAACATTTTAAATGAAGTTAATTATTTATTATTTAAAAGATGTTTAACTAAATACTAGTTTAAAAAGCAAAATAATCTATTTGCTGTTGTTTTTCTATAATGTAAAGGTATTAGATGCAAATTAAATCCATCTAAAAAAGGTGGAGAAAAAAAATAGAAAAATATTGTCCCAAAGAGCTATCTTTGAGTGAAGTCCTGGATTTATTTTATTTTTCTTGCTATCTCATTTTTAAAAAAATATTAATCTTAAGTAATATGGAAACTTACGAAATTTTCAGCATTTACCAATGGATTTCAACGAATTATAAAGTTTAATAATGTAAACTATTGGATTTTGCTAATATTTCAATTATTGTGCTTCTAAACATGCAGAATACATAGCAGTTCATCAAAAGCACAAAAGTAACTTGTTAAATCTATTAAAACAACACTATGCTTTCTGCATGGCATATATATGGTACTTAGATTTATCTAGCCAACTTCATTTGGTATTAAAAACTAAAAAGCAAATATTCATTAGAATAAAGAAAATTATGTGGAAAAAAATTATATATATTCAAATTATAATTAATGTCAAGTTTATCTATGACCATTTGTCAAAATATATTTATATTAATCTGATTTTGAAAATATTTTTGATAATTTATTGCATTGAGTTGATAAAGAAGAGTTTTGGAATATTAGATACTTTGATTACAATATGATCCTGGAATTTTCAGGAATGATTGGCATGTTCTTTATAGTTTGTTTAGATGGGCATACCCAACAAGATTTCATAACTTATAAATACATATCACAATTTGCTAGCTCACAATTTTACATCAACTTCTCCATTATCCTAACAAAATATTTGCATTGATATTCTTAAATATATATATATTGGATTAGACAAAATTTGATATGAATATACAAAAAATTGTATTATTTTTGATGCTTTATATGTGTGCATACTTGAAACTGAAGACATAAAAGTCATTGACAGCATTTTACATTTTGAATCATTCATCAGTTTTAAAGATATTATTAATCCAAATATTTGTTCCAGAATGTCATTGTACAAAGTTACAATGATGTATCTGAAAAAGGTCTTTAGATGTATCATTGGATATGAAAATTGAATATTTGTGAAGGATGGGGGAAGTATTGATGCTTTGAAACTGCTTTTTTGGTAAGGATACCATGATAAGTGAAGAAAACAAGTAGTATATGTGGTCAGACTGAAATTGTCTTTTTTTGGTGATATTATAAGATGATTTAATTCCATTAGAAAAGTATATAATACATGGTAAAGCTGATGGTGAAAAAGATATCTAACAATGAGTTGGGACTTCATCATCTCAAGAATAATCAGTGTGACAACAATCATGTGTCCAATCCAGATCTGCCTAAGACTTTTACTTAAAAATAGCTAAATACCTATTTAATAACTATTATTGATGTTTTGTTGAATTGGCTATGGAGCTACCTAAAGAAAAATTTGTAGCCTGAAAAAATTGTAGAGCTTACCCAGAATCATACTCAAAACCTAGATTGTAAAATATGGTGAATGGGTATGTTAACTACAGTAATAAAATGCTATTAAGATTATGTCAATTTCTAATTACCATGAAAATTGTATTTCTTTTGAATAATCTGTCATTTATCTAAATCTATTTTTTTAGTAGTATATTAATTGTGATGGCTGAATCCATCTATCTGTCATTTTTAACCTTGAACTTCAGTCTTTTTCAATAAATGGAATTCCAAATAAGACGGTTTGTACTCATATTTTGTGTTTGTGTTACCTATAATGTGTAAAGATTTGAATAAAAATAAGAATTAATCCGACTTGTTAATGATCTTTTTTATATGTAGTATGACACTTGATTTATATCTTTATTGGAGATACCGGAATTTTATATCCTTTAGTAGACTACTTTGTTGATTGATTGTTTTACTTTTTACCTCCAGTAAAATAAACTTTTATGACATTTTTAATTGAATGATTTTTAATATTTAAAAAAGATTGGGAGGATAGATGGGTAATCAACCTTAAAAGATAATGAACAAGATTATATTATCCAAAGTTTATATTATTATATATCAAAAGAAATGTGTTTAAATAATAAAAAAACATAAAATTGATTGTTTGCTTTTCTAGATTGAATTGCATCAAAATGATGTAACCCCAAAATTGAGATGCTAGAAATTAAATGACAGGCAAGCAATGGTAAATTAGTATTAATGATGATCAAATATTATCACTTGGTCTTAGTGCTTCTTTGCCTTATTATTTTAGCAGTGAACTATTCTTTTATAAAAGTGTAAGTAGCTCAAAATATAAGATATCACTTTAAAGTATGGTAATGTTGTATGAAAATGTCATCAGCAATAATTGAATACTATTGGTCTTACTATACTACTATCTGGATTATTGAACTTGCTTATATGTAAAAAATTTACGTACATTTTGTACGTGTAAAATGCTCTATCTTTTGAGCTGTTTTTTCTACAATAAAAATATACATTTAAAACATCACATGATTACCATTTCTTTTCCTTGTATAAAAGAATATACATATTTCCCTTTAAAAAAAAAAAAGATTTACGTTATTATATGCAATAAATAGCAGATAGATTATAGTTGTTTAGACATATATAGGCATGCTTATAATTTATCAAATTGCAATAATGTTATTTCTTTAATATTTGCAACTATGTAAGGATTTTCTGAATAAATAAAGAAACCGAAGTACTTGTTCATTTTACATTTTTGGAATATTTGTTTTTGTTATTATTGTCCAGCTTGTAGTCAAAAATTACTATTTAGTTTAAAAGATTGATCCCTTGATCTGGAACTGAATGTATATTTCTAAGAAAAGCATTTAGTTGCTAAGACTAATGTTCATATTTGTGTTTCATAATAAAATATAGTACTTATAAAAATGAAATAAAAATTGTGTATTTATTTTTGTTAAAGAAATCTTTTGACTAAGATATTTTAAAATTAATTTGAGTTCCAGCTAACAAAAATAGTTCTGACCAGAGCAATTTAACTAAACAGTTTGCTAACTTCTTAACTCAATTTACTATAGCGTTTTAGAACTATGTAATTTATGATGTCATAAATTTTAAGGAGAATGTACTGTACATAAAATAACAAAGGTGAATAAGATTTATTGTGTTAGATGCATTATTATAAGCATAATAGCCTTAGATGAAGATAAACTATTGAAGAAAATCTGCAATCCATTATATAGAATAATGTAGATAGCTTGGAGTTAAACCATTCTGTCTTTAATTCTTGGATTAGCAAAAAGAGAATTAAATCTAAAAAAAAACATTTGGTATGATATATAAAGAAAAAAATTGAAGTAAAAATTGTAAAAAGTAAATTCTGTAGCAATTTAAAAATTAGATATGAGAAAGAAGTTAAAGTTGTTTGTGAGATGAAGTAATGCAAATACGTTATTTTTGATCGATTTTTTTATTGCTGTAAAAAATAGTTCCTGCATAGCTATATTTTGTTTGATTAACAAACTTGCCTTTTTTTTATGAAGAGAAAGTACATAATAATTTGCTTTTCAAAAGAGTAGATTTATTTATACATGTCTATGTAAAATGCATACATAGGTTGATGGAATAGACTTAAAAAAGAACACAAATCTATGTTAAATCAATCTGAATGTATATATATCCAAATTTGTTGATATGGTTAAATATATATTTCCATTATGAGATAAACTTTTATAAAAATAGAATTTTTCATATATGTGATATACCAAACACATGATATATATTCGGATGTTTGATGAATATTTAAGTCAGTTTCTGTTTTTGTTGTTTTAATGATGTCTGTAATTCAAAGTTGAATATATATATATACAATTGTTATTATATAATGAATATGAATAGCTCTTAGCAAGCTTTTCCGAATATCCCTATCCCTAGACCTTTTTTTAGCTGTTTGCTCTCATCAGTGAGGTGCTAGGATATTCAAACATTAAATCTAAAAATACCAGCTTAAACTCAGCATTTATCTAATAATTAATTATTAAGTAGAAAATCTGAAATTTTCAAACATCTATATGTCTTCAAATCCAACATTCTAACTTAAATAGCCATATGGGATTAAACTAAGTTCAGATACACTATATATTAACAACTCTACCAGTATAACATTGCGAAAACCTCAAAAGCAAAACTATAATTGCAAGAAAATCAAGTCATATATCATGTGACTTAATTTATTAAGCTTGTACTATAAATGCTATAACATTTGTAGTACAAGCTTATTAAATTAAGTCACATGATATATGACTTGATTTCCTTGCACATATATACAACTGTTTGAAATTAATGTAAATTATAATTTATAGATATATAAAACTATTTGCAAAATGAAATTTGACCCCAATATATCAACATAATTATTTTACATAATCATTTATAAGTACGAAATATATATATTGGTGATTATTTATCTTTTCTTCATATGTGTGGTCATGTGTATCAATTGTATGAGATAGTGTAGATAGTTGAAGAGTGCTTGAGAATCTGAGTTCAAATCCCCTATACTTATAAGTACTAGATTAATATAAAATCATAAATATGCACTGGTGTATAAAGTAGTGTCTAACAATAATATTATAACAGCACTGGTTTTAGATTATGCATACGTAAAACTTTTCAGAAATATGCATCAGTCTGCAGGTTTTGGACATTGATAAAATGGCAGATTCTGATGTTCAAAATTTATGGATCACAATATATATCTGTCACTTTCCATGGTTAAACTTCTTATGAACTCCTGAATAATAAACTACGTGATTATTTACTTAGCATTCATTCCAGAAGGATTGACAATGTTTGTAAATAGTATACAGTAGGATAACATACTGACATTATTTGGTTCAAATCTTCCCCTCTCCTTGGACATACCAGATACTATATAACATACATGTAAATATTAGATTTACAATAGACACTTTTAATATATATACATACACATTCTTCGTATGGTCATATTTATAATACAGTTTAATTTTTAAAATTACATATACGCATTAATGTGTAAACCAAAACAATTAACAAAAGTAGAATACTATAAAGCATGCATTTTTAACAGTATATATAAGCACAGTATAAACATTGATCTAGCTAGAAGTATAATAGAGCTAACGATGTCTGCCATATTTTGTTCCAAGCCTCTCATATCATGTATAATAAATAGTTCATTTTGTTGATAAACTTTGATTACAATTACAGTAGAATATATATATTGCTTAATGAATTGCAAAGAATAGACATATGTATAAATTAAGATTATAATATAAACAAAATTAAAAAAGTGTATTAATAATAAATTGAGTATACATATTTATATTTTTTTTTTACTATATGTTATTCACTTTTTCCCATTCCACTTAAAAAATAAAAGTAATTAAAAATTTACTATGCCAAATTTTTTTTTAATATCAAAGTGTTAGATATTCATCATAATTAAACATGTTCTGGATGATTTATTTTCCTATGAAAACATAATAGCCTTGTTAATAGCAAACAACAGCCTTTCTAATTGTTTTAAATCTATACAGTCACCTCTAATTGCCATTGCCCATATCAGATTATCAGTTAAAATTCTCAAGTTATAAGTTTTCTGATGTAATACAAGAATGTTTTACAGTTCTTTTTTCCTGAGACTACTAAATCAATAACTTTCATTTTATCCTTAAGAAAGTTAGCTTTATGCTTAGAAAACATTTTATTTCCTAAAAAGTAAATGTATTTGCTTTCAATGTAATTTGATTAAATATTTAATTCTATATTATCATATAAATGTGAATGTTTGTTTGTTGTTATAACTTGACAAATATTGCACCAATCTTGAAGAATGTTGGACGATTTTCTTTTGTGTGTGTGTAGAATTTTACGAACTTATATATTTTTGGTTAAATTGTTTTAAAAAAAATATGCAATATACAGATATGTAGAAAATCTATATTATAACTTTTTGAATGACATCTTGATTTCTAAACAGAGGGCAGTGCTGATTAAAAGAGTACAGAGTTGGAAATTTTTTAAACAAAAAGTATAGTTTTGTGTAAGGCATGGTAACCTGTAACGAATGTGCCTTAAAATTTCTAATAGTCAAGCAATATTATTTTGTCGATATAAGAACCTCACAAACTACGACACAAATAACGACTTTTATAAAAATAAAAGTGGCCATCTTATCTTTAATGCCAATCTGAAGCATCCTGATTTAGGAGCGTGAAGTTGTTGTTCTCTTCACCGTTTAAGTCCACTATTTCCTTTACTAATTAACCTTCATGAAATCTTGCAATTTACAGTGTACTGGAAATTTCCAGTATTAATATCGCAACATTTCCAGTATTAAGATTGCAACATTAACTCATTGTAATCGCAAGATTTCGCAAAGGTTAATTAGTAAAGGAAATAGTGGACTTAAACGGTGAAGAGAACAACTTCATACTCTAAATCAGGATGCTTCCAATTGGCCTATATAAGTAGAATTTTAGGTTAAAAATAAGACGGCCATTCATCTTTATAAAAGTCGTTATCTTGTGTCATGGTTTGTGAGGTCCCTTTATCATCAAAATAATATCGCTTGACTATTAGAAATTTAATGTGCATTCATTACAGGTTAAAGCTTGTTTAAGTATATACTTCCTGTGTGCTCAATAAAATATAATTACATTTCTCTTTAAGTATATTTTCATATGATAAGGTAAATTTTAAATATATTTAATTAACATGTGTGAAAATAAATTTTAAAATGGTCTGGATATTTGCCTGATATCAAAAATATTAACCTCCATTAATTAACTAAAATACTAATAAATATAAGAAAGTAAAAAAAAATAAGTACTAGAGGTAACTTTTCTACAATATTGAAAAAATGTTATTCTTTTCTTTTTATTTTTCTATTATCTACCTATCCTTTATATATATGCTATGGATGTTTGCTCTACGATACTTAACTCAGTTTAAGCAATAAATCAATAAAAATAAATGCAAGCCGTAGTGTCATTATTTATATTCCAAAAAAATGTCAATTTACAATAATTTTTAGATAAGCTGACTTTTTGTACAGTGCTTTATAAATTATATTAAAAATTATTAAATACAATAAATTATTTATTTGCCTGAAGATTTGTGATGTTGGTATATTAGATGTGATTATATGTTGGATTATTTCCATCTTTTATCAGTAAGTGTTGAATGTATAGAAAATTTTAAACTTTTCAAATGCAAACAACTTGTTAAGTTATAACACACAAATAGAAAAAACAGATTAGTAATGACACAATGTTTTGAGTAGTAGTATTCTCCACACATCTTCAGGTGTTGCTGGTCTGACCAGTGACAGCAATAGTAACACCTGTAAAAGAATGGAAAATAATACTACTTGAAACATTGTGCCATTACTAACCTGTGTTGTCTATTTGTGTGTTATTACTAACAAGTTGTTTGCATTTGAAAAGTTTAAATAAAGTTTACAATTTTCTATACATTCAACATTTACAAATAGGTGATGGAATTTGTCCAACATATTATCGTGTGCATAATAAATTAATCTTTTATTAAGTGCGTTCTAAATTATATACTCAAATAATATTAAAAATTATCCATTACAATATTTTAAAGAATTTTTATTATCCTTCATTTATTCAATACATGCTACTATCTTATAATTTTACTGATGGCTAGTTAAAGTATGTTATTACACAATGCATGCATTGATTCAGAGATGATACTTTAGAAAACTTGAAGAAAGGATATCGGTCACTTTTTTTTTATTTAGACACATATATTACAATTACTTTCATTGTCAATAATAGTATTTAATAATAAAGTTTGTTAATCAAACCATGCCCAAGCATGAAAATGAATAAATTGTTAGGTATTTATATCAATGCATAAAGAAAAACAGCAACAACGATCTCATAAATTTACAGGATTTTAACTATGAACAGGGATATTATCAAGTGACCCTGGAGATTAAATCTGTCTTATCTCACTCCCCATATATCAATATAATAGTTAAATTAGGAATGCATGATTTTATTCAAAGGAGAAAGATATATATTGAAAAAGACATGAATACAGATGTATTATAAATAGAAAGCCAGGAACTGTATCTCTTGAAACTTATTTACCATATATAAATGAATATTATATGCAATTATTCAAATTAGAAATGCATCACTAAAACAAAAATTAATGATAATAAAACTTGAAAAAAATGCATTTTTAAGTCTAACTTCTAAATAGCATGCCAGGAACAAATTCCATGAAACTGATTATTATTTGCAAATGATTATTTGTAATTAATCAACTTTGTTATATATTTTTGTTTTGGCATGTTTTGGATATGTTGTGTATATATATATGAAAGTATATGCTTAATAATTAATTTAAATTAAAATAGTCAAAGTGTATTATTCAGTAGTATAAAAAATATTTTTTATTTGCATATAATATTATTTCATTTAAAATATATGAAAATATAGAGGCCATAGAAGTAGTTATATATTGTATTATTTTATTTTACTAATGCAAGTAAAGCCTTGGATGCAGCTTGTGATTAATAAATATGATCACATAATGCAGGGGTGTCCAACAAGTCGATCGTGATCTACCAGTCGATCACCAAGCCATTTTTGGTCGATCGCGAGGCCAATCTGGCAAGAGCTGTTCGGTAACGAGTGAAACAAATTAAGTCAAGATTTTCAAGTCTTTTTTGTTTTTGTTCTATTTTTTTTTCAATTCTAGATAGGTGAAGTCCACTAAGTCGTATTATTATTGAAAATAATATTTTTAATCTTGATTTAATGTAGCTAATTTGAATTAATATTTTAATTCCCCTGGACATGAGTTTTTTGACCCGTTAAATAATTATTATTTTTTACTAGGTAGATATATAAAAATGGTATGTATTTCACACTTCCCTCCACTTAGACTAAGTCGATCGCCTATGACAACAAGTCGATCGCAAAACATTTTTAAAATAAAAAGTAGATCTTATGAACACAAAAGTTGGCCACCCCTGACATAATGTATATTGATGCAGCATATATTATGACTTCACTGCATGAATGTACATTAAATATAATTTTAAAAAAAATAGAATATATATATTTTTGACACACTTATAATGATATACGTGTTTAAATGATAACAATCCTTAAACTATCAACAATCTCAACCTGTAGTCAAGGCAACTCACCTTTATCTATGGTTTGATATGTTTATACAGACATTAAAGATTGCAACTTGACTAAAGAATATGGGATTAATAGTGCAAAGAAATTTAAACAAACCTCATTAATCAATCAAATATATGGAATTTGGAAGTTATGAATGAATATTTATTAGTCTGCTTTCAGAACTGGTTATATTTGCCTGATTAATGGGGTTTGTTTAAACTTCTTTGCATTGTTAATCTCACACTTTTTGGTCAAATTGCAATCTTTAGTGTCTATATAAACATATCAGATCATGATAAAGGTGCTTCTATTTTTATTGTTAGAAAAGGTTGCCTTGACTATAGATTGAGATTGTTGATAGCTTAAGAGTTTATTGTTATCATTTACATTTGTGGGTTGCCTTGACTACAGGTTGAGATAGTTGATAGTTTAAGAGTTGATTGTTATCACTTACATTTGTGGGTTGCCTTGACTACAGGTTGAGATTGTTGATAACTTAAGAGTTGATTGTTATCATTTACATTTGTGGGTTGCCTTGACTACAGGTTGAGATTGTTGATAGCTTAAGAGTTGATTGTTATCATTTACATTTGTGGGTTGCCTTGATTACAGGTTGAGATTGTTGATAGCTTAAGAGTTGATTGTTATCATTTACATTTGTGGGTTGCCTTGACTACAGGTTGAGATTGTTGATAGCTTAAGGGTTGATTGTTATCATTTACATTTGTGGGTTACCTTGACTACAGGTTGAGATTGTTGATAGCTTAAGAGTTGATTGTTATCGTTTACATTTGTGGGTTGCCTTGACTACAGGTTGAGATTGTTGATAGCTTAAGAGTTGATTGTTATCGTTTACATTTGTAAACTGGTTAAAGCATTGTGTAATTAATTGGCTTTAAATTGTTTTATTATTTATACAAATATTTAAAAAAAATTATATACATATTAAGGGATCAATACAAATAACTAACCATCTATTTTCTTCATTCTTCTTGTAATGAAAATTGATGATAATGATTTGCAAATAAACTTTCTACATGATTTTACATTGATAAATTTTAAGTGTACATGATTGCCTCTAATGTAAAAGTCTTTGCAGTTATTTCAATGTGTCAAAGATTTGCAATGTAAATGAAAAATTCAATTTTTGTTTTTACTTTTTTTTTAATTATAGATAAATAAATTAATCATAATGCATTGTATAATTAATGAGCATAATTTAGAACATTTTGTAATTTATTAAATGTTATATATTTATGATACATCACGTTCTATTCCAGTATTTTTAAAACAGTATCTTCTTTACAGCATAAAAATCCTACTTTAAATGACTAATATAAGCTTCAAAATGACATTGAATCAGCAAACAGAACCATCATGGACAATAAAAAATACATTTTAAAAATACATTAAAAATTTTAATCATGTAACCCTAAAAATTGAAACATGATATAGTCTTAAACCACTAAACATCACATGATCACTATCTCATACTAGCACAATAATTGTTATTAAACAATTCAAAACAAAACAACACTCTCCATATAGTAGTGCCATCTTTCTAACAAACAATCAATGATGCAGAAGTTTATAAAATCCCTATCTAATGCCTACTCATCCAATATCCCCAGACTAGTTTCTGTTTGCCTTCATCAGTGAGGAGCCTTGGATTAGTCCCTAGATCTTAGATCTATGCCCCTCACACCCACCTTTTAACTCTATTTAACTACAAAACTATGAGATGAATTGAAACACTATTAATATTTTCAATCCAAGCTCAATAGCTTATATAGTCATATGTCTGAACTCAATTCACACCCATACATTTTGGTGTCTTTGGCTCTTTACAACCATCCACCATTATCTATTGCGGTTGTTTAACCACTAAACATCACATGATCACTATCTCATACTAGCACAATAATTGTTATTAAACAATTCAAAACAAAACAACACTCTCCATATATAGTCCATCTTGTCTAACAAGACAATCAATGGATGCCAAGCTTGTCATAAAATCCCTATCTAATCCTACTCATCCAATATCCCCAGACTGTTTCTCTCTTCATCAGTGAGGAGCCTGATTACCTCCTAGATCTTAGGATCTAATCAACCCTCCACCCCACCTTTTCTCTATTTAACTACAAAACTATGAGAATGAAATTGAAAACACTATTAATATTTTCAATCCAAGCTCATAGCTTATATAGTCATATGGGTCTGAACTCAATTCACACCCAACATTTTGTTCTTTGGCTCTTTACAACCATAGCCACCATTATCTTTAGCGGATGTTAACCACTAAACATCACATGATCACTATCTCATCTACACAATAATTGTTATTAAACAATTCAAAACAAAACAACACTCTCCATATAGTAGTATCTTATCTATATGAGGTTTTTTTTTTTTTTTAATATGTTTATGAATTGAGTTTAGCCCAATCCCAAGAATACCCAATATGGTGGGCATATTAACTATTGATTTAATCATTCCTTTGGAGGGGTCTCCGCCCCTCCTGATCCGTCTAAGAATAGATTTTCCCTCTGATTCTTTCTACATAGTTGTTTGTTTTATTGTTTAATACAATTTAGTATGAGATAGTGATCATGTGATGTTTGTGGTTCATCCTCCTATGAATTGAACCAAAAGGATGAGTTCGACCCTATGTATAACTGTGGATGAAAAATTTTTCAATTTCATTCTCATGTTTTGAGTTAAATAGAGTAGTGTAGATCTAAGATCTCAGTCCCACCCAGAAAGAAGAATCCCCCCATTTTTTATTACATAATTGGAAAAATATTTAATGTTATTGATTAAAGACAAACTCAGCTGTAATTTTTCTTCAACCCATTATCCAGAACAGGAGTTTAAGTGCAGATATAAAAGTTTCTGATAGGATGAGTAAAGATAGGTAGGACTGGTTTTTTAGACCTGAAGAAAGAAGCAGTCTTTTTTTAAAAAAATCCATATATTATGGATAATATTATTTTTTACTTATAATTTTTTTTTATTTAACATGAAACTCTTTTCATATACTAATGAAATACTTCGAAAAAACTTGAACTGAATCAAGTCATTATGAAAACGTATAATTGTATAGATATACTCTCATTTAATAGCACTGAAAGTTAATTCAGTGTTATTAAATGAGATTAGCTATATGATTATGCCTTTTCATAGTAGCTTGACTCAGCTCAAGTTTTTTGGAGTACTATAATTTTGTTTATAAATATTTGATTAACTGTATTAATAAAATATCTATTTGTTATTAAAATAATATTGTAAGTTAAAGTAACTTTTGGTCACTTCATTAATAACATGCAGGTATGATGCTATGCATATAAATAAACACACAATATATATTAGTGAATGAAAAAAAAAAGTATAATTTACTTAATGATAAATTTCATCTTATTAAGAAGGGTTAGGCCAATCATAATCATAGTTTTCTTAAGTTTATCCCATTGCCATCTATTATATTCTCAAAAACAAATTTGTACTATGACAAAACATCAGCTATTTTTATTGATGTTTTTATTATATACAGTATTACTATTCAATATTACCTTGTTACTGTTATAGCTATCTCATTTTATATCCATTTTTTCTAATAATTATTCCACAAACATTGTCTGTGGCATGATCATAGGAACATCCGTTTTTGATACCTCAACTTTTGAAAATAGTATTCGTCTGTGTATTTAGTGGGGGAAAAAATTATTCGTAGCAAATAGTGAATATATATGATTCTTTTAGCAAGCATTTGATCTTCTATTTTTGAGACTGGTTGTTTAATCATAATTTGATCACCTAGGTCCTCAAATTTAAATTTCCAAACTTCTTACTCTTTTTTTTTTTCCAAGTATTTTCCTGTTTTAAACATAAATCATAATAATAGAGCAGGTATCATCTTGGAAGTTTATTTTATGTTTGTCTAAAAACTCTTACAATTGTATGCTTTGTGAGAATAAAAATTAATGTAATTGCATAAGTAAAATTGAATTTAAAGCATTTTGCATCATGCTGAGTGCAATGATATAATTAGAAATTGTGTTAGGAAGTTATTAAGCCATAAAACCTACCAGTCCTTTAATTTGGTCATAGTACTCTTTGTCTAATTCTTCTACTTGTCTTTCGGTATACATACACCTATAGTATTTTTTATTAAATAGCAATTAAGATTTTTGGAACTAAGTGTATTCAATAAATTTTATGTTAAGATAATTTCATGTTTAATTACAAAGTCATTTTCAAAAATGATTTCTTTAGAAGATAATCTCATGGTTTGTGAATATGTAAAGTTTTTCTTTACATGTGAGTTGTCTATTATATATAGAATCTTGAATACTTTTTCATGGAATCTTGCCATGTTTATTAATGTGTTTCTTTTTTAAAAATATATACATATCTTTAAAAAAAGTGTTCTTTATTCTAAAAATGAAGATTACATTAATGTGTTTCTTTTTCAAAAATATATACATATCTTTAAAAAAAGTATTATCGCTTCTAAAAATGAAGATTATATCAAAATCAAAGCATCGTATGATTCCTACTTCCACTATACCATTATTCTCAAGCCATCTATATACACATTAGTAATCAGTGGAGACTAAACTACAAATATGGATATGTGCAGTATGTATTTAATACCCTAGTGTCAGACTTCTTAGACTTCAATTTAAAACATTACTGATAAAATTTTCATGACATTAGTATAGAACAGTATACAAAGTAAATGTAATTGCTAATTCGCACCGCCATCTAGTGTCATTTAATTATTCATGTTTATGTAGATAATTTTAAATTGAACGAATATAAAGTAACTTAAAAATATGAAATTAATCAGAATGTAGTATTTAATACCAACATGTGTGAAAATCTCATAACATATACAAAAAAAACTAGATTTGGTGGAATTAATTTTAATTTGACATTGAGAATTTAAACTATTCCTACTTTTAATGAATCAAATAATGTAAATGTGTCCATTTTTTTCCAAATCCTAAAAAAACAAATAATATATAACAATTATAGAGATCAAATTTATTATTTGTCAGTGAAAATTATTCGTGGATGGATAGTAAGTACAAATTGTATTATTAAAAATATTCATGGTATGAAAAATATAAAAAAAATCCTTAAATACTTTTTATATATGATAGATATAACTTTAAATATATCAAAGAAAGTATTCTAATTATTATGCAAAGATGTTTAGAAAATATCACTTATTAATAATATTATGAAAATTATTTTATATGATTTTATAATGAATTAATTTAAATGTTCACTTCTCTCCTGCTTTAAAAAGTCTGAATTCTTACAGTTCATTTATTCTGTGATTAATCAAAAAGATCTTGGAATTTTTAAGTAATACCTTTTTTTTGTCTCTATATTAATAATACAGTATTAAGAAAATGGACCATCCATAGCTAAGGTAAATTATTATAACGGGCAAAACTCTCCATATAGTAGTGCCACTCAGTGCAAGCCAAAGTAATCAGTGGATACAAGAAGGCTTATGCATAAAATCCCTTTCTAGTCCCTACTCATCCAATATCCCCAGACTAGTTTCTGGCTTGTGGCTTTCATCAGTGAGGAGCCTTGGATCTGAGAACACTGCACCTAGATCTTAGGATCTCATGCAACCCTTCAGCAGCTACCTTTTATCTCTACTTAGCTACAAAACTATGAGTCTAAAATTGAAAACAATATTTTCAATCCAAGCTCATTAGCTTATGTAGTCATATATAAATGTGTTTATTGATCCCTTCCCTACTTAGATGTTGATTCAGTCTTATGGAACTTGCTTACAAAGATAAATATCCATAAAATTCAATCTGTTTTTTTCCCAATTACTTTAAATACCTATTTTAATGGCTGTTATCAATTTCCCTGTCTTTAAGAAATTATCAAATGTTAAATTCTCACAAAAACACTTCTTAATACACAATTATCCTACATTTGTTCTCAAATATCTTTTCATGTTTCTCAATACAATACTATATAACATTACGTCTAATTTCCTGTTGATCAGACTCCTTCAGATTCATTCTTATATTTTGTATGATTAATACTTATAACAAGGATTTTATGAATAGTAATTTGTAATCTCATATCTATATATCTGTTATTTCTTTTCTCTTTATTTATGTATTCAATATGTCACCTATTATCTTCTATTCCTCTCCGCCATTGTATCACATTTTTTGAGTCCATTTATTATTCATTTTCATATATATAGTAATTGCCTGTTGTTTTACACTTTAAGTAAAATTGAATTGAATTTTATATATATATTGTTTTTAATTTCCAAATAAAGTTTATAAAATGCAATAATCTCCTTGGATCTGCAGTTTCATTTATTCATGATTTGAAAAATAAATATTATTTTTTTAAAAAAAAGAAAGGAAATTAATACTGGTAATTTAAAAAAATTTGCTAAATTTTAATTTTTTGGTTAACAATACAATTGTTGGACACTACTTTTCGGCATGTGTATGATCAAGTGTATCAGCGGTATGAGATAGCATGAATGATTGAGGGTCGTGTGAAAGTCTGAGTTCAAACCTCTATATATTACATATATAAGTGCAGATATAAAAAAGCCTATACTGTAGAAAAAGAAAAAAAAATCATATTTCAAAAATTTAAATAATCTTTGTACGTAGAGGGATTTAAACTTGATTTTTCAGTCTATATTCATTCCTCACTTCATCTCAAGCAACCAATACACATGGACCACAAAGATGCTAAAAAGATAAATGATCCGCAATAAAAGTATTTCATGCAGAATCAGCACTCATCATTTGGACCAGATCATAACCTCAGATATATACTATCAGTGCTCAGCTCATATTAAGATAGCAATTCTTTAAACTTTAATGGTCATGTTTCAATCTTCTCATGCTTCCAAAAATTCAATCATCTATTTCATTGAAAAACCAACCGTGTTAATGTTCAAAGCCTTATTGAATTTGATATCGTAGTTCAAATCCCTCTACTTACACACAGTATAAGTAAATTACATATTGCCTTAGAAATAGATTAAATAATTTTTGTTATATATAAATATTTCCTGTGTATTGTAATTTACTTTTATTGGGTTAAATCCCTCTGTTTACTTCTTTGTTTTACATGTGGACCATCTTATTCTATGATTCCTTCTCTCCTTATCCATTGGTAGTTAGATTAATTGCAAAATAGCTCACTATAGTTAAGCTTATTACTGAGCTTATTGGTTTCTTTATATTAATTTATTTAGTAGTAAAATTGTCATAGATGTGTATACATATTGTATATATATATATATTAATAAACATATTTTACTATGTTTTGTATATATAAAAATACATACGTTTTATTTTTAATAGAATGTAGAACTTGTATATTTAATATCCATAAATTAATCTTTAAAAAAATTACTTTTTTGCGCTTCTCACTGTCCTTTCTATTCAATTATCAATAGTTTTAACTATGTAGCAATCTCAAAACCTGTCAGATTAATCAATAAAAAGCATTCGAAAAATTCAAAGAAGCAATTATTTAGAGAATTATTTAATATAAGCAGTGCAAAAGGAATGAAATAGTGTTGAGTATTTGAAAAAGATAATGTTATCCATTATATTTTTTTCCCCATATGTCAAAGCATCGGCAGGGAAGCAAACCCGGGACAACTGCTTGTAAGGCAGCTGTGCTGACCACTCGGCCACCAACGCTTATATTGCTGACAAAAATCTACATTTATTTGCAATGCTTAGTCTTTTATTTTTAATTCTTCACTCTCTTTTTGGATAATAGCATCTATGATGTACCCTTTACTAACAGTCTTCACGTCCCCAATCATTTAACCACAGTTTTTAAAAAAATAATAAATTAAAAATACAAATATTAGAAATTAATAAAAAATATATTATTTTCCAATTGACAATGCAATTAAAATATGAGCATATACCTATTCAATGTACAAATTAAAACATATATTTATTACTAATCTATGAATGTTAATTTCCATGTATAGCATTGATGTGAGGCTGTTATTACATAATTTATAATATTGTTGACAATTAACCAACGTAATTCTATTATAAAGTAAGACAGATAAATTAGCCTCTAAATAACTGCATTTCAGAATAAATTCTCACCAATAATTGCCCAAAAGTTGAATATTTGAGGAAAACATCCTTCACCAAAGTTGTCAGTTAAAGTTTTGTATTCTTTCACCATCTATCTAGAAATAGAATATTCAGTTACTAACCCAAATTCTTTGATCTGTTTGTTTGGCTATTAGCTAAACTGAGAAAAATTTTAAGCCTATATGTAAACTGAAAATTCTCAAATATTATCATGCAAATCAAACCATTAGTTATGGATGGTATGTGGATGCATTGACTATTTTGCTGTGAATAAATTAGAATTAAATTACAGAAGAAAATTATTTAATTGATTGTTAATATTATATTCAAGAAAAAAGTTGATGTAACCCATGGACTCGACACCTTTAGAATATGACACATTCTTAGTTTTAAAGGTTACATCATATTTTTTTTTTGCTTTTACATTCAGTGACACTTATGATAAATTCAGATTAATATAGAATGTTTATTCACTAGCTAATAATGTCTAGGTATTAATTTACCAACCAGTTCTAATATTAATGAATTTTGCTAGTGCAGTATCAGATTGTACATCTGTTTAGAAAGTAGTAAGCCTTCTTCACTATTGCCGTATCTAATGTTAAATGTGAAGATGCTTTCATTTCAGCAAGCCACAAGATAAGGACTTTGAGAAAATATCGCTGTTTTAATATTATGTATGTACAGTGCTTGTGAGGAAGGTTTATTATCTTCTAAATAGAATTACAATCTTACACTGCACTAATAAAATTCATTGATTATTACATAGTTCATCATCTTCTAGTATTAGCACAAAGTAAATTATAATATTTCATAAGTATTTATGAAGTGAATGATTCATGCTCTTGTTTCAAGACACTTAAGATTGACCTGTATAAATACATTTAGGCTGAAACAAGAGTATCCTCACGTTGAACATCGTTGATTTAATATTATCTACAACGCAAGTGAGGAGGGGTTATCACCTTCTAACTAGAATTAGAACCAGTTGTAGGCATCTAGATGAGTTAGTTGTGGGTCATCTATCTGAAAGGTAAACAACCCTGCTTTTAATCTAAAATAATTTTTAAAGTTCACTAATCCTGACCTAAAATTCCACATCATCCGTATGACTGATGGATAAACTAACTACTATGCTAAAGGTATTTAGTAAGAAAGAAGCTTGTCTAATGTTTTGAATAGGATTTTGTCATGTGCAGAAACTTTTTTTAAAAAAGATGATTATAAATGAGTCTTATGTGACTGGATTGATATTTATCATTTCTGGTGCTTCAACATCACATAACTCCTAAGCAACTAACCATTGTATTTTTTTTTTCTATTAAAGACTTTCCGGTCATTCATTTGAAGAAGATAAGAGGAATTAATTAAGTAACTTTGGATAGATTTTAAAATTGTTTTAGACAGAAATAAGATATATTGAAAATGACTGATGTAATAGGAGGAGAAAAAAAAGAGAACAAACATAAAATATGCAAATGATGGTCTTCAAAATAAAATTGATTTAGTACTAATATTTTTAGAGAATTGATTACAATTGTTTTGTATTATTGTTATTATCTTCAGTTTCCATTGTAATTCTGGAAGTCCGTAATTGTTTTTGAAGTAATTAAAATTTTGACTATATTCAAAATTATGTTTTATTTACATTATTAATTTTATAAATAAAGAGGGATTTGAACTCAGAATTTTTCAATCTATTCATCCATTCTACCTCAAGTAACCAATACATGTGACCACACACATGTGAAAAAGATATATGATTTTTAATATACCTATTTTATACAGAACCAGCACTCATCAATTGGGCCAGATCATAATCTCCC
The DNA here is from genome assembly GCA_028023455.1 of Epiperipatus broadwayi. Lineage (NCBI taxonomy): Eukaryota > Metazoa > Onychophora > Udeonychophora > Euonychophora > Peripatidae > Epiperipatus > Epiperipatus broadwayi. The sequence goes on along the minus strand of JAQFVV010000083.1, from coordinate 3,291,968 downwards.
ACATACATATATATATACACACACACAATCAGTGGTTGGTTTATATTAAGATAGCAATTCCTCAAACTTTAATGTATAGGCTTCAACCTTTACACCTTTCCAACTATTCTACTGTCCATTTCATTGAAAAACCAATAATGGACTGCTCAAAGCTTTTATTGGATTTGATATTATAGTCGTACCCCTGTAGATATTATGTCAATCTAATCCCTTATATTATCTTTCTATTTACATATATAAAAAACGGTAGTAGTATCAATATAAGAAAATTATATACTGCTTTACAATTATTAATTTTATAATAAATAAATAATTGGATGATTACTTTTTTGGAAGTTTTTGATATTAGAGTAACAAAGTGATGGGTTGAACTTAAACCTAAAATTTCTTAGCTCTCATTACTTTATCACTGTGCATTATTAAATTTTTATTTATTTGTGAATACATAACATTATATGAATTTAATGTAACACAACAACACCCCAATAAAGAAGTAATAACCCAATATTTGAATTATTTGTTGTATGTTAATCGCTTAGTGAGATCATATGACATTGCAGCACAAAAATCTCAGGGGACTCACAGTTATTCAAAGTTTTAATTTGAACTATTATTTTGAATATCATAAATAAGTTACTAACCTTTAGCATTTGAATTCTCACTGGGTTAAATTGCTCAAAACAATGGCATTATGACTATAATAATCTTTTAATGGGTTGTTAAATAAGAGTACAAAAAAATGCTATAGGGTGGTGAAATTATTTTGATCTTGAGGGAAAACTGAATCTGCTACATTTGTAGTAATTAACCTACTCATTCGGTATACTGAATGAAATAGATGGATTTGAATTTAGAATTTTCAGCCTGTATTTATGCTCTACTCCATCTAAAACAACCGATATACATGACTATACACATATGAAGAAGATAAATGATCCCCATTATATCTATTTTGTGCAGGAATTGTCTTAATATAAGCCGAGCACTAATTGCATATATGTGTGGAAGATTATGATCTGGCCCAACTGATGAGTGCTGGTTCTGCATAAAATATGCATATTGGGGATTATATATCTTTTTCACATGGGTGATGTCATGTGTATCCATTGTTTAAGATAAATTGGAGAAAGAATATAGACTGAAAATCCTGTTCAAATCCCTCTATTTACTATATTTGAAGTATTAATTATTCTAAGTCCGTTTTCATAATTATTCCAGTTATTAGTTTTAAGATAGCAATGGATGCAATTTTTTACATTCCAGTCAGTTAATACACTGTACAAACTTACACACACCTGCACATATATAATGTAATATATAAGGGATCCGAACTCAGACTTTCACATGACTCTCAGCTTTCCATGCCAGCTATCTTTTCAACATGTGTATGTTCAGGTGGGTCAGCAATATGACATGGCATGGAGAGCTGTGAGTCGTGTGAAAGTCTGAATTCCAGTCACTTAGTAAAAAGATATTTTTAGATTCATGAGCATACATAGTTATCATTAATGGATCTCAACGATCATTTGTATTGTTTGCTTTATATGGATCCTATTCTTACACTTTATACTTGTAGAATTATTTGGTTTGTTCTATCCTGTTTACTTGCATCCTAATATATAAAAACCCTATAATGCAAAAATTATATTTTCTATATTTGTGAAAATATATATAGAAATATATGTTGTATATATAAAGTTAATGTTATCAAATATTTCTTTATTATTTCAGAGTAGGCATTGAAAATAAGCTGTAGCCAAAATTTTGTCCCCCAAATTTTTTTTTTAAGAATACGAAGTATTGAATATATGTAACGTTTAAATATAATCAACGAATGTAAATTGGTTTTCTCCACTTCGTAATAAAAATTTTATTTTTTAAGATTTTAATTTATTGCGTGTGTATATATATTCAAATTTTCATAAACACATCAATTTATGTACTGCACCTTAAAACAAAAAACTTTAAATATATCTGTAATAATTTATTTTTATAAAATAATACAGTTATATATTAATTAATATACATTCTTTAAAACGAATTGGTATGTAAAGAAACGTTTGCACTATACAGTATTTAAACATTCTTTAGCCGTTTATTATATATCTTTAAGCATCGAAATGCTAGAACAATTTGGGTTAATAAAATATGGACATACAATGGGACTTATGATCAAACTCGTAGAACTATATTACCAGTTACTACAACTTTACTTGGGCAGCCGTGTATTTGGAAGTTAAATGAGAAAACGTCAAGAATATAAAATTAAATGATATATATTGATTAAGATTTTGTTTGTGTTTGTAAAGAAGTTCCTAAATAATAAATGAATATTCAGTCATTCCTATTATTATGGTGCTTGGTTTACTTCTTTTAGTTGTAGTAATTTATATATTTTAAGTGCATTTTACTATTTAAAATACTGTATATAACATTTAGAGAAATGGTATATTTGTGATCAATTATTAATACATGAAAAGTAAATTTGCCCATAAAATTTACCTTTAAGTAATTAATTTTATTATTATTCGATCAATCCGTCCTAAGTGAAAATTAAATGGAAGTAGATGGCATTTATTGATTTTAATTGTATATGAGTTTTTTTAAAAAAAAAAAAGAAAAGAATGTAAGTTACCGTTTATATAAGTGTTCATTCATAAAAGAAATTACCTTTTTTTTTAAAAAAGAAAAGAGGGGGGTATCTGTTTTGATTTATAAGATATAATCTAATTTTGTATCTTCACGATATTATTTTCTTCATTTTTATTGAAAACTAAACCAGTGGCCACTTTCTTTTAAAAGAACTGTTTTTGTTTATAGCTAATGAAGCAAAGATGTAAGTTATACGGTGTCTTGGTATTTTATTTTTGCTCCTCGCAGTCCTCTCGCAATGACCCTCCTCTTGGTAATTGAATATCCTGAAGGGCTCTTTTTCTGAATAAACTCAGACACCATCCAAACTAATCTACACATATTCCTATTTCCCAGTCTTCCTAATACATGTGGGTTTTTTTTTTTTTTTTGGGGGGGGCGTTTAACTAAAGTTAAAAAGGAAGGGAAATTGACCTTATAGTTCACTTGCTCTCTGCTCTGACGTCTTTAAAAATATTTTCACTCTTCTGACCTATATATATATATTTAATAATATAATGTTTTTCACATCGTAATTATTATTGGATCTAAACAAACTGTAAATATTTCATTATACAGTAGTAAATTAGAAAATTAATATTCCCTAGCTTAACTAAGTTTTGTTCTTGTATAACTTTTGTTCCCATAGTTCATTATCAAACTATTATAATGTACATTGTGGATGAGACATCTGATAATGTTATTATAATTTTAATAATAATTTGATTGGCATTACTACACATTTATGAATTCATAATTAACCAAATCTCTGACGCATTTTTCTTATATTATTAACGACATTTTTATAGTTTGGCTTCAATGATTTTGATGAATAAGTTAAATAAAATTTATAATGATAATTATTTTCTCTTTTTTAAAAAAAAAAAAATTCTAAAAGTTTATTTTAAAAATTAGTTGTTTGAAAGTTCCGTAATTATTTTAGAATTTATAATTTATTTATTTTTTATAACACGAAGATGTAATGAAAATAATTAATCGTTATTATATTTATTAAAAATATATGTGATCTTTGTCTTTTATTTTTTGCGGATATACTTTTGTACCGTTTAAAAATGACCATAACCGGATGACTCTTTTGGAACCATCAAATCTACTTTTAGTTAATTATTTTATATCAAAGTTGATTAAATTAAATTAACTACAAAATAAAAAGTTTACATATTTTTAATTTAAAAGTAAAATAACATTGCAGCTGTGTTTGTTTTTAACACATAATAGCAAACATCTATATATATATTTATATATTTAAAATCTTAAAATTTTCTACATAAAATAACATCTGCATAATTTATTTGTATTATTTTGGTTAATGAATGATTGCACATCGAAATGATTAAGTTTTCGCAAACATTGTATGTTGAAGGCAAAAAACTATCACCCCCCCCCCTCATATTAATATAATGAGTGGCCATATTTATTTTAGTGGCTGAACAATTGAAAATTTGCCCAATATGATTTACGCTTGCAGTATGTTTGTGTATATATAATGAAGTCACTTATATTTACTAGCTTTATTTTACCCCCCCCCCCATTAAAATATTTAAAAACATTTAAAAGGATTTGATTTTGATTTTTATGGAGTTCTAATTTTCAGTACGTCAGGAAGAGCTATATTTGGCCTGGGTACAGATGCGGTGGGTCAAACTAACTCCACAGCTGTTCTGTAATAAGATGCTATAGCATGATTTTTTCAGTATTGTGATTGGAAATATTTACTTGAATAAGGCATGTGGGTGTAGCGGATTGTCTTGCTTGCTTTTATTTCCCGGATTACCAACCCTGATTAGAGAAGCTTGGCAAAGATTACTGACCTTTGCTAGAATCTAAAACTTAGCAAGAAAATTAATAAAATGCCTTTGACAGACTCGCAAAACTTGAAGCTTTTGAAATGTTTATGGATAATTGATGGAGATTATATCTTTAATTTTTTAAAAGAAAAATTGTGTGTGTATATATAAATGTTTGTTTGCATATACATAAACAATAAAAAAAAGCTCATGAAGTAGTAGATGCACAATCAATCTCCATGCCAAAGATCTGGCTTCGAATCCAGACCGGGTAAAAAAAATTCTGCTTTAACATAGCACAGAATTTTAGCCAACCTATCTATTCTAAAAAAAAAAAACCATTCGAACTCTCTGCAGTGCAAGCTTGGTGATTTCTTTCCTTCACTATTTCTCTGTGAGGAACAACTATTCAAGAGACTTTACTCTACAATGATTATTTAAAAACTCTTATTTTTTTTTTTAAATATATATATTACGGAGTAAATAAAGTTCGATGGTATAAATATTATTTCTTTGTTTGTTTATAATGTTAGTTTGTTTTTAATTGAACTAAAATGGTATTAGCATTTTATTTTTTTTACTTTAATTAGATGTAAATCGTTGTAGATGATTTTAAAATTATTCATTTAAAAAGAAATGCAAACAATTCTATCATTTAGATTATCAATATTTTTATTAGTATTCAAGAATATACTGTAAAATAAAAATTTTATTAATTAAAAAAGCTTTAAAAATATCTTAAGTAATTTAATTTTTGCTTTCTAATTTATTTATTTTTCTAATTTTATAAATACTTTAATAATGAATATATGTCTATTTTTAATTTACCATTAACAAAAATTATCTGGTAGTCAAGCATCGGTGGCCGAGAGGTCGACGACAGCCGCTTTACAAGCAGTTGGCGCGGGTTAGCGGGTTCGCTTCCGGCTGATGCTATGACACATGAGAAAAAAAAAATTATCAGTATAAACTAATAGTGATGACTTGAAGAAGAGCATGTTTTGTTTTTTAATTGTAAGATTTTTTAAGGTCTCATGAAAATAATCCCGTTTGTGTATGTATAAATAAGGCGTATTTGAATATGTATACTTAAAAATTCAAAACGTATATTTAGATATGGATATGTTGAGTGATCTTATGAAAAGCAGGTTTATTTAAATGCAGAACTCAGCCCTAATTTTTTGTCTTGGACTTTTTGCCTACACAAAAACACGGAGATCAAACGATAATCAATTATGGTTTGCTACTGTTTCCCATCGCTAATCCATTTATCATAGCAACTCATGGTCAATGCATATTTTAAAACAGTGATGTTAATATTACAGACTCACTTAAGGTAGTAGTATGCATTAAAATTATTCTCAACATTAATATCCAGCAAACGTAATCAAAGTCAACCATGTTTTATAGATGTAATAGTTAGTTACATATTCTATCTCCTATTCTGACTCCCCCCCCCTCTTTTTGTTAAGCTGTGGATACTGCTTTCCTACATTTCACGTATAGCCAAAAATTTAACCAAAATCTGCTTACAGTTCCATGAATAAGCTTTCGTATTCCACCCATAGTAAAAAGACTTGTAAACAATTTGTAAAATAAACTCTCTACTGAACAAACTCCTCGCACTGTATACAAGATGGCATGCCCCTAAGGTGGGTCCAGAGCTACTTACTATGGTGAGTTACACACCAGCCTGGCCACAAGGTTCTCACAACACAAATATCTCTATAAAAAAAAAAAAGCTACAAACAAATGGACCACACATTCAAGCCTACTATTGCCAATATCGCTTGCATTGAGAGAAATGATATCAAGTTCAAGATAAAAGAAGCTTAGGCATATAGCTAGCAATCCTAATTTCCATGAATAAGAAAGAATTCTGCTTTCCCCTTTCAAAAAAATGAGCCATATAATTTGAATACATTTCAATAAACTTTTCACATATATATACATGCATATATCCACATAAATCTCATTGCTATGAATATGAGGCCATAAGTAATCCTCAAAAGTGATAAGCTTCATTCAAAATGCATTTATGGTAAGATTTTCTTACAATATCATCCAAGCACTCTTACATTGGATTTACAGTTGCATAAAAAAAGTTGTTACTCTTATGATAATCAGAATTTTAAAATAATAATAATCTGTAATAATTGATTAGTCAAATGGTTTGTTGCTTGAGATTTCATAAGAATCTTGGGCTTTGAGCTTTCAAGACCTCATTTTACCATTGTATAAAACCTAGAAGGGGCCAGAGTTATTAATTTTTTTTGAAAATATATTGGTCTTAGTATTTACCTGAAAATTTTTGATGATGGCAGTTGAAAAATTCAAACTTTAAACTTTTCAAATACACTCAAGTATATTATACACAGTTTCATGTGGTATTATTCTCATCTTTTTTTCTCAGATGTTACTGGCAAATGAATTGAACCTGGAATCTCTAGATCTGTAAATATTGAATTTAACGCAATGCTCAAACTAATTAGGCTATTAAACAAAGGCAAAACTCTCCATACACTAGTGCCAACCAGAGGTAATCAATGGATGCCTTTGTTTACAACAATTATGTGCTAGTATGAGATGTTGATCATGTGATAATTAGGCTATTCTTTCAAAGTCAGCATTCAATAGAAATTCACTTATCTATGAGGATCCTCCTGATTTCTCTACTTTTATCCCTTGCTCCTAAGAAAAAAGTGGAAAAATCAGACAGACCCTTATATATAAATATGTGAAATTTTCACTGACTGTTGCCTTTGATGGAATAGCCTAGTTGATTATAGAATTCAATATTTTATGAATCTAAACATATAAAGTTTGATTCCCTTGCTGGTGCTGACACTAGTCAGGCCAGAGATGAGAATAATACCATTTGAAAAATTGTACTATATACTAATCTGGCTACTATTACTAACAGTAGAATGGATTTAAAAAGTTTAAATAAAGTTTATTTTTTTCTAAAAATATTTAACAATTAATATTAGATGATAGAAATATTCCATCATATAATTACAACATGAGTGCCCTTGCAGTCTATGGGTAAGTAATTCAAAAAATATCTAAGAAAATTAATTTTTAAAGTTTTCAATATAAAATAAGAAGAGCATAGTTTTAATAATTAGTTTTCATGGCATTTATTAATGAATAAATAAAGTTGTTTTTTTTCTTCTTTTGACGAATAAATAACTTATTTAATTATTTATAAAAAGCACACAACTCTTATATTACATAATGAACACCACTGAATTTTAAAGTGTAGTTATGATTTTAAAATTTTATGTTTATTTTTGTGATCTGGTTTATTGTATAAATTGGGTTGGTTCCATCTTAGAAAAAAAAATAATGATATGTTAAAGAATCATAATAAATGGAAGGATGAGTAGGAATTTGATATATGATCTTGAGGAAACGGTGATAATAAGATCAGAGAAAAATATGAAAATGTAGAGATGATCTGGAATGAATGATGATTGTTTTCTACCAAATAACTGCAGATAATAATTATATAGAAAAAAGGTACTAATCATGAATATATATATATATTATAAACAGCAATCAGACATCTCAGTGTAATAGGAAAGTAGTATAGGCTCAAAAAATAAAACAAGCAGTATAAGACAATTATATATATAATAATAATAATAAATATAACACGAATTAACTATTATATACAGTCTTTCAATCCACAGAAGTACTTTTGTTTTAATTCCTTAATTCTCAGTTACCATTCAAAAAAACAACAGAAGCCAAACATCAACTCAAATCCTATGAATCCTGAATTTTAATGTTAGCAGCTTGTCTATTAATTAGATTCATTTTATTTTTATTTACTAACATTGCCTTTACCATTTTTTCTTTTATTATGGAATGAATATAATTAATAGACAAATTGCTAATATTGAAATTTGGGATGCATGGAATTTGGGTAAGAAATTAATCAAAAGTACTTCTGTGGATTGTAACATTGTATATAATAGTTAATTACCATTATATTTATTATTTTTATGGCTATTACAATAGTATTTTAATTTATGGACATTTTATTTGTATTATATATATATAAGCAGTAAATATTTGAAAACCAGGCACTCTTCACAAACCTGGAGCTTAACTGTATTAGGGGATTTGAACTCAGATTTTCAAGCACCAACCAGCACTCATCAGTTGGTCCAGATTATCATCTCCCACACATACATATAATCAGTGCTCAATTTATATTAAGATAGCAAATCTTCATACTTTAATGGACAGGCTTCAATCTACTCCAACTTTTTAGCCATCCATATCATTGAAAATCTAATAATGAAAACTCAAATCTCATGCTGATGCCAATATTATTGCCATGCCCATGTTGACCTCAAGTCACTCTGACTCCTCATGTATAGGACCTTATCTATTTAAATACATAGCACTGATTATATATGTATATGTGTGGGAGATGATAATCTGGACCAACTAATGAGTGCTGTTTTAGCATGAAATACGTATATTGGTGATTATTTATCTTTTCTACATGTGTGTGGTCATGAGTATCAGTTATATGAGATAGTGTGGATAGTTGAAGGGTGCTTGAAAATCTGAGTTCAAATCCCCTACACTTACAGTTAAGCTCCAGGTTTGTGAAGAGTGCCTGGTTTTCAAATATTTACACATCAAGCTTGTATCCTACCCATCCCTCTTCTATGTATTTAAATTGATAAGGTCCTATACATGAGGTGTCAAAGTGACTTGAGATCAACATGGGCATGGAATAATATTGGCATCAGCATGGGATTTGGGTTTTCATCATCAAATTTTCAATGATATTGATGGCTGAAAAGTTGGAGGTTGGAGTAGATTTTCTATCTTAATATAAACTGAGCACTGATTATATATGTGTGTGGGAGATGATTATCTGGACCAACTGATGAATGCTGGTTTAGCACAAAATATGTATATTGGTGATTATTTATCTTTTCTACATATGTGTGGTCATGTGTAACAGTTGTATGAGATAGTGTGGATAGTTGAAGGGTGGTTGAAAATCTGAGTTCAAATCCCTTATATATATAAACAGTGCAGTTTATTTAATTTGAATATGGATTGTTCGTAACATTGTTTTATTTGAAGTCTAATATATTGATAATAGCAATGTAGTAAATTTAATGCTGAACATTTTTTGATAAGTGGTTTATTTCTATCTCATTTGTTGGAGAACAGTTACATAAATATTATAAATGCATATCTACATATGGTCTGTAATCACATTAAATGTAATCTATCATTAATCCTGCTTTGTAGAAGGTAAAAATTGAAAAGCTTTTGTTTACAGAGTTGCTCTCTATATCCACTATTCATCTCACTCTACCAATCCTGTTGTATATGGATTCTGTTTTCTTGAAATTGCAACAAATCTGGGAAAAAAACCAGCTGTGTATTATTGATTCACATTGTTAAATATTGCTAAATTTAATAAACAAGGAAAATAATTAAGTGGCCAAGTATGAATTCTATTTGAGATTAACTTCATAAATCCCTGTCAGATAATTACTATTTGTGAAACATTAACTTTACAATGCTGAATTTATGGGGCATCATATAGATATACTCTAATAATTATATTTAAATAAATATATGTATTTAGGCTGCCTTCTAATTGTCATTATATGTATGTATGTATGTATATCTAATAGAATACTTTAGAATTGTAGTTCAGTCAGTAGAATATCTTGTTTAATGATATTGTTTTGGAAATTAAATGCTTAAATTTCATATGGAGAGTTTTCCGAGTCATTAATTGTGATCAGGTATGGATTTCTTCATATTTAATCATTATGAGATGATTGTTTTTCCAAGTTTGTTTTTTTTTATCTATAACTTCTCTTTCTAACAATTTTTTTTTATCTCATCCATATATATATATATTTTTCATATTCCGTATAATCTCTTTGAATCTAATTTAGTTTAAAACAAATTTTATTACTAATGTCAAATAAATAACTACCTGAATATATGATTGGTATGCTGTATGATTTACATAATAAATACATGAATTTATAATTATTAATGCAGATATATATGAGTTTCATAAAGAAAATAATATAATATAGCATAGATTATTTATGAGTTGTATAATTAAGATGTATTAGTATGTTACAAAAATATGTATTACATTTGAACAAATATATATATTTACACAGTCAATAAAGCCAAATTACTCGAGGCTTTAATAGGCTTCTAAATTTAGTTGATAACAATCAACCTTTAAGTTATCAACAATCTCAACCGTGTAGTCAAGGCAACCATCTTTAACAATAAAGGTAGTATGGTTGAGATTGTTGATAGTTTAAGAGTTGACTGTTATCATATATTTACATTAACAGAAATTCCATGTAAAAATTATTGGATTGTAAGAATATATTAAAAAAAAAAAATTAGATGAAATTACAGAAAAAAATAATCATTCAAAGAAGTTACCAAATCTGTGTTTGAATCTAATGTCCTAGCTCCTCACTGATGAAAGTCGTAGCTCGAAACCGGTCTGGGGATGGGGACCATCATAGATAAAGGCTTCGTGTATTTTCTCTTGTAGCATTTATCATAAAAAATAAAATAAATAAGCTTGTTTAGAGCTATTAGCAGGCTCTTTATATATTACATATTGGTAATACAAGCTATATAGGTCATGTGAAATATGACTGATTTTTACAAATCTGTGTTTACAAATTTTCTGATAATGAGAGAAGTCACCTAATGTCAGAAGAGGCTATGGCTTGATCCCTTAGTTTAATTTCATTAATTTTATTGAAAAAAGGAGATTGGAGTTGGGTAAGATGGAATTACATACAAAATGGCATTTAGTTTAGAACTTCACTTACCGATCATCATCTTTATTTTCAATTTTTTAATTATTTAAAGGACTAATTCTTTTAGTGATGTCACTGATACCTGTTTGTTCTTTTACCCATAAATTTATTTAGATCTCCCCTTATATCAGAATAGGTCTTCCTATTTCACCATGTATTTGCTGCCTCTGCAAGTCTTAGATACATAAATGAGCACTGGTGAAATGTTTTAATTTTATTATTAAATAATTTCTACACAGAGGCTAAACTCTCCATATAGTAGTGCCACCTTATGCTAACCAGAATAATCAATGGATGCAAGAAGATTTGTGCATAAAATCCCTATCTAGTGCCTACTCATCCAATATCCCCAGACTAGTTTTTAGCTTGTGGCTTTCATCAATGAGGAACCTTTGATCTGAGACCACTGTACCTAGATCTTAGGATCTAATGCAACCTTCCAGCATCCACCTTTTATCTTATTAGCTAACTATAAGGCTTTGAGTGCAAAATGAAAACACAGTAATGTTTTCAATTCAAGCTGGAAACCTTGCATTAGATCCTAAGATCTAAGTTCAGTGCTTTCAGAACCAAGGTTCCTTACTGATCAAGGCCCCAAGCTAGAAACTAGTATGGGGATATTGGATGCATAGGCACTAGATAGGGGTTTTATGCACAAACCTTCTTGCATCCATTGATTACTCTGGCTTGCACTGATGGCACTACTGTATGGAGAGTTTAGCCTCTGCGCAAACAGCTTGTATAAGCATAAGAACGGTGATGCATGTGATGTTAAGCGGTTTAAATGATTTCTACCTATTTCATTCTTTATATTTTTATTTATATTAGTTAGTTATTAATTCTTATTTATTTTCTTTGAAAAACCTTTGAACATTACCTTAGTTCATATTTTTGTAACATTTCCTATAACTCTGAATCATTATTTGTGAAAACAGCTACATCCGCTCCAAAATTTAAATGTCTTATTAATAACTATTTTTTTATTCTCTTTGCTTTTCATATTAACTAACAAAATATTTAACATAAAGCTACAGTTAAATGTTTTGGAGATGTGAACTCACTCCACTATTCTTATAATCTGCTTTGTATCACCATGTAGTCTAATCACTGCCATTTCATTGTGATAAATTTGACATATTCCGGATCTATGTTATGATGTGATAAAGCTTTAATCACAACAAAAATTCATCCAGATTTAGATGCTTTTTATAGTCTACAAATTCAATTTTTACAAAGCATCTCTTACTCATGGATCTCTTAACTTATTTTAATATTGGAATGTGATGTATTATAACCGCATTTAAATCAAGCTTGTTTTTTTGACTGACTCGAATCCAAAATCCTTAGTAAATTATATGTAATAATTTTAATAAATATCTTACAGATAAATCATAGGTCTGTAATTTCTTATATTTTTTAGTTTATGTTTCTTAAACATCACTTGCATTTTCCTAGTCATTTGGTATAGTTGAAGTTTAGCTTTGCCGACATTTTTTTTTTCTATTTATTCACTGATTCTTTTTTTTTTAAACATCTGTAATGATATTTTCTGGAACTTTGGAATTTTTCATAAATTTAATTGTATGTCTCACCTCTTCATTTTAAATATACCATTTCAAATGTTAGCATGCATGTACAGACTACTTAGTTTTCTTATTCTTTATTATTATATTATTCTCTGTAGAATTCCTCCACATACTTCATATTATCTTTCTTTTTTAAGTAACAGTGCCATCTTTTTTTATTGTTGAAAAAACTTTCCTTCTAATACCAAGATGTCATTCTATATTTTTAAGATTTTTATCCTTCTCTTTTATAGTTTATATTATCATTCCACAATTATATTTCCTTGCATTGCATTTCTCTATAGAATTCCAGTTGTTTTTTTTTCCTCACCCTAAATGCAGCCTCTTTTTCTTTTTAATTTTGTATTTTTTTTATTTCAGCAAACAGTACCTTGCATGATTTAGTAAAAAAGTTATCCCCTGTTTATGTTTGAAGTTATTCTTATAACTTCTTTATTGATTTATTCAAGTCTAGCTTAAATATTCTGGAATACTTTTGAACATTAGGTGATAATATAGCGAAATGGGTCACTGCAAATTGGATGATTAAATTTATCAATTGTAATGTTCCTTTTTATTGAAAAATATATATATTGTCATGGTTACTTATAGGTAAAAAATTGTATTTGAATGAATTTATTAAAGACAATTGGACTTAGTCAGTAGCTTTTGTGAGTACCTCCCAAATTGCAATTCTTGTTTTAAGCATATAAATATTTTATCATCAAATAAAATGAAACAAAGTATCAAAAAGTTTAATGACATTTTAATATCTCATGTATAAATCATAATTAACAGATTATGGTTACGAGTGTATGATAATCTTCACCATTGATTACCATGAAGAAATTATTCTCTTATTAGGGGCAGGCTCGATTTAATTATAAAAGAAGTAATTTTTTGTTTGAAGTATTTTAAGGTGAAAGATAGAAATCTTTTCATATTTACAACAATTATAGTTGTAATTATAAATTTATTGATTACGTAAGTAATATTTACTAAGGCAATAAACCTAAAGCATGTGCGGTTGAAAATGCGAAGGTAGTGACCTCTACAGGTCTTATGTGGTTAAGACCTGTAGAGGTCACTACCTTCGCATTTTCAACCGCACATGCTTTAGGTTTATTGCCTTAGTAAATAACAATTATAGTTCTGACAATAAGTGAAATAATTTTTCGTTCAGTGAATGAAACATTGATTCCATTAGGAATATCTTTAAATATCAAAATAATTATACCTAATCAACTAAAGATACTGTCATCCAAAAGAAAAAATGAAAGATGTGAATTATTGTAATTATATCTATTCTTATATTATAATTTAAACAAAATTTTGGTCAGTATATGTTTTATTTATTTATTTTGCTCTCCATTCCAAATATTTCACCTGCTTTATAATTGTTTTAAATCTGCGTTTATAGAGAAAGATAACCATGGTTTAATAGCCATACAAATATGCACTACTACCAGTAGTGAAGACCACATCGTTATAATTTTTTTTTTAGATCCTATAATCAATATTCATTCTACCAATCCAGACTACTTTTATTTTCTAGCCAGTAATAGCTAGATGCTCCCTTTCGATGACTATTTAGGTTGATTATAAAATGACTTTCTAGAGAAAAAAAAATGCTAACCTATTGGTATTTGAAAAAATAACTCAAATACCAAATCCAAGGACATAGCAGGAAGAAGTGGTACCATGAGGTCTTTCTATATATATATGTAAATAAAATAATTTTGGGGTTTCACTGTGTTAGTTTTGATTAATTCCCAACCTTTTGACACAACAGCATCCTCCCATTTTCAGGGCAAAAAGACCAACTGGTTTAAATAGAACTGATGAAGCACAACCTATTCCAGCCTTATGGAGACCATATTTTATCACTTCTAATATAAACTTTAAATCAATTAATGTAAAACTGATGGCAGTAAACATTTTGTTAATCCACGTATACTGAATGCTCAACTACTTCACGCTTAATCTCATTCTTTACCTCTCACTCAATCTTGTTACTATTTGAGATCTAATAGTTTTTCTTTGAAAAGTTAACCCTGACAATGGCTGGTGCTATTTCGTCAAGACGTTGGGAATTAACATATGGTTTAATCTAAAAACTTTTATTTACATCATATAACCATGAAAACATTAAATATAATATATATATAAACTTTTTAGGCATTTTGCTCTTGTCGTTTGATTGTGTAAAAGAATGTTGACCTGAGCTTTACTTTTTTTTTTTTTGTATGTGTCAAAGTGTCAGCCGGGAAGCGAACCCCGGACAACTACTTGTAAGGCAGCTGTGCTAATCACTCGGCCACCAACGCTTGACAGCACTTTTTTTTTTTTTCGTGAAATTTTTAAAAAGCTGAATTTTTTATATAAAAACTGAATAAATAAAAATTGAAAAGATGAATACTATATTGTACTTGTTTATAAATGGTGATTATCTGGATGAAAAAGTGAATGTTATTAATCAGAATATATCTCAATAAAATTTCAAACATAATCTTTAACTGTTTATAATAAATAAGCTTGTACCCACATTTGCAAATAAAATTTAAAAAAAACATTTAACAAATACCTATAAATTAATAGTCTAACTGCAGTGAACTGACTACCTGTTTTTTAAATCTTAGCAGAATTTGGGTTTACAATAACGGATCAAAGATCTATTTTTGAAATCCAAAAAATTATAAAATTGAAATGACTGGAATCAGGAGGTTTGATTGATAGTGTTTTACCTATAGTTATATATTTCAGTTTACAATATAAATATTTATGTTACTTCTTGAATGAACAATTGTGCTGGTATTCATATACAGTACAATTTGTAAGCACTGCAAAGTATTTTTATGGTAATGATACTGCAAAAGGCAATAGAATATCTAAAATGAGCTTCATTTTTTTACCTTTTAATTTTTATTAAATGGAAGACACATGAATTTGGATTTTTTTGTTTATGCAGATATATATAAATAAAAATAATAAATATAATGATAATTAACTATTATATACAGTCCTTTCAATCTGCAGAAGTACTGTATGTAAAGTTGATTACTGTTATATTTATTATTTTTATTGTTATTACAATAGTTTTTAATTAACAGACATTTTATTTGTATTAGATATATATAAACTTAGTAGCAAGTGATGTCATTTTCAAAAATATTAATATTGTTAACATTTATATTTTCTATCATAAAGATATACTTTTTAGTCAAGCATTGTTAGCCGAGAGGTCAGCGCAGCCGCCTTGCAAGCAAGCAGTTGCTTGCAGCCAGTCATTGCGGGTTCGCCTCCCAGCCGATGCTATGACATATGGAAAAAAAAAAGATATACTTTTTAAAGTATTTATTGATTTTTTTCAAAAGATTGGCCTAATTTTTCATCCTATGCATTTTAAAAAAAAAAATCTAAATAATTAACAATTATAAATTAATAAATTGCATAAAAAGACAATGAAAAAATAATAATTATGTTGTTTTTTTGTAACTAATATATATTTTTTTTTATTGTAGGAACACCAGGTCTGTTCTATGACCCTAATATGCATGGAACTCCTTTAGGTCTTCTACAAGTACCACAAGGAGCACTCAAAGAAATAACTCAAAAATTAACAGAGAAAGGTCTTTCCATAGCCCGCTTTACTCAGGATAGCAAATCGATGGCAGATTTAACAGAACTTGTTAATGAAGTCGACATGAGATGTATAAGTGAAGGCGATACTGAGGTGGGATTTGTTTGTAAAAAGTGTCATATGGTTTATCCAGCCGAGATTTTGTGCCATAATCATCAACGAACTGTGTGCTACCCTGGAAAAAATCCCGATGTTAAAGCTATTCTAAAACTTGTACAGATTCATTATGAATGCCGTGCATGTTCTGAACGCTTTGCATCGCAGTTGGAATATAAATTTCATTGTGACTTAGAAAGTCATATTAAAAAGGCCCAAAAGTTTATAAAACTCGAAATGACTGCAACAGGGTCTCCTCAGGAAATTGGCAAGAAAGAGTTAAGTGGGAACACATCTAATACTCTGATCTCTTTAGAGAACAGGGACAAGAGTAGTAGTGGTACTGCCAAACAATCAACAGAAAGGGAGGGACAACTGGCTCAGGTAGATTCAGCAGGACCCATTGATGGGTCAGGTGGTTTACATGCTGTGGACGACTCAGGTGATTCAGAAAACTTTCTTGAAGTTAAGAGGGCAATACTTGAAGCAAATGCTGGGCAATAACAGGACCTTAATTCCATTGTGTGTGATTTTTTTTGGTTTTTCCTCCTTTTTTAAATGTTATCCTGTTCATCCAGATGTGAAACATACCTGTCCAAAATCTCATTTCTCTCATCTGCACAGTCTAAAGATGACTGGTAAAGAATAGTGCATTTTAACTTCATGAACAAAAAATGTAATTAAAGAAATCATGTTTTAGAAATTGTTTTCAATTGTGAACACTAGTATGAAATGATGTATGTGTTCAACTTGTATAGAATCTTTTACAGAGTCTATAGAACTTTATTTTAATTTGATGTGTGACTGCAGTTTTTAGACATGATACCCTTTTTATTGCTGAAGGGAGCAGCTATTTTTTCTTTTTTTTTTACTCTGAAAAAGATTTCAAAATATGGTGGTGGATATTTTGCATCTTTATAATTTTGCACAGATAACTGATCAGTCATTGTGCATTCAACATGCAAAGATTGCTTTGCTCTATCTGCTGGGATTATCTGCTTGGACGGAGCCAGTTCCTCCATGTTACATTTTTGTATATGTACATTTGTCTGTAGAGTGTGATTTGGAAAGCCCTTGCTTATTCTGTGTAGAAACCCCAAGAAATGTTTTTTTTTTCTGTGTAAAAAAAAAATGGAAAAAAAATAAAATAATAATAATAATGATAAGGAAAAAAAGAGAAAAAAAGAAAAAAAAGTGACATTAAAAACCCTTATTCAGGCTCTGTGTAGGCGGTGTATGCTAAATAATTGTAGTTGATTTTTTTTTAATTATATTTATGTTGAGACAGAAATTAAATTTTACTGAAGTGTCTACTTGTTCCATTTCATACGCTAGGGTCCAATGCATTGTATGATATGTAGAATTTAGGCATAGCAAAGACTCAAACCTCTCAAGAAAGTTTCACTTCTCAAATGCTCTGTGTTTCAGAGCCAACTTCAGGTACAGTGTAGCCCTCTCTCCTCAGTAGGGGGAGGCTGCTCTGGGTAATATAAGGCATACCTCAATACTAAGCCACTCTAAATGTTTTATGATCAGGAATATAAGAAAAATGTATGGTGGTGCGAACCAAAAGAACCTCACTTCTGAACAAAATGACAGGGTCTAACCTTTTACGTTAGACTTTTATGTTAAAAAGCTTGTTTTATAAACTATTCAAGGTCTCTGTTTTTCTTAAAATGGTTGTTAAAAATATTTTTTCAGTTTTTTTTTTTTTTTTAATTCAGAGACTAAAAATTATATATAAAAATAAAACTAATAAGTGAATTGTGTATTAGATGGTCAATACATATTTTGGGATCGAAGCTTTTTTTAAAAAAATATATAAATATACATATATTTTAGGGTTTATTTTTTTGTTTTGTTTTGTTTCATTTTTGTGTCCATACATTTTGACCATATGGTCATTTTATTTTATTTTATTTTTAATGTTCGCTACCTACTTGTTACCAAATGGAAAAATAAATAAATAAACAAACATGGTATGAGGGGAGGAAAATAGCACTTTTTGCAAAATTTGCAAATGCTTTTTAGAATATTTTTAGCTTTATTAGCTATAGCAAAAGGAGTCTCACATCGTATATAGGAGGTCAATTAGTAGCTTCCTCTTTTATTTCGAATAAAATTGTTACATTGCAGGGCAATAATTAATTTTATTTCTTTTTATCTTGTTGCTTTTTTTATAAATAAAAATTCTTAATAAAAATTCTATTTTCAGAATTTTTGTCATCTTGTTCACTTCATTTTGAATCCTTTTATTTTTCATATTAGAGTGTTTTGGATTTTCACTCCCCTCATAACATAAAAGATTGTAAATTAGTATTTAGAATATGTATTTTACATTATGATAATTTTTTTTTTCCTGTGGTTCCTTTTTAGCTATGTAAATGAAGTTGTATTTCTTCAGGGCCAATGTTCATGATTTGATCTGATATACTTATATATATGTATATACCTATGTATGCATAAAATATACTACTACAGGTCGATATCTACTATTGAATGAAATGAAAAAAAAAAGTATATTATGGGAAAAATAAAAAATATGTTGAATTCCAGAAGTTTCCAAGCTTTGTTAGATTCACTATAAACTGAAGAATAATTTATTTTATTTTATTTTTGTGATGTACATAATGTAATAGTCTTTCCCTGTGGATAGAGTTTTTACTATTTTATTGATTTGTAGTACAACCAAATAGTTATAAGTTCTTCTCTCTGATGACCATAAATTGGAAGAAGAAAATAATAAGATATTACGATCCATTAATTGGCTTTCAATTAAGAGGAATGGCTTTTATAATGGGATCAGGTATATGAGAAGTCATACCCTCGTGTACGGAACTAATGTCGTGATTTCGGTTTTTTTAATTTGTTGTTATTTTATAAATGACATTCTAAAAAAAAAAAAAAAAAAGAATGGGGAAAAAATAATTTTAAAATTAAGAAAAAGAGAGGCTGATCTCAGTTTATCCGAATCTTGTTCGCTAGACTTTTTAAAAAAAGTTGCCCTCAGATTTGGATATAATCCCTACCTCACTAGAGCAACAGTTCCCAAAATTTGTATGTTATGTTTGTGCGATTTTTTTTTTTTGTTTGTTTGTTTTATTTTATTTGTTTGTTTGTTTATATTTGTATAAGGGTCCATAAAATAAAAGATTATTAGTAACTATAGTCTGTTTACTGGATTGATATACAGAAGAAACATGTTCCAGTAAATGATCGATAATTATTTTTTTTAAGTGTATTTAATTTTCACCCTTTATCACATTTTTATTTTGATATTGACAATTTGGGGAGGGTGGGAGGGAGTTTTTGTTTTGTTTTTGTTTTTGATAGAATTCATTTGACACTTTTCATGTAGATATATTTTTGGTATTAAAGCGCATGTAGTTTGCTTATGCTCGAAAAAGAAAAAAAAAATCAAACTTTAAAAATAAAGAATACATTTTGTTTTGAACTGTTAAATACACGAGTTGTCACCTTTTCTATGGATGTAATTTAAAACATATTTTATGTATTTATGAATGGATACATCAGATTGATGGATTTTACAGAAATAAATGGGAAAAAAAAAATCTTAAGTAAAATTATATTCAATGATCAGATTTCTTTTTTTAAATAAATGATTCATGTTTAAATACTGATTTTGATCGATTCTTGTGAGCCTTATTTCCCATTTTATATGTCTAGGATGTTACCAATTTCTAATTTTATATATAAAATGATATGAAACAATAAAACTCTTAATGAGTGTTTGGTATATATATTTTAATTATTGTAATTACTCAATCTGCATTTGAACCAAAAACTTAATCCAAATCAGTAGTTCTCTAGAGGTCAGCACAGCTGCCTTACAAGCAGTTGTCCCGGGTTAGCGGGTTCGCTTCCCGGCCAATGCTATGACACCTGGGGGGGGGGGGGGAATCAGTAATTCTCAAGTATAACCACCATAGTATTTCTGTATGACCACCAAACTATTTGCAGAAATTACAATATTACATGATGTCCCACAAAACTAAATATATATCTATAGCTTCTTAGCTGACCTCAATATAAAATTATAATTTGTACTACTTTTTAGCTATTATTAATAACAATTTTTACTATTGCTTTAGAAATTGCATTAGTGTTCCTGTATTATATGTGTATAAATTCTATTTATGTCAAGCGTTGTTAGCCGAGAGGTCATCGCAGCAGCCTTGCAAGCAAGTAATTGTTTGCAGACGGTTGTGGGTTCGCCTCCCGGCCGATGCTATGACATATGGAAAAAAAAAAAAATTCTATTTATCATTAGCCTGATAAATACCTTAATAAAAAATAAATTCTGTGGCCATTCCAGAGTCTCTAGCCATTTTTTCCACCATTAAAAAAAATAAACTTATAAAGGCAGCTGTTTTATATCAGGTTTGGATTTCAAAAATTAATTCCACCTGTATTATTAGAAAAATGACAATGAATAATTATCTGAAAAGGCTAACCAAGTTCATTTCACTTGGGATGGAAATTGAAAGTAATTAATTATTTGAATAATCAATATCTCAATTACCAAAAAAAACATTGCAAAAACAGCGATTATTTGAGTTTTCTTGTCTCATATTATTTCCCACTTTATATGTCTATTAAATCTGATCACATTTATTTTTCTTTTAGTTAGTTATTTTTAACATCCACAATTGAGATTGTTTTTATTATGTACTTTTTAGATCCAACTGAATGTGTTTTCAGTGTAGTATACCAGAATCATAACTCTGGGATACCATACTGAAAGTATATTCAGTTGAGCTAAAAAGTAAATAATAAAATGTCTTGCATTGGTGGTCGAGAGGTCAGCGCGACTGCCTTGCACTTGCAGGTAGTTGCCCGGGTTGCGAGTTCGCGTCCCGGCCGATGCTGTGACACTTAAAAAAATAATAATAAAATGTTTTCACTTTTGAATGTTAAAAAATATTTTGCTAATTTATTACAAATACAAACGGAAAGAGGAATATTATTCATTGTTTCTATTTTATTAATATTCATTAGATAAGAATATTTCAAGTAATGGACTGCATTAAAATTAATATCCTAAATGAAAGCTTAAGAATAAATAGCACTCTTATCTTTTTAATAGATTTTTAATATGTATTTCAACTTGCAGAAAGATACAAATCAAATTATATATATACATACCTCATGATATATTAAATAATAGAATAGTTTATTGCTGAGTTGTTCCTAAGAAGTTTGGGCATGGAAATGGCAGGGTTGGGCTGCAGTCCATGGATCTTGTGCTCCAAAATTTGTCATTCTACCATTATATTAATCCATGCAGGGAAAAATTAATACGTGATAAGAATTTATGCTCAAAAAGGTTATATTTAAACATTTTGTTCACTATTTAAGATCATTTAATTTTTTTTTTTTTAAATTAAAAAAATGCATCAGATTTTGAATTATCAGTTTACTTTTTCAAAAATGACTCCTCTTGGCTGCTCTTACTTTACATTTGATACTAGTATTCGTTTTATTTCTGAATAGCATTTCTGCAAGTATATAAATAATCGTAAACACTAACATAACGGAACCAAAGAAGTCCCCAGATTAGTTTCTAGATAACTGCCTATTCCAAAAACTAGCCTGGGAATTTATGTAGCACTAATTCTTAATGTTCATTACTTATCTTAGATTTTCGCAAGTGGTGATATGAAATGGATTATGTTGTCAAGTATAGTTACCACATCAGCTTCAAAAGTGAATTTTAACTTGGTTTTTAATCTAGTTCTCTGCCATATTTTATTGACCCAATTAAGACTTTTTTATTGCCATTTTTTAATTGGAATTTAGAATCACTAATAATGAGACTTAAAAAAAATTAAGACAAATCATGGGCTCATTATTATAGTCAATGCAACAATAGTTATCTGACCAATAAAGATTGACTTGTGACTTTCAGCTAATAATGGCTAGATGCCCATTTATCAACCAATATTGAATGACTGCCTGGGCTTTTAAAAAGAAAAATATTAACTTGTTTGTGAGCTGAACAAATTTCCAAGGTTTATCTTGCCCAATTCATGAGCGTAACAATTAGGTTACATGAGCACTTTTTTTCTTTTTTTTTAAAAAAAAAAAAACTTTTAATTAATTATGCACAAGTAATATATTAAAAAAACTAATTTACAATTTCTCAATATATTGTGTTACACAAAAATTGCTTGATATCACATTTGCTAATAGTTATTATTTTAGCATGTTATTTTAAACCTATGCAATAATTTTAATTCGTTTATATATATATGAGTTAAATAGTGGGCATATATTATAATACAAGGCACAAATATTGGATGCAAAAATGGAGTAGAATTCATTATAAGTAAAAAGTGGAAGAACAACATTGTGGAAATTGATAGTGTTTCAGACAGGGTGACAAGATTAATTATTTAACTTAATAGAAGATATCAAATGCAGATAATTCAGGTTTATGCACCAACGTTTCTCATTGTGATGAAGAAGTATAAGACTTTTATATGAATGTACAAAAGGCTTTGATAGAACAAACAATATTTCAAAATTGTTGTGGAGACTTTAATGCTGAAATCAATAAACGATTGAAAGATGGAAGTGCTGTGAGTAAACTAGATTATGGTGATAGAAATGAGAGAGGACACAGACTTTGGTTTGTAGAAACAGAAAAACTTTATACTGTGAATTCTTTTTTTTTTTTTTTAAATAATAATAATAAACAGAAATGAACATGGACCAAATGAAGATTTAACAGAATTTGATTATATTTTGACTAACAGAAAATATATATTTCAAGATTGCAGTGTTCTTAATAAATTCAACACAGGAAATGATCATCTATTAGTGAGATGTAAGATGTGGTAAGACAAAACTAGAGAGATAAAACTTATTAAGAAAAGCAATATTCACAGTTGATATTCCTAACATTCAAAAACATTACAATGAACTTAAATTAGAACATGCAAATCATTTAAAAATATTAACAAATTTTGAAGATAGTTCAGATTTGAATAAGATCAATAGAAAAGTAACTGATACACTAATAAGAACTGTAACAAAGATAGCTGGTACAAAAAAGCAGCAATTGATTAGTATTAATACTGAATTAAGAAAATATGAGAGAAGAAGAAATATGAAAGTATATAATAATGATCCATTATGGATTGCATATCTAGAATGTTGTAAAATGATAAGAAAAAAGTTACTAATGATATAAGAAAATATAAT
The DNA here is from genome assembly GCA_028023455.1 of Epiperipatus broadwayi. Classification (NCBI taxonomy): domain Eukaryota; kingdom Metazoa; phylum Onychophora; class Udeonychophora; order Euonychophora; family Peripatidae; genus Epiperipatus; species Epiperipatus broadwayi. The sequence goes on along the minus strand of JAQFVV010000083.1, from coordinate 3,268,150 downwards.
TATGAATTAGTAAAAAAACTTATAGAAGAGAATAAAAGTAACAAAAGTGTAAAACAATGTTTTAAGTAATGGTAGGAAACATTTCTGCATTAAGAAGCAAGGATGGAACTATTTCTAAAAAAAGGTGACACCATGAAATGTGTGGAAGAGTTCTATAAAAAATTATATAATAATAAAGAATGAATATCCTCTACAATTATTATATCTGAATTGTCTAGAATTTTTAACAAAGTGAAATATGCAATTAACTCTATGAAGAAAGGAAAAGCTCCAGATAATGTTGGAATTTTAATTGATATCTTAAAAGATGCAGGTGAAGAAATAGAAAAATTATTGGCATGGTCATATCCCAAATGTCTAAATGATAAAAATGTGCCATATGATTAAAAAAATACAATATTAATATTTTTAAAAAATAGAAAAGAAGATAGTAGAAATTATAGACTTATCATTCTTTTATCAGTTCTATACAAAAAATGTTACCAATATAATTATAACTCTACTGCAAATTTTGAATTTTAACCAACTAAGAATAAGCTGGATTTAAAAATGGTTTTAGCACAATAGATCACATCCAAATATTGAAAGTTATAGAAAAGACCAATGAATGTGAATTGCCAGTATACCTTGGATTTGTAGATTACAAAATGGCTTGATTCTAAAAGCATTTCTTCAGTGATTAAAGCATTGGACCATTATCCCAGGATTTAGTCATATTCAAAAGAATATTTATCAAAATGCAACAACAATTATTACATTACATAGTGATAACTAGGAGAATTAACAATGAGAAGAATATATGACCAAGTAATTCCACATCTTTAAAACTTTTTATAGCAGTTTTATAAGAAACATTTTGTGAACTAAAATGGGAAACTAAGGGAGTGAAACGAAATGAAGATTCTTTAAATCATTTATATTTTTCAAATGATGTAAATATTTTTGCAAATAATGCTTCAGAACTACAGGAAATGTTGCAAGCATTATTAGATGAAAGTAAAAACAAAAATAGGACTAAAGGTAAATGCTAAAAAGTCTAATATTCTATGGATTTTTTTCAAAAGAACAGACTAAAGATTGATATTGATGAATTAGAAGTTAACAACTAGAAATACCTTGGTCATATTAATACATATGGAAACGTAATGAATGAAAATAATCATAGAATTAATTTGGGTGGAATACTTTTAGTAAAAATAACAATATTAAAAGGAAATTTTCCTATGTTTGAAAAGGAAGATTTTTAATAAATTTGTTTTACTTGTGGATCTGAGATTTGATAGAAGAGCATTACAAAGATTTCAGACAACTCAATGAATTCTGGAAATATGTATATTAGAGGTAACAAGGAAGAAAAATAAAATAGCTGAGTGAGAATTCAAATGGGCATTATTTATGTCATTGAAAGAAGTGGAGCTGGATTAGACATATTGCTAGAAGGAGAGTACTAGATGGATAATTGAAATATTATATTCCAAGAGATTATAAAAGACCACTCATGAGATGGATAGATAAAATGATATTTTATGAGGTGATATGGAGAAGAGATCAGAGAAATTGAAATAAACTTAGAAAGACATTAAATCAATAATATGTGAAAATGATGATTATAGTAATAGGAAAATAAAATCAAATTTATTGTACTTCCATATCAAAAAATAACATTTGAAAGCCTTAATAATTTTTTTGATATTGAAAGCATCTAAATATGGTTATAGATTAACATTGAAGAATAATTGTTTTATTAAAGAAATTATTAGGAGTCTTTTTACCTGAATCACTTTATATTTTTACCTTATACTAAAGTATTATATTTAGGAATTTATTTATATAGTTACATTAAAATATGAGTAGGTATTCTATTTCTGAAGGGTATGATAAAATCAAAATGCATTTTGTGATGCTATGTTTTCTGAAAGACTCCAATATCTACTTAATTGTAGCTTTCCATTGTAGTATCCCCATCATATTCTCACAGTGAAAATAATATTGAAACTTTATAATGTATATAGGATCAGTCTCTTTCATGGAATCATACATTAACCATAAATTATTATTTTTTTAGAAAAGTTGTTACTTTGTTTCACATACCTGATTCAATAAAGATATGGTCTTATGGATGTAAATTTAGTGTCATCACATCACAACAAACTAAATGATATACCAATTGGTCTTTATTTTACTATCATATTTTGAGAATATTAGGAGAAAACCTTTAAATTAAATTTGTATATTGCTTTTATGTTATATCTCATTTTTATGCAATAGCAGTCCTATCTATATACTGCTAAATAGTTATATCCTTGTAATGAGATAGAAATGTAATTATGTATTGGGATGTGCATTGCCTTCCATATTAAAGTCCATTTTTCCAAACCAGAAATGAAAATGTTTCTGCTGTCACATGTTGATAAAGCATCTAAATATTTTGAGCATTAATCACAAACCCAATTTCATTATATATAACATTTTCTCAATTGAAAACAATACCATAAATGCTACGCAAACATGAAGCTTTTGTTTTCAATCTTTTTAAACTCGGAACACCATAAAATTTATATCATCTTGATTATTTGTTCAGGAAACTATAAACTGACAAAAATCATGTCATGAAAATGAAGTTGGAGCTACTACGTGTTTATTTCATACCAGTTTTCATTTCAAATGCCTGATTGTCCACCATCTTGTATTATCATGGTATAACTACATAATAAGAATAAACTTCAATGAATATGCAGCTATGTTCAAATATTGCAGAAATCATTTTGATAAAGAAGAAATGTCGTTGACTAAATTATTGAAAGCAGTATATAAAATAATTTGCCCAAGACAATTTTCTTGAGTAATTAATTGCTTGTGTTTTTATAAATCTTTGAAAATATTTTTCCTGTAGAGAATGATAATGATATTCCACAATGATTTTTCTCTCCTTTATTTCTATAAATTGTAATAAGGAAACCTTAAAATCAGGTGGCATTTCTTCCAGGCTTATAAAAAGTTTTTAGTACCTTTAAAGCAAACCCACTATTACCATTTTAAACTTCAAGATTTCTAGAACTTTCTATTTTATTATAGAGTTTTTTATTTACCAATTACTTTATCCAACTATAAATGAACTGATGTGATAGTTATGTCATTAAAGGCATACATCTGGATTCTTATTTCATTATTCAAAATACCATTATTGTGTAAATAAGCGATCTCCAGCTTTTGATTTCATAATATTCTGATGTTGTTTTCAGCTTTATATATTTTAGTATTTCACGAAAAAGATTCATTTAAATGACTACAACAAGTTTGCTATTTTAATCTACTAATAATTCTTAATTAATTAAATATGTCTTTAAATCTATAAATTTCTTAAGAAACTCCTGTCAAATTTTTGCTTGGGTGAATAATAAAATTAATGTGTAATTTCAACCAACTAACCAGTAAGGATTTTTTTTCCCCCGGTAAACCAATGAATGGCCTTATTTACAACTTCAAACATCATTAAAACAGGCAAAACTCTCCATACAGTAGTGACACTCAGTGTCAGCCAAAGTAATCGATGTTTTAATAACAGTTATGTGCAAGCATAAGAAATGGTGATCATGTGATGTTTAGTGGTTTAACTTCAAACATCTTAGTATGCACAAAAATTGAAGTTGACAATTTTAGTGCTGAACTGCTGTTGAAATTTGAAATCAATTGTCATTGTTTTTGAACATAATTTTCTCCCAATATATTGGGGAAGACCTTAGTTTTATAGAACTATAATTTTAATCTAAAAGCACATTTATAATCAATACTACATTGTTTATAAAACATTTGGGATTTTTTCTGCTTCTAATTACAGCATAATCCTTAAGATATCATTTCTTTGAATATAAGTACATCAAAGCCTATATTGTTACTTTTTAATTAAACAAAATATTGTATTAGTTAATTTGTATTTATGTAATTTTTTGATTTTTGACCGATCAACTAAATATCGTTAATAAACTTGTAGTACTCCTTTTCCTACTGATTGTTAAGCGTATGCAAAATGTCCATTTTTATTAGCTGTCTCTCATGAATATAAGGAATAGTAATTATAGCAAGTTTCCAAACAAGGATAAAATCCATCTTTAATTATATACAGCTTGAACAAACTTTCATAAGAGAGTTCATTCTTTAATTATTGCATAGTGGAGAATTTTAAGTATATCTAACAGTATTTTTCCAACATTATATATAATTTCTGGTTTCTGAATAATTAACCAAATTCTGTTCAAATTTTGCATTGGGTATCACATATATATATATATATATAAATATAAAGATTTTCACGGGTTATAAATATAAGTGATATATTTTGCAGGTTTATCCATGTAATGTTTTTTATTACAAATATACCCACATTTCATCTTGATCACACAAACCATCAATTGAGTATTGAATAGAATACTATTATAAAGTTCCACCAATAGAAAAAAACGTATATAAAATCAAAAAAATGAAAGTGCTTTTTTTAAAAAAAAATCTTCAAAATGCATGTGGCACCGCATTTATTGATACAATTTAATCTTTGAAGTACCTCAATGGTTTCTTTGATTTATATTGATGGATAGAGAAATCAATATAGTGGCCAGAATCTATAGCTCGGAATATTAACTATATTAGCATGTTCATTTCTTCTGGTACTTATGTGATGATTGTTTATATAAACGTAAGATTTACAAATGCCACATAAAATTTCATAAACTCCATGAGATTCAAAAGGATTGAATCTTTAGACTTGGTTAGAATGTTACTAATAAAATTAACACCAAGCCTAAAAGAATAAACAACTATTAGAATTTATTTTCCTTATATAAAAGGAACTGCAACAATATTGGATGTATTCTAAAATGCTACTATATGAAAACAGCATATACTACTTATCAAAAAAAAATTAGTAACATTCTAACTAAACCTAAAAATTCAATTCCCCTTGAGATTTGTGGAGATTATGAAATTTCATGTGGATTTGTAAAGCTTCTTATGCAGGTATGAGCAATCACCATATCAGTACCAGAAGAGAAAAACATTAATGCAGTTGAGCAACACCCATCACACTTACTCCATTCTTATTGATTTCTTTAATACCAGAATCTTATCCAGATGTGATACTCTACATCAATGTAAGGCCAGACAATCTTTTGAAATACTCGACCAAATTATGATAATACATGCAAACTTCCTCCCATTTGGAATAATTTTTTAAAAAACATTACTCTGAAGATTTTCTGTTATTCAGTTTTTATTTTTTAATTTTATATATGTTTTTTCTATTGATGGAACTTTAACATTGTTTGTAGTGTCTTTACATACATCTTTATAGTTTTCTATTCATCACCCAGTTTATGACTTGTGTGATCAAGCCGAAATGTTGGTATATTTGTAATAAAAATCATACATGAACTTAATCACAAAATATAATTATATATGGATTAAACCATTAAGCATCACATGATCACATCTTCTATACTAGCACATTAATTGTTGATAAACAGAGCAAAACTCTCCATATAGTATTGCCACCAAAGCTCCTCACTGACGAAGGCCACAAGAAACTAGTCTGGGGATATTGGATGAGTAGGCATTAGATAGGGATTTTATGCACAAGCCTTCTGGCATCCATTGATTACTCTGTTTAGCACAGGTGGCAATACTGTATGGAGAGTTTTGCTCAGTTTATATATGGATTAGTTAAATCAAGCAGTCTAATAGGCATAAGGATGCTCAAAAGTTTATTAATAGCATTTGTTTGACTGGTCAAAACTGGAAATTAAGTATAATGTTGGAAAAACAGTTGTATTACAAATATATAGTTTAAAATTTTTCACTTTTATAGGCATTAAAAATGAATAAGAAATAAACTTTCCATGATAGTTAAACTAAATTTGCTAATGTAAATGATCGTTTTGCATTGGACATAGCAATCAGGTAGTTACAGTAGTGTCATCTGGTCAAAAACTGATAATTACTTATATGGAAATTATATTAATTCATATATTGAACAAAAAATCAATAACAAGTTATTTGAGTTTATAAAGCCTATGGCATTATTTTCAATAACTTTAGAATATAATTTATAATTTTTTTTCAACATATGCATTTAAAACTCCAATAAGAAAATTCTAACCTTATTTACTACTGGTGTGACTGCACTATTTATCAAGAAATAAATGCATTATGTGAACTTTTTGAATCTAATATAAGAAAATAAGTATTGGGAAAATGATAACAGGTAATAGTATATAAGAAAAATTTTAATATTAGTATCTCTTTACTGACTAATGTAGATATCTTAAGAATAGATATCAAATTAAATTTCATATTCAAATCCAATATCTATTTGTTACTCCTAACTGAATAAATGTTTCTAAAATTAAGAGTATTGTAGAGACTGTTACGAATATAACTGAGTTACCGTTGAGGAGTCTGAAAACTAAAGAAATGATAAATAATTCCGGAAAAGTTTACTTCTTATCAATTGTACTTAATCATAATATCGATTGTATATGTCAAGTGATTTGAAAAATATGTATTTCATTTCCTAAAATCAGATGAATATTATGGTCAAGCATTGAGAAAGCCTTTGATCGTAACGTTTATTTTGATTTTCTGGTTGATTTTTAAAAATATGCTAACATCACTGGTTAAAAGTGAGGACTGTATTGTATGCGCAGATATATACACACTCTCGCCTATATTTTTTATTAGACTTCTGACATACATGAAACGCCATAGATTTAATGCTTTGGGTGTTTTATTTTATTTGCAAAATCTTAATCCTATAAATATAATAGTCCCAATATCTGCGGTTTTAGTCATTGAAGATTCTAAAAAGATATTAATGAAATTGCAATAAAGAATTTTTTTTTTTTAATTCACAGTACATATGCACATCTTTATGTATATGTTATACATGTTTATAGATATGTAGTCATATTTATAAATGTGTGTGTTTAAAATGCGTATAAGTTTTGCTGCTATCTGTATTGAGAAATGGAACTATGCAAACATTGTTAAGCATTGGTGGTCGAGAGGTCAGCGATGGCTGCTTTACAAACAATTGTCCCGGGATATCGGGATCTCTTCCCGGCTGATGCTATGACGCATGAGAAAGAAAAAAACTATGCAAACGTAGGTATAGTTTTTATTATCAGTTTTCATATTAAAAGTTGAATAGATTTAATATTTAAGTTAAGTTGAATAGATTTATTTTAATCTTTATAAGATTTAACAGAAAATTTGCTTGACAATTAAATTATTGAAAATAGGTTTAGATAATTTGATGGCGATTCTTATGTTTTGTAAACATCTTTACTAAGGCGTCGTCTATTATAATTAATGAATAGTTACAATTTCTTCAGATTTCTCTGATAGATTTTATCTGTTTAACCCTTATTTACAAATATTACATGTTTTGAACCAAAGTATCCATTCTACTACATCATTTATACTTTTTAAAAAATCTGTTTTTTTGAATATATAAAATTTGAATTAGCAAATCAAGAATAACCTGTAAAATTCCATATACCTATGTCTTTTTATGTAATTAATGGGGATTTGAACACAGACTTTCAAGTTTCCTTCAGCCATCCTACATAACGAATACAGCTCGAAATATGTATATTGGAGATCATTTATCTTTCACATTATGTGGTCATGGGTATCGATTATATAGGATGAAGGGAGCTTAAATGTCTGAGTTCAAACCCCCTCTAATTACATCTAAAGTTCAGTAAATACATTAAGTTTACATTCAACTTTTTTTTTAAATAATTTCACATAAATTGGATTTTCATAGACTTTGCATGGATGTAGTTTATTAGCAAGAAGGAAATATATATATTAAATTTACTAAATAAATGTTTTGTATTAGAAACAGACTTTTCACATTTCGGTTTGCTTATGCCATTAAATATGTAATATTTAAGTTTATCGTATTTAATTTTATTTTGTTCATTCCATAAAAATGATTTCGATTTTATAATTTAGTAGAAGCAAAGATTTCTAAGGACTTTTTCTTAAATACTTTAGTAATGACTCATTCTCTTTACAGATTGTTTTATCATTAAAAAGTTATAAAAATATGTATTGAATCAATTATATATCTTTACATTTACAAGGAAAATAGTGTGGTTTGCACATCATATAAAGGCTATATGTAAAATTGAGATTTTTTTTTCCTAAAAAATTTAAAAACTTAAATTTTGTTTTTACCTAAGAATTCGCAAAATAAAATTCAGTTAATTATGCATGCATCTTAATGTCGTAATAGGATTATTCAAATTAATATGCTAAAATGTTGTGATAAAGGTGGCAGGCAGTTTCATTAAAAATGACTGAATGCTATCATATGATTATTATTGCTGTTTGCTTCTGGAAAAAAAAATGTAAATCACATGAAAGGTTGAACACTAACGTTCACTTTAATTAACCAAAAAGGCTTTATATATACTTTATTCAAGTGAGAATCAATCCAGAAACTTTTAATTCTCAAATCTAACTATTCTACTATTTGAGTACATTTCGTATCATAAAATAACTGAAAGTTCTTACTTTGGAAGTCATTTGATCCAGAAACTTATTCTACAAAATGGACTTATTTATGATCCAGGAACTTTTAGCTTTTTAACTTGTCATATCACATTGAACTAAACCGGATTAGTTAACATAATTATTTGTTATGGATTAGTTAGACGGTTGACTATTTAGCCAATTGATAAACTAAATAAAAAGGAAAATTTCCATACTATATCAGACTTGTTTTTATCTCCGGATAAAAGCACTCAACACAAAATACAAACTGTAATAAAACAGTAATCGAATAGCTTTATTATTTTGGAGCTTATATGACGTTCAAGCACCAAAAGTGTACTTGCACCAATCTGCCACTCTACTATTATTACTATTTAGGTTAAAGATTTCTTATCACTGAAAACATTTTACAGTTTACTATTATAATTTTTTTATATTTTATTCATATGATTATAGTATGAGTCTTATGATTTTGTAATTTTTTTAAAGCAGCGATTAAACAGATAAGTGAATTAATCATATGTAAATTGATTCTGATGCTGTTATAACAAAAAAGTTCTTCATATTGCCAACTCTAAGATTCTTATCAATATAAAAAAATATAATAAGAAATACTTCAAGAAAAGTCTTTAAGATTGCACTTTAGACAATTTAATATCTGAATTGTAAAAAAAAAAAAAAAACTGCTTTGTGAAAACCTACAAAGTAATCAAACCAGCCCACAAAATTGTATTAATGATAATTATAGTAGTCATTTGTTGCTGATATGAAAATAATGCAGAGAATCTTGAAATTAATAATTAATCTTATTGCATTGCCAACTGTTTATCATATAATACTAAATCATCCATGCACTTTACTACTGTTACACGATTTAGTATTATATCTTGAAATTATTTGATTTTATTGTATTTGCTATCAATAGTCATCATCATCAACCATTATCAATCCACTGCAGGATGAAAGTCTCTCCAAGTTCAATCCATCTTTTCCTATCTTTAGCTTCTCTTCTCCACATCACCCCTGCACACTTTCTTATTTCATCCATCCATCTCACATGTGGTCTCTTTCTGGGTCTTTTACAATCTCTTGGAATCCAGTTCAAAATTTCAATTGTCCAGCTATCAATAGTAATATCATCTATTTGTAAGACTTCTAAAAGAAAAGCAATACTTGCTGACAAAGCCTTTAATAATATTAGGTAAATAAAATAATTTGGGAATAAAATTAATCATTTTTTAAAAAAGTAATAGTTAACCCTAAGTTATAAAAATTACAAGATACCTTTTTTAAATAAAAATGTCGATTTAAATTTTTGACAAAAATTATTATGGAAAAGATTGCATCAGAACTGTGATTTGTTGATGACTGTTTGAAAAATTGTGATTTCCTCAAAATAAAAAATGTATATTTTTATAGAGAAAGTAGATGGGTAGGTTCTGAAAAGGATGTGTATTCAATCGATCAATAGTTCGCTATACATATATTATAAATGTTGTATATTCCTTTATAAAAAAAATTTTTTTAAAGAAAAAAGGTGAATATGGGTGTAAAACTCAAATATTTTCAATATTTCCTATGGAAATTTGGTCACTGCCGTGTTTCATATTTTTTTGTTCTGTACTGAGAATCCCCTACATAGTATTTGAGTTAGGTTTTGGAAATATCAGCATTTGTAATATTCTGATATTTAATTCTGTAGAATGCTGTGTTTGGATTTCACATTTAAAGTACAATTATCCAAAATGCCCTTCATTATTCCCAAACGTTTGGCTTTTGAGTTTTTATTAATTCAGAAAATTAAAAAAATGAATAAAGTCACTCAAATATATCTGTAATTATAACATTAAAGTTTGGTAATATTTAAAAATTAAATGTAATATATGAGCATAATTTAAATGTAACTTATTAGTAAATATTCCTTTAAAAAGCACATCAAAAATAAATATTAAATTCATTATTTACATTTGTTTGATTACAAAGAAATTTTGCATTGCTATTTAGTACAAATTTGTCTTACTAATAAAAGATGTATTATTTTGTATATTTCATAAATTGTGGGCTATATAAAAGTGACCATTAAAAAGTTTATAAATTATATGTATCACTTAACCAATTTTTATTTAATGTTCTTATAATAATAAAATTGTTGAGTCCATTTTATAAGCATAAACAATTTTGGCAAAGAAAAATTAATCATGTAATTCAAAAATACAACTATAGTCGCATGCAATAATAAAATACACCTAAAATATATTTTAATATAGACATTATAAATAAATAATATAAAAACTCTAAAATTGTTCTACATGAATAAAGCGTGATAAACAGAGCAGCCAAAATTCAAAAAATATTAATTATAAACAATTTGCCAAACGCTTTCAGTACTGTATACCAGAATCATGGTGATGTAATGATTCTGGTATACAGTAACGAAAGCGCTTGGCAAATTGTTGTTTATAATTAATATTTTTTGAATTTTGTCTGCTCTGTTTATCATGCTTTATTCGTGTAGAATAATATATACATTATCTAGAATACAATTCAAACTTATCTAATTTCTATTTAATATTCTTGCAATAATAGAATTGTTGAATCATATGAATGCTTTCTTTTTTATAAACAATTTTTATTTATTTATGTTAATAAAAAAAGCTGGTACTTCTGAATTTTCCAATAAACCAAGATGGCAGCCTGTATTTTTGATAAATCTACTGTTTTGGAGGCCCCAAAAAATGGTTGCAAAAAATACCTGCTAAAAAATGTATTTAATATTTACATTTTATTTTTTATTACTGTTATTTTTTTTAAGAAATCATTGAGGAAAAATTAATTACAATATTTACATTTTCTTTTCTTGCATTAACTTATTAACAGAAAAATGAAAGAAATATATATAAATACAATATTTACATTTTATTCATGCTAGCAGTGTACAATCATATCGTGACCATTAATGCACATTTTGGGGGAAGACAAAATCTCTTACCTTTGGAAATACTCCACAGCATTAAGTTCTGTGACAGGAAGATCTCAAATTTTTATTATTATAATTTAATAAAAAAAACTGCTGACAAAAAAAAAAAGAATTGAACCAAAGTATGATAATGTTTAGAGCATCTTGTTACTTCCTACATTATAATTATTTAAAAAAATTGAAATAAAGCTTCTTGATGAAATTTATTGGAATTTATTCCTTTTTTATTAATTTTGTTTTAATTTAACAACTAATACATTTTGAGTAACTTGTAAGCCCTCGAAACTATTTATTGAAAATACGAATTGCCATCTTGATTTACAGGAAAACTCGCAAGTACCAAAAAGCTTTGATTACAAGTAATAATCAACTATGCCAAAATAAATTGTAAAGTGAGTACTATATATTCATTAATCTAAGTTTTTTAAATTAATGCTTCCTTTATAATAAAACAAAAATGATAATTGAATTAAATTAGTATTTTAATTTACAGCAAAAAAAGTATTGTAAAAAAAACATTAATCACATAATACTTAAACTGGAACATGTACACTATTTTTTTTACGTTTAATAAATTGTGATTAATGGTGAATCAGACTTGATTATGTGATTTCAAAATGATAACTGACTATAAAATTATCATTAAAAAAGCCTTGAGATTATGCTTATAAATAAATTATTTATGCACTATATTTAGATACAGATTAATGAGGGTTTTTTATTAATATACTTAATAAAAAAACATGTATATTTATTAAATTATTATTTTTTTCTATTAAACTATTTATATCTAATATTCAAAGTTTATATATTTTGAATCTATGATGATGAGTTAATTTTTTTATTATAAGAAAACATTATGATGTACTTATTTTTATATAAATTTTTGTATTTATAATGAATTTTGAAGCAATTGCCCTCAGTCCATTGTGATGGAATATTTAATTTATTAGTGAACATTGCTTTAAAAATTTTTTTTTCAAATCATTATGTACTTACATTTACTAAATTAGAAAAATAGGTTACATTGTATATGTGGCAGAATATTCAAAATAAAAATTATATACTTTGTGACTGCTCTTTCAGAAACTACTCTAAGCATAAATTTATGATTCATTGTCACTGTTTTTCTATTGACATTTTGAAGATAAATATTTGGAACCTTTTATTTTTTATATTATATAGACAGTTGGGAATCATATGACTTTTTTCAGCAAATCAAACTTTTTCATAAAATAGAAGCTAAATTCTCGGTGTACATTGAATTAGAATAATCTAACCCTACTGTAGTTGTAATACTGTCACCAAATTATTTTCTCATAAATTTTTAACCGAACTTTTAGCATAGAATGGCAAGTTTTCAGCTTTTGAATATACACAATCTAAGGATGAGTTTAATTTTATTATAAAAATCTCTCTCTAACCCCATTGCTTTCTTTTTTTAGTCTGGCCTGATGTAATAACATCTTGATTGAAAACTGCTGGTATATTTTTTTATATTTCCTTTTTTTTTTAATCAACTTTTAGAATAAAATTGCAAATGTTTCTGTTTTATTTGTTCTGATAATCATTATGTATCACGTATTCATATAGCATATGTCACTTTGATTTTTTAACAATTTAATTTTTTCTTTGAAGTATGCATTATACGAATTGTTGCTTTTATGCATATTTTTGTAATGCTATGTTGGCTGGTCTTAAAGTGCTTAAAAAATAGAAAGTCCAAATTCATGTGCTAATCTAACTATTTTTTCTTCTAAATCATTTCTAATATTTTTTATTCCCCTGCACAAAGCGCTAGGTAATAATTTACATTTTTATTTTATATATATATATAAATGGAAACATTTAAAGGTTTTTTTCATTTCTTAATCTCTTTTATTATCATAATATTATTTAAATGTTATGTACATTTCCATAAAAAAGATAGACCTTTATATAACTTAAACTTTAATTTTATTCTTGCTAAGCATACTTTCGACTTAGATATGTTATATTCATAGCAACCTAACTCGATCATTACTTTAACATTCAAATATTCTGTTTTATTCAAATTTATTTAAATAATCCTTTTTTTTTAAAAAAGAGGAATACATGACTTTTTTTTATATAGCATAGTGATCTTTTGCGTTATCCAGACTTCTTTGATCTTGCGTTTCCTGTCCCCTCTTTCAATATGTACAATTCTAACTATTGTTAAATCAAACTTAGGGCCTGATTTCTGTTCATGATCCAAAAATATGAATGTATATTCTTCATTATATAAAAGTCTATCTTTTCTGTTGAAATGTACATAACATTTAAATATTACATTCTCAATCTTAGTAATTGAATATTCTAGAAAATATTTCTGGCAGTTTTTATAGGTATGAATACTAATATTTATTTTATTAAATATTTTAACAAATTTTTCTTAACTTTTTTGATTTTAAACCCAAAGATTAAAAACAGTATACAATATAAATAAATTTAATATTCGTTTCCACTTTAAAAACATCTCGAGTGGAAATAAAAACAGTTAAAAACATATCTAATAAATAGTAACCAATTAACTTATTGTTAAACTGATTGAACAACCCCCACCCCCTCACGGAAATTTTAATTATTTTTATTTTAATGTTTTTAACTACTATTTTACATAATAATTAAAACATTTTATATGAGTAAACACAAGCAGCCACTGAGCAACTCATTTTGAAATTATACATAATAGCCAAAATATATTAATAAAAGGGAACCAACCACACTGCTATTAATCACCCATCAGAATTATTTAAAATCTTATATATAAGTCAGACTACTTATAATTTATCTTAAAACGTAAAAAAATATAACACGATTATTAAATATTACGGTGCTCATAATCAGTGAACTTGCATATAATTGTATTCTAGCCAAGTAAAAATTATAATTCCATTTGAGTGTAAAACTTATTAAAAGTTGGACTTATAAAATATATTTTATATAACTGATTAATTTATTTTTTTTTTACAAAAGGAACTGAAAATGAGTAATTAAATAAAATATATTAGAGAATTACTGCGCATTTTGGAATATTTTTAAAAAGCATCGAAACCTATTAAAGAACTAATTTTATAAACACATATGTCTACTATACTTTACTTTAGTATGGTAATAAATAAAATTTTATGGTTTTTTTTTTCATAACAGCAAATAAATTTATAATGTGTGTAAAAGAAAATAATAAAATTATAGTAAAATTATGTTATGATTCAGATTAAAAAATAACTCTAATTTTGTTCATGGCTAAATGGATTTAACTGCTCTAGGCAGGCACAGCTAAAATATCACATGACCACCATTTTATATGCTTGCTCAGGCTATTAAAACAGGCAAAACTCTCCATAACAGTAATGTCACTCAGGGCAAGCCTGGGTAATCAATGGATACAAGAAGGTTTGTGCATAAAATCCCTATCTAGTGCCTAATCATCCAATATCCCCAGACTAATTTCCAGCTTGTGGCTTTCATCAGTGAGATCTTGGATCTGAGAGCATTGCACCATCAATGGATGCAAGAAGGTTTGTGCATAAAATCCCTAGTGTCTATTCATCCAATATTCCCAAACTAGTTTCCAGCTTGTGGATTTCACTAGGTGCAGTGCTCGCAGATCCAAGGCTCCTCACTGATGAAAGACATAAGCTGGAAACTAGTTTGGTGATACTAGGCACTGGATAGGGATTTTTCTGGCATCCATTGATTACTCTGGTTGGCACAGAGTGCCACTACTGTATGGAGAGTTTTGCCTTGTTTATAAACAATTAAGTGCTACGATAAGAGATGGTGATCATGTGATGCTTAATGGTTTAACACCAATCCTGCCTAATAGAATAGAAGTGGCTATGGTTGTTAAAAAGCCAAAGACACCAAAATGTATGAGTGCTGAACTATATGACTATATAAGCTATTGAGCTTAGATTGAAATTTTTATGTTTTCAATTTCATTCTCATAGTTTTATAGTTAAATAGAGATAAAAGGTGTTTGCTGGAGAGTTGCATTAGATCCTAAGATCTAGGTGCAATGCTCTCAGATCCAAAGCTCCTCACTGACAAAGGCCACAAGCCAGAAATTAGTCTTGGGGATATTGGATGAGTGTGCATTAGATAGGGATTTTATGCACAAGCCTTCTGGCATTTATTGATTACCCTGGTTAGCACAGGCTGGCACTACTGTATGGAGAGTTTTGCCTTATTTATAAATCAGTTTAACATAGTTGCTAATTGAAATATTGAACACATTATCATTGTTTTAATAATTTAATTAGTAAATTAAATTAATATACCATATTAGTCATTTCGAAAATAAAAACAAATAGTATATGCAGTATTAATAATTTTAATTAGTTATTCATTAGACTAGAGATCCATTTAATGAATAATATTTCAATAGTATAATTTCCACTACACCACTTTCACACAAGGTAGGAACTAGTTTCTATCCACTCTTAACACCTTGTAGAAAGGTGTAATTATAAATATATGACCAAAGATGTGGAAAAGTTGTAAGATCTTCAAGATACACATTTGGAGATTATTCATCTTTTTTACATATCTTTGGCCGTGTGTTTATGATTACACCCCTCCACAAAGTATTAAAAGTGATTAGAAATCACTCCCTGCCTTATGTGAGATTGTTGTAATGGAAATTACATTACGGAAATGTTATTCATTAAGTATTTACTGTGTATATATGTGTATCTTGTTTATTATTTGTACTTTGGTTTGATGCAAAACCAATTGCTTTCTGAACCATGCCATAATGTATACTTTTATTTGGCAATAAAAAATAATTATCAATTTACAATTAATTGTTTGATCATAATATTTTTTTTAAAAAATTGAATTGAATTTTTAAGTTATAACTAACGTTGAATTTAACTAATTTTTATTCAGTAAATTTTATTACACAGAAATGTTGTAAAAAAAAAAAGTACAGTGCAAATAAATTTAGCATATTTACTGTAATAAAGTGTTGGGTTAGTAAAATATAATAATCATTTTATAGTCAGTTGCTTTAGAAATTAAGTGAACACTGATTACAATAATTCTAATAATTCTACTCATTTGTTCGATGTGATTTTTTTTCTATATTTCGCAGCTGAAAATCAATTCATTAACTTTAGCTCTTAGGTCTAATGTTGTTATTAAAACAGGCAAAACTCACTATATATATTGCCACACACAGCAAGCTAGAGTAATCAATGGATGCCAGAAGGCTTGTGCATAAAATCCCCATCTAGTGCTTAGTCATCCAATATCCCCAGACTAGTTTCTGGCTTATGGCCTTCGTCAGTGAGGAGCAATATATATAGTTAGTTTTGCCTGTTTTAACAACAGTTATACACAAGCATAAGAGGTGATGGTCATGTGATGTTTATTGGTCTAATGCTGTTGGAAACTGTGTAGGGTAGTGGATTAATCGTTTCAATTGTACACCTTTCAGCTAACTGGCAGTTAATTTATTATTAGATTATCAGTATTGTGAATCCAAATAAAATCTTAGTATTATAGATTGATGGGAAATTATTTTTTTATAAAAAAGTATCAAGTTAGTGTTGAAATCTTAGTGGGATTTTCTTTTCTACATACTTTCCAAGGAAATTCAATTAAAATAACTTAGTAGAATATTAAAAATGTTTGAAAACTAATTTCATACTCGAATTTTTAATGTAAGACAGGGTACTTTATTACCAAAATGACTGACCTTGATTTTCGGAAAAATAGTGTATATCAAAATTCATCAATTATATTGATTAAATTATTTCATATTATATAATGCTAATATTAAATATATGATTTATTAATGTAAAAATATTAATTGAACTTAATGATAATTTTATACTTTATGCTGACAAAATATAACTGCTTGCTATGAAAACCATATAGAAAAAAATTAAATTGCATCATATTAATTCAATACAAAGCATAGTTCACTACAAAGGCAAGCTTAACAAAGTTTTGAAAGAATAATAAAAATATAGATCATTATAAATATGTATAAAAGAGAAATGCAGATTCATTACTCGTACAAGTATAATACTTCAGCATATTGTAATTGTATTTTTATTTTATTTTACAATCAGCCCAGGTCCACTCATTTAACCAACTTCATTTTAATCTGGGAACTTTTGTCCTCTAGTTAATAAATTTAGTTAGATGTTAATTTACTGTTCAATGTTGGTTTTCTAGTTAATAAGTGTGTGTGACATGAAAAAATATTTTAAGGTTCAAGTGGCCCTGGTTTGAACACATTGTAGAGATAACAAAAAGATGCACCAAGTATAATATCATGTGGCCTTTCAATATATATGGTGTGTTATTTTTCATAAAGGCAATGTTCAATAAAGAGGCAATGTTTGGAGATTCATCATAAAATAATGATTTTATATCTCATAAAATGATAATTAAAATATTAACTAAAATATAAATACATACATACTAGATATATTAATAAACTAAAATATAATTTTTAAATTTTGTAAAATCTCTTCCAAGGTTAACAATCAAGAATTTCAAACTGTTGTCAAGGCAACCTCCTTTTAAAAATAGAGGTGGAATCCCACTTCCATTAATGGTCTCATATATTTATAAAGACACTAAAGATTGCAACTTGACTACAGAGATTGAAATTATTGATCGGAAGAAGTTTAAATAAACCTCCTTAAACAGGTAAATATAACTTGTTCTAAATGCAGACTAATAAATAATCAATTACAACATTACAAATTGCAATTATAATTTTCAAATTGCACCCAAAGTATTACTTAAATAATAAGTGTAATACAAATATAAGGAGAGAAAAAAATTAGAGAATATAATCATTATAGTTGTTTTATATATATCTGCAATGTTTGATATCAACTTAGAACAAGTACATGTGTTTGTTTGTTTTTTAATTTAATCGATGCTTACAATTTTATGCTTTTGATTACTTTTAGTATATCTGTGTCTGATTTTTCCATAGATTGTTAACCATATGTTGTCAGATATTGAGACTCTTTTGGTATATGTTTCAATAAATTCCAAGCATATGTTACTGACATGATTGAAAATCTCCAGGGAATTACATACCCTGTGTATAAACACATATAAAAACTGATGTAATATATTCAGCTAATTTTTATACTGCTACATGAATTGTATATCTCACTGTGATATTATTCTTTTTATTTTATAGAAACTATTGTCTCAATCCACAGACTCTTCATTAAATCAAATATCAAGCCAAAAAATTAAATCATGACTTGGCAAATCAGAAATAAGGGGTGGGGGAGGGATTTGCAAACAGCAAACATTGCAACTACAAGCAGTTATCCTGGGTTAGCAGGTCCGCTTCCTGGCTGATGCTATGACGCATGAGAAAAAAAGTTTGCAAATATAGTTAAATAGAATAAAGGATTGGAATTACATAATTATTAAAATAAAAGCAAATATCTATATAGATTGGTGCATTTAGTTTTTGATTTTCACCACAATTTAAATGTAGTTTTTTAAACTTTAATCATTACTCATTTTTGTTTTCAATTCCATTTTTATAATTCTATTAAATCAGGATATGGGTAATAAAACAAATAGTTACTCAATGTCCTAGTAAAATTTGGCTTTTTTTATAGTGGTTTTAAGAAGTGTTTAATATCAATGATTTTTATTATTTTAGGATTATTTTTCAACCGTTTATTTTTTTAAGTGGTAAATTATGTCTATCATTTGGTGCTTTGTCTAGTTTGTTGCTGTGGTAGAGTGATAGATTTAAAAGGTAATGGTTCCTAGACTGAACTCAACCTATCACTTTTAGTGTTTGAATGTCCCATGACTTCTTGAATAGTTAATTACCTGATTTGTATATATGAAAGGCTTGTATTTGTATATTCTAGGTCAAAGGATGTCATTATTCCAACATTAATGATATTTTGGCATTTTTTAAATCTATGTACTATGTTTAATCTTCTAAATTACTATCTAGAACTTTATCTTCATTGAAGAATTATGCTTAAACCTCAAACCATTTTGAGAAATACCACTCATTTAAATCATCATTTTTTTAACATTTTATGTAGAATGGACATAATTTTTTATACCCAATAAAAAAAGTATAAGTAAATTGAACTTCATGTGAATATAGCATGTTTTATATGTATTTGTTTTGTACAGAATATTTCAACTACTTAAGTATAAAATAATTAATAAATAAGTATATTTAAAATTAAATAAAATCTTTGTTGTTCCTGTTCAACAAGTAAATCTATATTTGTTTGCAAATTTTTGAAAACTGGGCCAAAAGATAGAACTATATAGCTAAACTAAACAGTATCATAACTTTGTATTCAAAACTAATAATACCAGGCAGTTCACCTAACATAAATAAATTACTACATATATTGTTTTGATGCATAGTGTTACTATATATAAAGATTTTAAGAAGTGTTTGAAAAGGAGTATTTAAATCTATAATGCGCATGTGTAGTGTAGTGATCTCTTATTATTATGATTTTTTCCCGTAATTAAAATTATTAGTTTTTTCCCTAATTCAAACTGTTTTTTGTGCTGCAAACATTTTGACAGTTTCATAACTTTATTAGATTTAAATTTGTGAAACGTTGAACTATTTTTTGTGGCCCAGTGAATTTTTTTAATAGTATAAAGTAGCCATTTTAATTTTTGTTGAAAAACATTAATTGTAAAAAAAAAAAAATGTTTAAATGTTAATCAATATTAAAAATTTTAGAAAATATATTACTATACTATTTTCAAAATATGCTTGAATGCACTAAAAAAAAATCTTAATAGTAGTATTTTGTGATAAGATTGTATGAATTTATCTGAGATCTTAATTTATTGACGATTTTTTAAGCATAAATCATTATATAATTAACAGATAACTTCTATGAATTTATCTAAGAACTTAATTTATTGACGATTTTTTTAAGCATAAATCATTATATAATTAACAGATAACTAACTGATCTTATATATATTTAAATGCAATTGTACATTAGTAATATTTCCTTTAAACGTTAAATGAAACACAGAGGCTTATTATATACCTATGGCTATATATGTAATATATAGGGTATATGAGCACAGACTTTCACACACCCCACCACTCTCCACACTATCTCATAACACTGATACACTTAAACATATATATGTTGAAAAGATAAATGATCACCAATATACGTATTTCATGCTAAACCAGCCTTCATCAGTTGATCCAGATTAGCATCTCTACACATATATGCCATAAGTACTCGGATATATATTAAGATAGCCAATCCTCACACTTTAATGGACAGGCTTCAATCTACTCCACACTCCATCTCTTCAAACATCCATCCAATTGAAAATCTGATGATGAAATGCTCAAAGGCCACCCTGAGGCCAAGATTCTTGCCACACCCATGTTGACCTAATGTCAATATGACCCCTCATGTACAGGACATAATTCATTAATGGATTATGTCCTGTACATGAGGGGTCAGATTGATCTTAGGTCAACATGGATGTAACAAGAATTAATGGATTATGTCTTGTACATGAGGGGTCAGATTAACCTTAGCTCAACATGGGTGTGACAATAATCTTGGCCTCAGGGTGGCCTTTGAGCATTTCATCATCAGATTTTCAATTGGATGGATGGTTGAAGAGTTGGAGTGTGGAGTAGATTGAAGCCTGTCCATTAAAGTGTGAGGATTGGCTATCTTAATATATATCTGAGCACTTATGACATATATGTGTAGAGATGGTAATCTGGATCAACTGATGATTGCTGTTTTAGCATGAAATATGTATATTGGTGATTATTTATCTTTTCAACATATATGTGTTTAAGTGTATCAGTGTTATGAGATAGTGTGGAGAGTGGTGGGGTGTGTGAAAGTCTATGCTCATATACCCTCTAAACGTTAAGATTTTTTTTTTAAATAAAATTTAGCAGTGAACATTTACAGAAGTCTAATAACAAACAATATTTTTCCTTCCATTTTTTAAAAACTTTTTATTTAATGAAATCATATTTACAAACTATAAGCAGAAAATGTTTTTACACAATATATATACACAATTATATTTAGATAATTCAAATGTAAGCCTTGATTTGATAATTAGATGTCTTAAAAATAATCAGATATATAGTAGATCCAAGACATGGAACAGATATTGAAATTGGTGAATAACTAACAAACGTTATGTAATTTATTTTTTTTTTAAATTATGGATATGGATGCAGAAGCTATTTAAACTCCAAAGCATCATATTTTTTATAACTCTATAGACAAACCTTTTATATATAAATCATAACATCCAGAATTCCTGAGGCAATATGGCCTTCAAAGATTTATTATATACATGTAACAATTCAGATTCACTTCAATTTATATAAAGTACTAACTCCAAATGAATTGAACGGGATAAAAGACTATGTATAATCAAAGATTTAAATTGTTGTTAAACTCTACTTTGGGCAAAAATCTTTTTACAATTATATGGCTGTTCATCATAAAAATATCATTAATTATGAATGCACACTTAAAGTAATTGATCATATAAGGTCCATTTGATATGATATCTAACACAAACTTAATGCACCAACTGACTATGATTGTAACCTTTAACCTATATTCATCATAATGTAAGATATTCAACTTAACTTCATTGCATCTAACAAATACATCACATAAATTTTTCTTCTTACTTTCAGCACCCTTGTCAAAAGTATCCACAGTTGATACGAAACTGAGACTTGATGGTCTAGTATCACATCTGCATAATTATATAAGAAACTTAGATTAAAAAATTTACAGTATGGGAATCACAGGTAATTATTTTGAATAGTATAAAATATGTAATGCTAGCTGTTAAAAGTATTGATGCAAATACAATGCTCCTCTTTCATTGATTCAGGTCAATAGATAGAAAATTGAGATTTACAAGTATACTGCCATCTAGTGTCTGTTGATTATTCAAGCTTACAATATGGCAACTAAGTCTAATTTCATTATTAAAATCATACAAAACAACTAGATCATCAACAATTGAATGATGTACTAGAATACAAAGACATGTGGATAAAAGTATAATGTTAAAAGTTTAATTATGCTGTAAAACAAGAAAAAGTTTAGCTTAAAATAATCTGAAATACAGATAAAGGCATACAAACTACTAAGCTACCAATTTCTAGAAGTATTTGTGCAAGTACACTTAAAAAATGTTTATAACTTAATGTGTTGTAGAATTTGGTAGCTATAATCTTGGTAAAATAATACTTCTCAATTCTGCTAAGCATAATGATCTTAACATGAAAAACATGTAAAATCTTGGTTGATACATCAACAATGGATTCCCAAGCAAATGAAGATATACATGTCAAATATTTCATCATAATGACAGCTATCAAAATGACTTAATTAGATATGGGAGAATCCATAACTTGCTAAAAATTTAAAAGTAACAATGATAACATTAATTTTTTTAGATATTATAAAATTAGATTATTCTTACAAAAAAGTTAAAAGACTACTCAATTCAGTTGAGAACACAGAATCTGTAACTTCCAAACAATTGTCCACACTATTTACAACTGCTCGTGCAATACAAGTGCTTAAGTATCAATAGCATGAGTAAAGGAATTAAGCAACTCGAATTCATTACATCAAAGGCAATTTAAAATAATCCATAAGCTTCTTATACTTAGAATGAGCAAGTAACTACTTGATATAACATCAAAGAAGCATTAAAATTTTTGTGAATTTTATGCCCTGTGTGATTAAATACAGTGTTAGAATATTTGGAACTGCCCTCTGTCTTCCAATGCTTGAACTTCTTATGAACTGCTAAGCAATAAGCTATTAGTTTTTTTAAACATAAGATTATGGCAACATTAAGCAAAATTAAACAATTGGTTAAAATTCACTCAAATATTCTGACTAAACATTTTAAATGTGAGTGACAGAGGAATACAAGAACACAGTTTTCTGTTTTAAGATGAGTAATTATTTTACAATAAATGCAAAAGAGGAATAAATACATATGCCTACATCTTACAACCAGATGTTAACATGATATAGGGTGATGACTTTTTATATATACAATTATCTTTTCATAAAATTATAACATTAACATTTTCAGCGGTATCAATGCATAGAGAATTTACAGTGAATGACTGACAAAAATTTCTCCAAATAAAAATTACATATAAACTTACCACTTAATTGTATTATATCTTTGGAATGAAGTAATATATATAGATGTCAGATTGGTCTGAAAGTTAAAGGCTTATAAGATTCACAAGCAATTTGCATCAATCTATTCAGTGTTTAATTTTTTTCTTTTGAAACTGTAATTACACCAAAAATTGCATTTTGTAATAATAGCCCACAAGTACCTTACAAATATATTCTACTTTTATTTTTCATATTATGTTCAATCTGTTTTTCTAACTTGAGAACTTCAGTCCAAAACTTTTTTTTATACCTGACAGTTTAGACTATACAAATCACAAGCTCCTGTTTTTTAAATTAGTTTTAAGTCGTTTAATTTTTCTTTTTTGTTTAGTTATTTTATGAAAAAATTATCCTTGAGGATTTATTTTGTACTACTAAATCAAAAAGTGTTACATATGATTCTAGTCTAAAAATCACTCCATGAAAGTTTTTAATTTGTTTTTCCCAACAGCTTTGCTATAAAAGTCATTATTATACTCTATTTAATCATTAGTAAATAAATTACTAGTGGTGAAGGTTACATCATATTATTATTATTGTTGTTTTATAGTAAATACTTTCATATTTATCTAACCCAAATTAGTTTTAATTTGTATTTGTTATCTCCAAGTAAAAACATTCACATGTTTATTTTTGATACAATATGGCTAGTTGCTTATGGATCAGTAATTTTGAAAAATTCTGGGTTTATTTGAAAAATCCTTAATTAGCTAAGGGTTTCTAAATCCTACACAAATTTGAATTCCAGGTCATAGCATGGCATGTAAATACACTGCATATTTACTCACATATATAATATGAATAAAATATCCATTAATTAGAACAAAATTATAATCATAATAAAAATAATAAATATAACAGTAACAAACTATTGTAAACAGTCTTTCAATCTGCAGAAGTACTTTCAATTAATTTCTTAAACTTGCTTCAACTACAATTAAATTCAAAAAACAAAGTGGAAGCAAACATAATCAATTCAAATCCCGTGAATCTCAGATTTTAATATTAACAGCTTGTTTATTTATTAAATGCATTTTATTCATATTTATAAAAATTGCCTTCTTAATTTTTATTCTATTATGGTTTCTCTCTTCATGAAGAATTTTTACCTTTCAATATTAAATTTATATTTACATTTTTTCATGATCAAAGAAAACTTAAGCAGTCATTAAAAAACCATTATTTTTATTTTTTACACACTTACATTCAATTCATGCTCTTTTAATCTCTTTTCAATACTGCACCTCAATTCACCTATATATGATAACATACATTCACAAAAAATTTGATATACAATATTAAAAATTAAAATTTGATATTGAAAGTGTGAAAATTCTTCATGAAGAGAGAAACCGTAATAAAAGAAAAATTAAGGAGGCAATTTTTATAAATAGGAATAAAATGCATTTAATAAATAGAAAAGCTGCTAACATTAAAATATGGGATTTGAATTGATGATGTTTGCTTCTGCTTTGTTTTTTGAATTTAATGGCAGTTGAGGCAGGTTTAAGAAATTAATCAAAGTATTTCTTTGGATTGAAAGACTGTTTATAATAATTTGTTACTGTTATATTTATTATTTTTATTATGATTATATATATATGTTTTATTAGTAATAAATAGAATAATTTCAATAGAATAATTTGTAATTGGTAATTTTTAATTATGTAATCAAATACCTTAAGTAACTCAGTTATTAATGACATTAAATTTTTATTAAACACTCTTTTTATTTTTAAATATTTTTTCATTTCTCATTTAATGTAAAACATTGTTCTACTAATAAATAAATAAATAAATTACTGTCATGAATTTTATTAGCAAGTGATTGTTGTTATTATTTTTGGCCATGTATGCATTTAATATTAGTTTGCATGTATGGATACTTAATGTATTGTGGTTATTAAAATGATTCACTCATTTATCCTGCTCTATCAAAGATCTTAAACTCATTGAAATTTCATTAATTTTCACTTCTCAAGTTCAAAAAAACTTTTTCTTGATAAGTTTTTTCATCAATATTCTACAAATGCATTTAGTGCAGAAAGATTGTGGAAGACCAGATGAAAAACTGAAGTTTGAAAATAAATATTGTTGTAGAGACTATGATTGCTGTGTTATTCAAGACAATAACATGTATCTATGTGAGTTTTAAGATTTTCTCATTCCTTTTTCTGTCTTTACAAATTTATACAAATCTTCTTATATATATAATTGTTTATGGTGCTGAGGCTACATCAAGTTACATTAACTTTCTATAATAATGATTCTGGTTTACTGAAGGTTTCTCAATTTCACTTACATTGAGCCAATGCCAATCTAGCTAAAGAGTTACATGATATTCTAAAAATATATACTCTAGTCAATCATATAAGGTAAACATAAATTAAAAATGTGTGGTGATCTCCATCTGAAAAAAAAAAATCACATTTTCTACATTCATAAAAAGTAATATTTATATTGGAATGTAAACGATTTTATTTCTACACTCTGGAATCTAGTAGTTGTTCATTTTGTTTTCTGAAATCTAGATCACTAAATAATCATTTAGATCATTTTGCTTTAAAAGTATGGAGTTTAATGATTTGTGGTTTGATACAAAGAGTCATTTGTTTCAGGAGATGATAAGAATTCCACTATTTTTTATTGTCTGTATCTTCTACACTTTCATTGTTAAAGATAATGAAGAATGTTTAGAATGAGGCACTGGTCTCATTAAAGTAAATCTGGGTAATTATGTGTCTTTTAGATTTTCTATTTGTAACATTCTGGATATTAGTTTTGCCAAAATAACACTTTGTCCAGTGGTCTTTTAGTTCTATCCAGATCATGGCATTGCAAATTATATGGAACTATTTTTATCTTTTTAGCAATTTATTCATTTTACATAGTAGATTAGACTACAATTTCACATCCAGTATAGTGCATTATATGTCTCCTTTATTAAAGATGTAATTATCTTCTCTGAACTCTCCAAAAATGTGGTAGATACTCTCTGACTTATTTTGACATAACTGACAATATATTTTCTAAAAAAGTATAATGTTATTTTTCCCTGTAACTTAAAAAGTATGATCATTTGTATATAAAAAATTACATTTCTCATCCAGTTTATAATAAATTGTTTGCTCAGTATTTTGATAATGACTTTGAGACTGAATCTAAATGAGAACATTTTAATAAATATCTAAATGTGAAAAGAAAAAGAAATAACATAAAAATTTTCTGTAGTCAATGTTGTCAATTCTCACACAAAAATTCCTACAAAAACCATAAACAATGAATTAATGTTGTTATCATTAAAATAAATTCAAAATGCTGTGAACACTAATAAGAAAAGCTTTGGTGTTAGATATATTTTAAAACTAGAGCTAAGTGTTTTGATGACTTGATTATGATATTATATTCATAGCAATACGTAGTGGAAAAGATGGTAGTGGGTAAATGTATTCAAATGAATTATATAGTCTATTTTTTAGAGAGGGAACAGTGGGACTCCTTTTTATTTATGGAGTTCAAGTTATTAGTAATGTACCATACCTCCTTTATTTTCCACTTGGGGTTGTTTCATTAAATACACAATTGCTGGCTGATGTAGCTGAGTGTGTTTGATATTCCAGGAATATGGATTGTGTTCTGGAATGCTTTGAACCTTTTGTTGAAATATTGATGTTGGGGTAATATTGTTGCAAGACTGACGTGATTTTCCATAGTAGATTGCATTACAGCTGTTTTGTGGACAGATGATCTTGTAAACAGTG
This sequence comes from Epiperipatus broadwayi, assembly GCA_028023455.1. Lineage (NCBI taxonomy): Eukaryota > Metazoa > Onychophora > Udeonychophora > Euonychophora > Peripatidae > Epiperipatus > Epiperipatus broadwayi. The sequence continues at coordinate 3,240,620 of JAQFVV010000083.1, read as the reverse complement.
TAAGGATATGTTTAGTGGGATTTTTAAGATAAATCTACACTGAAGCTTTTCTTATTTAGTATTCCTAGCACTTAGAATTTAATTACAATTTGTTTAGGAAAATTTTATCAATTTATATCACTACATTAAATTAAATGAATATGATCTTATAACTAAAAAAACTTTTCCTGATAGCAAAATTGTAATTATAAATTTGAATTTCACAGATCAAAATCTTCTAAAAACACATGCAATCAAACAAATTACTTTGAATTGCAATTTTGATTAAAGTAATGTTTCATGATTATTTTAATTTGAGGAAAGAAAAAAACAGCGTGAAAGTTGACCATAGTTGAAATCAGATAAAAACAGAATGGGTTTTCTCTTTTTGAAAATCTAAAAATTATTTTTGATGTCAAAAAATTCTAAATACAACTTTTTTCATAAATTGTTTTTTTTAAATATATGTAATAGTTTTTAGAGTCATTAATGATAACAAACTCTATGAATACTACTAAATGATGCTTCTCTTTGTGAAATTGTTGTCAGAATACACATATTTTTAATTAATGATGTTTTACAATATTCATTATAAATTGTTAGACTTTTAATTTACTTTCATTTAAATAAATTAAATTAAAAGTGTGTGAAGCACTTGAAAGAGAAGCTATAAAGAGAGCAAAAATATTAAACACTTAGCACTTTCGAGGCGGGTTGCCTCATATTCATAGCAATATTGAGTAGTGCAGTCTGGTGTGTAATTTTTGTTAAGAAGACTCTTAGAAGTCAGAAAACTTTTGCTCTGTAGATTATTGTTATTTGAGTTCTTTCATTCTTCTTAAAAAAATATTACTTAAAATTTAAGGATAAGCTATTGAGATGAGAAAAAGCAAACTGAATTCATATTAATTAATGAGTGATTATTTTATATGATGTCATTTTTATATTATTCAAAAAAATTTTGAATTTGGTCATCAATCTCTTGCTGTTAGTAACAGATAGTTTGTTTTTCTTAACATGATATATCTACCTCAAATTAATTATTTTATTCTGATATGAAAGATAATCATCCTTCACACAAGCACTGTACTTTAATATTCAATTAGTGATATTAAATACTAGTAATCTCTCAATACAAGTCATAAGATAAAGACTTTTGAAAAGATAAGAATAGTCATCTTAACTTTTGTACTTACATGTAATTATATAGGCCAATCTTAAGTGTCCTGGACTGAGAGCATATATATATTACACTATTCACATCACTTACATTTCTATTTTATTGTGTATTAACACTTGAGAACTTTAATGTAAATAATCTAGATATTTTTTGCTAGTGCAGTATCAAACTGTAATTCTGATAAGAAGATAATCATCTTTCATGCAAGTGCTGTAATTTAATATTCAATTCGTGGTTTTAATACTAGTAAACTTTTGATCAAAATCACAAGATAATGCTCTCAGTCCAAGATGCTTAAGATTGGCTTATATAATGGCATGTAAGCAGAAAAGATAAGATAGTCATTCTAGTATTTAACATCGCTAATTGAATATTAAAGTACAGTGCTTGTATGAAGGATCATACAGAATTACAGTTTGTTACCTACACTAGTAAAAAATTTCTAGATTATTTCATTACTTAATTCAAATTAACCTATAGAAATGAGATGTGGATTTTGGTTGACATTTTAAGAATGCTTTGTAGAATTTGACATATATAAAGGCAAGATCATAAAACCTATATGCGTTTCAGTTCTCTGGATGTGATGTTATTTAATGTGTCATTGGATTGGACATACAGGAACGAGTGATTAGTAACAGATCTTTTAAAAAAATTATAATGAACTTGAGTGTGGTTTTTATTTACATTATAAAGATTACCTCAAAGACATTCTATAAAGAAGTATAACTTTGATTGATTTCATTAGGAGAAAATGGTGAAGATAGAATTACATTAGAGAGCTTAAATTAAGCAAGGTGTTTAATCTTTCAAAAGTAAAGTTTACCGCAAAAGTTAAAAAAAATCAAATAAACAGATTAGAAATCCATCACATGGTATATATGCAGTGATGATATCCAACCGGTTCGCTCCGGTTCGCGCGCACCGGTTCTTAAAATTAAAAAAATTAACGAACCGGTAGTTAAATTATCCGAAAATAAATTTTATTATTATTATCCTAAAAAAAAGTTAAATTAACAAATTACTTAATTGTTTCCAACAATAATCAAGAACATTATTTGTATTTTTTTTTGTTATATCCAATGTAACAATGATCCTTTTTGAACAGATTGGGTTCAAAATGATTTCCCCAGAATAATTCGACTATACGATATTGCACTTAGAACGTGTGATATGCGCGAAGAAATTTGAGTGATTAAGAATTATTCTACAAGAAATAATTCACAACAGTTTTGTTTTAAGTAAATAAATCCATTATTTATCACATTCAAATTAGTTTCTTTAAAAGTATACAAATAGAAAGTGTTATTTTATTAGTGATAAATGAATCCATATTTAATTTTTACACAAACTAAGAAATTAATTAACTATTAGTTTACTTACATTTAACATAGGCGTTATTAAAATTAAAAATTAGAAATAAATTCGGCACAAATGTATTTATGTATTTAATGAAATTTACTCTTGCTGAAATTATTTTACTTTAAAGATAAAATAACTTCATTCAAAAGGACATATCATTGCGAAAATAAACATACATAAAACCATTGTTCCAATGATTTTGTTATGCCGTTGTTTTAAATATTTATTTAACTTTTATTTTTTATTTAAATATTTTATTTCTTCACTTACATATTTATCATGCAGAATTTGTTTTTATTTGATTAGTAAATTTAATGGATGACCAGCTGTAATAAGTTTATAGTACATTATTTTCATTTAGTTTGCTATATCTGGTATAACAGCGTGTCTTCTTTTCACAAGGAGTTCAACAATTTTTTTCTAGAATAACGTGGCAAGAAGATGGCTCATCAAATGGCATGACTCGTTTTCAAATATTTTCCCCCTTTTTTTTAATTTTACTATTTTATTTAAGTTTTATGATTTGTTACCACTCATTTGTATTAAAAATCAATTAATTAGATGGGTTTTTTTTTTTTCCTAAGGCCAATGTAACATAAGAATATAATAAAAAGAAACCCTTCACAAGAAATGAAACGAAAATGCCAAGCAATATCGGATTTCTTTATAAAAGATCCAAAAATTGATACAGATTCGAAAACGATAGTAAAGGATGATATTTTGAATCAAGTTTTGTTTTCTGTTTCTTCTGATACAACAGAAAATAATGTTGACAACACAAATAAGCTGTCCAGATCCAAAAGTACAAAAGATGCATATAAAATAAATGTAGATAGTGACCTTCCTAACTGCTAGAATATGAAATAAGCCAATGAATTCAAAGAAAAATATTGTGGTTTACTTATTGTTGGAAAAAAGCTTGGATGTGATATCTATACCAAAATTGAGTCAATAAAAGTGAGGGCAGCTCATGTGTCAAAAGAATGGAGAAGATGTAATATTGTTCCAAGTGGAAAAAATAAAATGGTTCAACAAGCTTCTCTTCAAAAAAAAATAAAGGAACACTTTTCATCAAAAGCACACCAGATGTGTGGTGCAATTGAAAGAAAGTGCAAAAAGTGCAATTTCCAAATCCATAGACAAAGCTCATGAAAAGTTTATGAGCTCCACTTGTAAAATTTTCAATACAGTTTGCACTTTAGCAAAACTAAACTGACCATTTTCTGATATTGAACATTTGATAGAATTACAAAAAAAGAATGGGTTAGATATGGGAGAGGGACTCCATTCTTGATTCACAGCTGTCAAAATTGTTGAGCACATTGCAAAATATATTAAAAAGGAAGTGTTTAAAAAAATAATAGATCAGAATTTAAAGACATGTGTTATAATTAATGAGGCATCAACAAAAAACCAGTCCTTATCAAATTTCATTAAGGTTGAAGATATAGATTTTTCACCAACAATTTTTGTACATTTAGTGGAATTACAAAACAAAGATGCTGAAACCATTTACATTGCTCTACTACAAAGTCTACATTCAGTAGGATTTGATAATCCATATTTGGAAAAATAATTTGATTGGATTTTGTTCAGATGGAGCAAGTATGATCCTGGGAAGGTGGTCAGGAGTAAATATTAAAATAAAAAACCACTATCCTGAGTTTATTATTTGGCATTGTTTGAGTCATCACCTTCAGCTTGTGCTGGAGGATTCTATCAAAGACATAAAGCAAATGAATCATTTTAAAGCATTTATTGATGAAATGTACAAAATCTTCCATCAGTCTAATAAAAACAAAATGGCACTGAATAAAATTTCAACCAATTTGAAAATTGAAATTCTAAAAATTGGTAGACTTTTTGACCCAAGATGGGCAGCGTGCAGTCATAGATCAGCAGTTGCAACATGGCAAGCCTATCCAGCACTGTATGATTTTTTTTCTACAATAAATTTTCTGGAATGGCTAAACATCTGGCCAACAAATATTTTATGAGAGACCTGACTTTAATAATCAATATTCTAAAATTTCTTTGTTGGTGGATGCTCTTCAAGGAAAAAGTGTAAATATATTGCAGACTGAACAATTGATTAAGAGAACAATTAAAGCATTTGAATATCAGAGAGAAGAGTGGTACTTACAAAAATATAATAAATGAAACTATCTCTTCTAAGGAATTCCTGCATATTAATTTTGTTGAAGACAACAAATGTGTGAGTCTTCTCCATCAAAAAGTACTGAATGTACTGACAACAAATATGACATTAAGATTAATGGATTGTAATACCATAAGTAATAATATTCAAGAGAGAAATCATAAAATCCATCAATTAGTTAAAATTGTGAACCCAGATGCTTTGAATCTGGAAGAAGTGGTAGTTCCCTGGAAAGAATTTGAAGAGAAATTATTTCATCATGAGATTTCAGTTAATGATTTCTGCGATTATGTTGAAAATGTTATGAGAAATCACCAAAAACATATTGTACCCAAAACTATCCAAAGAGCTAAAAATATAATTAAAACCATTGTTGTGAGTTCTGCAGAGGCTGAATGAAGGTTTTCTGTGATGAACGATTAAAGAAATCATCTTTAAGTGAAAAATATGGCAAATCTTCTAGTAATAAATTGGATAGGTCTTCCATTAGATCATTGGGATTGCAGTGACTCAGTTCAAGTTTCGCTAAGAAATGACAACACAGCTGATGATGCTAGAGTCAAAAAACATCATCAACCTGAAGAGACATATGATGCAAATGGAATGTCAATATGGAAATATCTTGGTAAATAAATGTTGTTGTTTTTTTTTCAATTATAAAAATGGTTTAATTTTTTTTGATCCCGTGAATGAGATTGCAAAGTACATCATAGTGTGCATGTGCACTGCTGCACTTTTTTGTGTATGGGGGGGGGGTCATGCAAAATTTCTGAGAAGTCACCAAAAATGTTTAGATATGAAACCAAGAAGTGATTTGCTTCCATGCTTAGAAAGAAGAAAAATAAACAGAATAGGTTCTTAAATACAACCTACCTTTAGAGAACTGGTTCTTGGAAATTTGGGATATTATCACTGTATATATGGATCATAAAACTCATATTTAGCTTTTGATTTTGTCTTTCTATTTTTTTTTTCTCATATTCTGAAGTAAATATAGTTATATTTGTTCGTAAACATCTATTCAATCATGATAATGGCTTACTCAAAAGTTTATATATGATTTTACAACTAGTATTATTATCAGAAGAAACATTTAATGCATTTAAAACATTTTTATAATAAAACTTTTAGACGTAGAATTTAATTTTCTTAATATATTCTGCTGTGAGATATTTTTTTAGTTGAAAGAGGCTTTTTAGAATCTTTTAGATTACGTTTAAAATAATCTGAATAATATAATTCTAAGCTTAGAAAGATTGTAAATAATTATATATTCAAGAATTTTTCTATACAAAAACTAATAAACAATCAACATTATAGCCGCTACATACTTTGAGATGTTAACGCTATGATAAAGATTGTTTGCTAAGATCAATTCCCAAGCGGGAAAAAATAAAGGAGATTATTTTAGCCAATTGCAAAACAACTGTTGCTATTTATTACTTTGCTATCTGAATATTAACCGACCATATAATAAATAAATTAATATAAATATTTTTTGATGATTTAACTGATAAATAATTTAATGTGATAATTATAGTTGTTATAAAATGTCATTACAATATTAATTAATCTACTATTTCTTTAAACCATTAACGGATGCATAAAACATGAGACTTTTACAGTAAATCATCTTGAAAACATATGATAACTTTTACATTAAAAATTTGTGATAGCTATGTGTTCAGTTTTAATGATGCAGTTATAATTATAATATAAATAAAAATATAGTCTAATAATTTGTATAAAATGCAACAATACGATTATCTATCTTTAGAACATTTTCTTTATGGTTGACGCGTTGCAGGCTCATCTTTGGTCATTCTCAGGACTCGGCTCTAACTGTCTTTATCAAGCTCCTTGACAAAGTCAAGCAGCGAGACTCTCTGCTTTCGCCTGTGAGTCTACATGATGATACTTGGGTGAAAGTTTTGTTTTCCTCTTAGTCTTATTAAGATATCTTTTTCTCGGCATTGATCTTTTCAAATTTCATTCTGAATGCTATATAATTTTTTATAAAGTTTAACTGTATATTACTATGTTACTATTTTTAATAAATTTATTTTAAAACAATATGAAATGCTATATAGACATAAACATGCTTAGTACAAAAAAAAAACACAGTATAACTATGATTATCTTCATTCTAATCACAGTCTGTTCCATAATTTAAATTAAACTTTAAAAATGTTTTTGTTATGTAGTAACCGAATATAAATTTCACACATATATATAAAAAAAATCATTAAAAAGAGGAGTAAAAAGAAATATACATATTAATTTAATAGTATATCTTTTAAATATCATAAAGGATTCAAATTATCATAACCTCATTTCAAAATAAAAATACATTCATCGGCTGGTCTCCAGAACAGGTGCTGCACTTCTTAGAAGTAATTTTGCAATTAGTAAAAAAAAAAAAATTAGAAAACGGAAAACTATTAAATAGTTTGTGATTTAACAGGAAAGAAAAATACTTAAATTACAACTAATAAAATGAACATTTTTACGCAACTGAATTTATACAAAACTAATGAAATATTCACATGAAAGTGTTTCGAACAAGATATTTGTTATTATTATATATTTATATAAAAATTGCTATTAAAACAAAATGATAACTCGAAGAAAATAAAAACAGTAGGTTTTTTTTTTCATATGTCATAGCATAGGCCGTAACTCACAGCCGTCTTCAACCAACTACTTGCTTGCAAGGCAGCTGCGATGACCTCTCGGCTAACAACAGTAATTGAATACCAATTTCTGCATTCTCTTTCTATCAATGTTTCTGATGATTACGCTTATAATATATATATATATATAATGAGATTAAAAGGTAATAATAACTTTAAAGAAAATTTGCGTTGCATATAAATTAATAATAAACTTAGCAGATAAGAAAAGAAAAAATTGTTTTATATTATGGTTTTGAAAAATCAACTTAATGTAAGAGTAATGGATTGAAGAGTTAAACGCCCTTGTAGGATTTCCAACTAAGGAAAAAAATCTCAGTTCGTCAGTGGAATCAAATTGTTGAACTAAGTATTATAATTTTAATTATTCAATAGGTTAGTTAGAAGTGAAAAATCTTATAAATATTGCAGAATCTATAACTTCCATGTGTTAAATGCGGATATATTTGTGTTTTATGAATTGGGTTGTGTGATCATTGCAGAACAGATCTTTATTTTTTTCCGGAATTAAATGGCATATTCATTGACAAGCAGCTGCTAATGATGATAATGATAGCTAGTATACAAAAATTAAAAATATAAAGCGTGGCATGATGATTATAAGATGTTAAATGATAAAATGAATATTTATAATTCACAAGTGTAATTTAAAGAGTGAATTAAAAATTCTACCAAAGTTACTTAAATTTTTCAAGTAGCTCTGTATTGTATGCATGTGTATATATAATAAATTATCACATGATTTTTAGCATGCCCTTAATTGCATTGTATAGTCATTGTATCTTTTTTTTTTTTATTTCCTGATTATAAGTTTAAATATAATACGGAGATATAATTATTGTTTTATCAGTATCTCCTGCTTGAATGAAATCAATCAATAATAACCTGGATGCATTATTGGATCGTCATTTTGTCCTTTTGTCTAACTTTAAAAGCATGTATTGAAAAGATATGTCAGTTTTATATTGTGTACATGTACAGATAGTCTTGACAAAAGTAATTTTAATATATTTGTATATAAAAAAAATTGGCATTTTTTCTCAAAACATATGAACGGTTACCTGCCATTTAAATTTCTATTATAAATTCTTCCTATATATTTTTTTAATACATGATTCTTTACAAAAAAAATTTTTGTCTAGCCATAGACTTATTTTTTTCTAATAATTTTTTTATCATTCTCAGATAAACTTTTATCATAATAACTAAAAATATATACACAATTTTTTATAATTTTATTTGTAATCTCTATACATGAATTTTATATGTTTTAGTAGAGTGGTATATTGAGAAATTAAATATTCATAGATCAGTTTAATCATATTATTAACTAAGAAAAATCCAAATATCTATTTGTTCGCTTAGAATGAAACTATCCTACTTCATCTATCACATTAATCTCTCAAGCATTGGATTGTATATATATTTTTCCATTTAATTTTCTTATCTTTTTCAGATTTTCTTTTTAATAAATTGAAAATTATATGTATTTTGAACTAATTTTTTTTATACAAAAGTAAAGCTGCCAGTTAAACGGAATATGGTAAATCAGAATGGTCTTCTACATATTACCATCTTACCTATTCAAGACAAATTGTATGAAGATAGTCAGACTAGAAAAATCATAAATGATCTTATATATGTTGATGATGCAATATGTTTTGTAAATGAAGATAAAATGATCTAAAAGGCACTTAAAAATAAAAATTAAAAAGATAAATATGAAGAATTAAAACAAAAGAACCATGAGACAAATTTTATATTAATGGTGAAGTTGGAAATGATCAACAGTTTTTACCTTTTCAAATCATTTAGCAATAAAAAAGATTCAGCTGTCAAAAAATTTGTCACAGACTCTCACTGGGTAATTTTAATTCAACATATTGGAAGATTCAATCACTTTTCCATAATAAACTAGTTATGATAAAGAATAAAAACCAAGCACTCATTCCAACTGACATCTTTTCAATTACATGGAATTTAGTCAAGCTCAATGTAAAATGTTATTTCTATAAACTTATGCAGATATTCAACACCTTGTTTGGAATTTATATTTATTAAGTCTTCCCTTTAGGACATTAACATGTATAACATAATGTCACATTTAAATATGCATCATTTAATATAGGATAATATTTTATTTGCAATAAACTATGCTATAAATTTAAAAATTGCACATTGGACAGTGATAGAAAAAATATTGATAATTTTATACTGTGCTGTTACCGAATGCTTGCAAAAAAACAAAAAACAAATAACTACTTTATATGATTGCTCCTGATTCACTTAAAATATAAATGACCCGTTGAAAATGTCTTATTTTTCCTATATTATAAAAGAATACAATTCATTAAAAAGTGTATAGTATTTCTGAAGTAATGATGCCAAAAAAAGTAGAAAATGAACAACAATGAAATATGTAGACTACATCATCTCAATAATAAATTGAAATGTCTGAACAATTGTACAAAGATTATGTTGTGGAAATGGGATGATATGGGAAAACTTAGAGTGGGGAATGGAAAATAAAGTGGCTAACAGATTTCTCTGGGCATAATTGCTGAGAGATTTCTGATTCTGTTTAGGAGAAGCCACATTACATCACATTATCACAAATAATGAGCCATTATTAAGAAAGACTATTTACATGATCATCAGGAGTCAGCATCAATTTAAAAACACCTGATAATAATTTATGCTAATCTTTTTTCCTAAAAGCAGAATGATAAAAGTAGGCAATAGCATGTTATGACTAAATAACATCTTTTCACAATTTATTTTAAATTTTCAATATTTAGAGATGTATCATAATCTTCAATTTTTTTTTTTTTTGCTATTGTTGTTAATGAATGAATGTAGAAGCTAAAAAATGCTATAAGTCTATCAATTAGATAAAATACTCTAATGAACTCATTGATTAACATACTCTAAGTATTCACTGTTATTATGTACATGAGGACATCCTTGTGACAACAATTTATTATACCTCAAACTCAAAAGACTTGTATCCATATTCCCTGATGGGCTCATAACTTATAGGATACTATTACTGAGAAGCAGGGAGGCTGACTGAACATTGAGTAAATGTTTGACTACTTCCATTGATTAAGGTCAATTCTCCCGACCTCTGAAAGGATAGGAGATCAGGAGGCCCTCAAGGCCTTCGGTTATACAGACTTGAAGGGGCCCAATTTATATTTCTGATTATTTGCATTATATGATTCTATTGTACAAAAATGTAAATAATTGCTTGCAGATTTACAATCAGGTATGTTTGTACTAACATGAAGTGTGATCATGACCCTCAGGAATTGCAGTGAAGACACTATGGGTCATGACAAAATTCAAGTTGTAATTTATTAAGCAGGCAGAGTTCCTTGATAGGTCCCTGTAGATTGTACTTATTATTTGACCGGAGTTAGCAAAAGATGATTGTTATACCCAGAATAATTACATGCGAATATTGATAATGTTAAATATGGTGATCCCTATGATTGTTGGTCAGTTGGATTATTTATAGATGAAAAGGGGAGAATAAGTGTAACTTAGACATTATTGCAATCTAATGATATTGACGATGGGCAAAAAAGCACAAATAATGAAGAAAAATGCTATAAGTGTACAAATATAGTATTAATTTTTTATAAGATTTATGAAGATTGATTGAGTGCCATTATGAATAAAAACAACTCTGATAATAAACAGTAACACAATTTTAATGGTATTTAATAATAACAAGAACTCCCATCCCCCTCACCATTTTATTATAGTGATAGAATACTTAATTCAAGAGGCTTTGTTCTCTAAATTGATTCTCAGCAGATTAAGTTTTTAAAATTTTCAATTGGGTCAATTAAATAGAACCAATGTGCATATCCTGCTATTTGGATACTTGAATATCTCATAATTTCCTGATAAACTTCTCAAATATTTTATATTACTGCAGCTTTTTCTATATTTAATATTACTTAGAAATGATGTTAAAAATCCAACTTAATATATTAGAGTCATTAAAATAATAATGTAAAAGGCTAAACCCTTCAACAGAAGCACCTTAAAAAATGCTTAGGTGACAGCCAATCAGATGCAATAATGATTGCTGTGGAACTCTCAATTCAAGAACCCAAGCCAGAACTGCAGAACTACCAGAAAAAGATGGTTTTCTAGTAGTTCTTGCTTGTATTCTTGAATTGAGAGTTCCACGTGCAATCATTATTGCATCTGATTGGCTGTCACATAAGCATTTTTAAAGCGTTATTATTAGATTATCTGCTAGTGCTTAATAAATTTAATATATTTAGAGTCATTAAAGTTTATAATGTTGATCTAAAAATAAAATGCTAGGACAAATTATGTAATAAATGTGATAACTATAGCAAATCACAACAATGATCAGTGTTATTGCTTGGGTATGTTATTTCTTTACCAAGTTACTTAATCTAATAGAGAAATTAAAACACATAACATTAAAGCCAACAACTCTGCTTTTACTGATTATCGTATGTGTTAAAGATACTTATTAGTAAAGTTTACGATGATTATGATATTAATATATTAATTTTACATTTTTATCTAGTTGATAAAAAATATTTATAGTATCAGTTTCACCTGTTTATTTTTGTTATTAGCAGCTCAAGGTTTTTCGCTTATGTATATTTTTTTAATAACCCACTCACTTTGCGGTCAATTCTTTTAAATATTTTAAAATAATTGATTTTTTATTATTATTATTATTAAAATTGCATTTATAATCTAACCTTTTATTATCTACTTTGTAATTCAAGTCTTAATTCAGTTTGTGAAGATCCTGTTCATAATTTATTTCAGTTATCTTTTCTAATAAAGTAATTTTTAATTCTTAACTAAATTGTGATCAAAGTTTAAGTCCGCTCCAGATGAGCACACACACAGTTAATGCCATTATCGAATTTACTTTTGGTTAATATTTATTTTAAAAAATATTTACTTCTATCATAGGAAATAAATGAACATATTTCCTTCTCTCATAAGTCCGTAATTTCTCCTAGACTTTTTAAATCATGTAATACTACATATTCTTTTTTTTTTTTAATATGATTTATATCTCATCATTATCTCTATATATTGGAAAATAGTGGAGTTGGACTGAACATATTGCTAGAAGAGATGATAATAGAGGGATAATTGAAATTTTAAACTGGATTCCAAGAGATTGTAAAAGACCCAGAAAGAGACCACATGTGAGATGGATGAAATAAGAAAGTGTGCAGGAGTGATGTGGAGAAGAGAAGCTAAAGATCGGAAAAGATGGATTGAACTTGGAGAGACCTTCATCCTGCAGTGGATTGATAATGATTGATGATGATGATTATCTATAAAATTATAACATAGCACAGATTTTATTCAATTTTTAATGTTTATGTATATATTTTTTTAATTCAAAGTATCACCTCTTTTGCAGCACATCAGCATAATTCCCACAATGTTTACCTATTTCAATCTCATTATGGATTCTCGAATATTTCTTCTTTACTTAAATATTTATGACTATACTTTCCATTTGTAATTAAAGTTATTTTATATGTGTAGGCAATGAAGAAAAATATGAGTTCTTCAATGTGATACTTATAGGGTAAATTTGTATAGGCAGCTGAAAAAGAAGTTTTCTGAAACTGAAGACTTTAAGCCTGTACTCTCGTTTCATTGTTGATTTTTTTTAATAAAAAAAATTACTTAAATGGTTTTATTGCTCAAGAGATTACTAGAATCAAACCTAAGACCTCACATTCTAGAGTCTGGCTCTCTACCAATGAACTAACCTGCACAGAACAATTTTTAATAATTAATAAATATGTAACAACTATGGGATCTTAATTTTAAATTTAACAAATGAAATTAGAGAAAATTGAACTTTGGATTTTTCAAGCTATTCATTCTCCATTACCTTAGAATTAACTTTTCAGTGATCTCTCTCTCTATATATATATATTAGGGAACTTTGTCCCCTATGTCTTCAGCACTGACTAAATTCTGTCATTCTTTTTTTCCAAAGACCAAAAAAAAAAAAAAATGCTGATTATGGTTTGTTTTTTTTTAACATATATTAGATAAGTGCAAATTTGCTGTTAAATAAATAATTATTAATAGTTTTTTACTACAGATGCCTTGTTTCTGTTTAAGTTTTATTTTACTCACACTTAATTCTCAATAAGAGTTGTCAAAAATGTAGTTTTGTTTGTCTATAAGAAGAAATTAGAGTTCTATTTTTCCCATGTATTTATTAAATAAGATCAATTATTTCATAGAATGCAGCTTTTTTCTTTAAGTTATATTTAACCGTGCCAGAGCAAATTTATTATTAAATAAATAATTATTAATATTTTTTCGGAATACTGTAATTTTTTTGCTACAGATGCACTTTTTTGCTATATTTTTAACAACAGTTTGTTCTGTTTTATAAGGCTGGTCATTTTAGTTGCTTATTAACAATTTACATCTGAGATTTTTAATGAACTATAATATTTGATACTACTTTCATTTCATCTTATCAAGTTGCCTTGACAACAGATTGAGATTGTTACTGATATTAGGATTGTCTAAGTAGTGGCTGATTTTAATGATTATATATATATTGCACAATTTATCTTTCAAGTGCTTCATAATAAATATTTATTCAAAATAATTCTCTCTTTTTAAAAAGTATTAAATCATACAATACTTTTTATTAGGTCATTCTTTTAAGTTTATATATAGATTTTAAATTTATTAAAGATCAAAAATATATAAATCTTTACTACAATTTGAACTACAAATATCAATTCTCCTGCATTCAAATTTCCATAAATACATTAATGATTAATCATTAACGTATTTATCTAAAATGGTTTGATGTCAAAAATGTAACTGCAATAATTTTGATGTTTTAGTATTCAAATTATAGTAATTTAATATTGATAAATAATGAACAAATAATGAAAACATGCATAAGAAAATGTGATCTGGATCGACTGAAGAATTCTGATTCTGCATGAAATGCTACTTGGAGTCAAAGATACTTTTGAGATATCTTTATTTATGATCTTTTTCAGATATCTTTATTCATGTTTCAAGAATATGTCATGAAATAAAAAATTGAAGTATATATAAATCTTTATATAGTTCATGATAATCTCCATTCTTTATTAATCATTCACCTCTTATTATTTGCATGTACAATCATATATTTCTAAAAGATTCAATTTATGCCCTTATATTTCAAACATATAATTTTGCTATTGGAAAAAGTAATAATGGCTTCCACCATGCATTGTGACCTAACTTATCTTTTCAATTAGGCCAAATCTAAATCATCCTCAAATATCAAATAACATTATTCTACAGTTATACGAATTAACTTAAACTTGTTACAATGAAACTTTTAACATACTTTTCTCCATTGCTTATAACTATATATATATAACAAGGAAATCAAATCATATATCACATGACTTAATTTAATAAGCTTGAATAACAAATGTTATATAATGAGCGTGCCAGCATTTCAGAACATCCCTATCTCCAGACCAGTTTCTAGCTCTTGCTTTCATCAGTGAGACATTAGGATATTCAAGAATTAAATGTAAAATACGATCAGCCCAGCACTTTATCTAATGTTTAACTAATAAATAGAAAATCTGAAATTTTCAGACATCCGTATGTCTTCAAATCCAGCTATCTAACTTAAATAGCTAGAAATGTAAAGAGCTAGAAACTGGTCTGAGAATAGGGATGTTCTGAAAAGCTTCTTAAGAGCTATTGGCCCACTCATTATATATATATAGGTGTGTAGTAAATGCTTTTTGGATACAAATTTTAAAAAATAATATACCGGTAAGAGTGTTTTACTTTTCCTAATGTTTTCACAAACTTTATAAGTGAAATGCTAAACATTAGAATAGCATAGTGCCTGGGCCAGGATGATATACCAATATATAATGTATTTTATAAATTATAGTATCAACAAGATCATTAATTTTAAAGTATTTGCTATTTAAAGTCAAAATTCATAATACATACACGTATGCTTGTACGACATGTTTTTTTAATTATTCACATTTCTTAGATTACTGAAAATATTTGATAGATGAAATTCGTTGCTCGTTATTTTTTAAATGAATGTTTCATGTAAATAACATTTAGCTGAAAATGCTTTTAAAAATACTATAATACAAAAATAAATAAAAATGCTTCAAAAAATATCAGTTAACTGTTTACATTAGCAATTTTTAGAAAAGTAAAATATATCAGAACTTGAAAATTTCTTCTAATGTTTATAGAATATCAACTGTATAGGCTTTTAAATGAATTTGTTAGAGTGAAAAGGATTATTTTTATGAACATTTTGCAATGTTGTTCAGAAGGAAAAATTGTTATAAATCTATATATGAAACAGAAGATTGTTTAATTTTGTTTCAGTAAGACAAAACAGGTAAAAGTCTATTTACTAAATGTTGTCATACATTTAGAAGAAGTTAGCTTAATATTTTTAGACAATGGGAGGGGGGGTGCATAATATAGCAGTATTTTTAGATAGTAATGCAAACTAACTGAGCAGTTAGCCCTGTGGTAGCAGTGGTTATCTGAAAAACAAGATTTATCAATCAAAAAAGTAAAAAAATCATGATTTGGCCAATCATGCTTGGATTTTATCTATCTGAACAAATACTCATATAGAATGAACAATAAAAAAAATGAAACAGTTTTTAAAACTGTTTATAGATAGATACATGAGAAACATAGAGAATAAATTTAAAAAATGAGAAATGCAAGATAATAAATAGACTACTTTAAACTGAATAAATTTAGGATTGAAACAAAATTTAAATTGTCATTGGAGAGTAAAATTCTCTCAATACATATTAATAGATATGAAAAGTAAAAACTATTTAAAAACTAGTTTGATTGATAAAGATTTTTATACTTTTGGTCTTTACTTTATCATCAAGCCAAAAATAATTAGGTATTCATTCATTGACCAATATTGAATGACTTATATATGAATCAGTTGCTTAAAAAAATTTTCTGAGCTTATTTTTATAAAATTAAAAAAAACTTCTGGTGATAACCTTTTCAATTAGTAAATTTACTAATACTAATATCTACACTTGTTTCTTCTGGTTTACCATTTTTATTGCAATAATATACTCCATGTTCAGAAAATTCTATATGATACCTTAATTAATTTTGAGATTTTGAAAAAGTGGTGGCGAGCAGAAACTATAAAATTATCAGCCCGGTAATGTTACATATCATAATTTTTGCAAGCAACAGCGCCATCAAGTGGCCACATGACATGGTCGGAACAACTACCAATAAATACTTTAAAATAATAACTAATAAAATTTCTATTTTTATAATTATTATTTTTAACACAAAATAATGTCCTAATTGCGATTCCAGAAGTCAAATAATATATAAATTGCACTAAGGCAGTTGAAGAAGTTTTAAAATGAAAAGAAATAAAAATGGATTAATCATATTCTTAGAAATTAGAAATAAAAAATTAAAATATAATTATAGATATTGATATGTAAAGAAAATAAGACAGTTTTACTATATTTAAAAAGTAGAGGTAGGGAGCACTAACTTTTCTAAAAGAAAATTTAAGAAACTGTTTGTATAAATGTATTGAATAAAAAATTCAAAGATCACAAAAATTAAAACCAGAATGAATAAAAAAATAACTTAATTTTATTGAATATTACAAAGATAATCAGAAATGTCTACTTTAGCAAAAATTAATGACTATTTTTTAAAAATATCTTCAAAGTTCTTTATCTTTTCCTATCATAGATATGAATTTTATTCTATTCTTCTAAATTTAATACCCGACATTATAGAGATATATAATATGTTCTACTCACCAAGAATCTAGAATTTAAAAAATCTAATAGAAGGTATATTACATTGCTTAATATAAATCTTGATTTAACTAGCAGACAAAGACTTGAATTTAAGGAGGGAAACAGTCATACTTAATAAAGATTAACATTAATATTTAAATTAAATCCAATATTGGCTCTCTCTTATGTGATGACAATAATATTTTGAATAAATGGAATATTTTAATCATCTTTTGAATAGTGATAAAGGAATCATGATACATATCCATTTTATATATTCATTAAGATTTAGATAAGATATCCAGTTTAATGAACAACAGTTCTTTGTAATCTTAAAAATGGAAATTATGCAGATCCTGATGATGTATCTGGAAAAGTTTTAAAATACCATGGTCATAAGTTAAATTTAAACATATTGTAATTTTTTTTAGAAATATATGAATTTATGAAGTTGTGTTGCCTGATCTTAAAGGTGCTTCTTTCATTCTAATTTTTAAAAATAAAAGAAATTGCCAAGATTGCAATAATTATTATGAAATATTATTATCAATAAACATTACATGACCACCATTTCTTATGCTTGTGTATAACTGTTGTTAAAACAGGCAAAACTCACTATACATATTGCCACACATAGCAAGCTAGAGTAATCAATGGATGCCAGAAGGCTTATGCATAAAGTCCCCATCTAGGCCTACTCATTCACTATCCCCAAACTAGTTTCTGGCTTGTGGCCTTCATCAGTGAGGAGCCTTGGATCTGAGAGCACTGCACCTAGATTATTATCCATTATAGCAAAGGTACTTGCAAAGATTTTATAGATGAATAATTGGTGATTTTGTTGCCATGCAAATGTAAGACCAGGAATAAAAGAATGATTTATATATCACTTTCATTTTTTGGTCAAAATATTTGATTTAATTAATTAAACAAGGTTATGTCAAAATTAATTAGTTGCTCAACAAAGTTTACTCATATTATACAACTTCTACATGATGGAATGAAAGGAAGTGTTATTAATACAGAGAAAAACCAGGCATTTGAAACAAAAATTGGTGTTAAGTATTATTGATTTTTATAACAGTCATCTTTGGAATTCTTTATAGCCAATAAACATCACATGACAACTTCCTCTTATGCTTGTGTATAACTGTTGTTAAAACAGGCAAAACTCACTATATATATATTGCTACACACAGCAAGGCTCCTCACTGACGAAGGCCATAAGCCAGAAACTAGTCTGGAGATATTGGATGAGTAGGCACTAGATGGGGATTTTATGCCCAAGCCTTCTGGCATCCATTGATTACTCTAGCTTGCTGTGTGTGGCAATATATATAGTGAGTTTTGCCTGAATTCTTTATAGGTAGGTTTTTAAAAATAAATCGGTGATCAAGATGCAATATAAATTTGATAATGGAATTTTTAATTTGAATCAATTAAAAATGTGAACAATAACTTCACCTTCTTGGATGCTGGATTTACATTGATTATGAAACTACTTTTGTTACTTCAAAAGATGATTTACAAAATATATTTCTTACTTTGAATGTAACATATAAAGATTTTGATTAAACCAAAATCACCTCTCCCTTTATTTTTGCTATAATATCTTATATAAATCCAATTTATCCAAATCACTAAAAAGTGGTCAAAGTGATTTGGATAAATTGGATTTATATAAGATTTTGATTCAATAATTAATATTAAAAAACTCTTATTTGTTTATCAATAGGTGGTGAAAAAAATCCTCAGCAATTTGTTAGCTTGGACAAGGTGAATTTAAATAAATAATCAATCACATGACTTATCATATGACTTCAGTTTATATATTGTTGTTTTAGCAGCCACTTATTGTAAACTTTAGTAAAAAATGATGGATGCTAGATGACAGTACTTAATAAATTCTTATCTTATGCCATTCTATTTTCACTGGTGATAGATGTAAGCTTGAAACTAGTCTTGGATTTTGGATAAGGCAACATTGTATAGGGATTTATAAAGTGCTGCCATCTATATTTACTTACTAAAGCTCATGGGAAGTGGCATAGGAAAGGTGAAAAAGTGTGCTGCTAAAAAGAGTGAATTTAGATGTTATGTTTCACAAATTCCAATGTACTGCTGCCACATTCAACAGGTTAAAATAAATAGTATTTAATCAAAGGGAAATAATTATTGCAGTTAAATTAACTGCATAGAGATATTATTTTACTAATTTATTGTAGGGAAATGAAATTTGGATATTGTCTCAATACAACATAAAGGCATTAGAAAAGTTTTATTTAAAAAAACTCCTTAAATTTTTTTAAAATAATGGTAAGATCATAAGCTCAATCAATATGTTCTTCAACTTGCTGGATGTGACACTATAGATTCCACTATTATAAAATCATACCATCATTAGATTGGGCATTTGAAATAAATGAACAGTAAGTACTACAAGACTTCTGAGAAGGTGTTTTATAATGATTTTGAGCATTATGGGAGAGACAACCCCTACTTATGTTATAAGGATTATCTCAAAGACATTCTAAAGAACTGCAGTGTTGATTGTTTTTTAGGAAGATATGTCAGCGAAATGAATGCATTGAAATGAATTTGAAATATTTTTTTTCTGCAGGAGTTAAATGACAGCATCCCAAAATATAAAATAAGCAAAAAAAAATGGACCAGCATGTTCTATATGTGGATGTATGTGTGTTTCACAGATTAATTTGTATAGACATTTTCATGCTCACTTATAATATAGGAATACTTTTTAGGCAATACATTTTCTCTTGGAGATGGAATGGCCATAGTACTTTGTAAGTGGCTGATGGTGATGATAAGATAACATCACATGATCATCACTTCCTCTGCTTGCTTATAACTGTTATTAAAACAGGCAAAACTCACTATACATATTGCCACTCACTGCAAACTAGAGTAATCAATGGATGCCAGAAGACTTGTGCATAAAATCCCCATCTAGTGCCTACTTATCCAACATCCCCCACTAGTTTCTGGCTTGTGGCCTTTGTCAGTGAGGAGCCTTGGATCTGAGAGCACTGCACCTAGATCTTAGGATCTAATGCAGCCCTCCAGCAGCCATCTTTTATCTCTACTTAACTACAAAACTATGAGAATAAAAATGAACACAATATTTTCAGTCTAAGCTCAATAGCTTATATAGTCATAACATTAATGTTGAAAGTGTAAAATATTAAACCCTACATCAGTTAAATTTAAATTTTTAAAATCATGCTAAGCAATTTTTTAAGTGTTTTCAAGTGAATGAAAAATTGTTTAGTGCCAATTATAATCAAAGGTTTCAAGTTGTTTATGAACTTAATTTCAAAAATTCAGCATTTAAATCTTAATATATTAATGTTTAAATAAGCATTTAAGTCTATTTTATTTGCAATTCTGTTCATAAATTTCCTGTAAGCCTCTCTTAACTGATTAAAGTTTTTAACAAAGGTTTTGCTTTTGGGATAACATTATCAACTTGAGAATTAATCCGATATTTTATCAGAAGTCATTGTAAACATTATTTCTTTTTTTGTAAATACTTTAGAGATTATTTATCAAAGTAGAATATTTTATATGTAATGCAGTGCATGTAATTTAAAATTTCATTCTTAAAAATCATAACCATTTGTCTGAAGATTTGTGATGATGGCATTTTAGTAATTATTATAGGTTGAACTATTTCCATCATCTAATATTAAGTACTGAATGTATTTAGAAAAATTCAAATTATTTAAACTTTCCAAATACATTCAACTATTTATAATTGCATACAGGTTAGTATATAACACAACATTTTAAGTGGTTTTATTATCTTTTTCTTCAGGTGTTGCTCACTTGATTTGTGATAGTACTAGCATGGGAAATGAAGGTGGATCATTAGATTCTTGAATATTGATTTTAAGGTAATGCTCTAATCAACTGAGCTATTCTGACAAAAAATGTATTTATATTATTTATCTATGTCCTTTGTAAAAGTTTTCCAACAATTCCAAGTAGCAATATTTGATGAAAAAACATCAACCAAGCACTTATTAGACCTGTTTCTGTCAATCAACCTGATATCATCAGCTGCTCAGAAATTCAGTTGATACTTCAACAAAAATAGCAACCCAATCTCTATTAAATACACTTGCAGTATTCAACATGATCTTAGAGCTTGAATGTAAATTTAGTGGCAATTTAACTAAAGCTTTTTTTGTAGTGATGTCGGGTTTGATTATCAGAAATATAAGAGATTCGTTGATTGCTTCATCAAACATTGTCACTTGAAACAGTGGAAAAATTTCTACAGAAAACATAGGTAAATAATGTTAGCATCGTTATATATTTATGTGATATTTACTTTTTAAGTAATGAGTTTATTTAAAGCCTACTTTTTTATAACATCATGCCAATACAAAGGAGACTTTTGTTGAATTGCTATTAAATTTTGCATTCAAGCATTAAGATCACATTGAACATTGTAAGAGTGTTTAATAGAGATTGGATTGCTATGTTTATTGGAGTCTCAACTGATTTCCCAAGTCATTGATAACATCAGATATGATTGATAGAAAATACATGTCTAGCAAAAGATGGGTTGATTTTTTTTTTTTATCAAATATATGCTGTTTGAAACATTTAAAATTTCTATAGAGGGAAATAACATTATATATACATATACATGTATATGATCACTAGATGGAGCTTTACCAATAGCTCATAACAAGCTTTTGTTTGCATGAACACTGAGAGAGATAGAATTCAATATCTCTTTCATTGCTAAGAGCAAGTTATGAAATTTATAACTTGTTTTGTTTATCATATACATGTATATGTGTGTATTGCACTGTTAAATAAAATAAATTTAAAAAAGACATTTGAATATATAATTTATCAATAATAAGTCTCAAAACCTGTAATTATTTAAAATGTGTTTAATAATTCTTTAAATGTACTGATTTGCCATGTTCAGATACAATTTTTATTGTTGATTTTATCGTTACATGAAGATTTTGATGCTCTAGAAGTTTAAGTTTATTTTTTTTATCATTGTATTTATTTTGTGTCCTGAAAATATCCTTTTAAAAGAAATCTATAGACACATCACATTGAAGTTATTTAGTTATTTTACTAGTTATTAAATATATGTACTCAATTCTGAGTAAAAAATTCATCTACATATTCATTATATAGCATAGAACTTGTTCATTAGCTAAGAAAATGTAAGAATGTATTAGTCTATATTAAATCCCATACATATTAATTTTTTCTGAACATGAAGCTGCCACTGCTAAAAATGCACAAATATTACAAATTTTGAAGAATTAATAAAGAAAATTATTAGTTTTGTTTTCAGCTTAGCAGTAAAAAATCTTTCATTTACTGCCATCTAAGTATCTCTTAAAAATATTAATCACATAATGAACAAAGTTAATATGCAACATTTTATCTTTTTCATTTTAATCAATCAGGTATAATTTTATATAATATTCCTCTTTGTTTGTACTTCTAATAAATTAGCAAACTGTTTTTAATGTCCACAATTGAAAAGGCTTTTATTATTCACTTTTAGATACAGCTGAGTATCATCCACTATGGTCCACCAGAATTATAGCTCTCTCATAATTATGAGTCTGGTGGACCACACTGAAAGAGCACTCAGATTCATCTGAAAATAATTAATAAAAACTTTTTCAACTGCAGATATTAAAAACATTTTGCTAATTTTATATAACATAATTCAAAGTGTTCTACATAACAATATGTCAGACCTGAAAGAAGGATTTTCAGTTTAATTATTATAGTTCAATTGCGTTAATGTTTTATTTCAGTCCTGTAAAAAAACAAAAACAACTTAATTAGTATGCTAATAATGTTAAAATTATTTTAGATCACAACATTATATTACCAGGTTAATTTCTCTTCTGCTTCACCTATTTATATATAAAAGTAGGTCGAAGTAAAGAAGGATTCTCTCCCAGGGATTCTCTCTTTTCTTCATAGCGTAGCATGTGTTTTCAAGATCTACAGAGGTCCTTAGTGGTGAATTTTTCAGACGCTTGTTGCTAAGGTTACAGCCTTAATATTATTACTTTCTAAAGGCAATAACTGTACTATGACCAATTGACGATACTTGATTGTAGATGGCATTAATTTGATATTATCATGCATTAACACAATATATTATATAATTCAAACTTAAACTTTAATTAAAATTATCATCATTTACTATGTTTATATAAATAATACAAAAATAAATAATCAGAAAAGTTTTACTATTAAATTTGTGATTTAGTGTCAATAATGTCATAATTGGAATAACAACAAAGATATATATAGTTGGATTATGGGCAGAGAAATAATTTAGAAAAATGATTAATTTCTGAAAATATATTATTAATTATATAATGAACATTCTAATAGCTCTTAAACAAACTTTTCTGAATATCCCTATCCTCAGACCAGTTTCTAGCTCTGGCTGTCATCAGTGAAGCACTGGGACATTTGACTATTAGATTTAAAAATACGAGTTCAAGCCTCAGCATTTATATAATAGTTATCTATTAAGTAGAAAATCTGAAATGTTCAGACATCCATATGTTTTCAAATCCAGCTATCCAACTTAAATAGCCACATTGGACTATTACCAGATATAATCATATGACAGAACATTATCATTCCAAATACATTACTCAGAATTATTTCTGCAAGCAGTCTCATAATGTGAGATATTTTAATAAACTTGCAAATAATTTTATTTTTCATTTATCAATGCCTATTACTCTGACAAAAGGAGAATTCTGAGTAACATATTTGGAATGAGAATGTTCTATTTTATGATTGTAATTTTAAAAGTTATACATTCAAGGCAGTAGTAAGTTATTTACAGGCTAGTGAAATTAGTAATTACCAGATATAAATAATAAAAAATAGAATAAATTCTCAATTTTAATAACAAAACACAGCTTGTAAAAATATACAAAACCAATATTAATTACAAGCAAGTGGCACACAAAACTAAAAATGAAAAATAAAGCCATTCAACAATCTAAACAAATCATAAAAAATATACTCTTATTTTTTAAAGAATGACATTAGAAATCATTGAAAACCTTAAATCAAGTAGATAAAAAAATTAGAAAAAACACAAAATAATTATCAAACAAACATCCAAGAAAATCTGATTCCACTTAAATAGCTAGAGTAATAAACATCACATGATCACCATTTCTTATGCTTGCTCTTAACTGTTATTAAAACAGGCAAAACTCTCTAGACTAGTCTGAGGATATTGGATGAGTAGCACTAGATGGAGATTTTATGTACAAGCCTTCTGGCATCCATTGATTACTCTGGCTTGCACTGAGTGGCAATACGTATAGAGAGTTTTGCCTGTTTTAATGTTATGGAGTAATTGGCCAGATCATAATCTCCCACACATAAATACAATCAGTGTTCGGCTCATATTAAGATAACAATTCCTTAAACTTTAATGGACAAGCTACAATTTTCTCACCCTTCCAACAATTCAACCATCAATTTTATTGTAAATCCAACGATGTACTTGTGTGTATATTTTTAAGTTCTTTGTCTGAATGCAAGTAGAATAACCACGAAAGAGTACTATTTGTTTATTATCATTGATAATTTTGTAGTGCTAGCATTTCAATTGATGAATGATTATGTCATTAATATCCATGATTTACTTTAACTTTTAAATTATAAATTTATTAAACACACATTGATTACATAAATAATATTTACTGAGGCTATAACCTCGATAATATGCGTATAAAATGTGATAGTAGGGACCTCTACAGGTGTTTTAACCACAAGCTTACACTATGGAAGAAAAGAGGGGAACCCAGGGGAACCCTCCTTATTTCAACCTACTTTCTATTTAAATAGGTGAAACTGAAGCGTAAGCTTGTGGTTAAAACACATGTAGAGGTCCCTACTATCGCATTTTATAAGCATATTATCGAGGTTATAGCCTCATTAAATATTATTTATGTAATCAATGTGCATTTAATAAATTTATAATTACAACTTTAAATTACTGTAATAGATTTCTAAATATAAAATCTTTCCATTGACTCGTTGTAAATCGAAAGATTTCGCGAGTATTAATGTGTAATAAGAAATGTGGACTTAATCAGTGAAGTATTGAATAGCTTCACGCTCGCAGATCTAACCGCTTCAGCTTCACCTATTTAAACAGAAAGTAGGTTGAAGTAAGGAGGGGTTCCCCTCTTTTCTTCCATAGCGTAAGCTTGTGGTTAAAACACCTGTAGAGGTCCCTACTATCGCATTTTATACGCATATTATCGAGGTTATAGCCTCAGTAAATATTATTTAACTTTTAAAATATTTTTTTGTTAAATCAAATTGATATATTTATCAAATAAATACTATATGAAAGATACATTACCAACAATAGAAAATAAAAATGTAAATTATTATAATTTCTGTACTAACATATATATAAAATAGCAGAGAATAGTAGCAATTTAAAGAAATTGTATCAAAATTGAATATTAATTGATAACAGATTGTTTAAATTTAGTAATATAGGACAAAGGAGATTTTCTTAAAATTAAGTGAAGCATGATTACTCACAATTATTGATATTAATCTATCACAGTATAATTTTTGTATAAAATATATTTAATAACTGAAACGCACAGGCTTATTATGTACCTGTGTCTATATATGTAATATATAGGGTATATGAGCACAGACTTTCACACAACCCACCACTCTCATACTATCTCATAACACTAATACACTTGAACACATATATGTTGAAAAGATAAATAATCACCAATATACGTATTTCATGCTAAACCAGCAATGGCCTTTGAGCATTCCATCATCAGATTTTCAATTGGATGGACGGTTGAAGAGCTGGAGTGTGGAGTGGATTGAAGTCTGTCCATTAAAGTATGAGGTTTGGCTATCTTAATATATATCTGAGCACTTATAGCATATATGTGTAGAGATGGTAATCTGGACCAACTGATGATTGCTGGTTTAGCATGAAATACGTATATTGGTGATTATTTATCTTTTCAACATATATGTGTTCAAGTGTATCAGTGTTA
Source organism: Epiperipatus broadwayi (assembly GCA_028023455.1). Taxonomy (NCBI): domain Eukaryota; kingdom Metazoa; phylum Onychophora; class Udeonychophora; order Euonychophora; family Peripatidae; genus Epiperipatus; species Epiperipatus broadwayi. The sequence continues at coordinate 3,214,290 of JAQFVV010000083.1, read as the reverse complement.
TGAGATAGTGTGGAGAAGGGTGGGTTGTGTGAAAGTCTATGCTCATTTACCCTATATATTATAAAATATATTTATGAAGAAAGGAAAGGCTCCAGGAAATGATGGAATTATAATTGATATATTAAAAGAAGCAGGTGAAGAAATAGAAACAATTTTAGCAAAGTTATATACCAAATGTCTAAATGATAAAGATGTACCGAAAGATTGGAAGAATGCAGTAATAATATTAATATTTAAAAAAGGTGATAAAGAAGATATTAGAAATTACAGACCTATCAGCCTTTTATCAGTTTTATATAAAATTTTTACCAAGATAATTACAACTCGTCTGCAGAGAATTTTGGATTTCCAACAACCAAGAGAACAAGCTGGATTTAAAAGTGGTTTTAGTACAATAGATCATATCCAGGTATTGAGAGAAGTCATAGAAAGGACAAACGAATATGAGTTGTCATTATGTTTGGATTTGTAGATTATGAAAAGGCATTCGATTCTATACACATTTCTTCAGTGATTAAAGCATTGGATCATCAAGGTATAGATCAAGGATATTGTCATATTTTAAAGAATATTTATAAAAATGCAACAGCAACAATTAGATTACATAATGATACTGGAAAAATCAACATTAAGAAAGGTGTAAGACAAGGTGACTCCATATCTCCAAAACTCTTTACAGCAGTGCTGCAAGAAGTATTTTGTGGATTAAAATGGGAAACTAAAGGAGTGAAAGTAAATGGAGAGTATTTAAGTCATTTAGATTTTGCAGATGATGTAGTTGTTTTTGCAAATAATGCTTCAGAACTGCAGGAAATGTTGCAGGAGTTAGCAGATGAAAGTAGAAAAGTAGGACTAAAGATAAATGTTAAAAAGACTAAAATAATGTTTAATCGATTTGCTCAAAATATGAAAATAAAGATTGATTATGAAGAATTAGAAGAAGTTAACAGTTACAAATACCTTGGTCAGATTATTAATACAGATGGAAACATAATGGAGGAAATTAATCATAGAATTAAACTTGGTTGGAGTGCTTTTGGTAGAAATAACTTGATACTAAAAGGAAATATGCCTATGTGTTTGAAAAGGATGGTTTTTAACAAATGTGTTTTACCAGTTCTTACTTATGGATCTGAGACTTGGACACTTAATAGAAGAGCAATACAGAGACTTCAGACCACTCAAAGGAGTATGGAGAGATGTATATTGGGAGTAACAAGAAGAGATCGAAAACGCAATGTATGGGTAAGACAACAAACAGGTGTTACTGACCTTATTGAAAAAATTAAAAGATTGAAATGGAGTTGGGCTGGACATATTGCTAGAAGAGATGATAATAGATGGACAATTGAAATTTTAAACTGGATTCCAAGAGATTGTAAAAGACCCAGAAAGAGGCCACATGTGAGATGGATGGATGAAATAAGAAAATGTGCAGGGGTGGAAGAGAAGCTAAAGATCGGAGAAGATAGATTAAACTTGGAGAGACCTTCATCCTGCAGTGGATTGATAATGGTTGATGATGATGATGATATTTGTGTAAATAAACCTGTTTGAATTTGAGTCTCAAAATTAATAATTATTGCAATATTATTTTATTTTAGTAATTATAATAAAAAATTTGATATTAAGTATTGTCAGTTAAACAACTACGTTTATTTCAACTCTTATATAAATATATACAATATTTTAGACTTTTTAACATAAAGAGTTTTATACGTATATTTTTATTCACATATTTAATAACTTAATTTACAAATAGTGTGATGTTAGCATAATCTCTAGTTTCGAAAATGATTAGTAATAACCATTATTTAACATAAAGAGTTTTATACGTATATTTTTATTCACATATTTAATAACTTAATTTACAAATAGTGTGATGTTAGCATAATCTCTAGTTTTGAAAATGATTAGTAATAACCATTAGTGTATTTATCTGAAATGGATAGCATCAATGTTGTGAGTGGAGGGAGTTTGATGATGGTAAATGAAAATGTAACAATTTACTCTAGATAAATATTTTGCATATAATAGAGATATATATGAGAGATAGTGACCTGGGCCAACTGAAGAGTGCTGGTTCAGCACAAAATGCATCTTGGGGGTCATTTGTCCTTTATTATATCTTTATTTATAATATTGAATTTCAAAAATCTCCCACATTTCACTTTTCAGCAAAAAAACTTTTAATATTGATTACAGCTTTGTAGATCTGATGAAGACTGCGTGGTACAGTCGAAACTGTAATCAATATTAAAAGATTTTTTTGCTGAAAAGTGAAATGTGGAAGATTTTTGAAAATCAATATTATATATGAAGACAGCAAAAAACAGAGGAGGAAGAAAAGAATTTATCTTTATTTATATGAATTTAAAGAGAATGGGGAAGTATGGAGGTGTTTATTATATCTATAACAATATTTCACTAAAGACACAAATGATCATAAAACAGTCTTTATTTATTTAGAAATTATTATATTTCTTTTTATCTTTAAATTTTACTTTCTAATTTCATTACTTGTCTTAAAACAGTGAAATTAACTTGAATACATCCACCACCACCATATTTATTACTTTTTATGAACTAGCTTGAGTTTCTCATTTTTATCTATTTACATTTCTTTCTAACTCTGCTCACAATCTCACATCTCTTGAAATCATTATTATCACTCCTATATTTCAAACACACATTGTAGATTCTAAAAACAAAAATGTCTAACTGAAGAAATCTGGTTAGGTTGAAATACATATTAGGAGACAGTATCATTTTTTTTTTTCAGTACATATCTATAATCTATATTTGAAGTTTGTTAGCGGTATAATGATTTCAAAACATTCATGTATATTATTCTTCACTTAGCTGGCTATTATTCTGTTAAATATGTATAAGGACATTTATGTATTAGATAAGCATAATTAGAGTTCTACTTTAATTATCTTCCGTGAGTAAAAATGTGCTCAATCTTACGATTCTCTGACGAAAGAATATCTATAGAATAATAATATATATGCATGTATCGAACATATCTATAATTCTTTTTAGTTTATATAATATAAATTTGAATTTTTAAATTCTTTTTTAAAATATCAATATATATATATAGCATTTTTATTAGTTTTACATTATAGAATATTAGTATTACAACTATATATTAAATTTTTAGCAAGCCCTTTATTTTGTTTTTACGAATGCTATATCTCCCCCCTCCCCTCAACACTTTAAAAACATTAGCCATTGCGCCAAAATGTAGCAGCTATTTTAAAATTTAGTTTCATAATTGCTTTCACAGGTGTTCTTAAGAAAACTAGACATGAACTGTTCCAATTTTGAACTCATTTGCATTTCAGTTAGAGAAAACTTGGCCTACCTTGTTGCTTTGATAAAAACAAGTGGTACTAAAACAAGTTCAAAGGTTTTGACTGTAGGGGGGATTATGGGTGGGAGGAAAAAGGTGGAGGGAGAAATCTTGCTAATGAAAAGAACTACAAGACATAAATCTTCTTACTATTTGATCACTAGAATCTTTATCTGAAATGCCAGTTTGAAACAATAAGAAACTTCTTTGAAATTATAAATTCAGATCCTATCATGGTTTGTCAATTTTACATTTATTTTTGTATTGTTGCAAAGCAGGTTAAGATTAAATTAATTTTCTAGGCTGAAGGAAAAGCTATTGTTTGTTCAAATAAAAAGGGATTTTGGCAGTTGTTTAATTAATGTTTTGAAGCATTTTTAATTCCTTTACATTTACGCATTTGTTTGGTGTAAAAGTTTTCATAAAATTTATAGAATTTATTTTTCTGTGTATATAAATATACAAATGTCTTTAAATAACTTATCCTAATGATATAATTAATACAGTAAAAGGATAAATTTTAGTTTATATATTTTAAAATATTGGAAAGTATAGAGGAAGGGCAGAATATTTAAAATAAAATTATTTAAATTCATGTAGTATGGTTGTGAATGAATATAATTTATGATTCATAGACACAAATATTTATTGAGCATTCTAAAGAAATTGTCTGTCATATTAACTAACAAGAAGATGAATCTATGCATTAATATTATGAATAATTGAAGCAAAATTTTACGTTGATCAAACACATTTTGAATCAGTAAAAAAATGAAATGGAATACTTTATTGCTCGGAAGTTTACAAATAGTTCGAGACCGGAAATGATGTTTCTGAGCTTTGATCTATGGAACTGGAATTAGAAGTACGCCAATCACATAGGGCTTTTAAATGTCTACGATTTTTAGAATTAATATTGAGGAGAGGCTTAATATTCATTTCTTAGTATAAAATAGTTTATTATAATAATCAATAATTATTTTGAGCTAATCATAAAAAATTAAAAATACATTTTTTTCTTAAATAAGGAGAGAAACAGGAAAGTAATAGTGTCGGAATGCATCAGAATGTTGTTTTAGTATTTTTATTCTGGATTTTTTTAGTATTTCAATACTTACCTTTAACGTCAATTTAATTAAGCGGAATGCATTGATAATTAAGTATATATATGGTTATCTTTTTCTTTCAAATTTAAACCAGGGTATTTGAAATAGCTCAGACACCATTAGTATAGTTGCTGTCGTAAAATATAAGTTGAAAAAATATTACGGCGTATGCTTATTATCTTTTTTTGTTTTTAAGTGAAGAAACATAGCAAAAGAATCAAATGTAGCATTAGAACAAAATGATTTTAATAATAATAGAAAAGTACTCATAATTTCCTAAACTGTACTGGTTGCACTTCGCACCTAACCAGGCCCAATGGCAAAACTCCCCATACAGTAAAGCCATTCAGTGCAAGCCAGAGTAATCAATGGTTGCCAGAAAGCTTGTGCATAAAATCCCTATCTAGTGCCTACTCATCCAATATCTCCAGACTAGTTTCTAGCTTGTGGCTTTCATGAGTGAGTAGCCTTGGATCTGAGAGCAATGCATCTAGATCTTAGGATCTAATGCAACCCTTCAGCAGGCACCTTTTAGCTCTACTTAACTGCAAAACTATGAGTCTAAAATTGAAAACACAATATTTTCAATCCAAGATCATCAGCTTATATAGTAATATAGGTCTGAACTCAGTTCAGTATGCATACATTTTAGTGTCTTTGGTTCTTTAATGATCACAGCCATCACTATTCTATTAAGCAGGATTGGTGTTAAACTATTAAACATGATATGATCAGCATTTTTTATGCTTGCTCATAACTTATTAAAACAGGCAAAACTCTCCATACAGTAATTCCACTCAGTGCAAATCTTCCGGCATCCATTGATTACTCTGGCTTGCACTGAGTGGCACTACTGTATGGAGAGTTTTTGCTTGTTTTAATAACAGTTATGAGCACGCATAAGAAATGGTGATCATGTGATGTTCAGGCCCAATGACCAGAAAACCAGTACATACTGGTAAAATCAGTAGTATGGTCACCTTATATATATATAGGCTTCAAAATAAAATGAATAGTTTCATCTGCCTACTGAATAAACCAAACACATATTGGCAGTGCACATCACTGATATCAAAAGTAAAAATAGATTTAATTAATATCTGATGTTATTAGTTTAATTTTTTACTAAAATGTAATCTTGAAGAATCTAAACACTATTATCTGCTTTTTGTTCAATTTACACATAATTGAAGAATTGCAAATTTAAGAAATAAATGAATGGCCATCTGAAATTTATTTAGATTTGTAGTAAAATGAACTAGAGTCTCTTTGTAAATGATATAATTTTTAAAATCAATAATGCATAGAGAAAATATATGAACAATGGATCAATTTTTTGTCCAAATTATAATTTTTTATATACAAAAAGTATGCATTTTCATTTATTAGAGGATGAGAGTGGATATGCTTTTAAATCAATGAATATAATAATAATAAATACAAGATCTAGTCATCATCATCATTATCAACCATTATCAATCCACTGCAGGATGAAGGTCTCTCCAAGTTTAATCCATCTCAGATCTTTAGCTTCTCTTCTCCACATCACCCTTGCACACTTTCTTATTTCATCCATCCATCCATCTCACATGTGGTCTCTTTCTGGGTCTTTTACAATCTCTTGGAATCCAGTTTCAAATTTCAATTGTCCATCTATTATCATCTCTTCTAGCAAAATGTCCAGCCCAACTCCACTTCAATCTTTTTAATTTTTTCAATGAGGTCAGTAACACCTGTTTGTTCTCTTACCCCATACATTGCGTTTCGATCTCTTCTTGTTACTCCCAACATACATCTCTCCATATTTCTTTGAGTGGTCTGAAGTGTCAGATCTAGTACTTGAAAATATATCAAAAAAAGTCTCCGGTTAAAACAGCAGCATTCTGATACTTTTTTTTTTTAACACTACACCATTGAAGAGAGGATATTATTATTAGATAATAATATACCTACCTTTTCTTTATTTAAGAAATGAATATAATCAGAATCTGAATCTACATATAGTCAAAGGTAGGCAATTAGTTAGAGATGCTAAACAAAATAAAAATAATTATTTTTAATTATACATCAATTGAAATTTAGTAAAAGATATAAATCTCATTGAAATCAATTCTACTACAAGATATTACAGTATAACAGGCACATATTATTTATTGCAAGATTGTTCAACCAATTACTAGCAATAAACCAATTGTTGATGACGTTGTTTTGATAATTCTTTTTTTTTTATAGATCTTAATCATGTTGTAGCCCAAAGTATTTATTGCCCATAAAATATTTTGCTTCAATTCTACATATTAGCATAATTAGCATTTTCAGATAAGAATACCATAAAAGTCAAAAAGGTTTATCCTCATTTTGAAAAAAAATGCTACTTACTTTAATTTCATTTTCATTCCATTATTTGATATATTTAACAAATATTGAAATCAGAATCTCAACTTTGTATTTGTTCTTTGACATAGGATTAGATAAAGGCTTGAACAGTCATGATCTATTGAAACTAATTTTACATTAAACTATCTACAACAACATAATAAAGCTTTTGCTGGACTCAAACTACAATTTTACATAAGTTTTTGTTTTATGGATGAATGTATATTTTGTAATACTTACTCTTTTTCTAAGTATTTTTTTTTCAATCACAACTGATATATATATATATATCATTAAAAAAAATAATACTTTCTGTCTAAGGATGTAAATGAAGCAAATATTAATCAGAAACATTTTGAAATAACCCATAAACTGCTTTTAGTCATCACTGGTTTAAAAGAATAAAACCATCAATCATCATGTGATTACCATTTCATATTATTACACAAGTTGTTAATAACAGTAGAAACTCCACACAGTAGTGCCACCAAGTGAAAGTCTTAGTAATCAATGGATGCAAGAAGGATTGTGCATGAAATTCCTACTAGTGCCTACTCATCCAATCACTCCAGACTAGTTTCTAGCTTGTGGCTTTCATCAGTGAGGAGTCTTGGATTTAAGAGCACTGCACCTAGATCTGTACAATGCTCTCAAATCTAAGGCTTTTCGCTAATGAAAGCCACAAGTTAGAAACTAGTCTGAAAATATTGAGTCAGTAAGCACTGAATATGGATTTTATACACAAACAGTGCAATGCTCTCAAATCCAAGGCTCCTCATTGATGAAACCAACAAGCTAGAAACTAGTCTGGGAATATTGAATGAGTAGGCACTAGCTAGGAATTTTATGCTTAAAAACTTCTTGTATTCATTATTTTCTAAGGTTTGTTGCACTTGGTGGCACTACTAGATGGAGTTTGCTACTGCGATTGATGTAAATAAATTCTGATTTTTATTTATTACTTCATTGTATTAAAAATACATTTTTAAAACTATTTTAAATGAGGATTAAAATAAAATATTTTTTTAGACAAAATAATATTGAAGTTTTATCCACTATTATCAAAAATTTAGAAAAATATCACACCTTCAAAAATCTCTGTTATCACATAAACTCTAAAAAATACAAATTTGATTGTACGTCTCTATTTTATTTCTATTTAAGAATAAAAAAATAAAAATTTGATTTAGTATTAGTTTTTATAACTTATTAAATTTATACAGCCTCTTTTTTACATGCTTATGTAAGCTGAATAATGAAATAGATAAAAATTATATTGTAACTCAATCTCAGTATATGGTGATCCAAATTTGAATTATGACCCTAAGCTTAAAAACCTTAAATTGAAATTTTTATTCAATTTAGTTTAAAAAATATTAATTGTTATAATTAAAATTGTAAAAAGTAAACTATGGGTGCAGCACCTTTGGAACATGGTACCTCACCCAACATGGTATTTTTCTTTATTACTCTCTAACTAAGAATAACTATATACCTATTTACCAATTAGCAAGTAGAAATTGCATTATTGCTTATGGGCCAACTATTGTCAGGGGAGGGAGCAAGTCTTAGTTAATAATATTTAACTGCTTGAAAAATGTATTGGGTCCTGCATCATGAAGTTACTTTATTAGAACCTGTGGTTAATACAAATAGGTAAATTTTTAAATAATCAATTTCTCATTTCTTTATAAAACCAATATTTTTGTTATATTAAATAATTGGAATTTTTTAAAAGTAAAGTTTTTTCTCTGCCTATTTGTATACTATATTTGTCATTTCTTATATCTTAATCTTTCGTAGGTATTTTGGAACTTATGCAGATGCACACATGAACAAATTAAGTATAAATTATGATGTGCACGACTTCAACATGGATTTTACATCACTTTTCCTGATACAGGGAAAGTTCAAAATGATTCTGTTAAAAAAAACAACTTTAAAATGTTATATAAGAAAAGAATAGTAATGACCTCGATGTGTATATATCAGAACAACAGCATTAAATAGAATTTAATTATGTTGAGGCCCAGAGATAAAAGTAATGAGTTTTTTAATACATATATTGCAAATGGATTTGCCATTTAGTCAATATTTTTATTTTATCTTAAACAGTTCTTTAAAACGAAAACCAAAAATTTTACACGTTATAAGAAATCATTTTTTAATCACTTCATTTCAGAGTCAAAGGTCAAATACAGATTAGAAAATGATTTTGTAAGTCATATACAAATTCTAGTTTTATCAATTTTATACAGAATGAACACAATTGATAAAATGATTTAATTAATATATAAACACAAGAAATTATAAAATTTTCTTTTGGACACTTTATTTTATAGGTCTCGTTTCCTGCATTTTAAAGTTATCATGTTTAACTAAATATTTTTTGCTAACTCTAAATATTTGGGTTTGACTTATTTTATTAATTAATATAATTTGCTCTTCCGTGATTTGCATCGCCTGATGAATAAACTTCAATTAAAAATCTGAATTCTATTATATCTATCCTGTTAATTTATCCAGTTGTATCCTGTTTTCATGAAGCAATTACCCTGATAGGGAAATAAATAAATCACTGGGATTTGGGGAATCCAATCATATACATCTATAATCTTAGATTAACATTTGGTAATTCATGAACTGTGATAGTAAGTTAAAATATCTACTTATTTCGGCTATGGCTCTTAATCTATATTATTGTATTGGTTAATCACAACTAAATTTTTATTTCCAACTCAGTTATGTTATAAATCATTCATAGTTTTTATCAAATATAAAATAATTTCTCAAATAATTGTATGTTTAATTGCTAGGCTCATCGTGTTACATTTGAACATTCAACGCCAAGTAAAGAACAACAATTCCATTCAATTGCCCAAACTGATCCTTTTTTTTTTTACTTTACTTCAATGAGAATTGACCCAGGAATTTTTAGGTATTGTTTCTATCACTTACTAGTGTATTTTATGATTATAATCAAGACAATCTATTTTGATATATATTTTATTCCGATTATAATTTATATATAGAAACTCTCTCGTGAATATCTTATTATTTATTAGCTCTTTATTTTAGATATGGTAGCTCATGCTCATTTTATGCAATTTAAAAAAGATAATAATGTTCATACATGCAATGGTAATGAAGTGATTATTATTGATAAGTAAGAAATTAAAAGTGGTATATTAATTGTAGCAATAAATTTAACAATAAATCCTTGAAATTTTCCATTTATTAGAAAGCCACCATACTCCTAAAAGTTGAAGATGAATAAGGCAAAAAGACTAAAAAGAAGGATGAAATGACACAGTTACTGTAAGAATAAATTTTCCTTTAAAAGACCCTAAGATGCTTAAAAATACAGATCATCTTGGGAAAATGCTATTAATATGATCATTAGAAGATTATTATCAAATAGATAGGAGCAGAAATTTTGACTTAGAAATAAATAATAAGAGAATGGAAAATTGAAAAACTTTTGCTGATAAATATTAACAATTATAAAAACTTCACACATCAATGGCTATAGGTCTTAGAAAAAAAACATATAAAAGCATTATAGCAGCCCCCTGCCCCATAATTAAACCATCTTGTATAAACTTAATAAATAGATGCCAGATGATAATGCTTTACAAATTCCTATCCAGTACTGCTCTAACCAATATCCCAGACTAGTTTCTAACTTATAGCTTTCATCAGGCAGGAAGTGTTGGATCTGATAGCAATGCACTTGGATCTTTTGGATCAAGTGCACCTTTTCTCCACCAGCCATCATTTTTCATTATTTACTATCAAACCATTAACCCAAATTGGGACCCATTAATATTTTCAATCTAAGACAAATTTCTTGTATAGACAAAAACTATTTCAGTATTTATGTATTATGTACTTAGTTTCTTAATAACTATGGACACTTTTATACTTTGGCCAGGATTGATATAAAACCCATCTGACCCATGCATACACAATATTATTTAATAGAATTTTTTTCTTTCACCATAATTATGTCAACTAGATGCCAAATATGAGTGCTTAATAGGTTCTTATCCACATATACTATTGTCCTATCTTCTCATTGATCAAAGTCATAAGCTAGAAACTACCCTGGGGATATTGACTAGGACAGTGCTGGTTAAGTATTTATTAGGCACTACCACCTGACAACTATTGATTATTAAAGCATATACTAGGTAGCATAAATATACTGGCAAAAAAAGATTTATTAAATGACATTGTATTTAATTATGTATATAAATATGTGTATAAAATGTATTAATTGTTTAATTATATATTTGGATATTGTAGCTCTGATGATGACTGCAGGACTGTCGAAACTGTAACAATAAAAGTTTAGTATAAAAAACAGCATTGTTGAAGTATTTAAGAAAGTTGACAATGGTATGATATGTAAATATAGAAATCAATATGTAAGGAAAGGAAGAAAAAGAATGATATTGTGTAAGCTGAAGGTAAGGTGATGTCTTATTAGTTTTATAAAAAAAAAAAAACATTAAAAAAAAATATCACTGGCAAAAAAATAATAAAAATAATAATAATATTACTGATAACGAAAAGAAATTGTGACTTAACTCACAATGGCTACATACAGTTTTGTAATGTTTTGTGTAAAATGATACAGCTCATTAGAAAAGTATTATTTTATGATATAATTACAGTTCCAAATGAGCATTTGAAAGAAGTAAAACAAAAATAATTACCTCAAATCCTTTATTATCTGCATTATTGTCACTGACATTATATTCCTAATTCTCCTAAATACTACTTTAGGAGTCTTTTCTTTAACTATGGATTTGTAAGCAATTTTGCTAATGCTGTTTAAAAAATCTAAGAATTGAACTTTTTTTGACTAATTAAAATGTTTATATAAAATGAATGAGTTGAGAGTTGAATCATTTAATATTTGGAAGAAAATTATCATTCATGAATGTCTTGTTCAAGTTATAATCTGCAATCATCTCAAGTTTCCTAATGCTAGAACATATCTATGAAAAAGCAATACCACACAAAATTTTTATAGGCCTGGTAATTGAGTTAAATTTAATGCATTATTTTATAAAAATTACAATTGGGTATTATAATAAAATTAATTTGATTTTTATTATTCTAAGAATTACTTATAAAAATGTTATATTATCATGTGGTTGAGTGTTAGTATTCATTCATTTATAGTTAAAATCTTCAAAGCGCATGTGCAACAGCATAATGCTGTGTTAAATATTACAGTTTACAAACATCGCGCTATAAAAAATGATTTATTTACATAAAAAAGTAATATAAAAATAATCATAGATCACAAAAAATGGAGGAACAAAATTACTTATGCTTAATCTACACATGTAGAGCATCAACAAACTCTAAAAAAATTGGCATAAAACTTAGACTATGTGTTCTAAATTCAAACTGATTTGATTTTTGTGAAATAGAGTTATATTTAGGATAGTATTGAGATAGACATCTGTTCAATTAAAAAAATAATATAAAATTAGAGCATTTGAAAAATTGATAGAGGTATAATTCACTACATGTAACTATTAAGGATTAAGTTAATTGTTTTGGAAAAAAATTTACAAAGCAAATGTTTCTATAAAATATTCTTTTTTAAGAATGTTACAACAGAATGCTAAAATAAATTACATTAAGAGTTTCAATCATAGTACTCTACTAAATCTTTGGCAAAAAATTTAACATGTATATATAGATTAGTGAGGATAGTAAGCAGTAAAAAAGCAAAAAATAAAAAATAAGAGAAATACATATAATAATTTTAAAATTATAGTAAAGAAAAAAACTGATTGCAAAGAGTAATAGATGTACTTTTGTATATAAATAATGTTTTTATATAAAAAAAGCTATCAACGTTAGAAAGATATTATTAAAAGAGGATTCTATATATGTAATTATATGATTATAATTCAATTCTATTTAGAAGATAATAAACAATCTTCACTAATACCATACATAATATTAAATTAGCAATGTTAAATGAGATGATACTCTCATTTCGTTCACAAGATATAAAAACTTTGAGAAAATAAGAATGATCATCTTATTTTCAAACTTAAATTCATTTATATAGGCCAATATTACATATCTCATAAGGTCAATGAAAATTAAACATAGTAGAAAGTGGGGCATAAAACTATTAATTAAAACACATGGTCAATTAATCAAGTGCCTAATGGCAGGTTGGGCACAACAGTTTCACTCAAATGAAAAAATGAGTTTTTGTCTTTCGGCTATCACACTAAATTACATCATTCAATTGACTAAATTCTGATTTTTTTATTTTACTCAACTGGAAATCATTCCAGGACTTTAGCTTTTAGGTCCACCATTTTATCACTATAATAAACTACATAGGGTAGGAATATAATTTAAAATTTCTCATAATGAACAAAGAATTATATGCATCCAACATCTCAAAAATCAAAAACCAAAATAATATATGTAATTTTTTTTTAAATAAAAGTATAAATTATAACACAGATTGACAAAACCATAAGCAGGTTTTTAAAAGTAAGAAAACACATTATTAAATTCACTTTATTCACTCTACTTTGAACACTTTTTAGCAAAAACCTTTTATTGTGTATATATATATATACAATAAAATCTTAAACTGGATTCCAAGAGATTGTAAAAGATTCAGAAAGAGACCACACGTGAGATGGATGGATGAAATAAGAAAGTGTGCAGGGGTGATGTGGAAAAGAGAAGCTAAAGATCAGAGATGGAATGAACTTGGAGAGACCTTCATCCTGCAGTGGATTGGTAATGTTTGGTAATGATGATGATGATGATGATATATATGCATATACAATCTTACATTTTGACTATCCTGCAGTTTTCTTCAGAGTTATGATATAATGAACAAAATAAAATAAAATACATAATTATATAAATAATACCATAAAAATGTAAACAATAAAATTAATAAAATATTAAAAAAATAAAAAAACAATATAGAATATAACAAAACATAATAAAACTCAAGTAAATATAATCCAACTCAAATAAAATAATTCAATTAATATAAAATAAAATATGCAATATAAATATAAAATATAAATTATACATGTGTATTCCTGACTGTATATATACATATTCATGAACAACTATTAATTTAAAGATATTATTAATTTTAATAATCTCCTAAGTACTTCTATTCCTTTTTAATTTTATTAAGGTGGAACTAATAAAAGTAAAGTTTTTTTTATAAGAAATAGAAGTACTTAGGAGATTATTAAAAATAATAAAAATGAATAATATATTTAAATTAATAGTTGTTCATGAATATATATATATATAGTCAAGAATACATATGTATAATTTATATTTATTTTATATTTATATTGTATATTTTATTTTATATTAACTGAATTATTTTATTTGGGTTTGATTATATTTATTTCTGTTTTATTAGGTTTTGTATATTTTATGTTGTTTTTTTATTATTTTCTAATTAATTTTATTGTTTACATTTTTATGGTATTATTTATATAGTTGTGTATTTTATTTTGTTCATTATATCATAGCAAAGGAAGTGATGAATTTGATAACATTATTAAATTCAAATAAACCATTTTGAAAGCTTTAATCAAATGCTAATTCAGTTAACAAATTTTTATTTTTAATATTATGAGCAATAGGCATCTTGCTTTTTTTAATAAGAAGTTTTAGGTATTATAACCAATGTAACAAAGTTGAATAAGATTTAGTACAATTATTCTAATATTAGATGCAGCTAAATGTAAGAATAATTAATGGCATAACAAATTTGATTCTAAGGCAGAATGTAATTTGCTTATACGGAATGATACATATGTAATTAAAGGGATTTGAATTCAGAATTTTTCAGTCTATTCATCCCTCACTCCATTTCACATTGCTTGGTAAATAGATTACATTTTAAGCCAATAAGCACCACACAATCACCATTTCTTATGCTTGCTTATAACTGTTATTAAAACAGGCAAAACTCTCCACACAACATTGCCATTCAGTGCAAGCCAGAGTAATCAATGGATGCCAGAGGACTCCCCATTGATGAAGGCCACAAGCCAGAAACTAGTCTGGGGATATTGGATGAGTAGGCACTAGATGCGGATTTTATGCACAAGCCTTTTGGCATTCATTGATTACTATGGCTTGCACTGAGTGGCAATACTGTATGAAGGGTTTTGACTGTTTTAGATTACATATTATAAATTCAGACCATCCATCTGCTATTAATATGTATGGATATGTAATGGTCCTCTGATAATATGAATGGTTAGATTGATGCAATATTTACACAGATATAACTACAATATCAAATTCAATAAGAACTTTGAGCACTCTATCATCAGTTTTTCAATGAAATGGATAGTTAAATAGTTGGAAGAGTGAAAACATAGAAGCTTATTCATTAAAGTTTGAGAGTGTGGGAAATCATGATCTGCCCAAGTGATGATACTGATTCTACATGAAATACATATATTGGGGATCCTGTATCTTTTTCACACATGTGTAGACATGTGTATCAGTTGCTTAAAATGGAGTGGAAGATGAATAGGCTGAAAATCATGAGTTCAAATCCATCCAATTATATAACAAATTTGAATAAAAAAATTCAGGAGAATGGAATTTAGAAAAAAAAAAGAAGTCATTTCATTCATTCATTCATTTGAAAAAAACATTTAATAAGAGCAAAGTATTATACTGATAAATATTAAAAAAATGGATTTCAAAAGATTATAATAAAGTATATATTATATCAAAAAGAATTTTTCAAAATAAATTATTTAATAATAAATTTAATTGAGAGAACAAGGCCAAATCAATGCATCAAATTATATATAGTAAAAATAGCTTTCAGGGATAAATAATATTAATGTAGTATTAATATATAAATAAAAATTAAGTACATTGAATGAAATTAAAATAGTACATGTAGAAAAAATACTATAAATCTAGAAATATCACTTCTGAATTTTTCTAGATTAGCAAAATTTCCAGATTAAGATAATATTTAATTACAATTTAACAACATATCTCTAACTTCCACATTATAAACATCCCACATTTTTAAAATACACTTACTCTACTAAAAATTTAAATATTAATTTTAATATTTACAGGTTTGCATATAAAGTGAATTCACAATTCATCAGATATACATATGTAGTTTTTTAGTATCCATTGTCTCTTTCATTGTTTCAAATTCAGATGCATAAAAATACATGCTAAAAATATGTATCCATCATTTTTGAATTATCTTTTTTTTGGCATCTATCATTAGCAAATTGTGATTCCAATATAAAAAATTTTCACATGGATCAGTTTTTTTTAATTATATCAATTCTTTCTTTTTTAATTTAGAGATAAAATAAGTTTTTATCTATTAATTTTTACTTTAAAAAGTTATAACTTTCCCCAAACTCTTCCCATTTTAAGGGGATATTTTATTTTGATTTAAACTTTCTATTAAAAATCTTAGTAATTAAAGAACAGAAGATTACAATTTTCTATTAAAAGTCTTAACATTTTCAGAGATAATTAAAATGATAAAATTTGTCATAAACAAATAAATGACAATTTACTTTTTTACTTTTTATAATAAATTAATGATCAGATAATATTAATTTAAAAAAAATGTAATGTCTATATGTAATTAATATCAATTCAAATTTGTAAACATACTGTACTATACATAAATGCATAGATATTATATTTTACAAACAGTACATTTGGAATCTTTTGAATTATAGTTGAGTTGTATTTAGAGCTAACAGTTAAGTTATATTTTATATGTACTGTATTTCAGTGAATAAGCATTAAATTGCTTATCTATAATCTTGAATAAACTTACATTCTATATTTTAATATATCTATTATTTATTTTTTCTTATTATGAATCAATAGTTCATTACATATACATTCTGTATAACAAATATATTTTTCATAATATAAAACTATTTAAAGTAATATGATATCAAGACAAAATCTCACATACAAATAATGTAATATTATTATTAATTTGAATATCTTATTAAACATTTTTATATAATAATAACCAAAAATATATCTTAAACAATTAATTTTGTTTACCTTTTTAAAAAATAAAATGTGCATTATTTTGTTTAACAATTTGTTTTTCTCTAATCCATTTGATTCTAAAATTCTATAAAATGTAATAATCAGTTTTAATCTTTTTTAATGATCAATTGTAGTATGTTTTTCTTTAGGAGAGGAGGGGATCAAAATCATGGCTTAATTACAACAGTTTCACAAAGATAAAAATAATAATAATACAGCACTCACAATTATTACGCTTATTAATTTAAAGACTTTATTGAAATATGTTACTTTTTTAATTTTATTTTCAAATATTTATTTACTGTATTATGTTTTTTTTTAATGAATATCTTTTTAACATTAAATAAAATTATCATTTAAATAATGGTTTGGTGGTCATGGAAAATTAAAGGTCATCATAATTTGTCAAGATGATGATGGAAATTGTTGAACCATAAGAAGTCTTAATAATTTTATTTATAATTATTAGAAAACATTAGTTGATACTGATGCTGTAATCACAGGATTTAAGTTAAACTGAAAATCAATAAATAGTTTTAACAAAATATTGTACAACAATGAGCGTACATTTTGTACTTTTTAAAAAAAGGGTTTGTTAAACATCGTTGTTTAGAAAACCTATAATAATAATATTACTAGTAACAACAACAATAATAATACTAATATTATTATTATTATTACTACTAATAGTAATTGTAGTAGAAGTATTAGTAATAATAAATAAAAAGGAAATTAAAAAAAAAATAGTTGAAAATTACAAGATGAAAAAGATGACATATGCTGTGAAAATTTAAATTGCAATGGAAACCTTGCATTCATCTATATATATATATGGAAAATTAAAAGAAGAGATAGTAGGAAGACCAATATAGAAACATTAGAAAAAATGAAATTGCTACTGCAGTATTTACAAAGTGATATATATGATAAAAAGATAATAATGTTAATATATTTAATAAACAAAAAAACCACAGATATACCTCTTTAGAGAAGAATACACCAGAAAATGATGCATAAAATATGACTTAAGACAGCTTCAATCAAGAATGCAATAACCTGTTAATTAATAATTCCCTCTGATTACTTAAGAAACAATTATCATTTTCCCTTTCTTAATTTTTTGCTTATACTAGTTAACATATTTTAAATATCATATAATTATAATAAATGCATATACATCTATTTGCATTATCATCCATCAAGAATTATTTATACATTTAAATAGGATATTTTAAAGTTTGTATTTAATTATTATATTGGCCTCTATAAGATATCATTACTGATCTTACATTGAAATCCTCCATTATTTACTGAAAGTACCAAATTACAGCTTTATATAAATTTATTTAAACACACATTGATTACGTAAGTAATATTTACTAAGGCTGTCAACCTTAAGAATATGCACATGAAAACAAGAAGGTAGGGACCTCTACAGGTCTTAACCACAAGCTTACACCTTGGAAGAAAAGAGGGGAACCCTTCTTCACTTCAACCTACTTTCTATATGAATAGGTGAAGCTGAAGCGGTTAGATTTGAGAGCGTGAAGATATTCAATACTTCACTGATAAGTCCACAATTCCTATTACACATTAGTACTTGCAAAATCTTTTGATTTACAACAAGTCAATGGAAAGATCTTATGGTTAGAAATCTATTATGATAATTTAAAGTTGTAATTATAAATTTATTTAAATGCACATTGATTACATAATATTTACTAAGGCTGTAAACCTTAAATATAAAATAATTGAGTGGATTTATCAGTCAAGAGTTCATTAGAAATTAAAGCATTAGAAGTGACAGATGTGGGCATGATCGGAGGATCTTAAGCTCAAAAATCTACCATTGCACCAAATCACATAGGGCCTTTAATGAATTACTCGCCATCACATATAAAATATATTTAATGATTTTTATTCTGTTTAATATGGATTAGTAAGTACTAGTTCCATGACAAAAAATATAATTTTTCTATATAAATATATAAACTATTTATATAATCAAAGTAAACACCAAACAGATCCGACAACTGTAGTACCTTTATACAAGAATAAATTATTAGATTGTCAGTTTAAGTCTTTAATTCAAACACAAAAATGGCAGCGTATAGAGATGGATGGATATCAGCTTTTTCATAACCCATTTTTCAGATAGCATGCATTAACAGGTGAAAATCAATGTCTTCACATGGAAACTGGACTTCATTCTTGATAAACTCCTGATTAAAAACAGGAAATTGTGAAAAAATATTTTTAATGTGAACTCTGATGGTATTATGAGGGTTAACCACAATACAACTACAAAGATGAGAATTGTAGACTCTTAAAATGAAAATAACTACCATGGTATTGGCAGCCATGAAATATGTCAAGAGCCATATACATATATTCTCCATAGAGCAATCTTTTCTTCACCTAAAAAAACACAATAAAATTAATTCAATTTAACATTGAAGGTATATCAAAAATGAAGATCTATAAATTTTTTTAGGCATAATATCAATGAAACTATAACCTCAGAAGACTTTGTTCTATTAATGCATAATTCCCTAAAATTCCTGTTTGTATATTGATTATTAATAGACTGCATTATGAACATGATATGATTATTTTTGTTTCAAATGATCTTGTAAAGCAGCCATCATTTATTGAAGATAGTTCAAGTGATATTGCAATTATCTTCAGATCATCATCATCATCAACCATTATCAATCCACTGCAGGATGAAGGTCTCTCCAAGTTTAATCCATCTTCTCCGATCTTTAGCTTCTCTTCTCACTCACTTCGTCCAAATCTTCTTACATCTTCTGTATTTGGAGGAGATCTCAATTCCTATATAAATTTTTGGGAATATTAAATAAAATTCAAGTAAGTTATTAACATTTGAAGGGGTTGGATCTAAATTATATGCATTTATTTTATGATGCCAAGCAAAGAGGAATATTCCATTCAAGCAGATAAAGAACAAAAACAACTCCTGATTTATGATCTGCTTTGACAAAGAATTCTTTATTATTTTCTGGATTACTGATTTTGGATCAATTTCCCATAGTAGCATAAACCAACTCTAATTGCCCTTAGATTCTACATCGCTATCGTTAAAAGTTATCATGTTCTGAATTTAAATAAAAAGAAAGTTAATGGGGATCAATATACTAAGCACTTTAAATGGAATATTAATGGAATGTCTCTAATTCCCTCTTAATATGATAGATTTTAAAAGTCATAATAACAGGTGGCAGAGATTAATCTCTTATAGATAATGAAAGCAATTTATTCCAGGTTACAATAAAACCAGCAAGACCTTTTATAGCTAATTTTTGTCTACTAAAGATTAGAAGTTACTGACATAATTTGTAAAATTATGGAATGATATGGAGAAAGACCATGAAGAATTAAAACATTAAAAATTTAGCTATAATCCTAATCATTTTTATGAAAACTTGGTGGATGTAATAGTACATTTTAAAGAACTACTAGGGTCAATTCTGGTCATATTGGCAACCTTATATATCAGACTTATAAATGCAAAGTTGATAGAATGAGAAAAATATCATTTAAATAACATAATATCAATGTACTAAAACCTGCAGTTATAAGCCAATAAACATCACATGACCACCACTTCTTATGCTTGTGTATAACTGTTGTTAAAACAGGCAAAACTCACTATACGTATTGCCACACACAGCAAGCTAGAGTAATCAATGAATGCCTGAAAGCTTGTGCATAAAATCCCCATCTAGTACATACTCATCCAATATTCCCAGACTAGTTTCTGGCTTGTGGCCTTCGTCAGTGAGGAGCCTTGGATCTAGCTTGCTGTGGGTGGCAATACGTATAGTGAGTTTTGCCTGTTTTAAAACCTGCAGTTGTTGGTAAACTTGAATGTGCTCCCAATTGTTGTAAATCAGGAAATACTCCCGGAACAGATAGCTTATTCTAGAAGTTTTAAAAAAATTAGAACCTAAACCCAAAGCATAGTTGGTAAAATTATTTAGTAATATTATTAATACAGAAATTATTCTAAAAAATTAACATAAAGCAAAACTGTAGTAGTATTAAAATCTAACAAACTCAGTAATAATTCAAAAAATTATTGCCCAAATATCATTATTATGTATTAATAATTTTTATTAGTCATCTAATAGACTAGAGATTATTCACTTAATGAACTATATTTCTATAGTGTATTTTTTACTTCATCATTCTCATGGTAAGGACTGATTTCTATCCACTTTTATCATGTTGTGAAGGGGTAAAATCATAAACTTATGACCAAAAAGTAATGAAAAAGGTATATGATCTCGAGAATGCACATTTTGTGCTGAACCAGCATTCATCAATTGGCCCAGAACACAATCTCTTACACATTTCTTTATTATTGTTCAGTATATATAAATAACCAATTACTATAGTTTATAATTAAATCTCTCCACAAGGTGTTAAAAGTGGATAAAAACCAGTTCCTACATTGTGTGAGAATGGTATAGTGAAAATTCAACTACAGAAATATTATTCATTAATCACTATTATGTGTTCCCTACAAATTTTTTGAAAGAATCATATTAATAAAAAAAATTCCAATAATTGAAAATCATTCACATGTAAAACAGACTGTTGCAAGAGCAAGTTTTATCTTTAACAACTCACGTTAAAAAAGGTCTTCAAAATAAATTAAAAGTTAGTGCTACTTTTATTGATCTAACCTCAACTTACGATTGATCTTTTAAAAGCCTTTAAAATGCAGAAAAATTAATAATTTGTTTGCCAAAATTTATCTCCAATAGAAAAATTGAAGTGACACTAAATGATAATAACAGTAAATAGTCATTAATGATCTTCCAGGTACAGAATACAGAAAATTCATCCATGTTGATGATATTGTTATCATTTCTCAAAAGAATATTTTCCTGAAATATAAAAGTCTCTCAGTTAAGATTTGAAAAGATTGGAAATCTTTTACAAAATCTAATTTTTTTCTCAATGCATTGATGATAGTATGATCAGATTTTTATCTAAGCAGCAAGGAATAATCTCATAATCTGAATATAACAGGGGATTCTCTCATAATCTGAATATAACATTTTGCAATAATAGACTGAAATAAAACTCTATCTCATGCTATTTAGAAGTAACCTTGCATCCAAACCTAACCTGTTTTTTCTATTTAGTTAATATTAGATCAAAATTAATTTCTAGCAATAATTTCTATGGAAATATGAATGTAAGTTGTGATGCAAATATTTTATGAACAGCTTTCTTAGCACTAGAATAATCTTCTGGTGAATGCGATGCTTCTATTAATAGGAATGTTCAACACTTCTGTACATTCAATCTATTTCCAGTGACTTCCTATTTTTTCACATATTCTTTTGTGAAATATTAGAAGTCACTTCAAAGAAAATTTTCTAATAATGCCAAGGTATCATTTCATTATGTAAGACTTAAAACAATATCTCCCTTTTGGATATTCAACCAAAAATCTACAAACAAAGAATTAAGCATAAGAAATGAAATTTTATGAGGTTCCAAATAATTTTTTTCCTCTAGATCCAACAATAAAGGCAGTTGGATTTGATCTTCTTAGATGCAACAGGAATTTCATTAATAGATTCCAGGCAGTCTATGATCACTATGCTAAATTGTTTGTAAATAAAAGTTGCCAGTCACTGATCTATGCAAATACTTATAAACATAAACCCTGAGCAACATAAATAATTATCAAATCTATGTCAAAATTGAAGAACTTTAATAAGGATCATTAATGAAGCTAACTCTTAGATGGAATATCTACAGTTTCTTTGTAATATTTTATTAATAGTTATTAATTAAGCTATCAAAAAATCATATGATAAATAATAACATATTTAATAAGTCTCTTTTTCAATGAACATACATCCAATTATATTTATTTTAATAAATAAAATATAAACAAAACTATCTTCCAGTTGGAAATTTCCCTATAGCCAAATGAATGAAAAATGTGTCTAATTTATGAATTCAAATGATGATATTACAAGAAGTGTTTGTTAAAAAGCTAATTAAGCCAATTATAATTTTGAACTGCTCCATTAATATATTGCAAGGCTTAGGTAATATAATAATAATCAGAACTAAGAAGTCTTTCTAGGAGTTGCCTTATGTATGTCTTTAAAAATAATTTAACACTTGCAAAATGAGATAAGTTGAATTAAAAACACAGCTATTTCTCATGCAATATAAAAATAAATAATACTAGTGATGCTGAAAACACAAAAGATAAAAAAGAAAATATAATTTTATGAAAGTCTGTGTATGCATCTCTTGGAGTTGTTAGGTTCAATTAATAAACACTTATTCAAATGAAATGCAAATAAGAATTGAATAAGTTTATACATTTACTAACTATACTGATGGTCAAATGTTATATTATTGTTGTTTCGTTTTTTTCACGTGTCAAATTATTATTGTTGTCAAACATTGGTGGTCGAGAAGTCAGCAACAGCTGCTTTACAAGCAGTTGTCCCGGATTAGCGGTTTCGCTTCCCGGCTGATGCTATGACACATGAGAAAAAAAAAGTATTATTGTTTAACATGCATATCACATGAATATACCTTCTTTTTTTTTAGTTTCAATAATAATTTATTATTTCTAATGTATACAGTGATGTGTAATCATACAATTGGGGTTTACATTGTTGTTCTAACTATCTTGTTATTTCCATTTGGGTTCTGATGAGTCTATGTTGTCCAATATGGTGTGAACATTAGATCTTTCACATATTTGTTATCTGATTGTTAGCCCCCCCTCTTTGCCTTGTTGTTAGTTTGGCATATTGTATAATGTCCAAGTGTCTTCAAATTTTTTCGACGATGCCAGGAGTTGGTCTCTCTTCTGGATTTTAATCATTGTTTTGGAAAAAGCCTGTTTTATATTAGGTTGTGGGTGTTCCATGATTAGTTTACAACGTGTAACCCATATGGCATAGTTCAAAAACACCGAGAGACGTATTATTGGATAGGTTTTAGTATTGATACTATCTTTCAGAGATGAGATCAGTTGGAAATCTATCTTGGTGTTGGAGAGTATGATTTCTCGGATCACTCTGAATCCCATACACTGTGAGAAAAGGTGTTCCAATGTCTCATCGCCGTTCATGCAAATGCTGCAAGTAGGGTCTATGTTGTAACCACGTTTGTAAAAGAGGAAGTGATTAGTAGGTAGTCCATTAATGTTGTATTTAATGAGGAAGTCTAGGTATTTGGCCTCTAGACTCCATCTTTTAAAGTTGGATACCAGTTTCTGATTATTGTAATAAAATGTGTTGATTATAGGATGTAAGATTGGATGGAGGATTGTGTATGCTTGCCATAATGATATTTTAGAATTGAATGTGGAGTCATTTATTGGGCAGTGCTGTTTGATAAAGCTTGTGTTTCTAGTGATCCATGTTTGTTTATCTGGTGGGGGTCAGTCAGTGGGTGTTACCTTTTGAAGGAAAGTTTTTTGGAGAATTGTGTTAAAACCATATGATGCTACCAAGTTGTGTATGACATTGTGGGTTTTTTGGTAAATCAATGCCTGAATGGAGTGGAGAGCAAGACCATTTAGCTTTCTTGGTCGCTGAGTGCCTTTGAGGCTGATTGCGACCGTTTTACCTTTCCAGAAAAGCCTTGAGCACAAGCCATTTATTTTATTTATGAAGCTTTTGTTGCATTTGATAAATGGAAGAAAGTATGCTATTTTTGCCATCACATTCATGTTAATTAGTGCTACCTTGCCAGGGAGGGAAAGGTAGACTTGTGACAAGGAAGTGATGAATTTGTTTGTTGTTTCTTGGATGTTATTCTGATGAATTTGTTTGTTGTTTCTAGGATGAATATACCTTCTTTCATCCATATACATTGCATATCTACTTTTTCTTTCCCTACTCACATTATGTCTACAGGCTGTGTTTTAAATGCTTTCATTTATAAATTTTCAGAGGTTGTTACTTCAGACATTCTAAAATGTTTACATTCAATTAAGATTTTATTTATTTAAATAAAATGATAATGCATTTGATCAGGTTTTATTTTTAAAAAGATAAATAACATCTTGGTTGTATTGTTGGACTTTTTATTATTATCATACAATATCATTTGAAGGTTTCTATTGGGAAAATGTATACAGTATGTAGCTGCCTGCAATGCACAATTCTCTAAATAGCATAATTATAATGATAACTGGTTTTAGCATTTATATTTAATTGACTTGTCATCACTAGCAATCAATCAAAGTCATTTTGAGTTTGCAGTCTAGTTTCTCCATGGATTTTTTTTCTCAACATCATTCCAGCAAACTTATTTATTTCACTTATCACTTTTCTAAGTAGTCTTCCAGAAATCTTTTGGAATTTGGCTTAAGATTTTAGTTATCCATTTAATGTCATATTTTTTCATTGATGTAAGTGATAATTTCATTTTCTCATTTATGATCTTGTTTATACAACTATACACGTTTCATACATTGTTGTATGATCTGCAGTCTTTAGATCAAATTTATATTAATTTATTGATATTGTGGAAAGAAACTAGTTTCCACACATATTATAGAACTAGCATGCACCCCCCCCCCCAATCACTAAATGTTTTAAGAGAATAGATAGTCCATCTATGCTTAGAGCTTAATTCTTTAAATAAACTAACTTTTATTGACTGCGCTTAAATTAAACCTTGAACTTATTATGAGCCTGATTTTTAAATTGGCAAATTCCTTGCAAAAGTTCAGTTTATGTATCACAGGGAAGAAAAAGTTTCTCATTTTTAACTATTTGTGACACTGAATTTTATTAGTTCAAATATATGTAATAATTAATAATATAGTGATTTTATTACATGATATATAAAATCGCTATATTATTAATTATTAAGTAAAATAGAATTTATTAAAAAACTTATTTTCTTTTAATATTTCTACCAACAATACTTGTTCAAAGTTTGGTCTTAATAATTTGACCAAGATATTTACATTTGTTAACTTCCGTCTAATTTATTAATATCAATCTTTATTTTTTCGTTTTTTGAAAAACCATCAAACGTTATTCTATTTAATCGTTACTGGTATTTATTATTAGTCCTATTCTAAATTCGTTTTATCTAAGAAGTTTTTTTTTGCAACGTTCCGAAGCATTTTTTTTTTTTTTGCAAAAACAACTGCATCTGCAAAATCTAAATAAATAAATAACTTTATATGTGTGCATGTAATAATAATATTTAACCAATCTGGTTTCACTTTTGATAGAGCCCACCTTTATTTTGCATCCCATTACATTGTCACTGTTGGGAATAATTTCTATCCACTTTAAAACATCTCATGAAGCAGAAAGTACCTCATTGCAAGGAATATATATATAATGATTAACAATATCAATGTAGCAGTATGTGTATCTATATAGTTTTCAAGCTTTCAGCATATCTCTCACAATATGTCTCTTACACAAGGAAGGTACATTTTCTATAAACTTTCAAATCAAACAGTTTATATTTTTAATACATATATTTATCAGACTAATAATATGAGTGTAGAGATGCCAGATGTAATGAGTGATTATTATTCATAAAGTACAAATATAGTAAGAGAATAGTTGTGGAATAATGAACTTTGAGATAACTGATGTGTTTATAAATTTGAAATATGCTTATTTACATATATTTTTTCAGTGCAAACATTAATTTTTATTTATAATGAAAGGATATACTTAAGCTAATGAGAGATAATTTATTATTTCTCATTAGACACTTGTTGGTATACCAAAATGGAATGGTAAGTAAGTCATGAAACAAAGTGAAAAATAGAACACATTCTGACTACTATTGCTATCTGCTTGGACACATGTTGGTATGCCATATGTAATGAGATGATATTTTCTCCTAATCTTCAAATGTTATACAACCATAAAATAATGATGATGATCAAGCTAAGCCCTATTTTATTTGTGAATGAATTGCAGGGTATGTCTCTAATAATAATAATGATTATATGTATCTATCTGTGAACAAATCCCCATTTGAATATCCAAAGAGTTATTGCCAGAGATAACTCTGTAAATAAACAGAGCAACATCTAAAAATATGGAAATCATTTTCATTTTTTTAGAAAGGCCATTCTTATAAATATGCTTTAACCCTTATAAATACTTATATATTTTACTATCAAACCGTTATGATTTGCAGCTGCAGATGATGAATATTTATCACATGATTCACATATATAACTAACATTAGGATGTACATATCTATAAAAATAATAATGGAAAAGTAGATACTCTTATTAACAATATATTAATAAATTAACATTAATAGCATCACCTTATGAGCTAAAATACCTATTAATATAATAAAATATCATGTCTGAATAGATTCATACACTAAGACTTTTCATTAAACTGAGTTTAAATGTATCCTTGAATATAAATTTTGGTACGCAATATCTTGAGGAAATGTAATATGGAAAATAACTATATACAAGAACATATATGAGATCCTTATGACTAATATAACTTAGTCAAAAGTGCACTAGACAAAAATTGCAAACTTTATTCAGATTTTAAGCATATCTCATATGTTTTTTGCATATAGTTATTTTCCATATTACATCCTTGAATAGTTATTTTACAACATTTAAGCTATTTTGATGATATTTTATCAAATGCGTCATATTCTACCATAGTAAATTTGTTAGATAAGAAACCGGAAAATTAGGGGCACAAAAAGAAAAAAAAGGCCTTGCTTTCCTCCATACAATATGTTTTTCTCAAAAATTTTATAATCAAAGAAAAGAAGAAAAAAATTACTCATATATATTTAAAAG
The DNA here is from genome assembly GCA_028023455.1 of Epiperipatus broadwayi. Classification (NCBI taxonomy): domain Eukaryota; kingdom Metazoa; phylum Onychophora; class Udeonychophora; order Euonychophora; family Peripatidae; genus Epiperipatus; species Epiperipatus broadwayi. The sequence continues at coordinate 3,186,512 of JAQFVV010000083.1, read as the reverse complement.
AATAGAAAATAAAGAAAAATGGTCAACTTGATAATTATAATAATAATAATAATAATGTTAGGCCTTTAGAAATTTAATAAATTATAAACTCTTATAAGTCAATAGATTTGAAATATGTACACATTCAATTTCATTGGTATCTATAAAGCTTTATCATTAAAATATTCATGACAAATCTTAAATATTTGCTTTTTCTCTCGCTAAATATATGTCGAAATAGATAAAGTATTATTTAAATTTCAAAAACATTATTGCAATTCTGATATAGCTTTTCTCTTGGTTATAGATTTGTTGTTTCTTGAATCTATCACCAAGCCTAATTCTTAATGGATGTAATAGTACCTATGTTCATAACATGTGGGTGCAAGATTCTAAATTTATAAATAAAAAATCTTAATTCTGTTTTCTCTTTCTTATGGAGAAAAAGTTATTTTGTAATATGACCATTGTCAAATGATTGAGTAATCTGGTAAATTGAAATATTTAAATACTCCTCTGCATACATTTTTATGAAAAATGTCAAATCGATGAATAGTTATTCTAATACGTAGACTGTTTGCCAATTTACCTACAGAATTGTTTAGGAATTCATTACATCCTATTAAATATGTTAAGTTTTCACTTTTATAATTGGGATATACCATCTAAAATTGTTAATGGTATTTTATCTTGGACTACTTTTGTATAATATGTTTGAGGCAACTTTTATTTAGACATGAAAAACATTGTTTTGGATACAAAATTAGTATTAAAATGTTTTGACAAGTCTATCCTTAATTGTTCTTCTATATCATCAATAAACACTTTGGAAAAAAGCGATTTTAGATAATCTGGGAAATTTAAAATGTTTATGCAGCATGTAGTTAATATTTAGTAAATCATTATTAAAAGAACTTGTTGAACTTCTACTTTTTTCTTCAGAGAGTTATTTTCTTTCAATTTCTGAAGACTGATTTATCCAATAGTGTTTTAGGATACTTAATATTTATAAATTATTTTTATAATTATATTGATTTTTGCTTCTTATTGATTTACTTTACTTATAATCTTCACGATTTCAGATTGTAAAATACCAATTTCATTTTTTTTCATCTCATCTTCATTTTTATCTTCTGATGTTATTGAATTTTCTTACAGTTTTCAAAATGATTATACTAGTTATGATGTCGTACTTGAATTGTTTTATTATTAAATATGAATGAACTATTTGAAACTACTTTTTTTAAATCTTAAATTGATTTTATTTCCTCTTGAAATTATTTTTGTTTGTATTTATCCATTTCTTTTCTTCTTTCAATTCTTTATATAATATATATTATAAAAATATTCACGTTAACTGTTTTGTTGTAAACATTTGTCAACTTCAACAATCCTAATAAATAGCACTGTAATCAATTTTCAAAAATATTTGATCATTATCAGAAATTGTCATTGTTTTCCATAAAATGAATTTATGTCATCATTACTAATATTCAATTTTATTTAGTAGTGCAGAGATCATATGTAATTTAAACAGAAGGGATTTCTACATATGCGTTGCAAGATTGTCTTAATAGCTCAACAATGGCATGTTCAGTATTGAGGATACTCTCAAATCAAAGCACAAGATAAAGATTTTTGAAAAGATAAGAACAGTCATCTTATTTTTTTGTACCTAAATTCAATTATATAGGCTAATCTAAAGCACCTTATTTGATAGCATGAGGATGTTTCTTTATATCCATTAATTTCTTTCTATATATTAACGCTTGGGAAATTTTTCAATGTGTTAATATTATGAACTATTAGAATTTATGTAATATTCATTTTTATTTACTAGCGCAGAAATCATAATATTAACACGTAGTAAATTGAAAAAATTTGCAAGCATTAATATATAGGAATTAATGGATATAAAGTGAATAAGAGAGTGGCCTATATAACTAAATTTAGGTACAAAAGGTAAGACAATTACTCATCTTTTCAAAAGGCCCTATTTTGTGTTGAGTGTATCCTCAGTACTCAACAAGAGATCATTGAGCTTTATAACAATGTTACAGTGTATGTGCTTAGGATGTAAATCCTTTCTGTTTAAATCATTATTAGCTACTTGTCAATGACTGTGGACATTTTAACTCCGGAAAATAAAAGACAAAGATAATAAAAATGATTGGAATAAGAAATGATATGCATGCAATTAAAGAATGGAAATATGATTCATAACATATAAAACAGTTATAACACTTAGTACAGAAAGATGATTGATGGCGTGAAAGATTCGTGACAACTGGGCTTTTTTTTATATATATAAAATATAAGAAATTTTATTCTGTAATTTGGTTACCAACTCATCTGATAAGGTTAAAAATAGGATGCATTAAATGGTATTCAAAGAAAAAAAAGTTTGATGATGTTTATTATCTTGTTACAAATCTTCGAGTTTACATGATTATATCATGTTCTACACAAAGTTGAACTCGTCATTTTACCCAGTAAATGTTAATTCACATACTATAATGGAGATATTGAAACCGCAATGGACACATCATTCCCTATTCCAGAGCAGGAGAAAAACAGTGCCTAAAACAATCCCCTCATACCCTAATCCCAGTTGCACCCCATAGTGCTAGAATTTAAGCCCCAGGGATCTCCAACCCCCAGATTCTCCCATCTAGACAACAAATGTGAGTGAAACTACAGTCCCAATCCAAGATAATTGTTGATTTACACACTGCAATACAAAATTCCAACCACCATGAACAACATGATCTCCATTGCTCCAGAAATGAGAAAATCTATTCCAGTAATGATCCCCTCACACCCTCATCCCAGCTGGCCCGAAAACTAGAACTTAGGCTCCAAGGACCCTCCCAGCTACCAGACTCCCCCATCCAGGCAACAAAGATGAGTCAAACAGTGGTTTTAAACAAAAGGTAAAATCACAGCAGCAATCTCTAAATTTACAATGGCTCGCACCCATTATATGTTCAATTTTGAACACTTCACAGTTTTATGTAGTAATTGTTGATTTACAAAGTCTTTTGCGGAAAACCAAATGACAGCTTGAATTTGTCCATAATTTATCCAGTGAAATCTAGAAACATTCATCCAAAAGATGGATAACTATTGTTATAAAGTAACTGCTGATTCACACCACAAAGTACAGAAACCAGAGCACAATGAAACACTTCACCCCCCCCGAAATGAAAAAGGTCAATGCCAGTAATGATTCCCAAAGCGTTCACAACCCAGCTGGCCTCCCAATGGCTGAGGTCCAAGACGCTGGAACCCTCCTAACCGCAAGACTCATCCACCCTGGTGGGAAGGGTGAATGAAACACCCGCCCCAATCCCAACATAAATCACAGTGAAAATCACCAGAACTTTTAATGGCTGGCAACTAAGTTTTCCTCTTGTTATCAAAATCAAGAACTTTAATATATATATTAGAAAATATGCACTTATATTATATGCTATATAACCATCAATTCAAAGATTAGCAGGGCAACTGTTAATTTACACAGTGTAATATAGAACTTAAAATGACAAATTGCAATTAGACAGTATTGTTTTGGTTGCATTAATCCATGATCTGGTTAACGACTGACAGTAATCTAATGTTACAATTCAGGATGATTTACCAATTCCAGAATTCAAATATGAATGGCTGAAAGTCATTTCAAAGTTCTAGAAAGCAACTGTTGACTGAGTTTTGACTGTAATATTTTGCTGCCTTTATGCATGATATGATTTAATGTTGGTGATAATCAAATGTTGTGATCATCTGGAGAGATAATTTATATCTGAAAAGAGAACTAAGAAACTACTCTTTTAAATAGAAATAATTTTAGTGACATTTAATTTCATAAACTAGGAAAAATGGAACTAAAACGGGGAGACAGTAACAGAGTCAACTGGAATCCTTGGCTCCCTCTAGTGGACTTAACACTGGGCTTTGTACTAACTTTGCAACTGAAGTACAAATTTAAAAAAAATGGAGAGAAAAATAATAATGAGGTTTAATTTATTACTAATATTGGTAACAATTATTTGTGAATTAAAGTTAAGATGACTTTTATTTATTTTATATTTAATTATACATGCTTATTTTTTTTTTATGAATATAATTTATATGCTCATTAACACTTCTTAGTAACAGGATTAAATATGAAATAATGCTAACAACTTGAACAAAACAATTTATTCAAATATTTCGTATTGTTTATTAATTACTTTTAAAAAGCAATTATTTAATTTAAATACAGTCTATTTAATTTTTGTATTAAAATTAATTTAATAATAACATCATTTAAAAGCACAGTTTTCATTAGTAATTCTTAATCAGAAAATAATCAGCCTTTGACACACATTGTTTAGTCATGTTACCAACTCACTGATGTTATAGTATGTAGGACACTATCAACCCAAATGCAAGATAGAGACTTTTAAAAGATAAAAATGGCTATTTTATTTTTGTACCTAAATGCAATTATATAGGTCAATCTAAAGCATTTCAGAACAAAAACTTTGTTTGTAAATTATGTTATTAAATTGTTTATAACATCATTTAATATTTATCAATTATAAATTTGAACATTTCGTTGGATTTAATTATAAATAATATAATGGAATGTAAAGTTATGAAGATTAAATCTTCATGCTCTCATTCCAAAATGCTTTAGATTGGCCTATATAATTGCATTTAGATACAAAGGTAAGATGGCTTTTCTTATCTTTTAAAAGTTTCTATCTTGCGTTTGAGTGTCCTGCATACTCATTATAACTTTGGTGAGTTAGTAACATGAGTAAAAAGGCTGATTACTTTCTGATTAAAATGTATTAAAATTAAACAAATTAATATGAAAGCTCACAGAAATATTATAACATTCCTTAATTTTAATTATTCCATTCAATCTTAAAATGAGAGATCATTGAAGCATCTCCACCCCACCTCCAAATATATATATATATATAAGTATCATATATTCACATCAAACAATGATATATATAAAGATGGTTTGCTTTGGGTAGCAGCTGTGACTGTATTTTAGTGCACTCAGAATATTTTTTCATTTATTCAAAAATAATAAAGGATATCAAATAAGATATCTATCCTGAGTGCCAAACATCACAGATCCTTTCTGAACTAACTTGAATAAAAATTAATTACACATAAAATAAAAATCAATAGGGATTACTTAAATCATCTAAATGTTTGCAGATAATGTGGTTATTTTTGCAAATAAAGTTTCTGAGCTTCAAGAAATGTTACAAGAACTATCAAATGAAAGCAAGTAAGACTAAAGATAAATAGACTAGAAAAAATGCTCAATGATTTTTCAAAAAATAAAATAAATGTAGATTGATAGTAATGAATTAGAAAAAATTATACATAATTTGATCAGATTATTAATACAGATGAAAACATAGAGAATAAAATTAATCATAAATTATTTGGAGTACTTTCTCTAGAATTAATAATATTAATAAAATGCCTATGTACTTCAAAAGAAAAGTTTTTAATAAATGTATTTTATTATTATTTACTTATGGATCTGTTTATCAATACAGATTTTAGATCATACCACAAAATATGGAGAGATATCTTTTGAGAGTATTGAAGATAAATAAATTAAGAGTAAAATATATATATATTGTTGTCTTAATTGAAAGAATTAAAAAAATTGAAATGGGTTGGATTGCATGTTTCTAGAAAAAATAACAATATATAGGCATTTTAAGTTTAGATTGGATCCCAAGAGATTGTACAACCTGCCTAAAGTTGGAGATATCTTCATCTTGCAGTAGATCATGGTTGAAAATAATGGTAAGAATACACATGGTTTTCAATTACTTTTTATTTCATTTTAAAAATTTATTTTTAAATGCAAAAACACTCAAATATTCAATCAATCAAAAATGTTTTCCCACGGACAAATCCAGAGAGCAATCATACAGCTAATTTATCAATTTATCCAGTCTATTCTGTTCATTGGCCAAATCTTTAATTCCCATTACTCATATCAGCCAGCAAGGACAATCTTCTTCATTCTTTATTATTATTTCCATTCACCATTCCCTGCAAAATATTCATTAAACCATTTTCTTCTTAGAATATGTCGAATTGAGTTTTTCTTTCTATCTTTAATTTCCTCGATCAATTTTATTTTTTCATTTATTCATTCCAAAACTTTGTCATTTTATTCATTCAAGTAATTTTCTCCATGTCCACATCTCAAAAATTTCCAATCAGTTCAAAATTCTTTTGCTCCTTGTCCATGTTTCACAACCATATAATAATATACTCCATACATAGTGCTTAATTAATTTTTTCTTTAAATTTCTCTTTCCAAGGTCCACAAATTTTTTTTTTCTTTTAACAAATTTACTAATGCTATTCTTTTAAATTTAATTTCTTATCCTCACTCAATCAACTATCCAAATACTTAATCCATTCATTTGTTGTATCATGAATATCAATTTGTACTATTTTTGTATTTCTTCTTATCCTTAAACTCTTGCTCTTCTCAGCATTAACTTTCCATATTCCATATATTCTTCCTTCAATTTGTTCAGTATATTTTGGAGATTTTTCCCATCCTCAGCTATAAAAGCCAGATCACCTGCAAATTTTATACATTTTATTTTACCTCCAATATTAGTTCCTGCACAATTTAAATATTTGTCTAACATGTCTTCTAAATAAACATTAAAAAGCACAGGTGACATGTAGCAGCCTTGTCTAACTCCTCTTTCTATTCTCATTTCTTTGATCTCAGTATTCTTTAATCTGACTCTTACTTATTATTGCCCAGTATATATATATATATATATATTCCAAAATACTTCTCCATTTTTTAAAGATGAACATAAGTTTATTTTAGGCTACTCCATCAAATGCTTTGTCCAAATCCATAAAACATGTACCAATTCCTTTATTTTTTTAATACATCTCTTTGCAAATTGTTCAAACAACAATAGCATCTTTTGTACTGAAAACTAAACTGTTTTCCATTATAATATTCCATCATCATATAAATTCAAGTTAAAATTCTCAATATTTTTGAAGCATGAGATTAAGGAACTTGTCCTGTATTCTTCATAATCTAACAGCTTTTTTCCTTTTAGCAATTGAAATCATTATAATTCTTAAAGATTTTTTAGGCCAAATTCCACTATTACATCAAATTGCATAGATCAACAATTTCTTTTACAGCAGTTTCTTTTGCCTCTTTCAAAAATTCTATAAAAATTATATCAAAATTGACAGGTTAACACCATTTTTCATTTTTTTAATTGATTTAATTATTTCTTCTCTCAAAATATCTATACCTTATTCATCTATGTCTTCACTTTCAAATTCCATAATCAATGGCTTTTTTTTTGCCTAATGAGATATTAAAGACATTTTTTCTATCTTTCTCGAAACATCAACTCTAACAGTTAATATTTTTTCATTTTTATTAGCTATTTCACTCATTAAACATTTCTTGATTTCCCAAATGACATTTCTAATTCCATAAAATACCAGATCATATCTTTTTGTCTGTTGAAGCACTCCTATCTCTCTACATTCTTGTTCCAGCCATTCCTTTTGTTAAATCTGTTTCTCGCTTTAGTTTATTATTTTTTTATATGCTCTTTTGCCTTTTCTCACTATTGAAATTCTTCCATCCTCTCTCTTTTCCATCTTTTTCCAACATATCTTCTGCTATTCAAAATCATTTAGCTTTGCATAATCTAATAGTTACTAACAAATTTTTTTGCTGCTTTTAATATTCCCTCTTTAGTTCAGTACTTATCTTTAACAATCCTTTTTATTATTTTTTCACATATGAAACAAACCTTTCTCTCTTTGTTTCTTTCAATTTATTTAAGTTTCATCTTATATATATTTTCTCTCTTTTTATCATTTTAAATTTTAACTTTAGTTTGGCAATAACCATATTATGACCAGAGTTTATATCACACTAGGCAAAGCATGCAAATCCTTAAGAGCATTCTTAAATCCATCCTCTATAAATATAGAGTATATTTGATATCTTTTCCTAACATCTGGAGCTTTCCATGTATACATCCTCCTTAAATGATTTTTGCATCAAATGATTACAAACACAAAATTTTTATCTTTACAAAATGTTATTCTTTTTTCCAAGATCATAATTCCTAACAAATTTTTTGTTTTTACTTTTTTCCATGACAATTCCATTCTCCTAACATTAACATATAGTGAAGTCACAAACTACTTTGTATCCATCTACATGACCTCAATTATGTGCTATTAAAAAAAATGTAAATAAATTTAAAAAAGTAAACAAACAAGAAATCATTGAAATTCATAAATTTATTAAATTTTATGAATCTCATTTATGGTAACAACCATTTTTTGGTTCCTTGCTAAATATAATGTTTTCAAATCTCAAACATCAATTTTTTTAATCATATTTTCTTCATGATTTACATAGAATTCTTTAGCATGTGTATAAAATTTTTACTTTGCGGTTGAATATTTTAATAAATGTTATATACAGTACATATTAACATATGTTTAATAAAATTCATTGTACTACAATGAATAATAAATCCAAAAAGTCATAAAATACTTTCATTAAATGAGAAAAAAAAACCTGATTTAATAAGAAAAAGTAAGAAGTCATTTTTATTAAATCCAACACTTTCTTTATTTTGCTATATCTTATATAAATGCGATTTATCCACCTTACTTTAAAAACTTTTTAGAAAAAAAAAAAAATTATTGTGTACATATATATACATAATCTTACGTTTTGACTGTCTTGAAGTCTTCTTCAGAGGCACTCATAAAATAGGAATGGCTCTAAAAAGACTGCAGGACAGACAGAATGCAAGATTGTGTATTTTCCTGAAGTTTAGGGATGATGATATATTAGATGTGATAATATGTTGGACTATTTCCATCATCTATCATTAAATGTTGAATGTATAGAAAATTTTAAACTTTTCAAATATAAACAACTTGTTAGTAATAACACACAAATAGACAACACAGGTTAGTAATTACACAATGTTTTGAGTACTATTATTCTCCACTCTTTTTCGGTGTTGCTGGACTGATCAGGGACAATATTAACATAGGTGTCAAACCTACACCTACAGATTCTTGAATATCAAATTTTAAGACAACACTTTAAGCAACTGAGCTATTCTATCGAAGGCAACAGATAGTAGAAATTTTATATATTTATAAATGAGGGTTGGTTCAAATCCTCCTGAGCCGTTCAAATTTTTTTAATACTTTTTTCTAAAAGCAAAGTTACTTAAAGGCTTCCAATACATTATGTATTGCTCATACGACAATGACAAATAATCCTATAGGTCAATGCAGTGTAGAACTTTGCTCTTAAAAATAAGTATTAAAAAAATAATTTGAAGAATTCAGGAAGATTTGAACCAATCCTCATATATAAATATATAAAATTTCTATTATTTGTTGCCTTTGACAGAATAGCTCAGTTGGTTAAAGAGTTGTCTTAAAATTTGATATTCAAGAATCTAAAGGTGTAATTTCAACTCCTAATCAAATATTGTCACTGGTGAGGCCAGCCACACCTGAAGAAGAGTGGAGAATATTACTACTCAAAATGTTGTGTCATTACTAACTTATGTTGTCTATTTATGTGTTATGGCTAACAAGTAGTTTGTATTTGAAAAGTTTAAAGTTTTCTATACATTCTGCATTCAATGACAGATAATGGAAATAGTCCAATATATTATCACACGTAGGATTGTTTGTATATATAATAAATTTTTTTTTTTTGCTAAAAAGTGCTCAAATTAAGGTGGATAAATTACACTTATATAAGAAATCATTTTCTGAAATCAGTTGTATGCTTGAAAAGAATGAGTTATCAATCAGAGAAATTATAAAAAGGGAGAAGCATCGAAGAAACAACTAAAGTTGTAAGTAAAGGGATACTTTTCTGGTTATAATAACAAAAGCCTTAAATCTATGATTAAATTATATGAATCATAAGAACATTCTGATTAACAATCTTGTATTGCATCATAAAGCTTTAAGTCTATGAAGAATTTAGTCTAGAATCTGATTCATACAATTCCAAACTATTTACTGCAAATAGGAGACGGCTGTATAGATTCCAAAACTATTATAGTTTTTAAAATATTAAAGATAATGAAGCTGCAACTACATTTTCATTAGAATTTTAAAAATTATTGGGGGAAAAAAATGCCTGGAATAGGTATTTAAATGTGATGAAACAGAATTTGATGATTGAATGCACAAACTAATGTAAATATATATGAAATTGTGCTTTCTCAATTTATTATTAATAACATTATTTTTTTTAAAAAAAAGTTTATATTATGCTCTTAATTTATATATGCATAATATACATATAAAGCATCAGTTATATATTGTACTGTATATTTACAGAATTTTAAATGAAGAAGTGAGACATGGAATTAAATTTATGAAGAAACGAAAGGCTCCATGTAATGATGGAATTACAATTGATATATTAAAAAAAGCAGGTGAGAAAATAGAAATTTTTTAGCAAAGTTATATACCAAATGTCTAAATGATAAAGATGTATCAGATGATTGGAAGACTGCAGTATTAATATTTAAAAAAGGTGATAAAGAAGATATTAGAAATTACAGACCTATCAGCCTTTTATCAGTTTTATACAAAATTTTTACAAAGACAATTACAACTTGTCTACAGAGAACATTGGATTTCCACCAGCCAAGAGAACAAGCTGGATTTAGAAGTGGTTTTAGTATAGTAGATCATATGCAGGTATTGAGAAAAGTTATAGAAAGGACAAATGAATATGAGTTGCCATTATGCTTTGGATTTGTAGATTATGAAAAGACATTTGATTCTATAAACATGTCTTCAGTGATTAAAGCACTGGATCATCAAGGTATAGATCCAGGATATTGTCATATTTTAAAGAATATTTATAAAAATGCAACAGCAACAATTAGATTACATAACGATACTAGGAAAATCAACATTAAGAAGGGTGCAAGACAGGGCGACTCCATATCTCCTAAACTTTTTACAGCAGTGCTGTAAGAAGTATTTTGTGGATTATAATGGGAAGCTAAAGGAGTGAAAGTAAATGGAGATTATTTAAGTCATTTAGATTTGCAGATGATGTAGTTTTTGCAAATAATACTTTAGAGCTGCAGGAGTTATCAGATGAAAGTAGGACTAAAGATAAATGTTAAAAAGACTAAAGTAATGTTTAATGGATTTTCTCAAAATATGAAAATAAAGATTGATTACGATGATTTAGAAGAAGTTAACAGTTAGAAATACCTTGGTCAGACTATTAATACAGATGGAAACATAATGGATGAAATTAATCATAGAATTAAACTTGGTTGGAATGCTTTGGGTAGAAATAACTTGATACTAAAAAGAAATATGCCTATGTGTTTGAAAAAAAAGGTTTTTAATAAATGTGTTTTGCCAGTTCACTTATGGATCTGAGACTTGGATACTTAATAGAAGAGCAATACAGAGACTTCAAACCACTCAAAGAAGTATGGCGAGATGCATGTTGGGAGAAACAAGAAGAGATCGAAAATGCAATATATGGGTAAGAGAACAAACAGGTGTTATTGACCTCATTGAAAAAATTAAAAGATTGAAATGGAGTTGGGCTGGATATATTGCTAAAAGAGATGATAATAGATGGACAATTGAAATCTTAAACTGGATTCCAAGAGATTGTAAAAGATCCAGAAAGAGACCACATATGAGATGGATGAAATAAGAACGTGTGCAGGGATGATGTGGAGAAGCTAAAGATCAGAGGAGTGGATTTGGAGAGACCTTCATCCTGCAGTGGATTGATAATGGTTGATGATGATAATACTTACAGTACAATAAACAAAATTTATTTTATTATAATCAAGGCTTGTCTCAATAAAACATGAGCTATTATATGCTAGATATGTTGTACATGGGACTTAGGGGGTGAAATGAAATATAGCATAGTTCACTGCTTCACTGAACATAAATTTTTATTCTCGTATTATTCCCTCAATCTTTTCATACTATTCTTTTATTTCTATATAATCATCACTAAGCTTGTGCGAATGTTAATTCCTTAGAATTTGCAGTTATCCTCCTCATCATAAGTTTATCTTCAATATGATCTATCTTTGCAACTCTTCACATGGCAACCATTAAACCACTGAAACATCACAAGACTGCCATTTCTTTGCAATTCTTCCAAATTTTCTTTCAAAGTAATACCATTTCCATTTACTGCTCTATCACAAATGTTTAATTTTATTTCTTTATATTTTATTTCTTTTACCATCAATATGCTAAAAAAAAATTTAATTATGTTTCTAGCTATGTGAATGAATGACTTTATAAACTTGGAAAGTTGTTGTCATTCATATTGCATATATTAATAACAGATGTCTAACCATATTAATCTTGGCAGGAAAATTTGAGACAAAAATGGCCATGCTGTAGATGTGTATCAATAAATGACATTTCAGAAATGGTTGATTCAGGAAACTAATTGCAAATTATAGGCAATACTGTTTGTTTAAAACAAAGATTCTGCATATGTTTTGCTATAATTAAAATAGATACAATAACCATTTAATATTATTATTAAGAGTTGTAATCATATGAATGGTATTCTAACAATTCATAACATTTTCAGAGTAGTAGTATGTGATTGCTTCCTCATACATAGTTTAAATGTTTGCTGTTGACATAACTGATCAATTGTCTCCAACATTATTCTATATTAGTGCCGCCCATTGCAGATAATAAAATTAGGCAGTAATTAAAGATAAAGTAAAATAGAAGATAGGCAAAAAAAGACAATCTTCTTTTAAAAGATTGTAGATATAATCAACAAATAAAAAAAGAGATTAATCTAACTTCATAATTGGTTGGAATTTGTACATCATAGTATAATTAATTCCAATAGTTTTTTTTAAGTGCAAAGATTAATGAAATTTATGCTTAAATAAGAATAGTAAATAACTATATTAAATTGTCATCACATATAAAGCAGATGATACATCAAAACGTTCAAAATTACTTACTTAACTTTTTACGAAAAAAAAAAAAAGGCAATCAGATATATGTGACATGGGTAACTTTTGCAATTTATAATTACAGTATTTGTTTTAGCAAAAATTATTTTACGTGATATATAGATACTGCCTCACAGCTTCATTAAAATATATGTCGATGAATTTTAAGTTATTCATTTTTAGACAAGTGTCGAAAAAAATCCTCGTAGAAATAATGAACAGAAATTTGCAAAAACATAAGTATATTATACGTTTTCTCCAATATTTTACAAAATTTTGAATTTTTTTTAATGTAAACATATTTTGGATACTTTCTCTTGCTTTTCCATTTTCGCGGCAATAATTAATCGTACTTAGACAGTATAATTCTCCGATTCGAAAAAGTCAGATAATTCCCAGTACATTTTTCTCGAAATTAATTACTTATAATTTCACTATGAGAATTTTTTTCGTCAATTCTTAATAACAAAATATGAGCCATCATATTCAATTATAAAATTTATAACATTTTCAAATTTAAAGAGGATGCATAACAATGCATTTATTGTACAAAGTTATCAATTTTAGCCCCCTATCGTTTATTTCATTATTTCATTTCACACTAAAGCAGTAAGAACAGCCAATAAGCAATCAGAATTTTATAGCGTACTGCGATTTATTTAAATAATGAAAAAAAATTAACATCTACTTCCGGTAGTTGCGATAAAGCTAAATACATGTTAATACTATATTTATTTAAAGATATGCATTATTATTCTTTTTTTAGTGTTTATATATAAGCAAATCTAACAATTTAACCAAAACCTTTTGAATCAAATAAAACTCGCTTTTTTATTTTATTTCTTGAAGTGCGTAACTATAACGACACCTTCAATTTATTGCTTTGATTAAACGATTGCAGTACATTTTAACGAAGATACACGTTTTAAGAAAAAAAATCTCGCAGCAGAACATTCAGGCTGTAGTACCTGTGTACTAAAAACATTGTCACTACCAAATATATGTCAAAATTGCCGTCTTAGCCTATCAGCTGTTTATTCCAATATGGCTGCTAAATGATTCGTTTCTTATTTTTATTTTTATACATAATCCATTTTAATAGTCACTGTTCTAAATTCTTGCTGTCAAAAAGAATGTTAGGGTTAAGTGGTAATCGAAGAATTTATTTCCGCAGTTATTTAGCTAGAGCTATTATTGAGAAACTTGAAAATGAAGAAGAAATAAGAAACAGCGATAAATCAGCGGTAAATAGACATTTTATAGTTGAAAAAGTATATTTTGGCGGGTATGAAATATTTATTTTATTTTCACGAAAATATGACAAAGTGTTACAAATTATTATAAAAACATTTTAATTATATTTAACTCGAGCCTACGTTGGATGAAAATAACGTTTCTAATGAATAAAAATTGTGATTTTATTTGTATAAAATTAGATATTTTTTCTTATTTTAACAGTAGTTTAATTATATGTATCTATTTGGACATACATTTAATTAATATCTATATATATATATTGTAATAATTATGTATACGTCTATAAATATTGTTTCTTTTAAGCCTCCAGAACGTTACGAAGTTAACGTTAATGTGTATTAATGACTTTCCCCCCATATATTATAAAATGATTTGCTAGTACTGTACATGTTTTACCATAAAATACTACATGTAATTTTTGTTTAACAATGAATAAATAAACGAAAGGTTTATCGTTTTCAACTCCCACCCTTTTGTTTACTTTTATTCTAAAACACTTGTAAATATTAATGTTGTCATAGTGAAAATTAATTTGATCTAATATCTCTTTTTTTATATTTATTTATAAGAAATGTATTGTTTTTTAAAAGCCTAAAGTTTAATATACTTGTTTTAATTTTACTAGTGGTATCGGTGTGATCTCAGCAGTCTGCCGGAGGATATAAGCCAGCGATACCTACAATTGTATATGGATGATGAAACCAACCAGTTTGTGGAACAGGCGTATGAACGTTCTGATTGGTTATTCACTCAGCTCTTACACACCTTCGTTAAATCCTTTCTTTCATGGTTCATGACCAGCACTTCAATCAATGGGTAAGAAATTCAACTTTAACAACTGATCTACCAATCACAAAATGATTAGTAAAACACAGTCTCGCACACATTTTTTTTTCATTTTCTGGTTGTACGCAAACGCCTTAAAGTCACCATTCACATTTTCTTTAAATATATTCTAAAAAAAAAAAAGAAAAGAAATGTCTATTGTATTTTTACGTAATCATACGTTTAAAGATACTCAAATAAGTGTTTACTTAGCCTTAAAGAACTCATGTTGTAAATTACTTAATCAGACGCCAGTTTCTAAAGCGTTTAAAATATAACTTCTTTTTTTTTTTTTTGCATCGTTTCATCTTTATATAATATAAATATATTTGTCATAAATTAGCCACAAAGGATCTTGCAAAATTTATTTAAAGTATAAAATCCATTTAAAAACTAATCTGTTAATGTTATAGAAAACGATTTTATATATTATTTATAAAAGTGTCCAAAAAAAAGTTAACTATATTTTAAAAGCTTTAGAAAAATAGCTTCTGATTAATGCTTGACCATAACAAGCACAAATGAAAAATTAAGAGAAAGCTCTATACCTATTAAATGCTATAAACAATTAGAAGAAAGCAAAAACAAAAGATTAATACAAAATATCATAGATAATACATTTATATTTTCAACACTAAATATCAAAAGCAGAAATTTTTTAATATATGAAAGTTAGAATGGCTTAAAGTTGGCAAAAATTATTTAATAAATCTCTACTAGTAGTGAATACAGGTATTTCTTTAATATAGAATAAAAGAATAAACTAATCAATATATTTGTTTTATTCTAAGATTAAATGGAGTAGTAAATGATAAATTGTAAATAATTATAAAATCATGTAAAAATGAATTGTTTTACAACAGGCAAAACTCACTATATGTATTGCCACACACAGCAAGCTAGAGTAATCAATGGATGCCAGAAGGCTTGTGCATACAATCCCTATCTAGTGCCTACTCATCCAATATCCCCAGACTAGTTTCTGGCTTAAGGCCTTCTTTAGTGAGGAGCATAGTGAGTTTTACCTGTTTTAAAACAGTTACACACAAGCATAAGAAGTGGTGGTCATGTGATGTTTATTAGCTTAAAAATGAATTGTGTAGTCACTATCACAAATATCTAAAAAAAAAAAATTCTTTTACACAGATAAATTATTCTATTAAAAAAAAAATTAGCAAATAGCTAACACAATAACATTATCATGTATATGCTAATTAAAAATATGCATTTGCATGAAATTAAAATATTGTACAAAACTTTCTTGATAAGTTGTTTTTTCAAAATTGGATATAGTGATTAAAATCAGGAAATTGAATGTTTGTGATTTAAATGCAGTTGATGTGATATAAATATAAAATTTATTAAATTATTATTAACTAATTATTTATTTATTTAGCAAGGTGTTTTATTTGTAATAGTCATGAACTTCTAATTCTCTGAATTCAGAGATGGTGTCTAAGTATCATTGTACTAATTTGGTATTTACTACTTGAATGTGAAAATTTTCTTTTGCTTTAAGTACATTATACACCAATTATATGTTTATATATATAAATAAATTTACCTATTTTTAAGTATATAACAAGTATGATTTATCATAATATACTTTGTCCAAAGGCAAATTATATATATATATATCTTTATTATATATAGAGCTTGCAAAGAAACTCATAACAAGCTTTGCAGAATATTCCCAACCCCAGGCCGGTTTCTGCTACTGGTTTCCCCAGTGAGGTGCTAGGATATTCAAGCATTAGATTAAAAATATCAGGACAAGCCCAGCACTTTATCTAATGGATAACTATTAAGTAGAAAATCTGAAATATTCAGACATTCATATGTCTTCCAATCCAGCTATCTAACTTAAATAGCCATATGGGACTGAACTGAGTTCAGATACGCTATATATTAATAACTTTAGCATTATAAAATCGCCAAAGCTTTAATAGCAAAAAATAAAATTACAAAGAAATCAAGTCATATGTCACATGACTGCTAAAGTTATTAATATATGATGTATCAGAACTTGGTTCAGTTCCATATGGCTATTTAAGTTAGATAGACATATATATGTCTGAAAATTTCAGATTTTCTACTTAATAATTATCCATTAGATAAAGTGCTGGGCTTGTCCTGGTATTTTTAATCTAATGCTTGAATATCCTAGCATCTCATTAAGGAAGCCAGCTTGTTATGAGCATCTTTGCGAGCTCTATATATAACAATTGTAATACAAGCTTATTAAATTAGATCATGTGACATATGACTTGATTTCTTTGTAATATATCTTTATATCTCTTACTCATTTTTTTTTTATTATCAAATTAATCTAACTACTCACTCTGTAAAACATTTAATTTTTTCCCCCTCATTTTTATTACACCATTTTGAAGTCTTTTTAGAACCTGCTTCACATTGTCTAATTCAATTTCTTTTGTCTTATTCTCCCAATAATAGATTTTTCCCAGTCTTTTAACTTTTAAAGATTTTAATAATTAATAATATCTGTTAGTTTTAAGATTGCTTTTTTTTATGACTTCTTAAAAATTGTACCAACTAGCTAGAAAATGGTCATGCCACAGGTAGTGATAAATGTATAAATATTCATTTATATAGATGTTTTTTTTTATGAGAGCTAACTACTAACAAGCAGTATAAAGGAATCTGTAGATATTCCAGATAGAAGATAGATTCATTCATGACATTATTGAATCATTCATGACATTATTGAATCATTTAATTCACCCATTCCATGCATAGATTTGACAATCATTAATTATGTGGTTCACAGATTGAATATGCCCAACTATTTAGGTTTGAGGCTGCTAAATTTCATTTCTGAACTAGATAAATGCAACTACTATTGATGGTCTTGAAGCTATTTATAAGATTTAGGAAAATGAAATCCCAGCTAGTTTAAATGTTAAATCTGGAAAAAGAAATTTTCCTAATAAATCTATTTCTTATATCATTAATTTTCAGTTAGTTGGTTATCCATTAAGTGGCTTGTGATTTGAAACATGTCTTAGATGATGAATCTATATTTTGAATAAATCTTAATTGCTTTTTATGCATTTATTGTGAAACAAGTGTCTTTTTATGTCTGGTGAAGATATATATGGAATTTCAGGAAATGATTGTAAGGAATTAGACTTGAATTTGGCAGTAATAATTTTCATAGTGATATTTAATTTTGTATCTAGAATTTTAGTATGGGCTTGTTTTCTCTAAACAAGGACAGAGGTTTCACCACTATAATATGCTAATACATCCCTAGACTATTGCCAAATATTTTAATATTTTTTACTTGTAAAAAATCTTCACTGTATTATATTTGGAGCACCCACAAAATCTTTCCTGGGAGATGGAGTGAGCTTAGAAATAAATAATTCCATAAATATTTTCATTTAATTATTTAATTTTTGGAATATCCTCGAATACATCAATACAAAAATATTTACATAATGTATATAGATTTACAGTATGAAGAAAACAAAAATTTATATATATAAATAATAATAATAATTTCAATAATTATGTATTATTGTATATGACTAGAATTTTTTGTCTATTACTTGTAATTCTATTGATGACATTTTCAATAAATTTCTTCTTTACAGCTTCCGCTTCTAGTTTTTTCTTTATATACTAATTATATATAAACCTGATAAATGCATTTCTAAAATAATGATAAATATAGCCATGTTTTTATATGTTTAAAATAGGCAAAACTCTTCATATATTGCCACTCAGTGCAAGCCAAAGTAATCAATGGAAATAAATAATTCAATAAATATTTTCATTTAATTATTTAATAATTAAATAATAGTTATGAGAAAGCATAAGAAACGGTGAACATTTGATGTTTTTCGTATGTTTCAAGGTGCTGAAATTTGTTTCAATGATACAGATCATAACAGGCAATGCTTTATCAATTCTTATAGCCAAATTAATAGAAGGGATATATTCTCAATACTATAAAAATTCTGGTAAAGTTTGGGTAATACCAGTTGAAAGAAATTCACTTTGACTACCATATTGTTATCTCTGTTTCTAAATATTGTAAATTGTATATTTCACTTATTTTTTGATATTGATTTGGAACTTTATTTCTCTATTTTTGGAACTTGGTATGAAACTGAAATACTGAAAATGCTTTTGTATTATTCATGGAAATTCTTGATTTTAAGGATGGGAAAAATATTGATTGCTGATAATAGTCTTCAAATGTGATTCCATGATTATTGGATCTCTATCTCTGTATGGAACATAGATTAATTATTTTTATTTTTATTGTTAATTTTTCAACCATATCTAATGTTGTAATTCAAACCTAAATCGAAAACTTTGCATGTGAAAATATATTTGTAAAATAATATTGGCGCTATTGCACCTGACCGCAAAGCTACTTTTTACTTAAACACAAAATAAAATCTATTATTCTGCAAGCACTTTCAAGAGACATGATCTCATCTTCATAGTTCCTGAGTGAAGTAATTATATGCAAATTATGCAAAGTTCAAAGGTTAATTACTCTATTTCTTTGAGATCGTGAAGCATGTGTCCTTGCGGTTGATGGCATTGCCTCCTTAACTTTTCTTTTTACATCATGCCTTTCTCTTCAGACCAGGTTGACAACGGTGTGAACCACAAGATGTCAAATATTTTAAATAAATCTTCAATATGTTGATAAGCAGCTAGTAAATTTATATCTATGTCATGTAATGTTTAGTTTATTAGTTTGAAATTAGCTGAATATTTTGATATTATGTTTAAACCAATAAAAACATTGAATTGGTATATGATGTTACTAAGCTATGCATTTCTTTAGGAATTGGACTTGTATAGTTCATAGACATTTCTTCTATTTTATTGAAAATGAGTTGAAAATTGTTTGAAAAAAAAACCCAATATATTTTGATATTTCAAAGTTCATGTAGTTTCTGAAAATAAAGGAATTGTCAGCATGGTGTCTGTTCATTTTGGATTTCTCTAGAAAATTTTACTATAGATTTCATAATTTCTATTGTTTGGCAAATTTTTGGTAACAATGTTTAAGTCTTTCCTATTGAATTGCCAAATCCATATAATATTACTTTTACAATGGTTTTTTTACAACCCAATATGACAATTTCGATTGCCCCAGCAATCTTCTTCAGAACTATAACAACATAATACAAATACATGAACATATAATTTTTCATTTTATATATATACATCTTATAATCATTATTTAATTATTACCTTTTCATTTGTTATACATTTTACTCTTTTTATATTCTATATTTATCAATTAATACTTAATTAATATATATATATGATTATAGGAACTATTAATTGATGAATATACAATATAAAAAAGAATAAAATGTATAATATATAAAAAAGTAATAATTAAATAATGATTATAAGATTATATGTATAAAATGTAAAATTGTACGTTCGTGTATATTTATATTCATATATCTGTATTATGTTTGTTATAGTTCTGAAGAAGCTTGCTGGGGCAATTGAAACTCATATTAGATTGTAAAAAAAGCATTGTAAAGTAAAAAAGAACATAGATGATATTAATATTATAGTGTTTAAGTCACAAGTAGATTTAATTTGAGAAGTCTAATATATGTAAATGGCTTTTGGGTATATATATTTTTTTATCTGAGCTTGAACACCAGCTTCCTTTCTGTCACATTTGCACACCCATTATATCTTACGATTATTTTATCATGATCAAATATTCAGAACATTTATTTAAAATGGCAGAACTAATACTTTTTGCATCAATATTATTATTTTATGAATCCTAAAAATTCTATCCATATATTTTTATTTTCATCAACAATGCCAGATAAAAACTGTCTGTACAGTCGTCAGCTAAGATTGAAAATTTATTATATTTATTTGCAAATACATTTTCTCATATTTTCATTTCACAAAGATTTATTAATTGATGTTAAGTTCTGACAGAAGTGAATTGGACATTTTCAGAAGCTTTCATCAAATGATCTTCTATAAGTCACATGCTTCGATCAAAAATTGAAGTAAATATTTCTGTAATGGCAAGTCATGCATGACACACAATACCATTATGAATAAAGCAGAATCTAATTTAATTCTATTGGACTTTATAATTTTTGTATTAATTTATCAATTTGACACATATATCTTTTTTTGAATATTTATGGATTGGTATTAACTGAAAAGAGACCCTTTGATTCCTCTTGGAGGCCTTAAAGGAACTGAGCAGGGCAAATTCCTAATGTCCATTCCATACGTTCTTGTTGTTGCAGCTGTTACTACTATGTGATTATTCATATAGTATACAGACATGGATGCGCTGCTCACCAACACGCATTAGCCAGCGTGGTGAGTTTATTGGCTTTTTACCTCCGAGTTTAAGAATATTTTTTCAATATATACAATCATGACAGACAAAAATAAATCATATCCCTTATTTCCAGGAGGCTGTAAAGTCACCAACCAAAGCAGCGGTTGGTGGCCGAAGGTGGAGGTTGCTAAGAATCCCCTGATTGCGGACTCAGGCTGCCATTTGATGATGACTTTTTATTTAGGTACTTACAACTGCCGATCACTTTCAAGTGAAGGAAGATTGCAAGAGTTAGAAGAAGAACTATATTATATTAAATGGGACATTATTGGACTTTGTGAAATTAGAAGAAAAAGTGAAGAAACAATTGATTTAAAATGTGGACATGTACTCTACTATAAAGGCACAAATATTGGAAATACAAGTGGAGTAGGATTCATTATAAATAAAAAATGGAAGAATAACATTGTGGAGATTGATGGTGTATTGGACAGGGTGGCAAGATTAGTTTTACAACTTAATAGCAGATACCAAATGCAGATAATTCAGGTTTATGCCCCAACAAGTTCTCATAGTGATGAAGTAGTAGAAGATTTTTATATGGATGTACAAAAGGCTTTTGATTAGAGTAAACAACATTTTAAAATTATTATGGGAGACTTTAATGCTAGAATTGGTAAACAAATGAAAGACGAAAACGCTGAAAGTATTTTTGGTTATGGTAATAGAAATGAGAGAGGACATAGACTTGTGGAGTTTGCAGAAAAAGAAAAACTTTATATTATGAATTCTTTTTTTGAGAAAAAGGTTAAAAGGAAATGGACATGGAAGCATCCAAATGAAGGTACAGCAGAATTGGATTATATTTTGACTAACAGAAAATACATATTTCAAGATTGTAATGTTCTTAATAAATTTAACACAGGAAGTGATCATCGATTAGTAAGATGTAAGATGCATGTTAATGCAAAACTAGAGAGACAAAAATTATTAAGAAAACAATATTTACAGTTGATATTCCTAATCTTCAGAAACATTCTAATGAATTTAAATTAGAACTTACAAATCAGTTTCAAGTATTAGTAGATTTTAAACATGATTCAGATTTGAATGAAATTAATATGAAAATAACCGATACACTTGTAAAAACTGGAGCAAAGATAGCTAGTAGAAAAAAGCTGTGATTGATCAATAAAATTTCTACTGAGACTAGAGAATTTATAAAAAAAAGAAGGAATATGAAGATATACAAAAATGATGCATTAAAAAGGATTGAATATCTCGAATTTTGTAAAATGGTGCAGAAAAGAATTGAAAATGATATAAGAAAGTATAATTGTGAACTAGCAAGGAAAGCTGTAAAAGAGAATAAAAGTCTAAAGAGTGTAAAACAACATTTTTGTATTGATAGGAAGTTTATATCTGCAATAAGAAAAAAAGGTTGCATTATTACTAAAAAGAGAGGTGATATCATGAAATGTGTAGAAGACTTCTATTAAGAATTATATAGTAATAAAGAACAAGTACCTCCTATACCTAGTATATCTTCTGAATTGCCCAGAATTTTAAATGAGGAAGTGAGACATGCAATTAAATTTATGAAGAAAGGGAAGGCTCCAGGTAATGATGGAATTATAATTAATATATTAAAAGAAGCAGGTGAAGAAATAGACATTTTTTTAGCAAAGTTATATTCCAAATATCTAAATGATAAAGATGTACCAGATGATTGGAAGAATGCAGTATTAATATTAATATTTAAAAAAGATGATAAAGAAGATATTAGAAATTACAGACCTATCATTCTTTTATCAGTTTTATACAAAATTTTTACTAAGATAATTACAACTCGTCTACAGAGAACACTGGACTTCCACCAACCAAGAGAACAAGCTGGATTTAAAAGTGGTTTTAGTACAGTAGATCATATTCAGGTATTGAGAGAAGTTATAGAAAGGACAAATGAATATGAGTTGCCATTATGCTTAGGATTTGTAGATTATGAAAAGGCATTTGATTCTATAAACATTTCTTCAGTAATTAAAGCATTGGATCATCAAGATATAGATTCAGGATATTGTCATATAGATTACATAATGATAGTAGGAAAGTTAACATTGAGAAGGGTGTAAGACAGGGTGACTCCATATCTCCAAAACTTTTTTTAGCAGTCCTGCAATAAGTATTTTGTGGATTAAAATGGGAAGCTAAAGGAGTGAAAGTAAATGGAAATTATTTAAGTCATTTAGATTTTGCAGATGATGTAGTTGTTTTTTTCAAATAATGCTTTAGAGTTACAGGAAATGTTGCAGGAGTTATCAGATGAAAGTAGGACTAAAGATAAATGTTAAAAAGGCTAAAGTAATGTTTAATAGATTTTTTCAAAATATGAAAATAAAGATTGATTATGACAAATTAGAAGTTAACAGTTACAAATACCTTGGTCAGATTATTAATACAGATGGAAACATAATGGATGAAATTAATCATAGAATTAAACTTGGTTGGAGTGCTTTTGGTAGAAATAACTTGATACTAAAAGGAAATATGCCTGTTTGAAAAGGAAGGTTTTTAATAAATGTGTTTTGTCAGTTCTTACTTATGGATCTGAGACTTGGACACTTAATAGAACAGCAATGCAGAGACTTCGAACCATTCAAAGAAGTATGGGGAGATGCATGTTGGGAGTAACAAGCAGAGATTGAAAACGCAATGTATGGGTAAGAGAACAAACAGGTATTACTGGTCTCCTTGAAAAAATTAAAAGACTGAAGTGGAGTTGGACTGGACATATTGCTAGAAGAGATGATAATAGATGGACAATTGAAAATTTAAACTGGATTTTAAGAGATTGTAAAAGACCCAGAAAGAGACCATATGTGAGATGGATGGATGAAATAAGAAAATGTGCAGGAGTGATGTGGAGAAGAGAAGCTAAAGATCGGAAAAAATGGATTGAACTTGGAGAGACCTTCATCCTGCAGTGGATTGATAATGGTTGTTGATGATAATGATGATGATAAAATTCTATATAGCAATAATAGCTTCTTTGGCATTTGAACTGATATGATTTCTGGTGGTTTGGTTAAAATCTCACTATTTTTAAATGGAGTTTTATAAATGCACTTTGACAGAGCTAATGTACTTTTGATATGAACTAAATGCAATATTTGCAAAACATATCTTTGTAATTTGAATAACACAACCATCAGCAAACATTTTTTAATTAAACAAATATAAATCGTCTCTTTCAATAAGTACCATTTTTGAAATCGTAGGTATTAGAAAAATTTTTAAATTTTTAGATTGTATTATAGTAGAAACTTCAATGTAAGAACCATTATCATATTCTAATAAATTTTTTAATGAAATTGATATGAAAGAATAATTTTGAATCAATGTTCCAGGAATCAGATCAACTTGAATATCTGAAAGTATACATTTTTTGTGTTCAATTTCTCTTTTATGTGTTTTGCGTTTTTTTTTTTAGGGGAAAAATAATTCCCTATATCCATTCTAAAAAAGGGAAACAATTATTTTTTAAGAATGAAACTCTAAATACATTAGTTTATTTTATATTGATTGTAATGATTTTTAATTTTTAGAAGAAAAAAAAGCATTAGAAATTAATAAAATGGGTAATACAATTTCATATATAAAAAAAATTGACTGACATATTTGATTAATAATCAAAAAATTAATTAATTATCAAATCCTGCATTAAATTATTTCTAATTAAAACAAAAAAAAAAATCTTAAAACTAATAAGTAAAAATTTTATTAAATTACATATATTTATTTTCTTTGAAATATATATAATTTAAAAAAATTGTTTCACTATAAATTTACAATTCACACTTCACTTAAAGATTCACAAGACATAAGGGGCAAATGAATTCATCACTGTTCATAATAATAATGAGCATCTTTTCACAAATCAGAAAAAGATGAACATATAACAGGAACACACTATTACTGCAGTAGATGAAAAACATATTCTCTGGTTACCCTATTTAGGGCTGAATACACTCAATCCATAATAAAATGTTAAAGCAGATATGTTCCATGATCAAGGGTTATATTGTGGAATTTTGTTATTTGATCCCAGAGAGGAGACAATGCTTTGATATTCTGCAGATACCTATGTATACGTATAATAAAATTGATATTAATTCAGGTTCACTAATAACAATGGTGCTTAATAATTTTTAATATAATTAATAACTGATATGATTAATTTATCACTGAACATTGCATTACAACTTCAAATAGTCAGCTTTCTGAGATGGTTATTTCTAGAAATTATTTTAGATCTAATCTTTGATGAGGAAAATAAATTAGGCTATGTTCCAGGGTTATTGTTAAATATTGTGGAATAGAATTGTTTTTCTATGGTACTGTTGCCTAAAAATTGATTTAGATTATGAAATGATTTTCTCTTGTTTAGCTGAAAAGTTGAGCATATTATCTTTATGGGTTTTGGATTAAGAGTGCAGTCTTTGAAAACGATTTATATTCTTTTCATAATTCTTATTAAAAGACTATTTCTAGTAACAATCTATTTTATAAAGTCAAAGCAATGTTATCAGTATAGATGAATTTCCTGTATCTGTTCTAAAAGAACACTGGTCAATATTCTAAATAAAGGAGGTGACAGAAAGAATTGAGAATTGTTTATTTTTAAAACTTCTGAATTACTCCCTCTTTTTATTTTGAAATGTATAGAATTAAGCAATTATAAATAAAACTTTCAAGAAATGTAACTGAATATATGAGTTATTAAAATATTAGACTCTTTTTACATATTTGATTTTAAATAAATTGTATAGCTAATATCCTATTTTTTCTCACAGAGAATGATATTAATTTTATATGTGTGTGGATGCTAAATGGGTTATGATAAATTAGAATAATGCACAATATTGGTAGATGGGATTTAAATTTAATCTAATAAATACTAATTTTAATTTTAATACTTTGTACAGGTTTATACACACCTGCACATATATATGTAATATATAAGGGATTCAAACTCAGATTTTTACATGATTCTCAATTCTCCATGCCATTTCAAATTGCTGACCCACCTGATCACACACATGTTGAAAAGATAAATAATCACCAATATATGTAGTTCATGCTAAACCAGCAATCATCAGTTGGTATAGATTACTATCTCCACACATATATACAATCAGCGCTCAGCTTTATAATAAGATAGCCAATCTTCATACTTAATGGACCTACTTCAGACTACTCCAACCCACAACTCTTCAGTTTATCAATTTCATAAGTAATTTTAATATTAGTTTATATTTTTATTTATTTGATTTTTCTTGTTTTCTTGGCATTTTTTTGAATTGCCAATAAGCAACTGCAACCATGTGTGGAAAAATGTTCACCATTTAGTAAAAATGAAATAAAACCAGCTTTAATATTTGCCCAATCCCCCTTTTTTTAAAAAAAAAAAATTAAAAAATTTTTTAAATTATTCTTCTTATCAAATTTTTTATTTTGAATTATTTCAATATTTTAATCTTGTTTAACTTTATTTTTTCACTTTCTCTGAACTATATCTTTAATATCTTGATCTAATTGCCGATGTTTTAGCATCTTACAAACTATTCTCTTTCTTCTGATTGAAATTGTGTTTAACCTTTGCTGTCAATATTCTGATTTTTTCTATTATCTACCTCTTATATATTTAAATAATTTAAGCTAATTATGATTTTGTATCTAACTATTTAAAATTTCTCCTTATATATTTTTGAAAATGTTAGAAACTAAAGTAAAATATTCTTAAAAATTCTACTTGCTATTTGTTAATATAATCTAGTTTGATAATTTTTTTTTGTCAAATATTAACCATATTATCCATTGCTATTCTACAATGATTGTTATTTATCACTTAGATAAATTTAATATATATTCAGATGAATTACTATTTGAATGTTTTGAAAAGGATGTATTTAACATTGAAAGTGAAAATTTTAATGCATATTCATTATTATAGCAGTACTTTAAGTTTGAAGTGAAAGTAAATACACTGAAGTATGCATTATTAATGGTGTATGTCATGACAAATTGAATGTGGTAGTTTTAGCAAGAAAATCTCGTAGTTTTGCTGATGATTGAAACAGCAACAAAGCAATATTGGAATGAAAATTGCTTTTTAATAATATTATTAAGTTATTTGATTGCCTTTTATATTAAAATTAAGAAATATTTCTTAAATATCTTATATTTGAAAGCTAGTTTATATATAATTGAGATCTGTATGAGCAGGAAAGAGAAAAAAACTTGAAGCTTGAGTTATGGGTTTAGATGAAAATGGAAGATAAGTGAGTAATATTGATTTGTTGAAAAAAATAAATGAAAAGACTTTATTTATTGAAAAAATTATAAAATAGAAAAGCAATTAGATTGAGAATTTTTTGCAGGTGAATAAAATATAATAGAAAAATAGAAAAAAAAAAAGATTAATGATTGACATGAAGATATTATCTATAAAGGCTTGTAGATTTTATGGATTGATGTCACAACCTATCTTTAGTAGATAATTAATCATCTCTTGTTAAATATCATAGAATTAATTAATACAATTGTAAATCCAAATTCTTATCCCCAAGATTTATATAATCAATTAGAGATATGTTCATTCTAAACTCTGGAAAAGTTCTCGACTGCATATGAAATTGAACTGAAGTCCATAATGCTCATAAGTCACTCTGTTAAGATTTTTCCCAGTAGAAATTCTTGAAATAAGACAATTAGCTATTATTTTAAGCCATAAATTAATTTTATAAACATCAACTGATTCTTTAAAAAAAAATTTTTTTTTATAATAGTTTTAATTTTTTTTTATAATAGTTTTAATTTTTTCTTTTCCATTACATTTTCTTTTTCAGACAATGTAGACAAAGTCTTTTAATTTCTATCATGTAAATCATTTGTTTTTTCCATTATCCTTTTTAGTTGATGAAGTCTTGTGATCTCTATAAATTATCTATATATTACTTATTTTTTGAATGCATGTATATTTATTGGTTGTTACCTCTTTTGGTATCAATAATTGTTTTGGAAATTCAATTATTTTTTTGGTCAAACTCTTTTATTCATAATATATATTAAATCAGCATTGATTATTCAAAAACAAGTATGGTCATTCCAATTCTAAGAGAAAAAGATTGTAAAAAGGAAATATTAATAATAATAATTCACCAAATAAGTTTTGCGATGATTATACAAATCAATTTATGGATCACAAATATTTCCACACATAGAATATGCTAGTCCTTTTTATGTCTATTTGATGTTTTGTGATGCTGTCTTTTAACTACTTCTTCAGAAATTTTTTTTTTTTTTCTGAAATAGTTAACACTATGTCTAATTGCAGCTATCCACTATATTTTCTATCATATCTTCCCAATGAAAACAATCACAAAATTGCCATTCTTTAGAATGTCTTTGAAATAATTCTTATGATGAAATGGAATTGATCTCTTCCATGAAAACCATACTCAACACTCTTTTTGGAAATCTCATAATGTTGATTCATTTCATTTGCCCTGTCCAATGAAGAAGTGAAAGTTGAAGAACTTAGTGATTAGTTTTAAGATCCTGCTATTACATTTTAAAAATTTTATGGTGCATCCTTAAATGCAACTTTTCTAATGCTTTTATATTATATCAGTATGATGTTCAAGTTTCACCTTTATATAATGAGGTAGGTAAAATAATAGCTCTAAATTTCAATGCCCTGGCTCTCCAATGTATTCTATTCATTGCTAGATCTTCACTATGGAAACAATTAACTTTGAATTTCTCTAAAATGGCCTTATAATTTAACGGGATCTCCCTCTCATGAAAACCCGGTTCAAGATTCCCATAAAACACCCTTTTATAAAGCCTTGTATTGTTCATTTGTTTCACATGTTCAATTCAATGAAAATGTGATTTTACAGTCATGGATTCCATAATATCCTTTCTGAAGTTGAAGAAAAATATTGATTGGTTTTACGATTCTGCCATTTTATTTTTAAAATTTTTACGGAGTATCCTTGAATAAAACTTCTAATGTATTTATGTTATGTCAATAAGGTGTCAAAATTTTACTTTCATATAATGGATTAAATAAAATAACAGTTCTACATACAGCTAATTTAAACAGGCAAAACTCTACATACAGTAGTGTCACCCAGAGCCAACCAGAGTAATCAATGGATGCCAGAAGGCTTGTGCATAAAATCCCCATCTAGTGCCTATTCATCCAATATCCCCAGACAAGTTTTTGGCTAGATGCAGTGCTCTAAGATCCAAGGCTCCTCGCTGACGAAGGCCACAAGCCAGAAACTAGTTTGGGGATATTGGATGAGTAGACACTAGATGAGGATTTTATGCACAAGACTACTGGCTTCTATTGATTACTCTGGGTGGCACAACTGTATGGAGAGTTTTGCCTGTTTTAATAACAGTTATGTGCTACCATAAGAAATTGGTGATCATGTGATGTTTAGTAGTTTAACACCAATACAGCTAATTTAATTGCAATAATTATTGTGTTGAAATATCCTATCAACTTATTAATAGCAGCAGTAGTTTGGCATCTGCTGGACCCCAACATCTAAAACCACCTTTCTTTTTATAAGGCTACCAAGATATTTAAATTGACATAGATTCTCAAATTGATAACCTTCTAAATGAAATGTTGCTGAGGAGTTTTATTCCATCACTGGCTGGTAAAGAATGTGAGTGTTTTTTTAAACAAATTATTAAATCAGTCTTTATATGTTATATTCATAACATTAATAACCTTATATAGATCATTTTTTGAACTAGCAAAAATAGTACAATCATCAATTTACTGTAAACCCAGAATCAAGAAGATGAAGTTCTTGTAAAATTCCACCATCAAACTTGCTTTTTATCTTGATCCCTGGTTTATTAAAACTATTATATAAACAGTTCTAAGGACTGTTGTCATAGAAATTGAAAATAATGTTAAAGCTAATAACCTCATTTTAAATCTCTCAGATTTTCTATCCATAGTAATATCATTTCTTATTCTATCATGTAGAAGCTGTATAATACAGGAAACCTTTATAGGTAATCAAACTAATTTCAAACAATGCCATAGATCTGTTACAATTCAGTTAAATGTCTTGATGAAATTAATAAAAACAATATATAAATCACATTTGTTTCTAATACTTCTCTTTGCATTTACGATGCAAGAAAAACTATTTCTGTAGTGTTTCTTGATTCTCTAAATACACTCGAGTCCTTGGTAGTCATTCATCTATGACTGGAAGCAATCTGTTCAACAAAATATTTGAAAGTGCCTTTGCTGTAATGGATAATATTGATATGTCATGAAAATTAGTCCAGTAATTGTCTATTCCCTTTATTTTTTAAAAAATATATATTAAAGGAAAGCTTCCTTTTCATGGGACACATTTTTTATTCCTAACTTTATCCAGAAGTTTATTATTGGGGATTGTTCCTTGTTTCTTTTTTTTTTCCCCCCACTATTTTAATAGTCACTTATTAATGATTTAAGATTTTTTTTTTTTAATCTCTGTTGTAGCATATTAATTAATTTAAAAATATCCAATCTTATCTCAGTTTTTCTTTTATCTGGAAATGTAATCAGAATCTATATAATACTATTCTTGAATCATATAATCTACTGAAATTTCTGATATATAGAGTTTTCATATAAGATTTGAATAGATGTTTATTACCAATATGTTATTTTTTATTTCAAAAACTGATCCATCTTTTTTCATTTTTTAACCTGTAATTTCCTATATGTTACTTAGAAAGAATATGCGGGATTTGAAGTCAGACTTTCATATGACTCACTATGCTCAGTGTCTTCTCATATTGCTGACCCACCTGATCACATACATGTTGAAAAGATTACGACCCACTACTCTCAGTAATCTTTTCAACATGTGTATGATCAGGTGGGTCAGCAATATGAGATGGCACTGAGAGTAGTGGGTCATGTGAAAGCCTGAGTTTTCCTTTCAACATGTGTGTGATCAGGTGGGCCAGCAATATGAGATGGCACAGAGACTAGTGGGTTGTGTGAAAGTCTGAGTTCGAATCCCGCATATATTATATATATAAATGCAGGTTTAAGCCTGTACAATGTATTAGAAAGAAAGCCATCAGTCTGTAATAATTGAACAAGAAAGTGGATAATGAATTATTAATGGAAGGTGAGATTGTAAAAAGTAAAGTGAAATTAATAAATACTGGGTATATTGCAGGTATCTTTATTTGTCTATATATCTATACAATTTTGTTTATTCATTATTATTAATAATTTTGGGTGTATATTAATTGCATTTTCTTTTTTATGCATATTTTCAATTTTTTCTTTAATTATGAAATACTGAATTAATAAGTTGGGGTTTTAAATTTTTTTATAATATTGTATGTAATTGGATCATTTATTATATTGTACACAATTGTAATTCTGAATACTTTTTGTAAATTTTTAATCTTGCTATTTGATAATGCAGGGTATTGTATAGTCTAAGTATAATAATTGTATTGCACATAATTATAGATAAATATTTAAATTTGACTTTTAATACTATGAAATATTTTAATAAATTGATTAATTGTCTTGGGATGGTGTCTAGTGCTCAACATTGAATTGATAGATAGGAACAAGTTTATAATTAATTAATCAAACATTTTTTTAAAAACTTTCTTCAATTGGGAATCAATCCAAGAACTTTCTTGAGTTCTTGAGTCTATTATTGTCACTACTAAGCTAACCTGCATAGGGCAATTAAACCCATTTCCTGGGTGAATGTAGATAACCTACCCATTGGGTTTCATAAAAAGTTGCAACATTGCTATTATTTTATAAGTAAAATATTCTATTTAAGAAAAAAATAAATAAATAAGTTTATTTTAAATCAGTTTAAAAAATTATTGAAAGAATTTTTGTTATCCATAGTTTAATCATTATTTAAAGTTATAATGATCTTGAAATGTTTCTAATGTTGTTCTTAAGTCATGTAAGAAAATGATAGTGACACTCAATAAAATAATGCTACAATTAGTCAAAATAAGAGTCATAGATCACATGACCCTATTCTCTTAAGCTTGTAAGTTATAAACAATGAGGATGGCCAATTCCTTAACAAGCTTTGTGATAAATGCTTAGCCAGAGCCAGCGTTTAAAATATCTTTGTCAGAACCCCCCCAATCCCTGACCATGGTTTCATGCTTTGGCACATCTCAGAGAGGTGCCAGGGTAATGCTACAATTATTTCCTTTTTTTCTCTCATTTATTACCATTTATTTTAATCCTTTGAATTTGAATACATTTAATAGTTTCAACTTTTATATCTCCTGAAATACCTTAATTGTTAAAAGGAGGTTGCATTGTCAACAGATTGAAATTGTTGATTATTATTGATAATTGGGGTTGTCTAAGTGTTGACTGATTTTAATGATATATATATAAAGATATATGGCCTGAATTTGTAACCATTATTGTGTGAAGCTTAATATCTGTTATTAGTACTGTAATATGTCTCCATTTGGAGTTTATTTACTTTGTATTTATAATGTAATGTCATTATTATTATGCCATATGGCGTTTGAGTTTCTTCTAACTACAATGTGGTCTTTTTGCTATTGTTGTTATTTGGTGAATGAACTTCATTCGAAGTATATACAGAGATGTATGGTATTTTACATTTCTACAAGAATATTGAAATGTGTATATATTATTTATTTATTTATTTATTTTTTCATATGTCATAGCATTGTCCGGGAGGCAAACCCACAACCGTCTGCGACCAACTACTTGCTTGCAAGACGGCTGTGATGACCTCTCGGCTAACAATGCTTGACATTTATTTGTTGTTCACTTATTATTATTATTATTATTTTATACATATCTCTATGGTTTTCTCTGAATTTTGTAGTTTCTAATATTTGTTTATTGATCACTTTTTCTATCCTTGTAAATATTTGTAATTGTGAATTTTATATGCAAATAAATTTATTATTTTAACAATAAAATTAAGAAAACATAAACAGGAATCTATTAAAATCAAAATTAAATAGACAATTATTATTACTTTTTTTGCCAAAAAAGATAAAATTACTAGTTTAGTAAATGCAGCATTAAATTAAATTTGTCATAAAACACACACATGTAGAAAAATTGTGGTTGATAAATAAATGATTTTTTATTTAAAAAAAAAACAACTTCTAAATTGGCAATCTTTTGTTAAACAGAAATATTAAATTTTGATGTAATAAAAGAATTAGAATAAGATATCAGTGATTATTTTTTGTTAATTAGTAAATCAACAAATACAACAGTCAAATACAAGAGAAATTGCTAAAAAAATTTAGTTCATGATTAAAGAAGTGAAAATATATATCTTGAATTTAAAAAATTTGTTATTAAAAAGTTCATACCATTTTTTAAGCAGTTTACAGTTATGATCAACAAAACTGTCTGCCATGGATGTATACCTTCATGCAAAAATGGCAGACTTAAAATTTTATGAATTTACATTGCATTATTCATCAGAAAACTGTTTGTTAACAAATTTTAGGACTGGAGTATATAATGAAATTGTGCATTAAAATTATATGAATTGTAAAGCATTGTTGGTGGAGAGGTCAGCGCAGCTGCCTTGCAAGCAAGCAGTTTGTTGCAGACGGTTGTTGCAGGTTTGCCTCCCGGCTGATGCTATGACATATGAAAAAAAAAATTATATGAATTCAGTTTGTTGGTTTGAAGACCAGGTATTATTATCTTTGCAAATATTTAGTGATATGTTTAGTGAATTATAAAGATGATTCTCAAATTAAATATGAGTTACGTAAAATTTCTTGCTGATATTACCAAACCATTTTAATGTATTTACAAGATTATATGAACAGATTGGAAAATTTAAAAAAACCTGTTTTTGTGTGGAAGTTAACATTTAAAAAAAGAAAAAAGGTTTTAGAATTTTATTATTGAATTTTTTTTTTTTTAAATAAGCAAACGTTAAATGAAATAAAAATACATATGCCTAAAAAACTTAATTTTCTAAAAAATTTATGAGTTCAAAGAACAAATGATATTTATAGATGTATTTTACTAAAACTGTAGCATCTAACATACTGAAAAAGTTAATTATATTATTAAGATTTTTTTGTTTGATTTTAATTATATATATTTTTTAAATAAACGAATTCTTTTACAGTTTATTAATAAACATTTAAAATCATATACAGCAATCTAATTAGCAATAAAAAGTATACCATTTTGAAAAACTATTTTTTGGAACTTAGATATTTTCATTAACTTACATTTAATAATATATATATATTTAGTCATTGAACATTTGAAAAGTTTTAAAATGGGTTTGAATATGGGATATTTAGAAATAGGTAAAACTGGACAGTATAAAGTTTCTGATTCTATATATATATAGAAGTTATTAAATTTGTTTGAATTCATTATTCAGTTTATCAATAAACAAGAACACTAATATATATTTTAATAGTTAATTAATTTCAAATAAAGTATTGACTGTTCTCTATTTCCATAAATCCAACTTATATAAATCTGGATTCGCATAAACAATTTCCAGCATATATATATAAAATCAAAATATTAAAAAAATATGATTGTCCAGTCAATGCAGTCCTCAGTTTTCATGAATCTTAAAATATATTGTAATGTTTATTATTATTTGTTAAAAAATATTTTCATATTCTGCACCATAGTTAATAATAAATATGAACATCAAGAGGAAATTTGATTTACATAATATTTGACTTACAAAAAAGTTATTTAGCAGATTACTTTCATAAATCAGTAACTACCTATATAAAATAAACATTTGAAATCTTTTCATTTACTTATTAAGAATTCCAATATTTGCAATAAGAAAAGTAGTAAAAAATTTTAGATTTTTTTTATTTTTAAAAATCATATTTAAATAATAAAAATGTTTTGCATTGTGCTTTTTTAAAAAACAAATTAAATTTTTATTCAAATAAAGAACTGAATTTGCATATTTGTGGTCACTTTTGATATTTGTTGATGGACTTCCAAATTGAAAAAAATTAAATAGATTATAAACTGAGAAATTATGTCTAGGCTTCACTAAGATATATTAAGATATTTACTGGTATAATATTGAAGTCATTGGTATTATCAGAATCTAATTTCTAACATCTTTAGCAAATTAGTTACTGAATTAACTTTCAATCATTTTTGTAATAACTGCCACTTTGCATTGGATTTGCAGATTATAAAAAAATATTTGACTTTATAAATATTTCTGTAGTGGTTTAAGCATTGGAATATCAAATCATAGATTCAGGATATTGTAAAAATTCTCAAGAATATTTATTAAAATGAAACAGTGGTAATTAAATTGCTGGTAATATTGATAATTATCAGAATTCCATTTTTTAAAAACTTTTTAAAGTAATTTTACAGAGGCTATTTTTCTTGGATCAAAATGAGAGAATAAAAGTAAAATATTTTTTAATCATATATCAGAAAATGTGGTTGTTGTCTAAGTATTGTTTTTGTAGAGTTATAAGATGAAAACAATAAAGTAGAATCAAAGACAAACTTCGAAAATTCTAAATTTATTCTCAATGTCCTTCCAGAACAGTAGAAATAAATTAGTAGTTAACAACTTTTAATATCCTGATCATAATTGGAAATATAGTGAATAAAATAAATCATAGAATTAAACTTGGATATAGTCCTTTTGCGTGAAATGAAAGGAAGTTTTCTTATGCGTTGGAAAATGAAGATTTTACTTCTTGGATTCTCAATACACAATAGAAGAGTTACACAGGAATTTCAGATCCTGCAGTGAAATATGGAGAGATAACAGAAAGGAATTGAAAATTAAATACATGGGGGTGGAGGGTGGTGGACAAATAGAAATACTGGCTTTATCGAAAAAATTGTCTAAATGGAGTGTTGTTAGAAGAGATATGATCTTAAGAGATTGTAAGAAACCTAAAAAAGGGCTGTTAAGAAAATGGATAAAAACATTTGTGGTTTGAAGAAATAAAATAGATTGAGAAGCTGGTTTAATTTGGAGAGATCATCATACAGTCAACTGACATTGTTTGAAAAGGTTTATGATGAATATTTAGATATAAGTTCAATTTTTTTCCAGATAATTATAATAATTATTATCATAATGTTACTACAAAGTAAAGCATAAAGAAAAATCTTCAGATTGAAAAATTTAATCCTAGCAATCAAAATAGAGATTTGAATTGTATATTCATAATCATCCCAAAAATTCTTTGGTTTTTTTTTCCCACACTAAAAATCTGTTATAAATTATGTAAAATTGTTATTTGTCCTGATTGCTTTAATGCAGTGATAAAGTAATGAATTCAGAGGTAAAAGTTTTAGGATCAATTTTCAACAGAGTAATTTAAATAAATAAATATATCTCCATTTATTCAATTGCACAATCTGCCACTAGAGATGTTAGAATGTCACATAATCTTCTGAGCAACTAACTATATAATTATTTATTATTTTTTAACTTTTTTTTTTGACAAGATATATAAATAATGGCTCATATTTTATATTAGTCTGTGAAGTTGCAGTATATCATAGTAATTTTTATGACTGCTATTTGTTAACTGTCATATTAAGAGATTTTTTTTTTTTTTTTAGCAAATACAAGCTTGTCTTTAGGAATTGACAATATTTCATGGCTACTGAGATTAATATTAAATTTTAAGCTTAGGATCAACATATCTTTAAATGACATAGATAAATTAATTTGTTATATCATACTACTTTTACTTTTTTTGCATATCTTCATATAGTCATATATGTATTTCTTGTAATACTTAAAGCAGAGGAAGTTTGGTAAGCTCTGATGAAGACTGCTGGACAGTCGAAACTGTAAGGAAAATAAAGAAGTGTATATGAAAGAAGTATTATAAGAAATATATACATGAATTATATCATACTACTTAAATAATATTTTGCAGAAAAAGGTCTCAGTTGGAAAAAAATCATATCTGTATATGCAGATTCACCTTTGGAACTCAAAAACTGATTAAAACAACTGTTTTTTTGCATTCTGAATAATCTGAAAATTGAAGTAGATTGTCCAAATAAATCTTAAATTTCATGTTCAATCAACATAAATAAATTTTGGGTTTAATTAAAAAATATATTTTATATTTTGTCTGGGTTAAGTGATTAAAAGCTTTTATTTGCTAAGTGCTTCTTCTTTTTTTTTTTTTTTACTGAAATCAATCAGTGTTTTCATTCTTGATTTGTCACAAATGATAGAATTATAATTTGTCCAATTCTAGATGTGGCAATTTTCAGGTTACGTTTAAATTTGATACTTCCTCTCACTATATTTCTCATTTTGCAATATATAATATTCTGTTGTATTTTTATATTGGACTATTTCCATCATCTAATATGTGTATTGAAAGTCTTCAGAAAAATTTAACTTTATTTAAATATTCCCAATACATTCAACTGTTAATAATAGCACATCAAACAGGTTACATGGTCACCATCTCTTATACTAGCACATAATTGTTTATAAACAAGGTAAAACTCTCTATACAATAGTGCTACTCTGTGCCAACCAGAGTAATCAATGGATGCCAGAAGGCTTGTGCATAAAATCCCTATCTAATGCCTACTCATTCTGACATCCATTGATTTCTCTGGTTGACACAAGGTGGCAATACTATATAGAGAGTTTTGCCTTGTTTATCAAACAGATTAGTATATGCACAATGTTTTGAGAGGTATTATTCTTCCATCTTCAGGTGTTGCTGGTCTGACCAGTAACAGTACTAGCATGGGATTCGAATCCTTACCCTTAGATTCTTAAGTATTGAATTTTAAGGTAACGCTCTAACCAACTGAGCCATCATGCCAAAGGCAACAGTCTATAGTAATTTCATATACTTATCTAAGAGGTTCCTCCTGATTTCTCCACTTTTTCCTAAGAGCAAAGTTGATTAGTGGTTTCCATGCTTTATGTATAGTCACACTAGGTAGGCTTATGGGATTTTTTTGCCAATGTCATGTGAGCAGCTTCTTTAAATTTTCTTCTTTATACCTTTTCTTTTCTATTCAATATTTTTGTATTTTCCCAAATGAACATATGTTCATTGGCATATACATGCTCTGCTACTTTAGACACATCTGTTTTCTCTCCTGTTGTAAGTTTTTTTTCTTTGATTTTTTCATGAATCACAAAATGGTATTTCTATAAAGATTAGAAATTTATTATTTTTAGACTAACATTTTTAAGTCATCCATACATATATATATTAGAACTTATATTAAAAGTTATACATATATTTTGATTCTTATTTAAAAACCATCTAGTTTTTAACTATAATATTTTTTTTATTACTAATGTAAATTTTAAAAATATGCATTTTTTAAAAAATTTACAATGGTACTACATCATTGATACAAATTAACTGAAATCAGCTTGTATTTCAAACTACACATAGATGACATCAAATTATTTGTTATTTCCGGTTTTGTAAATTTTTTCATTTGTCTCAGAACATTGTGTAACTTTTATGACAGAATAGAGGTTTTGTTTCTCTCATTATTTTTTTCTCAATTTGATGAGATTTTCTGCAGAACACTATAAATATCAAATTTTCTGAATTTGTGGTCAATATTTAGTATTTATGATGTAAACTATACAGTTCTTGTAAAATACTTTACTGAGTATTATTTAATTTCATAATGTGATTGATACAAAGACCTTGAAGAACTGCTATTTTTTTTATATAAAATTGTTTGCTAAAATGAATGTTTTGGATCATTATTTTTGTTTTTAAAATATTTCTTTTGAGATGAAACATGATCATAATTTTATTCAATTTTGGGAAAAGGTTACAGCAGAAAATTTCTTTGCTTCATAAA
This sequence comes from Epiperipatus broadwayi, assembly GCA_028023455.1. Taxonomy (NCBI): domain Eukaryota; kingdom Metazoa; phylum Onychophora; class Udeonychophora; order Euonychophora; family Peripatidae; genus Epiperipatus; species Epiperipatus broadwayi. The sequence continues at coordinate 3,147,097 of JAQFVV010000083.1, read as the reverse complement.
AAAAATAGAGATTTTATTGTTAACAAATGATGTCTGTGATCTCAAGTCTCTTGTTTTTTAAGCAACTGAAATCTGATTGTGCAGATTGCAGTATACTTACACTTGTTTATCTGAATCTTATTATACGTACATTGTTGTCTATGTAATCTATTATAAGTTAATCTTCTATCTTATTTTTATGTAATCATAAATGATAAAATAGTTTTTGGTTTAATGAAGTTTCCATATTTGCATTCAATAATTTTAGTAATTCTATAATGTTTGTTAAAAATTAAAATTAAGCTATATGCATGAATTTTAAAAGTATCTACCGAAAAATCTGTAGAGTTAATATTGAAAGTATATTTAATTTGTTTGTAAGGCTATGCTGATTGTTAAAAGTAAGAATTTTAAACTAAGTCAATTTCTGCATATTTATCAAGTAGTCAAGGAAAGATATGGTCATAAAAGCAGATAGTAATTTATTGTTATTTAATATTTTGTTGTTGTACTAAAATTTGGTTTATTTAAAAACTCTTCTGTAATTGATTCATATGTAAATTTAAACATATTTTTATTATACACTTTTATGTAAATCTACTATTATTAATTGCTGAAAAATATGTAATTGTGTAAAAAGAAATTAACCTCTAATTTTGCACTGTTTTTGTAACTATTATGAATTTCTGCACACTCACCCGTCAGTAAGAGTATTAAAAGCTTTAGTGAATCACTTTAGTTTAGAGTGTATTCATATATTCGCCAACCCTTACTGACTGTGCTTCTATCAGGGCTTGAGTCTATTGCGTGCTTGATGTTATAATCGACAATTAAATTGTACAAATTTAGTTAAACTATCACCGAAGAAAAACAGTCTCATTTTTAATCATCTGCAATTAGATGTATATTAATTATGAATAAATGTAAATCTACTATTATTAAGTGCTGAACAATCTGTAACTGTGCAGAAGAAAATTAACCTCCAATCATGCTCTGTTTTCATAAGTATTATGCAATAGAGTCAAGCCTGATATAAACATGATCAATAAGTATTGGTGTATATATAAATATGCTCTAAGCTTATGTGATCCACTTAAGTTTTTAAAACTTTTATCGATGGTTGAGTGTGCATATATTCATAATAGTTATGAAAACAACTTTTATTTAACTTATTCTGTTTATTGTCTCTTTGAAAAATGTCATAATTCAATTTTCATTTTGTCCTTATAGTTAAAACTTTGCATACTTATATAATCCCCACGAGAATACTTTTTTTTCCTAAGTTTGCAAACAATTTTAACAAAAAAAAAAAAAAAATTGTAAAAAAAATTAAATTTTTAATTTTGTGTGGGATTTAGTATTTTTTATGATAATGACATATAGCAGAAGTCAGCAGCCGGTGCTCAGTGATGTAATTTTAATGGTGCAAAAAAATTCAGATACTATTTAAATTCAAGCTCATTTAATAAAATTTTTAAATAAAAAATAAATTTTATTTAAGCTGTATTATATGTAAACTAGAACAAGAACATTAGACTGTAATACCTACTGACAGACCCCCCCCCCCAGTAAAGCACATGGCTTGACACCATTATTAAACAACAATTTCTATACATCGGGCACTCGAACAGCAGAGTTTAATAATAAAATCAGCATCTGGCAAGCACATCGCCTGCTGAATCCTGAAAATACAGCTATTTATACTCACCTAGGGTGCAGCAATCATAAAATCACCACAATATTTAAATATCTGCTACTGGAGCCCAAACTTTTGGATTATCTGATCAAGGTGAATATGGTCTCCATGCCAACTAATACATTTTTATACTACAAGCGGTTTCTAAATAGACCCAATTTGTCATGCCTGCTCTAGAGGAGAGGAGACCTTTAATCATCTGTTAAATATATGTCCAGGCTATAACAGTATTAGAAGTGTCATCTCTCAACACTGCATTATAGCAGTGGATAAAATCCTGGACATCAGGGCTTGTCTCTTCTTTACAGTTATCAGGTTATCTATCTTCCTGACGTACGCTTTTTGATACACAAGATGCAGGAGAAAGTTCACACAACCAACACCAGACCCCAATGCTATATTTTGTGATAAGCTCAAAGCTCTTCAAAACAAGGACAAGATATTATCCTCTAGATTTTTATTTATTAATACATGGAGCCTACTAGTATGGCCCACAGTCTCTACATAAATATTGGACCTGATATATCCACATTGTAGTGTATCGTAAATGAAGTAGTCTATGATGTAACATGCTGGATTCTACTAGAGAGGCATTGATTTCACACTACATGTATTCCAGCTGATAGATTAGCATTATTGGACCAACCTCAAAAGGGGTGGTCAATACCAACAAAATGGAATGTATTTACTCATATATCAACCTGCTAGTGCAGAGAATGGCTCTGGCATACATCTACCAGACCAATGCCAGCAATGGATGAGCCAACAATAACAAAGTGTATTTATTATTCATCTGTACAATTTTATTATGTCAACAAATATATTTTTAAAATAAAACAAAACATTATATTACTAATTGATTTGTTACAAAATACTTTTGTGACTTGCAAAACATCTGCCTTAAAGGCATTTAATTAACCCCTACTCAGTCAGCGGCATAGAAAAAGTAACAAAATAAGAATATTATAAAAAATTTTAAAGAATAGAATACTATTCTTTATTAATCTTAAATAATTTTTGTAGATACGAATTAGAAAATTACACATATAAAATGTGACAAATACATATTTATACATTCATTTATTTTTATGAAATAAAATGAACATTATATTAACAAAAAACAAAATAAATCATAATTCTTTAAGAAATTATAAAACATAAAATATTAATATATAAATTGCTGACCGCTGCCGTATAGCAGTATTATTACAGTAAGAAAGAAAAAAGTAACTAAATTAAAGGGAAGAAAATCATTAAAACAATATTTAGCAAAGTTACATTTTTAAACAAAATAATAATTAAGAATAAATATTAGTGGAAAGATATAATTATAACATTGGTCTTTTAACAAAATCAACTTACCTCCTGGTTTCTTTGATTAGACAATTACAAAGAATACTTTATTTAAAAAAATTATATCTTCCATTATTTATAAAAATCTAAACATTGTTGAGACTTCTTTTTTTTTTGTCAATTTAGTGTCATTAAATATGGCATAATTTGATTTAGAAAACAGCAGCTAAGCTAGAAAGAAAAAGATATTGTTAAGTTTATGAATTATTGGAAGATTTTTGATCCTTTAAATCAAACAAATTTTTATTAATTCTATACTTAGGTCAACAAAAGGATTTTAAGCCAATAAACAGCACATGATCACTATTTCTTATGCTTGCTTATAACTTATTAAAACAGGCAAAACTCTCCTACAGTTTTGCCACTCAGGGCAAGCCAGACTAATCAATGGATGCCAAAAGGCTTGTGCATAAAATCTCCATCTAGTGCCTACTTATCCAATATCCCCAGACTAGTTTCGGGCTTGTGGCCTGCATCAATGAGGAGCCTTGGATCTGAGAGCACTGCACCTAGATCTTAGGATCTAATGCAACTCTCCAGCAGCCACCTTTTATCTCTCCTTAACTGCAAAACTATGAGTCTTAAATTGAAAATACAATAATATTTTTGATCCAAGCTCATTAGCTTACATAGTCAGGTAGGTCTGAACTCAGATCAGACCTATATATTTTGATGTTTTTTGGTTATTTAATAACCATAGCCACCACTATCCTATTAGGCAGGATTGGTTTTAAGTTAATAAACATCACATGATCACCATTTCTTATGCTTGCTTATAACTATTATTAAAACAGGCAAAACTCTCCATACAGTATTGCCACTCAATGCAAACCAGAGCAATCAATGGATGCCAGAAGGCTTGTGCATAAAATCCCCATTTAATGACCACTTACCCAATATCCCCAGACTACTTGCACTGAGTGGCAATACTGTATGGAGAGTTTTGTCTGATTTAATAAGTTATAAACAAGCATAAGAAATGGTGATCATGTGATGTTTATTGGGTTAAAACCAATCCTCCTTAATAGAATAGTGGTAGCTATGGTTATTAAAGAACCAAAGACACCAAAATGTATAAGTACTGAACTGAGTTCAGACCTATATGATTATATAAGCTAATGAACTTGGATTGAAAATATTATTGTGTTTTCAATTTAAGACTCATAGTTTTATAGTTAGAGATAAAAGGTGGCTGCTGGAGGGTTGTATTGGATCCTAAGATCTAGGTGCAGTGCTTTCAGACCCAAGGCTCTTCACGGATGAAAGTCACAAGCCAGAAACTAGTCTGGGGATATCGGATGAGTAGGCACTAGATCGGGATTTTATGCACAAGCCTTCTGGCATCCATTGATTACTCTGGCTTGCACTGAGTGGCAATACTATATGGAGAGTTTTGCCTGTTTTATCAACAAAAGGATATTTGGCATTAAAAAGTAGCTTTAAATTTGTCAATATTACTTTCTTCCTTTAGTTTAAAAAATAATAATTATAGAACTAAAAAATAGAAGAAAAAAAAAGAAGAAATGCTGTTACTCTTATGAATGCATTAAAAAGTTTTTTAAGAATCTTTTTTTTTTTTAAAAAAAAACAAAAAACTTTCGCAATATTTTTGATATTATAAGAACAAAATAAAAGCATGAAGCACTTGTATTTAGAATGGTTTAAGAATATTTGTAAACGTTAATGCCACATTTATTTTGGCCCAATAATGCCAAGAATATTGTGAAAGCTCAATAAAATTTATTTTTCGGTGTATTTATGTGTATGAATAAAAGTGTTTTTTTTTTAAATATATATATATATTTTACTTTAAAAAGATCTAAAATGTTTCAGAAAAAAATGGTAAAAATCTGGATGACTAATTAATATAAAATCCATTGTAACATATCATTGTTTGATATATTTTTTCTTATTTGTCTGTTAATGTAACCTATAATTTTGACACGATCTTGATTTTTATTGTTATTTTTAATTTTCCATAATTTAAGTGTACTTCAAATAAAAAGATGCATACTATTTATATTTAATTCTGCATATTTAGATATCATTTTTTTATAATCTGAAATTATTAAACAAATATTTGCATTTCTGTTCTATATATTTGTATATAATGATAAAAGAGCCTCATCACTGCAAGGCAAAGTGTCTTCCAACAATTCCTCATTGAGCGACAGTGATTTAGAAGTCATTTCTTACCAGGCTTATCATTGGTTGATAATGAGAGAATGCTCGTCTTTTAAAGTCGTTAATCTTGTGTTTAGATTTGTAGAGGTCCCTACTGTCGCATTTTAGGCGCTTAATCTTAAAGTTGTAGCCTCAATATGCATGTTATTTTTGTTCATCACTGCTCCCTACTCCTTTATTCTTATGTATTTTAATGATAGAAAGTCTCAAATTTTATGATATAGCTCTAAAATTGAAAAGCTAAAATAAATTTTGTTTAACAATGGCAAATTAGCTCTGATGATGAACAAGTGTTATTGCTTCATAATACTTAGTCTATCTTCAGATACATTACCTTTAAATAGTTAGTGTACAAATTCAATTTTATGGACTTTGATGCAAGTAAACATCTTTTTGTAGTTATAAGCAAAAAAAAAATGATTATAGTAATATAATTGATAATTTTACATCAATACTCAAAATCATTTGATTTGTTTAATTACATATAAATTTGTTATCTATACATTTAAACATAAATTAAAATTGATTTTTAAAAATTAAATAACAAATGAGTTAATATATAATAACAAAATAAAGATTTTTATTTAAAAAAATTTCTGATATCTATTACTTTTTAATCAACATTTTGATAATGTTGAGTTTTTAAATTGAATCATATTTATTAGTTTGGTTTAGATCAGAAAAGATTAACTTTAGGCTTGTTTATAGTTTGAATGAGGAGATTACAGAAAAAACGTATGAACAAAGTTTTTTAAACTGGCAGAATTTTTTTTTTTTTTCCCTATTGCATTTATAATGCATGGCCTTTGCCATGGTTTTGAACCATTTCTGTAACTTTTAATCTAATTTAGATATATTTGTTTATTGTTAATGTGTCTTTTCATTTGTTTTTGAATTAATTATGTTACTTTGTAAACTGATTATTGGAAGATTTTTAGTTTTTATTGATAATTAAATACAATATTTAATATTCCCAATTGAAGGAGCCAATAACCAGAAACTAACCTGAGCATGAACACTGATATTGTGTTCATGAGATGGTTGGGTAGTTGAGAAGTTGGATATAACATTATCATTTTAATATCCATCGATTATTGAATCTTATAGATTGTTCTGGGATAGAGTAAATAAAATGAATTACATTATATATATAAATAGTATTTTGCTTACTACTACTGTAAAGCTTATTGAAGTTTATAATGCAGTTCAACATACTTATATTAGAATAAATTGAGCTAAAGTATGAAATAGTGGTATTCTTTTGGCCATCTGTTTAACTACCTTTGAATAGAGAACTTAAATATGTACATTTGTACATGGCTATCTAGGCTGATTATCAGCTAATCTAGATATAGCCATGTATTGTGATCAGTAGATGGTTAATTTACTATTATTAGCTAAAAAATTAAAATTCCAGATTAATCTAGATTGCTTAGATGAATATTAAACACAATTGTAATATAATTCTACTTTTATAGCTAGTGATGTAGATATCATATTCCTATGGACATAATCTAAAATCTAAAATAAAAATATAAAAGAATATATAAAATATAGTAAAATTTATGCATTCCAAAGTTCGAAGAATTTCAGATCAAACATAAGTATATATATATCAATAATATTATTGAAAACTATATATATAAATATGTACGCTAATAGATAATTAGATATGCAATATATATATATTTAGATTATATTTATTTTTTAATATTTATTTTTAGTCTCCTTGGACGAGGAAGCATGTTTGTTTGTTCTACCCAACAGTTTCAACAACTTTTAAATATTTCTTTCTCTTGGAAAGGTGATTTTATGTTAGATCTTGGTGCAGGTGATGGCAAAGTTACCCAAAAACTTGCCAAACATTTTTCAAACATTCATGTAACTGAACTTTCAATACCTATGCAATGGAGGCTCAAGAAATTGGGATATAGGTTTGTAATTATTAACACAATTTTAACACATTCATATTTACATAATTTTAGTAAAGCAACTAATAAAGCTCTTCTCTAATTACCAAATTACAATAATTTTTTGTTGTATGTTTTGTCTACTGATTTTTTTTTATGATCTTCTCTATATGTAAATTTTTGATTAAAAATTATATACATGCAAATTATTTGAGTAGATGGTTTATAATATGGTGTACTCACTCAGGTTTTATGAGCTAATTTGTGTTCTGACGAGTCTATAAATTATTAATTTAGCATTAAAAAATAAAATAAAGTTTGCTGAATCAAAGATTGTCGTCTTTTTAAACTTCAATTTACAATATTGTTGAATTCATATAGCATTTTATGGCTACATTTTATTGCCTGAAAATATCAGAAGAAATTACATTTGCAATTTGAAAGAATTTAATTATTTTTTAATGCGTACTGTATAAAAAAAAAAGAAAAAAGGAAAAAAAAAAGGCAATTATTGAAAGAAAAAAGAAAATTTTTGATTTTTTTTTTGACATTTTTAGATTTTTAATTTTCAGCATGTAAATCTGTAGCTCAAATTTTTTTTTCTCTTTTTTCCATGTGTCATTTCAACCATTTTAATTTTAAATTATTTTTTACTAATATATTATTAAAAAAGGAAAAAAAAAATTCTGAATAAAAGAGAGAAGTCAAAGTGTTTAAAATATATATAAATATAGTCAGTATCAATAAAGTCAGGTATCTACATTCCATTTTACATTTATTGATTCTTTAAATACTGCTTCAAAGTCATGAAACAATACTTGGATAACTAATCAATAAATTTCAGATTCTTTTTATTTGGAAAAATGATTTCCCCTAATACTTTGTAATAATGACTTATAAATTCATTTATAAATTGTGTAATTTAAAACCTGTTATTATTTGTAATTGACAGATTTTTTTTTGAACTTTTAGTATTATTTGTCTTTTCAATTTCTTATTTGGTTTTGAACAAAGTTGGAATTGGGGGATTAGGAGGGAGAGAAAAATAATACAGATAAATATAAGTTTTTTATTGACTTACAAATACCCAAAATTACTTCATAAATTAAATCTATAATTTCAAACCTCTTAAAAATTACTTATAATTGACAGGTTTGTTTGGAATTTTTACTTGCATTATTTATTTGTCTTTGAAATTTTTAAATTTCTTATTTGGTTTTGAAAAAAATGAGACAAAAAAACATGGTCAATTGTAAATATTGTCAACTTTGATGAAAATAATACATACTAAAGTGCCAAAATAAAGGTAAAAAAAACTGTGAAAATTATTTATTTTTAGTACTACCAATTGATAAAAATTAAGTACACATCATAAATGAAGATTAGAAAGAAGTCTAGTATGTCATTGTTTTGTTGTTGCTAAGACATTTTCCAGTGTATGTGATCCAGATATGACTGATGGAAATATGCCTCTCATCTTTTGAGAACTGCTTTTGACACAAGGTAGTTGGTCTTTGACATCACTAAGAAGGTTGTTGTGGCCTAAAAATTCCAGTGCATTTTTTTTACTGACAATTACTTTTTGATAGAAATCTTTGAAAAAGATATTTCTTTCAACACCAGTATACAAGCCAGCAAGTTGACAACTTTCTTAAGATCAAAACAGCATTCTGAGCTCATCAGGTATAAATGGAGAATACTAGGGTTTTTTTTTTTGCATTTCTTTTTTAAAAATGAACAAAAAATAATAATATTCAAACACTATCAATGAACAACACAAGTTTTATTTAGACATTTCTTTATCACACACAAAAAAAATCATTTTAATAATACAAATGAAGAAGACAAAGTTTATTTTTAGATTAATTTGTAAATTTAAAAAAATATTTATTTATTGTAACATGCATAAATGCTTCATTTTTATATTTTTTGTTGTATTTTTTTTAAATATTCAAGTAAATATATTTTACGTATGTAATGTAGGTGAAATCTTAAATTTATCAATTAATTACTAGTATTCTTGACACATTGTTTTAAAGAATCAAGTAAAGATAAAATGAAATATAGGTACCCAACTCTTTTGGTATTATATAATCTGCTTTGGTAATGAATGTAATTGATTGTGAATTTTTGTTTTACTTTTGGCTAGTATTGATTATTTTAAATGGGTGACTTTTGGAATTTTGATATTATATATATATATATGTTATGTATGTATTGATCTTTTGTATGGGTTGTATGTATAAAGTGAGGGTCTTCTTATATAAATTAGATGCATAAATACTGTCTAAAGCAAAAAATAATAATTGTTGATTAGCTGCTCAACCTATGTAATATTTGAATCCAAAGTTAGGTTGAGCATAATTATTGCACTCTGCTTAGAGCAAAATAAATTGTGTGAACAATTGCTCAGAAAGTCACATAATATCTAACCACCAAAGTGATGGGCTAAGCACAACTGTACTATTCACTTAACTAAACTAACTTTTTTATATACTTCATATGGAATTAATAACCATAGGATTAGTTGCTTGGGAGTTTGTGTCACTTTCAAGCATCCAGATATCAAATTAAACTAGAATTGATTCTGAGAATCTTTAACTCCGTAGTCCGTCATTGTACAGTGTGGTAAACCATACAAGGCACTACTGTAATTATATTGGCAGGCTCTCAGATGATCATGTCATTCAAAATCCAAGTGATAAATTGAGCACGTAATTTCATTCTAATTGACTATTGTGATTATTTTTTTATCAATTTTCTTCATCTGTGAAACATTAGTTCTTGAATCCATTGCAACTATGCTATACCACACGGATTACTAAAAGCAGTATAAATCTGTTTTCAAAATAATTATTGCAAAATGAAGGCATTTACATTTTGAGATTTTATTTTTTTCTTTATCAGACTTTTTATTTAATTCCATTGTTTTGAGTTATGTTAAAATTACAGGAACTTGTTTTATGTTCCTATTGTGCAATGGTTAAATGTTTTATAATTGTCCTATAGATTTTTCAAGAATGGTATTGAGGAAATGAATCTTGAAATTTCCTTGATTTGTAACAGTTAGGCTCAGCATAAACACTGAAAATATCTGAAAGACAGGTCAGATCTTTTTCAAAATTTGATTTCACATTAGATATTGTACAGAGTTTTATGTTTTTGCACTGGAGATTTTTTAAAATGACTGAGAATGGAATATGACAGAAAGGAATAGATTAGAATATTTTTGAGATAGTTATTTTGTAGCCATTCTTAAATATTGCATTTAAACAATCTATTATAATAATATGATTATAAAAGAAACTTTTACTTTTTGTTTTATCTGTAATTGTGAAATGTAACTAAAAATGCATAATCAGCTGTATTCTGTAATATACCTGTATATATATATTATTTTGTTTTTAAAAATCTAGAAATGAATCCTAATAATTTTTATGAGATAATTTATGTTTATTTGATATTGAATTGTTTATAAAAAAAAAACTTTTCTCAAAATCTGTAACTAGAAGAGTAATACCTTTTTGGTTCCATTAGTCTTTGAGTAATAAGTTTTTTTTATATTAAAATAGGGTTTTTATTCAAATTAGGAATAAATTGAATATCTATGTGGATTTAATGTAGTGTATCATATAAGTAAAATAGATTTTCAGAAAGGAAAAGTTTTCCTTTATGATTATTAGTTTTTATTATTTATTTAAAACAAATAAATGTTTTTATTTTTCATCTTTCAATTAAAATCCTAAGGAATTGAATATTGTTATGAAAAAAGAAAGAAAGAAAAGAAATGATTGCATTTTACTATGGTAGAATTGCTTTTCAGCTCTTTCACTTCCTAATGCTTAAATTTATATGAAGTCTGAGTGTCAAACCATTTGATTATTTTAATTTTCAAAGTGTACTTATAATGATGATGATGAACTTTAGATTTTATTCAATATTGAAAATTATGTTTTTTATAAGAAAAGATTTTGTCCCTATTTTTCTTGTTAAAACATTAAATGTAGTCATGGATTGTTTTAATTATGTAATTTATTCAACTATCATCATCAATCTTTAAAAGTTTACAATTATAGGTTTATAGAATGTTATTATAAATTGAAAGGTTGCCATTCTCTCGCATGTGCCTACTGTTGCATTTTCAGACAGCCAATAAGGTGTTAAGACAGCAGTCTGAAGAGCGATCAAGCCGCAGTCCATGAGTTTTTGATAAGAAAATAATGGTCCCACCCTTCTCTCAACTTTACTTTTTATATATATAAGCCAGTCTTAAGCATCTTGGCTTGAAAGCATGAAGCTATAAATATATTCATATATTACTCACTGAGTCTTAATTTACGATAGTACAGTGCGAAACCTTAAGTTTACGCAAGTGTCTACATTTTAGTGTAAATTTTTATTAAATTTGTAAGATAATTCATAATAGTAAGGAGCTGCATTACTATTAATGGATTGAAGTTATCAGGGAAGGACTTCGTCAAGGATTATTTTCATAAAAAAAATATTGTGAATTGGAAGGTACTATTTATAACATAGCAACACCAAGATAAGAATTTATAGAATTTTATGGCCATAAATAAAGATGACACTTGATGATGCAGTACATATTTTAAAGGATTTATATATTTCAAACTGAAAATTCTTTGACTAAATAGTAAAGTCAAAGATAAATTTATTTCAGTTAAATCAGTTTATGTTGTAGATGATTTATTTATTAATTGTTACTCAAATTAATTATCTTATTTATATTAGTTTTCATTGAAATCATTATAAATCTGCCTTTTTTTTAATCAACTAGATCTTATTCTTAAGCAGAGTTCAACCTTTAAATTTTGTTAGCACAATGTTGAATCACTTTTACCCTCTTAATCCTTGTTAAATTTTTTTGCATAATTATATATATTTTGTTAACTGAATTGTTTATTTTAACTGATGAACAAACTCAATAAAGTTGCGTGTAAAATGTTATAAAAATTATTATTTTTTCTTTATTTATAATTTATGCTATTAATTGTGATTATATGGAAGAATTTCAGTAATATTTTATATTTATTTAAATGTATTTCAGATAAATTTACTTTATATATTAAGTATTTGCTTAATCTCAACAAATTTTATTTAAAATTATTTAATAAATACTATGTATATAAGGTTAATAGTTCATAGAATTTTATTTTATTTATAAGTTCAATTTTACAATTGTCACTGATATGTAGATTAATTTAAAGAGCTTAAATTGATAGTTATTTCTACCTTTTTTTTCCATTTCATTTATATATTGCACTCTAATAGAATAACATTATAAATTTTTAAGCCAATTACAATAAATATTTTATTATTAAAGTATTATTTTAAAATTGAGATACTAGATACTAGAATAAATTGTATTAAGGAGCTAGCATATAAAGACAAACTACCATTGATTATATTCAAATGTTATTGTTTGATTGTAATTTTCTCTTGTTGGTTATTTTATCTATCTTTGATCAGAAAATATAAATATAATATATAATACATATATATATTATTAGCAGGTTTATTTTTGAATTTTATTTTATTTTTTCTACAATGGTAAATTGATATAATTTTTTTTTTTTTAAATAATATAAACAGATTTAAACCTCACATCTTAACCAATAAATTTATGGATCACACTGCTTCCTGACAGTTAATTTTCTGGATTATACAATTACTCACTGTGACTTATTTAAGTAGTCCATGCTGTTTAATTCAAAAATTTAAATATAAAATAACATTTACATTTATTGCATTTTATTGTAACAACTAAAAAAAAAAACATATAGTTACCTGCTAATAACTTATTCATTCAATATACTGAATGTTTACTATAGTAAATAGAGGGATTTAAACTTAGGATTTTCATTCTCCACTCCATCTCAAACAACTGATACACATGATCACACTTGTGAAAAAGATAAGTGATCCCCAATATACTTATAGATTATTTACATATTGCCTTGGAAATAGGTTACATCATAGTATAAGTCTAGCCCATCCCTCTCCTATTAATGAAATGGATACATAATGTTCCTATAATATAAAGGGTAAGATTGACATAATGTCTACATGGGTATGATTGCAATAATCAAATCCACCAAGGGATTTGAGGGTTCCATTATTGGTTTTTCAATGAAATGGACAGTTGAATTGTTGGAAGGGTACAACGATTGAAGTCTGTCCATTAAAGTTTAAGGAATTGCTATCTTAATATAAGCCAAACACTGATTGTATATATGTGTGGGAGATTAAGATTTGGCCCAACTGATGAGTGCTGGTTCCGCATGGAATATATATATGAGGATCGTTTATATTTTTTACGTATGTGATCATGGGTACGGGTTGCTTGAGATGGAATGGAGGATGAATATGGACTGAAAATCCTAAGTTCAAATCCCTCTATTTACAACTGCTGTGTTAAAAATTTGAACCTGAAAGGTTATAGTGCTTATTTTAATACTAAACAGTAATGGCATAATGGGCTATAATATCTGGAAAAAAGAATACAATCAGTACCACTAAAATACCTATTTGAACAAAATATTATTTTTGAGGTATTGATATTCATCATATGTAATAGCTATATACAGTATTATCTTAGAAATGTTTCTGCCAAAACATATTCAAAGAAGTTTAATTTTATTCTCTTATATTTTTTTCTAGTAATATCTATTAAAAATATTTATATCTTAACTTTTGCTATAGGTAATTATTTACCATAATCTTATATTAAAAATGTTATTATGTAAGTATAATTAATGTCATTTAAAGCAGTAATAGATATAACCCACCCTCTTTAAAAATAGTAGTACCAATTTTAAGTTTAAAAAGTGGCATGATAATTAAATAATATTGTATGTTTTTTAAAAAGGATATATATATGTACATTTGAGGGGAAATATATAAGTTTTAATAGTTTATTTTGTAATTTATTGAATCATTATAAAAAATGAATTCATAAATAGTTATAGTATTTTAAGAAGATAGAGTTTTTTTAAGATTTTGTGCATAAATTCATCTTATCCTTCTTTGAAGGATGAGTCTGCTTCAGTTTGATGACTTTGATTCCTGAGTCTTTCCAGATTAGCAATTTTTGCCAAATTAAGAATAATTTAATATTATACTGCTTATCTCCTATTGTAAATGTATCATGTCTTTAAAACACCCATGTATTAAACAAATATTGAATATAATATAACTTATTAATAACTATTGTTTATACATTTTGTATATTTATTTTATATAACCAAAATAATAATAATGACTAAAAATTTGCTAATTTTCTTATTTTGTTTTATTTTTGCTAAAATCTACTTTTAAAAAGTTTAGTGTTGTGAACTTCATGACACTTGATTTAAATAGAAGTGTCTCTTCCCTTTCCACATACTTTTCTATTTCAAAAGTTTGTTTATGTTAATTTATTTACTGTACTATAATTATTATTTTATTAATGGCTTGTATTTAATATTAAATTTTAAAAAAAGTTATTTAAATAAATCTTGATTCTTGCTTAAATAATAAAATCTAGTAGTCATAAAAAGTTAAAAAAAAACAATTTTATTTGGATAATGGAAGATACTGAATTATAGAAAGCTACTGTTAGTTGTGTTTTATATATATATACACACACATACACTCACACATATTTGTGTTGTATGGGTAATATAATATTAACAATATAATTAAAATTGTGTGGAGTAAGTAGATTTAAAGGAAAATAATGTTGTTTATAATATTGTTAAAGGTATTAATAACTGAAACACAGGCTTGTTATATACCTGTGGCTATATATATGTAATATAGGGTATATCTAGTAAAAGAATGTTAGGATAATGGATAAAATAGAGAAAATAAAGGATATATTGTTAGAAATGAAATGGTTAGATATTGTAGATTTCCTGAAATAAATAAAAAATCATTAAAGAGCAACTGTGGATATAATGGAATAGGTATTATTTTGGAATAAAATATAAAAGATAATATATTGAATCATAATGTATACATGGTAGTTTGATGATTAGTTAATAAAGCTGAGATCTTTTACAAATTTCAATTGTCAATTGGTAGACATGATAATTATAAAATAGAGATCATGTATGAAGAAAATGGGAAATTGATTTGTTGTGGTGAATCAAAGAAAAATTAATGATAAAACAGGAGAAAGAGAAAAATAGATATATTTCTATAGAGAAAATAATTTGATCTGATAAAGTTTAAAAAAAACAACAACCTTTAATCAGGATTTATTCATGGAGAGTTACTGATAATGTTTCATTTAGATTCAGAGGAATTTAGGAATGGTATTAAGATTGCATGCACGCACACATTCTTGGAATTAATGTAAATTTTAATCACAATTTTGTACTTAGAATTGAGATTACATTTTAAGATATCTTATAAAAAAAAAAAACACGCACACACATTATTCAGTAGTAACAGACTATCATATAATATTTATAGAAGAAATTATCAAAAATCTTAACTGATAATTAAAAAAAAGAATTTTAGAAATATTTAGCAAATATTTTATTAACCCTACAAAAGTTTTTAATATCTTACTATTCACAAAATAACCATGTAATGTGGAAAGGTAAATGATGTCATAAAGAGAAATTTAAAAATTTTAAAGCAACTTATGTAGAACAATAATAGAAACAATCATTCATTAGTATTCATATTTTGCAATATGGCAAAATGTTTATAGTTTAAGTAGAAACTTAAAAAAAGAAAAGAAAGTTAGTGAAGAATGATTAAAACGTTTATAGAAGTATTTAATCAAATTCAGTAATGATTTATAAGGAAATTTATTAAATGGCATTGTGCTTGTTAAATATTTTCAAAATATAAAAGTTCATTTAAAGTAAAAGCTTGATTTAAGTAACTTAAAGTAGATTTAATTATAGGGGATTCAAACACAGATTTTTAAGCTCCTTTCATCTATCCACTTTATCTCGTACAATCGATACACATGACCACACACATGTGAAAAGATAAATGATCTCCAATATATGGATTTCATGCTGAACTAGTAGTCAACAATGGGTCCAGATCATCATTTCCCACACACATATATAATCAGTGCTCGGTTTATATTAAGATAGCAAATCTTCAAACTTCAATGGACATAAGATGTAATATGTTGGACTATTTCCATCATTTATGAGTGTATGTTAAATGTACAGAAAATTTTAAACTTTATTTAAACTTTCCAAATACAAACAACTTGTTAGTAATAACACACAAATAGACAATACAGGTTAGTAATTACACAACATTTTGAGTAGTAGTATTCTCCACTCTTCTTCAGATGTTGCTGGCCTATATGCACAATGACAATATTCACTTAGAAGTCACTGTGCATATAGGCCAGCAACACCTGAAGAAGAGTGTAATTACTAACCTGTATTGTCTATTTGTGTGTTATTACTGACAAGTTGTTTGTATTTGGAAAGTTTAAATAAAGTTTAACATTTTCTGTACATTCAACATTCATCCATAAATGAAGGAAATAGTCCAACATATCACATCTTATAATATACCATCATTACAAACCTTCAGACAAATATTCAATGGACATGTTTCAATCTATTCCACCCTACAACTCTAGCCATCCATACCATTGGAAATTGATGTTGGAATATCCAATAATATTGGCATCAGCAAGGGCTTTAGGCTTTCCATCACAGATTTTCAATGGTATGGATGACTGAAGAATTGGAGATTGGAGTAGATTGAAGCCTGTCCATTAAAGTTTGAAGATTTGCTATCTTAATATAAACTGAGCACTGATTATATGTATGTGTAGGAGATGATGATCTGGATCAACTGATGAAGGCATAAAATACATATATTAGTGATCATTTATCATTTTCACATGTGTGTGATCGTGTGTATCAGTTGTATGAGATAGAGTGGAAAGCTGAAGGGAGCTTGAAAGTCTGTGTTTAAATATTCCATAATTACATCTAAAACTTCAAGTATATAAATTATAATTGTATTCAAATATTAAAGTAGATTTATAAAAATCAGCTGGAATCTAGATTATATGTGAATAATTGTGTAGATGTGTATTTATATTAAGCAGAAGAAACTAAATAATAGTAGTCTTGCATTGGTGGTCGAGAGGTCAGCGCAACTGCCTTGCACTTGCAGGCAATTGCCCGGGTTGCAGGTTTGCGTCCTGGCTGATGCTATGACACTTTAAAAAAAAAGAAACTAAATAATAATAAATACATAACTAAATAGCTTTATTGCTTGGAAATTTATAAGAAGTTTGAGAACTGGTCTGATACTCTACCATTCCATTAAATTCATACAGGGTAATGATAATAATAATAATAAAATTACTTGTTCAGAAAGTCTTGATATCAGAGCACTATTCAGAGACCTTTCAGCTAATTCCAATTTCTTCATTCTACAGGGAGCATTAAAACATATGGAATAAAGACTAGATAATAAATACTACAGCTCAAAAATTGGGTCATAACTGGATACCATCTTTTGTTTAAATTTTATGCTAATTTATTAAAAATATGCAAATAACCAGGGTGGAAATAATTTGACTATTTATAGTCAGAAAAATACCCCCCCCCCCCAATTATTTTTAGTTTTTATTTATTTGTTTTTCAAAACAAATTCTTGAAGCCAAATGAATTTTCACAATATACTTACATCATTAGGTAAGTTGCTTTAATATATTTATAATTTTTTTTTATTATCTATATCATGATCTGTTAAAAAATATTATTTAGCATTGTAAAGTGTTTTAAAATTTTTATTTTAAACTTCCTTGAATTATTAAAATATTTAATTATAATTTTTTTTTATTTGTTTACAGTAATTATAAACTAAATTGACTGATATGTTAAATTTCTTGGCAGAAACAACAAAGATTAAACAAAGCAATCTATTTATAGTTATCATTAATAGTTAAAAATCTGTTAATTATCCTAGTAAATATATTCCAAGGTTAAATAATTTTTTTACACGTTGTAACATGTATGTGTGTTTATACACATAATAAAATAAAACTGTAATCTTTTGAAGATACTCATATATATACAAATGTATCAATAAATAAAAAATAAAGAGCAAATATGTGTTTTAATACTGTTTTATCTTTTTGCTCAGGTAATGTTTATATTTAGGACATATGTGGTTGCTAAGCAAAGTTATAATGTTGCATTAATAAGTAATTATTAAATTGAGGACTACTATAATAATATAATTATGCCAAGTTCCTCAGAAGATGTATAGAACAGGAAAAGAGTAAGCTTAAATATCTTTCTTTTTAAGAAGACAAGTTACATGAACTGAAAACTTTAATAGTAAGCTTACTGACAGAAAGCCAAATTAGCCAGATTGTTGTTCGTAATTTGTCAATTAATATAGATGAAGTAATATTAGGTGCAGATCATAAGGCAGTTGTGTGAGTGATGGAATTTTTAATACAGTCGACTTGAATGCCTAGACCTTGGAAAATCCAAGAAAAAGGAAGTAGGTTTTCTGTCATATCAAACAAGAGTTCCATATAAGGAAAAAAGGAGGATCATATGTCAATAAAATCATTGTAAGAAACAAAAGAACATTAATTTACCATAGGTCAAAAAGAGAAGCAGTACTGGAAGGCAGGAAGGATTCATATGTCTGAAAAGATGAACAAAAAGGAATATATCACTTAAGATCACTATTACTTTACTAGTAACTCAACAGTAGCAAAAACTTTAAAAAATAATAAGCACAAATCTGAGCAAAGAGAAAGCTATAAAAGATAGCCCAAGTCTTGCTCATGCAGATGGATTGATTGGAAAAGCAGATTAAATTAAGAAATTGACATAGATTAATAATAAATGAAAAAGGAAGTATTTGATTATTTATGGAGCAATAAGAATTGAAGGAGTTGATGTGTGTAGATTTTCAAAGATGTATTAATGAGCTAAATGTTGTGCTTTGTGATTAGTATTTCCAAGGTAGTTGTTCTATCAAAAGTGTGAGATTGTATATCTAAGCTAATCATGTATTTATGACACTGCAGCTATTGAGTGATTATACCATATGATAGTTTCTTGATGCATAGGCCTGACATGTAATCTCTTATTAAACTAAAAAATATATTTTTATGAGAAATATTTCTGATATATTGTACTGTGTGTGGGCATAGTTAGTCTTGTGTGGATGGACATGGTTACTCTCGAGATATCAAATTCTCAATCCTGAAAGGATTGAAATTTATCAGAGGGGATCCATGTTAATATTGTATGATATGAAGTGATAGATTGAAAATGTGAAATATGAAGTCATCTCAATCATGAATAAGTGCACTATTGATGATGAAGTTTTTAAGAGTAAAGCAGATGTGTTATCCAATGGACATGATAATAAATCCATAGAAACAAATACTAGCACATAAAAATTGTGTTACACAAGAAGAACATAAATATAATTTAGTATTCAATGGATACAGTTATGGACATGTTAAACTAATGAAACAAGAAACTCCAGTGTTAGCGAGAAAAGATCATATAAAAAAATGAAACTTTAAGGAGCTATGGTGCTATGAAAAGATATATAAACCAGAAATAAATAAACAGGACATGAAATAATTGCCTACCTATATAAAAGTAAATTAATTGTATTTAGAAGAAATAGAGGAGATTAAGAGGAAAGAAATATAAATGAATAAAAAATATTGAGTCATGAAAAAAGAAATAGAACTGCAAAATTAATGCTCATATTTGTTCCTTATTTCTAGGAGGAGGTAATATCACAATTGTATCTTATAGACTGGCAAAGATATAGAACAAAAGAATTAATGATATGATATCCTGGGATAAAAAAGGTTTAAACCTAAAATATAACTTATTTCAAAGAGCTGATCTAATATATGAATTGAAGGGAAATTATAAAAAAAGTAGTAAAAAATAAAACTAACATTGTTAAATTAGAAGGGCGAGAAGCTTGTTGTGAAATCCATTGTCGATATACTCAAACACTTAAAGGTGAAGTAATTAAAATATTGTAAGTGAAACTAATGTATAAAGTTTGTGTCTCCTGTAAATATGGGTTAGATAGAATTAAATCCATTGTTGATGTATTTAAACTCTTAAACATGAAGTAATTAAAATATTGTAAGTGAAACTAATGTATAAAGTATGGGTCAACTAATGTATAAAGTATGGGTCTCCTGTAAATATGGGTTAAATAGAATTATATAATGATGATTTGCTACATTGGGTATTTGTGTTAATAAATACAATTTATATTGTTTTGCCTCTCTAAATCAAAAGAAAGGATAGTATATATGTATTTGTATGCTCAAAAGAAATATCTATTTTAAAATATGAAACATGTAGTTTGGTTTATTAATGGTATAATTGTTGAAAATATTTTTTAAATTACTTAAGAGAAATTTTGGAAAGAGTAAACCCTTTTTGAAATTAATTTTTTAAAGCCTAAATGCATAATTTATTACTTGAGTTTGCTATAATATAATACTGTAAGATTGTATAAAATATGCAATAAAGAATTATTGAAATGTTATAAAATTAGCTTTTAAATACTTCAACAGGATTTAACATATAATGAATGCACCTTAAAAGTTCTAATAGTCAAGTAATATTATTTTGCTGATAGAAGGACCTTACAAACCACGACACAAGGTAGCGACTTTTATAAGGATAAGAGTGGCCGTCTTGTCTTTAACCTAAATTTCTACTTATCTAGGTCAAAATTTGAAAACAAATCTAAATGTATACTATAACATTTTAATTAAGAAAACTTCTCAATAAACAACTTGAATTGGATTCTTAATAGTGTAAAAAACATGCTTTTTTTTTTATAGTTACAAATAACACTTGTGACATAGCAGAAGGACAAAGTATGAAAGAACTGAGGACACATTTAAATCATTTACATAATAATTAGTCATTATGAAGCAACTTTCTGCACTGTTATATAAAAAGCAAATAGTAATGAAAAATTGTGCAGCACCTACTAGTTAGTCTGATTACAGTATCAGGAACTAATAATTTTCATTACACTTTTCCATCAGCTATGAACAAAAATATCTAGCAAGGGTATCATCTTTATCGGATTGCTAATCTAAAGCATTAACTTGTGAGTACCTATTTGAAATGTGATTCCTTGGAGAGAGTAAAAATGCAGTCAGAATAGCCTTGCTTGTATGTTAAAAAGTATCTGTCATCTATTCTATAACATAATAAGTTAACCCTGATCTGTAAATTTAGAAATTGGATGAAACATCATAGAAGACTGAGCAACCATTATATTCTGAATTTATAGTGAATTACAACTTGCAAATGATAAAGAACTATCACTGAATAACTTAATTTAAATCCAAGAAATATTTTAGTACGAAAATCAAGATCTACAGTATATTTTGATATATGAAAAATATATATTTTCATTAAACAAAGGATTCTGTAATGAATACTTCGATAAATTTTGTTTATTTTATTGAATAATATATCTATCAGTACTTATACATATATATTGATGAAAATATTTATAATTTTTTTAAAATTAAGTAATGAATATTATGATGTGTGAAATCTAAATTAGTATGTGATATAGTTTGTTTTATTTTTAGTTACAAAGTAATAGTTTGTGGGTACCTACGATTATTATAATAAATCTTTTAATAAAGAGGAGGGTGTTAATAATGTCGGTAGTAGCTTTTAAATGTATCTCAAAATACAAGATATTATAATTTAATCATAAGAATTTAGCATTCTCATTTTAAAGGATAAGCAACCAATTTACATATGTGAGCATGGATTATCAGATCAACCTAATAATTGTGTATGTGTTGGTGTATATGCTATTATTGAATTTTTATAGTTGTTTTTTCATACTATTAATTATTATTAAACTTTAATATTAATTACTTTGGAGTCTGAGTATATGTTATTTTTTATTTTTATGTCATTTTATATTCTATTTTAAGTCATATATTTATCATGTATACATGAGATAGTACATTTAACAACTATCTGAATCCAAGTTATTATAATGGGAACCAGAGCTAAATTTAACTTATAAAAAGTAGAATATTGCAGGATGAATGTAAGTAAAGTGAAGATGCTAAAAGATGGCTTTGGCTAAATAATTTATAAATTATTTGGAAAATTAATAAATACAAAGATCCTTAAGTAATTTTTCTGAGAGTCTAAGTTAAAGAGTAGCCCACTATTTTGATAATGATCAGTGCACTTATTAACCATTTCGATAGTTCAATGTGGAATATAATTATCATCAGTTATTTCTAACCTATGATTCTTACAATGTTCACATGTAAGACCTAATATTATTGGTTGAAAATGATGTGCATTATTACAGTAATTACCAAAGTAATTAAAATTCTAAACAACATTTTTGATAATTCAGAAGCTGTTATAGAAAAATTGGAAACTGTTATGAGATGTGGAGAGGTAGGTACATGATAAAAAAGTTAAATCTTTCTAAGTATATTTGTAACTAAAAAAAAAAAGAATTAGATTTATAGTAAAGACTAAATGAATATATTACATGAATTTCTTAATTTATGCAAATGATAAAATAAATAGAATAAAATGAAGAAGCTTTAGAATCAACATTTTAGATGTTAAACAAAAAACTAAAGAAATATGAATTACCCACTAATTTTTCTAAAACAAAAGCAATCATTTTTGGGAAATCTGAAAGAAAAAGAATGAGAAAATTCAAAGTTGATGAAAGTGAACTGAATAACAAAAATTTTATGTATTTTGAGGATAAAATCTACTAGTGATATAGACTGCAAAATAGAAATAAAATTGAGAATATCCAGAGCATGAATATATTTTGAGATGTATATAAATTTATAAACAAACACTAGCTAAGTAAAATCCTTTAACAAACGTATATTTTCTAATAGATGTATGTGAGAAACATGAATATTGAAAGGATATGTTGGAAGAAGTATTGAAAACTGATTGGATGCAATACACAAAATAAGGATCAGAGGTTTTATTAAAGAAGATAATAGAATAGAAACTAGTTTCTGGGTCACATTTATTGATTAAAATTTGAAGTTTTTAATGTAGCACAAAGCTATAAAAAAGACCTCATTAAATATTGACAGATGATATTAAAGAATGATGTGTGAACTACCTTGCTTCTTCAATCATTTTTTTATGGGCTAATAAAATTTAAAAGACTTATGTTTTCTGATAGTGAATGACAGTCACGCAATCACCAATAAATATTAATGAAGTAAAAATGTATTTTAAACTTTAACTGCAAATTAGAATAATATAGAAAATCTATCTTGTAATGCTATTATCATTTGATCTTATTATAAAGTCTGAATAGTCATAAAGTTTGATTTTATAATTAAATATTTTTTTTTATTAATTTTGCGTTTAATATAAAGACTTATTAGCAAGGCAAATGTGATGTTAGGTTTTGTTGTATCAAATTTTCAAGATTGCCTAAATAAGGATATTTCCTTCAGAAGAAGCTAAAAAGTCAGGAAGCATTACATGGATTATTAATCTTTAATTTTCTATTTAAAAATTTATGCTAATTAATCAAACATTTGTTTTTGACTACAAAGATATCAAAAGTTATTAGGCTTTGAATATCGACTCTATCATTTTATGTTTCATTTGTCCCGGTTTTAACTCTCTTGTTCCGGCTATATATAGCGAAAGTAACTGGTCACGGACGAATTCTTGCGAAAACGGTACTTTTTGTGTGATCCTTTATTGTCTCGGTTTTTTTAACCAGTCATTTTTATTTTTTAATTTTAACTTTATATTTACTTTTGTTTTTTTTTATATTTAATTTATAAATTTATTTTAAATTAATATTTATTCATTTAATATTATAATTAATTTTTTGATTGGTTAATCAGTAATTTGGTTAATCAGTAATTTCCAAAAATGGAAGTGATTCCTTGTTATTTTGGTACATTAGAAATAAGTGATTTCAATTTGTGTTTTGATAGATAATATATGTATACAAACAATTATTTTTTGTTTTTGTTTGTATTATGAAATGAGTATATTGTTAATAATGTTGTAAATGTTATTATATGTTTTGTGATTTTTTATATTTCATATTGAAATATACAGTAATCTGCAATGGGTTTTTTTTTTTGGTTGTGTGTCCTGTTAGGCCCTGTGGGCATATGGACACATTATTTATTAAGGACAGAAAGTTGGTAATTAAGAGTAGGGAAATTAAATATTATTTAATGATATAGTGTAGGGTCTTTTGTTGCAGGAGTCTTCATTATGTATCCATGGAAACATTCTTTCTCTCTTTTCTTCATTACATTTGTTACATCCACAAATGATTATAATTTTTTAAAATTTATTTATTATTGATTTTTTACAAATTATGTGATTATTTTGATTAGTTATGTGGTTAGTTTGGCTTTATAACTAGGATTATCTGTTTTACTATTTAGATCAGGGGTATCAATTTTATAAAGTGTTGCCTCATCTATGTTGTTCTAATCGTGTATGAGTGGATCTATGTACAATATACTGGTTACATATTTTGCAGCAGCTATCTCTGAATATACTTTATCGTGAAGGAAAACACAACCTCATCTGAATTTTAATTAAGTAGTGATTAATAGATATAAGCCAGACTATTCCATTTATATATATGTGCGTGTTGAATGTATTTTTTTGATTAATAAGTTATTGAAGTCATCTTTGTCTATTTTCAGTGTTAAATAAAGTCATTTTAATGGTCATTCAGTATAATTATAGAAAGCAAAAGAAAACTTATATATCTTCAAAATTAACAAATTAATCTTGTAGAATCATGATATTTTGAATAGATATATATATAGGCTTAATGATATACAAATTTTTCTTATAGAACTGACATTTTGGATTGATAATGGCTTAGTGCTAAAATAGCTTGCTAATGGTAGACTAAAAACATTTCTTTTTCTGACTTAAAAAAAAAAGACAAAAAACAAAAAATGGATGGAACTAGGAAAGAAACCTAGTTTTGATAAAAACTCCTGAGCTAGATACATTTCAAAAATAATAAAAAATATTTAAATTTTTTATAATGAATAACAGTAGCAATAGTAGTAATTGTAGTGCTATCATTGAATGATATTCAGAGACTGAAATTCATGGCCAAAATGCTAATAGATAGAGTGATTGATATAAAATGCAAGGAGGAAACTATTGTATTACACAGTCTCAAGGTATGAAGTAACAAAGCAATTCTTTAGTACTGAAGTAACATTAGTAGTATGTTGAGAGTTTTAATTTTTAAAACATAAAAAGCAATAACAACTGTCTTTACTTATATACACCATATTTTATTTGCTGTTTTTATGTTTTATAACAATTTATTTGATTTGTACTATTTTTCAGAAATAAAGATTATTTAATTTTGAAGTCATAAGAGTAATAAAAAATGTGATTGAATGAAAGATTAAAAGAGTCATTTTCTTAATTTGTTTTTTTTTAATAGTTATTTACCAACATTTAAGCATCAAGCATTAATTATGAATTATATTTCATTAGGATAGAATATGCAAAACTCGAGAGCTAATTTAATAATTCCAAAATAGCAAATTCTTCTAGGAAGTCCTGGTGGCTTTTTCGGAAAGCTAGCCCAGTACATTTAATTAGTTAATGTTTATTATACCTTTTCATCGGAACTCTTAAGTCAATTGAGTGTTTTAGAATTAAATTTTCTTTGTTAATTATATTTTATTATTGTATTGGCAACTATTATTTATTTAAATTTCAAATGTAAATTACTTTTTGGACTTTTAAAGTTATTTAAATCTAATTGTTGTCTTTTTCATAAACAAAATAATTTGATTAAAACTCTATCAAATTTAGATAGATAGATATTTTAAGAAGTAGAGAATATAATTAATTCTTTCTTCTTTGTTTTTCTCTTCTCTTCATTGGGCTCTATCACCATCATATTTTTTTATTTATTTTTTAGGGTATTAGATGCAAATAACTGGTTTGATAATAGCACAAAATATGATCTTATTCTTTGCCTGAATGTAATTGATCGCTGTGATAAACCATTGAGTCTTCTACACAATATAAAGTCAGCCTTAAAGTTTCAAACTGGTCTTCTTCTTTTAGCAGTTGTCTTACCATTTAATGCTTATGTGGAATTCAGTAAGAAATAATTTTTTTGTATAATATATATATATAAATATATATACCACCAAACACCACATGATCACCATTTCTTTTGCTTGCTCATATCTGTTATTAAAACAGGCAAAACTCTTCATACAGTACTGCCACTCAGTTGCAAGCCAGAGTAATCAATGGATGCCAGAAGGTTTGTGCATAAAATCCCTATCTAGTGCCTACTCATCCAATATCCTCAGACTAGTTTCTAGTTTGTGGTTTTCATCAGTGATGATTACTCTGGCTTACACCGACTGGCACTACTGTATGGAGAGTTTTGCCTGTTATATATATATTTAATAATGTTTGTTTTATATTTTTCTTCTCTTAATTTATCTATATGTAGTTAAATAAATTGGTCAGTATATGTATTTTTCTTAATGATCATTTTTGTTATAATTTATAAGAATATTAACCATTTATTATCTTTTATTTTAATTAACTAAAGCTTTACTCATACTAAGAACTTAATGGGAATAAAAGAAAAAAACATTAATACTACTTTTAATCATTATTATCAATATTTAAATATATATACTTATTAATAAAAACTTTCTCTTTATAAATTAATACAGAAGATCATCATTGATCATAGTTAATTGGTTCCAGAAAATAACATGATAAATGAATAAACAATTCTGAAATTGAGACTGTAATACATTTAAAACTTCAATATTTACTTCTGTCTATTGACATATTGCTTGAAAGCATTTAAGATTCTCTACTAGCTCATTATTTAATTAATATAAGCCTACAGGAATGGATTTCAGAACTCATAGGCTTGAAACTCATATATATTAAGTCAATTTCACTTACTTTGTGTCAAAGTCTAAAAGATAACATAAAATTATTAAATATGCTGCTTTTTATTGTTAACAAGCATATATATAATTATATTCTGGATGGGAAAAAATTCAGTTTCCTGTATTATTTCGAATTTAAGGTGCAGTAGGATTTTAAAATTTGAAAAAATATAAAAATGATTTTGTAATAGATATTGAAAAGTAATAAATATTTTTATTTACTTAAATAGGAACTAAAAGAAAAATGTGATCAGGAAGCCCTGAATAAACTGCTATCAATGATCATAATACTATGCACATGCATAGAGCATAAAGCAAAGACATGATCATTGGAAAGTGTGAGATCGGCAGAAATAAGATGTTAAAATATTCGCTATGAATTTACTCAGATAAAACAGTGTATAAAGAAATGAAGGAATATAAACATTTTTAAAAATAATCTATTAATGTATTGATTATCATAATTTTTTTTAAAATGATATGAAAAAAAGAGTTAATAATAAGAAAATATAACTGTGAAAGAGTTAATAATAAGAAAATATAACTGTGAATTGATAAGGAAAACTACAGGAGTAGAATAAAAGTCTCACATCTTTAAAACAACACTTGAAATGGGAAGGAAATATGTTTTTTTTGTAATAAGAAAAGACAGAATTATTACTAAATAGAGGGATGACATTATGAAATTTGTGGAAGAGTTTTATAATGAATTATGTAGTAATAATGAACAAGAAAACAAAGTATTCCCTACAGTTACTCTTTCTTCTGAATTTCCCAGCATATTAAATGAAGAAATGAGACATACAGTTAACTTTATGAAAAAAGGAAAAACTCCAGGAAATGCTGAAATTATTAGTATTTAAAAAGAAGCAGGTGAAGAAATAGAAAAATTATTGGTAAAGCTGTATAGCAAATGTGTAAGTGATAAAGATGTATCAGATGGTGTTGATATTTAAGAAAGGTGATTACGAAGGTATTATAAATTTTAGAGCTATCAGCCTTCTATTAGTTCTATACAAAATCTTTACAAAATAATTACATCTCATCATTTGAATTCTAACTAATCACAGCAACACGCTTGATTTATACGTGTTTTTAGCTTGGATCACATCCAAGTATTAAAAGAAGTTATAGAAAGGATTAATTGAGTTGTCATTATGTTTTGGGTATATCTCAGGATATTGTCATATGCTGAAGAATATTTATCAAAATGCAACAGCGGTGATTATGTTACATGGCGTTATTAAGAAGATTAAAATTGAGAAGGGTATAATATATGACAGGTGATTTCATATCTCCAATGCTTTTCATTGCAGTTTTACAAGAAATATTTATTGGATAAAAATGGTGAGTTGAGGAAGTAAAAGTAAATGAGGATTATTTAAGTCATCTGGAATTGCAGGTAATATGATTGTTTTCCCAGTAATGCTTCAGAATTTTAAGCAAGTTTTACCAGAGCTGTAAGATGAAAGCAGTAAAGTAGACCAATAATGAATGCCACTAAATTTATTTACAATGGTCATTTAAAACAAGAGAAATAAAAAATGACAGGAACCCTCAAATATTCTAATCACATTATTTACACAAATGAAAAGATAATGAATGAGAGAAATCATAAAACTAAACTTGGACTTGGAGCTTTAGATAGAAATAATTTAAAAGGAAATTTTCTATGAGCTTGAAAAGAAAAGTTTTTAATAAATATATGTTTATGGTTCTAAGACATGGACCCTCAATGCTCAATAGAAAAGTAACACAGAGAGTTTAGATCACTCAATGAAGTATAGAAAATGTATATTAGAAGTAACAAAAAGAGATTGAAAACAATATCCATAGATGAGAGAACAAACAGATATCACTGACATCAATGAAAGAGATTGAAATAGAGATGGCTAGGCATATTGCTAAAAGAGATGATAATAACAATTTTAAATTGGATTTCAAAATATTCTAAAAGACCTAGAAAAGGACCACATATGAGATGGATTAATGAAATAAGGAAGTTTGCTGATTTATTGTTGAGAAGAGAGGCTAGGGATTGAAGTAAATTTGAAGCGATCTTCATCTTGCAGTGGATCGGTAATGGTTAAAAATGATTGTATATATATATCCATTTACTACTATTTTTTTAATAACTATATAGTTAAAACAACATACATTAAATTCTTAATTATTAAAAGCATAGAACTTAATAATTTTACTGCAAAATGAGTTTTTATCATACACTGTACTAGGAAATATAAAAAGAATCTTTCTAAAAGATTTAAACATTGTTTAAAAAAATGTCTATTAACTATTGTTTATTAAATGATTTTCTTCTTAAAATTTTAAGAAATTAATTAAAATAATAAGTAATGAACTTATAAAAAACAACAAATTTTATTTTTAAATATGAGTTTAATTTGGAATAAAATAAAAATTGTGATGCATATTCGTTTGTAACATATAGGATAATTTTTAAAAATATTAAATGTATTGTGAATGTTTTTATGTCTGTAAACGATTCTGTATTAATCATAAACAAAGCGAAGATTCATTGTAAATGATATCAACGTTATATCAAGATGATTGATGTTAAAAAGACTTTTTATTCTTTATTACAAAGTCATTTAAAGTTGATTGTTAAACAAACATTCTTGAGCATATATCAGCATTCATTTGTCATGTTCAACATGTTTAAGTGTTTAAAGCCAATAAACATCACATGATCACCTTTCTTATGCTTGCTTATAACTGTTATTAAAACAGGCAAAACTCACTATACATATTGCCACTAAGTGCAAGCCAAAGTAATCAATGGATGCCAGAAGGCTTGTGCATAAAATCCCCATCTAGTGCCAACTCAAGAACCAAAGACATCAAAATGTAAAGGTACTGAACTGAGTTCAGACCTGTATGACTATATAAGCTAATGAGCTTGGATTGAAAATATAGTGTTTTCAATTTAAGACTCATAGTTTTGTAGTTAAGTAGAGATAAAAGGTGGCTGCTAGAGGGTTGCATTAGATCCTAAGATTTAGGTGCAATGCTCTTAGATCTAAGGCTCCTCACTGATGAAGGCTTCAAGCCAGAAACTAGTCTGGGGATATTGGATGAATAGGCACTAGATGGGGATTTTACGCACAAGCCTTCTGGCATCCATTCGATTACTCTGGCTTGCACTGAGTGGCAATATGTATAGAGAGTTTTGCCTGTTTTAATGTTTAAGTGTTTATTACAATCATTACAAATAAATTTGTCATGATTTCCATTATCAGTAGAAATTAAGGTTGCAGTGTTTGCAAAATAAAGTTTGGATTATTCCATGTTAGGTGATTCAATATTTGGCTCATGAAATTTACTACTAGATATAACCTGATGTAGCTTATATGAAATCTCCAGAAAATTGCAATTTTGCTTTCATATACAATGATTATTCAAGTTAGAATGAGGATAGAAGATTACAGAAAATACCAAACTGCAGCTTATTTTTTTAGGCTTTCATATGATATGTAATAGTCTTTTTTTTTTTCTTCAGTTTTTGAATTTCTCATAAACCTAAATTTTAAAAATTTGGAGGAGGGGGGGGCTTTCAAAAACCTGTATCTTAGTATCATTTGTAAAAAATTTCATTATGGATTTCAAAAGGATTATACTTTTAAAAAAAAAAAGAATTGTTAAAACATTGTTAGACCAGTATGTTAAAATAAATAATTGACTAAAAATGGGGGTGGGGGGTCAAATGAGACAGCTTTAGAAAATAAAATTTTGTAAATTAGAATATCAGCAATGATGCATAATAGATATGAGTCAACAGATGCTATGCAATTCAGATACCAAATCAATACCTGATTGCAATATCCTATTGTTGAAATCAGTAGTCATTATTCAGTTTTGCTTAAACTTTTTAAAATATATGTGCATTGTGTATGCTGTTTATATATAAAAAATAATAAGAATATTTACTCGAGATCCACTATGGCTGCAAATATAAATTAAACTGGGAAGATTTTCTCCCTGTAACCCATTTAATAGAAAGATATCAAAGGAGTAGAACATGTCTTAGATCATATCAGACATTATTATAAAGAGTACGGAAATTTCTGTTAGTTGTAGAAAACGACTGACACCAAATAGTTAATATATGATGACAGAAGACAGCTCAGAATCAGTATCATGTACTTAGTATACCAGGTCATACATAGTCAAGAAGCTGAAGAGTTTGTAGAATTAAATGATGGCTTAGAGTATCCAAATAAGTCTCTCATTAGTCTGAACGAGTTACCTGTAACTAAGAAAAGGTGCATTGCACTATTATATTATAACAAACAATTAAAAAATATTAAAAGATGTTTGACAGGGAAAATACTGAAAGCAAGTGAAGATATACAAATGAATTTGTTTTTGGAGAATATTCTGCTTGTCAATTTTGAAAGAAAAGTTTCAAGAAGAAAATCTTAAGTACTATTAAAAGAATTCAAATTTCAACAGTGCTGTAGAAAAGCTAAAAATGCAAAAAACAAAACAAAAGAAATTTGAATTGGTGGACGAGAGGTCAGCGCGATTGCCTTGCACTTTCAGGCAGTTGCCCGGGTTGCAGGTTCGCGTCCCGGCCGATGCTATGACACTTTAAAAAAAAAAAAGAAATTTGAGATTTGCAACAGAATGGTAAGAAAAGTAAAAGAAAAGGATTTGTTGACAAAACCAAAGTCTAAAGCTTGGAAACTTTTTTAAAATCCTGTAATTGAAAGAATTAATAGTTTATAAAACAGTGGTAATATTAATCATTTTGTGTCTTGATAAAAAGATTTTCAGTGAAAACATGCAACAAACTAAAATACACTTGCAAATAAGGTTGTTACTGGAAAATTTAAAGTCTGGAAAAATTTTTTCAAGGTTAATAGTTTGTACAACAATGGTAATGTTAGACCTTATATTTTGGGAAAAAAGAATTTGTTTCAGTGAAAACAAATGATAAGATTAAAATACATGTGCAGAAAAGACTGATATTAGAGAAATTTAAAAGAGGTATTTGATCTACTCAAGACACAATATCTTTTTGGAAAAAATTAGGGTTTTCAAAGTTTGCTGAACTACTATCCAAACATTATGTTTTAGCTAGAGGAAATGACATTCATTTCATCTGTGTTTGTATAACACATCAAAATGTGATATGATACAAGATGCTAAATTAAAGAACATTCGCTTTAATGATGTTCAGCAATGACTGATTATTAATCTTGTTTAGTAAAGCTAATATGGATGAAGCAGATACAACATACCCCCTTAATTATTGTGCTTCATGTCCTGGTGTAGAATATATTAAACAGAATTTAAATATGAGACTCAAACAAGAAATGATAGATCATATTACCTGCAAACAATTGATATCTGTTGACAGATGTACATTGGAAACCTCAAAACCATAGGAGGTTGTGAATTTTTGTACGAACAGTTGATTTTAAATTCTTATTCTGGTGAATTCCAGGTGATTCTCTGATTGCACTTACTATTTTTGCAAGACAAAAATAGATGCATTAGTCGAGCGTTGTTAGCCGAGAGGTCATTGCAGCTGCCTTGCAAGCAAGTAGTTGGTTGCAGACGGTTGTGGGTTCGCCTTCCGGCCGATGCTATGACATATGAAAAAAAAAATAGATGCATTAATTATAGTTCTTCAAGATTAGCTTGCAAATGATAGTTTACTAACATGGAATGATTTTGATGGTACTACCATACATAAAGGTACATAATTATTTATGTATATATATATAAAATGAAATTATTACATGATTGTTATATTTGATGGACTTTTATTGTCTTTCCAAGCCCTCTCCCCAATAAATTCATTTAGCTATTTTACCACAATAGTTTAACAGTACTGTTTTTTATTTTTAAAATAGAAGTGATCTTCTCTCAAGAACAGTTAAAAATTTTAACTAAAATTTACATTTGTTATTCATTTGATGGATTTTCTGTTTGTAGAATGTTTTCAAAAATAGTAAAAAATATAATCAATCTCATTGTGGTCACTTAAAGACCCCAATCATCATCATCATCATCAACCATTATCAATCCACTGCAGGATGAAGGTCTCTCCAAGTTCAATCCATCTTTTCTGATCTTTAGCTTCTCTTCTCCACATCACCCCTGCACACTTTCGTATTTCATCCATCAATCTCACATATGGTCTCTTTTTGGGTCTTTTACAATCTCTTGGAATCTAGTTTAAAATTTCAATTGTCCATCTATTATCATCTCTTCTAGCAATATGTCCAGCCCAACTCCAGTCTTTTAATTTTTTCAATGAGATCAGTAACACCTGTTTGTTCTCTTACTCATACATTGCGTTTTCGATCTCTTCTTGTTATTCCCAACATGCATCTCTCCATACTTCTTTGAGTGGTTTGAAGTCTCTACATTGCTCTTCTATTAAGTGTCCAAGTCTCGGATCCATAAGTAAGAACTGGCAAAACACATTTATTAAAAACCTTCCTTTTCAAACACATAGGCATATTTTCTTTTAGTCATGTCTTTGAGTATCTGTGGGTGCAAAATTTTTCATATTTATGTTTTTGAGAAATTCAAATTATTGAGCCAAATTTGGGAGGAAAAAAAAGATGATAGTTGGATTTTTTTTGATTGGATTATAGAATTACCTACATTGTGTTATTCTTTTGAATTAAATTTGATATTTATTGCTTTAATTAAATAAAACCAAATATCAATAATTTAAAAATTTCAGAATAATAATAATAAAAAAAACAGATCTGAGGTAATTTGACAAATCTTCTTAAGGAATGAAAAAGACTGGATTACAATCATTAAATGTTGAATGTCTAGAAAAATTTTAAACTTTTTAAAACTTTTCAAATATAAACAACTTGTTAGTAATAAAACACAAATAGACAACTTAGGTTAGTAATTACACAATATTTCGAGTAGTATAATTCTCTACTCATCTTCAGGTAATGTTGGCTTGATCAATGATAATATTAGTATAGGAATCTAACTTATACCTTTAGATTTTTGAATATCGAATTTTAAGGCAACGCTCTAATCAATTAAGTGATTCTGTCAAAGGCAACAGTCAGTGAAAATTTTATATACTTATCTATACGGGTTGGTTCAAATTTTCCTGATTCCTTCAAATTTTTTTTTTTTTAATATTTTTTCTAAGAGCGAAGTTAATTAGAGGCTTCCAGATAAGATTATTTGCCATTGTCATATGAGCACCTTCTTTAAATTTTCTTCTTTGCACCTTTTCCTCTTTATCCAATATTTTTAATATTAATGTTTAATGAATACAAAATGATTGTTAGTTTAAAAATAAAAATACTATATAAACAAAATTGTGAAGATCAGAAGTTAGCTGTAAAAAAAAAGTGAGAAAAAACAACATGAAAATAGGCTAAAACTCTGAAATATATCACAAACATGATGAATGAAAAAAAAAGATAGTTTTAATATTAAAGTTCCTTTTTAACATTTATCTTTCAAACCATTTTGATATTTGATGATTTTAGCATTTATAGCTGGATCGAATTCTATGATCATTTAGGGAGATAATTTCCTATTCTATTTATGTTTGTTCCTCAACTTAATTATATACAATAAAGAGACAATTAAATGTATTACTGAGGTTGATTGGTTATTTTATGAAGGGGATGTCTTAAAGACAGAAATTCCTCCACAATTGATTGTATAAAAAAAGTGGAGGGTTTAGGCATGCATACAATGCTGAAAGTATATTTTCAATATAAATTCAATTTCACAAATATGTTAGTAATTTTATGTATTTTAAAACTATTTAGAATAGGTATATCATTATGTGTTACAGATGTTTTATTTTTAAAACGTACTGTGTCAGGGAGATTTTTATTAATAAAATATATTAATAGAGATATATCAGTATCTTTTAATAAAATGTTCCCTTTTTTCATTGCTTTAATGTGGAAGAATTATAAACAATTGCTTTATTTATGAAAGAATTGTTGACTGACATAAACAGATTGCAAGGAGGTAGAATAGGTAAATTCTGGAATTCACAATCATAAAACATTTTTATTCAAATTGGGAATTAAAATTTGCTTATCATTTTGATTTATTTTGTTCTTCTTGGGAAATGAAGTAGATTTGTGTAAGATATTTGATAGTCTTTTTGGTAGTTATATCATTAGCTAAAGTCTTCAAGAAATGTGGAGGCACAGTAATTTTGAAGTTAAGCCGTCTGAAATGTAAACACAAAAAAAAAACATTTTCACTATTCTTAGTAAGATTGAATCAAAAATGATATTTTTTTGTTAGAATTTTTTTCAATGTGTTAGTGTTTGATTTCCATCTTTTCCAGATATACATTTTTATCAAAGTATATTAGAAATAATTAATAACTTGGAAAATTATCAGTAGATTTTGAAAATTGTTTAAAAGAAGTATGACAATTAAAAAATTAAATACATGAAGTAATTCATAATGGGCATTTTGAAAGAAAATTAGTTAGAAAGACATTGTGTTAACACATTAACTTGTGTTGAGTGTGTTCATGAATGTTTTTTGTTTTCTTTAGAAACTTTCTTATTAGCAAAATTGTGCATATTAGAATTTTTACAAAAAATTATCTATAAATAAATATTTTTATTTATGAATAAATAAATAGAGTAAATCATTCTTTCATATGATTTTACCATATTAATCAATGCATGGTGATTTATAGTTTATGAACTCATGAAAAAAATAATTTATCGATTGTTTGTTCTAATGTAACATAGCTTTGATATTGAACATTTGAAAAATAGCATTGGAATGGGTATTGTTTTATGTTGATTTTTTAAATATGATTTTGAAGTTATGCTATTCATGTGTCTCCTTAATATCTTTTTATGCAGATTTTCATTTAGGTGATAAAAAAGTTCATATTTCACTATATTTATTAGATAACAAGAAATTTAAATTATTAATAACTTTTTTTGACTTTAAATACTTTTTTTTTCCAAAAATATAATGTTATATTAGCAGCTAATGTGAATATGTCCTGAAGCTATTTAGAATCTTGCTTATGAGTAAATAATAATAATAGATTTACACTTACAAGTATAAAAATATTGCAATAAATATTCAAAAATTTTAAACTTTTAAAATATATTTTGTTAGATATAACAGACTTTTAAAAATAATCAGAAATAATATTTTGTTGATTTTGTAAACTGAAAATAACCTTTCTAATGATAATATATAAACCTTTTGTTTTGATTGCGATCTCATTTTTTAAATATAGAAATAAAATGTGAACATTTAAAATTTATTTCAGTAGTAAACAAAAATATATATCAAATGAAGACAAATTTATTTTTTTCTGATAAATAATAATCATTTAATTATAGATTTTATGTTGATATACGAGTCAAAGAAAAACATCAGAAAATGCTGAAATCTGAATTTGCTGCAATAAACAACTTCTTAAATTTCAATGAGAGTTAAATAACTCTATATCTGGATAACACGAGCTTTATAAACAATTAGTAAAATTATGTAATTAAACAATTAGTCAAATCATCATTTCAAAGTTTAATCACCAATTACATTGTCAACAGAAAACCTTTAACACAGCACAAGACTGACGGTGGTGCTAGTTGTCCTTCCTCTTGTGACAAATCTTATTTCTTATCAGTTCACAAATGAATCACATACTGTCAAATAGCAATAACGATTAAAATATGTATGAAAAAATGTAAAATTAAATACTGTAGTTAATAAAAAAAGGTAAAGAAAGTGTGTCTTGTATCAATTTTTTTCAAATATTTGAAATTTTTTATTAGTCATACTTGATTTCCTTATTTTTTTTATGTGAATTTTGAAGTAATTTTTTTCTTGTTGTTTTGCTTTTATGCGATTTCTGAAAATTACAGAACATATCCCCCATTTTTCAAGGTAAGTTAAGTCTATGTTTGTGCAATTTTTTTAATGCAGGTTTTTTGCGGAACCTATATACCACATAAATGTGACCCAGGTGTATTTCTAATTTTAGTTATGAATTTTTTGGAGTTGTACATAATTTTAGAATAGATATTTGTATATGAGTTTTTTTTTTATAGATAACCAGAACTTGGGGTTATAAAACTCACATTAGTTATTTTTTAATCTATCAAACCTACGAATGATTTTAAAAAAATTGAAAAAAGAAATTGATAGCTAACATTGAAAAAGGAAGTAGATATGAATTTTTTAAGAATAAATAGTGATAGAAGTGGCTTGGAAATATTGTGTGGCATCTACTCTTTTTTATCACATGACTAATTATGATGAAAGGTTATTGGTGTTCTGTCTATTGTATAATTCAAAGCTACAGCTATCACTTTTTTTTAAATAAATAAATAATTAATGCATTTTTATAGACTGTTGTGTAATTATAGGTATAGTTATTATTATAATACAATCTTTTATAAAAGTTATAAATTTATCAATCAGTAAATAAAAGGTTTTTTTTTAATTTCAAAATTGATCCATTAATTTCAGTATATAAATTATATTCCACAAATTTATTTTCACTACAAATCTTATTTATTGTATGTAGTAGCCAAATTTTTTTTATATATTTATATGTATTATCATATAGTTCTACTTACATTTTGACTAAATCCTGTATTTATTTTCCTGGTCTATTTCTTTATATATTTACTTATGTAACAGAAAATCTAATTGCCACAACTGTCATATTTGAGTTGACTATATTGGATAATTTATGCAGAAAATTGGACTCGTATGTTTAACAAACTCTATTAATGCAGTATCTCACACAAACGCACATATATAAAAATACATGAAAGAAATCAACACTTAAACAATACCAATATTAATAACATTGCATGTGTGTGTGAATATTTATATCTGTAACAACAGTTATATTACATGAAATAGTGAAACTTTTCTTTATAATTTTTCCCATAAAAGCACTTCTGTTTACTGGGTCATTGCTTAGTTCATGGCCTTTATTCATAATGACAAAATAAATAATTTAAAAGTTTCAAAATGAATAATTTACCTAATTTAATTTAAAGTGACTATATAAAAGAATAAATTTTGAAAATGATCATATAAAATGATCGAAACGTAAGTGGAACGGTATACGTATTAGACCCTTTGCCCATGTTTGCAATGGCAGAATGTGTGTCTTTATCCACTGAGGGGAGGAGGGTGTTTGCAACAATAGAATGCTGTAATTGTGACTTTTTAATGTGTCATTTTTATTACAAACACCCCCCCACCCAAACACATTGGCGAAAGGTACTGCAGGCTGTTGCAAACATGAGCAAAGGGTATAATATGCAAGTGTAATGGTGGAATTGTATAATAAATATATGTGGATGTAGAAAAAAATTGGTTTATATAATAAACAAGACTTATAAAGAAAATAAGTATGTAGAATATAATTTATATATATATAGATATAGTTTTACTTTGTTTATATATATATTTGCTTCAGTTTTTATTGGAGTTATAAAAATTGTTTTTCCATTTTTGATTGTATATTTATTTAAAGGAACTAAAGTTTCCTGTTTTAAAATGTGTTTGTAATAATTAATTGCAATTATTAATTAATGATGATGAAACTATCTTTATCTTTATTTTTTTTTTTTAATAATTGTTTCATTGGAATGGGAACTAGTCAATTAAAATTTTTAATCATAATTTTTACCAACCTCTCCCCTTTTTAATTCTCTTTTGTTTTCTATTAATCAGGAAGTACTATCCACTGGTTAAATTAGTCTCTATGATTAATAATATGTGGGTGGATTAAAAAAATATCTAGGTAACTTGTCTTACATTCAACTATTGCCTCTTTTTTAGATATAAGAAGAAAATTCTTAAGAATTGGGCGTGATAATTAAACATCCTGAATGTTATAGAATGTTGATTAAGGTTTCATATTTTAATTTATAAAGAATTGCATTAATAATCAGCCATATATTGAGGCTTGGCTAAATCTTTATTATTATTTAATTAACATTTACTTTACTGTTCATTGTTTATAATTTAACAAACTTTTCATTTAAATCAATAGATATATACTTATTTTTTGTGGTTTTATAAATTGTATTTGTATACATATTTAATTATCTTAACTATATATAAAATTTTTAAAAAAAAAGAAAAAAATTGAATACAATATGTAGTAAGATGGAACATATTATATCCAGAAGCAGGTATTATAATTGCAATATCTTTTATCTAACAAAGTTAGTTTCTTAACTTTCTAAATTTCTGAACAAGTGCTTTTACATGATTAAAAATAATTCAACAACATTCCTGCCATCCCCCCCCCCCTAATAATCTTATAATTTTCGAAGCACCTATATGCTGCTGGAAACTTATACAAATTTACTTATCAGCTCCCTGCCATTTTTTTTTCTTTACTCAAAATGTATTTTAAAACTGTTGCAACTTAATGTCAATTGATTTTTAGATAAAAGTGCCCCCATCCTTCAATAACTCCTGACTTTAAAAAAGGTTTCTTGTTGTTTTGTTGCATTTTATAATAAAGGGTTTGATAGGCAAAAAATAATTGAAAATAGATACCTGTCACAATGATTAATGATTGATTTACCTATATTTAGTTTATTAAATAGAATGGATTTTCACTGTTTCATATATGCACTGTACTAATTTATAAAATCCCTACAGTGCTGTGCGGAGTTTCAGTTTAACTACATATGTACTGTGCTTTTGATAAATAAATTTCAGAGTTATATATTTAGTTTAAATGCATTTTTTTTAAAAAAATATTTTTAATTAAATATGTGTGTGTATACATTATTTTATTTACTATACTGCATTTGTTTATATATATACTATAGTAAATGTAAATGATGTATCTGCTATGTATTTTAAAGTATGGTGATTATTCGAGAATATAGTCAAAGAAATTTCAAATCATTTCAAATCTTTTTATATAAAGTGTAGCGTATCATATTGGTTTTTCACTCATACATTCATAAGTAAAAAAACATCATTAATGAAGATAATGACTTAGAAAGTACTATTCATTTGTTATAAATATATATGTATACATGCACATATAATAGTCGGAAATGGTCCAGAAATCAGAATAAGTAGTAAGTTACTATAATGGAGTGTTCTAAAATGAATTAATTGGTTCCAGAATACTATTTGTTATATGATTGATTCATTGTAGCTTACATTGAAATATGTAATGTAAGTACAATCATTTCATATTTATGGACAAGATCAAAGTTAGTATTCCAACAACCATTTAACCAGGAAAAAGTAAAAAATATAAATTTAAAAAAATACATAGAAAACGAATTGCTGTATATATTGTATAGTTATATTTTAAAGAAAACTAAAACATATCTTTTAAAAGCATAAAATTAAAACAAACTTACATAATGCAATAAAAAGTCACTGATTGTTGATTTCAGAAATTTTGCATTGTAATGAGATACTGTTCAGAAGTAGTCCTATCTTCATGAGCAATCAATTAGTCTCAACACATCTTATAATGCTATGCATTACCAGTGGTTTTCCTGAATTTGGTGAACTGATATTTCATTTGTAACAGACTTCACTGCAAGAAGAACAATATTTATATTAAGCGATAGCAAAAACTTATTCAAACAATTGTTTACCACAAACAATTACCTCATTGATACTATCACTGCCATTTGTTTTTGATTAATCCATATTAGCAAAAATAATTTCCATTATATCCCAATGTTACAATGTAAATCAGTTAAAGCTGAAATCCTTTTTGCTAAGTATACACATTTTAATGTGGCATTTTTAATATATATATAAATCATCAACTTAATTATACTATATTCAGAATTTAAATAGCTGACTGTTATACATATTTCTC
Organism: Epiperipatus broadwayi; assembly: GCA_028023455.1. Classification (NCBI taxonomy): domain Eukaryota; kingdom Metazoa; phylum Onychophora; class Udeonychophora; order Euonychophora; family Peripatidae; genus Epiperipatus; species Epiperipatus broadwayi. Next base: position 3,106,130 of record JAQFVV010000083.1, on the reverse strand, counting down.
TTTTAGAAATGATCTTTTTTTTTTTTTCACTTCAATTGCTAAACCAGTTTGTTGGTATTATTTTTGTAGTTCTTGATTAAAATTAATTAAAAAATAATAATTCAAGTATGTTGAACAAATTGCTGAAGAAAAACTGGACACAAATAAGCCTACAAAATATAATAATGATTTATGCTTTACTCTAAGCTGAAAAACTGTGAAAATTCTTACACATTTGGTTATTTTAGCTAGTAGCACTTATTGTAGCATTTTTATTTTAGCCAATGGTATTTGTTGATTAACAATTCCATGTTTAGTGTTTAATTGTCTTCCATTTGGTCAGACTTTTGGTTTGAATTTTTTTTTTATATGTCAAAGCGTTGACCAGGAAACAAATCCGGGCCAGCTGCTTGGAAGGCAGCTATGCTAACCACTAGGCCAGCAACGCTTGAATTTTTTTTTGCCTTCAACATTAATCAGTTTTCAAATTCTACTTTTATGCTTCATCACTTAGATTATTACAATACACACATTTTTAATAATTTTTTTATAGAAAAATATACATAATATTTTTACTGCTACAGATAGAAAGTGCTGTATGAATTTATTTGATAGATTTCTACTACTTTTATCAGTTTTCATTTTGAAAGTTTTTTTTTTTTATGTTAACATTAATCAGCCTTCAAATTCTATTTTTATGCTTCAAGACCTAATTTATTGTAAATACCTAGATAATAACAAATGTCACTAAATCTACCACTTACTTTATTTTATTGTAATATTTTATATAAATACAATTTGTTCATCTTACTTCAAATACTTTATGCAAATTTTTTTTATTGTATATATACATACACAATCTGATGTTTCAACAATTCTGCAATCTTCTTCAGAGCTATGATAAAATGATGAAATAAATAATTAAATAAAAAATGTAAACAATAAAATTTAAAAAAATAAAGAAAAATATAACAAAACATAATCTAAAATAAAACTGAATATGATAAAATAGAATTAAAATCTAATAAAATAATATAGATAATATAAAATATACAACAATAAATTGAAATATAAAATAAATTATACAAATGTATTCCTGCCTATATATATATATTCATGAACAAATATTAATTTAAATATATTATTCGTTTTACTATATTTTTTAATAATCCTTTAATTAGTACAATTCCTTATAAATTAAAACTGCAATTTAATTTATTACCTCCAAATTAATAAAATACTTATTATTTTATTTTTATATATTTCTCTGTTCAACATTAATTTATTTATTAAAAATATTTATTTTACTTTTTAAATTATATATAATGTCTATTATTTTCCTCATTCATTTTTCTATTATTAATAATATTTTATATTTATCTTTTTATTTTACAGCTAAAAATCATAAATATAATAATCCTTTTTTTAACTTGTCCACTCCTATCTCAATTTCTTAAAAATTTTTTTTAAAAAAAAGGTTTTGTTTTATTATATTATGTTTTATGTTATTTTTTTTTATTTTTTAAATTTTATTGTTTACATTTTTTATTTGATTTTTATCGCATTATTTATATAGTTATTTATTTTATTTGTTATCATATCTTAGCTTTAAGAAAGACTGCAGGGCAGTCAAAACATCAGATTGTGTGTATATATACAATAAAAAATTTTTTTGACAAAAAGTGTTTGAAGTAAAGTGGACAAATTGTATTTATAGCTAGGAATATACTTAAAAAAAAATATGGACAATATCTTTACAGCTAGAGTTAGAAATAATTAAATTAATTAATTAAATTGATAACTAAGTTTTAGATTTCCATAATTTTACTGAACTTTTGGTTTGAATTCTATGTCTTTACATCTTTTCAAAATTTTTCATCTTTGCATTTTTTATCATCATTCCACGTTTCTATTTCAAAACAGGGATTTTGTATTTTGATGATCTAAGCATGCTCTGCTTTTTTTCTCACAGGCCCGACACTTCATAGTTCATAAGTGAGAATGAATTTCCAGCCACTAATTGTTAAATAAGATGATAACGTGATGATTTCCGCTTGCCTTTCATATTAAATTTTTACAATTCAAATCATTTGGCCATGTCAACTTGGTTAAATTTCAAATATTATATCAAAAACAATGAACTATTTTCTTTTCCGGAAGGAAGATTTTTTTGCAGTTATGATATGATTTCTTTTCTACCTTATTACACCATTAATCATCTTTATCGATAACCCAAATGAAGTTATCAGTTAGTACTGTCAATCAGACCAGTTAATCCAGATTACTTTTCTCCCTCCTTTTTTTCTTTTCTGAGCTAGAGACAGTTGGTTATGTGTTTATTAAAGTGTAATATAAATTTACTTTCGTTTGCACCTTATTGATTTTATAGCATGTAACAATAAATTGTAATATTAAAAGCTTTTTATTATTTTTTAAAAAAATATTTTTTTAATTGCGTAATTTATTTCAAAATATTTAACTTTTCAGCACTATTAGGAATAATGTATATGATTAATTTGATATATATCTATAATTGCATAAATTTTTATTAAATGTAATTCTGACAAGTGTTATTAATAATAATCTTTTTAGTTTTTAATAGCACTTCTTAATTGGTAAAATATTCTAAGAACTTTATGGTTATCATTATTTTTTTATGCTTTAATTATTAATATTACATTTAAATTTGCAACTAAGTGGTTTCTTTAATAAAATCTAATACTAAGTGCACTTTTGGTGAAGTTTTTCTTTCTGCCATTTATATTTTCATATTGGAAGAAATTATTGATAAATATTTTTAAGATTTTGTATTTATTTTTATGCAATATTTTAATCACTAGTGATATTAATTGTCAAAATACATATGTATAATTTCATATTCATTAATCACCAGTGATATTAATTGTCAAAATGCATTTTTATAATTTCATATTAATATTTACTAAGACTGTAACCTCAAGCATGTGCGTGTAAAAATGCGATAGTAGGGACCTCTACAGATCTTAACCACAAGTTTACGTTTTGGAAGAAAAGAGGGGAACCCTTCTTTACTTCAACCTACTTTCTATATAAATAGGTGAAGCTGAAGCGGTTAGATCTGAGAGCGTGAAGCTATTCAATACTTCACTGATTAAGTCCACATTTCTTATTACACATTAATATTCAAACTTAGATTTAGACTTTACTTTTCTCTATGCCTCTCTATTGTAATTAATAATTTGAATGCCATAGTTTTCTTTTGTGTTGTGAAAGTTGATTGGTGAAATTTGAGCATACAGATAATCTTTGTGCCTATTATTTAATTTTTATTATTAGAACAAAATCATATGCTAGGCTTTATTATTTTATCAAGAATTGTAGTTTATTTAAGGAACATTTTTATTTAATCTTGATCATACACACATTAAAAATAATAATAATAAATACAGTATATGTAAATCCACATTTAAAAATAAAATGAAAAAAAAACCATTTAAGCAAATATCTATAAATTATTATTTACTAATGTAAAAAGCATGTTTTCTGTTTTTTTTTTTTATTACTTTTAATTTTTTCTAATAAAGAAAAAGTTTTTATATTTTATAATATGTAGCAAAAGTGAAAATATTTTTAAACATAATCTACCTCTCAACCAGTTGACATTAAGTTTGCAGTAATTTTTAAAATAAATTTTAATAAAGAAAAAAAAAAGGTAGGCTGAAAAGTATTTTTTGCATTTAATTTTGCACCAAATTAATTTAATTCTTCAATACTTTTTTAATCTGTGAATTTTCTCATATTTCAGTGATCATTATATGATCATAGGATGGAAATTCTCCAGCTATTTCTCTTAGAAGGGTATTGATTTTAGCCTGGAATATATTTGGTGTTTATGTTACTTTGAAAGATAGATGATTGCATTTAAATTGTCCAACATATGTTATTGACATAAGTATTTTTGCTGACTCTTCGCTTATAGGGATCTAGTGAAAAGCCAGCTTCAAATATAGCTTAAAAAATAACTACAACTTGAAGTTGAACTAATACTTTTCAAAAGTTAGGAATTGGGTAAGCATCTTTTTTTTATATTTTTATTTGCTATCATATGATAGTCTCTATAGATGTGGATTTTTCCATTTGGTTTTCCCCTAGCTACTACAGGTATAGTTCACTTAGATTTCTCCCCAAAACTTAATATTCTATTCTTAACAATTCCCAGAGTATATATTTGACTTTTTTTTAAAACCTTTTTACATTTGTGGAAAGTTGGTTAGCATTGTTTGCCCTCATTAATTCCTCCGGAGAGGTATTTATTTCACTTAATTCTGCTAAAAATAAATTTGGAAATACTGATCTTATTTTCACTCCAGTTTTGATATTTTTTATTATATTAACCAGTTTCCCTTGGGGTTAAAATCACTTTCTACTATTGGATTAATTTTTTTCTCTACCATGTATAATTTTACCATTGCATTTTTAATATTTAATTTTACAGAGACTTTTACTACTCCTTTCATTTTCATTTTGTTTCCATTCATGTCTTTCATTTTTATTCTAGATTAGTATACATGTGATTTAAATTTATTTTTTCCCAAACATTATATTATAAAAATACCTCTACCAATTACAATTTAAATTTTATCCCATATATATATATTATTAGAATTAGCAATTTATCAGGTCAATCTTTTGTTTTTTAAAATTTCATTGAGTGTTTTAGAAATAGTAGTTTTTGATTTTAACTGTTCTGTTTTTTTCATTTTTTTTTTTTTTACTTCTTTTTCCCCAATGGATTCTATAATTACATTTATTGCATCGTTTATTTTTCCATTTGTATTTACTTGCCCAATGACTTGCTTTACCACAGCAGAAACAATTGAATGTCTTTATATTAATTTTTTCATTGTTATTTGAAAAAAAAAATCATCTGATGATCAATTTTAGTCCCAGGAAATTTATTATTTACTCCAAATAAATTGATCAACAAGAGCTCTTTTAAAATATCTTTAAAATCAGATTAATTCCTGAGACTCAAATTGTAATCGGATAACTATAACTTCTCTTCCTTGTCGCCTATTCTTAAAATGAAGTCTAGCAACATGGACAGTTGCTGCTTAATTTTCTTTTCATATTAGCATAGTTAAGTTCATCTAGCTTGTTCACATTGCATAATTTTTTGTTAAAATCTGATTTTAGTACCATCAAACGTAAAAAAAAAAAGAAAATTTCTAAATGTTCCAAATAATTTGGCCAATCACTGCCATTTTTAATGTTACACTCGTTTATTTTTGTCTGTCTTAACATTTTCAGATTTTTATGTGCCATAAATTTCTATTTTTTTTTTTTCCTCTATAAAATGTTCTCTCTTTCAAATTTTAGTCAACTATACTAGTTTTCTTTTATCTCATTTCAAAATCGGATGTTCTCTGCTTAGAAATTTTAATTCTGTGTGGTAGCTTATAGATCAAATTTTTGTTTAACTACTCTCAACTAATTTTAATAAGTTAAGAAAGCATCTCAAAATAATATAAGCGTTACTATTTTAATTATTATCAAATAAATTTATAAATAGTCATATAAAATATATTTTTATATAATATATATATAGGATATAAAAATTTATGGCACATAAAAATGATTATAAAGATTAAATATAAAGTGCAAAAAATCCTAGGAATTGTTGCGATGAAACAATCAATTTGCCCGTTCTACTTTATTTTAAGTGGATAATTTTCCAAAATGGAGACTAAAAGTAAAATTTTTATTTCTTTCTCAAAATGCACACTTACTTAACACGTGATTGTATTTATCGTTCACATGAAAATGATCATAATCAGCACTTCATAATTCAACACTTTTATAGGCCTTCCAACAGTCGGAATAAATCGTTGAATCAAAACTATGAATACAAATGAAGTAAAGAAATAGTTAAAAAGTGCAATTGATAGCACTAAAGATGGTGTCAGAATAAAATCTGGATGATAACTGAGAGTGTAAAATTATCATTAAAAAAAACACGGCAATGGTACAAACTTCCTGCATATAGTTATTCCAATCAATTACAGTTTTATCTGCTAAATCAAGCTCTAGTTTTTCCTATTCTATAGAGCTTAATTTGCGAGCCCAACTTTAAATAAAGCGGATCGCTGTTAGGAATGGAATTCTCGAATCCTCCAACCATGTTCCCTTATGAATGCCAATTTTGCTGTTACATCCTTGAACGTTAATACTATTGTAACTCAAAAGTACAAATAAAGTGAAAATCCTTGAATGAAAAGTACGAAAAAAACAAAAATGTAATTAAAATCTGGACAATAACTAACCTTGAATTAAAATTACAAATGAAGCTGTTGTCAGAATGAAATCTGGACAATAACTGAGACTGTCAAAATATCACAAAAAAAAAAGCACATTTTGATACAAAATTGGATAACATCACAGGGTTTATTTGACGTGATCACAAGTTTACACATTTATCATGGATGTGAAAAAGCTTACCATCTCCTTTACATTGCAGGTCTAATAAGTAAGTGCCCTTATTTTTAATTGGGACTAAAATGTATATTTTGTGGACATTATTTAAAATCATAATGAAAGCTGTATCAGAAATCCTATTATAATCTGCAATACAAAGATATTGAACAAAATTTATATAAGTTATATTTTCTATTTATAATTGAAATTTTCAGTATTATTGTTAATCATTCGAAGTGTTTTTTTCATTATACAATGAGTAAATCTTAATACATAATTTTTATTTTGGAAAGAAGACATTGCGTTGATGGTGTTAAAATCCTATGAGATCAATATCTTTACAAAATGACTGCCATTAAAAAAATGGGGGACATTTAAAAAAAAAAAAATTTTTTTTTAAAAATCACTATAGCAAATAATTAACTGTTCAACCAAATTAGTAGATATAAATTGATGTGATCACTATGGTAATCCTTGAATAAAGTTTTCTCATATGTGGGGGTTATTTGTATATATTTATGTGTTTGAAACTTTTGTATTGAATAATGAACATAATTTGGCATCAAGTTTATTATTTTATAAAGCTATTTCTGTTATTATTTGTAAGGAATGAATAATATTATTTAATTTTTAAAAAATTGTCAACATTTAAAAAAAAAAAATTTTATAACTAACATATTTTACTGTTATGAAATTAATATATAATTAATTACTGTAAAGAAGCTAGAAATTAAAAGGAAAATTACTTCAATTTTTTTATATAATTTTATCTACTTTTGTCCAATTTTTTGCTCTTATTTTTTTAATTAATATAGTGAAAATTTATATATATACAAACAAAACAAACACACTAAAAAAGAATGCCAAAGATAGTAATTATTTGGTTACAGTTATGAGCACATGTTATTTGAAGATTATAAATGATTTCAGAAAATTATTAGATAATAAGTCATTTCAAAGGTAAAATAGGGTTATGCATATTATAAAATTCTGTTTTCATAATCTTTATTGCTATTTTACATTTTTAAAACAATATTAATGATAATGATAATAATTCCAATAAAAACATTACTTTCTTTGATTTAACTTGCTTTGATCTTTAACATTTTCATTTAATTATGAGATTATAATTCAACAGCTTCAATAAATATTTAAAATAAAAAATAAAAAAAAATTATAATTTAAATAAAAATGTTTATCCTGGTTAAATTATGTTTTAGAATATATATATATAGATGAAGTATCACTTTTACATAGAGGTAAATATTTAACTTTAGCACGTTAGCACACTTTTGGAGTGCTGCAGTATAATCATGGCTAAATCTTTTTGATAAAGTTTTTCCTTACATATAGTATAATAATTTGAAACCAAGACTACAATGTAACATAACAATAACATGTTGGTCTATTAAAATTAAACATTTACCTCTATATAAATCATCATCATCAACCATTATCAATCCACTGCAGGATGGTCTCTCCAAGTTCAATCCATCTTTTCCTATCTTTAGCTTTTCTTCTCTGCATCACCCCTGCACCCTTTCTTATTTCATCCACCCATCTTACATGTGGTCTTTTTCTGGGTCTTTTACAATCTCTTGGAATCAGGTTTAAAATTCCAATTGTCCATCTGTTATCATCTCTTCTAACAATATGTCCAGCCCAACTCCACTTCAGTCTTTTAATGTATTCAATGAGGTCAGTAACACCTGTTTGCTTTCTTACCCATATATTGCGTTTTCGATCCCTTGTTGATATTCCCAACATGCATCTCTCCATACTTCTTTGAGTGGTCTGAAGTCTCTGTATTGCTCTTCTATTAAGTGTCCAAGTCTCAGATCCATAAGTAAGAACTGGCAAAACACATTTATTAAAAACCTTTCTTTTCAAACACATAGGTATATTTTCTTTTAGTATCAAGTTATTTCTACCAAAAGCACTCCAACCAAGTTTAATTCTATGATTAATTTCATCCATTATATTTCCATCTGTATTAATAATCTGACCTAGGTATTTGTCTCTATGTAAATACATTTATATAAATGTGATGTTTTAGTTATTTATTAAATATGGAGATTTTTTTATTTCTTTATATATATATATATATTGAAATTAAACATTAAAAGAAAAATATATCTGTTATTGATACACTTATTTGCTTGAATAAAAATTATGTATTTAAGTATTTACTTGTGGATATAGTTGGCCTGTCTCTCTATAAAATTAGGAAGCAAAAAAAATGAAAGCAACATTGTTATTATTTGCAGAAATATATAATTTTATTTAAAATTTATTATGTCAGAGTTCTAGCATTATTATTGTAAATATTTTCAAATTATTGGATGAATTTATGGTATTACAAAAGAAAAAATGAAATTTGAATATAATTTTAAATATCAGAATGCATAAAATATAAAGAACTCCATCTGAAAAATCAAATTTTAACATTATTTATCTTTTCAATGAAAAAATATATCTATGAATGGAATTTAATAATTTTTTCTACATAAAAATGATGATAAAATAAAAGGAGTTCTGCATCAAAGTAATAAAATGAAAAATTAATACACTATGCCAAAGAAAATAAATATTCTCTGATAGTATTTCTGTTTAATTGAAATAATTTGTTTTACCTGCTTTCATATTGTTGTTGTTATTAATTGTAGTGTATTTAAAATTTCTTTTTGACTTCCAGATAGAAAACCTGTCCCAAAACTTTCATTTCACTGGTAATTACAGATCTTTTTTTTTAATTTGAATTTACACTTAGCAATTATTTATAAGTTGATTATATACTATTCTATATATATTTAATTTTTGTTGAGAGAATAGTGAAGGATTTAATGCTTTCTAAAATGGAATATATTATGGACAAAAAAAAAAAAAATCCATTTATTTAGTTTTAATTTATAACTTTTTTTTTCTTAAGAAAAATGATATTATTATTATGAAAATAAAATGAGTTGTGAACCAGTATGGGGATAGGTGATCTATTTGTAAAAATAAAATGCAGATTTGGAATGAAATGATGAATGAATCCCCATTACAAAATGAAATAAATGCAAAATAAAATGGTTAAAGAATACTCTGTAATAAATATGAGTAATAAAAAATGAAAACTTTTGCATGTCAAAGGGATGATGAAAAGTATATTGGAGTTGATAGCTTAGATGCTAATAGTGGAAGCAAGCTAATTGGTTCTAATTACATAGTTGGGCTTGGCCGCTTGATGGCACTGTTGCCAGTCAAAAACAATACAATGTAACGTTCCCGGACTTCGATTTTTAAAATACCCCACGCTTTGCCCAGCTGTGTAATTAGCACCTAAATATATTTAAACATTTATGAAACTATTAAAGGACTAGGTTTTTAATTGAGAAATACAATTGATGAAATGTATTCTAGTAGTCACATATATTTTTCTAATGTCTGCAAGCATTGCATTATGAAATATAAGAATAGTAATTATGGTTCTAAAAATATGAGTAGAGATGAAAAAGTTAAAAGGAAAGCTCTCTTGCCTATCTGTAAAAAATAGTAGATATATTTGATTTTTAATAGAATTTAATTTTACTTTGAAAATGTTAAAAACAAATGTAATAATTTCTAATCAAATAAAATTGATTAATAATTATTTATGTATTTATTGAATGATTATGTTATGATAAGTATTAGACAAAAGTATAATGCTTGGAAAATAAATTTATGTAATTCACTTAATTAAATATTGAGCATTAACATACATTAATGGTGACATTGGTTGACTTGACCTAACTGAATAAATAATAATTAGTCGAAATGCATATTAGAAGACATTAATATATTTTTATAATTTTTATAACTGTTAAGTTTTAAAGTTTAAAAATTGTAATTATGGTTTCTAGAATCTAAAATTGCATAAATAAAATTTGATTATAATAAATACCAACTAAACTAGTTTTTATTTTCAAGTCTTACTGTGTGGAGAAGGCTTTTTCCCTCCTGATGCCTTCTCCTCTATACACTGCAAAAAAGATCTCTAATAGATCTGCTCTACTATTCCCCTGACATACATTTTGATCGCAATGCTCAATTGCAATATGTGCCTTTCTCAGATCATCTGGCACTGTTAATATCACTGCAAATTAACCCTAACACATTGGTTCAAACAAATTTTTCTCACATCATAAGACTACTAAACAAAGTTGCGGCGCCTGAATGGATTTTTTCCTAAGCGTACATCTTATTTAATAAAATTAAAATCCTTTCTCTGCCACCTATCCAAGCATGGTCGGTGTTTGTTGGAATAATGAGCTCTCTGATTGACTTCCACATACAGAAAACCAAAGGACCCAACCAGCTTCTAAAAGATCTAGACAACATTACTAACAGGCTAAGTGAACTCTCTCACACAGACACTACTGTCCAAGCCATCATGGACCTTAAATTGCAATACTATCACAAACAAAAAGTTTTGGCACAATATGTGGCCACCAAAAGATCTAAAATCTTTTTTAAATAATCGACATAATTGGACATGCAGCTACATCATATGGGCAAACTGCCAAAAGGCCAACACCTTCGATAATTTCCATAGATCAACATTGCTATAGTGGTCCAGCAATGCTTTCCAAAATCCATAACCATTTCCAATGCGAGTTACAAAGCTATAATTTTGAGATTGGGAGGGTTTGGGGAGAACTAGGTGAAAACACTAATCACAATATCACCGAATCGCAAATAGTACAAAAGCTACAGAACTACCCAGCGAGCATACCTCCGGAACTACCTGGTATCCCAAGATTTGTGCTACTGCATCTGAGCCAATACACTGCACCCATAGTCTGACAAATGATCGATGTTCTTGCCAGGGACTTCCAGAACATCCCTGACCTCTACCCAGTCGCACTGGTGCCTTTCTTAAAAAAAAAAATCAACCCTCGAAGCTAATAAACATACGCCCAATTTCCATGATTTCACTCCTAGAATCCCTAGTTAAAGGTTGCATACAAGAACAGATATATAGACACATCTCCAAATATCAATTCGCCCACAAAGGCTCTTCTACCAGTAATGCGGTCCAGCACTTCATACTACTTTCTGAACACATCAAACTACAAAAAAAATCAAACCTGTTAGTTATTCAACTAGACTTTTCTCGGCATTTGACATCGTTCCATCAATCTTACTACAAACGCTCCATGATTATCAAGTGCTGGATGTTTACATCCGTATTATTGGCAATTTACTGTTCAACAGATTGATATTTACCTCTCTAGATGGAAAGCTTTCAGAGGGATTCAGACCTCATCTATCCATACCACAGGGATTCCCTTTGGCTACCCTCTGCTTCATAACATACCTTAACCCCTTTCTCATGGAAGTAGAATGCAATATGCCGGTCATATATGTGCCAGCACTGAAACATCCAGTTCACCACATCTCATATGTTGATAATGTTTCAACATTCATTCATCACAAGTCCCAGCTTCAAACCATAATACAAATCATAAACAAATATGCCAAAAAAGTAAATCTTAAAGTCAACTAAAATAAATCTTCCATCTGGAAAATCAAAACAGGTATAACAATTCCCTCAATATTCACAGCCCAGCCACAATCATTTCTGGGCTTTGCCATTGCCAAGTCTAGATTAGCCATGTTGAAGGACATCTTGAACTCAATACTAGACAAAACAAGTAAGGTAGTCAGCTCACTGTCAAGAATTTCAATACACTACCTGGCAAGGTTGCCTTACTCAACATGCTAGTCTACCTGAGACTAAGCTACTACCTGTCATTCAAAACTCACCAAAATGTTTGAACCATCAATGAACTCGTTATGCTCTAGGCTGCTTTGGAATGGCAAAGTCATGGCCATAAGCATGGCTAAAGCTCAAATGCCCAAAGAATCAAATAGGCTCGGCCTGCATTCAGTGTCATCCTGTACCTCCAAAAAGCTCTGGGAGTGCTGCGTGTGGCCAGCCTTGAACAAATGAATATAAACCTCACGCTAACAGTGGAGCCATGGACCCACCCCTACTTGTCAGCAAATGGATGACAGATATATGGACTTATGTCAGAAACTCAGCAAACATAATGCAACATACAATAGAGGAAAAAAAGACCTATTGGCAAACATACAAACTCAAATGCACCAATCAACCATTTTACAGAATGATCTAGCGTTAAACAATAAACAACTCATAGCAAAATCGAATAATTGGTTCTTAGAACCAAAATACATTGACTTTTTGCTAAAGATCAACCTCTCCTTCTTGCCAACAAATCATTTTCTGGTGTGGAAAAGATGGTTTAGCAAGATCAACCCTCAATGCCAACTATGTGCCACAGCAGATGAGACAATTTATCACCTCCTGTATTTCTGCCCTTTTCTCAAACCGATCAGATCCTTTATTAACGAAAGCGTGTCACTCGATATTAGAGAAATTTTAGTCATTCAAAAGGCTATAAACAGTGGCATATTTTTGAAAATCAAAATCGCCATTATTCTAACCTTTGCAATCTGGCTATCCAGATGCAAGTGTATATTTGAAAATGTCAATCGCGGTGTCTGCAACATCTATATCAAATTACTCAAGCGGCTCAGGAACAGAGATAGATTGCTGGCTTCGGATTGGCTTTTCCATGAAACCTGGACTAAGGTTATCCTCCTGGAGGAGTGATGGAGGACAATGGCCCCAGTCTTGGACCGCAGTAAGCTCTACAGAGTGAATGCTTTGCAACAGTGTAAAAAGAATATAGCTATGTATAGATAAACATGTTCAATTGTATCTAATAAATTTTAATTTATTTTAATATAAAAAAAAAATCGGGGGGGAAAAAAAGTTTACACTTATTAAAACAGGCAAAACTCACTATACTTGTTACCACTCACAGCAAGCTAGAATATTCAATGGATACCTGAAGGCTTGTGGCAGACATTTAAATTTTAACTTTATTGTCTGCCATTTATTATATACCCTTTATTTTGGTTTTTGTAGTAATAAAAATTGCATAATTTAATGTTAATAATAAAATAGCAAGATTTTTATTAAATCATATTTAAACATTTAATAGTTTTAAATATATTTAATAGTAATATTTTTAGTAGACAATTAAAGCAATCAATATTCTGAAAAACTTATTAGCAAAATTTTATATTTTTTTAGGGTTTTTCCCATTAAAATCACTCAACACTTAGACAATCCCAATAACAATAACATTCAACAATCTCAATCTGTTGTCAAGGCAACCTCCTTTTAACAATAAAACACATGTGTGAAAAGTTGTTGCTTCCACAGTATTACAGATATATAAACTACTATTTTTATACACTAATAAAATTCAGTATTACAAGTAGTTAAAAATGAATCTGTGATATATGAACTGAACTTGCGCAAGTCATATGCCGATTTAAAAATCAGGCTCATAATAAGTTTAAACCCTAATTTAGGCATAGTGAATAATTGTTGGTTTAATTAACTTTAGGTGGACCAGCTATGATTTTTGAAACAATTATTAACAGGAGAATGCAAGTCAGTTTTAGTGTAGGTGTGAAGAATAATTGCCTCCACAATATTAAAGATATATAAATCGCCATATTATTATTAATACATAGATATATAATACATGGATATATTTGGAAAGGATATACATAGATAGTCATCATTACAAATTTTGTTGGAATTGGGACTGACCTTGAATCTATAGTTTGGGTGTCATGATTTAATTATTAGCTTGGTTTTATTTCCAACCCATCATTTTGCATTAACGTGAAATGTATCACCCAAACTACAAGATGATAATATTGAATAAATAAAAAAGAATTATACTATAGATTTTTAAAAATACCACTACAAAACATAGGTTACTGTTGTCAAGCGTTGTTAGCCGAGAGGTCAGCGCAACAGCCTTGCAAGCAAGTAGTTGGTTGTAGACGGTTGTTGGATCGCCTCCCGGCCGATGCTATATAAAAAAAACAACAACATAGGTTACTGTTCTTCATTTTATTCTTACAAAATTCCAAGTATATATAATACAATATAAAACCTTTTTCATATTTCAAAATATATAAGTAATTATTTATGGAATATAACTAAATAAACGTAAATATGGAAAAAGTATTCATAACTCATCTGTTGTTCTTTTGCATTGTTTAACAAATTTAGTTTTCAGAATATTAGTTTTACATCCAAAAACATTTTATTTATAGAGTGGGCCAAAGGAAGAATGTCATTATTTATGTAATCACTTTCTGTATAGAAGGATGGATTTCCAAACAGATAGGTAATCGTCTTTCTTAACAACCAAACGATGAACATAATTCAGCAAATGGCATGGTTCAGAAAATAGTTGACATTTCATCAAATCACACACACACATATATATATTACCTATACATTGTATATATATATTTACAAATCCTGCATTTAATTTTATAAAAATTATAATATACTTGATAATGAATTGAATAATATTATATATTTTAAGTAAAATAGATTATTACATATACTTATTTTTCAAATTTCCTGGATTGTTTTTTTTTCAAATTTTGTGCTTTTAATTCGTAATGTCCATTTAGTATGTCTTTTTTATTGTTGTTGTTGTTATCTTTTTAAAATCCAAAAGCTTAATCAGATCTTATTTTATCATTTCTCTCTTCATTTTTAATCCCTTGCTTGTTTCCTGACAGACTCACCATGTTTTGTTTTATAAAAATTGCATTGTCTATCTGAACCCTATGTTCAATCTGTAAAGAACCTTCTTTGTTGTTATAAAATCTTTCTCTCCCATTGATTTTTGCATAACTAATAGTTTCCACATCATTATCATATAATGAAGCATAAAGAAATTGTGCTGATTAACGGAGCCATTAAAGCTTATTGTATTAACACAGGCAAGCTTGTTGTTTGTTTGTTTCTTATCTGCCAGCAAGAATGAATGTCATCAATGTCATCAGGATGGTTTTTATTGACATGGGGAGGAAAATCAAAAACCAATGGGGGCAGGGCATCATCTGTATTGTAGGATAATAACAAGCATTAGAAATTGAATATCATAGTGAGTATCATAGTGACTATGTCAGTTTGAAAAACACCCCCCCCCTCCATTTCCCCTCATTTTGTCCCTAAAAAAAAAAGTTAATGTAAATGTTTGAAATTGATTTTGTTTTAATTATGTGAGCAATTATTGATTTTTGATCTCATTGATGGAACTGTGAATCGTAATAGAAGAAAAAAAAATTAAATTAATTTGCATTGAAAAAAAAATATTAAAAGCTTCAACTGTTTATTGATGATAAAATTAATTGACAGAATTTTTATGGATAAATAATTAAAAGCTATTATTCTTGAATAAATTAGCTTAACATTTATTTTTCTTTTGTTATAATTAGTAATGTAAAAAGTATTAAATGTTTATTTAGATATATAAATATCAGCATTTTTAGACGTGGATTAAAACAAGACCTAATAAATAATCCATATGTTAAGAATATTGTTGGTAAACAGGATTGTTTTACGTTTTTATCTTTAGAAAAATATTTCTTTTAAATACCTGGATAGGATACACCTTAGAATTAGTCAGTTGTAAATCAGAAATTAGTAATTTTTTATTAAGGCTTATTAATATTTTGTTTATAAAGTAAAATGAAAAATTTGTTACCAACTTGGGAAAGTCATATCAACAAAGATTTTATGAGGGACTTCGGTTACTACAAAGTACACCCAAGATGATATAAATCTTTTTGAAGATAAATAAGTTGGGATATTTTTCTAAAAACTGAATCGAATCCAGCAAATAAAATTAATTATTTTAAAAATGTTAAAAAGAATGTCGAAAGATGTTTTGTTCAGCTGTAATTTAAGCCATAACATTTTTTTATAAATAAGATAATTTTGTTGCATTTTTAAAGACTTTAGATGTCATCGAGTTTGATTTTAAAAAAAAAAAAAAAAGTGAATCATAGAATTTTTTTAATCTCTATTCTATTTTTAATGGCAAAAAAAATAAATAAAATTGTAAACATCTGTGAATATTGAAATAATGTAATGTCAATATTATACATTTATTTTACAAGCCTCCCCCCCTAGTTTTATTGACTTAGTATAGATTTAATTTCTGTTATTTCTGTAGATAATGATCCAGAATCTTTTTCATCATTTATTGAATTTTCTGTTTGTTGCTTGTGATTTTATTTGAAAATATGTCTATTGAATGCCATATTCTTTAAAGATGTTTAGCTTTCATTATTAGCTGAAGGTTTTTTTGCCTACCTTTGTTCAAAAGACAAGAGAAATTATATTACTGTGCTACATGTTATTAAACTTTTAATGATTCTATAATATTTTAATAATTTTTATTTAAGAATTGAAATTAGATTGGTACAAAATGAATTGATATCAATCATCTGAATTGTAAATATACATTGAATAACAATAAACAGAATATGCAAGCACAAAATTAATCAATGGATTTTAGAAACTGCATGAAATGTAATTGTTAAAAGATATAGTATTTATGTTTGGTTCTGTATGTGCTATCCATATTAGTAGCCCAACAAATATTATAATTTATTTGCACAATTCTTAACAGTTGCAATGCTTGTACTGATGCTTAAATTATCTTTAAGGTTATCAATGAATATATTATAATCGATCGACTATCCCAAGTGCTTAAGCTAACTGATTTAAAATAATAAGATATTATCGTCAAAATAAGAGTCATAGATCACATGACCCTAGTCTCTTAAGCTTGTAAGTTATAAACAATGAGGATTGCCAATTCCTCAACAAGCTTTGTGATAAATGCTTAGCCAGAGCCAGCATTTAAAATATCTGTCAGGACCCCCCCCCCAACCCCTGACCATGGTTTTGTGCTTTGGCACTCCTCAGAGAGGTCCCAGGGTAGCTTGTTGAGGAATTGGCAATCCTCATTGTTTAATAAGATATGATGTTTTTTATTTAAATTGATGGAAAATAGTATGAACTATGCATGGCTTGATATGTTGTTTTGTAGAGAAGTTAGCATGGCCATATATTTCTCAGATTTTTAATCAATTTATAATTTTTTTTTAAGTACACTTTCTCAAGATTTTTTACTTCAAATTTAAAATAAGTAATAGAGAAATTGTTTGATTGTTCATGAACAAATAGTCATAGTTTATGATAAATATTAAAAATTCTTTATAATAATAAGTAGACAAAGTCAATTTATTACCTTGAAAGTGTTCTCTTTTGCTTCAATACTCTGTCTCTGCCAGTGCCAATTGTATCAATTTGTTATTCTTTGACATTTATGGATTGAATAATTTAAAATGAAATTAGACATATCAATAAAACATACGGAAACAAACATAATAAAATATAAGACTTTATAAAAATTCCAATGAATTATTAATGCAAAAATATTTTCTGAAGT
The DNA here is from genome assembly GCA_028023455.1 of Epiperipatus broadwayi. Taxonomy (NCBI): domain Eukaryota; kingdom Metazoa; phylum Onychophora; class Udeonychophora; order Euonychophora; family Peripatidae; genus Epiperipatus; species Epiperipatus broadwayi. Next base: position 3,088,299 of record JAQFVV010000083.1, on the reverse strand, counting down.
TATTACATCATCATTGTCTTATAAAAAATGTTGTTCATTTATGAAGTAATTGTTTTCACATAAATTGCACAATGAAGTTAATGTTATAAATTTGTACTTCCAAATTATAATTTATTAATGTTATTTTTTAATAAATATTTAAGAACAATTCATTGCGTGTTCTAATATTTATTTTATTTTGTTAAGGAAGAAATGATACCTTAATTAAATAGCATTGAAGTATTGATGGATCTTGAATGTATATATATAAACTATTTCATTTGTTTTTAATATCTGCATTGCGAACTATGACAAGTAAGATTTTTTAAAGTCTGTTGTGATTATAATTTTATGAAAAATATAAATCTGTTATTCAAATGTATATTTTAAAATTTATTCCTATACTATCTTAATTGTATGGTAACATTTAGTATTTTATATTTGCATCATATAAACTGAAGTTATTGTGAAAATTATATCTCCGACAGAATGTTAAAAATTTAAGCCTGAGAAATTTTTTGTTCAAAGAGTTTCCTTTTTTGAAAAGTTTAAATCTTTTTTCATAGGGCAGTATCTAAAAACTCTTAAGCATTTCCCTGAAGGTTTGTGATGATGGTGTTTATTAATATGTTGGAATATTTCTGTCATCTGTCATTAAATATTTTAATATATCAAGCACAGAGTTCTTCTTTTCAAAATAGTTCATAAATATCCAAAATAGAAATAAAACACACTAACTCCTTCTTTTTAAAACTTGTTTTTTATATGACTATACTCATGAGTATAGTCATATAAAAAACAAGTTTTAAAAAGGAGTTAGTGTGTTTTATTTTCATTAAATATTGAATGTAAATTTTTAAACTTTATTTAAACTTTTCCAAATACCAACAACTATTCATAATAGCACACAAAGGCAACACTAGTTAGCCGATTATACAATGTTTTGAATGGTATTATTCTCCATTCTTCTTCAGTTGTTGCTGGCCTGACCAGTGACAATACTAGCCTAAGAGTCGAAGGTTCTTGAATATCGAATTTTAAGGCAATGCTTTAACCAACTGGGCTATTAATTATAGTTGATGGAAATAGTCCATATTATTATATCTTAAACATTTTATTTATTCTTCTAATGAGAAGAGTTAACATATGCATAAACATTATTTTGGGAAATTTTTCAAATTGTTTTTATACAATTTCCAAAAACTTGAGACCCCATTATTAAAAATAAGAAATATCATGCTAAAAAAAAAACAACTTCTTAGTACTTTTTTTTATATTATATTGACATTTTCTTTGAAGATCATGTAATATCCAAGCACAATGGTGCACATAATAATTTTATTACTAATCAAACAAATAGAGATGGTTTTTTAACATATCTCAACTAGGAATCAATTCAAAAATTTTTAGTTTTTGATTCTCTCACTTTCAACAACTTAGTCTGGGACAATGAAATATTAAAAATATATAAATTCGAAAGCTTGTTAACATTTTCAATAAAAATATATACATTAATTTTACTGATATTTCAGAAATAATAATCTTCATATGTGCATACTATAAAAATAATTTATAAGTCAGACTTTTTAATTAATTTGTAAATAACATCTTATATCAATCTTTTAATTAGTTAATGAGAAGCAGTTATTTGTTGTTTAAGTGACTTTAAAAACTGTGACTTGTGAATTATTTTTATAGTATAAAGATTAATACTTCAGAAATATTGTATATTCTCAGTGATAAATATTTAATAATCATTGTTTGTTAACAGGGTTGTTAAAATTAATAGTCTTTATTTTATTATAAGTGGTGATTTTTTGAAGAAAAACTGATATAAAACCTTTTATGAAAACAGGCAAAACTCACTATACTGTACTTATTAATAACAGTTGCATAAGAAATGGTGATCATGTGATGTTTATTGGCTTAAAACCTTTTATACTATCATCTGCAGCATTAATATTTATTACTTTTTACATTAATGTGATGATTAGTCTAAAATAATTTTTAATTATTCTTATATGAAGGGTTTATTGAAGCTGTTATGTAGTCTATTTGATTTTGACTAAATCTCTTCAAATAAAAGATAATTATTAATTAAATTTAGATTAATACCAATAGAATTCATCCACTTATTTACTGATATCAAACTTCTATTATCTGAAAAATTTTATGAGAGAGTCTTTTAAATTTTTATAACCACAAACCTTTATATTTTAGATAGAATTAGTAAAATATTTTGCATTTAATCTTAAATACATACACATTAAAAAGAATTAATAAACACAAAATAGTAAATAAACTAATATATTTAAAGTAAAATTAAAGACAAGTATATTTAAATGAATATACTGAATAACTAAATAATGTTTCTGTTATTTTAACACACACACAAAATGCATTTACTTCTACAGTATGTAGAAATCGAAAACTTTTTTTACAGGTAGAATTTGGTTTGGATTATAAAAAAAATCTCTAAATCAGCTGACATAAAGGTGGCAGCAATTTTTAAAATAGCTATGAAAAAAAAAAATTAGAGAAGTATTTTTTTTTATTATTTAAAAATAAATAGAAAATATTTGTATGAACAATATATAATAAAATTGATTTATACATTTATTAAAATCAATATAATGAGAAGAAAGATAAAAAGTGTATTATTGAACTATTTTAATCTGTCAACATCATTAATGTGAACAGATTTAAGAACCAAGCTTGTCAGATAAACAACATTGCACTTTAAAAAAAAAAATCAAATTTAGATATTCATTTAAAGTTCAAATGATAATATTAATAATATGTAAAAACTTTTGTAAATGGATTACTCTTATTTGACATTAAAATGAAATTATTCAAAGTTATTATGTAAAAACAGATGTCTATAAAAATTTGAGTGGATCATGCTATATTTTTTAAAAATATTTATATTTACATTAGTATAAGTTTGTGCACTCCAGAAAAAGAAAATATTAGAGAAATATATTTAGATCATGAGCTGATAAGTAGTAAATTTAATTAAATAATTTATGTTAATTGCAATCTATAAATTCCAAGAAATATTTGCTGATTACAAATATTTCTTGATAAGAGACTAATTAATTAATGGAATAGACTATAAATTACCTTATATGGAAATGAATTCATAAGACACCAATTAATTAGTTATAGACTTAAAAACATTACCATATATGGAAGAAAGTAATTAATTGTGATGGTAATTAAAAACTATAAATAGAGTAAGCAACAAGGTACATAGTTAATTTTTTCTGGTTCATTTTGAAGAGAGATGTAAATGATAGTGGCTACAGTGAGTGTGCAGCTCTCTCAGTGAAAATGTGTTCATGGGCAGCAGCTGAATAGGCCCAAAGAGTTTTGGGAAACCGAAGCCAGGAGAAACTGTCTGGATAACAGCTAGATGTGAAGAGTTGATTTTCCAGTGGATTTCCAATGAATTTATCAAGTGGACTATTGCCGAGAGATGGAAGTGATCGCAGCTAAAAGAAGCTCATAGTGACGATCACAGAGCTCTACGATGAATCCAGATGTGTTCTCATGCAGCTAAACTGGACCGGGTCCAAAGGGTTTGGGAAACCAAGGTCAATGGAAACTGTCTTAAAAGCAGTCAGTCTTAAAGTGCATCAAGAGAAGTGAACCAAATAAAACTCTCTCTATATATTTGTGTGCGAGTGTAGCAGACTGTTTGGTATTCTTATTATTCATTATTTTGTTTGTTGGTATTTGGAATGCTTGCATTTCGAATACCCAACATGCTGCAAGCATTCCGAATAGCAACAAACAAAATAATGAATAATAAGAATAGCGAACAGACTGCTACACTCGCAGCACAGATATATATATATATAGAGAGAGAGTTCTATTTGATTTATTTCCCTCGATGCACTTTAAGACTGGCTGCTTTCAAGACAGTTTCTATTGGCCTCAGTTTCCCATACACTTTGGTCTCAGTCAGTTCAGCTACATGCGAACACATATGACTTCATCATAGAGCACTGTGGCCATCACTATGAGCTTTGTGCTGCAATCACTTCTGTCACTCGACAACAGTTCACTTGGTAAACTCACTGGAAATCTGCTGGAAAATCAGCTCTTCACATCTAGCTGCTATCCAGACAGTTTCTCCTGGCTTCGATTTCCCAAAACTCTTTGGGCCTATTTCAGCTGCTGCCCATGAACACATTTTCACTGAGAGCACTACACACTCACTGTAGCCACTATCACCTACATCTCTCTTCAAAATGAACCAGAAAAATGAACCATACACATTGTTGCTTACTCTAATTATAGTTTTTAATTACCCTCACAATTAATTACTTTCTTCCATATATGGTAATGTTTTTAGGCCTATAACTAATTAATTGGCATCTTATGAATTCATTTCCATATAAGGTAATTTTATAGTCTATTCCATTAATTAATTAGTCTCTTATCAAGAAATATTTGTAATCAGCAAATATTTTTTGAAATTTATCGGTTGCAATTAACATAAATTATTTAATTAAATTTACCGCTTATCAGTTCGCGATCTAAATATATTTCTCTAATATTTTTACAAAATATAGCAGATCATGTTCAAAGAGAATCAGGAAATTTATTGGAATTTTTTTTTAAATCATGTAAATTTAATCATTTTTCTAATTAAAGTATTTACGTAATATATGTATGGGTGTGTATCTAATGACTTAGTACTATAAGTCTTGTAGCATATTGATACTCTATATATCATTGAGTTGCTGTTTGGAACTTTAAATATTTATCTTTTTTTTTTGCATGGTTCTATGAATTAATTCTAGTATTGAAAATAAAAAAGCTGAAAAATCCACCCCTTTTTAATTATGCATTTTTTAAGTGTTTGATAAAATACCTTTATGGTATTCATATTATATAACTTATGTGAGAAATAATTTTCATGTGGCTTTATAAATGTCTAAGTTTCATCTATTTTTCCATACCTATCATTTTGCTACATGAAGCTATGAATAAGTTAATATAGCATTACCATATATATTAAATCAGTAATCAACTATTAGATGTTCGCATGTGTAAAGAAATATTCAGATATGAAAGAAACACTTCACGTAACGGGTTTGGTATTAAAAATTTTGCAAACAACTAAATAGTCACCTAAATATATCTGAAAGTTTTAAAAACTTTTAATAATAATAAAAAAGTATTAAGTTTATTTTATTAAGAATAAAATAAATATTTTAAATAAATTTTTAATTAAATACTCTATATGTTATGAAATAAATGATATATTGTCTAACATCCACAATTGTTCATTTTCTCTCAAAAAACTGTTAGCATGAAAATATATTAACTCTTTTTAACATAATGGAATCTTGAGTAAATAACACTTAGAAAATTCATATAGTTTTACCATATACACTTTTATATCTAGGATTAAATATTAGAATTAAAATCCTGAAGTATTTTTAGTCGTATTCTTAATTGAACAAAATTGATCATTTAAACTGTTCAAGTAGTCTTATTAGTTCACTAATCTACATGATAAATGTTCAACTAAATTTAAATTGATGCATAATTTAAAGAAATGAGGATTGATTTTATCACTATTAATATCTAGCCAACCCTTATTGTTTATTTAAATGAAATGATAGCCTCAAAAAAATGTATACAAATTTGATGTTGTCCTATTACTATTTGCAATGCTTTTTGTAGGCATATTGGATAAAGACAGTTTCCGAAGAGAGGGAAAATGTTCACTAAATCTACAAGAGATTAGTGTGAAATAAAAACTTAAAAAATTATTGCAGCTAGCTTGTCTTTTTATAAGTTTAATCAGAAGAATAGAGATTAGTTCTGAATCAATTATCATTAAATTATATGTAAATATTTTGTCTTAATCAGTGTTTATCACATAGTTAAGCTAATTATAAATATGAAAATAAAATCAGTGATTATATTAAAATGACAAAAGTGAAATAATTTTGTAATTCCTTGCTTTGTTATTGCAGCTAATTATTATGTTCTAATTTTTTTTATCATTTTAAATTAATTTTTAATACTCATATATATATATGAACAAAATTGACAAATGAGTTATGCCACATTTTTCAATTTTAATCCAATATCGTGTTCAAATTCTCTTTTAGTATAACAAAATGGGAATTTATGAATATATTTTTACATTTAAATCATGCATTATAGTGCATAAATTGAATTCACTTGTTCCATCTTATAATTGTAAAATGCATATTTTGTGTTCCCTTTATAAGAAATAGTAGTATAAAAATGATAACTTTATATATTTTTTATAAGGATTCATTTTAATATATCACAATAATTTTTTTAAGATTTAACACACAAATTAAATTTTGACATTTATTCATATGGTAATTTAGTACTTTTGCTTTTAAATATAGGAGATTTGAACTCAGACTTTCAAGCAATCTTCAGTTATCCACACTATCTCATACTACTGATATACAGGTCCACACACAGTAGGATGAGATAGTGTGGATAGTTGAAGGTTGTTTGAAAGTCTGAGTTCAAATCCCATATATTTACAATTAAGTTCCAGGTATAAGAATGCCTGTATTTTAAATCTTACTTGTGCTTTTGTAAATAATTTTCAGAAAAAAGACTCAATAATTAAAACTTTGTGAATAACAAACAAATGATGTTAAACATTACATGAACACCAATATGTATAGTGAGTTTTGCCTGTTTTAAATGATATTAAAGATATTTATTTAATGCATTCATTATTAAAACAGGCAAAACTCTATACGTATTGCCACTCAGTGCAAGCCAGAGTAATCATTGGATGCTAGAAGGCTCGTGCATAAAATCCCCATCTAGTGCCTACTCATCCAATAACCCCAGACTAGTTTCTGACTTGTAGCCTTCATCAGTGAGGAGCCTTGGATCAGAGAGAACTGCACCTAGAAATTAGCATCTAATTCAACCCTTCAGCAGCCGCCTTTTATCTCTACTTAACTACAAAACTATGAGTCTTAAATTGAAAACACCATAATATTTTCAAGCTCATTAGCTTATATAATCATACCTATACATTTTGGTGTATTTGGTTCTTTAATAACCATAGCCGCCACTATTCTATTAGGCAGGATTGGTTTTAAGCCAATAAACATCACATGATCACCATTTCTTATGCTTGCTTTTAACTGTTATTAAAACAGGCAAAACTCTCCATACAGTAGTGCCACTCAGTGCAAGCCAAAATAATCAATGGATGCCAGAAGGCTTGTGCATAAAATCCCCATCTAGTGCCTACTCATCCGCTTGTGGGCTTTGTTTTAATAACAGTTATAAGCAAGCATAAGAAATGGTGATCATGTGATGTTTATTGACTTACAACCAATCCTGGGCTATGGTTATTAAAAAACCAAAGATACCAAAATGTATAGGTACTGAACTGAGTTCAGACCCATATGACCCTATAAGCTAGTGAGTTTGAATTGAAAATATTATGTTTTCAATTTAAGACTCATAGCTTTGTAGTTAAGTAGAGATAAGAGGTGGCTGTTGGAGGATTGCAGTAGATCCTAAGATCTAGGTGCAATGCTCTCCGATCCAAGGCTCCTCACTGATGAAGACCACAAGTCAGAAACTAGTCTGGGAATATTGGATGAGTAGGCACTAGATGTGGATTTTATGCCCAAGCCTTCTGGCATCCATTGATCACTCTGGCTTGCACTGAGTGGCAATATTGTATGGAGAGTTTTGCCTGTTTTAATAACAGTTGTAAGCAAGCATAAGAAATGGTGATCATGTGATGTTTATTGCATTCGTTATTGTAATAAGACTCTAAAGTCAATTTTTTATTATTAAATTTAATCTGCTTGCATAAGTAGCCAAATAAAAAGTAATTTGGAAATAGCCTATATTTTCTGCTTCTGTCAAATTTAGTGATCTATATTAATGAAATAGCTGTCTTATTGTACTATTTTATCATCTATGATGATAGTGCAATCCCCAAGGAAATGTGAGCAAGTAGTTATTCTTGCTTTCTACATTATTATTTAAAAGTCTTTCTTTTTATACTTATCCTGATCTTTGATAATTAATTGCTAACAATCAGTATATTAATAGTAATGCTCAGTATAGATGGTTTTAAATTATTTTTTTTCTTTTTCAAGGCATAGTTGTGTGCGATATTATCCAACTTGGGAAATCTGTCTTTAATTATATTATTGCCGCTAATTTTCATGAATGCTGTTTACCACATAGCAAATACCAAGACAAATGGTCATATATATATATATTGGTAACTATAGAATCTGAACTTTTGGTCATCAGAAAACTTTTCTACTATTGTGTCAGTTGCTTAGTACTCATTTGCATTTAATTTAGTGATATATTGACATATCTAAGAATCAAAAGTTTTTGGATTAAACCTCAACCTGCCATTTTTGATGCTTGATCAGGCATTCATTTATTTATCTATTTTATAATTGCTTAATTATTTTCATGATTGCTTATAAGTAAATAATATAAACTGTTACAAATATGAAAATAAGCAGTATTGTTTGTTCATTTTTTAAGAGTAATTGTATTAAATGTTTTAATGTTTTTTTTTAAATCAAAACAATTTATGTGTTATAATGTATTGCTTATTTATCTGTCAATCTGAATAACTTTCAAATGATGCTGACCAAATTATCTTTCTTCAGTCTTCACTAAGGTGGAATAAAAGAGGTACTTCTGTATTATTTAAGAAACAGCTATCATCACCCTAATGCTATGAAATTTCATCTCCACACTGGTTTCTGGATTTTGCTTTCATTGGTCAAAATCGGAATTCAGAGTTGGAACTAATACACTTATATATCTTCTGGCCATAATTTTATTCTTCTATATTATTCAAGATGATATCCTGAAATTTATTATGATTAATATATATTTTGATGATGAATATAACTTGTTTTAAGCATGCATAATTGTGTGAGAGTGTATATATATTTATGTATGTATATGTCTATATCTGCATAGTTACACGCACTAATATATATATAAAAACATAAAATTGCCCCTGGGGAGGGGTGTAAATTAAAAATCTTTAAATTGAAAATGGATATACATCTGAATAGTTTGAAAGTGTCAAAATTGAGGAGAATATTGTTGAAGATATTGAAATATTAAAAATTTGGTAAGTAATTGAGTTTGCTTAGGGCTGCTATTGTTAGCAAACAAAAGGATTTGTGCTGTGAATGTAAATGAAAAGTTTTATTGGATAGATAGATTGAAGAAAAAATATATTTCAAAATTAGTTTTTAAATAAATGATTAGTTTCTTTCTCAATATGTGGTAAAGTAAAGCAGTCTATTGCAGACATTCTTTTTCAATATAGAATACAAAAATATGTTTTGTTACATTTTTAGAAATGTTCTGTGCTGTATGTATTTATAATTGCCGTTTCTTTATTTTTATTTAATAATGATCATTTGAAATTAAAGTGTTGTTGGTTTTTTTTTTTTAAATACAGTGAAGATTCTCTAGATTATTATTATTTGTTTATTTTTGCTGGAACTATAGTAAAGCACATATTATTTTTATTATGATTTTTTTTTACTTTTTTTTTTTTTTTTAGGAAATAGTAAGATGGATTATCCAGTTGTTAAATTATAAAAATAATACATTGCTAAAAAATAGAATAGATTTAATTGTTCAGTTTTAGTTAGCAATGTGATAAAATGTAATCAAATTAAATAATATATCAAAAGAACATATATCAGTGGATTCAGAAAAAAATCTGATGTCTTTTTGAATATTATCCAATGTGAACATTTAAAAGGAGAAAGATAATATAGAAACTATTTTGTTTATTAAACCTAAGAATAAAGAATCATATCTTATACAAAAGTCATCTTGTGCTATGAATTCAAAATTAACCAGTTTTCCGATTAGTTGTTCCTGGCCAATGCAATGAAATGTTGAATTTATCACTTAGGAGAAAATAGGAGTTTTTTACTGCCTTGATAAGGATTCATAGGAGTTGAAAGCACTTGACAATAGTTATTATATTTATATTAATGATTCTCTGTTTTAGCAATTGACGAATTGTTATATTGTATTTTTTAAACCTGAGAAAGAAATCCTATCAGGCAGATCACCTTTTTTCATTTGTGAAACTTTGTTGATGAAATTTCATGTTTGAGCAAATCATGTTGAGATCTTCTCTTGACTCCATTACAACTCAGCATGAACAAATCATAGCTACAGACTTTTTAATTATTTTGAGGATTAGATTTCTCTCATGGTACATTGTTCCAAATAATAATTTTAGCTTTCATGTTGGATAATATTTTAATTCTTAGAGTCTCTGAACTCAAATATTGGTTTATGAAATGTGGGGATATTGTATAACTTCCATTGTTTTTCTAATCAATTGATTTCAATATTATTGAACTTTTTGTAGATCATTGTTAAATATTTTCTCAAGCAGTTCTATCTCTATGTGAAATGAATGCTATTCAAATGTTATATAAATCCACTATTATTTCTTGAAGCAAATAATGGCTCATACCATATTATCAGAGGTATTACTGATATTCCCATAAGTTCGTCTAATTCTGTAAATACATAAAATAAATAAACAAATAAAAAAATACTTAATATTATTTTTTTTTTAAAAAAAAAAGATTATCCTGGATTTTAAATTTGGATTTTAAATTTAAATAATAAACTAATTTTAGTATAATTATAAATAGTTTTAAAAATCAGATAAAGCTTTTGCTTGGAAAGTTTCTAGTGATAAAAAAGAAATTGGTTCTTACTATTAGTCTGGTGTTGAAATTTTAGTCTTCATCACTTATGATTATTTATGATTGTTAAATATTTGATAGTATATTTTATTTAATTAATTAAATAAATTTAAATTTCAAAGATTTAAAGAATCATTTTCAACAAAGTTAACGTCAATTTATTTACGTGGCAAAAGATGGCTATATTTAAAGCATAAGTAGGGCAAGTGGTAGCTAGAAGTTAGTAAAGAATATATAGTAGATATAAAAACACTCTAGGGCCTTCAACAATTTTCTTTGAAAGTTAAATTTATTTAAATAAAACATACTGTCAAATATTTAGCAATCATAAATAATTGTAAGTAATGAAGACTAAAATTTCACCTTCAATTAAATAATGCAATGATTCTAGATTGACTAGTAGATATAATAGCATAAAATATATTTTGGATCATAGATAAGATGTCATAAAAAATTAAGAGGTTAGATAAAAAAAGGTAACTGATAGCCAGAAAGCAATTTTTCTTTTAAATATAGTAGTGCTATTAGCAGATGAAAAAGATGGGAAAAATAAAAAATAAATAAATATAAACACAGATATAAAAATGTTTTTAAAAGTGTTTATAAAGCAATATATATACTTTTTTTTTTGTTAAAATAAATTAAAATTTATTAGATACAATTGAACATGTTTATCTATACATAGCTATATTCTTTTTACACTGTTGCAAGGCATTCACTCTGTAGAGCTTACGCTGGTCCGAGACTGGGGCCATTGCCCTCCTTCACTCTTCCGGGAGGGTGACCCTACCCAGGTTTCATGAAAAAGCCAGTCCGGAGCCAGCAATCTATCTCTGTTCCTGAGCCGCTTGAGTAATTTGATATAGATGTTGCAGACACCACGATTAGCATTTTCAAATATACACTTGCATATGGATAGCCAGATTGCAAAGGTTAGAATAATGGCGATTCTGATTTTCAAGAATATGCCACCCTTTATAGCCTTTTGAATGACTAAACTTTAAGCCAAATTTAAATGTTCAGTAGCAAGAATGCTATGAAAGCTAAAGTACAAAAATGTTATTTGGAAATTATGAGGACAAGTAAAAATATATGTATAGTTACACCACTATATATATACTGCATAATTTTTTGAAGAATCATTACTACTAGCTAGGCCTACAAATGTATAATAATATCTAAGTAATAAAATAAATATAAATATTAGATTAAATTATATATATATATCAGAATTATTACAGAATTGTCCAATATTTCTATAAACTTCTCTTTTTATTTTTCAGATTTATCTTCTCATAGAAGGGTCCTTTTTTCATTATCAAATTTTATAAAGCCTTCACAAAGAAATGTTCTGCTCTCTTGCTTAATTCTTTTTTTTATCAGTACCATTGTTCTTGCCAGATGTCTTATTTTTAATTATGTCTAATATTATAAATTTATTTAATGAAATTAAACATTTAACTAGTGAATAATATAAGATTTTAAATAAACTGAATACATCACATTGTGAAAATAATTCAGTTAGGTACCAACCATATCTGATATTTTGGAGTTTAGATTTAAATATATATTTTTAAAAAAATTGATACAAACAAAAGATTTTAAAAAGTATTATTTGTAGTCTTTTTTTATAAGGCAATAACCACAAAAAATTATATTAATTACATTCTATGAATTTAAATAATTATGTTTATGTAGAAAATTGTTTATATATATCAATTAAATACATTTTAAAATTTTATTATTGTAGTTTTAGCTTCTAATTATAAATGAAATATAAATAAAATGGATAAATTAAACTTGTCCTTGAGAATATTTGTTTTGACTTTGTGAACCATAAACTTGAAATTAATCAAATATTCTTTTATAAGCATAAAAAAAATTAATAGGTAGGTGTTATTAAAGTAATTACTTCTATGATCACTCTTCCCTTACTATAATGCTTTCATATTCCACCAAAACTGAGATTTTTTTTAATGCTTTGTATTATAAACAGTTGATCAGTTAAGTATGATAAATTAAATTAGTTACATAAATCTGATAGCAAAATTGTAATTATAATACCATATTATAAAAGAAAAAAAAAAGTCTATATAAAATTAATTAAAAAAAAAAATTCCTTAGTATTTTACATAAGCTCTGAATGTTTAGTTATTTACAAATGTTGTAATATTGATATTCTTTTAACTACCTATACATTTAGCACATACCAGAAACATATTTCAAGTCAATTTTTTTTCATTTACTTCCATTTTTTCATAATACATTTTTTAATCAGATGCAAAACACAATTTTAAAAAAATCTTCATGTGTTTAAATATAGTAGTTAGATATATCTATCATGATTTGCATATAGTTAATAATTTTGCTTTAAGATATAAATGATTGAAATTATATAATAATTTTAATATTTTTGATAAAATGAAATGTTTAATTAAAATATGTTTAGGATTTGTTAATTTTAAAAAAGAAAATAATAGGGTAAATAATTTACTAATTTAGCATTAAAAAAAAAAACAAAACTGAAAATCTTATTATCCTTGTAATTAAGACTTTCAGTTCATACTTATGTAAATAAGCATTTATTTTTATATAGCGCTGTGCCTACAATTGTATTACATTCAAATATCAGCCTTTCAAGCTAATTGTGCAAGCGCTTTTTGCGAGTGTTAATAATAAATGAATACTTTCCTTTCCAATACAAGATATAGTATTTATGCAGGAATAAAATGAATCCACCTATTCCTCATATATTGCTTATATATAAGCATTTGAGTTGTAGGAATAGGTGGATTCATTTTATTCCTGCATAAATACTATATCTTGTATTGGAAAGAAAAGTATTCATTTATTATTAACACTCGCAAAAAGCGCTTGCACAATTAGTTTGAAAGGCTGATATTTGAATGCAGTTCATACTTATATAAAAGAAGATTTCATTTACTCAGTTATTATTTGTATTATGTTGCAGTTAAAAGTGGTTTCATTTCATTTGTTTATAAGTCCTTTTATTTTATTCAGAATTTTTTTTGTGTGACATTATTTCATATTTACTTTTAATTCCTTCTAGCTTATAGTGTAAAGAATGTATATCTCAAATCATTTACATGCTTAGGATTTTCTATCTTAAAGTGTACATAAATTCATTTTGGAAATGTACCTAGTATACTGGTGTTTGCTTATTAAGCTTGTTCAAAGCTTTCAAATTTTATGTCAAAACATATCTAGGATTTTTCAAATCATGTGACTACTGACAATATTAATTTAATTCACATAAGGAACTTTGTGGATTTTACCCATTATATCCATAATTACCAATATAATATTTTATTAGCTTGTTAACTTTAATCTTTGCACCAATTTTCTCTATCAGTATTATCAACATCATCATCATCATCATCAAACATTATCATTCCACTGCAGGATGAATGTCTCTCCAAGTTCAATCCTATTCTCCGATCTTTAGCTTCTCTTCTCCACATCACCCCTGCCCACATTCTTATTTCACCCATCCATCTCACATGTGGTCTCTTTCTGGGTCTTTTACAATCTCTTGGAATCCCGTTTAAGATTTCAGTTGTCCATCTATTATCATCTATTAGTCATTATAAATAAGCCTTTATCGGAAAGTTTAATAACTCTTGCTAATCTATAGTTGGCACTTTATATGTCTAATATTCTATCTATGCAATGTATAATCTGTTTTTGGAGTAACTGATCCTTTTACGACTTAATTAAATATGTTTATATGTTTTCTACTTTTGGGCAGAGAACATATATATATATATGTAACTATTGATCGAGGTAGTTACATTATTTGCCATTCACTTATCTTATATCACATGACAATTATAATGTTTTCTCTTTATGTTAAAATTCTATAAATGTATAACTTGGTTTTCACAATTTCTAGTCTAACTTTTAGTATTGCTTCATCTAGGAAAAAATGACAATTATAGAATGTCAAATTCAATTTCTATATTCCCTACTTATTTTTCTAAGATTATATATTTTAAAAATAAGTTTTACTCATGGCAGCAGAAGGAATGTGGCTTAGGTAAGCATTTTCCTTTCTGGTATTAGGCTTTATTAATTTTTCTTTCCATGCCAAGGTTTAGGTCTATTGCCTATAATATTAATAACATAAATCGGATGCCTAGAAATTATAGCATAGGAATTAGTCTTTGATAATCTAAAACAGGCATGGAAAATCTTTTTCACGTAATGAGCCTGATGAGATATTGCTTATATATTGCTATAAAAATTTTAAAATATGTGAAATATCTTTTTCCTCTTTAAAAAATATTTTAGATAGTATAATATATATATATTTGTTTATGTACAAATGTGTAATGTACAAATACTAATTATTTTGTATAACTCAATACAAACAAATTGGTTTTAATTTACAGCATATAGAAAGCATTTTAAATTATTATTAACACAAAAATAAATTATTTTAAATAGTCATAAAAATTAGGATCTAGCATTTGAATCTAATGGATTTTTTAATACTCAAGTGAAACAGACGTATTTAAATCTCATAATGCTATTGGTCAAATCATTAGAAATGGAAAGTTATTCTTGATTAAGATAAAATTATTTCTATTTAATGTCTTGGCATTATAAAATTACATTTTGCATCTGAAATTTGAAACAGTGTTTAAAAGAAAAACATATCAATGAACTATAAAGGCTTTATAATAGATTTCAAAAATTGGTGTTTACAAAAACAATAATCTTTCTTTAAAAATTTCAAAAACTTAAAAAAGATCTTAAACTCTTTTTTGATATAATACATGGATGGATATTCTTAACTGATTCTATATCAACAATAAATAATAAAAACTATGATTATAATCTTAGAAAAGTCACTATTTATGAAAGTTACCTATTTTCACAAAGTACTATGTATAGATACATATGCAATAATCTTCCTCTAAACATTGATATAAAATCGATTTCTAAAAAGGATTTTATTAATTTGGCTAATAAGAAATTTTACTACTGAACTCTATATAATAATGTAAGCATTTCTGCAAGTGGTTTTGGTCATTTGTAATATTATAAACAAATAAATAAGTTAGCAAACATTAAGGAAAATCATGAAACATTGAAGGTAGGCTGCAGATTGCTCTTACCTGATCTAAGAAATGAACAAAGCAATGTGAATGAATGTTTACCACGATGCTAATTTATTGTGATATACCTAATCTGTATACTCTCAGTTGAGATCTTTTTGGTAAAGATGCATTTTTTGATAGTTTCATCATCTTCAACAAGATTTTATATGTACAAAATATATACTAATTTATTTGGACTAAGTTTCATCATCTCTTAGGAATTAAATCATACTAATATAAAAATGCATCAATTAGATAAATAGAATATTTGCTTTCTTTTTTTAATCCCCCCCTCCCCCAAATATAGCTGATTATTAACTTTTGAGTGCAAAAATTAAATGTTATTTAATTTATTTTTTGAGAGGAAAAAATGTACAAGTTTGCAAGAACTTGTTATTGTTTATTTTCATTTGCAAACGGAACAAAATATTAATCTAATGAGATAGAATATACTCTTTTGTAAACTTGAATTGTTTCATACATTAAAGGTATTTATTATCTATACATTCTATATAGTATATACGTTAACAAATTTTTCTCAAATGATTATTTTATAATTTTTTAAAGTTTTATGGTGGAACAGTAGTTAAATTTACTCTGTGAGCAATAATATCAAATTTTCTTTTAATAGTCGAATATTTATGGTGATTTTAGCAACTTTGCAAGTAGTTTTCATTATGAGTTTTGCAGAAAAATAAAATTAATTGCTTTGAGACTGAAATACTATTATTACGTCTTTTTCTTTTTTAAAAAAATATGGTTGCTTTAATTAATGAGTGTCATATATAATTACATGCTTTTTAAAAACTGATATGAAGTATTAATTAAATTAGTAATATTTATTTGCCAAAAATGTGTAATGCAGTAATTAATTTTCCTCCATTAATTTAATCAAACATCATCTTTATTTCAGAATGTGTGTAAATATAGTATCCTATGACACTGCAACGAGATTTTTTTTTTTTAAAAAAAAAAAAGTATTTACATTACAAAATAAAGTTAAAAAGTAAATGAAAATTAATAATAAAATATATGTAATAAAATAATACCATTTTAGTAATTACATTAAATATTATAAAAACATAAGATTCACATTAAATCTCATAAATGAACAATTTAATTTATAGTGCAGAATGCTATAACGAATAACTGTAGGTTGATTTATAAATTGTATTTTGGTTCACAAGCAAATAAATTCATAGTTGCAAAAATTAATATGTTCTTGTTTTATATAGAGAGAGATTCTTTTATAAATTGGCATGAAAGTTCCAGGTCATATTCACTGTTTGATTTGATTGGATACTTAGAAAGTAGCCCTCTGGCAGTTTCAACACGCTAACAGAAAACTACCTAAATTTATCATGAAAGTAATTTAATGATGTACTAAATAAATTAGTAAGATAATATAGAGCTATTGTGAGAATAAATTATAATCTGAGCTCCTTAGTATGAGAATCATACGTATTTAATAATGCAAAAAATAATCAGTTTAAAGCTGTGCTTATTCCATTTGTTACATGTCTCTTAAGTTGTTAGATACTGAAAATAAAAATGAACTATATGATGTGTGATTGTTGGAAAAGATTCAGCATACAATACAGATTGTCCAAAGATGAATAATTGAAAGTCATATCAATAGAATGATTGTAAGAGGATAAATTCTGTCTCTTAAGTATTCCAGGAGAAGGGATGAAAATCTTCAAGTCATTATGAAGCATCTTTCATTGAAAAAATGAGAGATTATTGGTAGATTTGTTCTTCAATTGAAATTAGAAGAGGCTGTACCTTAGACAAATAAAAAAAACTCTTGAATTGTAAAAATATCTTCATTTGTTGAAAGAGTAAAGTAAAGATTTTGGTTTTTTTTTTTTTTACACATTGTGATTTTAAGATCCGGTCTAGTACAAAATTAAATATTAAGTATAGAAAATAATTTATAGAAAAATCTCCTGTATGTGGATTTAATTCTGCCTTCCATTGTCAATGATTCATGAAAAGAAATACATTGTTTAACATTCACCTTAGATCAGGTGGCTATGAACTGATATTTAAAGTTGAGGAAATTGGTGCATATAACATTGCCTCATAATTTAAGTCTCAAATTGCAAATCTAATCAATATTGGATACACTCTATATAATTGTGATGATTTGACTAAAAGAAAGTTTTTTTTTATCTAAACTTAAGAGAATAGGGATTAATTATCTTTTTTTTTCTTATGTCGAAGAATCATGTCTTTTAAATGGTATGAGAAAAGGGATTAATTGTCTTTTTTTTTCTTATGTTGAAGAATCATGTCTTTTAAATGGTAGATTATATAATTTTTATAAAATATCACTTGTGTAGAGCTTATTTATATATTGAGAAATTTGAAAAAGCTCAATTAGTTGCTTTTAGATCTGCTGAGTATAATTTGTCAACTTTCTTTCAAGACAAGGCTTTAAATTATCTATGAAATGCTAACTGCAGATTTGTTTACTAAATTTAACACAAATTTTTTTTTTTTTTTTTACATTTGAAACCTATATAAATATATTTTTCCATCAGTGTAAATAGCTGTCAAAAATCACCTGACCCATGATAAATAAAAATACTAGAATCTTAATTTGAATTTTTTACTAATTGTTGATTATTTATTTCTGCTATATATCAAAGCATACAAACTTGATACTTATTGGAATATTAATCAGCTGTGGCCCTACTGGATCAATATGTAGCACATTATTTGAATTATCAGTCAATTTTTAGCATCTATGTCTGGTGGAATTGTCATCTCAATGTATTATCTTATAATCTGAAACAAAGAGTGTGTAAGTAATAAAAAGCTTTCTTGATTGAGTATGATAAATTTCCGAGATCATTAATTTTGTCTTTGTACGATATTGGGACAGTATTTTAAGCTTTTTTTTTTTTTTAACCATTATTCTGTTTGTTTATTTGGATTAAATCTTGTAATGATTTTTTACATATTTCTATCAATCAGATTTTTTTTTAATTTTATACATGTTAAGTATTGATGACATTGCAATATTTCAGGGTTATCCAGCCTAAAAGTGTTGGTTCCTGAATTTTGAATCACATTGTAATCAGTTCAGTAAGTTTTCACTCATGCACAATAGATGATGATATATTTTTAAAATCACTCCACTAAAAAGCATTTGCAATTAATTAAAATTGGAAGAAAAAGAAATAAAGGATAAAATCTTAATTTCTCTTGATTTTTATTTAAGTAAACTTGAAATAAAATCCTTGTTTTTTACTTCACCTTTGAGTGGTACGTTTTAAATTGTGCTTTGCACAAAAAAGTGAAGCTTAGTATTATTAGAAAATAATTATACGGCTGAGCGCTTTCAGAAAACTTAAGTCTCCATATCTCTGAAAGTGCTCAGCCGTATAATTCTTTTCTAATAATACTAAGCTTCACTTTTTTGCGTAAAGCGCAATTTAAAACTTAACTAAACTTGGTTGTTTTAAAAAGCTGTCTTCATAAAGACAAAAATATTGTAAATGATTTTTAACATGCATGAATTTCATCAAATACTTTCAGTTTTTAAATTTATATATGAATAGTTACAAAAAGTAAGTTACAAAATATCCAAATACTAAAAAATAAAAAGTAATATATATATAAAATATTTTATAAAAAGTGCTTTTATTTAATTTCATGAATAACGCACTAAAAATCAGTATATATATATATATCAACCCCAATTTTAATTGTTAAAAGTGAGGCATCCATAAATTAATTAATTCAGTTACTAGTTTTAAAAATAGTAATTGAATTAATTAATTTATGGAAGCCATATTTTTATTTCAAGTTAGTGCATTATTCATCAAATTAAATAAAAACGTTTTGTATAAAAATATTTTTGTATATATTATTTCACAAATGATGTACTCATTTGTGATGGCTTCCTGTAGTTAGAAGAAGCAGATTCTGATTTTGTTTCCATTTGCCTTCAGTGTTGCATATCAATTTCCAGAATGACTTGATTGTATTAATAAAAAGGTTTTTTGGGTTCTGCTTCAGTTTTTTTTTTTTTTTTATTGTATTATCTGAGATAACAGTCTGGTGGGGGGTTCAAAAAGCATCTTATGATTATATGACTGACAGTGCAGTAGAATTGCACTTTTTCAGTATAATTACTATAACCCAGGGGTCCCCAACCCTATGCCCATGGGCACCATGGCGTCCGCAGACCATTTATGTGTGCCCGCCGCTATCCAAACACGATAAAAAATTATTTATCTGATACAAATAAATTTAATTTTTAAAATTTCTTATAAATTATTGTATTATATTGTAATCAAATTGTAAGGCATACTATAGTTTTACAGCGTAAAAATATAAACGTTAATTATATGTTAAAATTTTATTTTTGAAATAAATATTTTTTTGTACATTATGTGTATTATTAACAGTATCCAACTATAAATTTACATTAAAAAAATAAATGGTGCCCACCACCCGGTTGAAAAAATAAATGGTGTCCACCACCTGGCCGGTATTATAGAATGTGCTCTTAAGTACAAAAAGGTTGGGGACCACTGCTATAACCATATTACTTGTAATTTTTAATTTGTTTTATTTAAGGGTTACTTGGTTATGCACTTTTTTGATGGTAAATGTTTCATCTGGATTCAATATATCTTTTGCCTAATTTTCTATCAGTTACCTTGCTTTTTTTTTCTTTTCAGTATTTATAAATATTAAGGTTATATCAATCAGAGTTTGTTACCAGAGAAAATTATTGTTAAATTAGTACATTCAAACTTTTTAAATGGCAGCTTAAGAATAGCAGCAAATTTCATTAATATTTTATGAGTTTCTGCTCTCTAAGATTGAAATCTCTTATGAACCATTTTGATGGTTGGTTATAGATGGAATGTTTCCAACTCATAAATGTATAGTTCTTTTTGTAAAATTTTCTATTAAGCATTAAGAAAGATAACTATTCATGTTATTGCTTTCACTTTTTCATCTACCAGTAAAACGAGCTTGTGAGCTTGTATTCTATTCGGATCTACAGGTTGTTTTTTTTTAATTTATCTCTGATCCATCCATATTGCTTTGAAAATACTCGCATTGTTGTTGTTTTTTTATATATTTTTGTTTAGATATTTATTTAAACCATACCCTATCACTAACTGTAATGTTTTTAAAAATATAAAAATTAGCTTTACGTTATTTTTCATGTTAAGCCAATAAATGTCACGTGATCAACATTTCCTATGCCTGCCTACAACTGTTATTAAAACAGGCAAAACTCTCCATATGCACTACCATCCAATGCAAACTGGAGCAATCAGTGGATAAATAGGCACTAGATGGGAATTTTATGCACAAGCCTTCTAGCATTCATTGATTGCTCTGGTTTGCACTGGGTGGTAGTGCATATGGAGAGTTTTGCCTGTTTTATTTTTCATGTTCATGTAAGAGAAATAAAATGACTGATATACAACATTGAAATTAATAATTCAAACTGTTAATAAAAATAACATCTAAAATTAATACATAGGTAACTACAATAAATTTAGAAATAAATATATAATATATGTGAAGCCCCATAATATGGAAATTTGGAAGCTGTCAATTGCAACTTATCTGTCTTCTGGATGCCATCACAACTTTTCTAGCCTGATAATTAGATGATAAAAATCTTATATTTACTCTAATAGAATTGGTAGTGACTGGAAGATTGCTATTCTTCCACATGCACCTTACTATTACTTTCAGACAGCCAATAGCTGTTAAAACAGCGGTCTGAGGAGCGATCAGGCCTAGACCCATGACAGAGATTTTTTGACAAGAAAAGAATGATACACTCTTCTCTTTTTACTTAACTTTTTTTATATATATATAAGCCAGTCTTAAGCATCTTGGCTTGAAAGCATGAATATATAAACATATACATTTATTACTCACTGAGTTATTAATTTATGATATTACAGCGCGAAATCTTAGATTTACTACACCACAATTTTCTAGATGTTAATAGAATTGATAATGTCTAAAGTTAAAAAAAGCCAAAAGAATTCATGAAGATAAAGTAAGTAAAACTAGTGGAAAAAACATCCATTAAAAACATAGATTTAGATGAAGTTAAGCCAATTAAACAAAATAGTTTTAGCAAATAATTAGTGTAAATATTTGTATAATTTTTGTTTTTTTTTGTTAATAAAATTTTTATTTAAAATAAATATTTTCCTATAATTTAATCTTGGTTCCTAAGATGTGGTTTATGGTTAACTTTAGATAGTGATGCTATTTGCTATTGATGAAGCTGCAGAGATTATAGATTTATTAGATTGCTGAAGCAAATAATAATAATTGATTTTGGAATCTTGATTTCAAAAAGTAATTGACATTTTTGAAGCTGGTAAACAATCTTGGTTGTCATCTCTAAGCACAGTTTTCAAAATTACCTACTATTCTTTAAGTTACCTACTATTCTATCCCTATGCATCAGACCCCTTCCCCAAATACTTGTTGTAGCAATTCATTGCTTGAAAAAAAATATATTAAAAAAATGATGAGATAAAGAGGAATGAAGGAAAGAGGATATTACTCATTGGCTAGCCAAATGATCAAATTTTATATGGATCTAATAATTGGCTAATGTGCTTCACCTCAAGTATAAGAATAATATTCATCAGAAGACTGAAATAGACTTGTACAAACTAGAAGTTATATAAAAGAGATAAAATATTTGACCCTAATTTTAAAATCAAGTTTTTGAGAAGCACTTTGACAATAAAGGCAATATGATTGTGCTAAGAAAGATGATTGGAAAAAATAAAGTCAAGTATTGATTTGTCATGGGATTTATGAAAAATTTCATTACACAATAAATTCTGAACTACTTGATTAAGCCACTAAACATCACATGATCACCATCTCTTATACTAGCACATAATTGTTATTAAACAAGGCAAAACTCTACATACAGTAGTGCCACCCTGTGCCAAACAGAGTAATCAATGGGTGCCAGAAGGCTTGTGCATAAAATCCCTATCTAGTGCCTACTCATCCACAAGCCAAAAACTAGTCTGGGGATATTGGATGAGTAGGAACTAGATAGAGATTTTATGCACAAGTCTTCTGGCATCTATTGATTACTTTGGTTGGCACAGGGTGGCACTACTGTATGGAGAGTTTTTGCCTTGTTTAATACTTTGATTAAGCTTATTAGAAATTAGCAAAGATTTATGTTAACTAAGTAAAATGTTAACTCATAATGTTTGAAAATCAGAATTTAATGAAACTACTAATAAATTTGTGCTGAGAAGAGATAGGAAATCTATCATACACGAGCCAAACTTGCATTCTAGGCTAAATTTAATGCAATATACCCCTGATTATAAAATAAAAATTCAAAACTAGATTTTATAAAGTAATATAATAATAATAATAATAATAAAAATTTACTATCAGAAAAGCTATGGATTGAAACAGCTATAATTTATTATTTATAAGAAGATAAATAAATTACAGGTATAACAGAATCTTGAAAAACATTAGCATTAATAAAAAAGATGTTTTTTTAAGTGACTTGAAGAATTTGAAAGAAAAAAATATAGATTTACAGAGTACAGATGAACAACCAAAAAAAAAGAAAGCTTTCTTGAGAAATGTCTTTATGGCAAAGTTGATTAAACTCTCGGAAATATCCAAAGTATTGGCCAGTTTTGTTATATTTTTTAAAATAAACTATTGTGGCTAAAAGATTGTTGATTGTGTGCTTATTAAGAAAATCATATGCCATGATTCTTCAAGGTAAAGAGAAATTGAAAATTAACATTTTTTTAAACATAAGTTTAGATAGAAGAGATAAAAACTATAGTCCAATAATTTAAAAAAAAAAAAAAGGTTTGAGAGGGAGACATGAAAATGGGCAATTTTTTAACCTTCAGGAAAAAATTCTAATTCAGATTGAGCATAGAAGATGGTGTTTATACTGAGAATAACATTTGATAACATTTAATGGCAAAAAAAATAGTGCAAGATTTAAGATAGGAAATTATAAATATTAGGATCCAAAATTGGATTAAATGAAAAAATTGCAGTCCCCTCCAAAAAATTTTTGTCTTTAAGTGAAATTGTAATAATTTTATTATCTTTTGATGGAAATGATATTGTTCAAACTATTCACATGCAGTAATCCATGATTTAAAAGAAACAATAAATGTTAAAAATAAATAAATTATAAGTTCTGTGTTTAATACTTGCCTATGTAGCAGTCTGCCATGTTATTTGGCCATTGCAGCCATTTGCAACCTTATAACAAGGATATGAAGTTCTTCATTTATTTAAAATAAACAAGCAATCAAATTGCTTCTATTGGTTGGAATTCATAAGAAGTTTAACTGCTGGAAGTGTCAAAACTTCGATTCAAAGATTTTACCGTTGATTTTGACACTATCATCACATTAAACTAAACCACACGGAAACAAAAAAGTCAAATGCTAAAGCTGACTAGATGCAAAATAATGATAAAGGAAAAGAAATTCACATTAGGGATTATTTGTGCTTCATAAACTATTAAAGTTGTTTTCTCAGTGATATATATTTAACAACATTAGCAAACTCTCCTTATAGTGGTGCCACCCAAGTAAAAGTTTGTGCATAAAATCCCTATCTAGTGCATACTCATCCAAATCTCCAGACTAGTTTCTGACTTGTGGCTTTCATCAGTGAGCAGTCTTGGATTTGAGAGCCCTGCACTTAGATCCTTTCAATCTAATGCAACCCTCCAGCAACCACTTTTTCTCTGTTTTGTTAACTATAAATCCTAGGAACTCAAGAAGAAAACTCAGTAATGTTTTCAATCCAAGCTCACTCAAAATAGTCATGTAGATTTGATTTCATTTCAGCATCTATACAGTTTGGTGTCTCGGATTTTTCAAAAACCACAGTCATCATTATCCCATGGACAAGATAAGTGTAAAACCATCAAAACATCATCTGCTTACACAGGAAGTTAATAACAGTAGCAACTCTCCATACATTACTTAACTAAGTAAGTAAAAGATGGCCATGAAAGGGTTGCAGTAGATCTTAAGATCTAGTTCCAGTGCTCTTAAATCCAAAGCTCCTCACAGATGAAAGCCACAAACTAGAAACTAGTCTGGGGATGTTGAATGAGCAGGCACTAGATAAGATTTATGCATAAACCTTCTTGCATTCATTGATTGCTAAGACTTGCACTTGGTGGCATTACTATATTGAGAGGTTACTACTGTGAAAGCATATGAAATTAGTGATCATGTGGTGCTTTGATATATATTTAGTTAAAACTGAAAATGCATTAAATTTGTGAGTGAAAGATTTGGAAAGAAAGAATATTCTAGTAATTGGCAATATATTGGGTCATTAAAAAAACATTGATTCCATATGAAAACTTTAGCAGAAATAATGATTTGCCAAGTCATTTTCTACAGTCCATAATTGTAAAAAAGAATATCTAATTTAGTTTTATGAATTGATAGCTACTTATTCTGTTATCTGTCTGTAAAATCAGATGTTTTCTCATCTTATTCAGTCACATTATCTGCAACCATAACCATTTGTATTTGTTTGTTGAGTTGCTGTTTTTAATTAGAAAACTAATATCTCATATAAAATGGTTCCAAAGCATAAATTTAATGATGTATCAATTTTGTCAAGCGTAAAAGAAATGTAGCAAGATATTTTTTTTGAGAGAGAGAGAGAGAGTGCAATCGAATGAATACATCCACATATATACATACCTAGATTTGAGTAAAATGTGTTCTTTCTCAGTTTATTATTTCATTGTCTTTTCTATGTTTTTTTTTTTTTTGTTAATTATTTATATTGATGTTTTAATGTGTATAATTTTTAAATTAAGTTATATCATATATGTTAAAAATGTTTTTATTGTATGCATATATATATATGCATTATTTATTATTTTTAGTATCTGCACAAATGTTTAGAATTAAGTGGCATTGATATAAGAAGCTTTTGATTATGTATGATTTGGCATGTATACTCAACGCAAATTATTAATAAAAACTTAATTTTGTCAAGCATTGGTGGTGGTCGAGAGGTCAGCGACAGCTGCTTTACAAGCAGTTGTCCCGGGTTAGCGGGTTCGCTTCCCAGCTGATGCTATGGCACATGGAAAAAAAAAACTTAATTTTTCTAAAAGCAACAAACTCGGAGTTATCTTGTAATTTGTATTAATATATATATCCAGTAGGTTCTTATTGATGTTAATTAATTGATTCCTAAAAAATAGCACACTAAACAAATTTATAATGAATGGGTATAGAGTGGGAAATTATTTAATAATGTGTTGTAACTATAGCCAATAAAACTGTTACCTACTTTTATATATTGACATTAATAATATCCTTGATCGATTTACTAGTGTAAATATTGTATTATATCATACATATACTTGCTTAAAAATAAATAAAGATATGAGTTTAAATAAATATAAAAGTTAAAAAGTTTTACTTTAAAAAAGAATGCACACACTGGGTTAAGAATTTTTTAAAAAAAACTTCAACGTATAGAAAGCAAAGTATGTGGATCTTTTAATGTTTAAAATGAGAAACACTTTTCTTTTTTAAATATGTAATTGCAGGATTATTTTCATCTCATCTCTTCAAAGTTAAAAAATTAATTTAGTGTTTAATCTCAGTAGTTAAAAACTTATTTTGCCTGAATAAATTTTTTTACCTACAAAAACACTTTTTTTTTTGAAACTTTAGAGTATCAATGTAGCCTTTGATTCCAATTGATTACTAATTATATTTTTGGGGGTAAATCTTAAATGTTTATAAAACTATTTGTTTTGGATACTATGAATTTTGATATTACCAGGTGAAATATATAGTATTATACAGTACGTTAAAAAAAAATGTTCACAAAATTAATCCATTTTATTAGAATATGCTAAATCATATTAAGGTTAGTTTTATTTTGACAATTTGTACAAAATCATAAAAAGAAAAATGCTTAAAAAATATATTTCTAGATTATCATTGTAAATATGTCAACATATTAAATGTCATGTTAATTTATTAGTTTTATATATTTTTGATATTTATTCTTGAGGTCATTTAATAAAGTAATGAAATGTTTGTTACTTGAGAAATCATGTGACATTTGAGCACTCAAAGTGGCAGAGTTGCGCTGAGATTCAAACTGAAATTTTGTGACTTTATCACTGCCCTAAAAACAGAGCAATAACTTCTATCACAAATAGTCAGTTAATAAAACAGCTTATCCTTTATATTAAAGCAAAGAAAAGAAACAGCTATCTTATCACAATACATATTTTATCTATTTCACTTTTTTTTTTTGAGTGATTCTGGAAATTCAACATTATTTCCAATCAATATGTCGATTTAATGACATATATTAATCTAAAGGTTTTTGAAAAAAAAATCTGTATTACAACTTAGAAATAATAAACCTGCAAATCAATTCTATGAGGCCAAATATTAAAATACTTGGATATATGAAATATATTCAAGATGTATGTAAATCCCCTTTAAATAAAATTAAATTTTATGATTCTTTCTTATATTTCAAAATATTTGTAACTATTGAAATATAATAAAGAGCTATTAGTTATAAATAGGATTGTAACATATGAGTAAAAAGTAATTAAAGTTTTTTTTTTTTTAAAAAAAAAAAAGGAAATTATCTTTTAACCTATACAAAAAATGTATAGAATTATTTAAACTTTCTTAAAAATAAAGTCTATATCTAATTAAATGAAATGCAGTAATTTCTAATCTGATAAAAAATGATTATTAATTATTAATGAATTTATTGAGAGATAATTGTTGTAAATCAAGAGTTCCCAAAATGGTCGAAATCGACCCCTTGGGGTCGATTTGAACTTTCTAGGGGTTGATAGTTTCAATAAAAAAATGGGGGGGGGGTCGATGACAGCAAAAATAAACTTCTTTACTAGTGCTATTTGTTTGTTACTTCAAAATATCTATGATTCCAAGTAGATACCTAATTAA
Source organism: Epiperipatus broadwayi (assembly GCA_028023455.1). Taxonomy (NCBI): domain Eukaryota; kingdom Metazoa; phylum Onychophora; class Udeonychophora; order Euonychophora; family Peripatidae; genus Epiperipatus; species Epiperipatus broadwayi. The sequence continues at coordinate 3,060,420 of JAQFVV010000083.1, read as the reverse complement.
GAAGTAAAGTAATTAATAAAAAACACTTTTTTGATAAAAACACTCTACATACCAAACTTGCAAACAAAAAGGTAAAATGTGTCATTAAAAGAGTCACATGTAAGAATGCATGAAAATACATGTAGTACAAACATGTCTGTGCATTATCTTATCAAATATATCAAAGCAAGTACGGACATGAAAAACCGTTGCTTGTGTTCTTGGTGGGACAAGACGATATTCGACATTAGCAGAATCTATCAATCTTGTATGGTCATGCTTTCATAAAACATTGTAAATTGGTTTGTTTGATGTGACATGTATTTATTTGTGATTTGAACTTCGAATATAATTATTTATTGAGGAGCAGTACTACTAAAAAGAAAATGAAAAGACAGTTTATTTATTCGACTTTGAATAAAAATATTCTGTTTCAAGTAAGTACATACTTTATTGTTTGTTTGTTTTTTTATCATAGGGACTGTCAAAGTTGTTAGTTAATAAAAGTTTTTATTTCTTACGATAATAATATGACTGAACCAAAAAATAATTTTAGACAGTACAGCTTGGATTATTTGAAGCTAAAATTTGATCCCCTCATTATTAAACAAACATTTATCAATGCACCTTATATGCAAAAAAATCTTTAGCAACAATGCTATGAAACCATCAAAACTAGCAGATCACTTGAATATAATTCACCTTGACAAAAAAGAAAAATATTTGTCATACTTTCAATCACTTAAAGATAAAATTCTGAAAAGAACTACAATAGATAATATGTTTGTTTTATCATTTAAGCAAAATGATGATGGATTAAATGCATATTAGAACATATCCCTATTTGTTGCGAAGCTGCAAGCCACATACCATAGGGGAGAAACATTCTACCGGCTATCGTGGAAGTATTGAACACTGTATTTCACAAACCTGCACAAGATGTTATAAAAAAAGATTCCTTTGAGCAATAACACAGTTCAAAAATATATTGATGAAATGAGTCTTGATGTGGAAAACTGTTTGGGTAATCATTTGCAAAAAAATGTTTTTTCCCTTCATTTGGACGAGTCAACATTACCTGATAATGAACCTTTGTTGCTGGCGTATGTTTGCTTTATTCAAAATCAGGAAGTGCATGAAGAGCTGCTTTTTCTAGAACTTTAGAAAGTGATACCAGAGGCAAATTGATTTTTAATATAATGGAGTTATTTTACAGGAGAAAAGCAATTCCATTAATAAATATAATATCTGTTGCAACAGATGGAGCACCAGCTATGGTTGGTTGTTCTCGTGGTTTCATAAGATTCCTGAAACAACATATACTTGAAGTGCTTGCAGTTCACTGCATAATTCATAGGCAACATTTAATAGCCAAGAACTTTAGTGATGAATTATGAACAAAATTTGAAGTAACGCTTTGAACATTAGACTGTTTGCTCGATTATGAGAGGAAAGTGACAAAGATTTCTATTAATTGGTTCTTCATACTGAAGTCTTCTGGCTTTCTAAAGATTTATGTTTGGTGAGATTTTTTTTCAGTTTTAAAGTTTTTGGAAAATGAGGATTTTAGTTTGAAAGAAAATTTTCTTAGTAGTAAAACAGATATTGCTTATTTAACCGACTTATTTGGCAAATTTAATGATGTTAATTTACAACTGCAAGGAGACAAATTGAATTTCATTAAAGCAAAATTGGTCATATCAATTTTTATTGCCAGATTAATGTTTTTTAAGTAATATTTAGCAAAATATTGCAAGATCTGAGCTTTCCCAGTTTCCCAACTTATTTAAGATAGTTACAATCCAAGAAGAAAACATCTTGCTATAAGGCACCACTTGGAGGCTCTTCGTTTAGATGTCAAAACAGGTTTGAAGATATTCTATCTTTGGAAATACTGGATTACACTTCTAGTTCAGAACCAACTATAATTTTGCAAGATTAACTCATAACCATCAGCATGTAGGAGGATTTCAAGGTACAATTCAGAGTTATCAAAAGTTTTGGCTGCAACAAAATATTCCACTTCTGTACCCAGCTCTATGGACTGTTGTACAAAAAAATATTTTCTGGCATTTCTATCATCATCTTATCTGGTAGAGAGAGACTTCATGTAGTTTTAAACCTGTTTCAGAACAGACATCGATTGCATATCACTGAACGTGGAAATTTGAGAATGCAACTCACTAATTTAAAACTTGACATAAATAAATTGTTGATAGATCACCAGGTGTACCCATCTCATTAAATTCAGTTTTCCAATCTAATTTATTTGGCATTCTTATTTTTATAATTCTAATTAAAATCTTTCATTGTTGTAATTTTGTTGATGTTTAATTCCCACTGAATAAATTGGATTTTTTTCACTTTATTTTTATGTTTAATAAAGTGATTTCAATATTTGTACTTATTTTGAATTTACATATTTATTTCATAAATGTCAAAAATTAAAAATAAATTATGCTTCTATTTTTTTGCTTTAATTTTCGTTAGTGCAGGTTTCGATATTAAATGTACACAAGATAATGCCATATTCCTAGTCCGTTTAACTTTTTCAATCATTAATTACAAGTGATTAAGATGAAAGGTTTGATATCTACTTGAAGTATTTAATATAGAGTACTGTAAAAAATTATTAATTTGAGTAAGTAAAGTAAATGATTGGGGGTCGACAGTTTTAAAAGTTTTTGGTAAAGGGGTCTGCGGCCAAAAAAAGTTTGGGAACTCTTATTATAAATAGTGTTTACTCAAAAATACATCATATATAAATTTGTGTTTTATATATATATATAATCATATGCAAAAGAGAATTGTCTGAAAAATAATGCCTCTACCTTTATATATTTATCAATTTTATTTTAATAGCAGAGATGTATGAAACAATAAAAATTTAAGTTGCTAGATCTTATTAAGAGAAAAGTTAATTTCTTCTATAAAAAAAATATGTTGCGATTATTGTTATTTTTCCATACTGAAAAGTTTGACTTTTTAAATCTTATTAGTTGAAATATGCAATTATAGGTATGATATTTATAGAGATATCTGTATTGATATAAGCATTGCGCACCTCTGGAATAATAATTTAAATCTGACGCTTTAGGGAATGCCAATTTGTTTGAAAATCAATGAAATAGCAATCTATTAATAACTTCAGACAAACATTTTGAAGAAAACTGCTTAAAGAAAATATCAGATTATCTAATTGATTGATATATTATAAAAAATATGTAAATTACTTATATAATTGTAATATTTATGCTATTTGATTTCTTTGAGTATTCATGTTGAATTTCAAGGATTTGTGATATCTTTTTTTTTTAACTTGTCTTGCTATGAGAAGATTGAAGGTAACACTTTTTAAAAAAAATAATACTGTAACTATTTCAGATCATAAAACAAGCATCATTAATATAAAGCATTGCTATAAAGATTTACTTCTGAAAAAAGTTTGCAAAAAAGTGTAATTAGAAAAGTTTTAGAAACAGCTGTTTTATGATATGCAGAAAAAATTTACATTTTTTGTTGTTTTTAATAAAAACTGTGGATTAGTCACTTCAGAATAACACATTGCTATTCTATAATGTTCAAAACAACATTTTGAAAACTTTTTAAAAGAAAAAATGGATTTTTTTCTTCATGATATACCACGTACTGTATCAGCTATGACATCCCAATTGCCAATTTATCAAGATAGCATAACTCAATTACATGATGATTTGTGTAACTGAGTTATGTATGCTATCTGGATAGGTTTTTGCTAATTTTTATTCCCCATTGCATTGCTTCACATCTTCAAATTTGTTACTACTGTGTCACATTTACTTGGTTGAAACGTATTATACCACTAATTTTAAAGTTATATCTTTAATAAAGGATATTGATCTTTTGTTATTTATTCTGTTGGTATATCTTATGTATTTTGTACTAGAAAATTGCAATCTACCTAAATATTTATATATAAGGGATTCAAACTCAGACTTTCACACGACCCTCAGCTCTCCATGCCATCTCACATTGCTGACCCACCCGATCATACATATGAGTTTGAATCCCGAATATATTACATTATATATGCGGAGATGATAACAGATGGACAATTGAAATTGTAAACTGGATTCCAAGAGATTGTAAAAGACCCAGAAAGGACCACATATGAGATGGATGGATGAAATAAGAAAGTGTGCAGGGGTGATGTGGAGAAGAGAAGCTAAAGATCGGAGATGGATTAAACTTGGGGAGACCTTCATCCTGCAGTGGATTGATAATGGTTGATGATGATGATATGTGCAGGTGTGTGTAAGCCTGTACAGTGTATTATTCTAAATATTTATAGTAATCTTATATCTATATTTATTTATTTATTTATATTGTTTTAGTAATCCAGCTGAAATTTTTGCTAATTCTCTGTATTTTCTCTCTGTGCTCTTGATAATTTTTTTCTTGTTTCTCTTCATTTTCTTTTTTTAAAATCTAATTCTCTCTTTTAGGTAAGTATACAATCTGGTTGTCCTGAGACTGTTGCTATTAATCATCTCCCTGCACTAACTGCTGTCAGTGGAGATGATTATTTGTGCAACCATATTGCTATCCTTTAACCTCATGCCTAGCAATTTTGATGGTACCCCTCCCCCATATATATATATATATATAAGCATTAATGAGAACAGATCCCTTTTCTGGATTTGAAATGGCCATATTCATTTATGATGATGATGAAAGTTGGTAGTTATTTGAGCTGTTACTTGTTGAGATGAAGAAAGTAAAAGTAAATGATTAAAGAGAAAAAATGCAAGATATGATGTTTCACTTATCACAAGTTACACCATAACAATTACTTGATCATAGTAACTTATTGTAAAGGTTTAGCAATAAATTACTATGACCAATTAATTGTTGTGGTATAATTTGACGTTAGCTGTCATTCCTTAACATTGTAGCATTCCAGTAATTGATTAGGGATATTTTAAGAAGTGAACTCCATCTTCTTACATTTCAGATAGAAAACAGAATATAATAGGTAAAGATGGCTGCATTCTTTTTCATTCAGTTCTCCTGTTTTTGTCTATGATATTTGTAACGTCGTCGATAAATATTCATACATATATACTGTTTGAATTTTAAAATATATAAACTTCATTATTTTAACAATGTAAGCAAGTTTTACAATTCACTTTTAAATGTTTTTAAAGTGCCTTTTATGATTCTAAGTGAAAAAAAGTAGGAAGGTTGTTAATATTTAAATCTCTTAAGTAACTCCTTAAGAATAATAACAATAAAAAAAATTTCCGGTCTTAGCGATTTATTACTTTCTGTATTTTTTTTTTCTGAATCTTGTTTCTCAGTGGCCTCGGGTTATAAACCATGAATACTGATAATATTATTTTAGTCTTTTCATATGAATAAACGATTACTTAAACTTTGAAGAGAAAAAAAGAGTGAATTAACTAAACTTGATGGCTAGAATTTATTTGAATTATTATTTAATTTGAACTTTGAATAAGAAAATACCTATATTAAAAAACAACAACAAACAAGCTCGAATGTAGCATCTTTAACGAAAGAAATGCACTCTGAAAGATATGTAAAGCATGCTCTAGTATGTGTACATTTGTGTATGAAGTATATATAGTGTCATGGTCACTTTTTTGATACACTTTCACTATCCTTTATATGGTCTAATACTTTCCAGCACCTTATTGATTCTGTAAATAGCTCACTGATGACCCAACAAGAATACCTAAAAAAAAATAAGGCAAAAAAAATGGTTAAATTTTTGGTTTTTAGTCAACAAATTATTTTCTCCACAGAAATTTATTTTACAGATATCAGAAAATCAAATGAAATACCAAAGCAAAGTATTTATATTTTTGGCATTTTTAAAATTGGATATTTATAAAAACATATACAATCACAAAGATTAATTATTTTGTATCTCAGTTTTGATTTGGTAATATATATCTTCTGAATGATTTTGTTTAGTGATCTCAAACATTAAACATTATCAAGTTGAATCAGTTGATGTGTAGTTTAATTTGAAATATGTGCTATATGTAAATTATTTTGAATGGATTATTAACAAAAGAAACTCTTTAAGTTTAATTTTATCACAATGTTTAAATCTCATACTTTACATTTAATTTTATCATTAAATTATTATAAACTGCAGTTAGTTAACCTTGTCAGAATGTTTCTCAAACAAGTAAATTGGTTATATAATTGGCCAATGTCTCCATGCACAATCATGTAAATTTGATTTTAATATTTTAAATCTTGTTGAAAAGTTCTTATTGTAATTATCAGGCATATTAATTTTTTATTTTGCAATTCTAGATTTAAATCGCCATATTCTAAAATGTAACTCATGTTTTCGCAATGTGTGCAGGCATTGGTTGCTTGAAATAGAATGGAGGATGAGTAGACTGAAAAATCCTACATGCAATCCCTCTTTTTACTTAATAATAGTGGAAATGTAGTCTTGCATTGGTGGTCGAGAGGTCAGCGCAACTGCCTTGCACTTGCAGGCAGTTGCCCGGGTTGCGGGTTCGCGTCCCAGCTGATGCTATGACACTTTAAAAAAAATAGTGGAAATGTAGGGAATTTGAACACAGACTTTCAAGCACCCACCCTTCAATTATCCACACTATCTCATACTGCTGATACACATGTCCGCATAATGCGGAAAGTGTGTGGTCATGGGTATCAGTGGTATGAGATAGTGTGTGGATAGTTAAAGGGGGCTTGAAAAAATGCTTGTATTTTAAATATTAATAATAGTGGATAAAAATCGCTTATTTATTTTGAGTAATTAATTTATTCATTATTTTTTTTCAAATAACTTAGCCAACTTTTATTATTATACAAATTTTGTAATTTGAATTATCGTCTTTAAAGTGTGTCCACTAAAATAGAATTGATGGTTTTAAATATAAAATTCAAAACATCTGTAAAATCCAATATGTTTAAAAATTTGGATTATTTGTTATCATTTTTACACAAATAAAACTCTTTAAGTGATCTGTGCAGCCTCTTACTGATTGTTTTATAAAGTAGCTTGAAAAAAGAGAAATCAATAGCTCACTTTTATCATATGCCGTGGATATATATTCGCCATTTGTCCTTTATGCTTTATTTGTGTAATCATCATATTCCATGTAAATTAATTCAGTCAACTGAGCTATATCAGCAACATTAAATTTTAAACAAAAGGCAACTCCAACTTATATCTGATATCATTATCTAAGAAGTCTATATTTAAATCTTGAACTCTTCTCATGATTATTATTTTTGAAAGTTCCAAATTTTTAAATAGCTGCAATAATTTTAATTTATTTTTGATAGTAGAACAAGAACGTTTACTACTACAATAAATTATTTAGTATTTTTGTAGAATCTGTAAGACAAAAGTTCGCCAAGTGTCTTTATTTTAATTACCTATTTCCAGGAATGCCCCAAAAATCTTGCAAACAATATGGCTGATTATCATATTCAATATTTCCTTTTAGTTTATTTTTTTAATGCGATTATAAAACGTAAAAGAAAATACACAAAACTACAAATGATTGTAATTAAATGAAATTTAATATAAGTGCAAAATGAAAAAGGTGATGAAAGAAATTATAACAAACATGTGGAACAAACGTGAGTTATTCATGCCTGTGGGCGGAATTCTTTAATAGTGTGCATCATGGCTGCAAATGCATCTTGATTGTTATACAGTCGTTAGCACATAAATTCTGCAAATTGATGTGTTGTCATTGAAAGATTCCAAATTTTAATCATTTTGGGTAAATTTTTATACATTATGGTAAATGTAATTAAATGCTGCCAAATAATGACAACAATGTTCTCAACCTGTTTACATTATATGCTATCATATATATGTAAAAGTTTTATGAATTATATGTTGTGAATGGAATTTATAAGACATTTAGTAATATTTTTTAAAATTAACTCTAACTTATAATTCATTTTCTTAATAATGTTTAAATTTAACAAGTATTACTTGTTCCTTAAAATATTTTTGAAAAAATTATGGATAATTAAAACAAAAATGCCTGGCGAATTTCCATATTACAGATTGTACAAAAGTGTTAAATATTCTTTTGTTAATTATTCATTATTAAATGCTTTTTTTTTTACTTTCAAAAACAATTTATTTGCATTCCATTTAGGTCTAATTCTAGATGCATAAACAGCTACAATTGAAATCAATTACAACTTATGAGTTTTGTACAAGTAAAAGGTGAGTGAATTAGTCTATCGATTAAACAATTCATAAAATTAAGATTCAGTAGAGTTGAATCCTTTGAGTAGAGTTCAGTCAAGATTTGATCTGGGATAGGGTCATTGGAACACATGGATTTAGGCTTTCTGTAGGGTACAGATGGTTGAGATCGGTACGGTGGTGTGACTAAAGTCTAAACTGTCCCCATGTCTGGTCCACCAACCAGGGTTAACAGGTGCGTTTATCATCCTCTTTAATTTTACACAGGGTATTGAAGAATAGTTCATCAATGGGATGGTTACAAGCTTTATTGAATGTGACTATACATCTAACTGACCAGATCGAAAAGTTAATAAACGTGGCAAGATATATCAATGCAATGTTTCTTTTTTCAAATGCAGGCTTGAGCATGATGTAGGCAGGGTCTGAATTGTTGGTTCTATTCAATGCAAGATTACGTTGGTATGTCCATGATCCACATTGATCATGAATGTGGACCATGGACTCCTCCTGTCTCATGCATAAAGGGTAGAGGGGATCGATATTTTATCCCCTTTGATAACAAAGGAAGGCTGCAGTAGGAAGAGCCCCAAGATTGACCTTCAGGAGAAAGTCAACAAACTTAGGACTGAGTTTTGAGTAATTTTGGTCATCTTCGAGAGTTGCAGTATTCCAATTGAGAGTACATTACCGGTTTTGGTTTTGAAACCAATTGATAGACTTGTCAGTAGGATAGTTTATTCTGAAATAGTGAACTCGATGTTCTAAAGTTTTGAACAATGATAGACACTTGGTGTTGTATCCAAAGTTTATGCAGTTTAGGAGGGAGCCGATCAGTAGGCCACACCCCTATTGGGAAAGGGCATTCCATCTTTTGGTTATTTTTAAAGATTTTACACAGAACATTATGGGTTCTTTGGAGGTAGAAGACTTTGAGCGAATGGAGTTCGAGGCCATTGAGGAGTTTTGGTTTTGAAGCAAGTTCAGACTGATGTCAGGGACCTTGCCCCCCAGCACAATCTCCTGCTTAGGGTTTCAATTCATTTGGTAAATCTAATTGTTGGGGAGAAGCCAGCCAAGTAATATAAAAATTTTGGGTAAAACCACTGAATTTAGAAGGGCTACCTTCCCAAACAGAGAAAGGTAAACCTTGGATAATGAAGTAATTAAGCCTTCAATCTTGTTGAGTAGGGAAATTTTCCAAGTCTCTCCTCATGATGGAAGGGGTGAGTCCAGATGGAACCCAAGAAATTTTTGGGTGGAGGCTCAAACCAGCCAGAGATCTTGCCAGTGAGGATATTCCAGACAGCTGACTTCCCTCTATTAATGATGAGACTGAATTCACTTGCGAATTGGTCTAAGAGTTCTTTCAGCCCCACCAACTCGCTCTGGGATGAAATGAACACTACCACATCATCCATGTATGAGATGTGGTATATGTTCTCCTTCAGCATAGGTATTGCTATCCCAGGGAATGTAGCCTCTATGCATAACAGCAGCGGGTTGTGTAGGCTGCAAAGAGGAGAGCACTCAGTTGCGAGCCCTGTGGGATGGAAATGCAGGGCCAAAATCCTGGGGCGACTCTGCTATCCAAAGAGAGAAATATCTCATGATTTGCAGGAGGTTCTCTATCATTTAGAGGTATGCCGCAGGCACTTGGAGCTCCTCCAGTACACTGAGTAACACATCAATCTTGACACAGTCAACGGCCCCAGCAAAGTCAAGTTGAATGGCGACCAGTCTGGGGTTCTTTTTCTGTGAACATGGTCAACCAGAAGGCAAAATCAGCTGATGGCATCGGCAGTCGAGCTCCCTCTCTTGGCGAATTGATAAGATGAAAGGTGACTAATGATGTTATCTTGTATATCCTCTTTGATGAGGCTTTATGTCGTCTTGGTCAACAAAGGAACCATCGAGATCAGATGGAGATTTTTTCTTAATAAATTGCAACACTTATTAAAATCTTTTTTTTTTTTGCAAACATTTTGTGTCATGTGGAAAGACTATGTTTCAAATTATAGATTTTAAGGTAATTTTGAATTCTTAGAGTAACTTTCAAAAATATCTCTCCACATTTTTTCTTTGGAATTACCATATATGAAATAATTGCTTTCTATTAATCTCACACACACACAAAAAAAAATAAACATTTTCCAATTCATCAAGAAAAGAAAAGAAAAAAAACAACAAAAATTTTTTTTTCAATGTTGGATAATTATTTTGTTTAAAATAAATCATGCATTTTATTTGAGAAAAGCAATGTTGAAAAAAAGTCATAATTTGACATCTTAATATATATGTTGCACAAATGTATTATCTTTGTCAAGCGTTGGTAGCCGAGAGGTCAGCGCAGCCGCCTTGCAAGCAAGCAGTTGCTTGCAGGCGGTTGTCGTGGATTCGCTTCCCGACCGATGCTTAGACATATGGAAAATGTATTATCTTTATTGTGAATTTGATTTGACTGGGATTTATTTTTAAATTTTAATATAACTTTTTTTTTTTAAAGATTTTGTTACTGTGAATTTGTTTTGAGTAGGTTTTATGAATTAAAGTATAATAAATAGACTTTAAAATTTTTTTTCAAATCAAATTTTAACAGATTGGTTTATCTACTAGAAATGTAATAAAGTATCTTTTAACCCAAACTGCAGATAACATTCATATAAAAATGCAAACTGATCTCTATAATTACTTAGAATGTTTCATTTAATTCAGTTTATTGAACAAGGTAATCACATATAAGTATAAGAGATAATTGTTCATATACACACTAAAATTAAATCTATTATAATCATTCTATTAAAAAGATAGCATCACAATCCTTGATCAACTGACATTTTGTATGCACACAAAATATAAAATTAATTATAGATGTTATGAGTAGAGATAAAGACTCTAACTATAAGATTAAATTTAAACTATATTAATAATTTATTTTCAACTGAATATAATAAATTAATAATAAAAAGATTGCCTTTCATATTAGATGCACTTAAATTTTTTGATGCATCGGCTTAAATCGGTAATAAAAGATGGGAGAATTTTTGAGCTTACATATAAAAAAATTGCCTGATAAAATTTCTTTTAATATTCAAATGTATTTTATGTGCTTACTGAAAAAACACATTCTTCAGAGGAAATCTTTACTGTCCCTCGACCACATTACATACCACCAAGCCCTTACCTAAAGCAAATAAAATTTATTATTTAAATATAAATATTATATACTAATATAAAAATCTTTCTTATTTAAGGATTATTACAAATAATTAAAATTCCCTTACAATCCCTTTCTTACTAAATAGCTTAATTTTTATAAGTATACTATAGACAGAATATCATTAATCTGAAATTCCTGATTCCAGAGGGTTTTTTTTTTTTTGATTTGCGTATTATTTTTTGAATTTCAAAATAAACCGTATCTTTATTATACTACCCTAAATATTGAATTTTATTATCTAGAATTTGTAAATATTGAAATATTTTTGTGAAAACTATGAATTCATTTTATTAAAAATAATGTCTAAGTCTTTAAACTGCAGAAATCTGCATAAAATTTATGTGCAGTTATAATTAAACCAATAATTCAGAATTAATACTTTATAATTTTGTCTGGATAATAGGAGTTTTTGAATTAGTGGTGTTTGGTTGAATTAATGATAATATTTCTGTGTTTCTAATTATTATTGTTCATACCTATTATGCTAGTGAATAAATTTTTCATTAATCGTATACATTTATAAATACACCTGACATATAATATTAATATTATCTATATTCTTTATTTCTTTTACAATGCTTTTTTATAACCTAATATGACATTAACTATTTGATTATAAGATATATATATATAAAATGTAAAATTATATTTTCATGTATATTTATATTCATGTATTTGTATTATGTTTGTTATAATTCTGAAGAAGATTGCTGATGCAATCGAAACTGTCATATTTGGTTGTAAAAAAAAGCATTGTAAAAATAGTAAAGAACATAGGTGATATTAATATTACATGGATTTGGCAATGCAATAGGAAAAATAAAGTTATAATACTATTATCATATAAAACTTATCTAAATTTATATATATATATATATATATATATATATATATATATATATATATGTCTAATATCAGTAGATTTATCTCAAATAAATTTGTAATTATTTTCTCTTATATTTAATCTACTTAATTTTTTCTTCAGATTTTTTTCATTAATAAGAGTATTTCTAATAAAAAGTTTTAACATTTTTATGAACATGTATTAATTTATTTTTATTATAGATAGATTTTTGAGGATGTGTTTATTTTAATTTATGTATATATACTATCTGCCTGTAATTAGATATAGGCAGTTATGTAGTAGAATTTATTCAGGCATTTGGAAAGAAAATTAATGTCAATTAATAATATGTACTGGCTTCAATTTTGTTTTTGATTTTTATGACAATAATCTTTGGAATTATTTCTAAATGACTTTGTGGATCAAGAATTAAAGTATTTTACAGGTTTGGTAGTGGAAGTTTTTATTTAAATTGATTAAAGGCAAAAACAAGAACTTCGTCTTCTTCCCTTTTGGATGTACAGAATGCTGAAGATTGTACTGTTCTTGCCAATTCAGAAGATGATTTAGATTCTGGTTTAGTAATTATTGTTAAAAAAAAGTTTTATCAACCAGTGATGGAAGATAATTTTTTAGAAACTTGGATGGTTATTGCCTTGAGAATGGCTTAGATGTTGAGGTGCAAATAGTCTCCAGTGTGCTGCTCACTATTATTAACAAATTAAAAGAAAAACATTTCACCACAGTGAAATAACATAATATAATTAAATTAACTGTATAAAAACCTGCTATTTTAGTTAATTTGCTCTATTCAAACGAGACTTTGATTCTTCCCTCCTATTGATATAACAAAGCCGTTAGAAAAATTTCATTTAGGAGGACTCCATAAATTCTAAAAATAAGACCAGTTTGTTTTTCGGCTTGTTGGATGTGATATTACAGAGTGTAAATCCACTTCTTTGTAGGATTGGACACACGAAACTACTGAATGATAACAAATTTTCAAAAAAGTATCTTATAATGGTTTTCATGGGTGAAGCAGATTTTATTTATGTTGTAAAGATTATCTCAAGATACCAAAGAAATGTGATATCTTCAATTAGGAAAATATAGTTGTGTCTGAGGATAGATTACAATGGAAGGCTGCCATTAGACTATGTATTGAAGTTTTCAGAAAGATAGTTTTACTACAGAAGTTAAAAACCAGTCTTGCAAAATATCAGATAAACAGAATAATGGCAAAGCATGTTATATTTGTGTTCATATTTACGGTTCACATGTTATCACAAAATTCATCAATAGTATATTTTTGCTATTTATTATTTTTTTTCTTTTTGGAATGACCATACTTTGTTAACTGCTGCTGATAAATAGTTAGAGCTGTATCCTAAACTTTTATCAGCCGTTTATTTAATCAAATGCTTGACAATATAAGTACAAATAATTAAAAAAGTTCATTTAAAAATCATTGAGTAATTTTACATCATGTATTTTAAAGATTTGTATTAAATTGCGAAATTTTGAATAATTATTATTTTTTGAACTTTTTATATATTTATATACTTACACATATAAACAAAAGCATTCACACACACACAAATTAATCGTTGTTTTTTATGCAAGTAGCATTTAATTAAACAACGAGTCCTTAATTCATTTAATATGATAAGTTATAGCTTGTTATAAAAGAACAAAATGAAATATTCTAGGAATTGACGTGAAAAAATAGTTTCTGCATACAAAAATTTGCAGTAAATAAATATTGGTATCTTATCAGAATGTTTTATTTTTTTTTAAAAAAAAAACAACAATTACACTTACGTGTTTAAATTCTGATTTTTTTTAAAATCACATATAATTTGAAATATATTTTGAATGAAAATTTTATATATTTTATTTAGCAACATTTTTGTTTAAAATAATAATCGAATTGTTTTTGATTATTAAAGCATAAAGACTTACAGGGAAATTATGATTATAAGACTTAAGACAGTAGAGCAGATTGTACAAAAGAAATATTTTGCAGTAGAAAAAAAAAAACATTTATAAGCATTTTTGGAAGACAATAAATAACCAAAAGAGAAAGGAGAAGAAAAAGTAAGCGAAAGAAGAGAATTGTTGATTGATATTCTCACTATAGTTTTTTCAGGAAAATTAAATTTGATATTTTAATTTGATAGTGAAATACATATTAATAACATTCTCACTGGTGAATTTTGCTTTATTGTACTAACTTGGGTCTTGCATAAAGAGTAAGTCTTAATTAATTCTATGATAATATTTGAACCCATCAATGTATATATTACTGTATATCTCCCAATCCAGTTAGGTACTTTGTACCTAGTTGGATTGTGTAAAAAAAATGTTATACTTTTTCACAAAAGTTATCTTCTATTTTCAATAATGACTAAATGTAAAAAGAAATGTGTAAAGAAAACCTAAATCCATTGAAAAGGTAAATCAGAAAAATCAAAACTATTTCTGAAACAAGTAAATCATTCCATGAGAACTGAAGAATACAATTTTTTAAACCGTAGATCATTATGAAGAATATATAAATTTATTTGGCAGTGAGTTATTTTCTACTGAAAATACGGGGAAATAATGTAATCTGCTTTATGTAATGGAAATAGTTTACTAAAAATCCTGAATGTAAATCTGCTAGTAAGAGACTAAAATTTCTTCTATATATATATAAAACCTATAGTAAAAAATACATTATTCTGAAAAAGTATTAATAATTATTTATTTAATAATAAACTTGCTCTGGTCCATTCAATAGAATGTAGTGTGTGTACATTAAATATGTGTTAAATTAAAAAAAAAGAATACAGTTGCATTTTATGAAATAGTTACTATGACTTATTTAATACAGAAAAAAATAGACCTTGAATTTCTACTCATAAACAAAAAATATTTTATTATAAACATTTTTGACAACTCTTTTATAAGATTCTAATATATATTATTTGATAATTAAGTGTGGGTAAAATAAAACTTTTATTCTCACAGAAACACAGCATCTGTAGTAAAACTATTAATAATTATTTATTTAAAAGGAAATTTGCCCTTAATAAAATAAGTGCCTATTGAATATATATGTATTAAAAAATGTAGTATGGAAAGAAATATTATAAATATTTTTCCATAAATTCTTGTACTTTTTTGTTCCAAATTTTGTTAAAAGAGAATTGTAGAAGTGGTGTTGCTGCTGAACGGATGATGTCGAATGGAGCAATCTCCATGGGGTTGTATGCCAGAGGTGATAGGGAGGCAAAGCCCCAACTACTTTAATTATAAAAAGGTCAATGATGAAAATATGTAATTGAACAAAATTTAAAAATTAATTGAATGTCAATATGAAAATGAAAAACCAGAAATTAGTCATATTAAAACAAATGTCTAATTGTTAATACCAAAAAGTGACTTATGATAAAAATGAGAAGAGCCTATTTGTAAATTCAATGCTAAAAACTAGAGAAGTAAAATGTAGATTTAATTTCAGTTAAATACTATGCTATGAATTAAAAAGAAAATCTGATTGTATATATTATAATTATTGGTTTTATCATCTAAATAAACTGATCTAAACTAAATAAGTTTACTTTTTTAATTGAGCAGCATAAATGTTTTTTTCAAAAAAGATAGTCATTTTAATAGTGAATTTAGTAATAGGAGGATGAAAAAGATCATCAAAACGTATTATTTCCATCTGAGATAACCTAAACATAGTCTAACTGATATAGGCAGTTGTATTGCATTCTTTACTGCAAGAAGCTTCATAGCTTTTGTGTATAAAACTAAGACCAAATAGAAGTGGCTAAGTCAAACATTGATGGCCTAGTGGTTAGTATAGCTGCCTTCCAAGCAGCTGGCCCGAGTTCGCTTCCCGGTCAACGCATTTGACATATGAAAAAAAAAATAGAAGTGACTAAGTCACTAATGAAAGAAATTCAAGATAATTGTAATTACTTTGTGCCCAAGAATCCCAATTTACTTCACCAAACATATATCTGTACAAATGGATATGGAGCTAATGCCAAGTGTTGCTTTTCCAATCACATCCAATTTAAGGAAAGTTACTTAGAGAATAAAAACTGAATAATCATATTTCTTATCTCGGACCAAAATATTAGTCGCCGTTAAAGAGTAGATTATCCACATGCTTCATTATTGCTCTTAAATGTGATGCAGAAACTGCTAGTATTCATAAAAATTCATAGCATTACATGAAATAAATAAGTGGGTTTCTACAACAGTCATAAATAGTAATCCTTAAATGAAACAATTATAAATAAACCAAGAATCCAAGTACTTAACATGGAAATAATCATTAATAAAATCCTAAACATATGTCTATTGTGATGTTAACTGAACACTGAGCTTAACCAAGTTATGCACAAAAAGAAGTTAATAATGAAGGTGACAATTTAATGGATTCACTGAGTATGCAAAACTTAGTCTAGATATAGTTTGTCCCTTTAATGTTACTCAATAGTGTACAGCCTAGTTGAGATTAGCATCTCAATAAACTCAACAATTAATACTATTGACTAGATTCCATTGTAATGCAAGATGTGTAAGACTATCCTGAAAATGAATATTATCAGTATGAATAAAGCTCTCAAGATCATAGAATTTCTAATACACCATTTCTGGAATATATATGTCCTCGCAGAATATAATATAAACTCAAATATACTTTAGAAGATTACAATGAAAGTTGCAATAATAAACTGGCATAAAGAGTTGAGGTTTTAATTGACATCAGTCTTTTGTGAGGAAAATCTGCATCATGAAGTGAAATATGTTATCCATATGTGGAATGCCCACACGTTCTATAATTGCAATATATTCTGTTGCAAAATATATATTGCTTCACGTATAATTATCCAAGGCTCTTTTCATTTTTAACAAGAAAAAAGTTGGCCACTTGTCTAAATAAGTTAGTGAGAATACCTGTTATATCTTTATTGTATATTATAAAATCCAATATTTGCTTTGAAAGCTTATTGGACTCTGTGTGTGAAAAAATTGTATTACACTTGAAAATATATTAAGTCATTCCATTTGGTTTTCTGAGAGATGATGGAAAATAATCTCTTGAAATATGCAAAAATGACTCACAATTGATTAGTAATATTTAAATTATGTAATTATAAAGTCTTGCAAGATATATAAAATTATTCTTATGTGCATCTAATTGCTATTTGATTGCATTGTCTGCATAAATTTGAATAGTGTCATTCTAGAAAATTATCACATTGATCTAGAAACAAATGTTTGAACCTGGTTCCCAAAATGTCTAATAAGTTGCAACCATGATTTCCAGAAGTAAATCACTGGTTGACAATCATTTGTTATCTGTTGTTCATTTCTTAGACTTTTAAAGCCATCGTTTCTATATTTTAGCATTCATCTCATAGATCAGTACTTTAAAATGGGATCTTGGCTAAATTGTTATGATTAGAAGCTTATGAAAGATCATTTTGGTAAATGCTAGACTGTCAATAGATAATTTGATCAGTTATGTGTTTTGACTACATATTTCTGAATCTCTTTCAGTTTGTAATAATTTACGATATCACTTCTATCTAGCATTTCAAAAATTTTACACATCAATATTCAAGTTATCTGGGCAGCAAAATTTAATATATATATATATATTTATTCAGACAAATCTGACATTTTTTTTCTTCCAGGAAAATGGAAGTTGTCAATTTCTAATCCGATATTTCTTATCACATCCTTAGAATTATCTTTACAAAAGAAAATATTTTTGTGCATTTCCATGCTACACAGTGTTTAATAATTTGTATTAATAAGATAGGTGATACCCAATATTTTTTCCAATTTCTATTTATAATTACATGATTTTTCTTGATACTTTTAATTACTCATGATATTAACAACATAATTCAAACATTTCGTATATTTAAAAGTGCAGTGATTTACCTATACATAATTAGTGAATATATCCATCTGCAGGTTTTGCTAATAAATTATATATATATAAAACATCAGAATGATTCAAAATTTATTGTGTTTTTATATCAAAGGTCATATTTGAACCAAAGTTTCCACTTGTCTTGGATTCTTTCATCATTTTTAGTGATGGTGTGTCAAAAAAATTATTAGCCATAATGTTAGAGATCTATTGTCCATAATTCCTAAGAATAGTATAAGTGCAAACTATATATTTAGACGATGTAGAGTTATTTATTGATGATCTTTTTTTTCTTTCTGGAAATCATTGAATGTGAGTGGCTTAATTTTTCCAAATAAGGAGAACCAGTCTTATCATTGAACAAACTATTATATTAGCAACTAGTTGCATATCATGATCTCAAATTTTGGGCAAAAACACACCAAATTTCTTGGGATTGCATCAATGAAAGCAGAACACAGGTTATCAAGACCATTAGAGTGAAATTAGACATGTTTAATTTTTGTAAGATGTATATTTATGTGTGCAGACTTACTGAAATACTATTTTACTTTTCCATATGCTGAATAGATCTTTTATTTTTCATTTCTGTGCATATTATATTTTCCAAGTTTGTGCGCCATTTGTCATAGACAACAGATTTTCTTTTAATGCATTATAATTCATATTCCATATTAATTTTTTAAATTTTTTTTAAAAAGATGTTTTAGAAATTAATTTTGTTTATTGATTCCAACAATATGTAAGTGAAATCCTTTGATGAAATGATTGGAATAACTTTGTAATATTATGTTATATAATCATATGAAAAGTTAAACATAAAAACAAAAAATACTATATGAAAATCTGGGAATGCTGTTGTAAATGCATGTTGTTAATGTTATTATATACAATAATTTTAAGCCTATAGTTTGAAGAATCCCTATATATATATATATGAAAATAATCTGAAACCTTTTAAAATTTAGGTTAGAATAAATTTTTGATTAATAAATATTTAAAATGATTATAGTGTTTAAAAACAATCATTAAAAAGTAAATAAATAAAAATTGTCTTAGTGATTCATAGTGACCTAATATCATATGAAATTTACAATATAAATAAATTAACTTTGAGGAATGCAAAGTTCTTTGAAGCACAATGTTACCAAGCCACTGAATTCTTCCAATTTGATGCTTTTATAATTTTATTCCATTCCACATTTTTTTATTTTACTTATTATAAGCAACAAAATAAAGAATAAAATTTATTTTTTTAACAAATAGCAGAAAAGAAAGATGTATTCATGAAATCAAATATTTCTTAATGGAAATTGAAAATATCCAACTAATAATTTTTAAAATTTACTGAAAGGGATTTGTTTTTAATAGGATTATAAAGTTAAGTATGTTATTTAATACAATAATATATTTGTTGTCGAGCATTGGTGGCCGAGAGATCAGCAATGGCTGCTTTACAAGCAGTTGTCCCGGGTTAGCGGGTTCGCTTCCCGGCTGATGCCATGACACATAAGAAAAAAAAAATATTTGTTGTTACCCACAATCACATATTTAACAACAATTGCATGTGGTGATTTTTTTTTTGTAATATTTGTACGATGATGTAAAGACTAAATAAAACTATACTTATAAGATTTCAGTTTATTATTTGTGTTAAAAATGAGAAGTTATAGGCATTAAATTCAAATGACTGCTTGCTTATATTTATTTTCTTATTCAGATCCAGTTTTAATCAAGTATTGTTCTTTTTACTTTGTAATTTGTTGAGTAGTTTTTTTTTAATTTGTAAACATTTAATTTATTAATCATTCATATTATTGATTACTGAAATTTGTTTACCTCTGTAAATTTTTTTATTTTATTTGACATTTCATATCTGTTCTAGTGTAATATCTTAAATATTTAGAAAATAGTTAATAAGCTTTCTTTTATTTTAACCAATAATAATAAATTGTTATTTAATCCCAGTAAAATAAATTTTTATCTTGAGTGATGTTTATTTTGTTATTGTTGTTGCAAAGTGGTTTGGAATATGTTATTTAGTATATATTGTTGTTGTGTGCCCCCCCCCCCCCAAACAATAATGATTGATTTTAAAAACATTTTGATTTATTTATTCTACAAATAATTAAAATTTAACATACTAAACATCACGTTGATCACTATTTCTTATGCTTGCTCATAACTGTTATTAAAACAGGCAAAATTCTCCATACAGTAGTGCCACTCAGTGCAAGCCAGAGTAATCAATGGATGCCAGAAGGCTTGTGCATAAAATCCCTATGTAGTGCCTACACATCCAATATTCCCAGATTAGTTTCTGGCTTGTAGTCTTCGTCAGTGAAGAGCTTTCGATCTGAGAGCATCTTAGGATCTAATGCAATCCTCCAGCATACACCTTTTATCTCTACTTAACTACAAAACTATGAGACTTAAATTGAAAACCTGGAGGATTGCATTAGATCCTAAGATCTAGGTGCAGTGCTCTCAGATCCAAGGCTCCTCACAGACAAAGGCCACAAGCCAGAAACTAGTCTGGGGATATTGGATGGGTAGTCACTAGATGGGAATTTTATGCACAAGCCTTCTGGCATCCATTGATTACTCTGGTTTGCACTAAGTAGCAATACATATAGAGAGTTTTGCCTGTTTTAATAACATTTATCATGTTAAGAGTGTTAAAAAGTTCTGGAAAAGGTGAAGACTCATTCAAGCCTTTTATACTATGATTACAAAATTTTTCAAATCCATATGTTATTTTCATTGTGCTGAAAAAAAAAAAAGCTTTAAAGAGATCACTGTCAGCAAAGTATTCTTGTCTTTATTGCATTTTGAATTTGTTTGTCATTTACAAATACTTTTTTACCATCTGTCCTTAAATCTCTTCATTGCTTATGAAGTTCCATATTCATTTTATTTTTCATTCAAGCAGATGACACAAGTTTCTCTTTAGTCAAGTCACTATTAAAACACTCATTGTCAGAGTTATCAGACAGATCTTTTTTTTCTTAGTTAAAAATTCAAATTGGAAATTCTAGTATTTAACAACCATTGCAATTTAACATGAGTTTTCATTCTTTTGAATATATGTCAAATTTTCTACCAATATATTTTATGCTGGGATTTATTTTTAATGTTTTACCACTTTAAACTTTATTAGCTTATAATTTGAGATATAAATGTTGAAATAATATTAACTCTCTTTTACATTCTTATTCTAATTATGATATAATCCATAAAATGTTATTAATCTTTGTTATATCAAATTTTTTAGTTTGAATCAAGTATTCATGATAGACAAGTCATGTGTAAAAATTCAATAGCAGAAAAATATTTGACTTCATTCAGTGATCTTCCTTTTCAGTAACATTGAGCTACAGTTTATTATTTTTGTCAACACAAAGTTTAAAATATCCAGTAAAAAAATTTAGTCCTTTTTTGGTATTGATATTATAAAACTATTCAACAAACAGTAATACATATTTGAATCTAAAGTTAGAGCATAAGCATTGATAAGTCATCACAAGTGTGTTGTATAAATCAATTTTATTTATATCAGCTTTTTATTGATGCATGTAGAAATTTTATGAAGAGAAGATTCCAATTTAGACCTCACAGCAAAACATACCCTATGCATTCTCTTTACATTTAGTGGGCTTTTAAAAACTTACAGCTATCAATCTATCTGTAAAATAAATTTTACTTAGAAAGTATATCAGTCTTAAATTATTTCCTTCGCTTCAAGCATCATCTTGAATCCACATTCAACAAATTCCACACATTCATTGTATCTATTTTTTGAAAAAAAAAAAAAAAAAAATTGAAATCATTGTCTTTATTATGATCATTATCTCACTCCATTGCTACACTTATTATTACTGATATTATTATTTCTATTATTTAAATAAGCTATCTGCCATGTGCATCAACTGAGCTAGATTTTATGAGATCTATCATTTTCATTCCATCTTTTCAAGGTCTTTCCATATTTGTAAAGAGTTTGCATCCCTATATAGGACTGCCATACTCTTTGATGATGGAAATTCCTATCCAAATTTCAGTTTCCAGTGACTTATATTAATTGTAATACAAGATTATATAAATAAAGTTCTCTAAGCCTATTCTCATTATGAGATTTTTGCATACTCATATATTCTTTAAATACTGCCTATTCTTGTAAACAATCTAAGAAAAACGATCAATTCAGAATTGTAGGGATATAATTAAAGGCTAAGAAATGTAGTTGCAAAGCCTCACAAACCTATTGTTTAAATTAATGCAGAAAGATGACAAATGTTCAGAAATTCTTGATATCTGGGTTCTTCATTAACTTAAATAACAAAAAAGAAAAATGAGAGAATGATAAAATAGTACAGAGAAGAAACAGAAAAAAAAACTTTGTTTTAGAAACAGCACCTAGCCACTATCATATCATACTATGAACTGCAGTCCTGTTCTATAAAATATCTGGAAATGTTCTTGATTAGGCACTGCTTATAATCTCAAGATTTTAATAGCCACCAACTGTAAATTCCATTGGTAGATAGATTCTGTATTTGTAATAATAATCTAATGTTAGAGTTGCTTTATTTTATTTATTATTGTTTATTTATTTATCTTAAGTGAAGTTGTCTAGTTTATTTTATATAACTAATAAATGTCTTTTTTTTTTTTTTTTTGGTTTTAATTTTACTTAAGAAATTTTACAATAATTTTTTAGTTTAATTAGTAATTAATATATTTTATTATATAATACTATTTAATAAAAATAAGATGTAAACATGATTTTTTTTTTTTCAATTCTTCTATATTTATAATAGTAAAACAATTAATGGGTCATCTGAAAGTCTGTGCTCATATACCCTATATTACATATATAGTCACAGGTATATAATAAGCCTGTGTTTCAGTTATTACATTGTGAAGATGTCTGCCCATCTTTGCATATGTATTAAATGGATTATGTCCTGTACATGTGGGGTTCAGATTGACCTTAGGTCAACATGGGTGTGACCAGAATCTCGGCTTCAGGGTGACCTTCGAGCATTCCATCATCAGATTTTCAATTGGATGGACGGTTGAAGAATGGAGTGTGTAGTAGATTGAAGCCTGTCCATTAAAGTATGAAGATTGTCTATCTTAATATATATCTGAGCACTTATAGTATATATGTGTGGGAGATGATAATCTGGACCAACTGATGATTGCTGGTTTAGCATGAAATACGGATATTGGTGATTATTTATCTTTTCAGCATATATGTGATTGAGTGTATCAGTGTTATTAGATAGAGTGGAGAGTGATAGGTCATCTGGAAGTCTGTGCTCATATACCCTATATTACATATATAGTCACAGGTATATAATAAGCCTGTGTTTCAGTTATTAAAACAGTTAATGCATGGTTTACTATAACGATAGAGTGCAGAATTGAGAACTATAATATCCAAACTATAACTTCCGTACAAAAACGTCGTGTGACTTCTAGAAGGACAACCCATTGATTATTTTTCTATTTGCTTATTAAATCTTGAAATATTATATTGCCTTTTTTTTTTTTTATCCCTGGAGTACTCAGAACCTTAATATCTTTAAATAAAATTAATCAGTTATACTTACTCTCATTCCTGTTTGTGTTATTTAAATTAATTGTAACGTGTTTCTATATACATACATAAAATATTTTTACTAGATTAAAATAATAAATGTAGTAAAACATACAATAGCTTACTTACTGTTTACTTGTTAACGAAATATATCATTTAATTAGGCAATATAATAGAAGAGTATGTTTATGTTAATAAATAATATATTTTTATTCATTGTCAATTTCCAGAGTTTTTCTTTTATTGTTGTTGTTAAATATAATATTGCCTTATGTTTGTTTATTTTTTGTTAATATATATCGTAACAAAACTTTTTAATTTTAAAAACTTTCTTTTAAAATGTGTTTGTTTACTAATTTTAAAATAATTATTCTTTTTCTCTTTTATGTGTATGTAGTTTACCTTCTTTTTTTTCTGACATAAGAAAACTAGAAAGGGAAATATATGACCAGTACAGTACTTGCTGAAAAGATCTTCGCTTGCATTTTTATTGAAGATTTACATTTGTTTAAAAAAATGACCACATGTTTGTTTGATGGAATGCATGAAGGACTCCAGAGTTTGTATTAATTGCTAGCTTCTATACCTACGTCACAACATTTTGTACCGAATCAATGGTGCAGAACTTTTCTCTTCTGTTTTTTTAAATTCACAACTCTTTCTCTTTTTAAAAGAATTTTAATTTGAAAAGCTAGAGTTAAAAAAAAAAAAAGAATCATTATTGTCAGATTCAACTATATCACATGATACCTGGTCCTAGAACTTGAAAAAAAAAAAAAATTAAAAATCTTTGTTCTCATTTTGTGTCATTTTATACAAAAAATATTTAGCTAATTATTTGCTCATCATATTTCTTATTTCTTTCACTTTTTTTTTTTTATTAATTTAATAAAATAGATTACATTAAAAAAATGTTGTATTAAATAATGGAAATATAATGAATACACATATTCCCTATAATGCTAAACGTAAATATTTTAAAATTATTTATATCTAGAATAATATAAAAGAAAAACGATCCAAGCATCCCATGATATATATTTCACGAGGTAAAAAATAAATTTATTAGCTGTTCTGAAGCCTAAAATACAATCACCTATTTTAAAAGATGGTGTCTAGAGCCCATGTATCTGGACTTCATCATCAACTGGTTCCTGTTTATACTCTCATGAAGAGGAAACCATTGAACACTTCATATATCAATATCCAAATCATAAAACGGTCAGAGATATAGTCTCCACCAACTCCTAATATCAGACCGGATCTAATTCTCTCGCTAAAAAAACGATCCATACTGGAACATTCGCAATTATTAGACTGTCCATTTTCATCATCTACACAATTTGGGTAGTATGCTGCAAGTTGATAATGGAACTGCCCTGTCTAGACTCAGGTCTGTTTGTTCTACAAAACATTAAAGAAGATCATGAATAGAGACAAGCTCATCTCCCAAAAAATCCTTTGAGGACACTTGGACCCTGTTCACCTTCCCGGTTAATAACAACAGAACAATAGACCTGCCAATTCACTAAACCATACAACAAGAACTTTCAGGACTTAGCACAACCTCATTTAACTTTGTATATATCCTTATCAATTTGTACACATAGTAGTTAATAAATATATTTTTGAAACAAAATACCTGTTCTGCACAGTGCTATAGCAACTTTCTATCTTAATATAATACATTTTATTTTTACATAATGAAAGTAGTATTACACATAATCATAATTTGCATTATGTTTAAGCAAATAATACAATATTAAGCATATTAATATAATGACATTTTAAACCTATTTCAGAACCCTTAATAAAATTAAATCTAATAAATATAGTAGCAAACATAATTTTTTCCAACAATTATTGATCCATTGCAGGATGAAGATCTCTCTAAGTTTAATCCAATTTCTCCCATATCATACCAGCAAATTTCCTTATGTCATTCACCCATCTAATGTGTGGTCCTTTTTCTAGATCTTTCCACTTTAAGACTTCAACTGTACATCTGTCATCATCTCTCCCAGCAATAAGTCCAGCCCATCTCCACTTTAGTCTTTAATTCTTTTGATGATGTCAGTAATAACTATTTGTTCTCTCACCCATATATTTTATTTTGCAACCCTTCTTGCTATTCCTAACATGCTTTATTTTACTCAATGGTCTGAAGTCTCAGATCTATAAGTAAAAACTGGTAAAACATATTTATTAAATCCTTTTTCAAACTCAACGTCATATTTCCTTTTAATAGTAAATTATTTCTACCAAAAGCACTCCATGCAAGTTTAATTCTATGATTAATTTAATCCGTTGTTTTCCTCTGTATTAATCATCTGACTATGGCAATTCTTCATTATCAATTTTTATTTTCTTCTGAGAAGATCTATTCAACATTACTTTAATTTTTTTAGCATTTATTATCTTTAGTTCTATTTTCTTGCTTTCATATGGTAACTCTTACAATCCTTTCTGAAGTTCTGAAGCATTATCTGCAATAACAATCTCATCATCTGCTAAATTGCTATACCTTCCATAAACCAAATTTTAAAAATAGTCATCACAAGTATATTAAATGCTTATAGATTTTATTGTAATAATCAAACTTGAACATCTTTATTTTTCTCGCATATGCCCTTCTTTTATTGTCAGTAATAGTTAATTTTAAATCAACAAGTAATTGAATCATTCTCCTATCGATTTATAGATTTCTTAGAATGAAACAAAATGTTCTTATATAAGTAGAACAAATTCAGTTAAATCTACAAATTGCAGAGTAACAGAAAGTTGTTCTTTATGACTAATATCAGGGGTGCAATTTAAAATAATAGAAAAATGTTTTGCTTCTTTGGCATGCTTGATATTATAGCAGCTGGTGCCAAAAGAGAAATTATTTCATTTTTAATTATTTTTTTCAATATGTTATATGGGATTTTTTAAAGTTAGAATGCAACATAATGTTCATGCATGATGACATATTACTCAATACTTCTATCAGATCCCCCCAAATTTTCATTATTTAGAATATGAAGAACTATGGGATGGTAAATTATGGATATATAAATATAATACCACATAGCCTATTCAATACATTTCCCCATACTCTCATTCTTTAATAACAATTATTTTTTCACTTATTGGTTTACATTTTTGAAATTTTATGGTTGTTTCAACCCACTTGAAATATTTTTTTACATGATCAGTAATTTAGAATGACCAACTGATCCTATGACTCAAGTCATTTTATGGGAATAAAATAGTTTGCAGCAAATTCAAAATATTTGTTGAGTAAATAAGCAATTTTTATAAATATTTTTCATTGTTTGGAGTTATAATATACTTATATTGAAAAATATCCGTTCTTTTTTTAATCTTTAGGTTACTGATACATTCTAATAAATTCTATGATGAAGTATGATCATAAAATGTGGAATATGATGACAAAGACAATGTAAGGTTACTGTGCTAAAAATACTTTCGGTAGTTAGAATAATGTTCTGCAGTTTTTCTTCATTTATTTGTCATTTTTCAATTTGAAATTTGTAAATCATTGTTTTCATTTGCATGATCTTTTAACAATTGGATTTATATCATTACAATTTAATTCTCTAGAATTTTCATTATGCTAAATGTCTTCTTCTACGGAAACATTAACTGAAGTAGAACCAGAACAAGCTGTTGGTTTTAGAAATTTAAATAAATATTTTGTACTTTTAGAAATATATTTTTCAATATAATTTTTTTTGTTTTAGATTTTCTGCTTCAAATAATTTTTTAAAAACCATTTTGAATGATTAAAAATCCCAAATTTTTATGATTAAAAAAAATTAAACTATCTTTTCTTCCAAAGCGTAAGCTTGTCATTAAGACCTGTAGAAATCCCTACCTTCACATTTTCACGTGCATATTCTTGAGGTTTACAGCCTTAGTAAATATTACCAATATTAATATAAATTTTCATAACAAATTTAAAACAGAAAGCAAATACATGTAAGTTTCATAATACATAACACTGTTTTTACCACTAATGATAGAGTTAATGAATTAGATTGATAACTTAAATTTTATATGGCAAAAAATTATCTGTTGTCTTAATATTCATTGCATGGTTTTGCATTTGATGCATAAATTTTAATTGATTGAGGAAAAGTATTCATTGTAGTAATTATTTGCAGTAGAAACTTTCATTATAATATACATTCTTGCACGTTTTTCTCTTTTTTTTGTATTATAAGTGTCATAGTTTAAAAGTTTTATTTTTAAGATGTATTAATCTGTAAAGGAATGAATTTATTTGTTATTAAGTAAATTTGACTTTTTTTTCTTTTCGAAAAGCATATTAAAACATTATATAAATAACACAAAACACTATATTTGCAATATAGAAGAGTCAGGTTTGGTCATATTCTCATAACCTATTCAGCGTGAAGTTTTACTTTTTGAAATGACAACACAATAAAGTTACACAATTTTATTTTTTAAGTGCTGTGTTTTACAAGTATTGAAAATTTAATAAAAACAAAATGTTGATTGATTTTTGTGTGCGTGTCTGTGATCGGCAATGCCAATTGTATTTTTAAAAAATTAATTTATAGATGCAGTTACAATTTGTATTAAATTTTTAAATATTTTGTAATTTTATTACATAATTATAAAAATTATTATGTAGTAAAGCTTTGAGAAATTGTTTGTTCAAAAACAACCAAATTATTAAGTTATTGATTAATGATGGGGGATCACACATTTTGAAGGAAAATTAGGAACTAAATATGTATTTTGGGTATGTATTGTTTACCTTCCCCCTTTTTTGTTTGCAGTGAAAAAGAGATTGTTTAATCACTGTATCAATTATTTTATTGATACATTTTTTTTTGTCTTCACAACACAGGTAATGGTTTTAAACTATATACAAGTTGACTACCATTAGTTCATTTTTTAATAATTTACATTCTTGTGTAATCTGCTTGAAATTATAACAGTTAACATGTGGTAAAAGTTTTGCATTCATATTGTGATTGTTAGAAATACATAAAATTTTTAAGATTAGATCTATACATTTAGCTATTGTGCAATCCATAATATAAAACAAGGCAAAACTCTCCATACAGTAGTGCCATCCTGTGCCAACCAGAGTAATCAATGGATGCCAGACAGCTTGTGCATAAAATCCCTATCTAATGCTTACTCATCCAATATCCCAGATTAGTTTCTGGCTTGTGGCCTTCATCAGTGAAGAGCTTTCGATCTGAGAGCACTGCGCCTAGATCTTAGGATCTAATGCAACCACCTTTTATCTCTACTTAACTATAAAACTATGAGAATGAAATTGAAAACACAAAAATATTTTCAATCTAAGCTCAATAGCTTATTAAGCTCCTCACTGATGAAGGCCACAAGCCAGAAACTAGTCTGGGGATATTGGATGAGCAGACATTAGATAGGAATTTTATGCACTAGCCTTCTGGCATCCATTGATTACTCTGGTTGGCACAGGGTGGCACTACTCATGTGATGCTTAATGGTTTAATCCAAAATATATTATCCATGGGAAAGGTAAATTGTTAGGCATTTTGGCACGATTGGAAAACAGTTAATGAACTTTTATATTGAGAAAATATTTGCATATTTTTCCTATTAGTATATATAATTTTTTTCATATAATTATTTTTGTTTTATTTTAAGGCATATAGCCATTCCAACTTCGGGGGGGGGGGGGCGAAAGAAAAAAAACTTCCCTAGAAATGAGTTTTACAATGACTGTACAAACCAATGTGCTATCCACAAATATATCCACATGTAGAAAGATTCATTTTTCTATTTGTTTAATATTTTGCTTGCTGTCTTTTAATTTCTTTCACAGAAAAGTATATTTCTGAAATACTTGCAACTCCATATCTAATTGTAGTTTTTTATTTTTTCTTATTTTCTGCCATTTGTCTCCTGATTTTTTTTTTTTTGTCATTTTAGTCTTTAACAAACATTTTGTATATGTGATTAACATTTATAGATGCAGGGGGGGGGGGGGTAGAATCAACATTAATCCATAACAAATCCAAGAAAAAATTAAATGATTTGGTTGAAGGATTAAAAAATATATTCCTTTATGACTGAACAAGAATTAATGAATTTTATCTTGATAAGAAAAATTACATCGGGAAAGATCAAACCTTTGAAGCAGTTTATACCTCAATGAAATATTGTTAAAAATAATCAAGAAGCCACATTCTTCAAAGAACAATAAGCAATAAATTTAAAATTTACTCCTTTAATTAATAGTAAATTGTATAGTAATATTATTTGTTTATGCTACTGCAGTTAATTTTTATTATTAATATGCAATCCCTATTCTAAATATATATATATATGGACTGTTTTGGTTTGAAAATCTGTCAGTCATAAATATAAGTCTAAATTATATTTATCTTATCATTAATCTACGAGTGTGTACACAAATTCAGTAAATTACTTTTTTATATGTAAAATTAAATAATGAAAATATTAATAGTAATTACTTCTGAAATAAAATTTGCTATTGTAAAGACTTTTTTTTTTAAAACTTTAAAATGATACGGTTATGAAAGTAATAAATTAGTTGAAACAAATATTAAAAGCATATTTTTCTGTCGTACAAATTAACAATTTTTTGTGGCAATAAAATTACAGGTTTTTTTATTTATTTATTAAAAAAAGAAGTAATGATTGCACGTTAGGAATCTGTGTCACCAAAGCTATTGTTTCATATATTTAAAATCATCTGACCGTGATTTTCCAGTAGATGATTTTAGGATTTTTTTAAACTACTGTAATGGAACTAAATTAATGTGAAAACTTAATAAGAGGGCAATACTTTGAAATAATAAATTAGCCATCCTTCAAAGATAAACTAGATAGAGAAAATTTCTGAGGATTCTGTTAATTAAAGCTATCCTAATTTAATCAGAATTTCATGCAGTAACGGATTTGCAATAAATCTAAGCAAGAGGTAAATAACTTTATCTAAATTTTAATTAACAAGCTTAACTAAAGTTTCGTTATTGTTTATTTAATAGAAAAAAAAGAAAGAAAATAAATACATAATGAAGAGTAGAGGGGGCATGGTATAACTTTCAAATTAAAAAATTACATGTCTTCACAAATCATTAATAAAACTAAATAATAATAATAATAATACTAGTTATTGTGAAATAATTGTAAAACTCAGAACCATGCATTTAATCTGTTGTCTTTGGAAAATGTTTTATGTTTAATTTTTTTCCTTTTTTGAACGATAAAGTAATTAAAAATAATATATAGAAAAAGAATTGGCTGGTAAAAAATTAATGGAGAAGTATTTGATAAAAATAAGGTTTTCAAATTAATCGAATCTATTATAATGAGCAAAAAACCCCAGCTATAAATGTACTAAACATTTTGAGCCTAAGTTTATTTAATTTTCAAATATATTTTTTTAAGATTACACCAAAATTATGAGAATATTAATGACATAATGAAGCAAGTGTAGGTGTGGGAGAAAAAAATGTCTATCATAACTTTATCTTTTTATTTAATTTCTGATCTTTTTTCTTCTTCTCGTTTTTAGATTTACAATAGTTCTGCTATTTATGACATGGATTTTGTATTTGATATTCTCTAAAAATTCAAAAGATGATGTAAAATATAGTACATTAAAATGAGGATGCTCTATATAGTAGTGACAGAGAGGGTAAAAGTAATCTTAAATGTTTATGTATAAAAATTTTAGATGTGATAAAATAAGGTAGAAATAAATAATTTGAGTAATTATATATAAATGCATAACATTTATTGTCAAATTCACTTAGATGCACTTTATATCTCACCCAATTTGTAGTTAAATTTAACTATTAACTATCAACTTGTTGTGGGTTTGTGTGTATCGCACACACATATATAATAGCTATTTAAATTAAATATTTATTCTTATTGAAGTTGAATGTATTACAGACCGCTTATTATTTATAAATAGACTAGCTATAATTATATTCTGACAATTTTTCAATACTGGGATTACAAAACTGTCCATTTCTTCAAATAACCTTCCTACTAAATTAGATGTATTGAAATTAAAATCGGAACAGTTTAGAAAATACTTCTTTCTAGCCAGTATATGGGAGGGTTTTGAGAAAATTATTATTTTAGTGACAGTTGATACTAAATACAGGTTTGGTTTGCAATAAGTATGGATTTTTGAAATTAAATTTTCTTGAAATCACACTAGACAGTGTGATTCATAAAGTTTCCAAAAAATTGCTTCAGGTTTTCTTTTTTCTTCTCGTTTTTAATTTACTTTTTTCTTTAAAAAAAAAAAGTATTTTAATTTTTAACTAATCTAACAAATACTTTTTAAAAAAAAAAAGAAATGTTTTTGCTTATTAAGAAAATTG
Source organism: Epiperipatus broadwayi (assembly GCA_028023455.1). Lineage (NCBI taxonomy): Eukaryota > Metazoa > Onychophora > Udeonychophora > Euonychophora > Peripatidae > Epiperipatus > Epiperipatus broadwayi. The sequence continues at coordinate 3,028,208 of JAQFVV010000083.1, read as the reverse complement.
TACCGTGGTTTTTTTTTTTTGTTTGTTTGTTTGTTTTTAATGAATACATTGTTTTTCTTTTTTATTTTATAGATTCCAATGGACATACACCTACTGAATTTTTTCACATAGATGGAAGCAGTTTTGAAGAACAAGTGGCATCTTTATGGACCAATCTTTTTCAGCTTGCTGGATTTGAAATTTTAAAATGGACAAGAGTTCCCTATCTTTGTGAAGGAGATTTGCATCAGTCTTTATATTGGTTAGATGATGCATTATTTGTTCTTAAAGCAATATCTTAACTAATGGATTTTGAATAGATTGGGGAGGGAAAAAAATTCTTGTGCATAACTTACTTTTTTTTAACCTTCAGTATAACATATTGTGTGTGTGTACATATATATACAATGTATATACTATTATGTATATTAATATGATTATATTATAACAGTTTTATGTTAAAAAATATGTAATTAAAAAATGACAACTTGTTCCCACAGTTTTTTAGTATATGTGTATTGATGCTTATAATTTTGTTTTTATTCAGCATATCAATTTCTTTTGTTTAGAATGTCTATTTATTGATTTAAAAAAAAAAATATGGTTGTGTTTTTACATGACTGCTAACAAATTAATCAAATATTAAAGTGAGATTTGTATAAGAATTCTTATTATAAGTCGAATAAAATTAATGAAAAGCATGTAATTTTTTTTTAATGACTAGGAAACTAAAATGTTTTTTTTTTTTTTTTGTAATTTCAAAATTTCCAATATGAGCACTATTGGATTCAAATAAATATAAAGTTTACAAAAAACAGTTTTTTTGTTTGGGAAAAAAATATTGTTCAGTAATCTGAAATTGCTTTTATGAATTCAATGGTATACTCTAACACTATCTAAGATTTAAAATAGCGGCATTCTTATACCTGGAACTTAGTTGTAAATATAGGGGATTTGAATTCAGACTTTCAAGCAACACTATCTGTACAGAAATATACTGCACACTGCAGCATTTGATTTACAGAAATTATTAAAATGGTAATTTTAAAAAATTATATATATATATTGTCACTAGCAAAAAATATTCATCAATATTTTCTTGAAGGTGTGTAATGATGGTATTTTAGTTGTATTTATATAATGGACTATTTCCATCATCTAATATTAAGTATTGAATGTTTTTTTAAAAAATTTAAGTTTATTTAAATATTCCAATTACATTTAATTGCTAATAATATCCCAGGTTAATATATGCACAAATGTTTCAAGAGGTATTATTCTTCTCTCTTCTTCAGGTGTAGCTGGTCTGACCAGTGACAGTACTAGCATGGGATCAAACCTGGATCCCTCAATTCTTGATTGAATTTTTCAAGTACTGCTCTAACCAACTGAGCAATCCTGCCAAAGGCAACAGTCAATAAAAATTTCCTATACTTATATCTATGAGGTTCCTCACTTTTTAACAAAAAGGTAAACATAAATTTTGCAACTTCTACACAAACTGATCTCTGAATCACAAATATATCCTCATATCACATGCTGTACCTTTAGTTTGTTTAATACACATGTACACACGTATGTGAAGTGTTGACTGGTTTCTAATGGTTACATATATATATATATCAAAATTATTCCAAATTCACAACTTCAACCAGATTAGCCAAAGAAAATAAAGTCCAAAACACTACCAATGGTTTTACTGCTACAAGCAAACTTCTCAAGTATAAAGGACTATAGGATAACATATTTATACTAAACATTACCCACAATTCTGCCTTATCAGGACTGAGACTTGGACACTTAATAGAAGAGCAATACAGAGACTTCAGACCACGCAAGGAAGTATGGAGAGATGCATGTTGGGAATAACAAGAAGAGATCGAAAACGCAATGTATGGGTAAGAGAACAAACAGGTGTTACTGACCTCATTGAAAAAATTAAAAGATTGAAGTGGAGTTGGGCTAGACATATTGCTAGAAGAGATGATAATAGATGGACAACTGAAATCTTAAACTGGATTCCAAGAGATTTTAAAAGACCCAGAAAGAGACCACATGTTAGATGGATGGATGAAATAAGAAAGTGTGCAGGGGTGATGTGGAGAAGAGAAGCTAAAGATCAGAGAAGATGGATTGAACTTTGAGTGACCTTCATCCTGCAGTGGATTGATAATGGTTGATTATGATGATGATGACCCACAATTCTACTTACATCCCATGCACTCTTAATATTAAAAAACTTTTAAATAAGATAATTGCTTCAGAATCATAAATTTTTAATAATATTCTTTAATTCTTTTTATTTCATTTATCTCAAAGAAGATAACCGTAACCTCATCAAAATTAATAGTGTGGCCTGTATTTTTTTCAAGGATATATAAAGCAAAACTGATATATTTATTTCTAATCCTACTTTTATATACCTTCATTCTTTCATTTAAGCTCAAAACTGACCTATATATACCTTCTTACAAAAACAAGGGATAATATACATTATTCCAGGAATAGTCTTTCTATCAAAAATTTCCTTTGCATTATTTAATAAATTACTTAAAATAATACCCCTTTTCCAAGCAATTTTCTTATTTCCAAACAAATTACTATTTTTACATACAATTTTATAAGAAGCCTATTTAATAAAATCATATTTTTCTTTATCCTTTATATAATTCCAAATATGGTTATTATAACAATGTGCTAATATCTCTAAACAAGCTTTTCGATAAATGCCAAAAGACTTGAAAGCATTTAAAAACTCTCTGGAATTATGCCTCTCCAACTGATTTCAAGCTAATGAGATGAGAGCCATTAACTCAAAACCAGTTTGGGAATAGGGATAATTTTAGATAGAGATTTTAAATGCTTTCTCTTGCGGGATTTATTGAGAAGCTTGTTTAGAGCTATTAGCATGCTCATTACATTACATTTGTAAATACAAATTAATTAAGTCACATGAAAATACTTTTAACAAATTTATTAGAGTAGCCAACACTCAAATAATCTTTATAAAATTGAGCTTTTTGAAACAAAGCTGCATCATTAGAATTATTTAATCTCTTATTTCTATAACAATAATTTTTTGAAGCAGAGTTACTTTATGAGATACAGATTGATAGCTATCAGGTTTAATTATAGACTTTAACTCTTTATTCTTAACATAATGACTACATATCAAACAATTATTCTTTACATTTCAAATCACCAATAAAACAATTTTAATTTTAAAAAATCTACCCCCCCCCTTCTTCTACAACATTTTATAGAAGGATCAAAGTAATTAAACTCGTTTACCAACTCTTTCAAATTATCATTCTCAATATCTAACAAATAACTTTAAATATAAACAATCCTTCTTAATAATAATTCCCTCCTCCACATAATTAATATAAACTGAACAAATTAATGGAGAAATAATATAACCTATTATCCATCCTTTCTTTAATCTTATAATTACCATACAAGTAAAATACATAAAATCCTCCAATAATAAAAGCAAATCTTTAATAACTTTAATCTTATTCTTTGACAAAGATCCATGTTTAACCAACACAGATATAAGAACATCAATAATGCTTAATCTATTAACAGATTGATACATATTCTCAATATCCAAACTACAAAATACTCAATTACTTTTCATTTTAAAATTATTAATCTTATCAAAAGCCCCAAAAGAAGAAACTATGTAATGACCAAAATCAACAAATTGTTTTAAAAAATTATTCAAGAACCTAGATATACCCTCCCCAACACTATCTGTAAAATCAACAATAGTAAATCTTAAAGAAAACCATCTTTGTAAGTCTTAATATTCATAAACATCTTAGTTGATATGAAGTCATTAGGATAACATTTTAAATAATTTACTCTATTAAAAAATTGTAAATTTATAATTTTTTTCATAATATCTATTGACCTTTTTAGTCACATTAAATATTTTTCTAAAAACATATATTTATCATTATTTAATTCATCTATTTTCTCCTTAATCTGATTTCCTTTCATAATGACAAACTGTCCAGCTTTATCTTCACAAGAAATGATCACATCATTAGCAATTTATCTTAAGATATCTAATCTCAGTAGCATTAACAATATTTTTTTTTCCTTTTTAAGCTTTTATTTAAAACCAATCAGATGCCAACTTCTGCTCATCACCCAAATTACTAAATTCAATAGATGAAATTATATCAAAACTATATTTTTTGAATGAAAAGGAACAAAATTAGGACCTTTCCAAGAATTTATAATTCTTCATCATTTAACTTAATATCAGAAAGTTAACTTTATTAATAGAAACATTATTCTTAACTAACCTATCACTACAATAAACTATATTTTTCCAAACAACCACTTTAATTTTCTTTCATACTGCTTACAATAGAAATTTGACTTATTTATTTTAAATTACATTTATGGGAAAATTTAAAATAGAATGATTAAAATCTCGCCTCTTATCTAAATAATGCCTATTCCTTTTATATTCATAAATAAATTTGTAAAACTTAATAAAATTTTCTTTCAAAAAAATTCTGATTCTTAAATATTTTTTTATTCTTGAAATTAATAATACAACTCCTAGAAAAAACATTAAATTCCCTACATTAATTAAATATTTGAAATACAGACACTCTTTACATACCTGGAGCATAATTGTAAATATAGGGGATTTGAACTCGGACGTTCAAGCACCCCTTTCAACTATCCAAACTATCTCATACAATTGATACACATTACTACACACATGTAGAAAAGATAAATAATCACTAATATGTATTTCATGCTAAACCAGCACTTATCAGTTGGTCCAGATTATCATCTCCCACACACATATTTATAATCAGTGCTCAGTTTATATTAAGGTAGCAAATCTTCATACTTTGGCATCAGTATAGGATTTGGGATTTCCACCATCAGATTTTCAATGGTATGGATGGCCAAAAAGTTGGAGGTTGGAGTAGATTGAAGCCTGTCCATTAAAGTATGAAGATTTGCTATCTTAATATAAACTGAGCACTGATTATATATGTGTGTGTGTGTGGGAGATGATAATCTGGGGCCAACTGATGAGTATATTGGTGATTATTTATCTTTTCTACGTATGTGTGGTCATGTGTATCAGTTGTATGAGATGGTTTTTGATAGTTGAAGAGTGCTTGAAAGTCTGAGTTCACATCCTCTATATCTATATTTCTTAAGAAAATAAATTGCCATTTTAAAGATTCTATCCTATCACTTAATCTAGACAACTTTTTAATTCTCATATCATTCAATGAAAAATTATTAAAAACTAAACCCATAATAAAGACCAACTACAAATAACAAATACACATCTATATTTACAACAACAAAAAACCCCAAAACATACACAATTTTATATATAAATTTAATGATTCTGAAACTTGAGAAGTCTGCTTGTAGCAGTGAAACCATTGGTTGTGTTTTAGAGTTTCTTTGGCTAGTCAGTTTGAGTTGTGGATTTGGGGTTATTTTTGTTATTTTAATGACAAGTTTAACTGATTTTTAGCTATTTTTTTTATTACATTTCAATTTCAGCGATTTTGACTGATTTGTCTCGTGCGCTGGGGGGGGGGGTGTCTACGACTTCTAAAATGAAGCGATTTTTAGCAAATTTTAAAAATTTTTTTATCAATTGCAGGCTTCTTGGTGGTTCTGCAGTGCCACCTGGTGGCTCATCCAGTTCTTGAGAAAAGCACCTTTATAAGATTAAAGAAAGGATGGATAATAGGTTATATTATTTCTCCATTAATTTGTTCAGTTTATATTAATTATTTGGAAGAGGAAATTATAATTAAGAAGGATTGTTTATATTTAAACTTATTTGTTAGATATTGAGAATGATAATTTGAAAGAGTTGGTAAATGCTTTTAATTGTTTTGATCCTTGTATAAAATTTGTTGTAAAAGAAAGGGAGGAGGTTCGATTTTCTTAAATTAAAATGTAAAGAATAATTGTTTGATATGTAGTCATTATGTTAAGAGTAAAGAGTTTAAGATCTATAATTCAACTTGATAGCTATCAATCTGTATCTCATAAAGTAGCTGCTTTAAGAAATTGTTAAAGAAATAAGAGATTAAATAATTCTAATGAGGTACCTTTGCTTCAAAAAGATCAATTTTATAAAAATTATTTGAGTGTTGGCTACTGTGATAAATTTGTTAAAAGTATTTTATTTAATAGTAATAATGTTCATAATTATGTAAAGGCTAAAGAAAATTATGATTTGATTTCTTTGCCATTTAAATTGTCTTATAGAATTGTATGCAAAAATAGTAATTTGTTTGGAAATAAGAGAATTGCTTGGAAAAGGGATATTACTTTGAATAATTTATTAAATAATATAAAGAAAATTTTTGATAGAAAGACTTCCTGGAATAGTGCATATTATCCCTTGTTTTTGTAAGAAGGTATACATAGGTCTGAATAGTTTGAGCTTAAGTGAAAGAATGGAGGTACATAAAAGTAAGCTCAAAAATAAATATCTCAGTTCTGCTTTATATAACCAAGAAAAAGATTCAGGCCATACTTAATTGTCTTCTCTGAGAGAAATGAAATAAAAAGAATTAAAGAATCTTTATTATTAAAAGTTTATGATTATGAAGAAATCTTATTTAAATTTTTTTTAATATTAAGGGTATATGGGATATAAGTGGAATTGTGGGTCGTATTTAGTATAAGTATGTTGTTATTTTGTACTCCTTTACACTTGAGAAGTTTGCTTGTAGCAGTGAACCATTAGTTATGTTTTGGAGTTTTTCATTTGGATAGCCTGATAGAGTTGTGAATTTAGGATAATTTTCATTATTTTGTTGACTAGTTTAACTTTAGACTTTTAATGTTTATATATTGTAACAGGATGAGGTATTATGTGTTTGATCCAGGGTGATGAAAAATCATCACCATTCCCAGTCAATTTAAAATGAAATTTCAAATTTTTAAGTAATATTTAATAATAATAAGTATATAAGCAGTTTTATATATTACAGAGAGCAGTTATATACACCCAGATCTCATTTTAAGCAGTAGATAGGTTCCTCAGAAAACATGTACAAAAGAAATCGCACAAAAATAAATGTAACTTACCTTGAAAATGGGGGATAGGTTCTGTAATTTTCACAATTTGCATAAAAGCAAAGCAACAAGGAAAAATTACTTTAAAATTCGCACTAAAAAAATAAACAAATAAAGTATGACTAATAAAAAATTTCAAATACTGTATTTGAAAAAAATTAATACAAGACAAACTTTTTTTATTAACTACAGTATTTAATTTTACATTTTTCATACATATTTGAATCATCACTGCTAGCGTTCATTTGTAAACTGGTAAAAAAATAAGATTCGATGTGATGTGATGTATTGTGGCTTCTCCTTAAACAAAGTCAAGAATTTCTTAGCAATTATGCCCAGAGAAACCTGTTAGCCACTTTATTTTTATTCGTGATGTGATGTACTACTAGCACCACTTTCACTCTTGTGCTGCGTTAATGGTTTTCTGTTTCTATATTAAAAAAATGAGATTGCAATCAAAACAAAAAGATTATACATTATCATTAGTAAGATTGTTTTCAGTGTATAAAATCTTCATTATTTATTTTAAAAATCTACGATTATTTATTTCTATTATACCTAATAAAATATGTTTTAAAAATTTAAAATTTTTGAATATCGTGATATTTTTATATGTAAGTATAAATCTATTATTATTATTTACTCATTAGTATAATAAGTAGGTTATTTATATAGAAGTTAAGATTCTAAATACAGCTTCAGGCTATATTCACATTAGCTGCTAATATAACGTTATATTTTTGGAAAAAAAAAGTATTTCAAGTCAAAATAAGTTATTAATAATTTAAATTTGATCTCTAATAAATATAGTGAAATATGAATGATATTAAGAAGAAACACAAATCACATAACTTCAAAATTGCATTAAAATAATCCGCATAAAACGAGACCCATGTGTATTAAAGAGATCTCAGAGACCAGCCAGTCAACTTCATACAGCAACCATGATTAACTATACATCAACCAGCATTATCAGTAAGTAAAAGGAAGCATAAGTAAGTACTCACCCATTCATCATGAACGATCAATCTAAATACAAGTAAATCAATATTCAATCTGTTGCCTGGATTGGAAATGAGTCTTGTGTAGGCCAGGTTCTATTGAACCTTTTCCAGCTTGGACAATTTATTTAAACATAATTTGGATGCATAAACTAACTGCTCATCCATTAGAATACATAAGAATCAAAAACAATTATGCTGGGATATTAAAACATGCTGATCATCATCAATGCTTTGGCCACTTAGTACCATTAATGTGCTGGCCAACTATAAACTTAATTTCTAATAGAGACAAAACTAAATAAAATGTAGTATATGGATTTTAAAGAATATCCTTGCACCAACCCAGGAATCATCATCATCACCTGGATGCCCATATACTAAATATAACATCTCATTTATATATCAGCTGTTATACATGAATCTAGCTCAAAAGAACACAAGCTCTATAACAGTTATGGTGATCAAACAATGATGCAATACAATTTTAACAATTAAACATAAGGTTATTAACAATAAAAAATATTAAGAACTTTAGAATATGGTTCTACAATTAGAAGCCTTCTGATTTTGATTAACATATAAAAAAAATCACATTTCTGATTTACAAAATATACTATACACAATTCAAGTTATTACTATGGTTTATAATATTTCTTAATGGGTTCACATATATATATATAATTTGCACAAATGTGCAATACATTAGTTTACAATGAAAACATTTGAATTGTCAAAAAATGATTAAAATTTACATATGTTCTATTTGACACTCAGTGATATATATATGCACACATACATGTGTGTGTAGTTTCTGAACATTATTTAAATAGTCCTACAATAATATGTGATTAAACTTTTTAGCTTATATTTTTAATACAAATACTTTATGCTAGGTTTGCTTAAACCACATATATATCCGCATATCAGTGGGATATATTAATTTATTTACCTAACATATTTGAATTGTTATTTAAAATACAATAATTGATTAAAATTTACCTATACGTGTTGTTTAATGTAAAAACAAAATTCAATTTATTACATTGTGGTTTTCAATACCTCTTACTGGGTTCATTCACAATACATATATAATCTGTGCACATATGTGCGGTGTAACAATTGATTAATTATAAATGAAATTCATTTTCTATTATATTTGATAATAGCAAAAATTCAGATTTATAGAACAAAATTTAATATATATGTGTGTGCCATTTATGCACACATTGATGTTTACATATTTTAGTTTGACACAAAGATAAAAGTTATTCAAAATATACTTTCCATAATTAATTCAATATTGAAAGTATATTTAAAAAATGTGAATCATGTTATTAATTCTTTGGTAGTCCATAATAAAAGTTTTTCTTTTAAATAAACATCTTTAATAATATTTTTTCCACAAATGATTATTTTAAAATCATATTGTTCTATATATGTTGCACAATCACAGGTTGACTTTCAATTATAATATTTTTAAAAATTTAAAAATATAGATTTAAAAAAAGTCTTTTTAAGGAATATTAAAATAACTTCTTTACAAAAAATATATATAAAATCATTTGCCTCTTCTTTTAGATGTGTTACTCAAACAAATTATTCATTTGTTTTGACTTTAAATTATTAAGTTATAAATTTAAAAGTCATTTCAAGGATTTTAAATGAACTCACCAGTTATATATACATTTATCTGTGCCTCTCAGTCTTTAGATAAATCAGCATACATGTAATTACTTCTTCAGCAACTGATTGTTTCTCTCGATGGAGAATTGTCAGCATTGGAAAAGTATAATCAGGTATATTGGCATTCCATGAGTTCCCTACTGTCTAGAATTTTATGAGCTTCAGGATAGCAAACTGTTTTGGTCATTTAAGGCTAATGATTGATTTGAAGTGATCCTAGATTCAGGTGAATCAAAACTCCATAGAACCAATAGACTGCTGCTGGGTCTTCTGCCTTGACTTCAGCTACATCTCATAGGAGTTCTGTATAAATCTGTCAGCCATATCTGGCCAGCTAAAACCAACTTTGAAGCTGGCCTATTAGCCAATTGCTTCTAAAAAAATTACTATCCAAACTTTGCAGCTGGCCAATTTGGCCACTTGCTTCTCAAAAAATATTAACCAAACTATATTAGCCAACTCTCTTTTCAAAAACTACTATCCAGCCCTTTTATAGAATCATTTGGATGTGATAAAAACACTTTAATTGAAAACAGTTTTTTAAATCTCTAATCCCTTTTGAAGACAAGTTTGAAATTTTTATCAAAGTGTAATATACATGTTTTTACTTAGAGAAATTTACCAATTAATTAAAAGATTTCAAAAATACCATACTTGTTTTTAAATTCAAAATCAGAATTACAAACAATATTTATTAGATCTTTTTAACTGTTTAATTTATAATAAAATTCCATTTTAAATTCATAATTATTTACTCTCTTATTTATTCCAGGAAAATGTAGAAAATATATATATTAAATGGAAATAAATTACACTTCTGAAAGCTATGAATAAACAACACTCTACATCAATAAATGTGAGAAATAGTTGATTTATCTATTTTTTAGATTTATTGACATGAACTGCTATTTTTTCATAGTTTTCAGATATGTAATTTACATCTGGTTAATTTATATATATATTAAGTATTTAATATTTACATCTATATATATATATATATATATGCATAAGCACACATATCACTTTCTAAACCATTGTACAACTTACTGAAAATGTGTGTCACCTTTCTAAAAGCAGATTTACCATCTCTTGTTATATTTTTCAAATAATCATTATATTATTTTTTTAATTTTTCCCAATTTTTTTTCTTTTCTCTATTTTTTTGTTATCTTTATTTCTATCTCTAAGAATATATGAAAGTTAATTTCTTTTCTTAATCCATTCATTTTTTTTAATCATTTATTTTTATTTTCTTTATTTTTTAATTTCCCACTCCACAGCCATGATTTCCAATATCTCTAATTTTTATTTTTTTAGTATTTGAATTTGCTGCTTCCACATAAGTCTACATTTGATGACAAAATAATTAAGACATTGACTACTAGTGAAATTTGAAAAAAATTCTTTTTATTATCTGAGATCTTATTTTTAATGCATATTCTCTATCCAAACTTTTAATACAAGTTTATTTTTGCTAAATATGAATATATATTTCTTAAGATCTTTCTAGTATCTGGGCATTTTGGAATGCAAGAAAAACCATAGAATAGTTCATTACTTATGTTTTGATTTATTTCTGATTAAATAATATTTTTGAATTAATCTGTAATATTTATAAATGAACTAAATGGTTTATTTATTTTAATATGCACAAAAATAAAAGCAAGGAATTATATTTTAGATGGGAAATAAAGTTCTTGGCAAAAATACAAATGAAAGATAAACTTCATTCAGATTTATTTATAAATAAAAAATTAATAATCAAGTCATTTATTCATTTTAATGTGAATAATTTTAAAATAATAAACAACTAAAATTCAAATAAGCAACAGTAGTGTGTAGTAAGAGCAGTTTTAAATAATACAATACATGGATAAATTACTTATTTCTTTATAAATGAGTGGAAAAATATATGTTTATTAATAAATTTTCAATAGTAAAATGTTTGAATTCATTGATTTTTTTTTAAAGTAAATATTTCATTTTCTGATACTAATAATTTTTTATTATTATTTAATATTCATATCACTCATATTTATAGCTGTTTTGTACTAACGACTTTAAAGTTAGTATTTAAAGACGAGTGTTGAAAAAAAAAATTAGTTTGCTGCTTTTTTTAATTCACATTTGCTCTCAGTATAATATTTAAATGCAAATATATATTTTAAGCTAGATGTAATTAGAGGGGATTTGAACCCAGATGTTTAACCTTCCTTTAGTCATCCCATCTCCTACAACTGATACACATAATGATCTCCAATATACATGTTTCATCAGTTGGTCCAGATCATCATCTCCCATACACATATCAGTGCTCAGTTTATATTAAGAAAGCAAATCTTCAAACTTTAATGGACAGGCTTCAATCCTCTTCAATTCTTTAGCCATCCATATCATTGAAAATCTGATGATGGTATGTTAAAAGCTCTTGTTTGCCAATTTTGTTGCCATACCCATGTTGACCATAAATTATTTTGACCCTCATATGCAGGGACTATTCATGTATGTAGTCATGTGTATTAGTTGTATGAGATTGAGTAGATGACTAAAAGGAATTTAAAAGTGTGGGTTCAAATTTCTTCTAATTTTATCAACCTAATATTCTTTTGTCAAAAGCCCATTTAGTAATTGCGAATTTTACTTTTTTTTTTCACTTCTACCAAATTTTTTTATTATACAATTATTTCCCCTCGAATTTTTTTTTTTAAATATCAGCAATATATGTCTTCTTTTTTTTTTTTTTAGCGTGTAAGGAATTCAGATAGTTTTAGTGTTGTTGAATCTCATATTATTGACACCTACAATTAAATATTTTTTAAAAATTGTGATATATATTTATGAACAATGATCACATATATTTTGAAATATTGAAAAACCATAATCTTTTTCTATCAATGAAGCTAATAATATTTCAATTTTAAAATATAATCATTTTTAGACAATACAGGTTAGTGATTACACAACGTTTCGAGTAGTATTATTCTCCATTCTTCTTCAGGTGTTGCTGGTTTATATGCACAGAGACAATATTAAATTCGATATTCAAGAATCTAAAGGTGCGAGTTCAACTTCTAAGCAAATATTGTCACTGTGCATATAGGCCAGCAACACCTGAAGAAGAGTGGAGAATAATACTACTCGAAATGTTGTGTAATTACTAACCTGTATTGTCTATGATCATTTTTAGTTTTTTCTTTTAAAAATTATTATTTAATAAAAATAAATATAAACAAAGCAAAACTCTCCATATAGTAGCGCCATCTTGTGCTAACAAGAGCAATCAATGGATGCCAGAAGGCTTGTGCATAAAATCCTACTCATCCAATATCCCAGACTAGTTTCTGGCTTGTGGCCATCTTGTTAACACAAGATGGCACTACTATATGGAGAGTTTTGCTTTGTTTTGAATTGTTTAATAACAATTATGTGCTAGTATGAGATAGTGATCATGTGATGTTTAGTGGTTTAAAAATAAATATATTAAATGGCTAACAGAGAAAAGATTTTAATCAATATTTTTGTTTGTTGTTGATAAGTTTATAATATTTTGTGACTATTTTTTTATTATTAAACACAATGCACAACAGATAAGCCTGTTCAAACAATAGTGAGTTCTGGAAAATAAAAAGAAAGAAAGGGAGAAAAAAAAATCTTAATAATTTTTAATTAACCTATTCGTTCAATGTACTGAAGGTTTCTTAAGTAAATAAATAGAGGGATTTGAATTTAGGATTTTTCAGTCTCTATTCATCCTTCATTTCATCTCAAACAGCCAACACACATGACCACATGTGAAAAAGATAGATGATTCCCAATATATGCATTTCATGCAGAAACAGCACTCATCAATTGGGCTAAATCATAATTTCCCACACATATATACAATCAGTGCTTGGCTTATATTAAGATATCAATTCCTTAACCTTTAATGGACAGACTTCAATCTTCTTACCCTTCCAACTATTCAATCATTCATTTCATTGAAAAACCATTGATGAAATGCTCAAAACCCTTGGTGGATTTGATGTTGTAGCCATACTTGTAGATATGACAATTTAACTCCTTATATTATTGGACCATTACATATCCATATATTAGTAGAAGAGGAATAGATACATAATGGTTTGATAATGTGAAGGGTTTTGTCTACATGGGTATGACTACAATATCAAACCACCAAGGGCTTTGAGCATTCCATCAATGGTTCTTCAATGAAATGGATGGTTGAATAGTTGGAAGGGTGAAAAGATTGAAGCCTGTCCATTGAAGTTTAAGAAATTGCTATTTTAATATGAACAAACACTGATTAAATATATGTGTGGGCGATTACACTCAGGCCCAACTGATGAATGCTGGTTGAACACAAAATACATATATTGTGAATCATCTATCTTTTCCACATGTATGTGATCATGTGTGTCAATTGTTTGAGGTGGAGAATGACTATAGACTGAAAAATCCTAAATTCAAATCCCTCTATTGATTAATAATTTTTATTAGTCATTCATTAGACTAGTGGATAATCCCTTGTCCAATAAATGACTAAAAAAAAAAACAATGTTAGAAGATAGAAAACATTTGTTAATCTTAATTTAGAATGATGAACTATTTTATGAAGGAGAGAGTAAATATAAACATCATAGAGAAAGAAGTTTGTACGATATGTGTTTAAATAAGCAGTATAAGAATGTTGAGAAAGAGCATGTTGAGTAGGATGTTTATTTAATGCTAATTTGATAGTATCTGAATTTTACTCTATTTTATAACCCATATAGTAAGCAAATCAGTAGACAATTAAAAAGTAAAACTATATCCACACCACTAATGGATACTAGCTAGAATGATGCTACCATGTAGAATCAATTCAAACTTACAATAGTTGGCATTCCTGTAACAGATGATAAAAGTGTTGAAAGTCATGTGATAACATCAATAGATCTAAAGAAAAGGCAGATCAATGATGATGAAGAGAGGAATTAAGCGGTGAATCATTAATTAATCAAACTATCTTTTTTGGATATCTAATAGAAGAAATTTTTAATTGAGGTGCTTCATTCTAGATATAAGAAAAGGGTTCAATGGAGTTAAAATTGGTCTTTATAAAAAAAAGCAGTTTCTGGGAATATAATATTAGATAATTTTTTAAGAATTACAAAGTCAAGAATTAGATTTGAAGATATGATTGCATGTATTGTCCAACTGTACATTTTTTTTCTTGAAGGTCAGCGTTTAATAAAGACAATAAGAATATTTTGTTACAGAAGTCAGAAAGAGAAAGCTACTGTCTAGAGAAAAGTTTGAATGTACAATATTAACATCAACAAACTATACTGAAGTGGATATGGCAAAAAGATTATGCATATAACTAACAAAAAGATATAACAAAATTTTAAAGTAGTCTGATATTTAGAGTTTTATTAAATAAAACTCAACGTGAATGAATTATAAATGTAAAAACTGTTGTTTTGCTTTTCAAAAGATAATTCACATGGTAATAGAAGACATAAATAAAGATCAAAAAGTTATCCATAGAGGTTGTTTAGAAAGCTTTACTTTTTTTAACAATAAAATAATACTAAATCGTAGGCAAGAAAAAATTTGCACACTTTTGAATAAATAATAATATTTAAAAATGATTGAGTATGAAAACAATTTTGTAAAGTGAAGAATTTTTTATTGTCAGTAATGTATATCAATTTAAATAATTCCATTTTTTTTTTCAATAAATAACTAATCTATTGATAGTTTTTTCAATAATTGCAAGGACCAGCAATTTTTCTCTTAACCTCATAAAGAAAGTTAATTGCGTTATACAGCATTAATTTCTTCTTCACATCTCTTTCTCAACTATAACAGTTACCGTATAATTACCATCTATTCATAGCTTCAATTTTATTATGGTTTGTATTCATCAATATAGTTCATTTTATTAAGTAATACTATATCATCTACAATTATAGTCCACCAAACTTGCCCACACATAAACTATATTGCCTCTATACATATATTTTTTGTAAATTTTAAACTGTCTGAGATTAACAACTCTTTCTTACATTTGAACTTAAATCTACCCTTTGTGTATATATATTTCTTAATCTTACAAATATCTTCCGTAAGTAGATTCTCTAATAAAAGTTGATAAGTTTCTAATATAAGCGAAAAAATATACAAAATATTCTATTTGCTCTGTTTCCACTGACTGTCTGAAGAATATAAAGATTAATAATGATGAGTTAGAAGAAGTTAACAACTAAAATACCTTGATCAGATTATTATCACAGATTGAAACATAATGAATGGAATTGATCATAGAATTAAGCTTGGTTGGAATGCTTTTAGTGGAAATAACTTGATGTTAAAAGGAATTATGCCTATGTATTTAAAAATGAAAGTTTTTAATAAATGAATCTTACCAGTTCTTACTTATGGCTCTGAGACTTGTATACTTAACAAAAGAGCAATACAGAAACTTCAGACCACTCAAAAAAATATGGTGAGGTGCATGTTAGGAGTATCAAGAAATCAAAAATAAAATATATAAATGAGAGAATAAAGAAGTGTTATTGATGTCATTAAAAAAATTAAGAGATAAATGGAGTTAGGCTGGAAATGTTGCTAAAAGAGATAATAATAATAATAATAATAATAATAGATGGACAGTTTAAATCTTAAATAGGATTCAAAAAAATTATAAAAGATCTAGAAAAAGACCACGTGAAGTAGATGGATGAAATAGGAATGTGAGGTGGAGAAGAGAGATTGAAGAAGATTGAGTGAACTTGGAGAGACTTTCATCCTGCAGTGGATCGATAATAGTTGATGATGATGATGATTTAATTTTCTATTCTTATTTAAGCTTTCATTTTTAAAATGTTTGTGTCAATAATTTAAATAACACCAGATAAACTTTTTATTTTTCATTTCAAACATTTTTGACTACTTACGTTTTCTGTTAAGTTGTAATAGTGTTTTTAATAGAATAAATAAATATACACTTATGTGTGCATGTTTTTTGTTATTGCTCAACTATAAACATATAGTGGATATAAAATTACTATATTAAAACTGTTATTTTGGTATAGTAGTAACACATCTACATGACATGTCTATCAATTAGATTCAAATTTGGACTGAGTAGAACTTAAAAATTTTTCAGATTATCGTTAAGCTTAGGGGGGGGGGGTTAGATCACTAGCCCACAACCAGCCAATTAAATAATCCAATATTGGTCAATAACTGAATATGTAACTATTTTTTGACTAGAAAGTAAAATAAGAATGGAAAGCATCCAAATCCTTAACACCCAGTAATTTGTATGATTAAAAAATAATGTCTTCACCATCTCTTTACCTTGCAATAGGTCATTTAAAAGCTATTCTATCTTTTTGAAGCCAACTACAACCAGCTATTGACATTTATTATTTTTTGTACATATAAATATATGAAAAAGTAAAGCATTGCATTATTAAAAATAAAAAAATTGTCAAGCATTGTTGGTCGAGAGGTCAGCGACAGCTGCTTTACAAGTAGTTGTCGCGGGTTCGCTTCCCAGCTGATGCTATGACACATAAGAAAATAAAAAAATTATTTATATACTCATTCATAAATTTTGTAAAATTTTGAATGTAATTGTCCAGTTTTATAAATTCACTTCAATTTCTTTCCCCTTTCTGCTTTTTTTAAAACTATACAAATTATCCAATATATATACTGTATATTAAATATTTTTGCTTGGTTATATCTATAAATGAAAACTGTTAGTAATGTTCTTTAGAATCTTAATAAAATCATATAATTCCACCTATTAGAAAATTTATTTGATACCTTTTTAAAAACAAATTACAAATTAATTTTTAATATTTTTAAAACCATTTAATCTATAAAAATTATTATTATACTAATACTGCTTATCTAAAAACATTTTGACGGATTTTGATTATGAACTTTTCAGAGCATTGGTCAAAGATACATAGAAACTTCAAAAATAATAAAATAAATTCAGTAATAACTAATCAATATGGAATTTTATACCTAATCAGAATCGTTTCTAGAAGCAAGTACTTTATTTATTGGATTTGTTTTATTTTATTTTTTTAATTAATTACCACATTGGATAATTTCAGTAGACATATGCTAAAAAAATCTATCAAAGATAAATATGTCAATGATTGTCATAAAATCCTATGCAAAACTTTCCAACTTATTTTGAGAAGGAAAAAAAAACATTTAAAAAATTTATTTGAACTTGATTATAATTGAAACACACAGTCTTATTATACACCTGTGTCTATATATGTAATATATAGACACAGGTATATAAAAAGCCTGTATGTTTCAGTTATTACACAGTAGAGATGTCTGCCCATCCCTTATATATGTATTAATTGGATTATGTCCTGTACATGACCTTAGGTCAACATGGGTGTGACAAGAATCTCGGCCTCAGGGTGGCCTTTGAGCATTTCATCTTCAGATTTTCAATTGGGTGGACGGTTGAAGAGTTGGAGTGTGGAGTAGATTGAAGCCTGTCCATTAAAGTATGAGTATTGGTTATCTTAATATATATCTGAGCACTTATAGCATATATATGTGGAGATGGTAATCTGGATCAACTGATGATTGCTGGTTTAGCATGAAATACGTATATTGATGATCATTTATCTTTTCAACATATGTGTGTTCAAGTGTATCAGTGTTATGAGATAGTGTGGAGAGTGGTGGATCATGTGAAAGTCTGTGCTCATATACCCTATATATTGAACTTGATTATATATATTCATAAATGATATGCGTTGCACGATTTGGTGCAGTAGATAGACCATCCAATATGGGATCAAGAAATCCCAGGATCAGTTCTGGCACAAAACATCTTATTAACTCTTGAGAAATAAAGTCATGTGTCTTTTATGTCCTATGCAGTTTGGAGAAGTTGTAGAGTATCCATTTTGAAATCAGGAGATCCTGGGATCGATTCTGTCATTTGCAAATCTGTCACTCAAACTTCTTATGAACTCCCAATGCTTTTTTTATAAATATTATTCATGTTCTCTGGTATCTTACGTATAGTTAAAGAACCTTTTTTTTTTGTTTCTTTTAAAACTTGTATCTTCTTGAAATAAATAAATTTATAATGAAGTACTTTTTAAAAAATTATCAAATAAAATACACTTTTGATTACTTATGTATCTATTGTTTACAAAAGAGATTAAAAACAAAAAAATAATGATGATAAGATTTGCCTATCACCTGTGAGATAATTCATAGTCTGACTTAAGATGTAATCACTGAAGTATTTACTTAAGAAGAAAACTTCAAATCTTTGGGAGCAAATAGATATAATTTCCAAATAGTATGCACATTGATAAAATAACTAATTTTTTCCAGAAATGAAAAGCATTGCATCAAGAAATTGAATATTTCATATATTTCACTATTGTAACACTAAATATTTTAAATTATTTTATCTGTTATTTAATCTATAAGAGTGTTTCAAAATTTATTAAATAAATAAATTGAGAGTGATTGTATATCTCAATTATTTAGAAGTTGTGAGGGCAAGTTAGTTCCATTGGTATAGTTCTAAATTTATTTATTTTAATTTGACATTTATAAATAATTCATTCATTTATAAATCAATCATTTAGGTTGTGTTATTTATTTTAAAATATTATTTTGAGGGCTTTTTTAAAAAAAATTTCGTTATGGGTACTTCAAAATTATGAATATTAGAATGAATATATAATTTATTAAAAGTAAATTAATTAAACCTTTTTAACTGCATTTTTTTTTTTTAGTGTAAAATATTATTTTGAATTTTTCTTATAAGACAATAATCAATATATTTATTAGCTATGATTTTCGGAGAATATTTTGTTTCTAGAAATAAAGCACAAATAATATTAGAACAAAATGAATGGATAATTCAAAGTGATTATTAAGTACAATTACTTACCCATCCGTTTCATATACAATAAATTCCATGAATATGAATATAGGAGATTTTTTGTAGACATGCATGAAGAAATTTCTTTCACAAGATGTTTATTTGTAAGATAATCCTTGTAGTTTTTTTTTTTTTTAGTAAAAATAAATATTTATTATGAGATTGGATACTGAATAAATATAAATTGCTTTTTGGATGAAGTAAAATTCCTAATAGGTTTTTAAAATAACAAGTATCTAAATACACTTTTCAGTTTTTCAGTTAGCCTACTAAATTCCTACTTTATATATATATTTAATATGTTATTAATTTAAAAGAAATAGTCCGTTATAATATATCTTTATTTTTATATTTATTGAAACGTATAAATTATTTTATTTGATATAAATAAAATTTATAACAATTTGTTTGAGAACATACATTTTCTTTTATAATTTTTTTTTTAAAGAAACTTTGGCATATTGAGATTTTTAAAAAACTTTTTCCTCTCCTTTTTCAATAGATATTCCTTACATGTTACTGTGGTTGACCATTCAAATGATATTATTTAACAGGTCACAAAGCAATATATATATATATATTGCCACATTTAAATACTTTATAAACAATACTACTCTTAACACAGGGTAGGCGTTTTGGACCCTCCATTTAGAAACTTTACATTTTGTAAAAATTAAATGAATTAAGTATAATAATTGAAGTATCAAATTTGCAAACATCTTTTTAAAATTGTTATCCTTATAGAAAATTTACATAGAAGTCAAACTGGCAGAATTTGGAAATACTGTAAAAATAAAGTTTTTTTTTTTTTTTTAAATAAAAAAAGATTTTGAAAATGGCAACATTTCAATATTTTACTTATCAAAAAATAAATTTCATATTTATTAGTGGCAATTTTTTATGTTTTAAATTCATTTCACAATATGATAATTTTTTTTACCAAATTATATTGACAGACAAGTATAAAATACATGTATTATGTATTTACATATGTAACAGAAATTTTTTTTTTTTCCATATGTACAGAAATTATTTTTGTTTGTTAATCTAAATAAAAATTAATAAAAAAATATCTAAGAACTTCTATGACTCAAGAAGAACTGTCTAATTTGGCATTACCATTCTTTAAATATAAACTATGTAAAACTCTAAATTAAGATATAATTAAATATAAATTGCAATAACTCAAATATAAATAAAATGTATACGAAAGCTACTGAAAACCATCAGCTAACCATACATAAATTGATACAACTTTGTCAATAAATGAAAAATTACAGAGTAGATCCACCTGTGCTTTAGCTTGGATTGTGTATAAGCATTCAATTTATTGATGTATTACAACTCAGAGTGTGAATTATATATATGTTAATGTAATTTCAGGACTCATATAAGCTATTTTGAAATCACTATAACTGATTAGTTCTAGTGGTTTTGGAATAGTTTATAGTTGTTATGAAATTATATTAATATAAGTCATACTCTGCATTGTAATACATCAATAAATCAATATAAATATTACCAAAATCACACTTTTCTTTATTTTGCTATAATATCCTATAAATACAATTTATCCAAAACACTTCGAATACTTTTTAGCAAAACTCTTTATTTGTACATATATACATACACTTACATTTCGACTGTCCTGCAGTCTTCTTCAGAGCCAGTTCATTTTAATCTCTTAATAAAATGTTTTTTTCTTTTTTTTTTAAGAGATTAAAATGAACTGGCTCTGAAGAAGACTGCAGGACAATCGAAATGTAGATGTATGTATATATGTACAAATAAAGAGTTTTGCTAAAAAGTGTTCAAAGTGGTTGGATAAATTATATCAATAAATCAAATGATTATTCACAATCCAAACTAACATGCAAGTGAGTTCACTCTGAACTTTTTCGTTTGTAGACAAAGTTGTACTAATATACATATAGCTTACTGGCATTTTTTATTGCAGCTTCCACATAAATTTGATGATATGATTAATACATTTGCAAAATAAAAGACAAGAAAAGTAAATCTTATGAAATAACTGTGCTTCAGATAACAACCATATAAGTTTTTATTTTTGTTCATATTTAATCACCAGTTTATTATTATTACCAACATAAAAATTATAATTTTTTTTATAGATTTATGACAAGATTAAGTGACACAAGAAGTAAAAAAGTAAGATTCTCTAGTTTCAATTAGATGTTTTTAATAATAATGATTTTTGCTTTGGGCTCTGCAAATTTTAGGTACGATACTGCCCATAGAAAAATAGTATTTTTACGTATATATATTTAACATCACATAAATAGTGTAATTAATGCATTATAAAGAATTGTGTTATCATGATTAAACAGAAAAGTGAAATTATATACACTTTTCATTGTTTTGAGAAATACTTAACAACATAGGCTGTTTCCCACCCCCTCAGTAAAATTAAACATTTTCCTAACACTGCCATATTTTAATGCTTCTATCAACCTTGTAGTCATTTTTCATGTTAAATGCATTATCTTCTTATCTAAAAAAAAGTTTTTGTCTTTATCTACTAGTCACACAACGTGTTTTATCCAATACTTGAAAATGTAACATCTTTTTTTTATGTGTCAAAGGGTCAGCCAGGAAGCGAACCTCGGGACAACTGCTTGTAAGGCAGCTGCGCTAACTACTCGGCCACCAATATTTTTTATAATGCACTGGCATTTTTGAAAATAATTGAAACAGTTTGTTGTATTTTTGAAGTGATCATAAATATTTTAAAAAGTATAGAATATTTATAAAGAATTTATAATGTTAATGTGAATATTTGCAGATATGACATTGTATATGTAATTAGAGGGATTTGAACTTAGGATTTTCAGTCTATTCATCCTCTTCTGAATAGATTGAAAAATCCTGAGTTCAAATCCCTCTAAATACATATACAAAAAACATTTGGTATAAGCAAATTACATACTGCCTTAGAATTAGATATGACATTAGTAACTTTAACAAAAGTTTTAATTTATTATATCTGCATTGAATTTTATATTGAATATATGAGAATGTTATTAACAGACTTAAGAAATACATTTGTGAAATGCACTCAATATAATATTATATTTCTGTCAAAATTAAAATCTGCAATGTTTCTGTATCAATACAACTTGAACTAAATTAATACACTATACAGGCTTATACACACTTGCACATATATAATGTAATATAAGGGATTCAAACTCAGACTTTCGCAAACCCTCAACTCTCCATGACATCTCATACTGCTGACCCACCTGATCGTACACATGTTGAAAAGATAAATAATCACCAATATACGTATTTCATGCTAAACCAGCAATTGTCAGTTGGTCCAGATTACTATCCTCATACATATATACAATCAGTGCTCAGCTTTATATTAAGATAGCCAATTTTCATACTTTAATGGACAGGCTTCAAACTACTCCAACCCACAACTATTCAGCCATCCATTGTAGGCTTTGAACAGTCCATCATCAGATTTTCCAATGAAATGGATGGCTGAAGAGTTGTGGGTTGGAGTAGTTTGAAGCATGTCCATTAAAGTATGAAGATTGGCTATCTTAATATAAAGCTGAACCCTGATTATATATATGTGTGATGATAGTAATCTAGACCAACTGATGATTGCTGGTTTAGCATGAAATACATGTATTGGTGATTAATTATCTTTTCAACATGTGTATGATCAGGTGGGTCAGCAATATGAGATCGCATGGAGAGTTGAGGGTTGTGTGAAACTCTGAGTTTGAATCCCTTATATAACTTAAACTAAAGTGGAATAAGTAACCAAACGTTCATCTTTTATATTTAAAAAAATGTAAATCGTCCACCAGTTTGTTTTTAACAGGTGGTTATATATTGACTCCTTTCTCAATTTTCATGTTTTCATTATTATTATTATTATTATTTCTTTTTAAAATGTTAATATATATATATGCACACACTGTAATTATTAGCATATATTCATAAATGACTATGGTCGCTTTAGCTGTAGAAAGGAAGGGAAAAAACAATGATTAAAAGTTATAAATTAATGAATTGCTGTGCATATAATTAAAGAATAAAAATGTGGTCGCACAAATATACAATCTCATTATTTTAGTTAACACAGAAAGATAACTAAGGACATGAGAGGTATAACTGAACCCTATGCTAATCTAAGCGATTGAAGACAGTAATATAAAACAAAACAATATGAAAAATAAAATGATTTATTTACAATAATAATAATAAATATTAATGATTTAGAAGTTGATAACTATCGTTCAGACATGTATCATCATCATCAACCATTATCAATCCACTGCAGGATGAAGATCTCTCCAAGTTCAATCCATCTTTTCCTATCTTTAGCTTCTCTTCTCCACATTATCCCTGCACACTGTCTTATTTCATCCATCCATCTCACATGTGGTCTCTTTCTGGGTCTTTTACAATCTCTTGGAATCCAGTTTAAAATTTCAATTGTCCATCTGTTATCATCTTTTCTAACAATATGTCCAGCCCAACTCCACTTCAGTCTTTTAATTTTTATTTCAAAATTAAATATTTTTATTTTATTTTAATAAAATAGAGACAACAAACAATATATAATGCAAAATTCTTGACATTGAGATAAAATTGATGAGTAACTGGTTTAACAGATTAAAAAAATTATTACTTGTAATTTTTGTATAAAATTATTGTAGTATATAATTTATTTGTAATTTTAATAAAATGCAAATATGACATTTATTTTTGAATATAAATTATTTTAAATTCATTTTTTACTGATTGAATAATTTTTGAGAATATATTTCATAATAAAAATATTTGTTACGATGTTATTATAATTGGTTATTAAAGGTTTTTTTTTAAAAAAAAAAAATAAAGAAATAAAATTGATTACATTGTTGTTGTTTTTTTTAATTTTATGCGAATGAATATATAAAAAAAGAAATGAAGCAAATAGTACTTCATAAAAGGTATTTTTTGAAAAAATGTTAAAGGAAATATTACTAAATTTTACTGAATCTTATAATCATTGATTCGGAAAAAATCCCATATTTACTCTGCAATAAAAATAGAGTCCAGTGCAGTAGTAGAGCCATGCTTCTGGAGTTCATCATTCATGGTTCCAAGTGTGTCACCTTCTTTGCTCAAACTATATAAACTCCTGACCTATAAACCATTAGATTATTTATTTTTTTATAAATAGTCTATTTTATTGAAAGTGTTTGCTATTACTTTCTACTTTTATAAAACTAACTGAAAACAATATTCATTATGGTAAAATATATTGCTAAATTAAGCAAGCTTCGGGTTGTTAGAAGAATTATATTAAATGTTTTTGTGACATATTTAGATACTTATATATTAGTTCTGTGACACAGAGCATGCATTTGACCTGCTGCACCTTTTCACATTTGTATTAATCCACTGATAACTTTGTAATCTTGTGATCTGACCAAAATAACATGTACATGGATCTTGTACATGATATTTTCACAAGATTTACAAAGTTATTGGCAGGTTGAATATGTATGTGAAAAGGCATAGCATGTTGCATGACTAAAATACTACTTTTACATAAAAAATATTAAACAGTACATTTTTAAACAATCAACATATAAAATACAAAATACCATTATGCAAGTCACAAATGTTACTTTGCCATACAGAAATATATACAACTTTCACATGAAAAAGTATAAAATTTATATTAATACTAAAGATATGAATTTCAGTAAAAATTCCCTGATCTTAAAAAGTATATTTTTAACAAGAATTAAATATGTATATATTAATTTGTCATACAGAAATATATATGACTTTCACAGGAAAAAATTTAAAACATGATGTGGAATATACATTTATAACAATACTGTACCGGTTAAAACATGTTTATCCATTTATGTGAGCTGAAAATCACAAAATGTACTTCAAACCCAGTCAAGCCCAAGATTTAGGTCAGGGACTAGCCTGAATTCAAACTCACTCTCTAAGCCCCAGATCAAACACCTAATGAATAACATAACATTGATGGCACATGAGAATTAATTTTAAATCTGCCCACTAGCAGAGCAGAGAAGACAATGAGACATCTATTGACTATGACTTAACTAAAATATATACATGCATAGCTGTATGTGTGGAAGTGGAGAAAAAGGAATTCAAACTACTCAAATAAGTTATACAATAAAAATATAGTTTAATATAATGATAAATTATTAATTTACATATATGATTTGATTGTATACGTTAGTATGTGCATGAATAAGCAAGTGGTCTACCAAATGATAGATAATTATATATTGTCATTCACACTATTATTTCTCATATGCTCTTTTATTAATTAAACAACATATACTATAAATAAGCACACATCTTTGGTGGGTCTAATATTAAGATGCCAATCGATTATTAGAAAGAATTTACATAAAATTGCTATTAACGCTTTTATATGTGGTTCTAAAACATGGTGACCAACATTATTTTGGGGAGCATTCTGGGATTCATTACAGATGTAATACAAACTATTTTCATGCCATTATGGTCATGAAAATAAATAAAACATATTTGAAAATTACACTTAATTTTATGACAAAATATTTATTGAAAAAAAAAAAACATTTAAAAGACAGAAGACTTGATTTTCCCCAAGGCATATAGATACTCTTAAATATGGAAATAAGTTACGATGGTGGGATTTTATAAGACTGAAATAAATTTAATTAATAAAACTAGAAGTAGTTGGAATTTATATATATTTTGAGCAGAGCGCAATTTTAATATTAGAGCATTAAAACTGGGTCATGAAGCAAAAGAAATAATAATACGAAGATGATTGTGGTGCTGACATAATAGCCAAGAAATAACAGGAAAAGTTGTGCTTCTGGACAAAAGACAAAGTGGATAGACATGCCGTGGACATCACCAATGTGCAGGCCCTTTTTTATGAAGAAAGTGGATAGGCATAGCATCAGACTTATGGGAATCACTGCCATAGGCCTTTTTATATGAAATAAATGGTTCTGGAAAGGTCAACTATCCACAGAACAAGGCATGAGAAATAAATGTATGGGTTTGAACTTGTTGCAACTCCCAGATCAGAAGACTAGATGCACATAATATATATACAAAGATAGGCCGAATGTCAGCAATGCAATAATGACAAATGTCACCAATGACACTGAATAAGTTTTACTGCTTTAAAAATGAATGACCCTAGTTTGAATGCCATAATTTATATAAATAATATGCTATGCCACTACACCATATATATAAAGAGAAGATTTCACTCAATAAAATATACATGAAGATTTTATTTAGTGAAAGAAACATTAAGATCTACCCCCATCCCTTTTCTGCTATTTTTAAATAATTCAATTCTACCTTCGCGGATTTTACAATAACTGAGAACATTTAAGTTTATGATATTTTAAGAGTATGGAAAAATAAAAAAAAGCTAGCAGTTATAGAAAACAACTGATAGGTCACTTTTTCAGAAATGAATAAATAAATAATATTTTAAAATTTCAAAGTGTTAATTAGCTTAAGTTCTGGATTTACCCCAGGTAGAATCCAGATTTAAACAAATAACAAATTTTTACACTAAAGCATAAACAAAATGTTGATGTAAAAACAATCTGGCAAGTGTATTAATTAATAATGCATTATATTTTAACGGGAAGTTAATAACCTTGATTCATGAAGGTTTACTTAAAAGGAAAAAAAAGATTTTAGAAATTCAACTCATCAGATTGTTTAAGATTGACATATTAATAACTAAAACAGACATATAAAATCAATTAATAAATAATTAAATAAATGACCACATCAAAATTAAACAAAGTTAGAGCATATGAGAAAATTAGATTTATAGAAATTATTTAAGAGCAAATTATGTTTTACATATTAATTAAAAAAAGAGAAGATTGAACAATATGTTAGAAATCTTGATAGCAGGATTTGAGATTAGTTAGGCTAGATTTATTCTCAAATAGTAGCATAAGAGTTACCTTGTGCAAATTTAATAAGAGTCTATTTTCAAAGTATGGCTCATGCATGGCAAATTGAGGATCCAAATGAATTCTTGGTGACAGCAAGCTTCTATTTAGCACTCCAGAGTTCCTTCTTTAGGCTTTTACTTTCTTTCAGGGCAGCAGTTAGATGGTACATTAGTGAGAAAAATGATCCACGAGGATCAGCAAGATGGTGGATTTACTACTACATCATTTTAAGTTTTAAGCAATGTGTAATTCATTAACAATACAGTTCTCTCAATAGTAGCTAATCTGTTGGTGATTTAAAATTCGGCAACTTTATACTCCTCCCAGGTATTTGAAGAATGCTTTCAATTACTTCGTTTTAGCTTAAAATCTAATCTTTAATCTAACAGAAATTTTGCATTTCTTTGTCCATTGTTTTTGAAAGATGCAACTGTTAGATAACATTTCAAAAATATATTCAAATCTATTTCCAGATTACAAATAAATTTGACAGAAATGTTTATAACAAAAGAAAATCTTTAATCTTAATCCCCATTTTACTTTAAGTAAAAACTTTAATTAAAAATACCTTCCCCAGCTTAAAAACAATAGAGTTTCCAACCCTTGAATTATTTTTGTACAATTAACAGTTGCATCTTCCATCTTGGATTTTTATAAAATACAGTTTAATAGGGAAAAAAAGTATTTTAAAAAGAAAAAGTAGTATAAATGACATATAATAAAATATTTTTAAAAAAATAATATTTTGTTAGTATTTTGCTCCTGTATATATATTTGAGCTGCACCTATGTACTTTAATAAAAAAGAACTAATAATTAATAAAAAAGAATTAATAATTTAAAAAAATGTTATTGAAATGTTAAAATTTTATAACTTAGGCATGCATTTCAAATTTATACATAAAATATATATACATGACAAAAGGAGCAGGATGGGACATAGGGTTTGAATACAGGTTAGTAGATGGAACTATGAAGCTCAAACTTAAGCTAAGATTGACTGCTTCAATACTAAAGATGTGAATTTTCCCATTAAATTAATTTTACATAGTACATTTTAAAACAATCAGTATGTAAAATATGAGATGCCATTATGCAAGTCCCAAATGTTTCTTTAAATACAGACAAAACAATCACTAAATTACAAAAATTGCCAAAAATATTATTCAAAAAAGCATAAAATATACACATATGCTACTTTCCATGCAATATATAACAGGAATTGTCATAATAAATAATCTAAGTTGTCTGTTATACTTTATAAGTCAATCAAATCTTTGGACAAAATGGAAACTTCAAGAAAATTTTTTTTACTCCAAAATGAATACATGATTCTGCAGTATATCACTTGAATGGGATTTTGTCAAAAAACAGTAATAACTTTTTTTATAAAATAAAAACAAAAAAAGCAATATTATTTATAAAATAAGAAAATATAAAATGTATCATTGTTAGGAATGGGATGCCCGAACTCTCCACTAACATTCTTTTATGAATGCCAATTATACTGTTACATCCTCAAACATTGCAATGCTATTGACTGTCCAAGGTATGAGTGTAAATGTTCATAGTTTGGCCATTTTTTGAGATGGCAGGATTATTTTTTCTTGAAAATATAATATGGCATTGATTTCAGTAATCAGCAGGTTCCAAATTGTCATCATTTTGAACTGTTAAACAAAAAAAGAACAATTACAAAAATTATGCAAAGGAAATCAAAAGGAAAGTACAGTTATTTACTCACTTAAAATCAAATGAATTAAGCAACAATGAAATTGAAATGGACAAAACTATGAAGAAAAAATGCAATTAAAATCAAGATATTGTCAGAATGAAATCTTGACAAAAACTGGGCAAAAAAATTATTTTTGCAGAAAAAAATCTTTTGTTATCAGATTGGAGAATGGATAAAAAACATGTTTTGATATGAGATCAGACATTGCAGTGTTTACTTGGATTTATTTGACCTAATTGCAATGTTATACATTTAATGTGGATGTGAAAAGGTGCAACAGGTCTAATACATGCTCTGTGTCACAGGACTAATACATAGTCCTGTGATGTGGAGCACATATTAGACCTGCTGCATCTTTTCACATTTGTATCAATCTGATGATAACTTTCTAACCTTGTGATCTGACTAAAATAACATGTATATGGATCTTGTACTTGATATTTGCCCAAGATTTACAAAGTTATCAGCCAGTAGAATATGTATGTGAAAAGGCATAGCATGTCTAATACATGCTCCATGTTGCAGGACTAAAAATACTACTTTCACACAAAAAATATAAAAGATTTGGAGCATAATTTACAAAAAAAAATCTTAAAAATTACATTTTTAACAACTGTTAAAAAAAGAATTTTTTTAAAATTTGACATTCAGAAATATATATGACTTTCACAAGAAAAATATAAAATATGGTGTGGAATGTAAATTAATAATAGTAATAAACATATGAATTTGACCATGAAATCAGTATTAAACAGTATTTTTTTAAACAATCAATGTGTAAAATATGAGATGCCATTATGCAAATGTTTTTTTCCCATACAGAAATACATAGGATTTTCACACGAAAAAGTATAAAATTTATAACAATAATAAAGATATGAATTTCAGTCAAAAAAAAAACCTATCTAATTCTGAATATCACTTCAATGGACAATATGC
Source organism: Epiperipatus broadwayi (assembly GCA_028023455.1). NCBI lineage: Eukaryota > Metazoa > Onychophora > Udeonychophora > Euonychophora > Peripatidae > Epiperipatus > Epiperipatus broadwayi. The sequence continues at coordinate 2,997,831 of JAQFVV010000083.1, read as the reverse complement.
TGATAAGCAATTAGGCTAAGAATCAATATTGTCATGTGAAAGAGAGACCTGTGTTTGTAATAAAACTTTAAGGATTTTGTTCTTTATTTTATGTGCAATTTCATATTTACTATATAAATTGCCAACTTATAATATTATTCACTGATTATATTTGTTGTTTTGTTAACTCTTGGCAGTCTTTTTTTCTTGCTCATACTGTTAAATTATTTATTGTATCAGATGTGATATGTTGGACTATTTCCATCATTTATGAGTGAATGTTGAATGTATAGAAAATTTTAAACATTATTTAAACTTTCCCAATACAAACAACTTGTTAGTAATAACACACAAATGGACAATACAGGTTAGTAATTACACAATGTTTCGAGTAGTATTATTCTCCACTCTTCTTCAGGTGTTGCTGGATATATGCATTGGTGGTCGAAAGGTCAGCACGACTGCCTTGCATTTGCAGGCAGTTACCCGGGTTGCGGGTTCGCATCCCGGCCGATGCTATGACACTTAAAAAAAAAAATTATCAAATCTCAATAAATAATTCTACAAGAGAATTGATTTTTTCCATAAAAAAAACAGGGTATTAAAATTTAGTAAAAATAAATTAACAAAGAAGGTTAAGGGGGCAAAAAGTCTATTTTTTTTTTTTTTGAAGAGAAAAAAAATTGAAATATACGGGTCTTGTATTATGTTGTTAATAATATAAGACAAAGAATTGTGCTGCAAAAACTTTTCATAAATATATTTTTTAATTAATTTAAAACCCGAATCTTCAAATTTTAATTAAACATATATCTATTTAATTTACAATTTTATATGTTTAAAAGAAAGTTTAATTTATTTTCTTTCATGTAATTTAATTAAAATTTTTTTATTATTTTATTTTGTAATTAGAGTTATATAAAACGGAAAACATAATTAGAGTTATATAAAAAAGAAACATGTATTTTTAAATTTGAGATTTTTGAGAACATGAATTAAACCCTGTAGAACTGTTATAACATGTTATTTTAAAAACAATATCAAAATATTTGTGAACAAAATTCAAAAACAGATCATACATGGTTATTTAAAAATTGTGAACTAATTATTAGTTTACTTACTAATTATCACTTATTAAGAGCTAATTTAAGGCATTCATCATTGAGCTATGGAAAAAGCAGAATTCAAGTATAAAATACTGGCAGATCCAACTGACATGTGTTGACCAGAGCTCTTGAAGAATCACTGACTTGAAAGCCCTATTGAATTAATTATTGAGTATTTGCTTCTGGGTTCTCTAAAATTTCCTGAATATCAATGTATGTGGTTAGTTTTGTTAATTCTTGACAATCTTTTTCTTATTTTATAATTTTCAATTATTTATTGCCATTGTAATCTTATCTTATGTTTATTCACTGAGTTTTGATGAGAATGTAAATGAAAGTGCTTTTAAAGAGAAAAGATGGCATTCTAAATAAATATTACTATTTTCCAAATATATGTGTGTGTTAGAATACTCATTTCAGAATATCACCTAACTTTACATGTAGGAATAATAACTTGGTCATTGCTATTTCCATTTACATATTCAATGCATACTATCTTCAGAATAATTGTATATAATGTTTGAGATTAATTCCCTATATTATTATGGATAATTGGAAATTGTCTCTCATTATAACATAAGATAGTTATTTTTATTAGTAAAAGAGCATAGTTTTTACCTATGCATTCTTCATATATAGAGCAAACAGCCTAAAATACTTTGTTCAGAAGAAATAAATTTTTAAATCAGGTAAGAAATTTATAAATAGTCAAAATAAGAGTCATAGATCACATGATCCTATTCTCTTAAGCTTGTATGTTATAAACAATGAGGATTGCCACTTCCTCAACACACTTTATGATAAATGCTTAGCTAGAAAAAGCATTTAAAATATCTCTGTCAGGACCCTCCCCCCAAACCTTTGATGGTTTCATGCTTTGGCACTCCTCAGAGAGGTCCTACACTAGGTAAGAAATTTATTTCTAATTTTTTTTTTTAATTGACAAGTCTGAGGTTTTCCTACATTTTTAAAAACATTTCAATTATCTATAATAAGAGTTGCATAGAGATTTATTCTCAAAACTTTATATATATATCAATGCAAATACTCTATATGTTACATATACATGAGAATCTGTATATATATATATATATATATATATATATATATATATATATATATATATATATATATATATATATATATATATATATATATATACTTAAACTCTCAGAGTTTTGATAGAAATTGAGATGGTTTCAGAATCCAGTTAAATAACTTTCATGAGATATCTTTTAAATAAGCTGTCAAAATTAACTTCAATTTTCATTTCTTAAAAAGTAAACAATACAATGGATGATATAATTAGTGAAATTAAAATAATGTAGTTGTTGATTTGGCTAAAATTTTAATTTGATCTAAATATCTTTCTGAAAAAACTTGAATAGAATTTTTAACAAAGTAAAAGTCCTGTACAATGGAGCTGCGAACTACTATGCTATATTTTGTTTCAAGCTTCCCTCACATTTAAACACATATAGTGTATAACAGCTCATGTTTTGTTAATAAACATTGATTAAAATAAAATCCATATTATTTACTGAACTGAAAGTGTATAATACTTTTCAACACACACATATAATAGAAATAGTTTTTCTAAGTATAGTATGTATATATAAATAAAGATTGTAATATAAACAAATTTTTTTAAAAATAATAATATAGTTATGAATAATAAACAGGCAAAACTCTCCATACAGTAGTGTCACTTTGTGCCAACCAAAGTAATCAATGGATGCCAGAAGGCTTGTGCATAAAATCCCCATTTAGTGCCTACTCATCCAATATCCCCAGACTAGTTTCTGGCTTGTGACCTTCATCAGAGAGAAGCCTTGGATTGATTATTCTGGTTGGCACAGGGTGGCATTATTGTGTGGAGAGTTTTGCCTGTTTAATAACAGTTATGCGCTAGCATAAGAGATGTTGATCATGTGATTCTTAGTGGTTTATTAAAATACATTGAAAGGACACATTTACGTATATTTTTCTTTCACTAAAAAATACAAACATATTTTATCGCAAATAAATATGCTCTAGGCAAGATTCTTTTTTTTTCAATAACTTTTTTAATTTATAGAAATATAATAGGCTAATCTCTTTATAAAATAACTAAAATCCCTCTAGTTGTTTTGATGATGTTTTAATTCAGTGTTAATTTTAAGTAAGTTTTATAATTTTGCAAAACTTTTAGCATTACACTTAGAAAATATTTTATTAAGTGAAATATTGCAGATAAAATTCATGGAGGGTAATAAAAGAAGAATAAAATGTATGTGCTTTTAACATAAACTGATGAAATAATGAATGGCTGCCAGTAGAGAATCAAATTTATTTACAAATGTTATTTTTTCGCTTGAAATCATAAAATGTCCTAAATTTGTGAATTTTAATGTCTTTTTTGATTGTTTATTTACTTTTTTTTTTTTTTTGCATAGCGCTTAATTAAAGTAATTTACTTTGGTACAACATACTTTGCAGCTTTACTGTACTAATTATTGTTTATATCATATTAATAATTTTCCTAGTTGCATGCAAAAAAAAAAGTTTAGTTCTAAAATAGTTATTATTTTCATTCTATCTAAAGTTAATTATTTTCAAGTGAAAGTTTTCAAAATCAATAAATATTTTTTAAGTATTTCTATTTTGCAGTACATTTTTTTTTGTAAGGTGATAAATAAAAATGTAGGTTATAAAATTCTTTCATTTCTTAATATAGTAGTTAGGTAAATCATTGTTATTAAAACTTTCATTGTTATTAAAACTTTCTTTCAAATATTTCAAACAAGTTGAAAAAATATGCCTCCATCATTAAGATTTCTTCAACTAAGTTATAATTGCGTGGACACGAGATTAAGGAAAAAAGGTTATAAAGGTTTATATGATATTTGTAAACTCGTTATAAATGGTGTTTAAAAAAAGGTAAAATAAATTTAAAATTTATATTACACTAAGCATGTTTTCTGCAGGAGACTGCCAGAATCAAAGTGCTGTCTTATTTCACAGTTAAAAAGTTGTGTTCATAAATAAATGTTTATGTTCCACATTGGTGATTTGTTATATAATTTAATTTAAAATATAAAATTGGTGTGAACAAATCCTGTTCTGTATTTCAATCATTTGATAAACTATTTTTTATTGTTTTACTAATATTTATTATTCATATTATAAGAAAATTATTCTTCACGTATAAATTGTGATTACAAAAAAAAAATCAAGTCAGATGTCACATGACTTAATTTAATAAAGCTTGTGTTTACAAATGTTATATATAGAGCTCACAAAACCAACTCTTAACAAGCTTTGTTGAATACCCCCAACCTCAGACCGGTTTCTGCTACTGATGTCCTCAGTGAGGTCTTAGGATATTCAATCATTAGATTAAAAATACTAGGACAAGCCCAGCACTTTATCTAATGTATAACTATTAAGTAGACCCTCTGAAATGTTCAGACATCCATATGTCTTCCAATACAGCTATCTAACTTAAATAGCCATATGGGACTAAACTAAGTTCAGATATACCATATATTAATAGCTTTAGCAATATAAAATCACCAAAGCCATCATAGCAAAAAATATAATTTTATTTTTGCTATGATGGCTTTGGCAATTTTATATTGCTAAAGCTATTAACTTAAATAGCCATATGGGACTGAACTAAGTTCAGATACACCATATATTAATAGCTTTAGCAATATAAAATCACCAAAGCTATCATAGCAAAAAATAAAATTACAAAAAAAAAATCAAGTCCTAGTATTTTTAATCTAATGATTGAATATCCTAGCACCTCACTGAAGATGCCAGTAGCAGAAACTGGTCTGAGGTTGGGGGTATTCAACAAAGCTTGTTAAGAGTTTGTGATAAACAGAGCAGCCAAAAAAAAATTAATCACAAAGAATAATTTGCCAAGCACTTTTGGTACAGTATATCAGAATCATGGTGACATAGTTCCAATATGTTGCCATGATTCTGGTATACTGTACCGAAAGCTCTTGGCAAATTATTCTTTGTGATTAACGTTTTTTAAATTTTGGCTGCTCTGTTTATCACAATTTTTCGTGAAGAATAATTTTCATTATCTGGCAGAGTTTTTGTATTCTTTATTCATATTATAAGATTGAAAGTCATTAGCATTAGAAAAATGTTATCTTCTTTTCTATTAGTTAGAATAATTTCTGCCTAGCACACTAAAAATGTAAACAATACTCTGATTAATTATTATTAAGAAGCTTAGTTATAAATACGAACATTCCTTTTTAAATTTTTTTGGATAGAGTACCCTATTTAAAATTTCAACCAGCCATTATTTTTAAGTTATGTGACAGAAGAATTAATTCTATGAAAGTATATCTTACTTTTAGTAATTCTATAACTTTTAATTTCACTTTTCTTGTGCTTATTGTATTATTTATCAGATAATACTGAAAGCATGCTCAATGTATAATATATAGCTGGAAATAAAAGATCTTTTCTTGCTACACATTTAATAGTAGTCTTAAATATAATACTAATTGCTTTATGAAGTTTTATAATCTGCTTTTAGCTACTGCTGATGAAAATTACAGCAAATAAATATCATTAATCCAACTTGAGTCGATTTAAAAGAGATATGATTGCTTTCACAAACATTTAGAAATAACCAATTTATTAACAGGTGAATATAACATTCCACTAATGTATTTTAATGATAAGTTGTAGAGAGTTTTTTTTTTTCCAAAAGTAAAATTTATTAACTAAAGAAAAGCGTCTATATAAGCTTGAGTTTTGACTTAAATACTGGTGCTAGACATTATTATTTCTTTATATCAAGTGAAGCTGAGGGGTATTTAATTTTCTTAGGACAGGTTGAGTCCCAGGATTCAGTGTGTAATCTATTGGGTGCCAGAAGTTGGTCTCTGTCATGAAAACTTGTCAAAATTTTGATAAAGGTGTCTCTGACATTATTATTGGACTGTCCAAAAATATGTTTGCACCTGGTGAACCAGATTGCAAACATGAGAAATATGGAGGTTCTGATGGTGGAAAAAACTCATCTTGATCGCATTTTGGATACAGAGGGAATGTCTGTAGTCGAAGGACACTTGTGGGCAGATGTAGGATTTAAGAGAGCTGAAATAAGGACAGGAATAAAAAAAGATGAGTAATAGTTTTATCTGCAGTTGAGCACAGCTGACATTGCATATTGAGCTTGGCGAACCCTCTTCTTGTGACCGTGATTTGTAGGTAGGGAGTCAAGGTTTAGTTTTATCAGAAAGTCTGTGTACTTCGACTCAATATACCAGTTCTTTGATTTGCATATCAGTGACTTTTTATTTAGCCCTAGTGATTGTTGAGATGCAGTGAGGTTTGCGTATCTTAATTTATACATTTGCCAATATGTTTTCTTTGCATCTAAGATCCATTGGATTTATTAGAATAAATGGTTCTTGTTCCAGGTGTCTGTGATATGTGGATCTTATCACGGCCATTGCTTTTTGAAAGAAAAGTGTGGATACGAAATGGAGGCCTAACCCATGATATGTGGATCTTATCACGGCCATTGCTTTTTGACAGAAAAGTGTGGATACGAAATGGAGGCCTAACCCATTCATGTCCTTTGTCATATGCATTTTGAATATACTTATGGCAACTACTTTGCCTTTCCATAGAAGCCTGGAGCATAATGAGTTCATTGCAATTTTATTAAATTTTGTCTGAAAGACTGAAATGCATAAAATATGTAAAAACATGAAGTTTTTTAGTTCTAAAATATAAATTTTATTACATCAAAAATGTTGTATAGTTATTTGTGGAAAAAATTTTAATTTTCATGCTAATATTAACCACTAAAAAGTGACTAAAGTTTTTAAAGCTTCCCAAATTTTGTTTCTAATAAACGTATATATCAACTATCCCATGTAAATGTAATTATATATTGTGATGTTAAGTAATAACTTGTAGATTTATAACTTTACGCTTGTCCAAATTATGATAATATTAAATAGTGCTATCACATTTATAATGTAAAGCTGTATAATTAATATCAATTAGTCCATTAAAATGGTTGCGTGCTTTCGAGAAACTGTACTTCTCATAATCATAGCCAGTTCTGACTTGTTTGTTGAAACCATTCTATCAGTATAATATGCAAACTCTATGCAAATGAGTCAATTAGACAATCTTTTTGATATAGCAGACCTCACAGGCCATGTATAGGGTAGCATGCCCTCACAATGGATGCAAAGCTTCCTACTATGGTTAAACCAGAGCCACCATAGCTACTAGGTTGTCACAGCACAAGTATAGATATAATGTCACATACTAACCCAGATTTCGATTTTTGCACAACATCAAAAAGTATCAGGACATAAGTTTGAACCCACATCTGCAAAATTGGTTTGTATTGAAAGGCATGATGTTAAGCGTAAGGTAAAGAAGGCTTACTTTATAGCAGAGGACTCCACCATTAATCGTAAAGAAGCATGTTTTGCTATATCAAAAAGATGGTCTAATTGACTCATTTGCATAGAGTTTGCATATTTATACTGATAGAATGATTTCAACGAACGAGTCAGAACTGGCTATGATTGTGAGAAATACAGTTTTTCGAAAGCGTTCAGCCATTTTAATTGACTAATTGATATTAATTATACAGCTTTAGGTTATAAGTATGATAGCACTATTTAATATTATCATAATTGTGATGTTTTAGATTTTTTTAATCAACTGCAAATGTTGATGAAAGGCTTGAATCAAACAGCATTACTTTTTTCCAAGATGTATTTGATGAAGTTAGGTAAAATATGAACATATTAAATAGTTTCAATATTATAGATAAATTATACTCTATTTTTAAATGTGTTAATTGGAAAGCTTGACTAAATAAATTTAGCAGATGTATCTAAACAATTAATATCTATGCATATACTCTTAGATGTTTTAAAAATAGGAGCCCATTATTTTACAATTGAAAGGCACTCTCACAATAGCTTGAAGTTTTTTCCTCATCTTCATATCTTTTGTATTTCCTCAAAGATGTATAGCTGTTCTCATCCAAAATCATACTTCTTCTTTTTTCTGTTTTGTTTTCTTCTTCCTTTTATAATGACTTCTAACATACCCACCATCTACTTCTAATTATATAAGCAATCTTTTATACTTCATAATTTTTCAATATCTTTTTCACTTATTCCTTATTCTAATTTTTTCATTCTCTACCAAAACTACATTTATAAAAACTTTTTCCCCCTAGTCATTGAAGTTAATATTCTATTTCAAGGTTCACTTCAAATAACACCTTTCTGAATCCAACTTTAATGGGGCATATAATAACTTATTACTTTTAAAATTAAAAACTTCCTTCATAATCTTATCTCTTTGTTTCTATTACTTTATCATTTAATTAATTTCTAAAGGTTTAAAACAACATTTGTTGTCCAACAATTATTTATCGTTGCATCTATCCGCTAAATAATTTTTTTTAAATAAAATATTATGATGTAAATTTTTAATGTTTTAAGAATATATATAGCCACAAAGAAGTTGGGGGCGTTCATATCTCATTTTAAAAATTAAAATATTTAATCGTGATTATAATTATATATATGCATACAGACATAATATTAACTAAGAATAATGTATTCTTTCATTTATTTGAATCCATTGAGAAACAGTAATCGTGGTTGAATAATGAATTCTCAAACTGGTTAAGTTATTGTAAAGAATGCGAGGGGAGAGGGAGGGTGAATCGTTTTAGATATAACTAAATTAATTTTCAACATTTTAAAGTTGTAGGCTTTAAATTTTGGTTCAGATTTATCTGGCTTTGTAGATACTGGTTTGATGACATCATAAGATTTACCGACAATACATTTTCTGCAGGTCACTGCTGTCAAAGGATATTGAAACAAATAGCTGTACAGGTGTGAACACTACTGAAGTGTCTGAAGAGATGCTGGTTACTAATTACTGCTTAGGATGGATTTGATTTAGGGATTAAGAAGTCATCTACTATCTGAACCTCAGTGACCTGCTGAAACAAACCTAATTTAAAGGGATATTGTCGACTGAAAATAATTTGTTAGAATTTTTCATTGAATAGTTTAATAAATGAATCTATTTATAAAATGTGGGTTAAAATACCTTGTCAGATTAATTTTAACCATATTATTGATTAAGCAGGTGTGATTTAAAACTACTACACTTTTCAAGAATAAAAACTTACATTATGTTTTCAATATTATTTAAAAGTTGATTTAATTAGTTTCCTATAATATAAAATTTGTCTTAATTACAATATTTGATAACCTTAAGCAATGATAATTTTTTCTTGTACACAAATACTTCACAATTTTTAATTATCACCGTTTGCCTATTTTTAATTAAATACATTGATTTTACTTAATTAAAAATACAGCTCATTAAAAATCCTACAATATTAAAGACTTTTTTATTTATTTATTCATAGTTCAAAGTTAATATTAAATCATTATTTTATGAATATAATTATTTTGTTAAGATTGATTTATTATAATTAATAATTGTATCCAGAATTTATTTCTTTATTGCAAAGCATAGTTCAAAGTTTAAATTCTTTACATTTTATTATAACATCTTAATTAATAAGAGTTCTTGGGCATTATTAATTAAGTAAAATATGTTAACCTACATATTATATATTGTATCAACAACAATACAACTTATATTTTGCCTAACTTAAGAATATATTTGAATTATTAGGTTAGCTAAATGATTAATAATATTTTTAAAATCATAAAACATCAAAATTATAATGTAAATTAGTGTTGCAAAAATATATACATATATATATTAGAAATAAGAAATGGGATATTATTACAGTAGGGGTTTGATTAGGATATAACTATAAATAGCAGTACTATAACTACAATATTTAATCAGGATTATTATATTGAATTTTTTAAGTAGTTTTTTTTTACATATTGTTATTTTCACATGTGTTTTTTCCTTTTATGATTGTTATCATAACCCAAATTTTCAATTTGATAATTTCAAGGAATATCAACTATATTTAATGTAGTTATTGATAGTTTATGTATTATGAGATGATTACTAATATATATTTTTTTGTTATAATATACTAACTTGTTTAGTGATAGTTATGTAATATTTTATATTATGTCCATACTTTATTTCCTGTATTATGACCACATTTTATTTCCTGTATTATGGTCATATTTTATTGAATTTCCTGTATTATGGTCATATTTTATTGAATTACCTGTATTATGACCATATTTTATTCTATTTTAACATATCTATAAACTGAAAGTTGTGTATTAAACAAATCATATGAAAAAATTATCATTGATAGTTTATTTGAAGTCATGGACTGTGTCATTAATCTCGTCCATATTTATCTTATTTCTGGTTTTCTTCATTAAATTGATGGATCATTTGTTTAATGAGATAAATTCAATTGTATTGATATTTCAATCTTCAGTGCAAAGATTTCTTTTCCTCATATATATCATATTCTTTGAGCTTATTAATTTTTTCATTGTATATATCATATTCCTTGGGCTTATTAATTGGGAGGTTTGACTATGACAGGCAATAATTTGAGTTCAATTTTTTTAAATATGATCTGAGAACCATTTATGGCCTAGTCTAACAAAGTAACACTTTGAGCATTTTCCAGTTGTACAATTATATGTAGTATACTCGATCCTTGCATCTAAAACTTAGAGGTTAATATCATTTTTATACTGTCTCTACAGCAATTTGTTTGATATAATTTTATTGAAGTAGTTGATTTACCATTTTACCCTTTATAATTTCAGAGTCATTCATTAGGAATTATACCCCTATAATCTCAGTATAGTCATTTATTTCTATTTACAAATCATTCTATCATAAACCAGTGTTAATTGTAGAGTAATTCAGTAGATGAGCTTTCTTTCTAACACAGTATGCTCTTTTCTTCTGACCTGATTTTAGTATTGTATCACAGTTTTAACTGGTTTTAAATGCTTATTTACATTTTTGTTTTAATATGCACAATAACCACTTATTTGGGCTTAATTAATAATATTTCTGTAGTGAAATTTTCAAGGTAGGAGCTGGTTTCTGTCCACTTTTAACACTTTGTGGAGAGATGTAATCACAAACATGTTGGTTTGTGCCAAAGTTGTGAGGTAGTAAGTTTGACACATTAATTAAGCTATACTAATTGACTATCTATATATACTGAACAAGGATAGAGATATGTGTAAGAGATTATGATCTGGGCCAACTGATGAGTGCTGGTTCAGCATGAAATGTGCATTTTTCGGAAACATATTTTTCATACATCTTTAATCATATGCTTGTTATTACACCCCTCCACAAGTTCTTAAAAGCAAACAGAAAACAGTGCCTACTTTGCATGAGAGTGATGTAGTGAAAATTACACTACAGAAATATTATACATTAAGTGAATAATCTTGAGTCTAATGAATGACTAATAAATATTATTAATATACTTGTTTGGATATTCCTTATTTATAGGAAACTTATAGCCACTCACTGAATGATCTAAAAAATATACTTAATAGCTGACTAATCATCTCAAATCCAAATGCAGTTCAGTTAGAAAAATGCTTTTTTTTTTAATCCCACAAACTATTATAAAAGATAGACAATAAATAACTTCAGTTTGGGCATTCAAGCAAAAAATAGACTCAATCTGCTAAAATCTTTTAAATAAGATCGGATAGACTGTTTTCAGCTAAGTCTAAAAATTAAATATTAAATATTAATAAGTTAAATAAATATTCTCTATTCACATATAAATATTTATAGTAAGAAAAAAAACTATAAGAATATAAATACTATAGGAGAGATTTATACCAATAAATAAATAAATAATCAAATTACCAGATGTCATATGTTGGACTATTTCCATCATTTATGAGTGTATGTCGAATGTACAGAAAATTTTAAACTTTATTTAAACTTTCCAAATACAAACAACTTGTTAGTAATAACACACAAATAGACAATACAGGTTAGTAATTACACAATGTTTCGAGTAGTATTAGTCTCCACTCTTCTTCAGGTGTTGCTGGCTTATATGCACAATGACTTCTAAGCGAATATTGTCACTGTGCATATAGACCAGCAACTTCTGAAGAAAAGTGGCGAATACTACTACTCAAAATGTTGTGTAATTACTAACCTGTATTGTCTATTTGTGTGTTATTACTAACAAGTTGTTTGTATTTGGAAAGTTTAAATAAAGTTTAAAATTTTCTTTACATTCAACATTCACTCAAAAATGATGGAAATAGTCCAACATATCACATCTTATAATATACCATCATTACAAACCTTCAGACAAATCAAATTACCGATTTTAATAACATCAATCTAATCTTGTTCTCCGTAAGTTGACTTGAAACTTATTTTAACTCATTCAAGATGGGCTTGGGATAAAAGGAGTATATCATATAATTTATTTTCCATATTTTTATTTTAAACCGATCTTTCTCTCAGATTTCAGAGATATTTATAAATATTTCAATTATGAGTTAAATTATATCATCACAAAAATACATGAGAATACATTGGCTATAAACTCTAGATATATCATTCAGAGATTTTTACAACTACTGTACTTGATTATCCATTATCAGATTATTATAAGTTTAATTCTGTTGTTATTCTCTGCTTATAAAACTATCATAAAGCACCATAGATCATACTGATATAATGACATGTACTGCAGATGCACTAAAGGTGCAAGAACCCATATACTAAAACAAAGTAGCAAAGGGGATATAAAACTCTCACTAAAAGACCTGTTTAAATAGTACAATTTTTAATGTGATCCATCAATTGATAGAAAACTAACTGAACTCTCATAGTCACCAATATGGCAATATTTCAACCCAATTGTCCTTTAATAATGTCAGTACTATATCATTCCCATCACCCATAAACAAAAACAGAAATATTCTTAATAAAATGCTATAGTTAAAAAAAATCCTGCTTCATAGAATTTATTCAGATCCTCGGCTCAGATTACTTTTTGTCTGATTATAACAATAATATATTGTAGACTTTTCAAATAATTTCTGATTGTCTACAATAAAGTAGACTCCATCTTCAATTCTATCTTTTCCAAAGACTTTATCATGGGTTTGAAGTGTTAGTATTCATTCATTTTATAGTTAAAATCCAAAGCGCATGCACAACAGTTTAATGCTGTTTAAATATTACAGTTTATAAACATCGCACTATATAAAATAATTGACTTATTTACATAAATTTAAATACAGAAGTGAAAATTATTCTTAGCTCTAAAAAATAAAATTTAAGTAATAATTCTGTTATTTATTTAAAAATCCCAGAAAACATAACTTCTTTAAATATAATAAAATAACATTTGCAGGTCTGGGTTGATCGATTTTGTTGGTGAGGCAAGCCTTTAAAATCTATAATATAGAGTTCAAAACCAGATTCAAATAAAATTATTTTCAAAAGGCTTCAGAAATTTTCTTTCAGTTAACTGGCCCATAACCATCCCAGCTAACCATCTAACCTTAATTGGTAAATAGGTATCCAGTTATATCTATCTAGAAAGTGAAACAAAAGTTGCTAAACTCTTACATAGGTAGAAATTGTTATACCTGGTGAAATCAATTAATAAGTAACTCATAATAAAAAGAAATGTCATAATTACAAAAATGCAAACAGACAAACAAAAAATTCTAAAACTAAAAACAATGTAGATAATTGAAACAAATTGAAAATATATATATATAAACATGTACAATACAAGAAAATCATACCATATTAAGACCATTTTTTGGATTTCAACTATGGGAAGGCTTATACAACTACTTCATAATCTATTGTTTTACATACAGCCACTTCTATAGAAATTATTATCAGATGGCTTAATTGATCATAATATGTTCTTAAATAATGTTTTAAAATTAGAAAACTATTTTTGGGAGCTATTGCACTTAAGTAATGCAAATTGTTTTTTTTTTGGCCCCAATAAAACAATTTTCCACTGAGACAAGACTTTGGGACATCTTATATAATCACTATCTGTGTTGAACTTCTTAGTGTCACTTTATAAATGATTTAAGCTGTGATGATAGTTTATCTTCAAAATAACTAAATTGAATATTTGGAATTCTATAAAATGGTATGAAAAAGGCTTAATAATGATATGAGAAATTAAAACTGTAAATTGACCAGAAAAACTATAGAAGAGAATAAAGATTTTAGAAGTATAAAACAATGTTATGGTACCGGAAAAAAGAAAAGATGATAAAGAAGTTATTAGAAATCCAGATTTATTCTTCCACCAATTCTACACATTTTTTTTTATTCAAGATAATAACATTGAACTCAAGATAACTGAGTAAAGCAGCATATATCTCCTAATGTCTTTTGTTACAATCTGATAAAAGGTGATTAATTTTCTTGTAAAGACTGCCATTTTCTGATGATCTCTTATTTAGATATTTACAACTAACAGATAACTTTCAAATGAAGAAAGATGTCATGTATTAGAAAAAATTAATCACCTTTACCTATTGTGGCATTTTTTTTTAGCATTCCCCCCTTTTTTTTTCTCTGTAACTTCCAAATTGGATTGTATATTGCATCAATAATATTAATTGAAGAGATATTTAGTGCAGTGGTAAAAATAACCTATCACTCTGCTGTTTGGATATCACATGATTTTCCAAGAATACGTAAAGTCAGCATCCAAGAAAGCAATTGTCAGCCATTTGTTTTTAAAAAGACATTTGTATTCAGATATTTTTTGTTACTAATGCAAGCCTGTTAACATTTTTGAATGCCTGATATATATGTTTTATTAATGTACATAATTATAGATAATTTTACTATAGTTTGAAGAATTTTAAATTAGATGGCAGACGGTGCTAAGAATCCTGATTGTGAACCCAGGCTGTCATTTGATGACGACTTTTTATTTAGGTACTTACAACTGCAGATCACTTTTAAGTGAAGGAAGATTGCAAGAATTAGAAAAACTGTCTTATATTAAATGGGACATTATTGGACTTTGTGAAGTTAGAAGAAAAGGAGAAGAAACAATTGATTTAAAAAGTGGACATGTACTCTACTATAAAGGCACACATATTGGAAATACAAGTGGAGTAGGATTCATTATAAATAAAAAGTGGAAGAACAATATTGTGGAGATTGATGGTGTATTGGACAGAGTGGCAAGATTAGTTATACAACTGAATAGCAGATGCCAAATGCAGATAATTCAGGTTTATGCCCCAACAAGTTCTCACAGTGATGAAGTAGTATAAGATTTTTATATGGATATATAAAAGGCTTTTGATCAGAGTAAACAACATTTTAAAATTGTTATGGGAGACTTTAATGCTAGATTGGTAAACAAATGAAAGATGAAAGTGTTGTAGTTAATTTTGGTTATGGTAATAGAAATGAGGGAGATCATAGACTTGTGGAGTCCAAAAAAGAAAAACTTTGTATTATGAATTATTTTTTTGAAAAAAATGTTAAAAGGAAATGGATATGGAAGCATCCAAATAAAGGTACAGCAAAATTGGATTATATTTTAACTAACAGAAAATACATATTTCAAGATTGTAATGTTCTTAATAAATTTAACACAGGAAGTAATCATCGATTAGTAAGGTGTAAGATACACATTAATGCAAAACTAGAGAGATAAAAATTATTAAGAAAAACAATATTTACAGTTGATATTCTTAATCTTCAGAAACAATCTAATGAATTTAAATTAGAACTTACAAATCGGTTTCAAGTATTAGTAGATTTTGAACAGGATTCAGATTTGAATGAAATTAATAAGAAAATAACTGATACACTTTTAAAAACAGCAACAAAAATAGCTGGTATAAAAAAGCAGCAATTCACCAATAAAATTTCTACTGAGACTAGAGAATTTATGAAGAAAATAAGGAATATGAAGGATTGAATACCTCAAATTCTGTAAAATGGTGTGGAAAAGAGTTGAAAATGATATAAAAAAATATAACTGTGAATTAGTAAGGAAAGCTGTAGAAGAGAATAAAAGTCTCAAGAGTGTAAAACAACATTTTGGTATTGGTAGGAAATTTATATCTGCAATAAGGAAAAAAGATGGAACTATTACTAAAAAGAGAAATGACATCATGAAATGGGTAGAACACTTCTATCAGGAATTATATAGTAATAAAAAACAAGTATCTCCTACATCTATTATATCTCTGAATTACCCAGAATTTTAAATGAAGAAATGAGACATGCAATTAAATTTATGAAGAAAGGAAATGCTCCAGATAATGATGGAATTTATAATTGATATATTAAAAGAAGCAGGTGAAGAAATATAATTTTTTTTTAGCAAAGTTATATACCAAATGTCTATATAATAAAGATGTACCAGATGATTGGAAGAATGCAGTATTAATATTAATATTTAAAAAAGGTAATATAAGAAGATGTTAGAAATTACAGACCTATCAGCCTTTTATCAGTTTTATACAAAATTTTTATCAAGACAATTACAACTCATCTACAGAGAACATTGGATTTCTACCAACCAAGAAAATAAACTGGATTTAAAATTGGTTTTAGTACAGTAGATCATGTCCAGATATTGAGAGAAGTTATAGAAAAGACAAATGAATATGAGTTGCCATTACGCTTTGGATTTGTAGATTATGAAAAGGCATTTGAATCTATAAACATTTGTTCAGTGATTAAAGCTTTGGATCATCAAGGTATAGATCCAAGATATTGTCATATTTTAAAGAATATTTATAAAAATGCAAAAGCAACAATTAGATTACATAATGATACTAGGAAAATTAACATTGAGAAAGGTGTAAGACAGGGTGACTCCATATCTCCAAAACTTTTTACAGCAATGCTACAAGAATTATTTTGTGGATTAAAATGGGAATTTAAAGGAGTGAAAATAAATGGAGATTATTTAAGTCATTTAGATTTTGCAGATGATGTAGTTGTTTTTGCAATTAATGCTTTAGAGCTACAGGAAATGTTGCAGGAGTTACCAGATGAAGGCAGGAAAGTAGGACTAAAGATAAATATTAAAAAGTCTAAAGTAATAATGTTCAATGGATTTTTTCAAAATATGAAAATAAAGATTGATTATGATGAGTTAGAAGAAGTTAACAGCTACAAATATCTTGGTCAGATTATTAATACAGATGGAAACAATGGATGAAATTAATCATGGAATTAAACTTGGTTGGAGTGCTTTTGGTAGAAATAACTTGGTACTAAAAGGAAATATGCATATGTGTTTGAAAAAAAAAAGGTTTTTAATAAATGTGTTTTATCAGTTCTTACTTATGGATATGAGACTTGGACACTAACAGAAGAGCAATACAGAGACTTCAGACCACTCAAAGAAGTATGGAGAGATGCATGTTAGAAGTAACAAGAAGAGATAGAAAACACAATATATGGGTAAGAAAACAAGGTGTTATTGACCTCATTGAAAAAATTAAAAGACTGAAGTTGGGCTGGACATATTTCTTGAAGAGATGATAATAAATGGACAATTGAAATTCTAAACTGGATTCCAAGAGATTGTAAAAGACCCAGAAGGAGGCCACATGTAAGATGAATGGATGAAATAAGTAAGTGTGTAGTGGTGATGTGGAGAAGAGAAGCTAAAGATTGGAGATGATTTGAACTTGGATAGACCTTCATCCTGAAGTGGATTGATAATGTTTGATGATGATGATGATAGTTAATATTTATTTATATATGTCAAGAATAGCAGATAGCAAATTAGAGCCCATAGCATATCATGCAATCTTTTTTTGCTCAATAATCATTCTAATATTAAATGAGACATTGTTGATGGATTTTCTAAAGTTAGAAGAAAAAAGAAAGAGATAATTAGTATGAAAAATGAAGATTTTATTACAAAGGAAAGAATATTGGAAGTACAAGTATAATGGAATATAGATTTTAAGTTTGTTTCAAACCTATTATATTATTTGCATGTTTTTTTGTTTGTTTTGAACTTATCAATTTGCACATTATTGTCTACATTGCTGTAAGAATGTAACTACCTCAATGGTAATACATTAATGCTAAAGTTGATAAGTGAATAAAGTGTGTAAATGCTGTGTGTTAATTTGGTTATGGTCATGGAGTGAAAAAGGAAACATACTTGTGGAGTTCACAGAAAAAGAAAACTTTGAAAAAAAATCTATACAGAAATAGACATGGAAGTATCAAAATGAAGGTGCAGCTGAATTGAATTATCTTTTGATTAACAGAAAATATGTATTTCAAGATTGAAATGTTCTTAATTGATTTGACACAGGAAATGAGTATTGATTAGGGAAGTGTAAGATTAGAGAAGTGCAAATCACATGTTAATGCGAACAGAGAGACAAATATTATTAAAAAAAAAACAACTAGTATTCATTGTTGATATTTCAATAAATTTAAATTAAAACTTGAAAATTGTTTTAAAATAATAAGAGATTTTGAAGATGGTTTAGATTTGAATGAAATCAATAGAAACTACTATTAAGAACTGCAAAAAATTAGATGGTACAAAGAAGTAGCAATTGACCAGTAAAATATCTACTGAGACAAGGGAATTTATGGAAAAAAGAAGCAATATGAAAAAATATAAAAATGACTCATTAGAAAGATACAAAAAAACAACAACTTAATAACAATGTAAATAATTATAATTACGAATTAGCCATGAAAGTTAGTGAAGAGAATAAAAGTATCAAAAATTGAAAACAACATCCATAAATCAAAATAATAATATATTATAGATAATAACCTGCTAAGGAATTAGAATATAAAACAAGATGATATTACATGAATACTTTTTTTAATAAAAAAACAACAACAACAACAAAAAAAACAAATTTTATTGAAGAAGAATTTTATAATTTAATTGGATATTTTGTAGTTTATCATTACAAACAGACAAATACAATGGTATATAAGTTACAACAAGTATATATATATATCTAAGCACTTATAGTATATATGGGTGGGAGATGATAATCTGGAGCAACTGATGATTGCTGGTTTAGCATGAAATACGTGTATCGGTGATTATTTATCTTTTCAGCATATATGTGCTTGAGTGTATTAGTGTTATTAGATAGATTGGAGAGCGGTGGGTTGTGTGAAAGTCTGTGCTCATATACCATATATATAACAAGTACATTTTGTAACTACATAACAAAGATATAAAATAAATAAATGAAAAAAAAATATTGTTATGGGGTCGGAAGTGAGACCAGGCTCTATGAAGCATTAACAGGTTTGAAAGAGTTTGTACCCTGCCTCTGTTTTAAATTTTTGAAATATTGTAAAACAGTGATCCTAATTTCTTAAATGTAGGGTTGAAGCAAAAATGGCATCTTAGGAACTAAAGGGTAAACACAAGCAAAATAATAAGCCTAATTGAAGGGGAAAGACCCTGTTTCATGTATATATAAGACTAGAAATGAAAGAAGTCTGTAATTTGGTAATTGACTCAACAATATTTCTATAGATAAGAACAGGACATTAGAACAGAAAATGATGTATTGTTTCTTCAAACTTATGACAAAGAGAATAAAGGGAGTCACTATTAGCATGCACCCATTCTCTGAGACAAAAAATGATTACTAGGGAGAGCATCTAAATTGGATTTCGATAAAAAAATCAAGATATTTTCATTCTAGGTACCAGAATTTGAATTTTTTATTATCTGTTTATTGGTGATAGTAAGAAGAGATGGGGATGCTTGAAGTTAACTAGCACTATGGATCATGTTGTAAGCTTCCCAAAAGAGTATCTTCTTAGAGAATGTATGATTATTAGGATTAATATAAGCAGCAATGGATTCGATTAAGGATTAAAAAAAGTTAACTTTACTTGGTGGAGGCATATCAGTAGGGGTGACTAGAATAAATTTCACAGCATTATGATAATCAAAAACAATTTTTAAAAAAGTTATTAAATGATTGCTGAAAAGAAAAGGTACGGATTGAGTGAAGGAGAGACCATTATCTTTGGCATGCTTCTGTAAGGTTTTAATACAGATTTCAATGACACTTTATTCCAAATCAGTTTGGATCAAAGAAAATTAATCTTCTTCTTGAAAGTCTTAGTATAATTAATAATGGACATACAGTAAGTCATTTTTTGGAAAGATCAGGATGTTGATAAGAGAGATTTTTGCATCAAAAGGAAAGGTATGCTTTGGACAAGGATTTAGTCATATTTTCAACAGACATGAGGATAGAGTTTTGAATAGATGTTTTCAGAGCATTTGTAGAATTATAAATGGGAATAAAACAGTGAAGGGCGAAGATTCACTATTACCAGAGAGTATACTCCATGTGGATGACTTTTTAAGGTTGAATTGAAGTTTATAGTGTACTGTAAAATTTTCCTAAATAAAAATAAGTAAAGAAAGATACTTCATAGAGGAAAGAAAAATAACATGATCATCCATGAACTTCTTGAAGAAAATCATTAATCAAATCATAAATCAATATATTCTAATATTAAATAATAGATTTTTTAAAACTTAGGTTTTATCCAAATAAACTGCATTTTTGTTCAAATGCGATTCGTGGTTTTCATCCGTGACTTATGACATTTCTTTGTAAGATCCACGATATTTTTATAATTAAATATTAAATTCTAGAGATTTTCTTTTCAATCACCAGCTTTAAAACTACTATTCTTGATTGATTTGTCCATTGATACTTGTTAATTTGGATACCAACAATCTAACTCTTAACTCAGACGTACATAACATTACTTATCATGAATCTTATATCAATTTCTTATCAAATACGTCTTACTCTCTCTACAAAAAGTTCTTTTCTTAATATATAATTTTCATTTATATGCTAGATGATATTAAAAATGTGACAGGTATTCTTATGTATGTGTTATTTTCTATAAGTCTCCCCCCCTCCCTCAACATTAAGTTGAGCTTTGTAAAAAGCAAACATAATTTTCAACAATTATTTATCTATTTTTTCATAAATGCTGTAGTTTAATTACCTAAATAAACATTTTTCATTTAATGAAAAAAAAAAAACACGCACCCGCACGAATTTGATATAAAATGATAATTCACTTCTTAATGATAATATTTAAATACTTTTATATTTCTAATGATAAGTTTTCTGTCCGAAGGCAAGTTGAGTAACTAGGCAATAGAATAAATACTACGACCAAGAAGGTGGCACTTGATAATAGTCGTTAGTAATATGTACGTTATTGCGTATTATCTTCTAAACAATATATTCTAGTATTTTAAATTTAGAGTTTTATTGTAAACTTTAATATCATTAAGATTTCCTTTTTTGTTTTACATTTTAAATTATTTTATTAACCATAAAGTTATTTACAGAAAATTGCGCGATGTATTTTATTTTATTTCCAGCGCTGTTATTACTTCAAACGTACTATTTAAAATACGGCAGACACTTTCATTTGAACAATGTTGAATTTACCTTTTGTTATTTTATTTTGTTTTCATTTCTTGTCTACTTTTAAAATCAGTGAGTCCAATGAATGAGTCATTGAGCAGGTCCATCTTTTCAATTCATGCATTCATTCCATGCTTTAGTGGTGTCACTTCTGAGCTGTAACAAGCTCCCACTGTGATAGCCTCTGGGCCTAAAACCTGATGGGTTCCTGATGCTACCAACATTCCAACACTTGACTCGATTCTTTTACAAATTTGTACCATATTTTCTACAAAAAAATGCTTTTAACCCTCTGGTAATTAGCATTAGTCACATTTTTTAAAACTTACTAATTTCTGCTATTTAAAAAAGAAAATCAGTTTTTTTTTCCCTTTCATTATGTTTACGAGTGTGTGTGCACATATATATCAAATATGTACAAAAATATATTATATATAACTTTTGAGTGCCTGCTGTTTTTTTTCCTTAACAAAAAAAAAAACTTTAGTATCAGATGCTGGAAAATTCCTTCAATTCTTTACTTGTCGGCTCTCGACCAGGAAATAACAGAAATATAGACTTTAAGCCCGGACTTATAAAACTGAAGTGTATTTAAAAAAAAAATTTAACCGTAAATGTTTCTTATTGGTTCTTTAAATGGGTTTAAAGCCAATAGAAAAAGTCGAGAGAAATATAATAGAGGAAAAGAATGAAATAAAATTTAAAAATGAAGAAATGTATACTTTGATGGGCATTTCCTAATACTGTACTAACAGAATGTGGCACATGAAGGTTTAGTCAGCATTGAAATAAATAGAATTAGTGCAGTGTACTGCATGTGTACAAACAATATTTTAAACTAAATGTTAAACAAAAAAATGTTAGCAAATGCTAAAATTAATAATAAATTAATGATAAATTCCTAACATCTAAAATATTCATATCCAGTTGTGTAGATACATCCATTAATTTTTTTATCTTCATCTTTTCTAAAGTGAACTTTGGAATTTAATCAATCAAAATAACAAAGTGGATTTAAAAGTGGTTTTAGTACAGTAGATCATATCCAAGAATTGAAAAAAGTTGATGAAATGACGCATTATGCTTTGGATTTCTGGATTATGCATAGGCATTTGATTCTACAAGTATTTCTTCAGTGATTAAAGCATTGTATCATCAAGGTATAGACCCAGGATATTGTCATGTTCTGAAAAATATTTATAAAAATGAACAAGCAACAATTATTTTACATAATGATATTAAAAAGAATAACATTGAGAAGGGGATACAAGAGAGTGACCCCTGTCTCCAAAACTTTTTATAGCAGTTTTGCAAAAAAATATTTTGAGGATTAAAATGGAAAGCTAAGGTAGTAAAAGTAAATGAAGATTATTTAAGTCATCTAGATTTTGCATATGATGTAATTGTTTTTGAAAATAATATTTTAGAGCTTCAGAAAATGCTGCAAGAGTTATCAGATGAAAATAAGAAAGTAATATCAAAGATAAATGTTAAAAAGACTTAAGTAATGTTTGTTGGATGTTCTCAAAATAAGAAAATAAAGATTGGTAATTATCAGTTAGAAAAAGTTAACAATTATAAATACCTTGGTCAGATTATTACTATAGATGGAAACATAATGGTTGAAATTAATAAAATTAAACTTGGTTGGAGTGCTTTTGGTAGAAATAATTCTATATTAAAAGGAATTATGCCTAAAAGGAAGTTTTTTAATAAATATATTTCACCAGTTTTTACTTACAGATCTGAGACTTGGGACACTTAACAGAAGAGCAATACTAAGACTTCAAACCACTCAACAAAGTATGGAGAGATGTATGTTAGACATAACAAGAAGAGTATTACTGATATCGTTGAAAAACTTAAAAGACTGAATTGAATTGGATTGGACATATTGCTTAGAAGAGATGATAATAGATGGTCAGTTGATATCTGAAACTGGATTCCAAGAGTTTGTAAAAGATGTAAAAAGAGACCACATGTGAGATAAATGAATGAAATAAGGAAGTGTGCTGGGGTGATGTGGAGAAGAGAGGCTAGAGTTTGGAAAAGGTGAGTTGAACTTGGAGAGAGCTTCATCCTGCTGTGGATCAATAATAGTTAAAAATGATGATATAACTACAATATTTTAATATTGTACAGAGCATGATTTAAAAACATAATCATAATTTCATATATTCCAGAACATTCTTTCATAAAAGTAATTGTTTCTATCTTTCTGCTTTTCATTCTACTTATGTGAACTGATCTTAGTCCACTACATTAAAGCAGCAAAACATTGGATGAGATAACCATCAAGAATAATTGAAGCAAATATACTATACTTTTTATTGTATCTTTTTTTTCTGAATATGTACAAAACCAATTACTGCTTTCTAAAATGTTTGCGCTTATAAAACATATACATAAATAAAGATACACATTATTTCACTTATAAAACATTTTGCTTTTTAAACCTACTCTAGAAAGTCTATAAAGATGTCGCCACAATAGGAAATTTAATTGAATGAAATTTGTATGCAAATAACATACAAATGAACAGAGTAAATAAATAACCCTCCACACAGTCAATGTAGCAATGCAAAAGAATAAGAAATATTTGTTGTCAGATAAAAATAGTGACTAGAAAAGGGTTATTAATTGAAGTTAACCAAACTGCAAGTGAGAAATAATAATAGAATTATGGTTAAGTAAATGTGCAAATTGTATAGGCCAAGAAAGCACTCAAATGCTAAGTTTGTTGTATATGGAAGTATTATATTGTCTGTTAAAGACATTTAAATTGCTGAACGATAGTTGTTTCTAAAGGACTATATGTACATCACCTGTAGTAATGCTTTTTACACCATCATTTTTGTGCATATTATTTATTTTACTGTTTCCTGACTGGTATTGAATACTCTTAGGACATTACATTTTTAATAAGAAATATTTTAAATACAATTTGGAAATAAAATTTAATGTATCATAAGTAAGCCTTGTTGGATTTCTCTCCAGCATTAACAATAAACAAAATTATAAATACTATTATGTAACTTATTCATCTTAACTACCCTTTTTTAAAATGATCTCTCTCATTATTTTATTTTGTATAACTATCAAATAATAGTTATTTCTTAAATGTATATTGATTTACTTAATCTATGGCACATATTTACAGGGAATGTACAATTTGCCATGGCTCTGTTGACCTTTTTGCTTTACATACTTTGGGGGAATCATTCTTGATTGGTTACAAGTGGTTGATGTTGAATTTAATGTGCTGACTCCATGTGCTAAATAAATAATAATTTATTTAATTTTTCATTCCATAATTTTTTTCTGACCCCATTAATGGAACTCTTTCAATTTGTTTTTTCATTAAAATTGACCTAAATTTTCAAATCATTTGGAAAGACATCAATATAATTGGTTTCACATATCCATTCTTAGATCCAATGCATTATTCATGCTGGAAATAAAATATTTGCATATTATAATTAAGGCATATTTGAAAAAGCTACCTCAAGTCTTTTCAAATCACTACATTTCTATAAATGAAACTCTTAAGGTTCTTCATTAAAACAAGACATAGGTTTCAGTATATAATTCTGTAATTAACTGATGTTTTAATTTTCTAATCTTTTTGACCACAATGTTCTTTTTTGTCATAACTGTTCCTCTGCTATTGTCCTTTTGATTAATAGTTCTTATATACATGGTCTCTTTATCACATTAAAATCTATCAACATGCATTTAGATCACTTTCACTATTTTCTCTAAGATTGTTGACTTGATGATTACTTTCTCACATGCTGCATCATACGTTTTTGGTTCAGATTGAATCCTTTTTTCATATTTTTGTTTCAAGTTCTTCTTAAAATTTTTTTATGATGAATCTACTGCAGGTTATCATAGTTATTCCCACTTACTCAGCACTTTTCCAAATAACTTTGCATTGAACTGCTAGACAGATTTTCTTTTTTACTGCCATGATCTCTGAAACCTCCTATTGTCATTTTCTTTAAAGCTTACCAGTGGATCCCTTATATCTGCTATATTTTGTTTCAAATCCCCTAAAAACCTATATCACATATAGCTTGCATTTTGTTGATAAAAATGTGTGTCAAGTATTTGTGGCCGAGTGGTCAGCACAGCTTCCTTACAAACAGTTGTCTCAGGTTTGCGGGTTCACTTCCCGGACGATGCTTTGACACATGAAAAAAAATAGAGAATGTGTATTTATTGAACTGCAAGTATACAGCACTTTCCACCATATACATATGTATGACACATATGCCTCTTAATATGTATAATATGCATCTATAAATTAAAATTATAATAAACAAATTTTTTAAAATATATTTATTAATAATAAACTGAAGAGACACATTTTTGCTGAGTGTGTGTTGACATATCAATTCATTGAAAAAATAAGAATAAAAAAAAACTTTACCATACCATATTTTTATTTCTTAAATAAATCAAATAACAAAATTTCTGACTTTCACCACAAGTAAATACACTCTGGGTGATATTCTGCTTCTTCCAATAACTTTTTCTTTTATAAAAATATAGGGAATTTGAACTCAGACTTTCAAGCACCCACTAACTATCCACACTATTTCATACAACTGATATACATGACCATACATAAATAAAAAAGATAAATAATCATCAATATATGTATTGCATGCTAAACCAACATTCATCAGTTGGTCCAGATTATTATCTCACGCATATATATATATATATAATCAGTGCTCAGTTTATATTAAGATAGCAAATCCTCACACTTAATGGACAGGTTTCAATCTACTCCAACTTCTAAATTGTCAGCCATCCACATCATTGAAAATCTGATGATGGAAAGCTCAAATCCCATGCTGATGCCAACATTATTGCCACACCCATGTTGACCTGAAGTCACCCTGACCCCTCATGTATAAAATCTTATCCATTTAAATACATAGAAGAGGGATGGGCAGGATACAAGCTTCATATGTAAATATTTGATGAATGCTGGTTTAGCATGAAATACGTATATTGGTGATTACTTATCTTTTCTATATGTGTGTGATCATGTATATCAGTTGTACAAGATAGTGTGGATAGTTGATAGGGTTGATAGGGTCTTGAAAATCTGAGTTCAAATCCCCTATATTTACAATTAATCTCCAGGTTTGTGAAGAGTGCCTGGTTTTCAAATATTTTATAGAAATGTAATAATATCTCATTATTAAGAAGCTGTAATGGTTTTAAGACAGTATCAACTTTAAGTATGATCTAAAATTTTGTAAAACGTTTAGCATTATGCTTAAAAAACATTTTATTATGCAAAATACTACTCATCAAATTTGGAAAGGATAAGAAAGAAAGAATAAAATGTATATGCTTTCAATATAAACTAATGCCATTTTATTAATAAACATAATCATGTACAACCCTTTGACATGGAAAAGTGACTCCTGTTGTATTGTAAAATTTATTTACAAATTTTATTTTTTAAACATGATTGTATATAGTGCCCAGAAATGGAAAAAGATTGTTTGAGTATTGTAAAAAACATTAAGTTTACAGAATTTTCATGTTTGTTTTCCTTTTTTTTAATAGCATATAAATGAAGATATCTATATTGATACTATATATTTTGTGAATTCACTGTTTTTACCCTTTACTATGAGTAAAAAATTGTGCAGGAAAAAATTGAAGATAGAAATTCTAGTATATAGTTATGTATAAAAGAATATCATCAATTAAATTTTGACCTAAAAATTTGGGGAAATGTTAGATCTTATAAAAAAAAAAAAAATTAATTAAAGAAAGTTTATACATAAGAAGAAAACTAATTTTTAATAAGGATAATATTAGAAATCTAGCATAATTATAGAAAATAATTATAACTAATTGAAGGATTTTTTTTTAAAAAAGTAAAAATTTAGAATGTAAAAGGTTGAAGACAAATAGAAAAGTAATAAAAAATAAATTATAATTTATGTGAAAATATTTTATTATGTCATTATTGTGAATTCTTTGTAAACATATATTTATATAATTACATTTTGATACTCTGTTATCCTAACTAATATATATAATAATAATAATCCTCAATAATGATAATACATTATGGTCAAAATGTAGGAAGAAAATTGAAATGAAAAATGGTTCATAAAATAAACCAAAATTTGAAAAGAAAAAGTATAAAAAACTAATTTGTTTGCTGAGTGGGAAATATTTTCAAATCATCTACATCTGCCATGAGTCTTATATTGTAGAATATTTATTGAAAAAAATTTTGATTTCTAACTTCTTTCAAAAATGTCTATTGCCTTGATTAAATTTATGTTTCTACACTTCAACCTATGTTCCTTATAAGTTTTATCTACAGATTTGCCTGTTAAACTTTGCTTCTTGTCATGGATGCCAATTTTCTTTGTTACATTCAAATGACGATAATTAAAAACAAATTTTTAGTACTATTATTAGTAAATATAGGGGATTTGAACTCAGACTTTCAGTCACCCACCAACTATCCACATTATCTCATACAACTGATACATATGACCACATACACTTAGAAAAGATAAACAATCACCAATACATATATTTCATGCTAAACGAGCACTCATCAGTTGGTCCAGATTATCATCTCCCACACACACACACACACACACACATATATATATATATAATCAGTGCTTTGTTTATACTGGTGATTATTTATCTTTTCTACATGTATGTGGTCATGTGTATCAGTTGTATGAGATAGTGTGGATAGTTGGTGTGTGATTGAAAGTCTGAATTCAAATCCCCTTTATATACAATTAAGTTTCAGATTTGTGAAGAGTGCCTGGTTTTCAAATATTTACTATTATTAGATTAAGTGCAGCATTTTTCTGACATCACCTTACTTTGATTTAATTTGATTTACATATAAATAAGAAAATCCTGAATGAATCCTATGAAACGATATTCTTCTAACAATCAATAAATAAAATTAAGAGACTACAGGACAAAGAATATTTTTAATTTTATTTTTACTTAAATAAAACTAAATATAAAATTCAAAATATAGATTCAAATATAGTTCAATGAATATTGTCTCTTTGCAGACTATTGATATTGCAAAGGAATTTTTAATATATATATATATGATAAACAAAAATGCAAGTTAAAAAACTTGCTAACGCTTGTATTTATGTCCACAGATGGCGTTCTACCAAAAACGCCCATCAAGCGTATGTTTTGTTTACATAAACGTCAGAGTAGTTAGTATTCACTATCTCTAACTATAATTCCACTTTCAGATCATGATTTCAAGCTATTTGCTATCGTCAGTGAAAGACAGGAATAAAGAAACTAGATCTAAATACAAACTCTGAGCGTTTATGAAACAATTTCTATTCAGCTTGCAAGCGTGAATTTTTTAGACACGTAATGTCTTCAAACTCAGCATAGCAAACCAGATAGCTATATGGGTCTGATCTCAGTTCAGCATCACCACATAGTAGAAGCCTCTGCAATCTATATCATTGCAAGAAAGACCTCAAAGGTACATTTATGATAAACAAAAATGCAAGTTATGTCCACAGATGGCGTTCTACCAAAAACGCCCATCAAGCGTATGTTTTGTTTACATAAACGTCAGAGTAGTTAGTATTCACTATCTCTAACTATAATTCCACTTTCAGATCATGATTTCAAGCTATTTGCTATCGTCAGTGAAAGACAGGAATAAAGAAACTAGATCTAAATACAAACTCTGAGCGTTTATGAAACAATTTCTATTCAGCTTGCAAGCGTGAATTTTTTAGACACGTAATGTCTTCAAACTCAGCATAGCAAACCAGATAGCTATATGGGTCTGATCTCAGTTCAGCATCACCACATAGTAGAAGCCTCTGCAATCTATATCATTGCAAGAAAGACCTCAAAGGTACATTTATGATAAACAAAAATGCAAGTTAAAAAACTTGCTAACGCTTGTATTTATGTCCACAGATGGCGTTCTACCAAAAACGCCCATCAAGCGTATGTTTTGTTTACATAAACGTCAGAGTAGTTAGTATTCACTATCTCTAACTATAATTCCACTTTCAGATCATGATTTCAAGCTATTTGCTATCGTCAGTGAAAGACAGGAATAAAGAAACTAGATCTAAATACAAACTCTGAGCGTTTATGAAACAATTTCTATTCAGCTTGCAAGCGTGAATTTTTTAGACACGTAATGTCTTCAAACTCAGCATAGCAAACCAGATAGCTATATGGGTCTGATCTCAGTTCAGCATCACCACATAGTAGAAGCCTCTGCAATCTATATCATTGCAAGAAAGACCTCAAAGGTACATTTATGATAAACAAAAATGCAAGTTAAAAAACTTGCTAACGCTTGTATTTATGTCCACAGATGGCGTTCTACCAAAAACGCCCATCAAGCGTATGTTTTGTTTACATAAACGTCAGAGTAGTTAGTATTCACTATCTCTAACTATAATTCCACTTTCAGATCATGATTTCAAGCTATTTGCTATCGTCAGTGAAAGACAGGAATAAAGAAACTAGATCTAAATACAAACTCTGAGCGTTTATGAAACAATTTCTATTCAGCTTGCAAGCGTGAATTTTTTAGACACGTAATGTCTTCAAACTCAGCATAGCAAACCAGATAGCTATATGGGTCTGATCTCAGTTCAGCATCACCACATAGTAGAAGCCTCTGCAATCTATATCATTGCAAGAAAGACCTCAAAGGTACATTTATGATAAACAAAAATGCAAGTTAAAAAACTTGCTAACGCTTGTATTTATGTCCACAGATGGCGTTCTACCAAAAACGCCCATCAAGCGTATGTTTTGTTTACATAAACGTCAGAGTAGTTAGTATTCACTATCTCTAACTATAATTCCACTTTCAGATCATGATTTCAAGCTATTTGCTATCGTCAGTGAAAGACAGGAATAAAGAAACTAGATCTAAATACAAACTCTGAGCGTTTATGAAACAATTTCTATTCAGCTTGCAAGCGTGAATTTTTTAGACACGTAATGTCTTCAAACTCAGCATAGCAAACCAGATAGCTATATGGGTCTGATCTCAGTTCAGCATCACCACATAGTAGAAGCCTCTGCAATCTATATCATTGCAAGAAAGACCTCAAAGGTACATTTATGATAAACAAAAATGCAAGTTAAAAAACTTGCTAACGCTTGTATTTATGTCCACAGATGGCGTTCTACCAAAAACGCCCATCAAGCGTATGTTTTGTTTACATAAACGTCAGAGTAGTTAGTATTCACTATCTCTAACTATAATTCCACTTTCAGATCATGATTTCAAGCTATTTGCTATCGTCAGTGAAAGACAGGAATAAAGAAACTAGATCTAAATACAAACTCTGAGCGTTTATGAAACAATTTCTATTCAGCTTGCAAGCATGAATTTTTTAGACACGTAATGTCTTCAAACTCAGCATAGCAAACCAGATAGCTATATGGGTCTGATCTCAGTTCAGCATCACCACATAGTAGAAGCCTCTGCAATCTATATCATTGCAAGAAAGACCTCAAAGGTACATTTATGATAAACAAAAATGCAAGTTAAAAAACTTGCTAACGCTTGTATTTATGTCCACAGATGGCGTTCTACTATAATTATAGTTAGAGATAGTCAATACTAACTACTCTGACGTTTATGTAAACAAAACATACGCTTGATGGGCGTTTTTGGTAGAACGCCATCTGTGGACATAAATACAAGCGTTAGCAAGTTTTTTAACTTGCATTTTTGTTTATCATAAATGTACCTTTGAGGTCTTTCTTGCAATGATATAGATTGCAGAGGCTTCTACTATGTGGTGATGCTGAACTGAGATCAGACCCATATAGCTATCTGGTTTGCTATGCTGAGTTTGAAGACATTACGTGTCTAAAAAATTCACGCTTGCAAGCTGAATAGAAATTGTTTCATAAACGCTCAGAGTTTGTATTTAGATCTAGTTTCTTTATTCCTGTCTTTCACTGACGATAGCAAATAGCTTGAAATCATGATCTGAAAGTGGAATTATAGTTAGAGATAGTGAATACTAACTACTCTGACGTTTATGTAAACAAAACATACGCTTGATGGGCGTTTTTGGTAGAACGCCATCTGTGGACATAAATACAAGCGTTAGCAAGTTTTTTAACTTGCATTTTTGTTTATCATAAATGTACCTTTGAGGTCTTTCTTGCAATGATATAGATTGCAGAGGCTTCTACTATGTGGTGATGCTGAACTGAGATCAGACCCATATAGCTATCTGGTTTGCTATGCTGAGTTTGAAGACATTACGTGTCTAAAAAATTCACGCTTGCAAGCTGAATAGAAATTGTTTCATAAACGCTCAGAGTTTGTATTTAGATCTAGTTTCTTTATTCCTGTCTTTCACTGACGATAGCAAATAGCTTGAAATCATGATCTGAAAGTGGAATTATAGTTAGAGATAGTGAATACTAACTACTCTGACGTTTATGTAAACAAAACATACGCTTGATGGGCGTTTTTGGTAGAACGCCATCTGTGGACATATATATAATAAAAACATACCATATAGGGAAAAAACTTTCATTTAGTTATTTTTCATTCTTTTCCTCCAAGGTTGATAATATTTTATTGGTTCCTAGTACTATCTGTTGGTAACTAAAGGGTTCAATTCCTCAAACTAAAATATACTCTTAAGGTAAAGTAATGATAACTTTGACCTTCTAAAAGATTCTTGAAATAGGACCTAAAGCTAAATAGTTCTATCAGACATAAAAGTAGAAAATGGATTAATTATCTTGGTTTGTTAATAAAACATATAAATAAAACATTAGACTAAAGTATGCAAATTAAGCCCATTAATATTAGAGATTATATCAATTCCAAAGTACTTATATGTCCAGGATATAAATATGCAATGGTCAAAGCTTTCTTACATAGGAATCACAATTTATCAATCAGTAATACATTATATAACTCCTGCTTATATTATGTTATTCTGCACCAAATTCTTTTTATTCTCATCATATTTTTGTCACTTACTATAAGCTTTAGTAATCAATAGCTGTTAAATAATAGTAGTCTGGTGATATAGTATACGACAAAATTGGTTTAATAAGCACTGCCCTTCTGACAAGTATTGATTATTAAAAATTACACTAGTTGGCAAAACATGGTGAGGAAAAAAGAATTTGCCATAATTTATCTAAATTTGAATCTTAATATTAATAAATATATTGATGATTTAATAAAATCTAATAGAAATAAAGCTATTGCTAATAAACATTGAATTGACCTTTCTTATAAACATTTTATTTCAACAAAATGACATTCACCTGTTATGTTAAAAAAGTTAACCAGTAATAGTAAAGGTATAAATGATCTTAAAGAAAGTCCACACATCCATTTATGTAATTAAATGTCAGGATCTAAATAGCTCTTCCATCTACCACAATGTATCTAGAGCCAATATAACTATAAGATTAAAGCATCATATATATAAGAAGAGATTTGAACTCAGACTTTCAATCTTTCTACAGCTATTAACCCCATCTTATATTACTGATACACATGACCACTTTTATGTGGAAAAGACAAATGATCTCCAATGTATATATTTTGTGTGGTAACAGCATTCATCAGTTGGTCCAAATTGTCATCTCCCACATACATATATAACCAATGCTCAATTTATATTAAGATAGCAATCTTCAAACTTTAATGGACAAGCTGCAATCTTCTTCACCCTCCAAATATTCAGGCCTCCATATTACTGAAAATATAATAATGGAATGGTTGCAGAAGGTAGAGTGGATAACTATAGAGAGCTTAAAATCTGAGTTCAAATCCCTTTCTAATTACATTAAATATAGTATAGACAAGATACTTGTATTTAAATATTACATATTCAGCCTGTATTCTTCCAATCCCTCTTTTTTGTATTTAAATGGATGTATTAAAGACATATATATGAGGCATCATTCTAACTTAAAGTCAGCATGGGTATGTCAATAATATTGGCATCAACAAGGGCTTTGAATATTACATCATCAGATTTTCAATGATATGGAGAGTTGGAGAGTGGAGAGAATTGAAACTTGTCCATTAAATTTTGAAGATTTGCTATCTTATTATACATTGAGCACTGATTTTATATATATATGGGAGATGATCTAGACCAATTGATGAGTGCTGGTTCAGTATGAAATACATATATTGAATATCATTTATCTTTTTCACATATATGTGGTCATATATATCAGTTGTATAAGATGGAGTGGATAGATATAAGGAGCTTAAAAGTCTGAATCTAAATCCCTTCTAATTACATTAAGTTCAGTATAGATAACATACTTGTATTTAAATATATATGTTAAAATTAAAATTAATTCTATAATGTCATTAGTGTTTTTGAATATGATAAATGTACATGTGATTGGCAGATAATGCAAAATAATAGATTTCCGGTTAGTGTTAGTAAATCAGTATAATTAAAATGCAATTTTTTTTTAAAGATTTTAATGCATATGTAAGAATAGTAAATTTTGGCTCAATGATATTGGAAGTAAGATTTGAATATCATTCAAAAACTTTGTTTAGACAGAAATATCATTATAAAAAAACTTGGATATATCTTCAATCAAAACAATGACTGTAAAAGATTACATTAGAGTTAGAAATTACAATGCAAAAAACAAACAAACTTCACATTACATAGATCTTAAAAATGCAGATTGGTGGACAGATCATACAGTAATATGTACTAAGACTAAAATAATAGCAGTATTAGGTTTTATCCTATCCATATTCTTTAATGTTTTTTTTTTTTTTTGTATCATGTTAAATTTCAGTAGCTATTAAACAGTAAATTGTCAAGCATTGGTAGTCGAGAGGTCAGCGACAGCTGCTTTACAAGCAGTTGTCCCGGGTTAGTGGGTTCACTTCCCGGCTAATGCTATGACACAGGGGGAAAAAAAAATTAAACAGTAAATTGTCAAATTGGAATTTCAGTATCTTCACGTTATTAAAAATTCTGTTAAAGAATTTGTTGTTGATAAAAATAGTTTATTTTTGGAATCATTTTTTGAAATATGCTTAATTTTTTGCTGTATATTAAATTGGGCGTATTTTGTAAGCAATACAGAGAATTAAAAGCAACAAAGAAGCAAGATTAAAAATGAACAGTAGAATAAAATTGTAAACAAATATAGTCATTCAAGTGGCCACTTTAGATCTTGGTTTAGATATTTTTTGACTCATTGATAGTGACATACGTACTCAAAAAATGTTATACTTTTATTAAATTTATAAACTACAATCTTTTCTATAATAATGATGTTTTAAATAGGTGAAGGAAGTATGTTTGAATAATGATACAAGAACTGAGACGACAGCTTTTACTAATATGTCCTTCATATTCATTCATTTAGATTTCGATAAAGATATATAGTTTAATAAAGTTAAAATGTTATTTTATAATCTAAAAATAGAAAAACTGCAAGTAGTGATAATTTATGTAAAGGTGATATATTAGTTTTAAACCTAATAGAATTTTTGGAAATATGTGGACTCATGAAATTATGCTAAAAAGGGCAAAAATGATTGTAGAATTTAATAGGAAATAACATAGTAATCACCTAAAGCAAAAATATTTTCAAAGAATTTGTTGAACAGATTACTATTGGTCATAAATGAATGGCTACCAGAGACTGAATGTGATTTTAGAAAATTCTTGTGGTAGATTACTGAAGAAAAGTATCAGATGCAAAGGTGTGATTAACACAAAACTTTTATTGATGTGATTAGAGCATTTATCTCAATCTAGTAATCAGATCTTTGATAATGTATTAAATTAGTTGGTGACTCATTGAAGTTTATTTGTTTTACACAACTTCTATATATTGGAATGAGAGGAAGCTTTATTATGGGAGGAAAATCTGAGGTATTTGAAATGAAAAACTAAGGTAACAAAATGTGCACTAGCTCTATTTTTTTTTTTTTATCGATCAGTGGCCTTTAAAACAATTTATAGAGGGTTTTTGAATCAGGTGTCAAGGTGTAATTATAGCTTTAAAGTAAAGTTTTCCTTTAAATCAATTAAGGGGAAAATCAAACACTTTAGCACCTTATCTTTTAGATTTATTGCATGTTAATGATTATGCTATTCTTTATAACTCACAGGTTAATTTAAAAGTGTTATTGTTGTCTGAATGGTATCTATAAAAAATTTGATTTAGTAATTAACAATAGAAAATTTTTCTGATGTTACATGATTGGCTAATAATGAAAAACAGGACTTTAGCAGTGTTTTGCTGGACGGCTATGAAGTCAATTTTAATAGCTTTTTAAATAAAATGAAAAAATTAACATGGATATTGAGATGCAATTCAGATTTAAAGGTATTGCTGCTGCATTTAACATGGTAAAAGATATATTTATTATAATAATAAATATTTGAAAACCAGGCACTCTATACAAACCTAAACCAGCACTCATCAGTTGGTCCAGATTATTTATAAGTGTATGTGTGTGGGGAGGGGTGATAATCTCGACCAACTGAGGAGTGTTGGTTTAGCACAAAATACATACATTGGTGATTATTTATCTTTTCTAAATGTGTGTGGCATGTATGTCAGTTGTATGAGATAATATGGATAGATAGAGGGTGCTTGAAAATCTGAGTTCAAATCCCCTATACATATTATAATAATATAATTACTGCAATTAAATTAGTTAAATATAGAACAGTTATTACATCCAATTTATTCTAAGAAAATCAAATCTATACTTTGCATAGATATAACATAAAAACACAAGAAAACATATAATTAAGGATGCTTTATAAGATTTAAAAAATACAAAGGAAGGATTATATTATTAATTGGTATGTTCCGAGCTTACAAAATATGATATTATGAAATCAGCAGTAGTAAGGTCCCATTTTTATTGGGTTGCATGTATGAAAAGAATGAACAATGACAGACTTCATAAAAAATTTTTTATTATGAACTTAATCATTGTTTTTACAGAAGAGTAGATTCCGTTCATGTTATAAATCAAAGATATTCTAAAAAATGCAATAGTGATTGCTTTTATTGAAAAGATATGGCTGAAAATAGAATTCAATGCTTAGCACAATTTGGCAGTGAATTGAAGCATTTTCAAAAAGTAAAGCTGACTGCAAAGGTTAAAAAAAAACCCATATAATTTATATAGCTGTTGTAACAAATTTATTATTTTCTGATGATTATTTTATGGAAGAACAGCATAAAGATCAAAATAAGAGTCATAGATAACTTTTAGATAAGTGCTTGGCTTTGGGTTGGTATTTTTAGATCTAGTGTCTGAACCTACCCTGACACCTCTCTGAGGAGTGCCAAAGCATGAAATCATGATCAGGGGTTTGGGGGGGGGTTCCTGACAGAGATATTTTAAGTGCTGGCTCTGGCTAAGCATTTATCATAAAGCTTGTAGAGGAATTGGCAATCCACATTGTTTATAACAGCATAAAGATATTTCTTCTTTTCCAATTTTGGTCACATAAGCAAACTAAAGCATCTGCTTGCGATAATGTGAATGTAACTTTGGTTCATGAATTAATTTGAGTAGACATCTCTAAATTCATCTTCATGTTTTTTTATACTGTTTAAACTTTCCTCTGATGCTACATATAAAATTAAGTGTTAACACATCAAAGCAACTTAGGTGCTAGACCTTCTATCACTTCATCTTGGTTTTATTATAATTAATTAAAAACTTAGTGATGGTTATTTTATATATTTTTTTAATCTACCAATGTCATTTGCAGTCTTTCATTATTATTAATCAACAATTACCTATTAAATAGATTATTTAAAGTGCCTATGTTAATAGTGTTGCTTTTGTTAACCTACTTGTCTTCTCTTTCTTTATCAGCAAATTGTTTTCAGTCTACAACATCTCTCATTCCATTTTGTATAAATACCCACACACGCGCGCGCACACACACACACACACACACACACACATATATATATATATATAAACTATGTATATATATATATTGTTAATAAAATATATTCTACCAGAATATATAGATAATTATCAACTATTAAGGTAAAACATTTTTGATACAAAACAATATGTTACTTTGCTGAGCCAGGTTTTCAATATAGCATATTTTTATCAAGGCATGACTATAGTAAATGTCCGTTAATTAAAAACAAAATTGTAATTATAATTGAAATAATACATTTAGCGATTTACAAACTATTATAAACAATCCTTAAATCCGCAGAAGTACTTTCAGTTAATTTCTTAAACCTGCCTCAACTGCCATTAAATTAAAAAAACAAAAAAACAAACAAAGCGGAAACAAACATCATCAATTCAAATCCCATGAATCTCGTATTTTAATGTTAGCAGCTTGTCTATTTATTAAATGTATTTTATTCCTATTTATAAAAATTGCCTCTTTAATTTTTCTTTTATTATGGTTTCTCCCTTCATGAAGAATTTTCACATGTTCAAAATCAAATTTAAATTTATATTTACATGTTTTTTCATGATCAAAGAAATCTGAAGGAGACCTTAAATCACCATTATTTTTACCTTTTACATGCTTATATAACAATTTATGCTCCCTCAATCTCTTCTCAATACTGCACCCAGATTCACCTATATATAATAGCATACAATCACAAAAAAGTTAATATATGAGATTACTTTTCGGCTTGACAGGTATGACATCCTTGGAATTATTGACTAATTTATTAATATTGTTTGAAATGTAGAATGAAACATTAAACACATTCTTTTATATATCCTTAAAAAATTTCACTGTTTTCTTTGATCATGAAAAAATGTAACTATAAATTTAAATTTGATTTTGAAAA
The DNA here is from genome assembly GCA_028023455.1 of Epiperipatus broadwayi. NCBI lineage: Eukaryota > Metazoa > Onychophora > Udeonychophora > Euonychophora > Peripatidae > Epiperipatus > Epiperipatus broadwayi. The sequence continues at coordinate 2,959,397 of JAQFVV010000083.1, read as the reverse complement.
TGTGAAAATTCTTCATTAAGAGATAAACCATAATAAAAGAAAAATTAAAGAGGCAATTTTTATAAACAGGAATAAAATGCATTTAATAAATCAACAAGCTGCTAACATTAAAATACAAGATTCGTGGGATTTGAATTGATGATATTTGCTTCCACGCCTTTTTTAAAATTTAATGGCAGTTGAGGCAGGTTTAAGAAATTAACCAAAAGTACTTCTGCAGATTTAAGGATTGTTTATAATAGTTTGTAAACCAATAAATTTATTATTTCAATTATAATTATATATATATATATGTAGTAGATCATTAGTTAGTCGTTTTAACTGTGGTGGTTCAGAATTTCAGCCCAAAATTTTGAATACAAAAAAATACTACTTTTGATAGTTGAAATGTAAACATTTGGTCTACTTATCGGAGTACAATTCATTGCAATGATGACGAATGAATTCATTCCTTTTTAAAATTATTGTGGACCTTTCATTCATTATATTTGATTAACCATATTTTAAAAACTTCAAAGCAACATCTCAAGTGTTAGAAAAATTATGAATAAGATATGAATTAAAATTCCCCTTGCAGCAGAATAATTTCAATGGATTTAATGATCTTTATTGAATGCTAGTGAGATATATAAAATATGTATATGTGAACCAGTGGTTTGGATTTTTCATTACATAGTAAGCTCAACTATTTCCTAAATGTTTCTGGCATTTTATTCTAAGCTTTTGTAAGGTATTCAATGGAAATTAAAGAGCTGGATATCATAATGTATCTAGAAGATATAAAGTGAGTTGACCAGCTTTTTATTATCTTTGTCAGTCTATTTGAAAATAATAAAGGCATATTCACATTGAATATTTTTTCCATAACTTAATACATTTTACAAAAGCTTTTCAACATGTTTTGCATTTTAATGCAACTTTCATGCAATTCATTAAATACTTTGTTGTTTATTCACAATTTTTTAATTTGATCTGTGAGAGGTAATTCATGTAAACATTTTTCAACATCTTTTCTGTTTATTGTTTTAGTTTTCAATTTTTGTTAATTAGAAATCTAATTTTAGATATTTAAATTATTTTATTTAACTGTTTTTTTCTTTTAATCTTTTGTTGTTTTTTTAAACAATATCAATTGCAACTTATTAGATAAAATATTATAATCATCTTCATTTGTAGTTAAGTTGGTTGATTTGCTAAATTTTATAATTAAAATTTTTCGTAATAATAATAATAATAATAATAATAATAATAATAATAATAGAGGGTTTTGAACCCAGACTTTCAAGCTCCCTTTAGTCATCCATTCTATCTTATACAATGGATATATACGACAACATACATGCAAAAAAGGTAAGTAATCTCCAATATACGTATTTCATGCTGAACCAGCACTCATCAGTTGGTCCAATCATCATCTCCCACATATATATATAATCAGTGCTCCATTATATTAAGATAGTCAACCTTTAATGAATAGGATTAACTCCCAACTCTTCAGCCATCCATATCATTGAAAATCTGATGATAGTATGTTCAAAACCCTGGCTTGCCAAAGTTTGTTGTGTTATACCCATGTTGATCCTATGTCAATCCGACCTCTCAGATGTAGGATCTTAATCCCATTTTAATACACAGAAGAGGGATGGGAAAATTACAGGTTGAATATGTAATATGTAAATGTGTGTATTGTTTGCCAAATTTTATTGTGTCATATTCTTGTTGATCGTAGAATCTTAAACCCATTATAATACACAGAAGATGGATGGGAAAATTACAGGCTGAATATGTAAAATTTAAATATACGTATAGTGTTTATACTTTAAGCTAGATGTAAATACATGTACTTAAATATTACATATTCAGTCTATATTCTACCCATCTCTCTTCTGTGTATTAAAATGGGTTTAAGGTCCTATATATGAGAGATCAGATTGACATATGATCGACATGGATATAACACAACAAAATTTGGCAAGCAAAGGCTTTGAACATATTATCACCAGATTTTCAATGCTATAAATGGTTGAAGAATTGAGAAGATTGAAGCCTGTCCATTAAAGATTAAAAGGTTTGTTATCTTAATATAAACTGTTCGCTGATTATATATACATGTGGGAGATGATGATCCAGATCAACTGAAGAGTACTGTGCAATGTGAACGTTTGCTGCAAAAATATTATTATTATTAATACTATCATCACCATTATTATTAAGCCAATAAACATCACATGATCGTCAATACGTATAGAGAGTTTTGCCTATTTTAATAACCATTATTATTATTATTATTATTATTATTATTATTATTATTATTATTATTACTACTACTACTACTACTACTACTAACATTTTTTAGCGAATGATTTGCTATACTCATTTTGAGATGGAACCAACATTGAAACATATACTTTTACACAATGCTCTTATTATACAGATAATGTAAACTCTTCTTCATTTATAATATTTAAGTTGATATTATTCTTATTTTTACTCATATATTTAAAACTCTTAAATGTTTTTAGCAAAAGTGTATTACTTCATTTTCCCCAGTTCGTCTTAAGACTAGTAAGTAATTCTTTCTATTATAAGCTTAAGGGCATTAGATAGTAGCAGTATGTAATTTCCCAGACCAGTTTCTGATAATTGAATTTTTTAGTAAGGAACATCAGATTTTGTCTTACATATCCAACAGTCACTTTTATCTTTTTATAGTAGCCAACCTGGGATTTAAAAAAAAGTCTGAAGTTTAAAACCAATCATTAACTAATCTTAAGAGTTGGATTTAGCAATCACCCAAAAAATGTTGAAAGTAATCAGAGATAGTGATGTAATGCTTTTTTAAGTACATTTTCTTCCATCAGACTTTCTTTTACACTTGTGCTTTTACAGTTATTTTGTTAATGCTTTCTAAATATTTTCTTGTATTTTTAGATTTGCTTATCGTCAAGCACTGCGAAACTACATTTTTGAAAAAATTACCTGCTATTAATAAATAATGTGTATGCTTAATTATTTTAATAATTACCAATAAACTATATAATAAAAAATATATACTGAGTATAAACAAATACTGTTATAATATCTTTTTTACTAAACAATTAGTATGATTTAAAAAATTAAATTCTTTTTAAAAGTACACAGGAGAATTTAAAAAAGAGCATTACAACAGTATTAGAAAGGAACTTATGCATTAAAGCAGGAATTTCATTTTCAAACAATAGTTTACATAAAAATGAGTTTTCTTTCCAAAAAATATATTATATTTTTTACTCATATATAAATCGAAGGGTATCATGATATAGTGGTTACAGTAACCATTTGCTATATTCATGACATGGATTCAAATCTAGGATTGGGTTTTTCAGGTTAAATTTTTTTTGAGACAATTATAATTGGATATCTAGCTATTCTCAGTTAAAGAGTAAAACAAGGATGAAAAACACTCAATCTCCCATTACCTGGAAACTTACTGAGTAATAATAGTTTTTCATTCAAAGTTCTAAAAATATAGTTGTCAAGCGCTGGTGGCCTAGCGGTTAGCATAGCTGCCTTCCAAGCAACAGGCACGGTTCGCTTCCGGGTCAACGCTTTGACATATAAGAAAAAAAAAAAGTTTTAATTATGAAACCCTACTTTAAAATTTAAACAAAAAATAATATTTTAATTAATAAAAACAAAATGATTTTATATTTAGTTAAAAAAACATCAGTTTTAAATAAAATTGCTTTAAATACAGGCAATCAGAATTGAAAACATTTTTTAATTAAAATTAAAAAAAACCCAATCAAATTATATGACCAACATTGCATCTGATTCCGAGACATTTCATCTATGGCCTCCAGGTATATGTGCATGCATTCTGACTCAGAAGATAACTCAAAATAATGTAAACACTAATTTAATTTAGCATTTTGGAAAAATTGGTGTAATTATTAGTGCATTCTATTATCTTGTCTATAACCTAGAATTCAAATCCAGTTAACTAAAGTTTGGAATTATATCAAGTTTAAATCAGACTTAGGACTCTCCTTTCAGATAACTGATTCCATCATTGGTGAAAGTTTCAGTCTTGAAACATTAACCAAAAAAAAAAAAAAACTATTCATGAAGCTTTCTTAGCCTAAGTAAACTTAAATTAATGAAAGTATATAAGTATTACTAAATATATCTAGTATGAAATGCCTAAATATTTCACATAAAGAGTCCAAAAACATTAGTAACTTTACTTTTGGTTTTTAAAGGAATTTAAAAGCTCACATTATAACATTTAATCCAATAATATCAATAAAAAATTATATCATTCTATTGAAAATGTATTGGGTCATCATGAAAAATGAATTTATTTATCTTAAAAGAGATATTAATTAATTAAAAAAGTATTAATGTAATATAAACAACTGTATATAATCTTATAGTTAAATATTAGTAAATACAGTAATAAAATTTTTTTATTTTATTTGAAAAGGACAAAAAAAAAATCTTTGCTTAGGAGTGCTTTCGACTATCCTCGCAGTCTTTGTCAACTAGTTCTTTGAAAAGTCAACCTTCCCATAATTCTGTGATCTTAATGTTAGCTGCCTGTCTATTGATTAAGTCTTGCCTGTATTTATATATTAGCATAGCTTCCTTTATTTTCCTTTTATTGTTATTTTTTTCAGTTTGCAATATTTTTACATTATTATTAATCAATAGGCAGGTAGCTAACATTAAGATCATGAAATTATGGGAAGGTTGACCTTTCTAAGAACTAGTTGACAAAGACGACAAGGATAGTCTAAAGCACTCCTAGGTGAAGATTATATATTTTTGTCCTTTTCAAAAAAAAAAAATATTTTTTTTTGATTACTCTATTTACTAATATTTAATTATAAGATTATTTATATTACTTTGAAAAAATACAGATATCGATTTATATTATTACATATGTATATATAACCCTTAGAAACCACTCAACACTTAGACAATCCCAATATAGGTAACAATCAAAAATCTCAAACTGTTGTCAAGGCAACCTCATTATAGCAATAGAGGTGGAATCCCCCTCTATTAATGGTCACATTTAAATAACCATTAGAAATCATTCAACACTTACACAATCCCAGTATAGATAACACTCAACAATCTCAAACTGTTGTCAAGGCAACCTCCTTTTAACAATAAAGGTGGAATATCACCTTTATTTGTGATCCAATATATTTATATAAACACTAAAGATTGCAATTTGGATCACAGAGGTTGAAATTATTGATAAAAAGAAGTTTAAATAAATCTCCTTAAACAGCCATAACCTGTTCAGAATGCAAACTAATAAATAGTCAATTATAACATTACAAATTGCAATTATAATTTTCAAATTGTACCCAAAGTATTACTTAATTAATAAGTGTAATAATGTTCATGGCTAAATGTTTTTTTTTATTATATATAATTAACCTATTCGTTCAGTATACAGAATGTTTACCGTAGTAAACAGAGGGATTTGAACTTAGGATTTTCACTTTTATATTTATCCTCCACTCCATCTCAAACAACCTTATGCACATAACCACACACATGTGCAAAATATAAATGATTCCCAATATACATATTTCATGCAGAATAAGCACTCATCAGTTGGGCCAGATCATATATATATTGTCTCCTAAAAGTAATAATAAATAATCATTTTTTACATGTTTACAAATTCTGTTCATCTTAATTATACATTAATAAAAATTATGATTTGTTGTTTGAAAGATCACAGGGAAGAGTCATGTGACATTTGAACAGCAATGTTATGATTTGAGCACAACATTTCCATTCAACTGATCAAACCAAAAAAAATATTTTTTAAATTTTACTTCGCTTGAAATTGAATGATGATCCTTAGTCCTTGACTCCATCAGCCAACTATAATGCTAAAACTGCATGGGGCATATAGTTTCAATATTTGTCAAAAATTGGCTTTTTATATAACTCTATATTAGATAGAGTGGAGAGTGGTGGGTCATGTGAAAGTCTGTGCTCATATACCCTATTTATTACATATATTTAGACACAGGTATATAATAAGCCTGTGTTTCAGTTATTACCTTGAAGAGATGTCTGCCCATCCTTGCAGATGTATTAAATGGATTATGTCCTGTACATGTGGGGTTCAGATTGACCTTAGGTCAACATGGGTGTGACAAGAATCTCAGCCTCAGGGTGGCCTTCAAGCATCCCATCATCAGATTTTCAATTGGATGGACGGTTGAAGAGTTGGAGTGTGGAGTTGATTGAAGCCTGTCCATTAAAGAATGAGGATTGTCTATCTTAATATATATCTGAGCACTTATAGTATATATGTGTAGAGATGATAATCTGGACCAACTGATGATTGCTGGTTTAGCATGAAATACGTGTATTGGTGATTATTTATCTTTTCAACATATGTGTTTAAGTGTATCAGTGTTATTAGATAGAGTGGAGAGTGGTGGGTCGTGTGAAAGTCTGTGCTCATATACCCTATATATAACTCTATATTATTGTTTTCTGAATCAATAAAGTTTATAGCTGCTGGCTAGGTGATAGTAAAACAGACTGCTAATAGTTTATTAAAAAATAATTTATTAAAATTAATGTTACCTTTGTTTTACTTTTTATAAGTATATATTTCTTTTTACATAAAATAATATATATTTTTTGTTTCCAAGAAATTTTTTAGATAATAAAAACGTCACTACATCTTTATTGCTCACTCAATCAAAAATTAAAAAAAAAATTATATATGATTATTTTTTTAGGTCAAAAAGAAACAAATTTATCAGTTCTCTGAAGACTAATCATTGTTTCTTTCATTACTTTTTAAATTAAAAATTGAAACTATAAAATTACAAATTATAAAATTTATAACCATGATGTTGATATTCATTCAAGTATAAATTTTATTTATTATTATTAGAAATATTTTTAATGTAAAATAAAAATAAAAAACTGCTTTTTTTAATATCAAGTTTTCTTAATTTAAGTTACTCAAAAATCTTAAGACGGTTGTGGGTTCGCGTCCCGGCCGATGCTATGACGTATGAAAAAAAAAAAAATCTTAAGACTCTTAATTTTGAATTATAATACTTTAGTATTTTTTTTTAAATTGAGAAATTATTTGTTAATTAGTAAAAAAAAATAATTATGTAATTAAAAAATAAAATAAAATTAAGAAAATATAAAATAATATATACTATAATATGAATCAGTCTAGTTATTGAAAATTTAAAAAACCAATCAGGGTTCTCTCTTACTGGGGATATGCAAAATGAGCAATAGGTTTGCAAATAGCATCACTCTTTTTTTTTACTGATATGCAATTAATTTTTTTATAATAAAGCTATACATTTAAATATTTTAATCAATTACATCCATAAGACTTTTTTTATAATTTTTAAAGTTAATAAACTAATTCCTTAAAATATGTCTGCGAAATCATATATATAGTGAAATGAATAATGTCACATTCACTTCACAGTCGGTCATGGAGTCTTCTATATGGTTGTGAATTAATTCAGAGTTTTAAGAATTGCTAAATGTAACAGTTCAAAAATAAAACTAATTAAAGGTAATAATATATATATATATTACAAAGTGGGAGATGATGATCTGGACTAATTGATGAGTGCTGGTTCAGCATGAAATATATTGGAGATCATTTATCTTTTTCACTTATGTGTGGTCATGTATATCATTGTATAAGATAGAGTGGATAGCTGAAGGAGCTTGAAAGTCTGTATTCAAATCCCTTATACAATTACATATAAAACTCAAGGTATATAAATTATACTTGTATTCAATCAAAAATTAAATATCATACTGTAAAATAATATAATAGGTTTTTGTTAAAAAATGTTTAAAATTTAAGAGAAACTGATAAGTTATATAAATTATGTTAAAACTTTCTCTTATCAAAGAATGTATGGAATGTATTGCAAAACAATTCAAGAATTAGATTTTAAATAATTAAATTAAAAAAGATTACACCTGTTTTGATATGAAACTTAAAAAACAAGAGGAAAAAAACAGGCAATTTAATAATTACAATGTTTTGCAGAGTGCTTTTAAAATTCTTGTAAAGGTGTCAAAAATAAGATATTAAAAATAAATTTATCAAAACCTGTGAAAAACAAGATCAAAGATATCAAAAACAAGATTCAAGGGTGTTAAAATATATCAAAATCTATATATAATTTCTTGAAAGCAATTAATCTGCATTTTCATTTTATTCAAGCTACACCAAACCTTTATTATGCTGACTGAGTAGAACAGAGGAAAAATGGCCAACTGCTAAAATCTACCCAGGATATATAGAACTTGATTATGCTATTTTTCAAATGAAACTCTAAGTAAAATGAAGAATCAATGCTTAAACTTCAAATTTCAAGGACAGGAGATTCTAAAATGATATATTATGCCAACTTACAAATGGAATCAACTAATATTTGCAATTACCAGAGAAATTGAACTCCAGCTATAGAATTTTTGTTTAGTAAGTAAAAAAAAAACTAAATTATTATCCTAACATATTAACCATTTTATGTTTTATTTTAGTTTATATTTAATACTAACAAGCAATATTTTGTATTATGAATTGTTTATAACAGGAAGCAAAAGTTTTTATTATTATTATTTAAAAAAAAATGAAATTAATTGTATTTTAAAGCAATTGAAGTTAAAAAAAAAAAATTGGAAAAAAAAGTGTTCTATATTGTATTTAGTATAAATATAAGTTATGATTTGTAAACATTAAAAAAAAACTTTAATGTGAAATTGTCAGATAAATAATCAAAGATGTAATATTCAATTTAAAACAAATGTGCATGCTTGTAAAATAATTAAAGCTACAATTGTTTAAAAAAAGGAAATGTATGTAATATAATTAATGGTATTTTAAGTTAAAGGTTTATTTTGAAATTAAATTGAGTCCATTTGTATGTAAATTAACCCTTGTGAGTTAAATTTATGTATGTTAAAACTTACTATATACATGCAATTATTAACTTCTGTTAAATGGTTTACTGTACATTATTTTTATATGGTGGATTTACTTAGTTTTGTTCTATAAATTTGGAGCCAGCTCTAAAGAATTATATCGGTTAATTAGGGAGCATTAATAGTAAATAGGGTCAGATTCAAAAAAATATCTCTCATATTTAGTTCGTGTCATTGTTAAATCAGCATTTGAACCTAAAGTTATCATTGTAAAAAAGATGCCTCGATTAAAATTATTCCATATTATATATAGGTATGTGACTGTGCTATTAAGCGTATGATATAAATAAATGCATTATTTTTGTGAGGGTTGGCCATATGTACTACAGAATTGCATTTGAAGTAGATTAAAGACCAAGAATTTACTCTGCAGCAAAGGCCTTCAATCATAGAAAAAAAAGTTGTATTATGAGATTTAATTGAAAGATAAAATAAAATAAAGCAAATTAAACCAAGGATATTTTATAAATAACTATTCTTTCCACAGTGCATGTGAATTTTAAAAAAAGAAAAAAAATTTTTTTTTGGACAATTATATTTTGTAATAAATTGTAGTTTTATTATTAGTTTAAACAATGTGTCAACATGGTAATTATATATTGGACCACTTCCATAATCTGAGTATTGAATGTCTTTAGAAAATTTAACTTTATTTAAATATTCTAAATACATTCAACTGTTAGTAATAGCACACAAATAAAGTTAAATTATTCTGAAGACATTCAATACTCATATTAGATGATGGAAATAGTCCAGCATATAAATATAACTAAAACACCACCATTACAAACCTTCAGGAAAACAATGTGTGAACATCCTTGTATTTAATATTGTCTTGTCTGCACATTTATTCCAATTCCATTTCATCAGGAGTAGCTTATGCCCTATGCTGGATCTATGGGATCAAACCTGGTATTGTAAATGGCGGCTAAGTACTAATCATCATATTGGAAAAAAATATTTTTGAAGCTTATTTAAATATAAATGCATAAAAATAATATATGTGCTGGTATATTTTCTGATATTTAACATCAGGTGGTATCCAAGTAAATTAAATAACTGTAAATAATTGAAATATGCCTATTCTGACCACGATAATATATATTATAAATTTAGTTTAGAAGTGCTTATTTCTTTTAGAAGTAATTGTTTATAATAATCATTGGCCAATAAATATGAAAATAATTATAGCATTAGAAAAGCTATGTAAAATTTAACCCAACGAAAAGACTAGGTTGTTTGAAATACATATTGGAAAACATTAAAGTGTTTTCCCTCACTCAATTATTTGCAACCAAAAGTGATCTGTTAATACTATATTATTTTAAAAGATACACAGATTTTAAATAAGGCATATTTTAAGTATTTATATCTCACATTTAATTAAAAGTAAAATAAATATATTTATTAATTTATTAAAATGGCAAGTATTTAAAACAACATTTACAAGTAGCAATAATGCATTATTGGTAGCCTTTCCAACAAGTTAGAGATGTATTGAAGAGCATTTATTTGTAAATTTTTTTAACGCAAATTTTGCAAGGTATATAGTTTTAAGGTTTATACAGCATTTTTGATATATATCAAGGATAAATATTAAATATTTTATAATAGGTGATTTATTTTTTATTGTTCTGTTATTTTCTAACATAAAGAAGTATTCAACATTAATATGATAATACACTTTATCTTATTGAAAGTAGTTAGTTGTTATCAGGAGCATTCAAAAGTACATCTTTAAATATATTCTATATATGTGATGTGTTGATTATATAATAAATTGTGAGATGTTATATACTTCACAGGAACTTGGCACATTAATTTAAATATCTTTTTGAACTACTAAACAAAAATAAGTTTATATGCAAACACACACTGTATCCATCATTTGTTGGGTAGTAAATTTAGGCTATTGACTATACAATAGTAGTATATGGTGAAACGATCTTCAGATATAACAGAAAATAAATAATAAGAAATACCAAACTAAAAGTATCTCTTGCTGCTTTGAAGAAAAAAAATTATATATAATATTTAATAGAAAGATTAAATACAGTTATAGCTATTTAGACTGAATTGGTAAACAAATTAATTTTATTTTTTTAGTATCTAATAGTGTTTAGCCCTTTGATATGTAAACATCAGTTGATTTTACAAAATATAACCACTTGTCTTCCTTTTTATGTTGAACTTCAACTAAAACTAAGATATCCCGATTAATCTTTTTAAATCTCTCCATTTATAATAGATTTCATTATCTTTTTGAAACAAATCAGCTACTTTTATTATTATAAAACAATTTTATTTACTTTTTTTTTTTTTTAAGTGTCATAGCATCGGCCGGGACGCGAACCCGCAACCCGGGCAACTGCCTGCTAGTGCAAGGCAGTCGCGCTGACCTCTCGACCACCAATGCAAGACATTTATGAATTAAAAAAAGATTATGTCTGAAATTTTTTTAATAAAATCTAAAACAAATCCATCTTTGCATAAACATGAGTTGCCATTTTATTTATAACTATATTTTTTTAAATCTTATTTTTATTCATGGAAAAAAAAAATTCACTATAAATAATCACATAAAATGTAAACATAAAAATATATTTTTCAGATATTCTCTAAAAGATACATCAGTTACCATTTACCATGAAATTATTTGCCTCCATTTTTAATATCATAGTACCTTTACAGTATATTACCTAATTCTATCAATCTTCAGAAATAAAAATTTAACTAACTAACATTTTTGGCATACAGAAATTTGTTTAAGAGAATAAAATGAAATATATATATATATAATAGTTGTGAAGGAAATTGTAGAATTAGTTAATACTTTTGGAAACTAACATTCACAATGAATGGACATGTTTTCCAAAAGAGAATAAGATCATTATTGTCAATAGAATAAAATTTATCTAAAAGTAATATTATTGAAATTTTTTTATGTGTTGTTTATATAAATAAAAATTTGGATAACTAAAAAGAGAAAATAATTGATGATTTTTGGAAATGTAAGTTTTTATAGCTAATGTTATATATCAGTTAAATGATATTTTATTGCTAAGCAATCAGTTAGTCTAATAATACATTTTAACTTAGCAACTGTATTATTATAGACCAAATCTTAATCTAAGTTTTAAATATGAATCCAAAGAGAGACAATGTTAGGCAGTAAGAAGTGATGTTGAAATGATCTGAAAAATATTGAAAATAACTCACACACACACAAGGCACAGTAATTTAGTTAGATATTTGTCAAAAGACAGATTTCACACATCACTTTTCTAATCTACAGTTTTTTTGCCGTTTTATTTACATCATCAATAAACTTATTTATTTCTACTTTATTTTCTTGGCCTGCACAGAATTCACAATTCTTTTTCTTACTAATACATATTCAATTAAATTCCTCTACTATTTCATTATTTTCTTAATAATTTCTTTATTTTTAATTCTTAATATTATCAAATTTATTTTTTGTATTATTTTTTAAATCCACATCTTAAAAGTTTTGTCTTTTCTCTTCATCTTTTTTCCAGTGCACATTACTTTGGTCCACATAAAACTACAACTCAAGCAAAAAATTTAACAAATCTTTCAAATCTAGCTTTAATAATCCATAAAATACCTCTAATCATTATTAAAAGTGTGTCTGGCCAGTGAATGACTTTGTTACTATTTTTAATAATAAATTAATTCATTCTAATATTTCTTATACATTTTCTAAAATACCATACACATATAAATTATTTCCTATGTAAGAAAAAGTACCAGCAATTTTCTAAAATACTAAGAAGCTTTGAAAAGATAATAATAAATCAGTTATACTATGGTATACCATAATTTAAAGCTAACCAAAAATAAAAATACGGATGTTATTAGATGTGTAGCTTAAGAAAAAATAATGCAGAAATACATCAAATACTAAACTGGCAACTTAAAAATCTGACTTTAAAAAGTGATATGTAGTAAATTCTTAGTCCATTATTTGCACATGGATTATTTTTTCTGCATTTAACATTTTTTAGTCCCAGAATGAATAAAATTGAAATATATATATACAAATCTTTCAATTTTTCACATATATCATTGATGAATTACAATCCTGATACAATGTCTATTTTTCATAATTTCAAATATCATTTTTATTAAAAAAATTATATCTTCTTCCTTTTTTAATTCTAATTATTTGGACATAATTTTTACTTTTTTTTAAATCTTAAAATAATTAACTTCACATCACCCCAGCCTATTTTTTCCTATTATTTCATATATATTTTTAAAAAAGAAAGAATTATTTTGTTTATACATGTAAGTTTTTGATTTTCTTTTAAGTCTTATACATATATCCCAATTTTTAGATATCCAGTTGATGCATAAAATTTGTTCAAAACAAATTATCAATTATAATTTTTTATACTGATAAAATAAATGGGTTTTAACAATAAATTAATAATTCAATATTTATTTTTTAAAAATTAAACCTATTTAATCACTATAATTAATATTAACTTCAATTTTTAAACATGTGTAATTATAATGATATTAAAATTATATATATATATATACTGACTGTATAGGATTTACATTGAAGCAATAATCTTCAAGCATAGGTGTTTTTGTTAATCAGGATAGTATTATATAAAAAAGAAAATAACTATAAAATTAAGTTATAGCAATGATTTAATAATATTATAAAATATGGGTTTACTTACTGGAAAAAATTAAATATTTCAAAATGAATTCACAGTGAAAGAGTTGTTTCATGCATGTTTATGATATGATTAAGCTAAAGTGAAAAATTCATTGATAAAACAAAAACTTGAAAATATATATGCTGTATGTACTTGTTAGCTGAGAGGTCATCACAGCCGCCTTGCAAGCAAGTAGTTGGTTGCGGATGGTTGTGGGTTCACCCCTGGCCGATGCTAAGGTTTACAGCCTTGTTAAAACTATTACTAATAACTATAATAGAAAGTTATAAAATTGATTTAATAATAGTTATAATAATAATTAGATTACTTATTAAAGTTGGGTTTTATTTTAATTAACATTTGTGTTTACATTAATAAAATTTTAATATCATTACGTATTAATAACCATTCTTAACTACACATACACAATTATAAAATAAGCATGAAAATAAATATGTATATTTTGTGTGTATGCATATAATTTTAATAATTTTAATTAAAGTTAAATATTTTAAATACATTTTATTTAAGTTTCACTTTTAAGGAAAATTTCCCTAAACAATACAAGAAAATTAGAGACAATAAAATGGCTTTTAAAATAAGTATATATATTAAAATTATCTATCCCAGAAATATTATTTCCATAATAATGTTCAAGACTATTAAAACTGTGAGAATGAAAAAAAAAGTATATTAAAATTTGAACTTGCAATGAGAATGAAATTACCTTATATATACTTTCTGCAATATGTGTTATCTCCCAATTGAAAACTAATATACTAAATCAAGACATAGTGAGATTAGGAAAAAACAATAACTTATGACCTGTTGTCATATAATAGATTAAAAGTAGTTGATAAATAAGTATGACCATAATTGGGTTATTTGTTATATATAAAAAGTAAATATTAAAATATTGTGAATATTATCATAAAGTCATTAATTTAAAGTTAAAGATTATATTAATAATTTTAGTTTAATATTTCATTTATTATTATTATTATTATTATTATTGGTTTTTTTGTTAACATTAAAATAATGTTGTGGACCAAACTGGAGAATGAAACTTTTTTAAGTTATATCTGCAAAATACATTTCCTATATGAAGCTGAATGAAAACGTATATATTTCATAGAATTAAACTGATAATTAAATAGTAAAGAATGTGTAATATTTACTAAGGCTGTAACCTCAAGAATGTGCACCTAAAAATGCAATAGTAGGGACCTCTACAGGTCTTAACCACAAGCTTACATTTTGAAGAAAAGACGGGAACTTCTTTACTTCAATCTTTCTATATAAATAGGTGAAGCGGTTAGATCTGAGAGCATGAAGCTATTCAATACTTCACTGATTAAGTCCACATTTCTTATTACACATTAATACTCATGAAATCTTTCAATTTACAATGAGTCAATAGAAAGAATGTGTATAAAATAAAATTACAATATTAATATTTCACTTTTGTATAAGATTCATTGAAATTTTTACATTGATGCTTTAGGAAAAGATTAAATCTATAATATATGGATATCAATTAAAGTTAAAATAAAACATCTAGATTATTACAATATGCAGGTACAACAACTTTATATGAAAAATATATTTATTATTACAATTTGAATTTAGATTTTTGAAGTAATAAATATCATATTAATGTCCATTGTCAAATAAAATTTTGCCTGTAATTGAGTATTAACTTATAATGATGTAAATCAGTGATCTTCAACCCTTGGTCTGTGAACCAGTGATGGGCTGCAGAAGTTTTCTGCCAGTCTGCGGTAGACTGGCAGGAAAGTTTGTAATAACAAAATAACAAGAGTTTAAAGTTTTAATTAATATAAACAATTTTTATTTATTTTTTCATCTCATTTTACCCAATTAAAAAAAAAAACAGAATGAAAACAAACTAATCAATCATACATAATTAATTTGTTTTTCTAGTTATCACAGATGTTTATGGGGGGGGGGTTGAATTAAATTTTTTATTATTTTTCTAAAAAAATTCAAAATTAAAAAAATTTTTTTTTATTATACAAACTCCATATATATATATAACTTCATCTTGTATATTTAACATTAAATACAGATATTATATTTATCATATTCATTGTCATGTAATTACACTAGCTATGATATTTCCCAACATTCAGGTGAATAACATTTTATTCTTGCACGTTTTAACAGTGAAATAATAAATGCAGCAATGCAGGCACATTAATGAGAATGATTGTCATTGTACTGTTTTCTGTAACAGTATGACTGCGCAACTCGAAAAAGAGTGTTCAACATGTGAAGGTAAGCAACATCATTACTATACACAGTAACTAGTGTGTTGTTTTGGTCAGTTATAACAATTATGGTCATCTAAGGCCAAGCAGTTTACATCTTTAAGAAAATTTATCTATAGACTTCTGCTGGTCCACAAAACCTTATCCTTATTTGTGCCAATCTGTGAAACCTTATCCTTATTTTTGCTGGTCTGCAGGTGTGAAAAGATTGAAGACCACTGATGTAAATAAATGAGTTAAATTATCATAAAAATGCATGTTTAAATGTTTTTAAAATAGAAAATAGAATGGAATGTATCTTTAATGTTGCACTTAAGATAAATACAAAGTACTCTATCACTTATTATCCAGTACACTACAGTAATATGGTAATATAACATCCACTACCTTTAATAAATCTAGAAAAACCTAAGATATTTTCCATTCCTTTGAGTATATTATTGAGGAAACATGTACTTAATAAGCCATATAATGTCTCTTCCATTTTTGAAAGTCATTGGAAGATATTTTAAATATGCTTTTATATTTAATGTCAAAATTTTTCAAAAGATCAACAGATGTTATGGATTATGCCATACAGAAATCATAGTTAGTCATATAAGTAATTTTTCTACATTTTATTATAAAATTTCTGCAAAGTTATCAAAATAAATACTAATTAATTCATGTGTAAAGGTTCTACAATAGAGATATTTGAACCTCATTTTAAAACTGTTATATTCAAAATTTTGTAAAATGGTTTTTATTTAATAATTCTATCAATGAACTGCATTTGTTAAAACCTGACTCTGCAATGTAAATTATTATAAATCATGCTTTCCCTTTTCAAATTTATCCACATTATAATTATTTAACATCCAATAATACTTAACATTTCTGAGAATAAAGTAAAAGAATGCAGTCATAATAAATATATAAAATAATAATGTAATGTATTATATATCCAGTTATTTTGCATCAATTTCTTTAGTAATATTTATAATTTTTATTAAAAAAAATAATATTTGTAACTTGACTTCAAAATTTTTTAACTAGAATTACAGAATATAAAACTGAGTTAGACGAATAGACATTAACCTTACTAATAATAGAAAAAAGTACATTATTTGTATAAGTTATAAAATTCAGTTAAAAGATTTAAATATGTAGCCTAATTTGAGATATAAATTTTAATGGTAAAACACTCAGGTCTATTCTAAATTTTAATGGTAAATAGTATGGTATTTTATTTTTATTTTGATAATTGTTCTATAAAAATAACTTTGTCAAGCATTGGTGGTCAAGAGATCAGCGACAGCTGCTTTACAAGCAGTTGTCCCGGGTTAGTGGGGTCGCTTCCCGGCAGATGCTATGACACATGAGAGAAAAAAAAAACTTTTGTCATTTTAAAGTCGAGTAAGTTTTATTGAGTAAATAAAGTTCATCAGTTAATCATGGGAATAAAAAGAAGTGTATAGAATAAATAAAATATAAATATAAATACATGTAGTGAACATAGGAATAATGATAAAACATAAGAAACAAACATGCATTTATTATTTTTATTTAATTAAAAAGAAAGGATTTCCAACTTTAATATTTGAATATTACATAATTTTTATTTAATATTTAATTTATTTTAAGCCAGATAATAATGATGTACCAATAATAATTTTGTTCAATAGCAAACAATGTTTTATATGCTAGTTACTGATAAACAATTCATAGAAAGATGTTAAGAAATACATTCACAACTTTATTACAAATATAATTGCAGATTTTATGAGTTTAGTGGTGATCAATGAACTTCATCTATGGTTTTCTATATTTACAAACACAGAAACGTATATAAAGACAATAATTAAATTATATTTCTTTGTAAAATGTAGTCATTTATCAGAATCAATATTTTAGCATATGCAAGTTATTTTTTATGATTTTTAGTAATAATATTGTGATTAACAGAGCAAAACTCTCCATACAGTATTGCCACCTGTGCTAAACAGAATAATCAATGGATGCCAGAAGGCTTGTGCATAAAATCCCTATCTAATGCCTACTCATCCAATATCCCCAGACTAGTTTCTGGCTTGTGGCCTTCGTCAGTGAGGATCATGTGATGCTTAATATTGTGATTAGTTACTGAAAACCTTAGAAACGTTTTAGGCAACTAATTACAAACAAAATAAGAAAAAGTATAACAATTTCAAATGATAATATTGTATTAAAACAGTATGATTATTTTATATGCACATACTCATACATCCAATAACCATCCTATCAGTAGCCGTATTTACCTATTGACCCATACAATACACACTCATACATTTTGCATATAACAGGAAGAGGATGTTTTGAATTATAATATCCATGTTGTACTTAAAGTTAGTTGCTAAGATATTCTACATTTTTAAAAAAGATTACCCTTTTATTGCTTTTACATATCTAATTTTTATTTTTTCTGATTTCTCGAATTAAGAGTTTAAGATCAAGAAACATCATGGTCTTTCTTCTTAGTTGCCTAATAAGACAGAATGAATATGTGTATGAATGAAATTTTTTTCCTAATATATATATATATACAATCATGAAAGACAAAAAAACTCATGACCCTTATTCTCAGGAGGCTGTAAAGTCACCAGCTGAGGTGCAGTTGGTGGCCAAAGGCAGAGGGTGCTAAGAATCCATTGATTGTGGACACAGGCTGCCATTTAATAATGACTTTTTATTTAGGTATTTACAACTGCAGATCACTTTCAAGTGAAGAAAGATTGCAAGAATTGGAAGAAAAACATTTGCATATTAAATGAGACATTATTGGACTTTGTGAAGTTAGAAGAAAAGGTGAAGAGACAATTAATTTAAAAAGTGGATATGTATTCTACTATAAAGGCACAAATATTGGGAGTATAAGTGGAATAGGATTCAATATAAAAAAAGAGTGGAAGAACAACATTGTGAAGATTGATGATGCATTGAACAGAGTGACAATATTAATTATTCAATTTAATAGTAGATATCAAATGCAGTTAATTCAGGTTTCTGCTCCAACATGTTCTCATAGTGATGAAATAGAAGATTTTTATATGGATGCACAAAAGGCTTTTGATCAGACTAAACAATATTTTAAAATTGTTATGGCAGACTTTAATGCTAGAATTGGTAAACAAATGAAAGATGAAAGTGCTACAGGTAAATTTGGTTATGGTAATAGAAGTGAGAGAGGACATAGACTTTTAGAGTTTGCAAAAAAAGAAAACTTTATATTATGAATTCTTTTTTTGAGAAAAATGTTAAAAGGAAATGGATATGGAAATATCCAAATAAAGGTACAGCAGAATTGGATTATATTTTGACTAACAGAAAATACATATTTCAAGATTGTAATGTCCTTCAAATTCAACACAGGAAGTGATCGTCGATTAGTAAGATGTAAGATATAAGTTAATGCAAAACTAGAGAGACAAAAATTATTAATAGAAACAATATGTAAATATTGTTTTTATTAATAATTTTTGATATTTCTAATCTTCAGAAACATTTTAATAAATTTAAATTAGAACATGCAAACCATTTTCAAAACAGATTTTGAACATGATTTACATTTGAACGAAATTAATAGGAAAATAGCTGATATACTTTTAAAAACTACAACAAAGATAGCTAGTAAAAAAAAAGCAACAATTGACCAATAAATTTTTTTACCAAAAGTAAAGAATTTATGAAGAAAAGAAAGAATGAAAAGATATACTTTCTTATATCATTATCAAATCTTTTTTACAAATTCTAGATATTCAATCCTTCTTAATGCATCATTTTTATATAATTGTGAACTAGCAAAGGAAAGCTGTAGAAGTGAATAAAAGTCTCAAGAGTATAAAACAACATTGTGGTATTGGTAGAAACATATCTGCAATAAGAAAAAAAGATGGAACTATTATTAAAAAGAGATATGACATTATGGAATGGGTAGAAGAGTTCTATCAAGAATTATATAGTAATAAAGAATAAGTACCTCCTATATTTATTATATCTTCTGAACTGCCCAGAATTTTAAATGAAGAAGTGAGACATGGAATTAAATTTATAAAGAAGGAAAAAGCTCCAAGTAATGTAGAAATTATAATCGATGTATTAAAAGAAGCAGATGAAGAAATAGAAAAAATTTTGGCAAAGTTATATACCAAATATTTAAATGATAAAGATGTACATGATGATAGAATGAATACGGTATTAAAATTAACATTTAAAAGAGATGATAAAGAAGATATTAGAAATTACAGAATTATCAGTCTTTTATCAATTTTATACAAAATTTTTGTCAAAATAAGTACAATTCATCTTTGGATTTCAATCAACCAAAAGAACAAGTTGCATTAAAAATGGTTTTAGTACAGTAGATCATATCCAAATATTGAGAGAAGTTATAGAAAGGACCAATGAATATGAGTTGCCATTATACTTTGAATTTGTAGATTGTAAAAATGTATTAGATTCTATAAGCATTTCTTCAGTGATTGAAGCATTGGATCATCAAAGTATAGATCCAGGATATTGTCATATTCTGAAGAATATTTATAAAAATGCAACAGCAACAATTAGATTACATAATAATTCTAGGAAGGTCAACATTGAGAAGGGTGTAAGACAGGGTGACTCCATATCTCCAAAATTTTTTTACAGCAGTGATGCAAATAGTATTTTGTGATTTAAAATGGGAAGCTAAAGGAGAGAAAGTAAATGAAGATTATTCAAGTCATTTAGATTTTGCAGATGACATAGTTGTTTTTGAAAATAATGCTTCAGATCATCAGGAAATGTTGCAAGAGTTATCAGATGAAAGTAAAAAAGTAGGACTAAAAGTAAATGTTAAAAAGACTAAGTCTAAGTAATGTTCAATGGATTTTCTCAAAAGATGAAAATAAAGATTTGATTATAATGAGCTAGAAGAAGTTAACAATTACAAATACCTTGGACAGATTATTACTGTAAATGGAAACATAATGGATGAAATTAATTATAGAATTAAATTTGGTTGGAGTGCTTTTGGTAGAAATAACTTAATATTAAAAGGGAAATATGTTTATGTGTTTGAAAAGGAAAGTTTTTTAATAAATGTGTTTTACCAGTTCTTATTTATGGATCTGAGACCTGGGCACTTAATAAAAGAGCAATAGAGAGACTTCAGACCACTGAAAGAAGTATGGATGTTGGAAGTAACAAGAAGAGATCGAAAATGCAATATATGGGTAAGAGAACAAACAGGTGTCACTG
This sequence comes from Epiperipatus broadwayi, assembly GCA_028023455.1. Classification (NCBI taxonomy): domain Eukaryota; kingdom Metazoa; phylum Onychophora; class Udeonychophora; order Euonychophora; family Peripatidae; genus Epiperipatus; species Epiperipatus broadwayi. Next base: position 2,938,159 of record JAQFVV010000083.1, on the reverse strand, counting down.
ACCTCATTGAAAAAAATAAAAAACTAAAGTGGAGTTGGGCTGGACATATTGCTAAAAGATAGATGGACAATTGAAATCTTAAACCGGATTCCAAGAGATTGTAAAAGACCCAGAAAGTGACTACATGTGATATGGATGGATGAAATAAGAAAGTGTGCAGGGGTGATGTGGAGAAGAGAAGCTAAAGATCGGAGATGGTTTGAACTTGGAGACACCTTCATCCTGCAGGGGAATAATAATGGTTGATGATGATGTTAAAAAACCTTAAGAGATAAAAAATAAAATTCTATTAATAAAATTAAAAAATAAAATAATTGCCCAGGACATGTTATTAAAGAAATATTATCAAATAAAAATAGTTTAAACCATTTTTAGTTGAAAACAGCTACAACATTTAATGAATTTTGGGGTAGTTTGGTATATTACAAATTTATTATTAAAAAATAAGGTCAACAACACAAAAACTAGAAATCATGTGGGGATGCTTAATCGATGAAAATAGCTTAGGAAAAGATAATAAATTAAAAGAATTTAAATAGTTTGACGATTATAATTTTAATAATGTTTAATAATGTAGTTTGGTGAGGAAAAATTCCAAAATTTATGGCTGACTATTATTCCTATGGCAGAAAATTTAAACAGTTTAATTTGTATATATTGAGACTACATGCTTATTATGAGTCTTGATCACTTAAAGACATCTTATAAAAACTAACATTGTACTACATCCAATATATTTCTTCTTACATAGTATTTAACTGTGCAAACCTTTTGTAATACTGCATACCTAATAATAACTTATGTTCATTGTTCTTTTTAATCTTAGGTATAAAGTAGCTTTTTATATATTTTTTACTTTTCAAGGAGATTTGCCAGTAGCTTACTATTATTTTTAATTACATTTTAATTGTTCCATGTTTTTTTTCCATGTGTCAAAGCATCGGTCGGGAAGCGAACCCGGGACAACTGCTTGTAAGGCAGCTGCGCTGACCATTCGGCCACCAACGCTTGACATGTTCCATGTTTTTGAGTGAATTTATTGTACACGGCACTGTATCAATAGTGGATTAACAAAATCATCAAAATGTATTTCATCCAATCACTATGGGTTGCTTGTCATTGATTCTGACTACTGCTTACATTTTTAATAATTTTACTTTAATTTTAATGGTCATACAACAAAAATGAGCAGTTCTGCAAATATTCAAGGATAAAAAATGATAATCATTTATTTACATTTTTAATAATCTTTATTAAAAGTATTTCTCTATTAAATTTATTATTTTATATGTTTACAAATATTTAATAAGAAAATTAAACAGTTTAGATGGCATCTTAGGAATACTGATATAACATTACTGATAACAGAGCATCTATTGCAATCTTGAATTATAAATTGATATTATATAATACTATATTCACATTTCTACACTAGTTTTTAACACTACCATCTAACAATTAGTAATTACTCAATCTCGTAATAGGTGGTGCTGGATTAGAATTAATTATATTGCTTGATCAGGTGCTTTGTTTGATGAATGCTGATAAAATAAAAAAGTGTCTGGACAAAAATTATAATGATAAAATTAAAAAAATTTCCACAGAATATATTCATAAAGACAGAAAAATAAAAATCATAGAGAAAGAAAAATAAAAGGAAATCTGTTTAAAATTTTTTTTAAAGTGGGAATTAAGAAAGAGCATTTCCATGAACGCTAATAACTAAAGCTTGAAGAAAATTAGTTGGGAATAATTTGCGCCACCAAGTTTTGGACGTTGATTAATGATAATTGTTTGTTTTTAAAGTGAAATCTTGTACAAAAAATAGTCTCTGTACTAATTCCTAGCCTATTGTATGGATAAGCTAATTTTAATGTATGTAAGAAATTACCAAAAAGGATCTTTGACTGAAATATTTAAAGAAATATGGAGAGATGCATCTTGGGAGTAACAAGAAGAGATCGAAAACGCAATATATGGGTAACCGAACAAACAGGTGTTACTGACCTCATTGAAAAAATTAAAAGACTGAAGTGGTGTTGAGCTGGACATAATGCTAGAAGAGATGATAATAGATGGACAGTTGAAATCTTAAACTGGATTCCAAGAGATTGTAAAAGACCCAGAAAGAGACCACATATGAGATGGACGGATAAAAAAAAGTGTGCAGAGGTGATGTGGAGAAAAGAAGCTAAAGATCGCAGAAGATGGATTAAACTTGGAGAGACTTTCATCCTGCAGTGGATTGATGATGATTGATGATGGTGATGAATTGTCATTACACATAAAAATATGGTACTTTTTATTGATTAAAACGTTGAATTCCACAGATTATATAAAATACACTTCAAGATCCTTTATAAATTTTAAATAGTAATAAAAGCTCTACAAGTACCATATTAATATGGTAATCTGCCAAAGTAAGTAATTTGAAATGGAAAAAAAAATCAGAATTAAAATAAAAAGTTGAAGTAATAAAAAAAAGATAGGATATATAATTATAAAATGATTAACATTAGAATTTTATAAATATTGTATTAAAAAAATAGATAAGCAGGAAGGGGTGCATAGATTTAGCAACTATTTAAAAGTACGCTCCCCTCCCCATCTGACTTCAGGTAATTATTCCAAACATTTTATATTAAAAAATATTATTTTTATAAACAAAATATTCCATATGTATTGTTTTTCTTCTTCAAAGTGGAAATATTTAATTAGAATTATAGCTATTGTTTGGTTTTCTATACTTTGATCACTGTTTTGCTTTTTACACCTTGATAACCAGGTTCTGATTTCTTGCTTCAGAGATCAATCATTTATTTGAATATTTTAGTTATTATTATTTTTTCTTTGTTTTGTTTTCATTTTCAATTTTACTATTATTAGCTTTTGTTATTCATATTTAGGACAAGCAGTAATAAATTTATGTATTTAGGATTTTTTAAACAAATTATTTTTCTTTGAAAATGAACAAATTATTTTATTATTTTTTCGAATAATGCTTATAATTTATTTTTTAGTTAATGTTTTTAAAATTTAAATTAATATAACATGTGGTTTTTTTTAATTAGTTTTAACTTTTAGCAACTTCAAATTTCTTCAAAAAAGTAATCTCATTTTCTTCATATATATAATATACATCCTTGAAACCTATACACACCACATGATCACCATTTCTTATGCAATACGTATAGAGAGTTTTGCCTGTTTTTTAAACCTATATACATGTTATATGTGCAGAATGGTAGTGTTTATTAAGAAATAATATGTTGGCCTGAATCATGTAATATATATAAACTTCATAAAATAATTATCAAAGTTTGTATTAAATGTTACAGGATTTTTTTACTGGAGCTCAGTATTAAAAAAAATTTTCAGAAAAAAAAAAGATTAAAAAAATAAATTCAGTTTGATTAGTTAATGTAATTTTTTTTTTTACAATCGTTAGTTAATGTAATTGCTGTGCCTTTTCAATTTAGAGTTCAAATATAATTAGATACCATAAGCAACTAATAAAGCAAATGTGACTATTATATTTTACTTCAGAAATTTGTAAAATGAAATGAAATTCTTGAAGATATTTTGGAACAGATGTACTATTAATATAAATAATTTGAAAAATCATACAATTTAATATACAAAAAATAGAGGAGATCAAGATCATTTTAATGGATTAAAATGTGGATTAATTTAATAAATCTTTTTAGTAAAGTCTATAAAAATTAAAGTTAGATTTAAGTCTATTATTGAAATTTAACTATCATCTAGAGATTGTGTTGTAAAATGGAATGCAGATATTGAGTGTTTGTAATTACGTTGTAGATTTAGCACAAGATTACAATTAAGGTCCCTGAAACAAAGATCAATGAGTCACTTTTGATACTTAAATGTTACTTGACGTCCCAAACTATTATCCATTGATTATATAGTACTTGCAATGCTAAATATTATAATTGCAACATATATTGTAGATTTTTTTGTGTATATATATATATAATGCAATATCACTAATTATTTCATACTAAATATATAAAATTTTATCATTTGTTTCAAATTGCTTTGTATGTCTATATATAAATATATGGGAGCATGAATGCATAAAAAAATTCAATTTTTTTCATGTTAGTAGTTGGTTGTAGCAATTGGTATACCATAGATAATGGCAAGAAAGATTCAGCTTAAATGCCAGCACATAGTAGTAATAATAATAAACCACAGTCACAGGAAAATTCATAAACTTTATTTACAACCTTGTTCATAAAAATTTGCTTTAATCCTCATTAGTAGGTACTCTAAATAAATATAGCCATTTTAATTCCATAATGAAAAAAATAACAAAAATTGAAAGACATATGTATTGAAAGAATTTTGCTATAATGGCATAAATCAATCTTTGAAACACAAACATGTCTACATATTACATGTTGGTCTTTTATTCTGTTTATTTATCATGATGCAATGTTGTCACGGTGTCTGAGCAAACTTTTCTTTCTGATACATTTCATGACTTTACTTAACTGTAGTGTTTCATTGCATCTTTTTCCTAACCACACCTTCTCAATGAAATCAATCAATAATACACTCTTTGCATAAACAGTGTTTGCATTTGTCATATGTATCAAAATCTAGTTTACCATAGATATCTCCATGAAAAGTCTGTTATCATTTATTTGATTCATATTTTCGATGGAATAAAAATAAATCTTTACAATAATAGATTCAATGTCATTATATTTAACAGAGTAAAAAAACAACAACTAATCAATTCTCTTTACCATCATATTTAGAATGTTCAGATAAAAAATTTTGTGTGCTTTTATGTTACAAACATCAATGTTCATTTTTTTACTTCCATATTGTAAATTTGGAAAAAGGACTACTAATATACAACTAATTTAGTTATATCAATGTGATGGAATATCTATCTTTTAACTTGTTAAATGCAGCAGAAAGCATTGGAAAATGTGTTGAACATCTACTTCCATCTCTAGCTATTTACTACTGAATTTGAATACTTTATAAATATTATTCAACCATAAAAATAAAAAAAACCATTTAGAAATCATCCTTTGAATTGTAAAAAAAAATAATTATAGCATAGATACATTTAAAAACTAAGAAAATAAAGTTTTGCTTCAGTTTCAAATTATAGATTTCAAACTTATATCTCATCTTAATGTCTGCTTCTACTAACTTATTTAAATATTTATCACATGATCACATTTCCTATACTAGCACATTAATTGTTGATAAACAGAGCAAAGCTGAGTTCAGACCCATATGACTATATAAGCTATTGAGCTTAGATTGAAAATATTTTTTGTGTTTTCAATTTCATTCTCATAGTTTTGTAGTTAAGTAGAGATAAAAGGTGGTTGCTAGAGGGTTGCATTAGATCGTAAGATCTAGATGCAGTGCTCTCAGATCCAAAGCTCCTCACTGACGAAGGCCACAAGCCAGAAACTAGTCTGGGGATATTGGATGAGTAGGCATTAGATAGGGATTTTATGCACAAGCCTCTGGCATTCATTGATTACTCTGTTTAGCACAGGTGGCAATACTGTATGGAGAGTTTTGCTCTGTTTATCTAAATATTGCTGACAGAAAACAGTTCGAGTAAGTAGATATATGCATTTAATATTTGTTTTCATTTAAAATGCTTTACATGAATTGTATAAATATATAATTTTAAAAAATCTGCTTTATTTTCAAGATATGATAATATGAATCTCTTATATCACTAAGTATAAAATTATATTACAAGAAATCATGAATGTCAAGTATTATTGTGATACAATATATTAATAGAAAATAGCAATATTAAAATAAACATTATTACAGATATTCAACATATGGTTTAAAACATTATACATATGTGTGTACAATTACATTAAACACTCCACACACATATCTAAAATAAAATAAAAATACTTTTTTTTTTAAAGAATATAACAATTGCCATTTCCAAAAAATTAAGATCATTGGTATTGATTATAAGCTATTCAAAAGTTATAAAATATATCTTATATATAAATAAGCATTTATTTTTATAGCGTCTGTATACAATTTGTAATTACATTCATATCGGCCTTTCAAACCAATTGTGCAAACGCTTTGCGAGTGTTAAATAATAAATGAATACCCTCTGACCAATACAAGATATAGAATTTATGCAGGAATAAAAAGAATCCCTCTTATTCCTACGACTCAAATATTTATATATGAGCAAATCTGAAGTGACTGTTATATTATCACACCTTCTGTGCCAGTACTTCAGATTTGCTCATATATAAATATTTGAGTCATAGGAATAAGAGGGATTCTTTTTATTCCTGCATAAATTCTATATCTTGTATTGGTCAGAGGGTATTCATTTATTATTTAACACTCGCAAAGCGTTTGCACAATTGGCTTGAAAGGCCGATATGAATGTAAAATATATTTTAGTGTTATAATCCATAAGTGAATATTAAGATTATCACCAGTAACTTTTCCAAAAGTTATTCAATCATTAAATTGTAAAGTAATTTAATATGTGATCTCTAACATTTGCATGTAGTTTCTACTATAGGGAGAATGTTTTTTTTTTTTTTTTAATTGATTATTTGTACTTATGAAGATAAAACAAATTTTGAGGCCTATAGCAATTATCAATTTTTTTGTTGTTGTTGAATAGCTTAAGCAATAAAAAGTAAATATTCTATGCCAATATGAGAAGAAATTCAAATTCACTAAGCTGAGACACAGAGTTCATTCTTTTACAATAAAATAGCTAATTCCATCAGAAAATACAAATATATATGTTAAATAAATATTTTGTTATTCTAATTAAATTCCATGTAGAAAAAATCCTATTCAGCCATTATATACTAAAAAAGAAGCAGAAAGGTTTTGCTTTGCTGTTTTAATAGAGTTAGAACCATTATTTTGAGAAAATAAACCAAAACCAGATGTTAATGTTTTTTCAGATGAAATTATATCTGTATATCACATAAACTGCAGAAACAAGACGGCCTCCAATATTTTTTCTAATAAGCATTATGAAATTAAATAACATGATTGACAGGAATTGATTATTATTTGCATAAATTCAATGTCAAGAGACTGTAGGCAAATCGAATTGGTTAAAGAGATCTGAAAATGTCTCAGAATGTTGATTATAAGAAGTGAGTGTTTCAATTGTAAAATGGAGTACTTTAGTAGGAACTTCTATAAAATCAAACAATACTGTATCATGTAGTTATATTTCCAACATCTTGAAACATTCTGGAAGTGAAACAGATAATTCTATTTGAGCCAAGTGTTTACATTTTAATGATGACTAGATAACAAGAAGATGTCATGCTTTGCAAACACATACAATATAATCCAGTAATTCAAAAATAGCAATCTATCACATACTGATGTTAAGTTTAAATTATAAGGGAAGTAATTTGTAAAGTGATCTAATTGCAACCCAAATTCCTAGTTTTTGAGAGAAGGCTGAATAATGAAAACAATAAGCAGAGATTATGAAAGAGAGAAGAATGAGAGACAGACAAAACATAAAGCCCAAATGTATTTTTCATATACTCTAAGAATGCCATATTTCATAAAAAATGATTAAATATCCAAGAATGGCATTGATTAAACTAATGGTGAAATTCTTTGTTAGACTAAGATTCAAACATTTCTAGTTTTCTTTTACAAATGTCTGACATCAAAGCCCAAACCAGTTATGTATATTCCACAAATACAAAAAAATAGCAAACTACTAGTAAACTTTTTCAAAGAGATTGACAAACCAATTTCAAATTGAAATTTATTATTATTTTTTCCATATGTCATAGCATCGGCCGGAAGGCGAACCCGCAACAACCATCTGCAAACAACTGCTTGCTTGCAAGGCAGCTGTGCTGACCTCTTGGCTAACAATGCTTGACAAACTGAAATTTATTAGTAACATCTTCTGAAAAGCTATTTTTAAAAATAGTTTTAAATTATGAAATTAATTCAATTTCAATAAATATGTGGTGGTTTCTAAAGTTTTTGTATAATTTTTAATATAATAATCACACATTCTTTTTAAACTATTTTAATAAATTTTAATTTTAATGAATCAAATTTTTGACTTCATTATTTTATATAAATACTTTTCATTAAAAAGTGATCAATAATAATATTTTTTTATTAAATGTCATATATTTAATGGGTCTAATAAATTTTTATTTCTAGGAATATATCTATACAATTTACATTATATATGTGAAAAACATATTTTGTGGATTCATCCGTGTAAGATTTTAATTAGATATTCCAATGTTTTGACTTGATTACACAAGCTCACAACTGGGAAATATATATAATTTAAATTAAACATAACTCAATGTATATGTAAATAAAGAAAATATATATTGTAACCATCCCAATCCTAATTCTGCATATATATATATATATGTGTGTGTGTGTGTGTGTAACTTACTTAATGCACCAAAGGTATAAGCACCAAAAATTTCTATAAGCACAAGCATAGGTGTAATGTTACCATCTGGTAGAAAACTTGTCTAATTTTATTAGCATGCTATAAAACTATAGTATAGCCTGAAATAACAAAACCACATTTCCAAATATCTCACATGATATAGGTCATATGTACAAATAATTCTGCATCAATTACTAATAAAATAGTATAAATTTATATTGTCTTCTTTGATCCAATTAAAATGTTTTATATCCCTATTCTTGTTGAATATTTTATTATCTATAACATCAATCTTGGACTACACTGTTCCCAATATTAATTTGTCAATAAATATCTAAAACTCATTTGGCAAGACTTTAGAAGCAGAAATAAAACATGCACCTCCAATTTTAAATTTTATACAAATCACACTCTCTTAATTTCATATTATGAATAATAGTATATGATTTTAACAAGAATTATATTTGTCAAATCTAATAAACAGAATTATATTTGATGATTGTAATTAACTTATCTTCCTTAGAAACCGATCTATTACAAATTATCTTCTTTGTTTCATAGTCAGTAACTATAACTTAGCGGTGGTGGCCTAGTGTTTAGCATAGCTGCCTTCTAAGCAGCTGGCCCGAGTTCGCTTCCCAGTCAACGCTTTGACATATGAAAAAAACTATAACTTCTCTATCAGAGGAGTTACACAATGCTTTATTTAATATTTTTTCCAAGTTATTTTGTTCATTATAAAATTTTAGGTTACTTATTTCAATAATTCCGTTTAGAATAATTTTCATTAAATTTTAATCAACATATATTGTGACACACATTTATATTTACTTATATATATATATGTTGAAATTAATGTTTTCATGGGTGAAAGATGCTTTATAAAGCATGTTTTCAGGAGTATCCGTGTTTAATAGAATAAAATAAATTTATTACCTAAGTTTCAATAAGATACCACTTATTCTCTTACTGGGTGAAAAAATATATAATAATTACATGGATATAGTATATAATAATAATAATAATAATAATAATTATATATTTTTATATCCATTAGAGGATAAGTGTTACCAAAATATTGCTAATAAATTTATTTTATTCTATTAACTCTTGAAAACATGCTTCATTTTATATATATAAAATAATATCCACACAATTTATAACATTACATTAAAAAAATAATTAAGTATTTCCATGCCTAAAAATAAAATTCCTTTGGAGTGTCATGGTGTATATAAAATTCCATGTGAAGTTTGTTTATGTTTATACATTGGACAGGCCATTTGTAGAATAAACATAAGAAAGGAAGAACACATTTTGGAAGTTAGAGAAAAATCTAATTCATCAGCCATTTATTCACACATTAAATTAACTAACCATGAGATCAATTTTAATAAAACACATTTTCTGGAAAAAATTGAACAATATGACCAGATATTGCTAAGGGGAGCTGTAGAGATTTTTAAAAGGTCTAAAAGCATAAATGAAAAGTGTAAATTAAAAAAAAATTAATAATATTCGTAACAATCTATTGGAGGATAAAATATTTTTTAAAACTTATCAACCAATAGAATTTGAGAATGAGGTGTAAATAACAAAGGAAAAAAATAATTTTAAATATCATCAAACACATTCTTATGATTTAAGAAAAAAGCTCTGAGGAAAGCACTTGTTATTGTACTGAAACGTCAGCTATTTAGTTATTATATTTTTATTACATGGAAGCTCCCGGAAATAATACTATGAATTCATCATTTATACATGAGAATATTAGAATTAACAATATATATATATATGAATAGTATTGCAAATGTTTTAATTCCAATATTAATTCTTTAAAATGAATATAAAAAAACTATTTAAAATTATACTGAACATTAAAAGTCTAATTGGAATATTATTTATATGCTATAACTTCAGACAGTAATATATTCTCTAAATATCACATATAAATGTTGTTTATTAAAAAAAATATAAAATCTTGACAAATTTACAGGGCTAAATTCCACAATATAAAATTAAATAAAAATTTAGATTTAAATAAAATTTTAGAATGTCACTAAATGCTATTACTTTTTTTTTAATAAGAGTGAAAATATTGATAAAGAAATGTATGTTTGCTTGTATTATTAGATAGCTCAGATGAAATATAAAAACAAAATGTTTTCTCTTGATAACATTTCTTTTGCAAACGATAACTTTAATGTTTGAAATGAAATATTTATTTCACAGCATTCTTTGTAGATTTCAGTGATTTTTTTTTCTTACATAGCATGAGAAATTATATTTGTATTTACTGTTTCCATCATAATTTCAGAATGATACATGCATATATATTCTCAAATATTAACTTGAAATTGGCAATTTAGATAACAAACAGATAAAATTTCATTGCCAGAAAAAAAAGAGAAAGAAAGACTGATGAGTATTTAGTGCATTATCTGGGCTAAGTTATCTTCTTTTTTGAGGTTTTAAAAATAAAAGAACACTTACCCAACGAGAGAGATTCTTATGAAAATTTAAAAATATTACAATATTAAATACAAATCTTTCTTCTAAAAAAAACTCCATTAGTTATCTTTTTTATGAATGTCAGTTTTTAACAATAATCTGACTGATATAACACTATATTTTCAAACATAATTCCATAATAGTAATAATTTGATAACAAATAATAAAATTAAACATTGTCTACTTTTTTAAAAAAATTATCTTTCCATATTAAATCCAGTTTTATTTAATTAATTATTATACTTTACTCTATAAAGGAAAAAATAAATTATTATATTTTAAAATATGAATTGATTACATAACCATAAAAATTTCAGGTAGATCTGTGAATACCCTCATACACACAGCTATACTCCAACAAATATCAATCCTTTTATGAAATGAAAATAATTACATGGTAGATGCTTCTTGTTCACATAATTAAAATAGTTTATGTAAACTGCACAAGTTCCTATTTAAGGCAATCCTCTCAAAACCATCTATTTTAGGAAATGTGACATCCTGGCCATACCTCTGACAGAAGCATTGTTTACCATCATCAATATACTAAAATCCATTATTTCATTTCATACATTCAGGAATAAGGGTCCAACTTCACTTATTTAAAAGTTGGAGTTCATTAATAATGCTCTGAAACATATGCCTCTGGTCCCTACTTGAAGAGAATTGATTGAGTCTCAAACAACAATAAAAGGACAATCAACAAATCATGGCAGATTATCTATCCACCAAGAAATTGATGATCTTCCTCAGCCAGCCTCACAATTGGCCTCGGGGCTATATTATATGGACCCTGAGCCACAGAGACAAATTAAATATTCCTTCCTCTATCAAAGTTGAAAATAAACTCTACTCAGGGAATATGTGATTAATGAAATCTTCCATTTCTTCAATGCCAAGATGACAAATTGCCCTCGAAACAAATCAACTGGTTTTTAATGAATCCACAATATTAAATCATTTCATCTCAGAAGACATTAGAACCAAATTGTTTCAATGCTTGAGAAAATACATACAGGTCTCCATGCTATTCCTCAATTCATCTTGGTGTACCTTGAAAGATTTATGGTTCTGATCATTTGTGGGATGGTTAACCTCATTTCATCTAAATCTCTTGACATTGATGACCTGTACCCCATAAAGATGGTGCCTTTTCTCAAAAAGAACATATTACCATCACCTCTTCAGAACCTCAGGCCCATCTCCATGACCCTGTTGATGATAAAGATTATTGAATTAGTTGTAAGGACAAGATTCAGGATTAAGTCCTCCCATTTATTTCTCAGTATTAATTTGCCAAAAAGGGTTCATCCACAGCTGATGCCATCGGTTTGTTTAAAATGATCATTGACTACAATAGAACCTTTAGAAAATCTAAACTGGTGGTCATCCAGCTGGACATTGCTAGACTCTTTGACTTGCTTCAGACCCATTGTCTCCTCAACCTACTTGGCAAGTTTGACATCCCATCTGGCATTATCAATATAATAGGTAATCTCAATAATAGGGACATTTCCATCTCTCTAAATGGGAGGATTTGTTCCTCTTTCTCTCCAACACATTCCCATTTCACAGGGCTCCCCACTGAGTGCCCTGCTTTTTATAATTTATATTAATCAATTATTAATTAAATTCGAGCAGAATATTCTCAGTAGTACTCAATAAATCAATTCTCCATATATCTTTCATGGATGACCTGGCTGTTTTTTTCCCTTCCCAAAATCTAATACCCAAACTTTGTTGAAATTCTGTGGATCTTTTCCTCTGAGTCTGGGTTGACTTTCAACATGGGAAAATCCACAACATGGATGTTATCCTCTGGGAAAACTATCACCTCTCTATTTTACCAAACCCCAAACATTTTGGGGTTTTCCAATCTTCAACTCCTCCTCAGCAATGAGGAAAACCATCAAAGAATCACTTCTTCTCTCTACTCACAAGATCACATCTTCATTATCAAAATACTATGTCTCTATTTGTAAAGATCTCACTCCTGAACATCCTTGTGTTTCCAAGGATTTCTTATTTCATGTTGGTCATCAATTTCTCATGAGAGTTTATTAGAAAAATAAACACTTTATGCTCAAAACTTATTTGGAAGGGCAGGATTGTAGTGATTAGCCTCAGAAACCTTCAGAAGCATACAAAACTCAATGGACTTTCACTTCACTCCATTGCAATGTTCTAATTCCAACATGCCTATAATACCATCCTTAAATTTTTTCCTCAGTTCTCCAATGCATTATGCTTCACCACTGTTCCCTCTACGGATTCCTCCTCCTGAGAAGAGCTGGTTGTCATTACTATTAGAACATATATCAAGAGCATATCTCAAAATTTAATATATCTATTAAATAAGTTCTCAAAAAATTAACTTTTGGGAGGCATATCATCTTATTAATAATGATCCTCCTGCTTGTCCTTCCTTTTTATCCTTGTCCACTCAATAAATATTTAGACTTTCTGATCAAGGTATGCTCTTCCTACAAGCCATTTTCTGGCCACCTGTAGGGGTTTCTCATGCATAGACCAGGTCTGTCATTTATGTCATAGGGATGATGAGACCATGTTGCAAGTTTTCTGTCATTGTACCTTGCTTCAATGTTGTAGAGATATTATAGCCTCCATCTATATAAGCCAGAAGCCCACTCTCACCATCCTGATTAGTAGTATTGGCAATGGTGGGTTTCCATCTATTAGGATTTCTACTTTATTATTCTTTACATATTGGTCCATTAGATGTATGCTTATTTTTAATCATACCATTGATAATCCCCCATCAATTATTTATATCAGAACTTTGGACTATCCATGATAGAGACAAAAAAATAGCTCCTTTATTTATTTTTAAGACCACATGGGACTTTCTTTCCATTGCAGATTTTCATTTATGATGCTTGGGTTGTACATTTAGTCATTAACTGTATTGCTTTCACCATTGTGCTAATGTAAACACATTATATAATCAATAAAGTTTTTATGAAAAAAAAAAGTCAATATTTTAAATCTAATTTTAAATGCTGGAATCTAACCTATAAAAAGTAATAAAAAATAGTACTGACTTATTCATCCACAAAGTATGTCTTGTTGCACAAAACTAATTTAACTCTCAATCATTATTTTTCTGGTATTCATTATCCAATCAGAAATTTGTCAGCTGATAATTTAAAACATATATGCCAGGATTAAACTTACTTGTGTACCTTCTTAACACCGATAGATAAAAACAATCACTTATAGATGTTGTACACTTGTATCGAATTTTAATTATAATGTAAATGTTATATATATATATATTTAAAAAATATGTAATACTGTTAAAGTGTTTGTGAAAATGTTGCAGAGTACAGTCCCTTGCTGGATCTTAGATTTGAAGACTGGTGTAAACAATTTCTAAATAATGATATGAGCTACTGGAATGAAAAAGATGATTTTCAACAGGTAGAAAATAATAATACTAACATGGCAACTTTGGAATTTGAGGTTTATGGACAAGATATAACAAAAGATTATAATTTCAAATAAAAAACGTAAAAATGACACCAAGTCACAAGCATTGAATTGTAAAATTACAAATAATAATCAATTTTATCCTATCAAAGGCTTGTGTTGATGATTTGAATAGGAAATTTACAAATTATTGACTTAGTAAAAGGCAAGGCAATAGACTTTTCTTTGCAATGATATATATATATTGTACTCTTTTGTTTAGGTTAGAATGGATGATTTCTAACAATTTACAAAAAAATTTTTAATTTTAAAATTAAGTAAGAGATGATGTATGTTATGTGTTGATGATCTTTGAATAATTTAATTAAGGCAAGTAAAATAATTGATGTATAATATTGTGTTGGTATTTGTAAGAAAGTAGTTAGCTAAAAATCATTATAAGATTGTATGATTGGGAGAACTGGCCAGAATAAATATTGATTTAATAAGTCTTATAAGTAAATGATTAAGGTAAATTTTAAAAGTAATACTTTAAAGTCAAACGAATAGATTATTTAATAATAACAATTGTATTTAATGGTTACATGTTAAATTATTTAAATAAAAATAATAATGTAGGGAGAAAAGTGTATCTTTGATTTTATATTAAAATAATTATTTTAGAATTGTGCGATGATATTGATTTATGTAATATTTTATAAATTAAAATATTTATTTTAGTTTTCTTCAAATTATTAGCATCTCATTTAATTTTATAAATCATGTGATGTATAATATTCACACCTGTGTTAAAAATAAAATGATGTCATCTGTTATAAATATTAGATTAGGTTTTAAAAATAGATGTAATAGATGAAATTAGATTTATGTTTTGTATTGAAAATAAATATGTTATGTTTAAAATAAAGGTAGAAATGGTAATAAATATTAAAATATGATTTTTAAAAGTTATTTTGAAGTACTTATTGAGTGTAAATAAAATGTGAAAATTAATTAGGAATTGAATAATATAATAAAAAAAAATATTTAATAAATTATTATTAGTTTTAACTTTTGCTGGCATTCTATTCCTGGGATTATGAAGCAGGCATTGTTGAAATTGACCAATGAAAACCTGTATTTTGGACAGATATAAAAGAGCTGTGCAGGAATTCCAGGGTCACTGTTATCCTATTATACCATGATACCATCGTCAGGGTTTCTACAAGCTCAGTAAATTAATTAATAGCTTAATAGTCAATTTTATCATTTTTAAAAAATTCTAAAAGTATAGTAATTTGTTATTATAAGATCGTGATATGGAAACGAGTGGCTAAAAAATTAAATAGTTCCTTGCTTAGCTGATCTATTTTTATTCAATTTACCATCAACTTAGAGATGGAGGAGTCATCAGTGAACTTAAATTTATGTAGGAAAATATCAAATTATTATTGTTTTACTAGGCACATAATTTTTGTCTATGTTAAGCATTTATGCTGACATAATAGTCAATTTAATAGACAGAACTTTGTGGAAAAAAATACAAATATGTTTGTCAGAGAGGGAGAGGAAAATATGAAATTTTTATTCTGAAAGCTATTTTAAAATAGTTTTTTAAAAAAACTGTTAATGTGAAATAACCATTATTTAAGACGTTAAAATATTTCTTTGTAAAGAAATATTAAAATTGATTTTTGAAAAATATAAGTTTTAAAAAAGTTTAAAAAAATGAAGATTATTAGTAAAATAATTGATATTACATTGGAAAATCTTCAAAATAGTAGTTATTGTATGCTGGACATACAGAATATATTTGGTAAAGTATTTATAAAGATATCTAAGACTATAGTAATACATACTAAATGGACACCATGTTGGATTCAGGAACATTGACTTATGGGAAATTTAACAGGAAAAAAATAAAGTTTTAAAAAGGATATGTCGTAATAGAGAATTAAAAATGTATTTAATAATTACTGTTGGAAATAAAAGAAGAACTCAGAACTATTTGTGTTGCAATTAGAATATTTTATAAGTTGACTTACTTTTGTTTCTTTTCGTTATTCTTAAAAGAATCGTCAGACATGTCATAAAAGAGAAATTATCGAAGCATTTGTAGTTTTGTTTGCGTTAAAGGAAGATGTTTTGTCAACAAATGCTGCAAGATGAGAAGGACATTTTCCTTAGAACTTTAGTGGAGTTTTTGTGAATATGAACTTTAAATTTTATTTTTACTAACTTTTCATAATATTTAAAAGTAGAAAGGGTAGGAACATAAAAACACTGTTATTTACTAATGTAGTGATTAGTTATTTTTTAAAAAAAAAATCTTAATAAAAAAAAGTTTAATATTTTAAGGTATGATGTAGAATGAGTGATATTTAAATAATGTTTTATTTAGTTCGTGATCCAGAGATATTAATGGAACAATCGACTATGAAGAAGTATTATTGATGGTGGCAATTATAAAAGTATTGATCAGTTTACTATGTATTGATTTAGTGTATATCTTAGTGTGGATGTATGAAATGATTATGAAAAACACAATACGTACACATAGCTTTTAATTCATTTATTCATGTTAAAAAATATGCATACTTTTAATAATATTATAAGTACATTTTAATATAAGGGAAATATAAGTATATGAATCTATTATAACAGAATTTGATGTTTAGTTTAAGTGATCAAAATAATAAACCGGGATATCGATACTGATTGTTTGTATTTATGTGTAAATTTACTAATGGATAAAATAATCTTTTCTTATCGATTGGTTAGATAGTTATTTCAGAACATGAATTTATTTATTATTATAAGAATGTAAGAATAGATTTTAGTGATGTAAGCTTGGTATTAAGTTAAATAGAACTAAGATAATATTTTTAGGTAAGATTTGTTTATATTGGAATAAGTATAGATGATAGTGATTATTGTGCAAGTATAGATAACTTAGCCCTATAACTTGTATTTGTTCATGGTAGTGTTATTTTCTGTATGTTGAAGTTGTAATGTTCCATAGAGCTGAATAGATAGCTTGGACATTATGTTTATTGGTAAAGGTGATGAACTAAAATAATCATACCTTATTTATGATACACTGTGACCATGATGGTAATTTAATAGAAGTGTTATTAAATTAAAATCTGATTTATTCCATATACCTACGTGTATTTACTATCGGTATTGCTCGAATGGTATCGTCAAGGCTAGTATTTTAAAATATGAAATGATGAATAAGTTTAAAATGCAGAATTGTTGTTTAAAAGATAAGATGGGTTATATTGTTTAAAAGTAAAGATGATTGAAGGTAAAGAATACAAGATGGTAACTTGTTAATAAAGAATCATAAACTTTTTTATGTTTGGGACTCATTATTATTTATTACAAATAAATAAATGATGAATGGAATATATTTTCCTAAAGATATCAATTAATCATTGAGTTTTAAAGAAATTCAATGTTAATGCATATTTTTACAAGTAAAAGAAATATACATAAATCATATTTGAAGAATGCAAGTGATCATAATTTTATATTATTATTATTTTAGAATAATACAATGTTTACATTTATTTGACATCATATTGAGGAATAATAAGCATTTAAATTAATGGGTATATTATTAATTAATATTATTTACACTATGAGTAAGTTAAGAATAATCAAAAGATATAGTAAAAGTGTTTTAAAACTAAATAATAAAAGATAAATTCAAAGTGAATTAATAATTTAAATAATACCTTTGTAATGTAATAATTTTTAAAATTAATGGAGGCCATAAAGATGTTATGGTAATATTTCAGTAATAAGAATAAGCAATCTTTTGTATCTAATATTTTTATGTAATTCATTTTTTTTTTGTAAAATTAACTAAGAGAGTAAGACAAAGTGCATGCATATTGTACATACTGTATATAATTTATTGTCAAAGTGTATTAATAAATTTGTTAAGTTTTGTTATAAATCTTGGTGTCGACTCAATTTCTTCACATCACAATTACATAATCACAGATAATTATAATAAAGACATAATATTTTGCACATCATAAATAAAATTGTTATTTAAGAGTTATAATATTTTATTTGATATGTTTTATTTAAGAAGTTTCATTTATTGTAATATTCTGATGGTCATGGAAGAGTTACCAAAGATTTACATTAAAATATATTAGTAATGATTGCCACATATTCTCATATTATACTATCATATCATACATGTTTACTTAAGATGCCATATGGATAATAATAATAATAATAATAATAATAATAATAATAATAATAATAATAATAATAATAATTATTATTATTATTATTATTATTATTATTATTATTATTATTATTATTATTATTATTATTATTATTATTATTATTATTATTATGTGATATACATGAACAACATTATAAGTAGAAAGATATGAGAGTAAATTATAGATTAAAGATTAGTATTACTATTTTGTTATTATTAGTATTATTAAATTGTAGTTAGGAATGATATTAAATCCCTTATCATACTTGATTACAAAAGTTATAATTAATTTTGAGATTATTTTAAAAGAACCTGAGATAATTTGAGTTAAATCAATTTTATAAAGATAGTCAGTTTAATTTATTAAGAGTCATTTACTTAATTAATTTTGATTAAAGACGTAAGAGTACTATAAATGTAGTATTGAAGTAATAGGAGTAGGGATAATATTTTTATGCCATTAAGGTGATATCCAGTGGGAGATTAGCTTAATGTATTCGCTCTCCCACTTGTAAACTCACTTCATAGTCTCATGAGTTGATTAGATAGTCATTTATTTAATTCTATAACACAGAACTATATTATTATTTATTAGTTAAGCTAATTTGATATTATTTAAGAATATAGTTATTGTTGATTTAGATGCATTTTAGATGAACATAATTATTTATCTGAGCTAGATCAATTTATTATAATTACATATTTCCTGGAAGTGAGGGTACAATATATATATATATATGATAAACAAAAATATATAGTATATATAGGACGCCATCTGTGGATATATATATATATATATATATAAGTGAAGTAAATGCATAATAACATTCATAAACACTACAAAAGAGACAAATAATTGATTGGTTAGAGTTTTTAAAAGGATTGTCTAAAAGTTTATCTATACCTTTATGACAAAGAAAATAAACAAGAATGAAAAAAACATTGAAAAAGCAGATGAAGACTTAAAAAACCCAAACTACTGCAGTCATAGAGGATGAAAAAGAAAACCTTTTATGCACTGCATTGAAAATGACATAAATCAATTTATCTCAAACATATTAAGAAATTATGCTAAAACTGAGTAATAAATAATTAAAAAAAAGTTTCATTAAAAAAAAATCATAAATTAACATTTTTTATGATTTCATATGATCATCATTTCCTATGCTAACACAAGCTGTAGCAAATTCTCGATATAGTAGTGACATTCAGTGCAAGTCTTAATAGTGGATTGATGTTAGAAAATTTGTGCCTAAAATCCCTATCTATTGCCTACTCATCTATTATCCCCAGTCTAGTTTCTAGCTTGTAGTTTTCATCAATGAAGAGTTTTGGATCTGAGGGTACTGCATCTAGATCTAACTAAATAAGTAAAAGGTCATTTCTGGAGGATTGCATTAGATTTTAAAATCTATATGCAGTGCTCTAGACTCAAGGCTCTTCACTGATGAAAGACCAAAGTTAGAAACTAGTCTGAGGATATTGGATGAGCAGGCATTAGATACTGATTTTATGCACAAATCTTCTAGCATCCATTAATTAATAAGGCTTGCACTGGGTGGCACTACTATATGGAGAGTTTGCTATTATTTTTTAAAAATCTTTTTAATAAATATAAAAGCATTATTTTTATTAATAAAAAGATATATAACCTCAAAATTCCTATTTTATTGAATGTTGCTTAATTAATTTATCAATAGTATGTGATACTAGCATGTAGTAATTGCGTAATTTTTTAAATGTCATAGCAGTTGTCAATGAATCTTCTGTACCCCTGTTAATTTTAATGAGGATTATTTTTTTATAATTATTATTAACTTATCTACTTACATGTGATAGCTCTGTGAATGATTTGACTTCTTCACACTAATGCCAGTATCACAAAAACCATGTATATTAGAATGAAGATTTTGATAAAAATAAAATTGTTTTGGGGTTATATTGTGTATTAATTTTTTGTTTAAACTGCCAATATTTTGAAAATATAACATTTATCCTTGTCAAGGCTTAGGCTATAATGAAAAACTGTTTTTTCTCAAGTAATAATGAAATTACATTGCACTTAAAGAACATTAATTCATTCATATATATATGTAGTCATAGTGCAATATATGAATTTATTCATATATATATGTAGTCATAGTGCAATCAGAATAGGAGGTGGTTTAACAACAAATTTCCTTCCTTCCATTTTACAATCAGCTGATTTATTAAAATTGTTTAGAAGAGATAAAATAATGGATTTACATAAGACTGGAATATTCTGTATTTCATATTTATTAAAACTATTTGGATGCCCAAAGAATCACACATTTCAAAGTAAGAGGTTTTCATGCTAGTTCTTTTATCAACAATTCTGAAAAAATCTATACATTAGATTTAAGATCTCAACCATCTAAAGCTAGGTTTTCATTTATCACACACACAAAAATAATATATTTTCAATTCAATCAATTACTAGCCACTTATAATAGTGAATTAAAAGTTCAGAAACAATATAAGTTTTAATTTTTTAATTTGATATTGTCACATAGTTTGACAGAAAACAGGAATTCAGATCTGTAAATGGAAATACAATTTTTTTTGTCAAGTTAACTTTAATCTCAGTGATTAATTCAGCATTCGGATTAGTGACAAAAATTAATATGTAAATGTTTTTATAAAATTTATTATAATAAATTATTAATGATAAAACATTTTTAAAAATACATTTCTGCTATAAGTATATTTGAATGTATGAAAATATATTTGCATGTGCTAGATATTTTATTGGCTGGATATGATATTCATTCAGTTGTTCAGAAGTTTAAAAAGAATATGTATTTCTTGAAGAAAAGAGATTTGAAAAAGTCTTAAGTGTTCATGAAACAAAATTAAATAGTCATAAATATGCACAATTGTTTTATTTAGTCCAATAATTTCAAAAGTAATAAATGTAATTAACCATAGAATAAAATTTGAGTGTTTTGATAAAAATAACTTAATATTAAAATGAATATGATTACTTACTTGTAAAGGAAGATTAAATATGTTTCATCATTATTTATTTATAGATCTGAGATTTGAACATTTAATTAAAAAAGTAATATAGATTCTGTTAACCACACAGTGAATTATGAAGGGCTATATATTGGAATAATAATGAGAAAACTAAAGAAAAATATATGTGAGAAAACACAAACAGGTATCTCTGACATTGCTGAATATTGAAAGAATTAAAAGACTGAAATGAAGTTGAAATGGACATGTTATTATAAAAAGTGGTAACAGATGAATAAACAAAGATTATAAAAGACCTTAAAAAAGATCACTTTAAATAAATGGATATGATAAAAGATTTGTCTAGAATGCTATGGCAGATTGAAGTTATGGATTGTATCATCATTAACCATTATCAATCCACTGCAGGATGAAGGTCTCTCCAAGTTCAATCCATTTTTTCCTATCTTTAGCTTCTCTTTTCCACATCACCCCTGCACACTTTATTATTTCATCCATCCATCTCACATGTGGTCTCTTTCTGAGTCTTTTACAATCTCTTGGAATCCAGTTTAAAACTTCAATTTTCCACCTATTATCATCTCTTCTAGCAATATGTCCAGCCCAACTCCACTTCAGTCTTTTAATTTTTTCAATGATGTCAGTAACACCTGTTTGTTCTCTTATCCATACATTGCATTTTTGATCCCTTCTTGTTACTCCCAACATGCATCTCTCCATACTTCTTTGAGTGGTCTGAAGTCTCTGTATTGCTCTTTTATTAAGTGTCCAAGTCTCAGATCCATAAGTAAGAACTGGCAAAACACATTTATTAAAAACCTTCCTTTTCAAACACATAGGCATATTTCCTTTTAGTATCAAGTTATTTCTACCAAAAGCACTCCAACCAAGTTTAATTCTATGATTAATTTCATCCATTATGTTTCCATCTGTATTAATAATCTGATCAAGGTATTTGTAACTGTTAACTTCTTCTAACTCATCATAATCAATCTTTATTTTCATATTTTGAGAAAATCTATTAAACATTACTTTAGTCTTTTTAACATTTATCTTTAGTCCTAATTTCCTACTTTCATCTGATAACTCCTGCAACATTTCCTGTAGCTCTAAAGCATTATTTGCAAAAACAACTACATCATCTGCAAAATCTAAATGACTTAAATAATCTCCATTTACTTTCACTCCTTTAGCTTCCCATTTTAATCCACAAAATACTGTTTGCAGCACTGCTGTAAAAAGTTTTGGAGATATGGAGTCATCCTGTCTCACACCCTTCTCAATGTTGACTTTCCTACTATCATTATGTAATCTAATTGTTGCTGTTGCATTTTTATAAATATTCTTTAAAATATGACAATATCCTGGATCTACACCTTGATGATCCAATGCTTTAATCACTGAAGAAATGTTTATAGAATCAAATGCCTTTTCATAATCTGCAAATCCTAAGCATAATGGCAACTCATATTCATTTGTCCTTTCTATAACTTCTTTCAATACCTGGATATGATCTACTATATTAAAATTAAAGATACTTTCATCTTGCAGTGGATTAAAAACAATTGAAAGTTAAATGAAATAATCATGCACAATTTATATAAACATCACATGATCTGTATAGAGAGTTTTGCCTGTTTTAACACAATTTATATATTGATGATTCTATAGCTTTACATGTATCACTCCTACATTGCAGTACGTTTTTTTCTTGTGTATAAAGATTATTTTTTCCAAACTCTTAGAGTAACAAAATTATGTCAAACTTAGCAAGAAGCAAACAATTTTTAAGCTTTTTTTTTTTTTAAGAATCATTAATACGATCTATATGAAAAGCTTGCATATCTGTCTTTAATTAAAATAATAACAGGTAAATTACCTTTTATCATTAGATTTTAACTATAAATTATAAAATATTGAATAGGGCATCTTTGGTATTATCTTATATTTGATAGTTATTTATCAGTTTTATGAAAGTTACTTTGTTGAAAAAGTGTACCAGTTATATGTTCATAAGCTATTGGATCCAGAGGTTTTGCTGCACAAAATAGTTATTATTTAATACCTTTATTTATATTATGCTAAATTTTAGAGCTAAATTCTATTTCTACAGAATATTTATATTTATTATTTGTATAGTTATTTAGTATTCTGAAAGGTCTATGAGAAAGTATAAATTGGTCATAAACTCATCGATGAATATAAAAATTCAGAAGTAAGTTAAATCCTTTTTGTTGTATGCATTTGATTTTGAAAAGATAATAAATAGAAAGTGGATTTCTAAATAACATATTCTCCCAGAAAATCATTTAATAACTTGTCAGAGTTTTCACACAAAATACAACACCTTAAAGCTTTTCTTTTTAATTATGCTTAAAGTTACTAATTAGTATTGACTACAGTAATATAAATAACTCGATTAAATTTATTATGTTCAAATTAAAATTTTGAGTATAATATAACAATGTGTGTGTGTGTGTGTGTGTTTTAATTTAATTTTTGATAATAATAAAAGTTGTATTTTATTTTGGAAGTTTTTTGTTAATAATACTATATCAATAATAATGTGATATTAACATCAAAAGCTATTTTTTATAGAATTAATTTAATAACTAGATCTATTTGTTCTCTATCTTGTGCAGTCTTTTACTGTCAGAGCTAAAAATTTCTGGATCGACTCTCAGGTGAATAAAGTAAAAAAAAAAACGTTGTATGACTTTTTATTTATTTATTAAAACCAATGGCATCAAGAATAATATATATATACAATTTTTTTTGTACATCATTTTTATAGTTGAAGGAGAAAAAAACTATTTTAAAATAATATTATTGGTAATTTTTTGTTTGCACATTTGGACATCAATGTCTGCTAACAACTAAATATCGCAATGGTTGCATTTAATCTCCCTACCCCACCCAATCAACTTTTTACATAGTAGAGATGTCTGCCCATCCCTTGTATATGTATTAAATGGATTATGTCCTGTATATGAGAGGTCAGATTGACCTTAGGTCAACATGGGTGTGACAAGAATCTTGGTCTCAGGGAGACCTTTGAGCGTTCCATCATCAGATTTTCAATTAGATGGACGGTTGAAGAGTTGGAGTGAGGAGTAGATTGAAACTTGTCCATTAAAGTATGAAGATTGGCTATCTTAATATATATCCGAGCACTTATAGCATATATGTGTGGAGATGGTAATCTGGACCAACTGATGATTGCTGGTTTAGCATGAAATACATATATTGGTGATTATTTATCTTTTCGACATATATGTGTTGAAGTGTATCAGTGTTATGAGATAGAGTGATGGGTGGTGTGAAAGTCTGTGCTCATATACCCTATATATTACATTTCAGTTAATAATTTTTTTTAATTGTACTCTAATTTCATTTACCTTTTCACCAAACTGAATACTTTCAAACATGTTATAACAGTTATTATATTGACATATATATTACAGTAGCATTATTTTAGTACACTTAAAGTTGCCCTAAAAAACCCAACTTTTTATTAACCAATTTTTTAAACTGTCTTGTGCAAACGACTTCGAGGCTGTAGGTATTCTGA
Source organism: Epiperipatus broadwayi (assembly GCA_028023455.1). NCBI lineage: Eukaryota > Metazoa > Onychophora > Udeonychophora > Euonychophora > Peripatidae > Epiperipatus > Epiperipatus broadwayi. The sequence goes on along the minus strand of JAQFVV010000083.1, from coordinate 2,912,938 downwards.
TTTTTGCTTCTGTTTTTCCATCCTTTCACATTACGCTCATTTTTTTGGCTATCATGTCTAAAATTTTCAGACATCCTTCATTCAATTTACTGATATAAATATTAATAGCTGCTTGTAAAATAAAATTAAAAAATTAAACACACATTATTATAATTATTAGTATTATGTTTTATCTAAAAAATCCTTCATTCGTTTTACTAAAAAAAAAAAAATTATCTAAAAATATTTTATTTTTTGGTATAAATTTTACTAAAATAAAAATGATTAAAAATTATGTCGTCGGAAATTATTTGCAAATCAGAAGTGTTACGGCAGAATCCCCAGCCTCTTATCTTATTACTTTTAAATATCTTTAGTTAAATTACTTTTATTAAAAGAGCAGAAAAGTAATAAAGTTGTAACAAGTAAATATTTACAATATTTAGATGCAAGAGTAGAGGTCATAAGGTTAAATTACAGGCAAGGCAAACATATTAATCTTGATTAAATTTATCATCTTGAAACTTTCATATAATTAAATATGGGAGGCAGCAAGTTTTTAATATTAAAAAAAAAATTGACAAAACAAAAACTCTAGGACAAGCAATACAAAAAAATTTAGAAAAAGCAACTAAAATGAGCGTATATATATAAAACAATATTATTTTTTTAAAATTAATTCTACTTTTAGAAACTCTTTTTTCTTTTGTTTTTAAATGTTTATATATATTCAGATAGTTTTTATAAATAAAAAAAATCTTTTGTATTCCATTTTAGTTTTTGTGTTCATCTTCTCGTAAAAAAATGCTAATGACTGTATTGTTCGGGAGTTCGAACCCCAGAACTGCAAGCTCCAAAATCGATCCTGGGACATCTCGATCCCACGTCGGACGTTCTATCAAACCGCACAGGACATCTTCCCACAACTATATACGTATAAATGAGTGATAAGCTTTCTGCTCAATAACTTTGAAGAGTCATCTACAATTTTTTTCTTTTATATCTTTTACTTTAATCTGTTACAAGTCCTTCTACAACTACCTCTCATAATTTCTCTACTGTACCCCCCCCTCCATAAATATCATCTCCCTTTTAGAACTAATGTACACATTTACATAATATGAACTTTCTGCTCAACATTTTTAAAAAGACGTCTACATTTTTTATTTTTTAATGTTTTATTAATCTACTGTTTAGGACATTTTTATTTATTACAGCTTAATTTGTACAAGTGTAAGTTTCATAATATGACTCAAGTCTGCTCTTATAAGTGTATTTATATGTTAATATTATTTTTAAAACTTATATAACTTGTTAGTCTCAGCAATCAAGAAAATATTTGAAATAAAATAAATGCTCATTTTTAAAAAAAAAAAAAGATCTTCCTTCAGATATCAAGTATGTATGGTTTTTTTTTTTTTTTTTTTAATGAACATAGATGGTATTATTAGGTCTAAATACCCAGACTGCACTTTAGCATATAACCAAGATCATTAAAATATATAGCTATTGGCAAATGTTAGCTTTATAGATCTACACAAACAAAATGACTTGGATTTAATATAGATATTTTTATCTCATATCATTTGTATGGTTAATATAAAAGAATAACTGGGTGTTCCTATCTACTATTATCTAGTGTTTATTGACTACTCAAATTTACAATAGATAACCCTGGAGTAAATAGTATGAATTACTGCTCCTAATGCAAAAATTAACAAATAATATCAAGGGAAGTTAGAAGACCATTGTGGAAAACAATGTTCATTAACTTTTATATTGGTCATTATTCAAATCACTGACACTTAACTGTCTATTATTTAAAGCCACCATGAAATAAATTATCTTTTATAAAATAAATATTGAGAAACAAATATTTCTAAAAAAGTAGACATACTTATGATTTTGTTTATGGCTGTTTGTATTCACCTTTGTAACAGTAATCAATAATTAAACCTGAGACCATTTTTGATCTATGCTTTGTGTTTACATTTTGTTTGATTTATCAAATAAGACTAGCACACTTTGTTTTGTCATATATTTTGAACCCATTAGAAATTCATAACATCAAGTACAATTACATAATTAATGATCCACATAGTCAAGATTTTTTTAAAAACATGTGTTTTAATAATATAAAAACATCTTTAAGGATTATAATGTAGTTTTAAAGATTAAAATCTTTAATATATTGTGTTAAAGGATTAGAAAGTAAAGATAAATTACCAGCAATAATGATCAACTGTAATCACTGGTCATATTATCTTATTACCTAAAATTTAATACTGATTTAAGAATAGGAAACTTATAATATTAATTTTTTTATATATTATTGGTTAAATAATTTTCAGCTATGTATCTATGATTTTGTTTTGGATATTGCTAACTATTCCCATCTTATAAAGATATTATAATTCAGAAAATATTTGCACAAGTAAAAACATTAATTTTTTTTTTTTACCTTATTATCATTCATATTAATAATAATCAAGATTAAAGCCAATTATAAATCCATTACAGAGGTAATAATTTATATACTATTAGACAGATAATATATATGTATGAAATCTTACAAATGCCAAAATGTTGAATGATTAAAATATGCTATATTTTCAAATATTTAGTAGATATATAATCTTTCTGTAAAACATGTACAAAAATTTTAATCTAATTTTTTACAAGTATTATGGAAGTAAAAAAAAAAATTAAAAATATTAAATTATTTAATCTTAAATGGGTATTATATGTGAAAATCATTTTATTACTATTAACAAATTTTGTTCTGGGTTAGACCCAATGTGTAATATACCATCACATTCACATTTACAAAACATATACTCTGAATATAGTTTAAGATAAAAGCAATTCATGATGAATAGATGTTTTTGACTTAATTTCCAACTGAGAGTAATAAAAAGAAATCTTTTTGTTAAAAAAAAAAAAGTGTTTTAAACTGTGTTAAAGTGACTATGCTCAGATGTTTGGATAGCATTTGATGTAAAGAAAAAAAAAGATCATATAAATTCTTATGTTTTAGTATTTAAGAATTTAAGAGAGGTATTAACAATATATCTCTAACCCGATAACATATTAAAATCTATAATGAAGTTGGAATTGTGTTAAGATTTGCAAATAATGACAAACTATCTATGATGATCGTTGAGTTGTATTATATAAAGCCTAAACCTTACCTTTTTTATATAGACCATTTAACACACACATATCTGTATATGACATTCTCCAATCAAAGTAATATTGAGATAACTAGGTGTTCAGGTTATTATGATCAAAAAATAAAACTTGATCATGAACAATGGTGATTTACAATTTCTTGTTACTTTTTAACATAATTTATTTTATCATTTCAATATTAACAGATAAACATAAAATTTGATGACACTGTCTAAATACAATTATATGCAACACAACATTTGATCATGTTTAGCAATAGTTTATTTTCACTTGCTAAACTTTTCACAAAATTTATTTTAACATTTCAATATTAAAAGCTAAAACATACATTTTGATAAATCCACTATTTACAAATACATATCACACATATAAATTCATTCCATGTAGCTAGAATACCCTCATCATCATTGTAAACCATTATCAATCAACTGCAGGGTGAAGATCTCCCCAAGTTCAATCCATCTTTTCCAATTTCTAGCCTCTCTTCTCCACATCACCCCTGCACCCTTTCTTATGTCATCCATCTATCTCACATGCAGTCTCATTCTAGGTCTTTTTAATCTCTTGGAATATAACAACTATTAAATATTTAAAAATAAGAATCAATTTAAAGTTTTTATTTTATGCATTAATCAAATGAAAACTAGTAACAGTCTTTATGATGATAAAATTAAACAAGGTATTCTGAAAATCAGTAGCTAAAAATATGTACTTTATGATATTAGGCAAATTTCTAAAGTAGTTTGTTAATGTACATCAAATTAATTTGAATCTTTAAAAGAATAATGATAATTTGTTTTTGTATCACATAAAACTAATAAAGGTGTACAAGTCCTACCTTGATTACTCTGTCATTACTAATCATATAAATAATTGCAATGTAATAGCCTCTTAGCATAATCTAAGAGAAACTGGTAATTTCTTTTGAATTTTAGTTAAATAATCCTAAGTATATTTCCTTGTAGAGTAGACTGTATAATTAATGTCAATTTAATATTATTATGCTATCAAATAACTTTCAAATTATTTGGAAATTTCATCTATAAATTATATAATCCTTTACATTTATTTCCTCTTTTGTCTCTGTATTAACTTTTTTTTTGTCATATTAGTAGTCTGAATATAATAATTTTTTATTTCTAATTACAACCTGTTCAAATTTAAAATCCATCTTTATAATAATACTCTGGATTATTTCACAATTTCTTCATTTACTTCAAAAGTAAATGAAGAAGTAGTTAATTAACAAAACTAGGCTAAAAATATAATTCTAACCTCCTACCTTATTTTATATATATTTTTTCCAATTATTGTTATTATTATTTTTTACAATACATAAACATTGATTAATTCTTAATTTACTTAATAGAATTACATAATAGATAGAACTAATAATAGTGTATTTACATATGTATTCCCTCCCTTAAAAAAATAATTTATTAACAATATATAAAACTATTTCTAAATTTTTAGAATAATATAATTTTGGACATTATAATAATGATCACTTGAATTAAATATTAAGTAAGAACATTAACCAGAAATCAAAGACTAAGTTAAATATGATTGTTGTTTAAATATATAATTTACACTTAATAGCATATAAATATACACTCTTTATCATTTTATTGCTATTTTAAAAAAATACAAATGTTTATTATTGTCTATAAATTTTAAAACAAAGTAGAAACTGTCTACTATGATATTAATAGACTATGTATATAAAGAGTTATGAAAACTGCACTGAAATAAAAAATTTAAATATTAAAAACAAAAAAAATAAAGATAATAAAAAACAACAACAAATATTTAAAAAGCCAGGAAAAACTATTTGCAAGTCACTTTTTCTGAAGAGTGTGTCTAGTGTTATAGAATCTTTCCAAATACAGAATCTGGGTGGAACTTTAAGTCATTTCCTCCAAAGCTGTTCTATGTCAACTTATAAATCGCAAACTGTAGCAAAAATATTAATAAAAAAGTGATTTATGAATACAAGTCTTTACCAAAAATTAAAAAAAAGTGGCTTCTTCAAGTCATAAAAGTTGTGTCACATCCCAACAATTTTTTTTAAAAAAAAAATCTATTATCTTAAATTGTTAAAAAGCTAAATGATTTTTTTTAGAGATATTATAAATGTTAATTAAGTCATATACATTGAGGTAATCTTATTGAAAAACTATAGAGTTATGGAATAGTGATTCTTAGTTATATAGAAAAACATAATATTTGTAATGATTAAATTATTACATTATAGGCATGTCATTGCTTAACATAGTTTAGCACAGTGATAGAATGGTTGATTCAAAAGCTTATGGTTTTTCATCTTGACCCAATTGTGTGTTACTTAAAATTTCATGTGAACTCTTAAACAACATATTTAATTATTTATTTCATTGTATTGCTCTGTTTAATTTTTTTCAGAAATATTTGCTTTGATTATGAACCTACTAAATACTAATAAATATATATGTATTCAGAACATCTAATATTGAAATACAATTATAATGTATATACTTAACCTAGATATATTTAATAATAATATAAAATTATGCGCATAAGCATATTTAGATATATAACTTCAGCAAAATTCAGTAAATGCTACATATACATTTTTAATGACTTTCCTTGGATCATCTCATAGCATGATAAAATAAAAACAACACCAAATAAAATGTGTATATTAAGATAATTTTGTTACTATTGCTTTTAATTATGATGTCAAACTTTTAAAATTACAAAAAAAAAAAAAAAAAAGAAAATTTAATTATCATATATATATATAATTATTCAAAACAATACAATAATTAATACAGTAACAATATTTTAAACAAATATATACCAATTTAATAGAAGTACTTTCAACTATCTATGTAGTCGTTGTCAACTAGACTCAAATTGTATTAGAAAAAACCGTTACAAATGTAAACAAAAGTAATACGTCATACATAATACGACTACATAGATAGTTGAAAGTACTTCTATTAAATTGGTATATATTTGTTTAAAATATTGTTACTGTATTAATTATTGTATTGTTTTGAACAATTATATATATATTTTATTATAATTGGAATACAGACATTGATTAATAATTTATATATATATATATATTGTAATCTTCTCTTCCTTCTGCTTCATCCTATCCTTAGCTTAGCTCAAACATCAAAGCATATAACATATAGAGACATCATTTTACTGAGTCAATAATTAACTAGAAAAATATAATACATAAAAACATAAGGTAGACTTAAGGGATGGTCACAATATGATGGTTTAACATTGAGAGGCATATAGAAGATGCTCCCCAGGAATTGCTATTGTGGAAATCTTACAACTATTATCTTAATATAATCATTAGAAAAATCCCCACAACAGACAATGACTAACATAACTTTTCATTAAAAATAATGATTATTCTACTCTTCACTTATTTAATAAACTATATAAAAATATAATATATAGGGTATATGAGCATAGACTTTCACACAACCCACCACTCTCCATTCTATCTCATAACATTGATATGCTTGAACATATATATGTCAAAAAGATAAATAATCACCAATATAGGTATTTCATGCAAAACCAGCAATCATTAGTTGGTCCAGATTATCATCTCTACACATATAGGCAATAAGTGCTCTGATATATATTAAGATAGCCAATCTTCATACTTTAATGGACAGGCTTCAGTCCATTCCACACTCCAATTCTTCAACTGTCCATCCAGTTGAAAATCTGATGATGGAACACTCAAAGACACCCTAAGGCTGAGATTCTAGTCACACCCATGTTGACCTAAAGTCAATTCTGATTCCTCATGTACAGGACATATTACATATAATGATACAGGTATATAACAAGCCTGTATTTCAGTTATTACATAGTAGAGATGTCTGCCCATCCCTTGTATAGTATTAAATGAGTTATGTCCTGTACATGAGGGGTTAGATTGACTTTAGGTCAACATGGGTGTGACAATAATGTCAGCCTCAGGGTGGCCTTTGAGGGTTCCATCATCAGATTTTCAATTGGATGGACGGATGAAGAGTTGGAGTGTGGAGTGGATTGAAGCCTGTCCATTAAAATATGAAGATTGGCCATCTTAATATATATCTAAGCACTTATTGCATATATGTGTAGAGATGATAATCTGGACCAACTGAAGATTGCTGGTTTAGAATGAAATAGGTATATTGGTGATTATTTATCTTTTTGACATATATGTGTTCAAGTGTATCAGTGTTATGAGATAGAATGGAGAGTGGTGGGTCGTATGAAAGTCTGTGCTCATATACCCTATATATTACATATATTGATACAGATATATAATAACCTGTATTTCAGTTATTATATAAAAAATAATAAATTAAATGCATACTAAAATACTTTATTATAAGTACTGCTATTTATGGGTATCTCAAGGATAATAATTATTCTCTTATAATATAATAACAATTACTAACAGCAAGACAACTGGATAATAGAAGGGATCTTACTAAGATCCAATCATCTCAACAAGAATCACACTTAACATTACAAAGAAATTAATTTCCCTTCTTAAAAATTAATATAACTCTAATAATAATAATAATAATAATAATAATAATATAAGATTAACATTCATTATTTTCTACCTTACTTCCAATTAAATAATTTAATTGCATTTATATATCTAATATCTTTATTATACAAATATTAATTATAAAACAGAATAATAATTTTACTATAATCAAAAGCTTTACAGTATAACTACAACACCCCCCCCCTTTCACTCACTTCACTACCCTAATTTGATTATCAATTTTACTCTTTTTAATCATATCTTTTAAAAATATGAGCCTTGTAATATATTCTATCAACAACATCCTTTTTTATATAATATAATATTTTAAAATTTATTCTAAAAATAAATTTTACTTATTTTAAATAATCATAATAATAATAATGTGTCTCTTGAAAATATGACTTTCAATGAATGCTCCATTTAGATAATATAATTAAATAGTACTTCTTAAATAATTATATTGTCAAATAATAAATCATTAATTTATCAAGTTCTCCTTCTTTCTCATGCATAAATTATCCCATTATTATATTTTTGGTTGTAATAATTTTATATAATTTACGTGTTTTTATATGATTTTGTGATAAAAATAATTTTGAGTAGAAATAAAGCCACACGTCTAAGATTTATATTAAAATAACTGTTTATTTTAACAATAGTAACAATAGATCAAATATTAAATAACATAGTTAAACTCTAAAGTACATATGAAATAATTAAAATGTATGTACAATTATTTCCATTGAAATATAAATAAATTGAATAAACATATTCCTTTTCAATTTAACATTTATATTATATTTCCCTCAAATATCAAATACACTATTACCAACATGCATACTTTCTTTCATGTCGATAATTAATTTTACCATCCATGGTAAAATTAATTAATTCTTATGGGTTCAACCCCATAATCCTATTTCATGTAATGATATAATACATTATCCTTCACAATATTTACATAAAGCTACAATACTTTATTACCTTCCATAATATAAGTCCCCATAAAATATATTCATAAAATTTACATATAAAATTTGGGTTTATATTATTATAATTTTCAATATAATATTGAAACAATTAATTAAATCAAAATCTGTTAATAATAAATACAGTAGTCATTCATCCTGTTCACTCTTTACTTCTTTTCATCCACTTTTTCATTATTATTTTTGATCTCATATTTTATCTTTTAACATTAAATCAGTCAGATTTTCTTAACTACTAAAATATTTGTTTTGTATTTATTATTGTTCTTTTAAAACCAATCTTCTATCACCTAGGAAGGAAAGTATAATATTTCTAAAGAATAATTAGTCTACATATGATGCTTATCATATAGCTTTCCTTACCATATCCAAAAACTCTATAGATAAGACACTGATTTTTAATAAACTATTATCTCAGAATATAGGAATGGGGATCTCCTTTCTTAATTTGGCAAGTAGTCATTTTGTTTTTTAAAGATTGCCCCAATATCCAAGCTTTTCTATTAAGCTCCTATGGAAAATAATATCCATGTCTTGTAGAAATTTCTCTCATCTCTTCATTCTAAAATACATATATGGGTGTCACATATATCAATCCCATTATAATCTTTTAATCAGTTGTTCAGGAAGGTAGTTCATCCGATCATAGATTTATAACTTATCTTACTATGCTGTATATTTTTTGTAACAATGACTATAAGCTACTTCACAACTAATATTACAATCTCATTTTCCCCTCAAGTATTCTTCTATAATATTAACTATAATATTAACAATAATATTACAAAACAAATCATATCTTATGACAAAGATCAACATTATACTTTTATCACACAAAATTGAGATCATAACTATTTTGTTACTTTTACCATTCATTCTCTTGCATCTCTTCATATTTTTATTTGAGATTCAGATAGTGTAGGCATTTTTATTTCCATGAATCCCATCTCTTGATTCATCATTATAACATCAATTTACTCATTAAATATATATTTTATATTAAAATATTATTAAATTAATATTCAAATAATTTTACCTTATAATATAACTATAAAGTATTGTTTTACACATATTCTCTTTTTCCACACTCACATATACTATATTAACTTTCTAAGCATATTTCTTATTATCATCATTTCTAGAAAAATACATTAAACATATAAAATATATTAATATATCAGAATATCCAAATCAAATACAGCTAATATTATTACTTTATTATCAAGCTTAATATTTAATATTAAATTCACATTAATAATAAAAATAATAACCAAAGAAAGAAAAAAAACATTTCTCTTTTTTTCCTTTATTCCTCCTCCTCATTTCGCATCATTATAGTCTTCAGCATGATGCTTCACACCTCCACATAAGCTACTAATTTTGTTTTTCCACTTGCAAGCAACTTCTAGGATCCTGTGTAAAACATGAAAAATCATTAATAACAACAATTTAACAAAACTCTTTAAAAAATTAGATGCATCTTTGTTTAAGTTTTCAGATCTGAATATGTATTAATAAGTTCAATAAAACTGCAGTTGAATGACTAATTCAATACACATTTGAATATTCATCTCTCCACTATTAAACTTTACTATACATAGTATTAATTCATAGGTCACTCCTATTTCCACTTTTTCTCCTCATTATATTTTACTTAGTAATTATTTCTTTCCAAAATAAACACAAATAAGTTCACTTAACTCTATTATCTGGCAATATACCATTTTATCAAAATTTGTCATAATCAAAATTAATAGCTCTTCTTGCTAAATTTTTCTCTTTTTAGTATTTTATACTATAGGATAATCTTATTTGCTAAACAAAATGTTCTTGCTTGAAATAAACTTTTATTTAATATAATTTATAATAAACATTTATTATCCTATTTATTTACTTAATATTCCTTAATTATTAAATATACAACAAATGTCAGTCTATTCTTCTTTATAGTTTTATAAAGTTAATTTGAATAATATAAGTTACTTTAATTTAAAAAATAACTATTTTCATTTGACATCCCATTTTCATTGATAAACTATTTTAAAGTTCAGTAAACTAATTTAATTATTTTATGTAAGTTATCAACTTTGTATTTATTTTTGCTCCCTTCATAATTAAGTTATTATTTAAATTAATCAACAAAGTAGAGATAAACAAAACATTTTTATATGACAGTATTTACACCTTTTAATTAATTGAAATTAAGAATCCTTATTTTTCATAGTTTTTCCAATCACTAACAATAATAATTTATACTTGCATTTATTCTTCAATAGCATTTTAAATTGTGTATTGAAGTTTCAGTCTGTAATTGTATCACAAATGAAGAAACTTAGTTTAACTTACTCCATCATTTTTAAACTATTATTAAAGATATTATATTACTTTCAGTATGATTAATTGACTTATTTTTACTGTTTACAAAATAAAATATTAAATTTTATAATTTTTACAAACTTTTAGGTATAATAATAGTTCACTTTATTTTTGAGTTATATTTCTTCTTACTCCTTTCTCCTTTCTTCCCCTAGTTTGTCTGCTCTTTTTTATACATCCAGATGACATGATGTAATGGTTAATTAATTAAAAATTAACTAGCAATTTTATTTTAATAATTAATTTACTGTCTACAATTTAATAATAAAATCAATAAATATTTTTAAAACTGATAAAGTTCAAATAATTTTAAGTTAAAATACATTATCTTTTTAATTAATTTAAACTAAAATATTTTAATAATAGTATTTATTCCTAAAATATTATTATCATTACCATTTATAAAAATATGTCATTATTTTAAAGAAAATAAATTATTTTACTTTTATTTATTTATCAGAATTCAGTGCAGAAAATAACACACTCATCTTTTTAAGGATCATTGTAATATAAAATACTAAGATTGAATTTCTTTCTATTGTAACTTTTACTTAAATTTGACATATTTATATAGGTAAGTGGGTTTGCATTTATTAAAATCACTTATATTAAAATTACATAACTATTAAAAAATAATTACAAATAAAAGATGTGTATTCCTTATCCCCACTGACTTCTCTCTTTAAGTCTCATATATTAAATTATTTGGGCAAGTTATATTTCTGAAATTTAAAATTTTGATTTATAATATATATTTTTATATACTCAATCAATATAATTAACCAATTAAAAGGTTACAATATATATAAAATTAAGAGCATGCTAATAGCTCTAAACAAGCTTTTTTTAATGATAAATGCTACAGAGAAAGTATTTAAATCATCTTTATATAGGATTGTCCCCATCCCTAGACTGATTTCGAGCTATGGCTCTCTTCAGTGAGCCTTAAAAATGTATATATAGAATTTATCATAAAAAGCTTGTTTAGAGCTATTAGCATGCTTTTAATTTTACATATGTGTAAATGCAGGCTATATAAGTCATGTGATATATAACTTGATTATATATATATATATATAGTCTACTATTGTATATAAGTCATGTGATATATAACTTGATTATATATATATATATATAGTCTACTATTGTGTATATTTGTGTTGTTGATGGTAATTAATGATGATTATTTTAAAATATACTATAAAGGCTGATTCTTTCATCATCCCAAATAATCAAGTGTGTTGTTTTTAATAGATTAAAAAAAGATTTGAAGTGACTATAATCAGTAATTATCCATATTTTCTTTGCAGTTTTAAGCCACCAATCATTTTTATTTAGGCTTTCTTGTCAATCATTGCCTTTAAATTTCTATATTTATTATGAAGTTTATTATCCACATATTTTCTTTTAATCAATCCACTAATAATAAAATCATTGACAAAAACATCCATTTATAATTCTTTTTCTAGAAAATCCAAAAAATAGATTTACTTGTATTCTATGACACATTCTTTAAGAGATTCACACCCCAATATGACAATTTTGAAAGTCAATTATTTTAGTGTTTAAACATTGCTGAAATTTAGCACATATAATATATATTTCTAAAAAATGGATATCAATTTTCTTGAGAATATGATTGGAATAAGATAATGTCACTGATATAGAGAATAAACATCATCTTTCTTGCAAATATAATGTGCAACTATTATTTTAATATTGGAGGATTATCTGTCCACTAATCTATGCATTCCTAACTATAATGTAATCTATTAAATACCATAGTTTTGAGTAAGAATGCATCTATATTTCTTTATGATGACTTTTAATTCTAAACAAAGTGATTGTGATAACCATTCCATGTGTTGTGCAAAATTCAATAGTAACAGACCATTTGAGTTTACAGCATCAATACCATTATTTACAATGAATTTTAGCCAATCTCTAAAAAGAAAATAAATCTAACTGTATTGATGCTACCCAGCTTTTTTCATTTGAATTATCTGAATTGAATGATGGAGCATATGCAAAAATAAAATTAGCACAATCAACATTTTTCAAATCGAGTTTTAGTATCATTGGCCATTCAATCAAGAATTGAAGATACAAAATTAGCATTTAGGACAATTCAACACTCTCTTTTCTCCAGTTGATCTGTTCCGAAAACATTCGTAGTTATTTACTTGTTCTATTAAATTTCCTTTTTAAGGAAAACATATTTCATTTCACTAACAATACCAATATTGATTCCTAATCTTGATAGCTCCTTAGCCACAATTGCTATCTTCTATACACATCTTAAAAAGCTTGGCTCAGATAAAGTTTGCAATATATATCTACATTTAGAAAAAAAAATACATATATAACAGTTACTTTAATACTACTACTGCTACTACTTTATGACTACTGCTGTTAATATTATTATTTCAATCACATTAATGATTAAGTCACTAGAAATGACTGTCTAATCAGACTAATGAAACAGACTATTTTTAGACATTATCTGTTCTTTTCATTCATATAGTAGATAGAAGGATCCCTAAGTAGGACTGCTTAATCATACAATCTTTGCCTAGCTAAAACCCTTGTTCTGAAATCCAGTTCCAACTAGAGTCATTTATGATTGTACTATTACTTCAAGCAAAAGCTTTCCCATCATTGATTTTTTAATTTTTAAAATATTGATCTAAAAAAAATGAAAAAGAGAATTGGAATCAAAAATGCTGTACATATAGATAAAAAAATTGAAATATACTTGCACAAACATACAATCCCATAGTCACTGTTAGTATAGTAAATGTACAATGTCATGAGAGGTATTTGATAACAAAGAACCTACCCTAATTTAAATGACTGAATAAGAAAAAAAGGCAAACAGGAAAAAGTGTTGGCACTGGAAACAGTACCTAGCATTTAATGAACCAACATTCTATCCTACAAGGCATCAGAATACACTCTTGGTCAGATACTATTTATTTGTTATTTACAGTTAATCCTTATATCTGAATGTTTATTCCTCTAGCTTCTACCTGTGAATCTCATTAGTAGCCTGAGCAAAGCACCCAACATCTTAATATAATTATACTTATTAAAAATAATGATAAATTCCTTCATAAATAATTTTATATTAAGATATTCCCACTGATAAATAAATATTATGTAATTAATATATTGAGATTAATGCTCAAACTACTGGTTTATTAATTAAATGAAATACTCTCAATCAAAGCACAAGATTAAAAATTTTTTGAGAAAAGAATGTGACTTCTCTTTTTATTTCATCTACTTGTATAGAGATATCTGAAGCACTTTGGAAAAAAAGCATACATTTTAAAATCAATCATATTACTTTTTAAAGCTATTTTTAAATTGATTTTATATTGTTTCAATTATCATTTGTGAAAATTTTTAATTTACCTCTATATAAGAAGATAGGTAAATTAGGGATTCTTTTTATTAAAAAAGGTTTGTTTGTACTTTGGATTGAGAGTATTTCATTTACGTAATAAAGAAGTAGTTTAAGTATTAATCTCAATATATATAATATTCAAATTTATATATATATATTAAACACAGTAATATTCTTATAATTTAACTTATTCTATTAGAAGTATTTTTGACTATATTCCATTTAGTCTTTATCAATTACATAATGTTGAATAATCAAAATAAGACATCATTTCATAACTCCCATAATTCCATTCAGTTCCCCACAATTCTATTATTTTAATGTTTGATGATTTATTAACATTTGACGATTTCTTAAAATTAATATAGCCTCTTTTATTTTACATTTATTGTGGCAACATTCATTTTATATAATTTTTATGTTTTTATAATCAAATTTAAATCCATATTTACAAGTTTTATTATGATCAAATATAACAAATGATGGTTTATTTTCATATTTTCCTGATTGTTTATCTTTTTAAACTCCTTTATATAAAATCATATATTCTTCTATTCTTTTTTCCAATGTGCATTTAGGTTCATGACATAATACAATTTTGATTACAAGTTAATTTTTTGGTTTTTAGAGTTATTGAGCTATTTGTATTAGTTGTTGGGAAAAAAGCAATACCATTTATATCAGATAAATAAGTTTAAGTTTATGAAAAAAATTTATAATGGTATGTGTCAAATTGCTTTTTTCTCAACAAATACTACAAATAGATTAATTAATAACTTTAAAAGCAAAAATTTAATTTGTAATCAAAATTGTATTATATATAAATTAATATGTAAATGTGGCTTACAATATATCATGAACCGAAATGTACATTAGAAAAAAGAATAAAAGAACATAGTTCAAAAAGCTAAACAATCAGGAAAAGATGAAAATAAACCTTCATCTGTTATATTTGATCACAATAAAACTTGTAAATACGGATTTAGATTTGATTATAAAAATTATATAAATTGAACATTGCAGCAATAAAAGAGGCTATATTAATTTGAAGAAATCCTCAAATGTTAATGAATCGTCAATCATCAAACATTGTGGGGGGACTGAATGGAATCATGGGAGTTATGAAATGATGTCTCATTTTGATTATTAGTGACATATAGTTGATAAAGACTAAAAGGAATATAGTCAAAAGTACTTCTGATAGAATAAGTTAAATTATATGAATATTACTGTATTCAATATATACATAAATTTCAATATTGAAAAATACTGATCCAGAGTTCAAATATAAAATTTAATATTTATCGTATTGAGTATATTTTCGATGTTTCATGTCATATTTATGATCAGTCTAGTGAGTGAAAGCATCAAAAATGTACGTGGTACAATAAATATTATTAAATTTTATACGAGTATTTTTTACATTAATATTTAGAATGGCCGAATATAGAAATATAATTATATATGTGTGCTTATTATACCTATGTATAGGCACATATACAATCTATATGTATATAAATGTATTTAGCTATCTACTGTTTTTTTTCAAAGACTATTGGATTGAGAAATTGACTTAAAAGTTTCAATAACTATAAAGTCTCATATACTTATATGTTCAACAACTCTATATTTCACATACCTCAGTTAAATGTCTTTAAAAAATGTAAACTTATCTTTTTTAAATAAATTAATCTATTAGCAATCACATACAGATTAGAATGAAACTGAATTTGAGTAGTATTGGGTATTCTGCTAGTGAATACGGACTGACTAGTGACTACTGCCATGCAATAAACTATTGAGTTTATTGCATGGTAGTTCATAAGAATTTGAGCACAAAACATGATAGGGCTGGGCTATGATCTTGGACTTTGAATTCTGAAGCTCCTCACTTTGCACTGCACCAAAACTTGCATAATTCTATAATAATTGTTTTATATTCTTTTATTTAGATAGGGTGGCTAATCTCATCAATATAGATTTTTCCACATTTATATATTTTATATATGGTACTTACTGTTTAGCATTCCATGTTTAGGTTTTTTAAAGATTATAATTCTTTGCCGTGTTATAGATTTTCTAATATTATATGGGTTGCATATTTTTTTAAATTTATCTATCATCCCTGATATATGTGAATATATACAATATCTGTCATTATTTTTTCTTTTGATATTTCTCTTGTCAATAATTTAAGTTTATTTTTCAAATAGCTGATGGATAACCATTCTTAATGAGATATTCTTATACTTTTCTTTTTCCAAGATTTTAGCTTCTGAACAAACCTTTATTTTACTTGGTTCCCTAGAAATAATATAGGTTCACTTTTGTATTATTGTCATGACTGGTTGTATGTAAGCATTTTTCTATAAACAGTAATTTTGGTTTTGCCATGAGATAGACTTGTCACAAGGCATTCTTTTATATATATATATAATTGAGTTTTTTAAAATCTTAAATAAAATACTATCAGAATGAAATATTTAAACTTTTTCTGAGATATGAAAATGAGCTGGTTAAAACCTGAAATATTTCCAATTATAAGCTGTATTGGAATTTTTTATTCAGATAGACAGCCTACATCAAATCTAGATAATCATCCATTTAATAGACAGTAAATGGTTATCTAGTTATTTTTATCTAGGGTGTCAAATGACAGGTAGAATATTTAGAAAGTAGAGTAAGTAATCAAATTATAATTTTTGATTATTATTAGTGCTAATTATTTGTCACTCTTTTAAAACAATTTATTGTAGCATTTTAATTTTAGAGCTTTATCATAAACTTAAAAAAGCTCTTATGTCAGTAAGTGGACTGATGTGGCTCTATTAATTACTTAATATACACTAACACTCCCATCATAACCAGTCTCAAGTCAAAAATGTTACATATATATATATATATTATAACTATAAAAACTTTCGTTAATATAAATGTAATAAACTTTGAGCACATATGCATACATATGCTTTACAAAGTATAAAATAAGAAACCTTCCCAGTTTTATTTAATTTAATGCATTATTAGTGTCAAGCACCTTAATCTCAGCTATTCTTACTATCAAAAATATATAAAGCAAATAAAACTGGAAGTGTTTCTTATTTTAAATGACTTTAAAGTTTAATAAAAATAACCGAGTATGCTGCTCAGCACTGAAAATGTATTACGCTAAACAAAACTGGGAATATTTTTTTATTTTATATCAATTCTAAAGCATATATATATATGCTCAAAGATTATATATATACAATCTACTTCTATTACTAAAAAAGAGGTTGCCTTGACAACAGTGTGAAATTCTTGATTATTATCTGTATTGGGATTGGCTGTGTTGACTGGTTTCTAATGGTTATATATATATGTGTGTGTGTGTGTAATTTGTAGATCATAAAACTTCATTGCATTATACCTATTACATACATATTTTGCCTGTTGTCTTTGGTTTAAAAATAATGTATTTTTATCTGACTCCATAGTTTCTCATTGATAAATTCCATTGCTGATACAATATTTTTGCATATGGATAGTTCATTTTAAAAAAATTCAAATAATGTACAATACTTTTTACTCTCATTATTATTATTTTGGATTAATAACTTGAAAGCTAAACACCTTCAAACAGATATGCTTTAAACATGCCTACGTGTCAGCCAATCAGATGGAATAATGACATCACATGGGACTCTAAATTCTAAAACACAAGCCAGAACTATTAGAAAAAGATGGGACCCATCTTAATCTATGCCTCAATTTTATTTAAATAATCCAGACTCAAGCATTTTGAACTAAGAGTGTGAAGCTTAAATACCTTCACATTTAATCCACTAAATATTATATATATACATTAACAACGCGAAATCATCCGATTTACAACGAAGCAATATTTTTAAATCTAATGAAATGATATTAATAAATGTAAATATATATTTTGGATTAAGTGAAGAGTAAAAAAATACTATTGTTGAAAGTAATACTTCATCATAAATAGTTAACTGTGTTCATTTTTGAGTTTCAATTTATTTCAAAATCTTTTTGTATATTTACATATTTCAGTTTTATTTGTTACACTCATCTATTTTGTTTCTGTTAATTATTTTGCTTTTGTTATAGTAAAGTAGCTATTTTATTGTCAAGTGTTGGTAGCCGAGAAGTTCAGTTGCCTTGCAAGCATGCCGATGTTTGCAGACAGTTATTGCAGGTTCGCTTTCCAGCCGATGCTTTGACATATGGAAAAAAAGAAGTAGCTATTTTATTAAATGAAAAGATTATAAATTTGAACATGTGTACACTTTGCTCAAATTCATAAAGCATTGATAAAGGTAAAGGCTTTCAAAGAATAGCTAGCTACATTATATCACATCTTGATGTACAATAATAGTAATCACAGAAGAAGGTCATGTTTTTAAATTAAGGGGTAAAGTTTGCACAAAACAAATGCCAAGTTTTTTCAGAAAATGTGTTTAATTTTTGTTTGTTTTGTAAAATATTAAACCGTAAAGATATTGTGACAGAAATATGAAAGATTTGTGAAAATTTTTAGTTATATTAATCCATATTTTTTTAAAACTATATATACATTAATATAAATTGCCAAAGCAGAGTTTATATATTTTTTACTGGAATTAATTGAGCCGAGTATACTTTCGGTGCTTTTGCATCATAATCAGTATGATTATGCTTACATTTTGCAATTAAAATACTATAGGGTGTTTTGAATTTAAAAAAAAGGTATACTTTCATGTATTTCAGTGAATAATCATTAAATTTTTAACTATAATTTTTAATAGCTTCCCAGTAAAATTGTTTAAACTGTACCTATTCTCTGTTTACTTAAAAATGAGTGAGCAAAATTTTACTCTCTCTCTCTCTATCTATCTACCTACCTACCTACCTACCTACCTGCCTGCTCGCCTGCCCACCCACTTACCCATCTATCTATCTATCTATCTATCTATCTATCTATCTCTCTATCTATCTATCTATCTATCTATCTATCTATCTATCTATCTATCTATCTATCTATCTATCTATCTATCTATCTATCTATCTATCTATCTATCTATCTATCTATCTATCTATCTATCTATCTATCTATCTATCTATCTATCTATCTATCTATCTATCTATCTATCTATCTATCTATCTATCTATCTATCTATCTATCTATCTATCTATCTATCTATCTATCTATCTATCTATCTATCTATCTATCTATCTATCTATCTATCTATCTATCTATCTATCTATCTATCTATCTATCTATCTATCTATCTATCTATCTATCTATCTATCTATCTATCTATCTATCTATCTATCTATCTATCTATCTATCTATCTATCTATCTATCTATCTATCTATCTATCTATCTATCTATCTATCTATCTATCTATCTATCTATCTATCTATCTATCTATCTATCTATCTATCTATCTATCTATCTATCTATCTATCTATCTATCTATCTATCTATCTATCTATCTATCTATCTATCTATCTATCTATCTATCTATCTATCTATCTATCTATCTATCTATCTATCTATCTATCTATCTATCTATCTATCTATCTATCTATCTATCTATCTATCTATCTATCTATCTATCTATCTATCTATAAGATTGTCACTAATCAGTATTTTAAAAAGTACATCATTAAATAGTTGAACAGATTTGTGATTTTAGATATTTATGAAATTCAATGTGAAATAGAGACATCAGTAAAATAAACTAATAAAACTATAACAGCTAAACAAGCATTTAATAAAAGATACCAATGAAATGAATGGCTTAAAATATGAAACATTTTATAAACCATCAGCAAAAACAAAACAAAACATGAATCTGGAAGAGATTGGAAAAGTTATTAAGACTATACAGGTCAGAGGTTAAAAAGAATGTCAGCAAAGATTACAACATAATAAAAACAAATACATCTTTAAAGGTAACCATAAAAGTCCTTTCTAAAAATTGGCGTTACAAATATTTGGATTATAATAATTTTATCAAACTCTTAAAACAATAATGTTTATATCATATCAGAGTAAGTTTCTTTTTTATATTACCTATACCAGGAATTATATACTAATAAAACTTCTTACTGTATATATTACTTTATTTTTGAAAAAATAAAGATGCCCCTTTTTTTTATCACAATAGTTTCTTTACATATATACAAATTAATTTATTTAAAATTTTAATAACTAATGACGTTCTTTTTTTTTTAAAAAAGGCAATCTTTTATAAATATTAATGCATAAATCTGATCTAATTCGAATTACCATCATTATCAGATATTTTGCAAATGAATTTATGGTGTCTAATAAATCTAGCTAATACTTACAAAGTATAATTTTTACAATAAAACTGCTGTATAGATTGCATGACATTTAGAGCAAAACATTCTAAAAAAATGTAAAAACAAAACAAAAACGGGCAATCTTAAAAATTAACAGAAATTAATTTCCAAATGATGTGTTCTGACCGATGTACCAATACTTGTTCCTTTTAAAAATAATGAAAATATAATATATATGTATGTTCATCATAATGGTTCAGTGTTTTAAATAAATAAATAAAAAGCTAAATTTGTTTATTATTATTATTTCATTTATAGTATATTATATTAAAAAATAATAATTAATCAAGATAACATCATATACGTACTGAATGCTCAAAATAAAATATACTTGAATGGATCAGCAATTATAGAAAGGCAACTTTATTATTGTAAATAATTATTTCAGTTTTTTGTGTTGCAATCCACTATGATAAATGCTAACAATCTTAATTTTTTTTAAAAAAAAAATAATATTGTGTCTAAAAATAATGTATTTTTGAGATTGTATGAATATTATTAAATGTAGAACACGATTGTAAAAGCAGTATATATTTTTTAACAAAGTAAATTATAATTGAGAAAAAAAAGTATTTTTTTTTTAATGAGTGATTGAGCTAGAATGACAAATCTTTTTCATTTTGCTATTTAGTTACAATATTCTATTAACTATCCTATTTTTACAGATTTTAATGCATGGAGGAGCTTCTGAAGGAACTTTTTCTTTTATAAAAATTGAATGAAAAAAAAATAATAACTTGAATTGATTGAGAAAGATGTCCTTCACACCTCATGAAAATAATTGCAGGTAGTGTAGTATTTAATTTTTACTTATACTTTCACTAGAATATTCTATGCATTTATCTTACCTTCATAAATTCAGTAAAAAAGCTAATTTGGAAGCCATTAAAAGTATTTTAATCTTAGGTCAAGTTTTTTTGTATCTGGTTTATTTTTAAGTAATGAACTACAATTTATAGTATTTTCAAAAATAATTAGGTTTTAAAAATTTTAGATTTTTAATTTAATGTAGTATTATATATATATAATGAATTACGTATATCCATATATTGGATATATATGTGTGTTTGTGTATTAATCTATCTGTCAATGTTTCGATAAATGTAAGCTAAATAGTAGTTAAATAACACTATAAAAAAAGTCTTCTCCATATTTTTCTATTGTAAAATATGAAGAAGTAGAAAAATATGAAGACCAAATTAATCAAACAAATTAAATTCTAGCTAGTAAAGATTTATATTTTTCCTTAGTTTTATTTTCTAGTTTAAAATAAGTAGATAGATTGCTAATATATTTGTTTATGGGTATTTATCTAAAAAAATTAAGCAGGTTTTTTGAAGTTAGAAATTTCACTTGTCTTAGTTCAAACACGAGCTCATAAGATATCTAGAAAATATGCAAACAACTATTTACACATATAATAATATATATATATTTCAAGAGTCTTATTATTATTTATGTAAACTTATGTATTAAAAAGCACGTTAATGAATGATGATAGGAGAAACTATTGTCTTTTCAACAGCAAGCATAGAATATTTGAACATGCTAAAAAAAAAAAGAAACGTCTATTCTCATAAATCCAGCAGTGCACATATGTGACTATCTGTGCTCTTTGAGATCCACAACGACAAAAAAATATAAATAGTTTGGCAATAATATTAATAATACATATTCATGTAAATTGTAGTTTTTTCGGAATACATACATAGATAAAAAAAAAATCATGTTATATTTTGTTGTAACATAATTAAGAAAGAATCTTTCAAAATAAGTTACTTGAATTTCTATTAGAAAGCAGTTTATTAAACATTTTTGTTTGCTGATGAAGATGATTAAATTCAACGGGAATAATTTAAACTGTTTTAAAGATGAGCATTAATAACATTTTACTGAATGTAAACATTGATCAAAAGCAATACAAATAAATAACTAAATGGTTTATAGCTCAGGAGATCATGTGACAAGCAAGCATCAAAAGTCCAATGTTGAATTTAATCTAGGTCTTTTTAATGCTTACAAGCTGCATAGGCCAAAAGAATCCAAGTGCTTGTATAGATGGAATATTTATAAATTTATTTAACACACATTGATTACGTAAGTAATATTTATTAAGGCAATAAACCTCAAGAGTGTGCGCTTGAAATGCGAAGGTAGAAAGTATGTAAGTGCAAAGATGACAGTGGCATGAGCGATGAATAAAACTTACTCTAAAGATCAGCTATCAATCTTAATTATTGCTATCAGTTTAAAGATTAAAAATATAATTTAGTTATAAAGTATACATAAAAACATGATGTCTAATATTAAGTTGTTGTATTTATGCACAAAATACCAATATTGAATATTATATATTTTTTCCACATGTGTGTGGTTATGTGTATCAGTTATTTGAGATGGAGTGGAGAATGCACAGACTGAAAAGTCCTGAGTTCAAATCCCTCTAATTACATATACAAGAAACGTTCAGTGTATGCAAATTACATATTGCCTTAGAATTACATAATAAAATAGTTAGTCACCCAAAAGATTATATAATGTTGAGCATTAGATGTGACAAACTGAATTTTGTTCCAAGAACCTTT
Organism: Epiperipatus broadwayi; assembly: GCA_028023455.1. NCBI lineage: Eukaryota > Metazoa > Onychophora > Udeonychophora > Euonychophora > Peripatidae > Epiperipatus > Epiperipatus broadwayi. Next base: position 2,889,486 of record JAQFVV010000083.1, on the reverse strand, counting down.
AACTCTCAAGTTTATACAGAAGTATATTATTATGGTCAAGCAGTAGTATAAAATAAATTACAAAGCCCAATTTGAATTTACATCACCATTATATTTACCTTTTTAAATAACAGTTATTATTTTTCTTAATGAGACTTGAAACCTATAAAATATTTGTTGTGATAACCATTGATAAACTAGTGTCTCAATGTATGAGGTTAAAATCCCATATAAAGTTGATTAAGAAATAAATTTTACACATTTGTACATAAGTGCTAGTTTCAAGCATATTAATTCTTATAGAACATTAGATTGCAAACATTTTTATAGGTTTCAGAAAAATTGGCTATTCAAAACAGCATATGTAATCTTAGCAAAGAGATTATAAAGAAGAAAAAATACTTTATTTTCATTTATTTTAATTTAGTATTAGTATTACTTTTACCTTTACTACTTTTAAACCTGGAATTTATATTACAATACTTAGGTAAATATAAAAAATATAACAAAAAGTTCTTTATTTAAAAAAACAACAACAACTTATTAGCATATTTATAATATTACAATGGTAGTGGAAACACAATAGTTTATATTCATATAACCTTATTCTTATTAAAAAAAACTAAACACTGTTAATATTTGGAATTCTATTACAAAGGGTTCTCAAATAGTTGCCACCTGTCTTTCAATGCTTTCAAGTTATATGTGAGTACCAAGGGACACAATTCCATAATTAATCATGTTCTTTTGGAAAGTATAAGCACTTTTAAAACACAACTAACTGAAAAAAAAAAACCCCAAAGAAAACAAATTCCTCAAAACATCAAACAAATGAATAACAAAAAGGACTGGTGATATTATTAAAAAAATCAAGTTTCTATTTTGAAGTCCTATTCAGAAGGCAGGAAATCTCTTAAAAATATTGGACTTCTGTTTTTTCGATAACAGCAAAGAATTTGTAGTTATCTACAACAATATCATTACTGACCTTTAAATTATAGATATATCCTTTAGTATTCTTGGTAAACAATGAAAAATAAAATAATTAACAAAGCATCATTTAAGGAAATGGTGAAATCACACCTATAATGATAATTTCTAAGGCACAATTTGATTCTATTCTATTTCAGGAACAATTTGTGTAGGATTTGAAAACAAATTTAATACTATTTATATATATTCTATATAAATAACCCAATTTGTAATTAATTTGTTTGAATATTAAATAAATCTATAGTTATTACATTTTTCATATAATATTTATTAGATGTATTTAATGAACTTGTTTTTAAAATAAACCATTTGCTGTATTTTATTATTTATGTATGTGTGTAAATACATAAAATTATGATTTTAAATATTTTTTTAATAATCTGATTAACTATTTTGAATACTATATTTATTTTAAGGTTCTATTTTTTTTCTGTTTTTTTTTTTCCAGCTTGAGTTTGAATAGATAAAACTGGAATTACTTTTATACTATACACATTTATATCAATATTTCATGACATGATCACCATTTATTATGCTTTATAGCTAACTAATAAGGTTAAAGATAGCTGCCAGAGGATTGCATTAGATCCTAAGATCTAGGTGCAGTGCTCTCAGATCCAAGGCTTCTCACAGATAAAAGCCACAAGCTAGAAACTACTCTGGAGATGTTGTATGAGTAGGCACTATGCACAAACCTTCTAGCATCCATTGATTACTATACTGAGTGGCACTAGTATATATGGCATGTCATGAGTTGATTGTTTGTAAGTTGTATAGAAGATAAGAAAACTGCTAACTGTATCTTTCAGTTAATTGTATCCAATGACTTTATCAATGATTAGTATACAATGTCTCATAAATTGACATTATCCATTTATTTCTGTAATTTTAAATACTTTTTTTCCCACATATGATCTCATATTTTATTTTCAGTGTATTTGTTGCATTTATTTACTATAAGTAACTTTAACTGAATTTGAACTCATCCACAAAGCTTTTCTTCTAATTTTTTTACTATCATATATTGATGCATTTTCTACAAATTCAATGCTTCTTTAATTTTTCATCCAAATTAAGATAAAAATGATACAAATTCCAATATTGTTATCTAAACTTAAACATTGATGAACACTTATATATGGATACATAAATTATTCAAAATGGTAATTAATTTTTTGTAATTTTTTAAAATAGTTTTTTATTAAACAATAACTCATAAGATTATGTGAGAGCACATATTTTATTAATTAATAAAGGTTGGTTTTGCTAGAGATCCAGATTTTGAAAACATATGTGACTACAATTCTGATAAATTATTTGTCCCTTATTTGAATGCTTCATCTGTAAAAAATGAAATGATTGAAAAATCTTGATATCAGTGGAGCAATAAAAAGTCTGTCTTTAGAGTGTTTAAAATTTGATTGTAACAGTTGAGATTAGGAGATATAATGTTCTGAAGAAGATTGCTGGGGCAATCGAAACTGTAAACTGTAGAAAGGGGTGGAAAATAAAGCATTGTAAAAGTAGTAAAGTGTTTGGACAATTGAGTATTATATTGATAATTTATCAGTATAAAAATAATTGTTGTTGCTAATCCAGGGTTTTACTTTTAAAAGTAAAATGTAACCATGGACAGGAATATGACTTCTCCCTGATCAGAAGTAAATTTTTCACCATTTTATATCAACACTCATCTGAATAATTGAGATTATCCTGAGATTTTAGCATTCAGCTAAAAATAGCTAGATATTCACTTATTATGAACTATAGTGATTTACTAGAGTGGCAATAAGCCATATACTTGAAAAAAAATCTTTAACTTGAATGTGATCTGTAAATAGATTCAAAGCTTGGATTTAATCTTAGGTATCAATCAGGGTCAAGTAGATGCAACTAATTATTTCACCACAAATGCTTTTAACATTCAATCTAAATAAATTAAAGAAGTATTTTATTTTTGAATAAAATAGATATTGTATGAATTTATTTTTTAAAAAAGAGTTATTCTAATAAAACCCATCTTATTATGCATAAAAAACAGGGGTCCCCAACCCTATGCCCGTGGGCACCATGGCGCCCGCAGACCATTTTACGTGTGCCCACCACTATCCGAACATGATAAAAAATTATTTAATTAATACAAATAAATTTAATTTTCAAAATTTCTTATAAATTATTGTATTATATTGTAATATAAACATTAATTATATGTTAAAATTTTATTTTTGAAATAAATATTTTTTTGTACATTATGCATATTATTAACAATATCCAACTACAAATTTACATTGAAAAAATAAATGGTGCCCACCATCTGGTTGAAAAAAATAAATGGTGCCCGCCACCTGGCCGGTACTATAGAATGTGCTCTTAAATACAAAAAGGTTGGGGACCCCTGATATAAAACAAAGAACTATGTGAGTTATTTTTCAATATATTATGCATTCAACATATTATACACTCTGAAGTTGTCTAGCCTTCTTTGTCAATATTATGATCAAAATCTTTTAAAAAAAATTACAATTACAGTTAAACAAGAATAAAAATATTCTAAAGACATATTTTTAAAACTCTATTCATTTATAAAGTCAAAAGAAAACTGAGGAGAGGATAAGAAAAAGAGCATAGAGAGAAGATAGAAAATATGTTTGTATCAGAAACAATATTTAGCTTTCAATAAACCAATGTTTTATATTGTAAATTGGCAGATTACTGGTCAATCATTTATTATTGATTATTTATAATTAGCCTTTTGAAGATTATTCAGCTGTTTACTACCTATGAACCTATTATTCAGCAGTAGACAAAAAAATCCTAGTCTTTGTGATTTGAAATATTTGCAAACCACCCAGCCATGGTTTCCTTTTGACATAGTGTATGAATCTTATTTAATAAGTGCATCTTATCTATACATATATCTATAGGTATAGCTAACACACACATACATTATTAAAACAGGCAAAACTCTCCATATAGTAGTGTCACTCAGTGCAAACCAGACTAATCAATGGATGCCAGAAGGCGTGTGCATAAAATCCCTATCTAGTGCCTATTTATCCAATATCCCCAGACTAGTTTCTAGCTTGTGGCTTTTGTCAGTGAGGAGCCTTGGATCTGAGAGCATTTCAGCTAGATATTAGGATCTAATGCAACCCTCCAGCAGCCACCTTTTATCATTACTTAACTACAAAACTATGAGAATAAAATTGAAAACACAATAATATTTTCAATCCAATGATTACTCTGGCTTGCACTGAGTGGCAGTACTGTATGGAGAGTTTTGCCTGTTTTAATAATAGTTATGAGCAAGCATTAAAAGTGATAATCATGTCATGTTTATGGTTTACACACATACATATATGTATATAACGCTACGAATAAGTCTCATCTACTAAGAGCTTCTATTCACTTAATTTGTTTTCTATTTTCTTTTTATTCTTTTCAAAATTTATTATTTATGGCCCATCCTTATGATTATTATATCACTTTTTTTTTCTGCTAAGTATTGAGTACCCAAACCTGGACTTAACAGTGATTAAAATTATCTGTTATAATAATTTTTTAAAATTAAGTATTTTAAAGAAGTATGAGGTTTAATTGGTATTTTTATGTTTTATAAAAAGATGATTATATATGCTTTCACTAGTACTTTATTATAACTATAATAGGTCACAAAAGATTCTCACTAGATGCTCAGTCTAAAAATGTGTTTATTCCTAATATGAGCAAATGTTTTTTTCATGGATGTGTTGATGGAGTTGCTCACTTGATGTAGTCGCTCATGCAAGTGGCTTCTTTTAAAACAGTAGATCATTAAACATTATCCAGGATGTGAAAAGACAATTTATTTTGCACTAGAAAGCACTACATAATATACTTTTGAAAAGTAACGAATCAAATACTATATTTAGTAAATATAGTGTTACAAAAATAATAAAATTAATTTTTAAGAAATGATTTTAATTTTTACTTTGTTTAAAATAATATTGACCTACTTATAAATTAAAAGAATTTCCTTTAAAAAAACAACAACAATAACATTAAAAGCGAATGGTAACTATAAATAAACTAATTGATTACATGCAGAATATTTAAAGTAATATAAATGACTTGTAATACAAGTTGATTTAAATTTGCTTGTCAGCTACATTGTAAAGCTTATGAAGAAAATTTATTTACTTTCATGTAGAAGAATAAACTCTTTGCCAGTAGCAGAATAAAGCTTTATAAATATTTGACATATATCATTTTACGTTTTAATAATAAATATTTATAATAATTATAAAAAATTAATACATGCATTTAAATAAAAAAAAAATTTCATATGAAATGTTAATTATTACACTTCATTAAAATATTATAAATTAATTCTATAAATAACTATATTTTAAAATATTAATATAACTGCTATTTAAAAATATCAACAGATGGTTTTCTAAATTGGAATCGATAGTAAGTTATTCAATAGATATAATAAACACCTCCACACTTCCCCAATTCTTTTCAAATTCATATAAATAAAGATATAATAAAAGACAAATGACCCCAAGATGCATTTCGTGCTGAACCAGCACTCATCAGTTGGCCCCGGTCACTATCTCTCATATATATCTCTATTATATGCAAAGTATTTATCTAGAGTAAATTGTTACACTTTCGTTTACCATTGTCAAACTCCCTCCACTCACAACTTTGACGCCATCCATTACAGATAAATACACTAATGATTACTACTAATCAATTTCGAAACTAGAGATTATCTCTAGCACAGATATAAACTTTAAACCTCAGTTAAAGATTAATATATGTTTTTTTTTTTAAATTTACACATGTAACACGAGGTAGAGATAATCACAATATCTGTGTCAGACAATGTGTATCATAATATCATCAATTGTATTTAGATGTTTTCTTTATGATCTTATTAAGATTTCTCTCTCCGAGAGTAGCGAGATACTCTTTTATTGACTAATATAAGATGACTAGCTAGACTAGGTATAGATTGGGTGCTTTGAAAAGCTCAGGGCATTATTGAAATTTCTCAGCAATTTGAAAAAAATAATCATGATTTTATTTCAGATTTGAATCTCAGGTTATACATAAAGCAAAAAATGAACCGAATGCTACACACAATTTATTATTATCATCACATTATTTTATATACAGTGTAGTATATATAATCTATTAATGTTATGTACTCATGCCCTCTACAAAAATGTGTAGAAATTTATGATAAAAAATCAACTAACTTCTTGCAAGTCATATGTTTCTGTCTATCAAACTTGATCTCAATTGTTATTCAAGAGATTAGTTGAGATCAGATTAAACGTAGCAACTCAGTTTCTACTTAAATGGGCATGCAATGCCCAATTTGATATTAAAGTTGAAATGTAAAATTTAGTAGTAAATTTAATTTAAAGCATTTTTTGTACTGGCTTAATATTTATTGACAACATAGAGCCTATAATTTAACACATCTATAAATAACTTTGCTTTCAAATAAACATTTTAATTATGTAAACAGTATTTAATTAAATGTCACATAAATATGTAATCTGTTAATGTTAAGTATTCATACATTCTACAGAAATTTATACAAACTTAGTAATGAACGATTAACTAAACCTCTTGGATTTGTGTTAATCAAATCTGACATCATCGGTTGCATGAGAGATCAAATAAGATCACATCAAATATAGCAATTCAATTTCCATTTAAATAGATAAGCAGTGTATGCATTCTCATCTTTGAAATAGCATATTATGAATATCCATTCATATATATTTATCTGTTGCAATAATTTTTTTTTCCTCAATAGTTAAAAAAAGGTATATCAAAGATTACATAGTAAAATGAAAATTCAGGAGCAACATGGTGAGAGGGGAAGGATACATATGAAAAGAAAATGGAAATGGAAAGGGTGTATATTCCAGGCCAAGAAAAGTCTTTGGTTGCAAGTCTGAGATGCACGTCTTTGTTGAGAAGCCACCGCATGGGTCGCAAACATTTAAATGGTTGAGTCCTGTGACAGAGGCTGAGAGGATGGGAGTTGGAGAATTGCCCAAGTGTCTATGAGGAGTAGAGGTGGGGCTAGTTTGGTATCTCTGGTTTTGAGAGAGCAGTTAGGTACAATAGTTTTTGATTTGCTGAGTGTACTCTCTGGTCAATAATAATAGTACATCGGAACAGTCAAAGTGCATAGATGAGAAAAACTGATAGTCTGATAGTTGCAAAGACCCCTGTTTCTATGGATTCTTGGAGATTGAAGATGGTGTTCCTGTGTGAGGAAAGGCAGGAGTTGATGACATGTCTCACTCCAAGCAGAAAAGGATATTTGAGTAGGAAGTGCTGAAGGGTTTCATTGTCGGTTTTACAGAGCTGGCATAGGGGAGAGATCTTAGTGAAGCCCCTATGGTTGACCAGAAATTGATTGGTAGGAAGGGAGTGAAGGTTGATTTTGAGGAGGAAATCAAGGAATTTTGCTGTAATTTATGTTAAAAATACTAAACAATGGCAGTGATTATTACCTATGCAAAAAAAATTATGAAGAAATTGGTTTTCAACAGAAAGTAACATACATATCTTTTTAAATAAGTTCACAACTCATTATGCGGGAAAATATTTTCAAAATACTAATTATTCTAATTTTTATTTATTTATTTTCAAATGTAGCTCAAGGAATGAATAAATAGTTTCTTATCAACTTTTTTTATTTATTTAATGTCATCCCTCACTTTAATATTTTAAAAATTTCTATTTCATTTTTTTATTGGAGAGATTTTTAATCTTGTGCTCTACAATGGTTTTAAAAAGAACATTTCTTATCCAGTTGATGGCAATAACATCAAGCCAAAACACCAGTATAATAGTACTGGATAAATCTGGAAAATCCTCTTCTATATATATATATTTTAAATGATTTATTTACATTATAAACCATAATGATTTAGAAAACTTTAAAACTAATAATCCTGTTTTAAAATTGAGATATTATATTAAATTGTGTTAATTGAGCAATAGAAAGCTATCACAAAAGAACTTTCATTATTATTTGTTGGTTGAAGTGCTATATCTAATCTATTTTCAGGCAGAGAACTTGACATGCATAATATTTAATAAGATGATAAGATAGATAAATTAAAGAATTATTGAGACCATATTTTTAAATATTAAAATTAAAATCAAAAAAATCTTATCTAATAGAAAGGATTGTGAATAAAATATTATCAAAGTGCTACTCACATCAGACATTTTTAATGCATTTATAATTTGAAAGTGTTCAAATAATAAAGTTTTGGTTAATTACAAGATAAAGCTTTCTTGGAAAGAAATATCAATGTCTTTAGCAAAAAAAAACTTAAAATAGGCAAGCAAGCATAAGAATCGAGCATGTGATGTTAAAAAACCTTCCTCATTATCTAATATAATATCATATATGATTATGCATGATCCATATTCAATTGTTGATTTTTTTTTGTTTTAAGTGGAGTTTTAATTTTTAAATATTTATATATACATATATTACAAGGGAAAAATTTAGAATCAAAGCACACCTTTGTATCAAATTAGTCTTTTCTTATAAATATATTTTATTGAGAACTATGAATGAAATATCATATTTACATTATATTAACAACTTTGTAAAATAATATTAAGATTATATTTTACATAGGTATATATAAAATTTATCGTTCTTACAATGTAAATATGTTAGCCAACTGATGACAAATTTAATTTATGATTTTTTTTAATATTATCATAATTTAAAAATATAAACTACTGACAAAAAAGTAATGTTAATAAATTTAGTCATTATGGTAATACTGGTTTTCAGTTTGGAATTTGTTAGAATCTTGATGTTGGCTGTTGGTCTAATGAAGATTTGTATAGGGCTTACATTTAAACAGAAAATAAATTTTTATACTTGCTTGGCAATTGAATGGTATTTGGCAGTAATAATAGATGAGAAAACATTCACCAAATATGTTTTTAGCAATTTTATTTTCTTGATAGTTGTACCAGGCTAATTCATTTACAGAATCTAATAAATCTTCAAATATGAGAATGACAATTTTAAATTTTAATAATCTGAGAAAGATTGGAGTTGTCAATTAATATAGCATTAAGATAATAAGTAAATTTGAATTTAGGTAGACTAATAAAAATCTTTAAGGAAGGGTTATCCTGAAACCAAACGTACTTTCATTCTTTCTCCAAAATTTTAATTTTGGAACAGAGATGCTTTGTATAGTCAAGAATTAATTTAATGTCAAAATACAATAGGCATCTTTGTATTATACATGTGTGTATGTGCATGTGAGTGAATAAAATTATTTAAGTCATATTTTAGAATAGTTTGCACCTATCTGACATTTTTCTTCACAATCTAAATGTGTATTCAGATCATCTTTCATAATGAAATTATGAAACTAACATGTGGATGAACTTTGGGATTAATGCTGGGTTTCACTTTAAATTTATGCACATACCAGAATCATGATTGTCACTCTTAAATATATCAATGTTTTGAATGTTAAAATGGTAGCAAGCTTCTTAAGATATTAACTGAGCAAGTATATCAATCTTTGAAAAATAATGGAGTTTGGATTTTAAAACACAATATACCAGTTGATATTAATCTGGATGATGGATTCTTTAGCTTATTCATTACATTTTCTATTCATTTAAAAAATTGTTTTGTAAAATACATAAGTATATTCTAAAATACAGAATATGAAGAATGCCATTATTTTATACAGTCTTTGGAATATAAATATATGATTTAAAGCAAAATGTCCTGAAAAAATTATTTTCCTGTGTTTGCTAAGCTTAAAATAATTCCTTGCCAGTTTTAGGGTGAAGCTGTTAACTCTTTTATTTTTTAAAGTTTAAGCTGATTAGAACGTGAGATTAAAACATAGATTTACTAATGATGTAGAAAATAAATTTATTTACCATAAGGAGTGTTGATTAGAGATTTTAAACAGAAGCAATAATAAATGGATTTGTAAAAAATATAACATCAATTTATGTTAATATAAAAACTTCTGTATTTCATAAAATGTAAAACCTGCATTATTTAAATGCTAGAAAAGGCATAAGCTTTATATACTCAAGAAACAAATTATTTTCTCAAATTAGTTCCATTTAATCTCTTATTTCTTTGAATATATTCAAGCTTATTTTCTCTATAAGGTAATGAAATGATCTAACATGAGTGAATAAATATTAAAGCTAGTATTAGATTAATCTTAAGGAAGATATAACTAAGATCTTAACACTTGTTTGATAATATTGAAAGTTTTGTCATTAAAAACATATGAGTATGATTAATTTGTATCTGGATATCAAAAATGAATTTTACCTAGCATGCTGGATGATTATTGGAAGAGAATATCTTTCTCATTTGTGCTAAAAGTCAATATGAAAATTCTGCAATAAACATACAAAGGTCATATATGTAATGATAAATAATTATTTTATTTTAGATAAATATAAAGTTACATGATAATTACTAAGTATGTTTAATTAATGTTTGAACTATCCTCTTTCATCTATGTTCAATAACGTTTTATAATAGAAAAAATGACTTTTTTTTACTGCATTTTAGAGTTAATAAGAATATGGAGAGAGAAATCATAGCCAGCCAAAATATAAGCTCATTTAAGCTTGATGACTGTTATTTGTTTTGGTTAACTCCTATAAAATGATCTAAAATACAGTAAGAAATGCTCCTTTTTCAACTGTAAAAAGTTACTGAATAAGGCAGCCAGAGAATAGTTCAAAATTAAATGTATTTGTGTCACATTTATAAAGTATATAATAATTACGATAGAATGACAGCCTGTTAAGCTAATTGCGCAGACGCTGTGAGAATGTTATTAATAAATGAATACCTTCGAACAACCACAGACGCTGTGAGAATGTTATTAATAAATGAATACCTTCGAACAACCACATGATAAATGAATACCTTCGAACAACCATTAATAACATTCTCACAGCGTCTGCGCAATTAGCTTAACAGGCTGTCATTCTATCGTAATTATAATCGCACGCAAGACGTTATAAAATAAATGCTTAAAGTATATAATAATTATTTATAATTAAAATTGTATTATCTAATATAGCAATTCTGGTGCAAAAGTTATAAATGAAATAATTTTAAAACTAATAAGAATAAAGATATAAATTTGGTATAAATGTTAGGTTAGAGTTTGCGTAAAGATTTATTGTTTATTATTTGTAAAGATAATTTATTATAAGTTTCTAAGTCTCACACGATCACTGTTTCTTATGCTTGCTCATAACTGTTATTAAAACAGGCAAAACTCTCCATACTATAGTGGCACTCAGTGCAAGCCAGAGTAATCAATGGATGCCCGAAGGCTTGTGCATAAAATCCCTATCTAGTGCCTACTCATCCAATGTCCTCCAGACTGTTTTTTGGCTTGTGGCCTTCATCAGAAAGGAGCTTGGTTCTGAGAGCACTGCTCCTAGTTCTTAGGATCTAATGCAACCCTCCAGCAGCCACCTTTTATCTCTACTTAACTACAAAACTATGAGAATAAAATTGAAAACAATAATATTTTCAATCCAAGCTCATTAGCTTATATAGTTATATAGGTATGAACTCAGTTCAGTATCCATACATTTGGGTGTCTTTGGTTCTTTAATAACCATAGCCACTACTATCATATTAGGCAGAATTGGTGTTAAACCACTAAACATCACATGATCACCATTTCTTATGCCTGCTCATAACTGTTTTTAAAACAGGTAAAACTCTCCATATAGTAGTGCCACTCAGTGCAAAACAGGGTAATCAATAAATGCCAGAAGGCTTATGCATAAAATCCCTATCTAGTGCCTACTCATCCAATATCCCCAGACTGCTTGTGGCCTTTGTCAGTGAGGAGCTTTGGATCTGAGTGGCACTACTGTATGGAGAGTTTTTGCCTATTTTAATAACAGTTATGAGCAAGCATAAGAAACAGTGATCATGTGATGTTTAGTAGTTTAACACCAATCCTGCCTAATACAATAATGGTGGCTATGGTTATTAAAAAACCAAAGACCTCAAAATGTATGGGTACTGAAGTGAGTTCAGGCCTACATGACTATATAAGCTAATGAGCTTGCATTAAAAATATATTGTGTTTTCAATTTTATTCTCATAGTTTTGTAGTTAAGTAGAGATAAAAGGTGATTGCTTGGGTTGTATTAGATTCTAAGATCTAGGTGCAGTGCTCTCAGATCCAAAGCTCCTCACTGACAAAGGCCACAGCCAGAAACTAGTCTGGGAATATTAGATGAGTAGGCACTAGATAGGGATTTTATGCACAAGCCTTTTGGCATCCATTGATTACTCTGGCTTGCAATGAGTGGCATTACTGTATGGACAGTTTTGCCTGTTTTAAGTTTCTAAATCAATATATATATATAAAATAATTCTAAAAACTATAGATAAGTTTGATGTCTGGCTATGTTGATAGAAATATTATGTTTAGTGCAGACATATCTCTAATAGCAATGAAAATGTCACTATATTAAATTATAATGCTCTCTTTTATCATCAATGCATTATCAATTATTTGACTAATTTAGATTTATGTGGATCTTTATTTTCCAGTTAATCATGGTAAATACCTATTTATCAAACAATACTGAATGGCTGTCTGGATTGACTATTTATAGATCAACTACTTGAAAAAATAAATCTAGGCTGCTAGTGACTTGAAAAAATTCACGTGGCTTTGATTTTAATTTCAGGCCATGAGTATGATAAGAATATTCATTTTTATTTTATGAAGCCTTCAAATTTTGTATTTCACACACACACACATATATTTAATAATAAATATAATAGATTAAAAAGCAATAAATAATAGTTTAAATAAAAATTTCAGCAATAACATTAAAATAATTTTAAATACTTAAGCTCTTTATTAAATTTTATAATGTAGTTATAGATAATTAAAAAAAAAGGTATGATAAACTGAAAGTCGACAATCAACACTAAAAAGATGAGGAAGATCTTTAAGTTTATCATTTGAATTTATTACGTCACATAGTGATTTAATTTTGACATTTAGAACCCCCCTTTCCTCCACACACACACACTTAACAAATAGCTTAATTAAGATTTATTTTTAATCATTAAGTTTTATATAGAGCTTATTAAATTAGGTCATGTGACATCTGACTTGTTTTTTTTTTTTTAAATAGAAGTTTTTACAACATATATAGAGTCAGGTATGTGTATCAATAACTTAAGTTTAGTTTTAAGAAATTAAGTTAAAATGTTTTTATCTCTGCTAAAACACAATATATATGTTTGAAAAAAATATAAAGTGCTATGTATTTTTTCTTTTATTAATATAGAGTACAATTTACAAATGTAGCTTGAAAATCATCAGAGACTTAGAAAGCTAACTTTAAGTTTTGAGATGTTGAGTGCTTTATAAGACAGTAAATAAAACTAAGTAAATCAAACTGTTTCTAATTTGTATTCATTCTTTGAAATTCTAATGTTTTATCCTATTTGAGAATTGAGCATCTTTGTTGGTAAAAACATTAATTAAGAATCCAGAGGCAAGATTTCTTGAAACATCTGGAATGACAAATTCAGAAGATGTAGACTTGGAGGTCATTTAGAAATGTCACTGGTAGAATGTTGTAAAAGAGGTTATGACCTTTTTTGGATTTATTCTCTTCACTTGGACCAGCTGATTGCTCACTGTCAACACAGTGGAGCAGGCATCCATTTTATTGAACTATATTAAAATAAAACCATCTAACTGGAAAGCTTTTACATTAGAATAGAAATCAGATGATATATGATTATACTAAAGACAACAGCTATAATATTTTTAAATTAAAAAATAAGCTACTATAAATTAACTTCAAATTTTATTTAAATAAAATATTTCTTTAATTTGTTTCTTATTGAAAAAAATGAAAATGTTTCAAATTACGTTTAAAGATCAAATTACCGTTTGTAAAAAAAAAATTAAAGAGGGATAAAAATCCTATTAACAGATGTAAGTTTTAAAGAAAAATTCTGATTTCTTATCTAAGTAGTAAAAAAAATCAATATTATTGTTTTGAAATAATTTTGATAGTTTTAATGTAGTTCATATTTAATGAATGTGAACTTGAAAGTCATCAGTTATATAATCTTTTTATCAATGATGCAAACATTTTATTTTAATATACTTACTTTTATGTATATACCTTCCAACACATGACCCGTCATTACAAATAAATAAAACGTTAATTATTTTGTAAAATGTATATAGATGTTTGTTTTAAAATTTCCATTTATTTATTCATTTCATAATGGCAAACTTCTACGCTGCCAATTTTTATGATAATGGGTCTTTTGAATTATTTACAGTTGGTTTAATCAAGTTATTATACAGATTTGTTGGGATTTTGAATTTGAATCCAATTAAAGCAAAAACAAGAATTTGGATTCTGCAACTACAGTATGATGATGATTGTGCTATTTTTGCCAGTTCAAAAGACGATTTACAGAACGATCTTAATGATTTGGATGCAACTTATAAAGTTCTTGGCTTATTAATTCCTGTTGGAAAAACTCAAGTAATGATGAAAGAAAAATCCTCAGAAACGTTTATCTAATAATAGTTATCAATTTTAGAATGTAAATCAGTTTAAATATCTTGATAGTATTATTAATAAAAAAGTGAACTTAGATGTTGAGAACCAACATAGACACTAACATGCTGCTGCTTTTGACAAGGTAAAAGATTGATGATTTCATCACAAGAAAATAACTACTGCAATTAAATTAACTATATAGAGAGCTGTTATTTTTATGTAATTTATTGCATGGAAGTGAAACATGAACACTTTACCAGTACACTATAAAAGCATTAGAAAAGGTTTATTTAAGAATGCTCTGGAGAAATTTAAAAATACAATTGCACCATCATAAAACCAATCAATATGTTAGTCAGCTTGCTGGATGTGATATTATTGGAGCCACCATTGTAAAATCACACGTTTGTTGTATGGAATATGTAAAACAAATGAACAATGGAAGACTTCCTAAAAGAATATTACTTGACTTTTGTAGGAGAGATAGATATAATCTATCTTATAAGAATTATCTCAATGATATTCTAAAGAAGTTAACTGGTTTGACTGGGATGATATGGTAGAGAATAGAATACATTGAAGAGCTACTATTAGATATAATGTAGAAGTGAAACATGGACACTCTACCAGTGTGCTATAAAAGAATTAGAAAAGGATTATTTAAAAATGCTCTGGAAAATTTTAAAAATACAATGGCACCATCATGAAACCAATCAATATATTCTTCAGCTTTCTGGATGTAATATTATTGGGTCCACCATTGTCAAACCACACCTTTGCTGCATTGGACATGTAAAACAAATGAACAATGGAAGACTTCCTAAAAGAATATTACTTGAGCATGGCTTTTATAGAAGAGATAGATACCATCTACTTTATAAGAATTAGCTCAGTAACATTCTAAAGAAGTTAACTGTTTTCACTGGGATGATATGGTAGAGAATAGAATACATTGAAGAGCTACGATTGGATATAATGTTGAAGTATTTCAGAAAGAAAAGTTTTTTGCTGGCAAACTAAAAGGCAACATTGTAAAATATTAAGTAAACAGAAAAATGGACCAGCATGTTTTATATATGAAAGTATTTGTGTTTCACAGATTGATTTGTATACTCATTGCAAAACTCATTTCTAGAGTAATTTTCTCTCTTTTTGGGGGGGGGGGGATTGAAATGGCCATATTCATTTTGAGTAGCTGTTTTTTATTATTACTATTGTTGTTGTTATTATTACATTGTAACAAAACACACATAACTAATAAATAGAAGTAATATTAATAATTATTCTGAAGATATCCAGGTTAAAAATTATCTCATTATTTAAGATAATAATAGTATTTTAAAACTGGTAATTTACTCACTCAAAACTTACAATAATGAATTATATATCTTACAAAAGTCTACATTAAATTATATTATAGAAAAAAGAAAATTTCATGAATTAAATGTCATATAAATACAAACATATTAATACGGGACAATTATGCTTAAGTTAATAATGCCTAAATATTCAATTACTGATCACTAATTAATTGATGAGAAAAATAATGATAGCAATATGAAACTGAATAGCTGAACATTACCAAAAGGAATTTCTGTTAGGAATGCTAAAAGTGGGGAAATTGGCAAATGCCAATATCAAAATAGTAAAGACTCATAGCATTAAGAAAAAATGTATTAGACTATCTTAATGTTTAAAAAAAACTGCTAAGATTGCAGATATATAAAAAAGTATGTTATACATTTTTAATCTTCCATAAAAACAAAAACAAACAAAAAATATTTTATGAAACTAAATAGTTAACTGTCCGATGAAAGTTTCAGAATCAGATAATGAACAGAGAAAAACAACAACATATTAACAAATTCTCCGGAAATTAATCTGCATGATTTAATGCAATACTGAATTTCCAAACTTTAATTCTTAATTTTAAAAAAAATTATTGAACACAAATTAAAACCAATCTGATCTTTGTTATATTAATGTATTTCAAAACACTCATTACAATCTTAGCAATCAATTTTTTGATTAAAGCAATACAATTAAGAACAATACCTATGATAAAAACTCAGGTACAAAATTTACATCAAACTTAAATTTGAATCACAATTTACCATTCTCAACATTTTATTCAGTCTTACTGAATTTGGATTCTTCTGATTAGTCACTTCTTTCAAATTGGAATAAAATTATATAACTACAAGTTCATAGACAATGTCAAAAACACTACTATATATGCCTATTGAACATTTATGACAACTGAATATAAAGTAAAATGTAAAAGAATAATGTCATATCTGTAATAACAAAATAGTAATAAGTGAATTTATTATAAATTTCAAATTCAAAAATATATGCTCTTTTCAAGTTTATTATAAACATTTTATCACAAAAATTCATTGGGTTTGCTAAAAACTTAAAAAAGTCAATCAAGAAATGACAACAAATATATTCAACGAATGCATGAAGACTCTCAGCATAGATTTTGTAGTAGTTACTCACTGATAACCTTACCATTGGATATCTACATAAAATTCATGAACTTCTATGCATGCTTCAGGAATTTTCAGCTTGATAATAACATTTCACAAAGCTGATGAATGTCCCAAATATCAACTGACAAACTTTTTTGAAGTACAACTAATCTAAAACTTGGACAATTGTGGCTACCACGTGTACAATTTCATTGTATAATCTACTTGCAAAAACTAAACTTAACTCACATCTTTAGATTCTCTACTTAGTCACTCCCAGAAACAACAGAGTAAAATTGCACACAATAACTTACTGCAAGAAGTCATCCTGCCTAAATCAGATTCTAAAAATCAAAAAATGAACTGCACAGACTTTCCAATTGAATCTTGATCATATTTGTTAAAACATTTCAAAAAGTTTTCCCCATTCTCAAAATATACAGCTCCTTAATTCAGATGTTTCATATAATATTGCATTAAACAATAACTACACATTCATAAAAAGAAATTACAAAGCATAAGATTATACATCAATGTTTAATTTTGATATTGCAACTAATAATATAAGATGATCATTGATAATAACAAATCAACAGAATTTAAATTTTTTATTAAATAGCTTACAGGAAATCAAAACAAATTAATAAAACAACATCTAATGTATTTTATACATTAAGGGAACAACACATTTTGTTAAATAAATGCAATATTAAGACAACATAAGGAATTTTGGTATTAATAGCTAATAAACTTTCACTCAAGCATCATAGATATAATAAACTCTATAGTTGTTTCTTCCACAGCTACTCCACTTTGCATTATTTAATAGCTGCCTATTCTCCTAAACAGAGTTTTAGTTTTACATGTAGCACATAAAGAACAATCTTTTAAAGAAAAATCTTAATATAACTTCTATTGTATTCTCCTAATTGTTTAATATTTTCAAATGAGCAAACTCAATTGAATTACTTTTTTTTCAGATTGTCAATCTCATCTATATGTTTTTATAATCCATATAAATTGCAAGTATCTCTATGTAGCATTCATTATTTTAAGCACTTCATTTTCTTAATACATTCTTATCATAAAACAACTTATTATCAAGCCTTTGACTTTACATAAATTACAAACATTGATTTCCCCTTTCATTTCTATTTATAATTCAAATTTGCATAAGTTTGTTTGCCTCTGTAACAAAGTGTCAATTGCTAAATCAAGCATGTACTGTCTTTTTTCCATTGTTTCCCTGAGAGGAGAACATTTTTGATCTGCAATGAGTTATTTAAAGTTGTTATAGACCCATGCTTTCAGTCACTGACAATACTAATAAACTGCATATAAATCCAAAATTAAAACTTTAACTCTTCCTATAATGCATTATTTTATATGATTCCCTAAGTTTCATGAACTTTTATATTATCTTCTTGTTAATTAAAGAAATTGTTTACTCTATTAATAAAATTAACTACTACTACTACTACTAATATTACTTTCTCTCATTCTCCTCCTTCTTCTTATTATTTATGTAATATTTTTATTTTATCAAAATTAAATATAAATTGTCCATTATATTTCAGCTCTTAATCATTAAAAATGCTTGAGCATTACACCTGGGTCTTGTTTTATGCGGTAAATAGGTTCCCATAATTTTCTGAAATTGGCATAAAAGCAACAAAGAAAAATTACTTTAAAATTTGCATTAAACAAATAAGGAAATAAAGTATGACTAATAAAAAATTTCAAATATATGAAAAAAAATTAATATAAGACAAACTTTTTTTATTAACTACAGTATTTAATTTGACATTTTTTCATAATATTTTAATCCATTATTTTACAATGTGGGTTTGTTTGTGAACTAGTAATAAATAATCAGATTCGTGATGTGTTGTACAACTAGCACCACTTCCAGTCTTGTGCTGTTTCTATATTAAATAAATGAGATGGCAATCAAAAAAAAATGATTAGACATTATCATTTGAAAGATTATTTTCAGTTTATAAAATCAATAAAATCTTCGTTATTATTTATTTTAAAAATCTAACAAAATATTTATTTCTGTTAATGTCTAACAAAATATGCTTTAAAAGTTTAAAATTTTTGAATATTTATTGCGATATTTTTATACATATGTATAAATTTATTATTATTATTTACTCATTAGTATAAGCAGGTTATTTATATAGAATCTAAGTTTCTAAATACAGCTTATGGCCATATTAACGCAAGCTGCTAATATAACGTTATATTTTTGAAAGAAAAAAAAGTATTTCAAGTCAAAATAAGTTATTAATAATTTAAATTTTTTGATATCTAATAAATATAGTGAAATATGAAGAATATTAAGAAGAAACATGAATCGCATAACTTCAAAATTGCATTAAAATAATCCGCATAAAACGAGACCCAGGTGTATTTGATTTATGTTCTTTAATTCTCTCATATAATAATTGATGTTTTTTAAATCTCTTTTAATATATAGGGTATATGAGCCCAGACTTTCACATGACTCACTGCTCACCACTCTATTTCATATCACTGATATACCTGAACACATATATGTTGAAAAGATAAATAATTACCAATATAAATATTTCATGCTAAACCAGCAATCATCAGTTGGTCCAAATTATCATCTCTACACATATATGCAATAAGTTAATTATTGTTAATTTAACTGATGATTGCTGGTTTAGCATGAAATACGTATATTGGTGATTATTATCTTTTCAACATATATGTGTTCAGGTGTATCAGTGATATGATATAGAGTGGTGAGCGGTGGGTCATGTGAAAGTTTGTGCTCATATACCTTATATATAACATAAATTGATACAGGTATATAATAAGCCTGTGTTTCAGTTAAATCTCTTTTGTAATTACATTTCATTATACAGAATTCTGATACTCATGTTAGCACTTCTAAGTGCAAGAAATACTTAATAGTTAATATTTTTCTGGTAAAAGGGTAATTTCACACTTGAAATAATATGTAAGATAAAATTGACAGATTAGATCAACAGTTTATTTAATTTGTTTTTTAATCATCAAAATCATTTTCTTGAATCCAAAATCATATTCTGAAGCATGTCAAGCAAACCTAGGGTTACATCTGAATATAAGTCCAAAATAAACTTTCACAATTTTATATTATTGCATTCAATTTATTCCAAGACATTTGTCAGTTATTTGAAATGACATTCAATTTATTTTATTCTCAATAAAGAGAACAGACCACATATTTTTGATATTGGATAATGTAGGAACTTAATTCAACATAATACTAGTACTATAAAAGTTAAGTAAAAATTATGTAAAAACTTAAGGTAGATCAAGTCAGTCTTAATATCTTATTGATCATATTACAATAGGAAACCATAAAATCAAGGTCTTTTGGATAGGACATATTCATGTAAATAATATTAAAAAATTTGGATTATTTTGAAAATGTGAAAATATATCTTTTCTGTGCATCTCGAAACAAAATTTTTTGATTAAATTAAACCTGAGTGCTCTGCACACATGCCATTTTCTGGTCTATCATAGATGGTTCTCATGGTTGTACCTGGTCTCCCCTTTATGTAAATAGGATGATGACACAATAATACATATTCTGAGTCATTGTGCATCACTTCATTGGGACAGAGACTTTATTGCATCCATATACAAAACTAGAGTGCCTCTCCTCATCGGACTGATTTCTAGCATATCCAACGGGATCTTTCCATCCATAAGAATCATAACTTTTTGTTGTTTGCCTATTGGTTAACTAGGTGCACACTCATTTATGGACATACCTTGGTTGACCGTAAGAAATTACTACTGGCAAAACTTCAGGCCATCAGGATCAGAGACGGAAAATTAGCTCCAACATACATCTACAATGCTACATGGAGCCTTGTAGCAATGGACAATTTGTGATTGAACAGTTGATTTTTTTTATGCTCAGACCATTGGTATTGGGCTATGTAACCTTTATTATAATGTCTGATAACAACATAACTTTGTTAATGCAATAATGTAATTCTTTGAGCTCACAATAAAATTTCTTGATAAAAAAAAATGGCACTGAACTGTCAGAATAGAATAAAAAAAATATTTATATATTCATATAATGTCTAAACGCATTCTTTCAACTGCTTTACACTATTTAAATTAAGCTAACACAATAGCAAAAAAATCTTTATATTAAATATTATTTTAAGTCAATCTATTAAATTAGTCACACCATTTCATGTAGATGCAAGCCCTTACATCCATCTAAAATATTTCAAATCCGATTCCTGACCAACAATGTTCCATGAAATGTTAATTGTAAGATTCCAATTAAATTAAGCAAGATTAATAATTTAACAATATCCACATTTTCTGATTATGAAAAAGATAGATAGACATTTCTAGAATGTATAGTATGTAGTAGACAAAAAAGCATAATATCCCAAAATGTCTTGAACATTTTAAACTGGGGATCTCTTCTTAAAGTACTCCAATATCTTTACATTTCGTTAATAAATACAGATAAATCGGTATGCTAAAACATTGCTGAAATTTCTACAAAGTTTGATTAAAATAAAAAATACATACATTAGAAATTGTCATAAATATAATGATATTTAAAAATTAATTGAATTAAAAATTAGCATTTAAATCTAATACTTTTTTAAATGTAAAATTGTAATAAAATATTTGAAGTTCAAGATGTTTTATAATTCATCAAGTCTCATTCAAATACTTAATCTTTTTAAAACTTATTTAAAATGCTGCTTCCTTTTGAATAAAAGACAAAATGAATAGAATCTAAATTATATCTGTTCCGAATGTCCGTTTGAATGATGTCTGGTATTTTAGTATTAAAAAAAAAAAAACATTGTCACAAATAATTAAAATCAAAATAATAAAAAAATCCCTACAAATACAGATCAAATTCATTGATTTTTTTTCCTTCTGATTTTTTTTTTTTATTAAAAAAAAGAAAAGAATTTGTAATATTAAAAAAAAAAAACGGATTCTTAATGTTATGATTAATTAAAACAATTACTTAAACGTTAAAAGGAAAGTTTGTATAAAACAAAGTTTTATGAAACTAAATATAAATTTAATATAATATCATTAATAAAATAAGTAAAAAAGAAAACTTTTATTTTTGAAAAAATGTTTTCCAAATATTAATTTAAAACGGATGGTTTTTATTTCATTTCTAATATTTGATTACTATATACTTATTTAATAATTAGCAATATGAATAATAATCACATATATAACTGCCAATAATATAGAGACTTACTATCATTGAAGATCAAGTACTTAAGCTTGGTTGTAGTGCCATATTGCCTTTAAAAAACAACAGAAATACAGATTATATTGGATATCATTACCATTTCTTTCACTCATAAAAAAGAGTATACGTCCTTTGTTTAAAAGTTGAATTACAATTAACATGATTTAAACCAATCGTAGAGTGTTTAAGTCAAAACCTAAAAATCACTGAATTTCAGCTCAACTTTGTCACATAAATTCCAGAGCAACAATCATTTGATTTTGTTTTGTATAGTTTAATCTAGGGCAGGGGTGGGCAAATAGTGGCCCAAGGGCCACATGCAGCCCGCTAAGAGTTTTTATGCAGCCCACCAAGACAATCAGAAAGATCTGCCTTGAACTAAGATTTTCTTTCACGCGACCGAAGATTCATCTCGTATTTTCCACTAGGATGGCCACATAAATAAACATGCACAGTGTAAATATGATGTGCAGTGCTTTTCCAGTTGATCTGGTTAATTTCAATTTTGTCTTTGCATTAGCAATATATACATTTCCAACTTTAGTGAAACCATAAATCCTCCAAAAAAGTGTAAAATCGGTGACGAACATCATGTGTTAATGAAGAATGGACAAACGTTTCTTTGATAATACAGGGAATAAAGCAGTGTGTTTATTGCATCATGAACCTTTGCTTCCACAAAGTGGCCCCTGATGCAGCCCTCCACCAACCTCTGTGGGCCCCCCAAGTCAAAACAATTGCCCATTCCTGATCTAGGGTAAAGTAATGGACTTAGAATTAAAACTTCACAGATTGCAGCTCAAGTCTATCATTTCTGATGTTTGAAAATATGGCACTCTGGGTGACAGACTATTTGATTATATATATAATAAATAAATATGCTATCTGAGAATTTGTTAAACAGACTCTCAAAATTTTCTCAAAAAAAAAAATATCAAAACAAACAAACAACCCATCACACCATTTTGAGGTAATGTTTTAGAAGATAACATTAAATATCTGTCTGGTATTTCAAAGTTTTAAGCTACTCTCCACTGCTTAATGAAGAAATTCTCAAATCTTGAAAAAACATTAAATATACAGCAATACAATTTTTAATTGCACCACCATTATTTTCTGTAGGAATAAGATATGAACAATACATTGGCCAGACCATAATAACACTGAATTTTTGTTTGGAACGTATTATTTTCATAGTATTAGCAATGGAAATAAGTCAAATCAACTTAAATCTATATGGGGTGCCTCTCAAAACACATTACCTAAATCATCATACAACATCTTTCCAAAAATTTCCAAGGTACCAGGGAATAATTTATTTCTATATTACTCCACAAATTTAATGCATTTTATGGAACAAATCTAAACTTATAAATAAAGTAAATAATTTGTGATTGTTTTTGGGTCCATTTGCCATTTTTTCAGCAATATGTATTCTTGTTTTTGTATAATCAAATAAAATGGACTCATATTCTAGTAATGAATTAGCTGATGCATTGAACATGTTAATGTTTTAAATATTTTTTTTGTGATTTTAAATAAATATGTTAGTATTGCTTGATTATAAATTAAATTCCATAATTTAATAATTTTTGCATTAAAATAAATTATTCTAGCAAAGAGTGATTTTTCAAAATACTTATTAATTAAATCCTTAAATGCATTTAAGGATTTAATTAATCCATTTGCAGTTTATATTTTTTGATAGCTGCTAGCAAAAATCTGGATTAAATTTTAAACTTTTTTTTAAAATAAATCTTTTTTCTTCATTATATGTCCAAAAATTTCAAATTATTTTTTAAATATAAGTTTATAAATGAAAATCATTCTATGAAATAATATTTCAACTTTACAAATATAGAAAAAAAACCCTGAAATTATTGTAATTGCCAATAAAAATGTTTTGCAAACAAAAATGCATTGAATGACTAAATAATAATGTTGTATGTGTTTATATATATATTTCAAAGATGCAAATAAAGCTCTTATGTTTGTTTTAATATTCATCAGACAGGAAGTTGAATAAATTCCCCTGTTGTGAAAACTCTAGAAAATTGATTTTTGCAAAATGTACATTTGAATATTATGCAAATGTATGCTAATTATGCAGATTATTCAAGATATAATGTAAACTATAGAAATTAGGATATGTTACAATGAGTGTTACAGTAGTGAATAAAGTGAGAAATGTTAGAAAACACAGAGAAAAAGTGCACATACTAAGAAAATGAATACGTGGAGAATAACTGTACATAGATAAAGATATATGCCAATAATTACATATAGAGAAACATAGATGTATTAAATCTAATCTAATATTTGAGGAAGTCTATTTAATATGAGAAAATTTATAACTATATTTGTAACAGCATTTAAAAATGTATATAGTTGTTTGTGTCTAGTTAAGAAACTCATCATTGTTAAGTTTTCATCATTGTATTGAGTTTCATTTGAGATGATAATTCTGCAAATAGTAAAAAGAAAAAAAATTAAACTCCATTTCTAAAATCTGAACTAATTCTTGTTAAGATATCATAAACCTATGAAATTCTGTTTTAAAATTTTATTTGTAATTATTAATAAAATGATAAAAAATATTTGCTACAGGGATTATAAAACATTATTTTTTCTGTCAACCACAACAACTTTTTTGCTTTATGAGAGTACATTTTCAAAACTTATTCTCTTCTAAAAGGAAATGTTTTTAAATATTTGAGTTTAATTATAAATAATCTTCTCAAAATTTATTTTTAATATTTGAATAATTTATATACTTGGAGTTAAGATGTAATTATATCTGATGATGGAATGCTCAAATCCTTTGTTAATGCCAATATTATTATCATGCCCATATTAAATTTAAGTCACTCTGAACCCTCATGTATAGAACCTTATCCATTTAAATACAGAGAAGAGAGATGTGCATGATACAGGCTGAATCAGTAATATTTGAATACAAGTATAATTTATATACTTATAGTTTAGATGTAATTATAAGGCATTTGAACACAATGTTCAAGCTCTCCTTAAATAACTAATATGCATGGGTCAGTTGATGAGTGCTGGTTTGGCTGAAATACATATATTGGAGATCATCTTTTTCATATTGTGCAGTCATGTGTATCAATTGTATGAGATAGAATGGATAGCACAAGGGAGCTTGAAAGTTTGTGTTCAAATGTCCAATAATTACATTTAAACTACAAGTATATAAATTATACTTGTATTCAAATATTACAGATTCAGCCTGCATCTTGCCTATCCCTTCTGTGTATTTAAATGGATAAGTTCCTATGCATGAGGGGTCAGACTGACTTAAAATCATCATGAGAATAATAATAATATTGATATTATCAAGGGATTTGGATAGTCCATCATCAGATTTTCAACAGTATGGATGGTTGAAAAGTTGGGGTAGATTGAAGCCTGTCCAATAAAGATTGAAAAGTTGCTATCTTAATATAAACTAAACATTGGTATATATAGTGTGGGAGATGATGTTTTGGATCTACTGATGAGTACTGGTTCAGCATGGATACATATAATGGAGATCTTTTTCACATGTGTGTGTGTGTTTATGTGCATCAGTTGTATGAGATAGAGTAAATAGCTGAAGGGAGTTTGAAATTCTGTGTTCAAATCCCCTTTAATAATATTAATTTTTGAAAACTTAAATAAAAGAGTAACCACTCTCAGGCCTGAAAACAAAAAAATTTTCAATCAGAGACAATTATTAGATTCCTTATATGAAATTGACACCTTCAGATTTTTAAAAAAAATTAATAAATCAAAATATTTTATTTCCATTTTTTTTCTCCATCAAGTGAATGTAAAATCAGCAAATAAGTGCTAAAAATAGCAGCAAGAAAGTGAATTTAAGCCTAAGTGATCAAAGTACTACTATTTAATGGCAAAATTCCTGACTATTCTGTAAAAGTATGAATAAATATTTTGAAACTTTTACTATCTGCAAGAAGCTTTTATATTAATGCACAAATGTATTCTTGTGATTATAATTTCATGTAAAATACCTTTATAATTCAAATTATAATATAACATGCTAAATAGCCAAGATAAAGATGTTTAAAATTTGATTGACTTATGTGAACTTACTATAATTAGTAAGAATCAGAATTTTTCCCCCCGTTAATTTCATGTTAAACTGGACTTACTGTTAAAATCTTTGGTTTCTGATTAAGTTTTTAAAATCATAATGACTACAACATCTAAAATAAATCTTAACATTTTATAAATTATTATTTTTGTCATATCATATGTAAAAAAGACTATTTGATTGGTTCTTCTAATGAAAAAAATATGTTTGAAATGTAACTACTCAAGGGTTTGTTGTTTTTTTTAAAAAAAAACCCCACACAATATAATCTGTTGTTACATTCATTTGAGTCTATGTTAGCCATTTGTGATTCTATGTATAAAAACTTAACATTGTCTTTTATTTCTCTTGATGTAATATTGAAGCTTCTTCCACATTCTTCTATCATTAAATATATTCTCCCCATAACATGTTTAAAATGTAAATCATTTCAACTTAGAATTTAGCTTCCAATAAATGCTAGTGCATAATTTTTGATAATTTTTTTTTATTATCCAAGAAATTCTTCTCCAGTCTTAGAGTGCCAAAAGATCTATTTTATTTCTTTTATTTATTCTTAAATTAGTTAGCAAAAGTGGATATGACAATTTTTGTCCTTATTAAAGTAAGCGGATGTCTGGTATCCTGACCCAAATTGGCAGCTCAATAAATTTGGTACAACTTGTCATTGAAGAAAAAAAGGCTTACTGGCAGGTTTACAAACTAGAACATTCTGAACAGGATGCACTTCAAAACCAACTTGGATTGAATAACAAAGCATTAATTGCCAGAGCCAAGAAATAGTACTTAGAACCAAAATATATTGATTTTTTAATAAAGCTAAACCTCACTGCTCTGTCTGCTAACCACTTTCTGGTATGGCAGCATGGATATGTAAAACTAAACTCCCAATGCCAACTATGTTCTACTAAAGATGAAACCATACAACATCTACTGTATTCCCATCCCTTACATAGTTCAATCAGACCTTTCATCTGTAAAAAGGCAATGCTGGACATTAGAGATGCCTTAATCATTCAAGATGCAATCAAGAAGGGCACCTTCTCCAGCATAAGGCTGTAATTTTTCTAACCTTTTCACTTTGGCTGACTCGATGCAAGTTCATCTTTGGCAATGGTCCTCTGTGTCTACAAAACCTTCATCAATATTCTGAAACATACTCAGGACAGAGATAGGCTGCTAGTGCCAGACTGGCTTTATCATGAATCTTGGGCCAGAGTATCACTGGGGGGCAGATAAGTGTCCATTATGCTAGGTGTGTCTAGTGTCTACTGCAAGACCTTAGTCTTGTATAAATAATTGTCTCAATTGTTCAAATAAATATTTTAATAAAAACAACAATAATCAAGTAAAGGATAATGTCACATCTATATATTGAATCTTTACTACAGCTTTATTTGTTGCAAATCTTAAATCATATCACCCATTATTTCTTTTTTATTTAATTATAGCCCCAAAACGACACTATTTCCTATTTTTTATTATCCAATTTTTTAAAAAATATTTTTTGGATTATTTGGATTTAAACATATTTTCTTAATTTATTTTATTAGTTGCATATTATTTTTTTCTATTTATAATTTTATGAATTAATATCGAGTGGGTCTATTGTAAAAAACTACAAATGTTTATTTGACTGTCTTCCAAAAATAGCTTTTTCTTTTTTCCTGTTTGCTTGTTTTTTTAACTTGTGAACATTTATTTTGTTATTGATCTTATATTTCTTTATACTTCTTATTTCAAATGCTACATTCAGCTGTTCATAGTAAATTTGGTTACTATATCTTATATGACAAATAGTATTTAAAATTTTTCTTTATGTTTTAGCATTGATTATTAACATCATATTACTTTTATTATTGTTAATATTAACGAAAAATCAATTTTTAAAATGGAATTCAGTTTTAGATTCATGTTATCAGATTATATATGTCTTGCATTATAATATAACTTTCTCATCTGTAATTTTAAATTTGGTCTATAACATATTAAATTTAAATCCAATAATATCTTACTGAACTTTTAAATAGTGCATGACTTTTTTAAAAACAATAAATCTTTAACAGAAACTATATTAACAAAGATAAACAGTTCTTAATTTTTCTAGATTATTTATGTTATAATCTCTCTTAATTTTAATATATAAGTTAGTATTTCAATTTTTCGTTGCTTTTCAATTTAATTTCATTTTTAGTGAGAATTTATTTCAGTTGATTTTTTTATATCGACAATTTTTGACAACATTTAAGTAAAATTTAGAAGGATTATAGTTTTTTTATTTTTTATGATTTAATTACAGTAGAAGACATTAGATACTATTGAAAATTATTGTAGAATTATAGATAAAGTAAAACTCTCCATACAGTATTGCCACCCTGTGCCAACCAGAGTAATCAATGAATGCCAGAAGGCTTGTGCATAAAATCCCTATCTAATGCCTACTCATCCAATATCCCCAGACTACTTTCTGGCTTATGGCGGTGAGGAGCTTTGGATCTGAGAACACTGCACCTAGATCTTAGGATCTAATTCAAACCTCCAGCACCCACCTTTTATCTCTACTTAACTACAAAACTATGAGAATGAAATTGAAAACACAAAAATATTTTAAATCTAAGCTCAATAGTATATATAGTATAAGATAGTGATCATGTGATGCTTAATGGTTTAACACCAATCCTACCTAATAGGATAGTGGTGGCTATGGTTGTTAAAGAGCCAAAGACACCAAAATGTATGGGTGCTGAACTGAGTTCAGACCCATATGACTATATAAGCTATTGAGCTTAGATTGAAAATATTTTTGTTTTCATTCTCATAGTTTTGTAGTTAAGTAGAGATAAAAGGTGGGTGCTGGAAGGTTGCATTAGATCCTAAGATCTAGGTGCAGTGCTCTCATATCCAAAGCTCCTCACTGACAATGGCCATAAGTCAGAAACTAGTCTGGGGATATTGGATGAGTAGGCATTAGATAGGGATTTTATGCACAAGCCTTCTGGCATTCATTAATTACTCTGGTTGGCACAGGGTGGCAATACTGTATGGAGAGTTATCTGCTAGTATAAGATAGTGATCATGTGATGAGAATTATAGATGTTGAAATTAATAATTTGCATAAAAAATTTGCTGTTTCATAATATCTAAAAATCTATTCTACTTTTCAATTTTTTAAAATTAATACAATAAATTTTATAAGATTATTTTATTTTATTTTTTTTAAAAAAAAATGCAGTTGAAAATGTCACAAAAATTAAACTGAATACTATCCATACACTTTGTTTCCACAATATGATTTCATAAAGCTTATTTTTTTTAGGAAGTATTGTTAGAAATGATAGGTAGAATGTCAGAATTATGACTAAATAGATGAAATATCCATTATTAGATATAAATGTAAAAGAGATTTGATTTTGTAGATTTCAGAATGAGTTACAAGGTTAAAAAAAACAGAGTTATGTAAAAGTTTATTGTTCTGCTGGAAAATGCAAAACAGAATCAATAGTTTTATAAATAGCAATGTTATGAATTATAGATTATTGTGATGAATCTAATAAATTATATAGAAGTACATGCTAATTAAAAATATGATAATGAAAAAGTAGAGATTATGTATGGAATTAATAATTGTATTAGTCATTCATTAAACCAGAGATTATCCAATTATGAATAATATTTCTGTAGTGAAATTTCACCATATCACTTTCATGCTTCCAGGGTTAAAAGCCAATAGAAATCTTTCTTTACCTTGTGTGAGGGTGCTATAGTAAAAATTATACTACAGAAATATTGTTCATTATTAGATAATCTCTAGTGTAATAAATAACTAATAAAATTATTAATGTACTTCCATTATGTGATTAGTGTCTAAGTTGTGAAGTCAGCACATATCAATTAAATTATAGTCATTTGCTATTTAGATATATATATACGGAACAATGATAAAGATATGTGTAAGGGATTGTGGTCTTGGCCAACTGATGAATGCTGGTTTAGCACATAATGTACATCTTGGAGATCATAAATCTTTTTCACATGTCTTTGGTTATATGTTTGTGATTACATACCTCCACCAGGTGTTAAAAGCAGATAGAAAACAGTCTCTACCTGGTGTGAGAGTGGTGTAGAGAAGATTACACTGCAGAAATATTATTATACATGGAATAATTAAAAATACTAAAATAGTTGTAAAATGATAATAGAAAATTGGAATACTGTTGTATA
Source organism: Epiperipatus broadwayi (assembly GCA_028023455.1). Classification (NCBI taxonomy): domain Eukaryota; kingdom Metazoa; phylum Onychophora; class Udeonychophora; order Euonychophora; family Peripatidae; genus Epiperipatus; species Epiperipatus broadwayi. The sequence goes on along the minus strand of JAQFVV010000083.1, from coordinate 2,858,801 downwards.
ATAGTAGAAGATTATGAATTAGGATTTTACAAAATGAGGTGAAGGGCTGACTTTTTTTTAAAAAAAAAACATAGCATAGTAATAATAAATATACATATTGAACTTAATTACTCAGAAGATCACATAAAAATCTGAAATATGAAATTGGGTTTTAACTCAATAATCTTCATCTCTCAGTTTCACTACTCAACTATTATACTAAACTACATAATAAAAGATATTGCTTAAAAATTTTATGAGAAGGATTTACACATATAAAACACCAAAGGAAGGAAACAAATTTCGACTGGATATATTAATTCAAAAAAGGTTTAGGATTATTTTTAATAGTGCAGGTTATGGAGATGATATATATTTAGACCGTAATTTATTAATGGTGGAAAGAAACGAGTCATTGACAAATTAAAGGTTGTCATCAAGATTTTTTTTTTCAAAATTGCTAGATTTGAAAATAAGTATAAACAATAACTAGATAAATTTTTAAAAAAATGTAAATTTAAATAAAAAATGGTAAATATTTTTAAAAATTTTATAAGAAGTTGCAGCGCAGGCAATAGATTATAAAAAAATACAAACAATAAAAAAAACAATAAGATGATTAATAGAATAATAGGGGGGAAATGTTAATATTAAATGGGGTAAAATCATATGCACAAAGTTAGTGAATTGAAACTTTTAACAGATTAAGTTAGTAAAAGTAATAAGAAAAGAATGTAAAGAGGGTAAAAAAAATTATAACGAAAAAACAAGTATGATTTAATTTATAATAAAATATTCACTCAAAATAAGAATAAATAAAAAAATGATAAGTTATTAGCAGAAATGGTGGATATCCATGTTAATAAAGAAAGAGACATACATAAGGATGAAATATATTGTGCTATAAAACTGGTCATATTGTAAATCTATAGCTGCAGTAAAATCTAAAAAGCAAGGAAATTGACAAAAATTCTAGTTGAATTATTAAAAGAACGGGGAGAGTAAAAAAAAAAAAAAGAAGATGATATTTATAATTTAATTCAGAAATAGAACAATAGATTTTTTTTTTATTTCTGGGAGATAAATAGAAAAAAATAATATTTACTTTATTCTCACAAAAAAACATATAAGGAGAGATAAGGAAAGGATATTGTTTGTCTTTTTTTGTTAAATATTTATTTAGATGAATGGCCAAATGAACATTGCCTATTGGAATAGACAGCTCACTGCACCAATTTTTCTGATAATGAGTGTATATTGGAAAATATTTTAAGATTTAATAAAATGTTATATAGGATTAATGAAATTTGTGGAAAGTTTAAAAAGAAAATGAATGCAACTTGTAACGGAAGTAATGACTTTAAGTTGAGATGGTAAAAAATTAAAAGTTATAATGAAGATAGAAAAAATTGGGTAATTGGTTACCTGATAACGAAGATTTTTTTGTCACCAAGTTTATTGATCTTTGTACAGTTAAAGCAATATATCTGGATTAATTTTAGAGTGAAAATACAGATCATCATTTAATAAAAATATATATGTTTGGAAGAAAATGATATGTATTATTATTAAGTACTAAACATTAGAAATATCTTGTAAAGTTGATTATTTGGATTAAATAAATATAGTTAATAGCTATTTTTATGTAAAAGTTCTCAAACTTATATTTCTATTATTACTGTATAAATAATTCTAAAATATTTTATTTTAACAAAAATTCTTTATTGGCTTTTGTACAAAAGAGGGAAAGGGGTATATACAAGAATGTTTTTAAATGTTTTTTTAATTATGTATCACCATCATCATTTTTGACCATTATCAGTCCACTGTTGGATGAAGGTGTCTTCAAGTTTAATCTGGTTCCTCTGATCTGTAGCTTCTCCTTTTCACAACTTCCAACATACTTCCTTATTTTATTCTTCTATTTCACATATGATCTCTTTCTAAAAGTTTTAGTTTCTTGGAATCCTGGTTACGGTTGCAAATGACCATTTATTATTTTTTCTACTAGTAATATGTTCATCCCAACTCCATTTCTTTCAATGATATCAAAAATACCTTTTTGCTATCTTACCCATGTATTTTGTTTTCAATCCCTCCTTGTAACTCCTGACACACATCTCTCCATACTTCATTGTGTGGTCTGAGATTCCTGTATTGCTCTTTTATTAAATGATCAGGTCTTAATCCACAACTAGTAAAACACATTTATTAAAAACCCTTCTTTTCAAACTCATAGATATATTTCTTTTTAATATTAAATTATTTCTCCCAAAAGTACTCCATACAAGTTTAATTCGATAATTAATTTCATACATTATTTTTCTATCCATATTAATAATCTGCCCAAAATATTTGTAGTTGTTAACTTCTTCAAATTCTTCATTATTAATCTTCCCATTTCTTGTTTTGAAAATATCAATTGAACATTACTTTTAATCTTTTTAGTATTTATCTTTAGTTCTATTTTTTTTTACTTTCATCAGATAACTCTTGCAACATTTCTTAAAACTCTGAAGCATTATTTGCAAAACGATTATTTCATCCTACAAAATCTAGATGACTTAAAATAATCTCCATTTACTTTAACTCCCTTAGCTTCCCATTTTAATCCACAAAATATTTCTTACAAAACTGCTGTAAACAGTTTTGGAGATAAGGAGTCATCCAGCCATATACTATCACTATGCTGTAGCATTTTGATAAGTATTCTTTAGAATATGACAATATCATGGATCTAAATCTTGATGATTCAATGCTATAATCAATAATTATTAATATGCGACTTTTTTCGCATGCGTTAGTGAAGCTATAATTATACTATAATGTGTAATAGGTCTGCTTAGCGCTTTCAAGATTTAATGTTCAAATCTCAGACTCATAGCTTTGTGAGATTCGAACATTAAATCTCAAAAGCGCTAAGCAGACCTATTACACATTATAGTATAATTATGGCTTCACTAACGCATGCGAAAAAAGTCACATATTTATAATTACAATTTTTACTAGTGAAGAGAAAAACAATTTATTATATAATCAATAATGTAATGCTTAAAGAATTAAATGTCTTTTCATAATCAACAAATCCAAAGATTAATAACAACTTATATTCATTGTCCTTTCTATAACTTCTGTCAATACATGGATATAATCCACTGTGTAAAAATTTGTTCTTTTTTGTAATTATCATGGCAAAATTTTTGTATATAATTGATAGAAGTCTGACAAATCTTGTAATTTTTAATATCTTCTTTATAACCTTTTTAAAATTTTAACATTAATACTGCATTCTTCCAATCATCTGATATATTTTTATTACTAGATATTTGGTATATAACTTTACCAACAACTTTACTATTTCTTCATCTGCTTCTTATAAGATGCCAACTATATTTCCATCATCAGTTGGAGCTTTTCCTTCTTCATATAATTAATTGCATGACCCACTTCAGTTAAAATTTTGGGTAATCCAGATGATGCAGTAATTCTTTGTAGAACATTTCCACACATTTCATGATATCACTCCTCTTTTTAGTAATAGTGCCATCTTTTCTTTTTATTGTAGTCTCTTCTATAGCATTTCTTGCCAATTCACCATTACATTTTCTTATATCATTAATAACTGCTTTTCATATCATTTATAAAATTCTAGATATTCAATCCTTCTTAATGGATCACTTATATATTTTTTCATATTCCTTCTTTTCTTCACAAATTATCTTATCTCAGTAAACATTTACTTGTAAATTGCTGTTTTTCTTGTGGTTCTTAATAGTGTAACAGTAATCTTCCTATTGATTTTATTAAAATTTGAATCATTTTCAATTCTGTTAATATTTTAAAACAATTTGCAAGTTGTAATTTAAATTCATTGGAATGTTGTTGAAGATTAGGAATATCAAAAGCGAATGTTCTTTTTCTTAATAATTTTTGACTCTCTAGTTTTAGATTAACACATATCTTAATGTCATTAATTGATGACCACTTCCTCTGTTCAATTTGTTAAAGGCATTACAATCGTGAAATAAATATTTTTTTGTTAGTCAAAATATAATCCAATTTTGCTTAAACTTCATTTGGATGCTTCTATATCCATTTCCATTTTTCTCATAAAAAGAATTCATAATATAAAGTTGTTTTTAACTTGCAAACTCCACAAGTCTGTGTCCTTTCTCATTTTTATCCCCATTACCAAATTTACCCATAGCACTTTCATTTTTCAATCGTTTATCAATTATCACATTTTAAAATGCTATTTAGTCTAATCAATATAAAAATCCTCTACTTCATCACAATGAGAACTTGTTGGTGCATAAACTGAATTATCCACATTTGCTATCTTCCATTATCATCAATCTCCACAATGTTGTCCCACTTTTTATTTATAATAAATCCCATTCCACCTGTGCATCCAATATTTGTGCCTTTGTATATGGCCATTTTTAAAATCAATTGTCTCTTCACTTAATATTAGACAGGGCCTTTTTTCCATTTTGTGCACTCTTTCTTCAATTGAAAGTGATCTGCAATTGTAAGTATCTAAATAAAAAGTCATTATCAAATGACAGCCCACAAAGAATCCTTGTCTAACATATGTATTTTATTTTACAAATAGAGTAAGCTTTTTGTATCTGTACTGTATGGCTTTAAAGGCTTCACACACACGTTGAAAACCTAGAATAATAGTGTACATATAGTTATATTGCTCTGCATACCAAATAAAAATCTTGAAAATAGTGCTCACTATATATATTTTTAACTTATATATAAAATATTTTTAATATGTATTTATACATATAATATTTAAATACATGTATATTGTTTATACCAAAGTTATTGTAATTAAAAGAGTCTTGAACTCAGACTTTCAAGCTCCCTACAACTTTCCACTTCATCTTAAACAAACAATACACATAATCACATAAAAAGATAAATCATCTCCAATATACATATTTCGTGCTGAACCAGCACAGTTGGAGAGTGAAGAAAATTGAAGGTTGTCCATTAAAATTTGAAGATTTGCTATCTTAAAATAAACTGAGCATTGATGGTATATATGTGGAAGAGAGTGATAGGGATCAACTGATGAGTGTTGAATGACTCTCTTTTCCATAGATTTTTGCTAAATTTTTCCTAAGGAGATTGTTCTTTGGCAAAATACTTCAGCATTTATTGAAACATATTTTCTGCAGTCTGTGTATAGATTCAATACTTTTTTATGCTATATTATTTTTTAACTTGGCTCCTTATGGAAACATTTCTTTTGTTAAAGTTTTGTATAGATTAAATGGTTTTAATATAATGCATTATCACGTACCAGATCATTCTTTCTGTTTATATCTTATATCCTTAAATTTACAGCATTTTCAGCCTTCACTAAATAGTTATTTTAAATTTAACTGTAGATACCAGCATAAATTTCCTTTTTCTTGTATTAGACTTGGCAGAATTAATACTGTGAAGCCACTTTAAATGAATTTTAATTTCATATTTCCCAGATGTATTATGATGAATGTGAATGTTTGCAATGCAATATGAATGACTGACTGCACAAGACAAGAAAATGGCTGCAACTATATAGGCAAGTATAATAAATGTGAAACTTATATTTATTTTTAGTACTTTTTTTGTTGAGCTGCAAGTTATTGAGTCTCAGATTTTGAAAGCACATATATGGCAGATCTATTGCAATGATATATATTCAGGTTTAATATTAATAAAAATTATTATAATTACTTTATAGTGCAATAAATATATAATACAACTTTATAAGTAACTACATATTAGCAATATATTCTGAATTTTAAAAATGTTCATACACTGACACTTATTGATAAATATTTCAAGTCTTTTAAGAACTACTTATTTCAATCATGTACGAATATTTTTGAAGCATTTGTATGTCTGGTTGCATAAGTCCCCAAATATTAAAAAACAAACAAACAATGAAGAAGTAAGGTTTAGTAGACTGGGGATTTGTGATCTTTGCTTAAGGCAGTGCAATCATTAATGAATCATAATGGAATTGTATTTAGTATAGGAATTTTAGCTTACTAAAAATTGTATATTTAGGCCACCTTATTTAGGGACTCCATAAAAGATAGTATAAAAACGTTTTGTCTCTCATTGACTGGCTACGCTAAGATGACTGATTGATTAGTCATTAAATGCTGAATATAAATAATTGTTATCAGTAATAGTGGCAAAATAGAAGACAGTGATATGCAAACTTGACTTGATGCAAAATCTTGACGGTCTAAATGGAGATGTTCTTAGTAAAACTTATCTTTTAGGTGAAGACAAGTTTATTAGAACAGGTAGATGGTTACAAGTTGATGTTTCTTTGTTGTTGTAAATGTAGACTAACTAGGGAAATGAGATTACATAATGTTGAATTTGCTGCAAGAATGAATTTAGTGTTGACTTTTCTTGGAATGTTTCAATATATCAATGGAAAGATAATTATATTAAAAACTGTTTATGCGTAGGTACTTATTCCATTTTATTAATGCATACATTCTGATATTAATTTAAAAAATTCAGAGAAAGAAAACTGTTACTTCTTCAGGATAACTATATAAAAACATTGAAAGACCGACTTTTTCTTCTTGTAGATTTTAATACACATATACATACAAACAATAAATGTCTAAAAGTTAAAATAATTATATTGGTGCTATAAGTTCAAAGGGTAGACTAGTATTGATTTTCACAATACATGAATTGACTATCATAGAACATTTTGTTTAGACAGAAAAAATTGTTATATGGAAAAAAAAAACAAGAATACTTTCCAATTCAAAACCATGGCATCTAAAAATACTACATTATAGACAGAAGTCGGAACACTGGAATTTGCACTACATGAGCATTTTCAAAGGCATACTATTAGACAAATTATAAACTAATACACTTTAATGTTAAAGTGATAGTACTATTAAAAATAAATCATATCCTAATTATATTTGGAAAAAAACTTGATACATTCCTTAGAAATATCTATTGATGTTAAATTTCATATTATAGGTCAATTGCAAGTGTATATTGTTGGACAGATCATAAACGAATATATTTCAACATTAAATTTATAATTGCATTAAAAACAGGCCATATTGTAATCATATTCATAAAAAAAAAAAAACGTGATGTTTAATCTTTAAAAGCATCTAAATTTAAAATTGCTCATTTTGATTTTCGAGATTGCCATTTTACTAAAGCATAAAATTCTTTTAGAAGTATGTTACAAATACAAGTAAGTTTATTCAAGGGTTCATTAAAAAAATAAATCATAACTGGTTCTCTGTCAATAATCTACTTTTTAGTTATTCAATTGGGAAGGAAGCATATCACATTTTATATCTGGCAGAATAATAAATTGAATGTAGAATTTCATACTACAGAAAATTTAATGGCATAAATTCAATAACTGAAAAGAAAGCTTAAAATGATTTATTAATAAAAATTGCAACAGAGATAGATATTCACTGATTGTTGTCACTTTATATCTTTTTTGATGTACTGAAATGGACCTGAAAACCAGTATCATAATCCTATTAAATCCATTGAATGCACTCTCTTATGATATTTGAACCAAGTAGAGGGAATGTTTTGATTATTATTTGAATAATGATATACATTTGATCTATTCATTTAGATTTAAGCAGAATTATTCAGTTTAGTAAAGTTAAAATAGTTCATTGTAATCTTAAAAATGAAAAAACTGTAGGTCCTAATGAGATTTTTAAATAAGTTTAAAATATTGTAGTAATATATTAGCTTTGAAAATATTGACTTTTTTTTAGAAATACACGGGTCTAAATAAGAGTCAAAGATCACATGACCCAATTCTCTTAAGCTTGTAAGATATAAACAATGAGCATTGCCAATTGCTCAACAAGCTTTGTGATAAATGCTTAGCCAGAGAAAGCATTTAAAATATCTCTGTCAGGACCCCCCTCAAACCTCTGACCATGGTTTCATGCTTTGGCATTCCTCAGAGAAGTGCTAGCTATTTGAGTTGAATAGCTGGGTTTGAAGACATGTAGGTGTCTGAAAATTTCAGATTTTTCACTCAATAGATAACTTTTAGATAAATGCTGGCTTTGGGTTGATATTTTTAGATCTAGTGTCTGAAGCTATCCTAGCGCCTCTCTGAAAAGTGCCAAAGCACGAAACCATGGCCAGAGGTTGGGGGAGGGGGGTTCCTGACAGAGATATTTTAAATGCTTTCTCTGGCTAAGCATTTATCACAAAGCTTGTTGAGCAATTGGCAACACTCATTGTTTACACTGGTCTATGATGTTGTATTTTTTTAATTCCAATTTTTAGAAATAAAGGCAGACAAGACTGCAGCAATTTTCATGGAAAATTATTAAGACCCATTATAGCAAAGTCATTTTCCAAGATTTCATTGACAAATTGATTTCTGTCATAGAAAAATGGCTAGTTGGAGACTCGGGGTGCATTAGAGAATCAAGAAGCACCAGATAATCAGCCAAATGCAAAAAAGGTGTCAGGACAAAGAAGTGATTGATATATTGATTTGGTCAAGATATTCAATATTAATTACACATATTTATGGCACCAATTTGAAATTATTTGGTTGACTATTATGCAAGATTCTACATGATGGAATGAGAGAAAGTGTTATTACTAGACATGAAAAATTTGAGGTATTTGAAATAAAACCAGGTGTTAAACAAGGATGTATATTATTCCCTACATTGTTTAAATTCTTCTCTTATTCTTCTCTTTTATGTTCTTTGCATAACTTCATATATATATATATTGCTTACAACAGTTCTTTCATATACACTTTAATGCAAACAATTTTTTTTAAAAACTTCTTTATTTTCCTTACAGTTTTGACTGTCCAGTAGTCTTCATCAGAGCTCTATGTTTCACTGCTTTAATTAAAAAAAGCAGTGAAGCATAGAGCTCTGATGAAGACTGCTGGACAGTCAAAACTGTAAAGCAGTGAAGCATAGAGCTGTGAAAAAGACTACTGGACTGTCGAAACTGTAAGGAAAATAAAGAAGTTTTTAAGAAAATTTGTTTGCGTTAAAGTGTATATGAAAGAACTATTGTAAGCAATATATATATGTTTAAATTTTTATGACAATGATTTTTGGAACTGTTACAGACATCTTAATGAAACAGAAATAAAAATGTGATAGACGTTTAATATTGGATTTTTAAAGTATATAAATTAAAAACTAAAGAAAAACTTTATTTTCTTGGCTTCTAATTTACAATATGCTGATGTGCTATCATTCCAACTTAAACAGTGATCTTTTGAATGTATTCAAGTTTTGAATTCAATATAAAGAGTTTGATTTAGTAATTAATGTTTAGAAACTCAATCTTTTTATCAGCAAATGATGGAAAAGCTTCAACAATTATTAATTTGGATGATAGTTACCATGAGAATGTGAATTAATTTAAATATTATGGTAGTTTTTAGCAGAAAGATGGATGTTAAGATGCAATGCAGCCTCCAAAGTGTTGTTGTTTTTAGCACATTAAAAATGGAATATTTCAATGCTATCCACGATAACAAATATATTTTCAAGAATTTTATTAAATAAGTTGCTTCTAATCATAAAAGAATGATTATAAGAGATTCATTACAATATTAGAAAGTCAAAAAATACTATTATAATTTTTGTTATCATAAAATGCAAAAAAAGTTGCCAGAAACAAAGAAGCAATTTGTATACTGTTTTTACCAATTTGGTCCAGACATTTGACTGAATTAATTGAACAGGTGTCTGGAACTATTTGAAACTAATTGGCTGGCTCTTAACCAGTTTGTTTGTTTCAGACAACTTTTATATAACTACTGAAAGTAAATTAGTAATATACAGAGCTGTTATTTTATCTTATTTATTAAATGGAAATAAATCTTGGAATTTCCTAGCAACATATCATAAAGGCAATAGAAAAATTTTCATTTAAAAATAATCAATAAAATTCTAAAATACAATGGTAAGATCTTAAGAAGAATCAATATGTTTTTCAGCTTGCTGGTTTTGATACTGCAAAGACTATTATTGCAATTATCTTCATTGTATTGGACATATGAAACAAATGGACAGTAAAATTCTTCTTAAAAAGTGACTAGTTTGGGAAACAAAACTGGACCTTTAAATTTTTGAATATTAAATTTTAAGGTAAGGCTCTAACCAGCTGAGTCTTTGTCAGAATAGCTCAGTTGGTTAGAATATTACCTTAAAATTCAATATTCAAGAATCTAAAGATCCAGGTTTAATTCCCATGCTAGTACTGTTATTGGGCAGGCCAGCAACATCTTATGAAGAGAGAATAGTAATACTATACAAAACATTGTGTAAAATATTAACCTGTATGTTATTACTAATGGTTGAATATATTTTGAAAGTTTAAATGAAGTTTAAAATTTTTTCCAAAGTCAACCATTTCTTAATATTAGACGATGGAAACAGTCCAACAAATAATTAATGGAGAATTATAATTAACAAAAAAATTAAAAACTTTCAAAATAATAAAGATAAAAATTTTTTTAATATTAAATGCTTTTATTGACTGTGCACTAAAAAGAAAAAAAATAATTGTTTGTTCAACCACAATTGGAGTTTTTAGATTTAACTTGAAATAAAAGCATAGGAGGTTTAGAAATTAATTAAGTCAATTCTTTGTTATAAAAAATAGGGATTGACTTAATTAATTTCTGGACTCTCTGCCCTCATGCTTTTATTTCAAGTTAAATCTAAAAATCCCAATTGAGGTTGAACAAACAATTTTTTTTTCTTTTTAGTGCAAAGTCAATAAAATTATTTAATATAAATAAGATTTTTATCTCTATTATTTTTAAGTTCTTAGTATTGACATAATAAATTAAACTGTAAAACTATATCATATTTTAAATTGACCGGACAGTTATAGTTGATATATATATATCACTAGATATTTCTATTATAAGTTAAAACTGTATATCCCTTATGCATATATGCTATTTAGTATGTGTATATAATAATATGTTTATATAAGTGCTTAAAAATATGAAATATTCTTTTAAGTGAAAAGTGTTTAATATGTTTATTTTGTTTGGGAATTTTTTTATTTTTTTTTTTAAAATGCTTACCAAAGCTATATTGTAAACAAACTTCATTTAATACATATTTTACTTTAAATCACTTTCACACACACACATATATATATATATATATGATACTAGATATTTCTGTAGTAAGTTAATATGTGTACTCTTTATGTATATATATTTTGTATGTGTACATAATTATATGTGTATAAGAAATAAGTAAGTAACTTCCATGTTTAAAGTTGTCGACATTTTATTTTTTAAAAAAAATCTATTTTAAAAAAAAGCTTAACAAAACTATATTATAGACAACTTTTTTATTAATTAAATCATAAATGAAATTGATAGCAAGCATTATTTAAAAAATCCCCCCCCCCCACTTTTCCTATCTGAAAAACTAATTCACCTATTAAAAAAATTAATGTGCTCTATTACTTTCATAGATATTTTAAACAAATGTACAAAATTTCAACAAGTTATATTGAACTCAAGTCTGTTAAATATCACTTTTAAAATCTTAGTAAATTGAAAAAAAATCTTTATACCATTTTCTCACAAAACATTATTTAAAACAAATGAAAATTCTGAGAACTTCTAACTGTGACACTTGAAATTATTGAATATTTTTTTGCTCTCTGTTCCATATCTAAGAAACTTGATGATTGACTAAAAAGATGAGTGTCTTATATGGATTACCCTGGTACTACTTAGTTATATAGCAGATTTCAAGCATTTCTATAGAATTTAAATAGATTAAACCTAACTTTTAAAATTTCATTCTAACTTGAAAAAGATCAAAACCTAACAAACATACAAACTGATTTTTCAACTTCAATAAAAGCATTTAAAAAAAAACTTTTCTTTAGAAGAAGTTAAAAAACAACATCACAAATTCTCAAATAAGCAGAATAGTGGACCAGCATATTATAAAAGTGGATGTCTGGTAGTTCATGTATTGATTTGTATAGTTAACAGAGATTATTTATAGTTTTTTCATATTATTAAATTCTATGTTGCTTTTACAAATCAATACATGAAACAAAATAATAATTTTAAATAATGTTGAAAAAGTTTTAAAGAGAATCCTCAAATGTTTTGGAATTACATTAAAAATGTGAGAATTGCTGATAATGACACTGGTAAAAAAAATCATGACCTAACTTATCATTTTTTAAATACACATTCAAATACTTCCGCTAATGCTTTGCCTGATGTTAAATTTGATAATGTGTTTGGAGTATAGATGTTAATAAAATATAAATTAATGAAGTGATTAATACAATTCCCAAACTTAAATCAAAGTGTGCTATGATAATGCTAATTTTATTATTAAGGTTGTTATGACTAATTATTTGGCAGCTCCTTTCCAGTATTTCATCAACTTTTCAATTAATAAATGTTATTACCTCTGAATTTTTAAAATAATCATGATTGCATTTATAAATCCAAGAAAGATGTGATCCTGGAAACATTAGACATTTATGTTCTGTTAACTTTTGCTAGAATTTATGAGACTTGTATTACTAATGTCACATCAAATGTGGTTAAAGGATTGTCTGATTTTCAGAATGGTTTTTTATCAGGTAGAGCTGTTGATACTAACCATTTTGCACATGCATTATCTTCAAAATTATAACTTGATGTCAACTTTTTTGATATTCACAAGTATTTGACAGAATACCTCATAATAAGCTAATTATAAACTTAAAGTATTGGGATTTAACCCTCATTTAGTTGCATGGTTTAAAATTTATTTCATTAATAGAATTTCTTTTGTATGTATGAACAAAACTAAGTCTATTTTTTCCAGAAATATGTTAGGCATACTACAAGGTAGATTTTTGGCTCCATTATTCTTTAATCTCTTTATGGGTGATATTGATAATAACATTAATAAAAGCAAAATACTCCTGGGTCTTGTTTTATGCGGATTATTTTAATGCGATTTTGAAGTTATGCGATTCATGTTTCTTCTTAATATCTTTCATATTTCACTATATTTATTAGATATCAAGAAATTTAAATTATTAATAACTTATTTTGACTTGTAATACTTTTTTCCCCCAAAAAATATAACGTTATTAGCAGCTAACGTGAATGTGGCCTGAAGCTGTATTTAAAATATTAGCTTCTATGTAAATAACCTACTTATACTAATGAGTAAATAATAATAATAGATTTACATATAAAAATATCACAATAAATATTCAAAAATTTTAAACTTTTAAAACATATTTTGTTAATTATAACAGAAATAATAAATTTTTTAGATTTTTAAAATAAATAATAATGAAGATTTTATTGATTTTATAAACTGAAAACAATCTTTCTAATGCTAATCTATAATCTTTTTGTTTTGATTACGATCTAATTTTTTTAATATAGAAACAAAAAACCATTAACACAACACAAGATTGAAAGTGGTGCTAATTGTATGTCACATGATGAATCTGATTTCTTAACAGTTCACAAACGAACGTATATTGTCAAATAGCCAAATAACTGCTAATAATTAAAATATGTATGAAAAAATGTAAAATTAAATACTGTAGTTAATAAAAAAAGTAAAAAAAGTTTGTCTTTTCTTTTCAAATATTTGAAATTTTTATTAGTTATACTTTATTTGCTTATTTTTTTAATGCGAATTTTAAAGTAATTTTTCCTTCTTGTTTTGCTTTTATGCGATTTCTGAAAATTACAACCCCTATCCCCATTTTTCAAGATAAGTTAAGTCTATTTTTGTGCAATTTCTTTTGTGTGCATTTTCTGAGGAACCTATCTACCGCATAAAATGAGACCCAGGTGTACTTACTTATGCTGATGATAGTAAATTATTTAATAGAATTCATAGTTATGAGGACCATATTAAACTGTAAAGTGATAATGAACATTTTAATAATTGATGTAAACTTAATAATATGAAGATAAATATAAGCAAAAGAATTATACTATATTTCTAAATTAAATAGATTTTTATATCATTATATACAATTTTTATTATATATAAAGAAGTTGTTACTAATTTAGGAATTATGTTTTGTAATCAATTTATTTTTAATGCCCATATAAAATATATTATAAAGACAGCTTATAAATGAATAGAATGTATCTTGAGAGAATATTGATAAATATATTTCTGAGTTGAAAAAAATTGGTGAAAGTCAAAATTGAATACCAATATAGTTTCAGATAATAAACATTGGATGACCTTGCCATAAACTTTCACTTTCTACAAGAATGAAGATTTTATGTGAAAAGAACTGTAATGTGAATTTTTGCATACTCATAACATTGTGTTAATTAATTAATAATAGTAAGAACAAAATTGATGCAGAATAACATCCATGGATCATTTACATTATTGAATGCAGAAGTTTTTGGCACTCTATAATGCACTGAGGGAATACATTAATGTAAGGATAACACAATAGATATGTGTTATATAAACCTATAAAATCCTACATTAGCAACAATATTTTTGGAACATGGAAAGATATTAGAACATATTAACTTTAAAGAAAAAAGTGATTTCAGAAAGTATAATGACAGGAAAAGGAAACAAGCTTTATTAATAATGCAGATACAGCATTGAACAGGAAATCTAATAATGTTCATTTGAGATTATATCCTATACTATATTTAGCAATGTAATATTCCATTGAAAATGATGTTCTGCACCATATTTAATATTGTGGCATTTTCCTCATTTAAAAAGCATTTTTATAACTGCATATAGTTTACATCATCTCCCTTCTTGACATTATTTGATGAATATATTACTACACTTACAAAAACATTAAATACATTAAACAAGTATAGAGAAAGAATACAATTGGATGTCTTACAGATAACTGCTGTACCAAAATATTAAAAGGACAAAATTAAAATGTTTATTATAACACCTATGCTTTTAAAACATTTGTCCATTCTATAGTGCTTTTTTCTTCCACAATATTATATAAATAGAATTACAATAAGTGTCTACTAAACTTAGATGTAAAAAAAAAAATTGTTTTGTTTAGAATAAAGATTCATATGGAACAAAGACTTAGAAAAAAATAGCACAGCATTACTTGATTTTTTCCAGTTTGCTACTGTTTATAAATAAGTGTCATCCTCTTTTCCCTAGTCCAGCATCTCAAGTAGGGAAGAAGAATTATTGATATTTTTGTTTATAATAAATGGAGGGGGGAGGGACTGAGACTGAAGGATTCTGAGATGTGAATTTTAGGAAAAAATACAGTTAGCAATGTTGAAGTGTGAAAATGACTAAGTAAAAATATTTATTAAGAAAATTCTAAAGTATGTGAAAGAAAAATTATGATAGATTGACCAATTACTTAGGAACAGTTTAATCATGAAGAATATTCTCAAAAAAATCTGTGAAGAGAAAAAAAGGAAGAATAAGAAATGTTGATACATAATTAAAAAAAATTATGACTATTTAAAAAAAAGGTATATAGCTTTATTGCTCAGGAATTCATAAGAAGTTTGAGCAACTAGCCTTACAAGTCTCAGAGTTGATCCTTGGGACTTCCCGGTCTCATCCGATGCTCTACCAACTATACTGAACTGCACATGGCAAAATTTAGTAAAGAACAGAAAAGTTTGAAGAAAGTTGTTAAATTGATTCACTGAACTTGTCATTGGGAGATAACTAATAACAATGATCAATTATTTGAGTAATATGTAAAAAAATATGAACTAGTATATTATTATAAAAAAATTGTTTCTTCTTTTTTATTTTCATGTGTCAAAGCACCGGCCGAGAAGCGAACCTGCAAACCTGGGGCAACTGCTTGTAAGGCAGCCATGCTGACCACTCGACCACCAACATTTGTAGCTGTTAATTAATTGTTAACACTGCTAGTTTCATTTTCTTATCTTTTCAGATATGATTTCCTAAGCTTAAAATAAAATACAGCAAACCTAAAATATATGAATTTCCTTTTATTACAAAAACACATTCTTGGTTTATGTTATATATATATATTTAAAAAAATTAAGTGTATTTAAACTAATAATACTTATTTTGGGACATTGTACTAAGAATGTTTTTTTCTGAATTTGAGATGAATAAAAAAAAATCTCATTAATAATTGGTATATTAAAATAATTAGAAGACAAGGTAGAAAAGTAATATAAAAAGAAAAATTGTGATTTTTGCAAGTTAGAATAAATGAGCATTTGATAAAAGAAAAGATAGTCAACAAATTAAAATTACTAATGGCACTTGGTTGTTTGACCATCACTTGAACTTCATAATAACTAATTATATGATAAAGAAAAATGAAAATTAGACATTAGAAAAATAAATTCAGAAAAAATTGATTTGATTAATTAGAACAATATAGAAAAGGTCAAATAAATAATTAAAATAGATTATGATTAAAAAAGAAAAAAGATTGTTTGATGTTAAGATGGGATGAAAAATAATTACTTTTTTAAATAGATAAATAGTTGATAGATTTTCTTACAATAATCCAAATGATGGGTACTAAATCACAGGTTAGATAACTATGTCCTATTACATGGAAATTATTCTTTTTTAAAAAAATCTTATAATCCAGTAGAAGTAAAAATCATTATTTTTATACAATAATAAATAGAAGTTAATTTTCTCCACTTGTTTTTTTTTTTTTTAAAAAAGGGTAAAATTGCTATTTCTATCTAAGGATAAAAAGAATAAAGATTTGAACTATTTTAATGGCATATTATAATATCAGTTTCTTTTAAGATTTATTTATTTGAAGAGAGATAAAAACAATAACATTGTTCTTTTTTGTCATAGTTTATTCTTAATACAGGCTATTCTTAATATAAAAAACTTTTATCTTGATGCTCTTTATTTTATAGGAATAAATGCTGAAAGACAATGAAGTGTCTAGAGAAATACTATAAATGGAGAATATTTAATTTTTTAGTCTTGTTTTTGATAAGACCTATTATTAATATAATGAAAATTGGAAATTTTATTATGGGCATTACTTTGAATTATCAATCTTTATCAATAATTTTCTCCTTAGTGTAATATGTTGAATATAATACAATATTTCTATCCTAACTAATAAGAGTTTATGTGGACATTTCAGAAAAATTTATAGAAATATTTATAAATGAATGATGCAAAATCTAGGCAAACTTGTAAACTAGCTTTTTGGGTAAACTAGAAAGAAAAAACTTCAAGTTTCTTAATATACTGAATAATACAAACAGAAGTATGTACTAGAAAACTGACAGAACATTTATTACTCCTTTTAATGACTTGCAGAATTGCAATAACTAGGAAGATAATAAGATGCAGCTCTATTAGGCAGCCAATAAAGAGCTAAAGAATTCCATCATATTTTTTCTAATGAAGCCAGAAAAAGTCAAAAGTTTTAGCTTCTAAGATAGATAAATGTGATGATCATCTTTAAAAATGAATTTATTGAAAAAAAATATGAAAAAAACATTGTACAAAAACTGTTTATAACAGATACCAACATCAGTAATGCCTATTTTGTACTGAATGTTTTAACAGATGATTTTTTTTTCTTATTCATTGATATAAGTTGCTGATCTAACTCATTTAATATGTTTGAAAATAAATTATTTCAGTCTACAATTGTTACACAAATAAATTCCAAGGCATAAGCTTGTGGTTAAGACCTGTAGAGGTCCCTACCTTTGCATTTTTCAGACGCATATTCCTGAGGTTACAGCCTTAGTAAATATTACTTAATATAATAATGTGCGTTTAAAATAAATTTATAATTACAGATATATAGTGATTTTATTTTATTGACAAATTAATGCATTACTTCATAGATAATATTATTTAAGTTTTCAGTAAATTATGAGCTCCTATCATTTAAATTATAGGGTTAGATTCAAGTTACCAACAATCTTAATTGAGAATGATGATTGAAGCAGAACACTTTGAATTACTTTGGAATCACTATTGCCACAGATATTGAAATAAACTATATTCCCATCAACTTTCTATAAATTTTAATGAGTTCAATGATTATTTATTTATATAATCAATTGCTTGAGAGATTTGGGCCTCACTGTATTAAGTCTGACCAACAACTTCATTATTAAGTGTTTAGTCTGAGATTTTTTTTTTTTTTGCCTGCTCCTAGGAATTTATCTAAGTCTTTTTTAGTTCTTGCATCTTCCATTTTTATATCGGGCCAAAATTTTATGAATGACTATTAAAATACAGAATAATAAAATTATATTGAATTTAGTTATAACTTAAATGCTACTTGGTTTTATATACAAAATGTAACTTACTGGCTTTATGAAATATTTGGATAAGTGAATTTAGATGTGTGGATGGGATTTTTAATTGACTTGCAGCGACATACACGGTGATCAGAGATAATATTGACACTTTATCTTCAAATTAAATATATTAATTAATTAAGATCACTTTTGCATTTTTATTATTTTCATGAGAAAGAAGAGGTTAGGATACATTTTTATTGAGGGTAATTGGACTGATTTAATTTCTAGCCCATGCAGTTTAGAACAGTAGTAAAATAATAGACTTCAGAATCAAATACTTCTGATTCAACGCTCAACCTCTAACCTTCGATGTTCAACAAGAACCTTTCACGCAATTAATATTTCGATGTTTTTTTTTAATTGTTTTGTAGATTGCAAGATATACACATGCATATCTGTACATATATACAAATTCATTTGTGAGTATTTATATACGAATGTGCATACACGTATATATAAACACATTTGGGTGTGTTTATAAAAGTGCAGATATTTATATTTGCTTAACAATGTTACTTCATTCCTTAATTAAAATGCAAATATATATTCTTTCTTTAAAAAAAAAAAAGTCTGATAATCAGGTTACCTTCCTTGCTAATTAAGAATGATAATGTGATTGAGAAATTTTATCTTAATTGAGATTAGATTATGACAGATGTTTTGCTGCATTTTAATTCTCTCAAACTATTCTAGAACATTTTCAAAAGAATATGATAAATAATTAAAAAAAAGTAAGATTAAAACAACTAAATTAAAAAAGGTTTATTAATACAATCATTGGTGAAATCAAAATATATGTAATAAATATAACAAAACTCGCAATAATAAAATCAACAGAGTTAAATAATGGAAAATATTTATGAAACAAATAATAGTTTTTGCTTGTCTATTCCAACTAAAACAATCTTTTAATGTCTACTTTACCAAAAATTGACACATGTCTGCATAACATCACTCGTCATGGGTGTTCTTGTCTGTCTGAATGCAGAAACACTTGCAGCATGAAGATAAAGTAAAAAAAAAAAAGGTTATGAAGAAAATGGGCGAACACTCTCCTCAGTTGATAATAATTCCATCCTCAAATTCTGTATCAAGTGAAGTGCATAAGTAGTCCCTAAAAAGAAAAAGCTATTAAATAATAATAACATTAATTAAAGTGGTTGATAATTGTATAATTTTATTAAATATTAGTATCAAGTGAGTAGTCTTTTCAAATTCGTGTATATTCTATCTTTATTTTGACCGTGTGAATATTAACGAAATAATTATTTTGGATTATATATCTACTGAATGAAAAACTAGTTCTTGATTCATAGAGTTTCTAAATAAAGAGAATTGCATATATATATATATGCAGTACTTATGCTGACATTTTGGTACCGTTTCAGTGTGCGCCCTGGGGCTTTTTTAAAACATAGGAAGAGCTATCAAACATATAATATTAAAATAATACAAATAATAAATATATGAGAATGTTATATTTAAATATATATAATATTAACTGTAAATAAGTGAATAGGAAGATTTGTGATGTTACAAATAATTATGTAAGTAATATATATAATATTAAAATAATACTGCCATCAGAAGTACAAATGGACCTTTGCTTATATTTTTTCAGTTTTTTCACTAAATAATATGAAAAATAAATACATGGAAGTTTTATATTTTATTTGATGTTTGAATAATAAAATTAACAATAAATAAATGAGTAGGGAGATTTTTGACCTGAACACAAGTTTACCCTTGCTGGTTGTCGAATTACAATCATAGACCTTTGTTTATTTTTTCAGTTTTTCCATTATCTCCATCATGTACTAAAAAAAATGCCAAAGTACATATGAAAATGGTACTGAAATTTTATTTTGGTTGAAAAAACATCAGTATATATATATAATTAAATCTTTGTTAAAATAGATAATAAAGTGCATAATTGTTCAATCTTAATAAAAAATAATCTAGCATATTTGTATAATAACATTTCAGCCAAAATAAAGATAGTAGTAAGTATGTAAATATATTAAAAATTTGATGCCTGGGCACACATTAAGTAACTAAGCAATAGAATGTTATGATAAAATAATACTTCATATATATTAAAATTGTGTATACTATATGGACAAATCATCTGTCTCCAAGCAGAGAACTCTTAACATATATATATATGTCTCCAAGCAGAGAACTCTTAACATATATATATATATATATATATATATATATATATATATATATATATATATATATATATATATATATAATATATATATATATATATATATGTATGTTAAGAGTTCTCTGCTTGGAGACAGATTAATTAATTAAGCAAGAGTTCTATAGTCAACTAATATTTTATATGTATTAAAATTGAACTTTTGAGTACTTGGATGCTATTGTAAGAAAAGCTTATCATAAATGCATTTTGAATCAACCTTCATGCTTCTGAGAACTACTTATGGTCTCATATTCATAGCAATGAGATTTTCATATGTTATTCAAATGTATTTAAATTATATGGCCCATTTTTTCAAAAGGGAAAGCATGATTCCTTCTTATTCATGGAGTTTGGATTGTTAGCTATATGCAAAACTTCTTTGATCTTGTGCTTGACATCATTTCTCTTGATGCAAGTAATATTGGAAACTATAGTCTTAAATATGTGGCCCATTATGTTTTGGTGATAGGAAAGGTTGTTTGTAGTTCTTTTATAGAGATATGTGTGTTGTGAAAGCCTTCTAGCCAAAATGACATGTGAATCACCATAGTAAATAGTTCTGCATCCACCTTGGGGGCATGCTATTTTGTATAAATATGAAGTCATAAATAGTCTTCAAAAGCACTAAGCTTGATTCAAAATGCATTCATGATAAGCTTTTCTTTTAATAGTGTCCAAGCACTTGAAAGCTGAACTTACAATTGCATAAGAAAATTTGCTATTCTCATGAATTATATATTAAAAACCTATAGCTAAACTAATCAATAAAATAATTAAAATTACCCCAACCTCAAAGGTAAAAACTCTAGCCAAATAAAATAACCTCTATAACACAAACACTGGTTTCACTGCTAGGTTAGTCTGGTTTTCTTTTGAAGTTGGGAGTACTTTTAATTATTAAAATTGTTTAGACACTATGTATATACTTATGGCACGATTTAATTTAAAATTATGTACAGTATAATTAAAAATAATTAACAAAAATACAATATATGCAGATATAAAAAAGAAAATAAATAAATAACTTAAAACAGAAAGTACAATTCTAATTATATATGTAAATGAATATTTTCATTTAATGATGCTGATGAAAAAATATATATAAACGAAACCACACTGCCTATGTGATGTTAAATTCATGTCTTCCAAGAGATAAGTACTTATCTGACAGCAACAGACTTTTTCTGATGTTGGACAATCACAATGTCAGTATAATACTTTCATTTAAAATAACATCAAAGAGCAAAAGCTATAGTACTAGTATTTATGATAAACCTAAAATAAGTTGTTTTTTTTATGTCAAATGCGTTGACTGGGAAGTGAACCCGGACCAGCTGCTTGGAAGGCAGCTACGCTAACCACTAGACCACCAACTATCTCTTACTTGCATGATGCTACTGATTTCAGTGGATTTTTTGCTAAAATCTTCCTATAGACTTAATGCTTTCTTATCATAATATATTATTGTTTAACAAAAACACTTTATGTTCACATTTTATGTTCATATCTTCCAGCCACAAATTTAATGGTTTTAATTGCTTTTTTTTTTTGCTAATGCAGTATATGATTTACCAGTTTTATTGATGTACAAAGTACTAATCTAACCATTGAGCAAAAGAAAAACTAATTGACAAAAAATAAAATATCTGCATTTTAGAGTTAAGATCAAAAAATAATATATTTTTGTAATAAAAATAATTTATTTCCCAAAACATTATCAATTATTTATAAGCAACAGCAACAAAACAATGAAGACAAAATGTATGGAGAAATGGAAATCCATTTCTATTTTATCTTTTATTTAAGACACATTTTTATTGCAAAATATATTGTCTTCATTTTATTTAATGTATGTTTGTAATATTGAATTCAAATATAAATACAGATTTCACAATGTTATGAATAAATCTGGACATTATAAAGTCAAGAATAAATGCTGATTTTCATTTTTGGATATATTTTATATGCCATCAATATTTTTTTATTTTTATTAAAAGAGCTTTACTGACTTTGTTTAAAATTTGAATTTACATTTTTAGATCTTATGTTTTACAAAGTTTAATCAATGAATTTACTAAGTGTATATGGATACATCTATGGTGATCATGAGATTGAAACCACAGTGGGCTTCATCATCCCTGGTTTAATTGTTTGAATTTACATTCTTAATTCATATGACATAGAAAACTTAACTAATGATTTTATCAAGTATATATCAATAAATTTATAATAATGACAGAGTGCTTTAAACCACAATTGAAACAAAAACCCTGCCTCATCCCAGAGGCTTCCGTGACTAGTATTCACAATAACTTAGTTTGGTATGCATCTTTGAGGCATTGTTTTCGTACTTGAAAACCATTATTAATCAGTAATTTTCAAAATAACCTAGGTTTTTAACCTTCGAATTGCTCAAAGGCCTGAATGTTCAAACTGGCAGTATCAGTGAGAAAGCTTATATAGTTTTCATAAATAAAAACTATTTGATAGCAAAATATATTTGTTAATTATTAGTTTTTTTTTTTTTTAAATCTTATGATAAATATAATGTAGCTCCATCAAACATATAGTCTGCACATTATATTTATACCCCCTGCCATATATTTTGTGAATTGTTGATTTATTCTTATTAAATATCCACTAAATTTAGAAAATCTTGTGACAATGAGTATCACAGTAAAGCATTTAAATTCTGAATTCAAAAACGAAACTTTCATCTTAAATGATCTTAAAGAGCGATGTTAATGATAAAAATTCTAGTGTTTTGCTTTTAAGTTCATATCTATTTCAAAATTTATATAACAATCTCTTATATAAAGCATAAATATTGATGTCATTCTTTTCATTTAACTTTTTGTTAAAGTGTTTGTATAGACTTTATGTTTTGTAATAAAATATAATATTGTCTATCAGAACATTGTTTTTATTTCCTTAATCCACATGGTTAGTAGTTTAAAGACATTACTTTTGTTACTATTAAAGCCTCATGCACATACACACACATATATGCTATAAAAGCATACAGAGACTTCAAACCACTCAAAGAAGTATGGAGAGATGCATGTTGGGAGTAACAAGAAGAGATCGAAAACACAATGTATGGGTAAGAGAACAAACAGGTGTTGCTGACCTCATTGAAAAAATTAAAAGACTAAAGTGGAGTTGGGCTGGACATATTGCTAGAAGAGTGATAATAGATGGACAATTAAAATTTTAAACTGGATGCCAAGAGATTGTAAAAGACCCAGAAAGAGACCACATGTGAGATGGATGGATGAAATAAGAAAGTGTGCAGGGGTGATGTGGAGAAGAGGAGCTAAAGATCGAAAAAAATGGATTGAACTTGGAGAGACCTTCATCCTGTAGTGGATTGATAATGGTTGATGATGATGATTTTATCATCATTTTTATAATAATGCAAACATAATCATAACTATAAATATCAAATCGTAGAATTATTTTATAAGTTAATTAAATCTTATTTAATGGTAAAATATAACGCTACAGTTTTGGAGATTTTTTTTTCAATCAGTTAATTTTTTCTTTAAAAAGTCTCTATTGGACTATCAGAATTTTAATGTACATAGTTGTCATGTATTTTTATAAATTCACTTTCATATCTTTTAACCCTAGTAATTAAGTCTTAAATATTATTTGGATATTCAATTGGAAAGTGTTTCTATATTTTCACTACTCTATCATTCTTAATAAATCTAAATGAAAGGTTTCTAGGAATATATTATTCCTAGTTAGTATACAATTATTGCTTACGTTTAGTTAGTATACAATTAGTTTGGACATTTTATTTTGAATAGGTAATAGTAACACCCCCTCCCCAACTCTTTAAAATAAATGAAGCAGAATTAAGAGAATTTAGTTGACATTTTTTCCTCTAAAATATTAAAATAAAGTTTATTATCCAACTATAATTTTATTTGCAGTATGTATAATTTTTCTTTTTAATAAATTTATTTTTGAAGAAGTATTTATTCCAATATAAATGTCATTCTTTCAATGCATTTTGTTTGTGGAATAATGATAATGGGATTTCCTTCGTCCAAGAGAATTAATTTTTTAGAGACTTGCTATTTATTTAATTCAGTATGTATAATTAGATAATATGAGAGTCATTAATAAAATTAAATAACTTAGTAGGTTATAAAGGTTTTAAAATACTATTTCATAATATTATGTTGTTTCCAAAACATTTTTCAATCTTTGTCCCAAGAGAAAAAATAGACTCCGCCCTTTCCTTTCTAGAACAACAACTGACCAGCCGCTATTCCTTTACTCTTCACTTAATGAGATATGCAATGATTGAACTTACTAATTTTTACATTTCAAATGGAATAAAAAATATTTGTTGCAGAAAGAGAATAAAAAAGTAACTTTTTTTTTAATAACTGATTTTTCCACAATCTATTAAAAAACTAAAGAATGGTGGAATCAATATTTTATTATTTAATTTTGTGGTTTCTTTAAAGAATAAAGCAATTTAATTTGAGTACATGCATATATATATATATGCCTTTATCTTTCATACACGCACATTTGAGAGGATATCTGGACTGGTAATAGTTAAAAATTAAGGAAACTTAAAAAATGATTAATTTTAGTCAATCGGCTATTAATTAATTATAAAATGGTGATGTCGCTATGAATTTAATATGCGTGTGTACATAACTATTACCTTGCCCATTCTACTTTTTTTTAAAATATATTTAAAAACCACCAAATTGACATGGATGAGTCTGTTAAATATATATACATTATCACAGAAATAAAAATTAGACCCAAGATGAGAGAAATGTAAATATATATATAAATCTGATGTTAATTATCATCAAGAAAATGCAAATAATAAGGACAGGTGGATTGAGAGCAATCATTATTTGTATCTGAATGTAAAGACATAATAATCACTGCACATATATAAATAAATGCAGTTTAATATCTAACCTAAGGCTATATATATACCTGTACAAACAATGTAATATATAGAGTATTTTGAGCTCAGATTTTCACACGACCCTCGACTCTTCACACTATCTCATACCACTGATACACTTGACCACACATATGTCTAAAAGATAAATAATCACCAATATACGTATTCTATGCTAACCCAACAATTCATCAGTTGGTCCAGATCACACAGCCGTCCATCCTATTGAAAATTTGATGATGGAATGCTCAAAGCCCACATTGATGCTGACATTCTCGTCACACCCAGGTTGACCATAAGTCACTCTGACCCCTCATGAACAGGACATAATCCATTTAAGTACATATATGAGGGTTGGGCAGACATTCAAGCTATAAATGCTATATAACTAAACATATATTAAATGTTAAATAAAATGCTGTGTTCATTAAAATGATCAGGTCTGTTCAGGTGCAATATGACATCATGTGTATCATGTTAATAAATTTCATACATTTTAAAAGTGATCTTTAGCAATGCTACAGAGTCAGTTTATTGTTATAATTCTTATCATTTACAGGCACCAATTATATAATTTTAAAAAGAATTACAAAAATATCATATACAAACACACACACTTTATTACTGACTAGGGCTAGCTACATAGAGTATAACACACTGTTAAATATGGACAAATATTTAATTTAGTATTTAAATAATTTCACTGAGTACCAAAACTGACAGATTGAGATTATATCCTATAACCTCTAGAACTCAGCACAGTTGGTACTCTATATTTTTTACTAAACTTCAAAAAGACATTAAAACATTCAATACAAGATTTGTATTGAAACAAACAATTCTCAATCAGACAACAGGAGTAGTGGAATGTTTAATGAACAATCTGTTCTTCTTAAGATAGTTTGGGGGAAAAAAGAACATAGAAGCTCAATAAGAAAAAGAAATATATTTCAAAAACAAATACTTTGATCTCTTCTGAGTTGAGAGGCTCTAAATTAACAGCTTTTATTATTTTAATCATTAATTTTTTTTATGAAATTTCTCTTGATGGCTAGAAGATATGAAACATTCTTGTGGTACAAATGTATTGATGTAGACAGAATGAATATGGCTTGGGCTGATTGTCCAGTTATTATAACATATACATTGTTAATAAGATGTGGTAACTTACTCAAATGTACTTAAAAAAAATATATGCTGAACAGAATAATGTTTAAGTTTATTTAAAATGGGGAATAGATGAGTCAAATTCTAACATGTAAAATATTTTTTCCTAAAATACAAAACATGTATCTTTCGGAGGCTGATGCATAAAAACATCTTACAGTTTACATTTTTTAAAAGTTAGAATAAATTAATAACAAGAAAAATTTGCATCTAGAAAGTCTTTATGTAAACAAAATGAATTATTTGGTAATTTATAAAAACAAAATGACTTGGATGTTAAATACTAAATTCCTACCATTATGTTATCGAAATTTAAACCATTTGAAAGTACATTAATGTTAGTTATAGCTAATTCAAAATACTGTAAACGAATTGCAATCTTTTCTGGTTTATACAAAATTTGTTGAGAAATTTGGGCCACAGTCAGCTGATTTATTTATATCAATTATAGTATAACTATTATTAGTAAGTGAAGTAAAATATTTGACAAAATTTAAAGCTGGATTATTCAATTTACTAACTGATTTCATTTAGTTTCTGAGGTTACAGCCTTAGTAAATATTACTTACATAGTCAATGTGCATTTAAATAAATTTATAATTACAACTTTAAATTATCGTAATAGATTTCTAACTATAAGATCTTTCCATTGACTCATTGTAAATCAAAAGATTTTGCGAGTATTAATGTGTAATAAGAAATGTGGACTTAATCAGTGAAGTATTGAATAGCTTCATGCTCTCAGATCTAACCACTTCAGCTTCACCTATTTATATAAAAAGTAGGTTGAAGTAAAGAAGGATTCCCCTCTTTTCTTCCAAAATGTAAGCTTGTGGTTAAGACCTGTAGAGGTCCCTACTATTGCATTTTTACACGCACATTCTTGAGGTTACAGCCTTAGTAAATATTAGTTTCTGATTATATATCTTATTATACAGTTGATAAAGTTAATGATATTCTAGTTTCAATTAAACAAAAATATGGAGCAACAATTAAATATTATGTTAAAAAAATTCCAGAATTTGATGCTTAGTAAAGATGAAAAAAAAAAATTCTAAAAATAAATTTATCACATTTTAAAATTTAAGCCATTTATAGATCTAACAATAAGTTAAAAAAGTAATAATTCGCTGCTATTAAAAAATTGCTACTCTGGTTGACAAACAAATGAAGCTAAAAATTATTTATCTTTTAATAAAAAAATCCTGGTATTAGAAAAGCGTTGCTCTTTATGATCAGAATAAAGGCATGGTTGGACTTTAATACAAATACAAAAACAAATATTTACCAAAGATGAAAATGAATAAATCATTCAATAATTTAATGCTTGATGCTCTGTGTGATTTGATGTATTAAAAGAATGTTAGTTTTAAGTTTAGTGCAGGAATAAACTGGCAATCTCTGGAGATCAAGGTCCATGGCTCACCACCTAATTCTATCATTTCTTATAAAGTCTTGAACACTAAACTAACCATGTGATTATTTTCTTAATGCCCAAAAATCACAAATATTGTTATTTAATCTAAAAAATATCTTCACACACATACAAAAAAAAAAGTTAAATAGATAAAATAAAAACTGACATTTTTTTTTCACTTTATATTCAAAATGACAGCCAGGAATAAAAAAATAATTCTTAAATTCTCCCAAATTAACAGATTTATATTTCTGACTGTTGTTTTAATAATTGACTTAAAATAGTATACTTTGTTGTTGAATTATAATATATATGTATTTTTATATTTTTTTTAATAAAATTTAACTATTTTTGTTTTCTTTGATTGCATTGTTTTCTGCTTTCTCATTGTAAATTCTAATAAAAACTATGTTAAATTTAGTAGTTTCACTATCTTGCTTTTAAAGTAGAAGTTAGAGGCAGGTGAGATTAGTTTTAAATAATTTTTAATCTGAATATAATTAATATAATTAAATTGATTTCTATTTTTTTTATTTGTAATATATAAAATAAAAGTTTTATTATTTTCAATTTTTATATTATTTGTAAATTTTTTGTAAAATGCTACCCAGAAAATGTGTCGCTTTACCAACTATTTCTTTATAAATTATTAAAGTTTGCCCTGTTATAAATAAACATAATATTTTAAGATAAAAATGAACAAAAAATTTAGAATTCAAGTGCTAAATCAAAATAATATCGATAGACAAAATAGAAAGCAAAATCATGAAGAGATGTGGAATAAAGGAGAATCATTCACTGTCTATGTTGTAACATTTGTAGAGATTTCTTTGACTGTTCAAAATTATTCAGTTTTGAGAGA
Source organism: Epiperipatus broadwayi (assembly GCA_028023455.1). Taxonomy (NCBI): domain Eukaryota; kingdom Metazoa; phylum Onychophora; class Udeonychophora; order Euonychophora; family Peripatidae; genus Epiperipatus; species Epiperipatus broadwayi. Next base: position 2,829,864 of record JAQFVV010000083.1, on the reverse strand, counting down.
TAAATCTAGTTAAAACAAAAAAAGGTAGTCATAAAAATAAATAAAAATTACAATAAAAAAGATAACTGAATTTTAGTTATCTATTAATCCAAGATTGTCTTATAGATATACTAAAAATTACAGTACCTTGACTTTTTTAATTTATATTTATAAGCAGTGGAGTTACATGACATTTTTTTAAAAAACAATATGATGCAAGAAATTTCCTTAAAAAATAAATCCTGCATATAAACATTTATTATCTATTTTCAAAAATCATTTGAATAACAAATGTATAAATATATGACATTTTTTCAATGTTGAAGTTTAACTATGAAATATACAAGATATTCATACATTGTACTATTATATATAAATGAATACATCAAACTTCTTCTTTTTATGACTATTATAAAAATAAAATAACACATCTTAATTAAGTAATATTTACTGAGGCTATAACCTCGATAATATGCATGTAAAAATGCGATAGTAGGGACCTCTACAGGTGTTTTAACCACAAGCTTACGCTATGCAAGAAAAGAGGGGAACCTTCTTTACTTCAACCTACTTTCTATTTAAATAGGTGAAGCTGAAGCGGTTAGATCTGCATCTTAATTAAATAAAATGTTAATATAAAAATAATAATATGCGTGTAAAAATTAAAATTAAAAGTTTTTAGGGTACATTTGGATGGGTATATAAATGTAAAAATATTTGGTAAACTTTTGTTTGGAATAGAAAAGGTATTGAGGTAAAGATAATTTTTTAGTATTTTTTAATGTTTTTGGATTTGTTTGGAATATGTGATATTTTATATTTATTATTATATATTTGTATTTTTTAGTGTTCCTTGAAAAATACTATATTATAAAATAGCCCAAACATTGGTGTGTTATTGTCATATAAAAAACAAGTTTTTAAAAAAAAGTTTGGTGTATTTTTTTATATATATGGAAAATTATGAATTATTAATGAAAAGAAAAACTTTGTAAATGATATTTTAAAAATTCGTTTATTATACTATTATGAAATATTTCCAATTTATAATTTTTAGAGATGAGAAAATGAATTAAAGTAACTATAGAGCAAATTGTGCCAATATGACCAATGCTCATGAAGAAGAAGCTATATAATATCATTATTTTGTTTTGTTATTTTCTAAAGACAAGTCTAAAATAATTAATCAGAAATCTAAATAATGACTATTATAAATCATTCAGATAAAAAAGTTGATTTTATTCTTTTTTTTTTTATTAACTACATCCAACATTGAAAAATAAAAAAGGCAATCTTCCAGGATTTCATTAAAAGTTAAAAATAAATAATTTCCAGTAAAGTTTCAAAAATACATTTTAAAACAATTAAAACATTTGATTTACTACTTCCAAACATTTTCAAAAAGTTTTTTTTCTCAGTAGAAAAAGTCAATCTTTGATACCATTTTTAAAAAGCTGTTAGTGATAAAACAAATAGAATTAATTTCCTTTTATTTAAATAAAAATTAAGTAAAATTCATTTCAAAAAATATAAGATAATTACATTCTGTCTTATAAGTGAAGAAATTATTGAATGCTATTAAATTTTATTAGTAATGACAATCAGTTTTATCTTATTCTGTTCTAAGAAACCCCAGGTATTGTGATTAATTATTTGAATAAAAATAGCATAATAATTAGAATACACAGGTGATTGTGCCCCAGTTTTCAAAATGAAACATTTTTAAATCTTAAATTTTTTTAAAAATAAACTGCTTAAAATTTTAAGAGTTTATTATTTAAAAAAAATATAATTAAAAATGCTTTTCATTGTTTTATAAAATATTATAAAAAGCACAATTCCCTTTATACTTTTTTCTTTTCTTGCAAAAAAAAAAAAAAAAAAAGCCTTTTTTCATCAAATGTAATAAGAAATGATGAGAACTTGTTTTTACTAGATAATTCAGTGCATAATGTTTTTTATTCCTCTTTTTATTTTTTATGATTCTTATATCTATATTATTATACAAATATATAAGTTTGTTACTTTATAACTCAACAAATATTGCTTCAATCTTAATGAATCTTGCACAATTTTCTTTCTTCTTTTTTGTGAGGATTTTGTAGGCTATTAATTTTTGTTTTATGGTGCTGAATTGTTTTAAAAACTTTGATAATTTGTATATAAAAATGTGTGAAAATAGCAACCATTTTCTAATGTCAGCATGAAATAATTTAAATATAAAATCATTTACTTTAAAAATATTGTTTATTCCACTTAATAAAAGTTATATTTTTTGTGATATTGCTGTTGACAATTATTTCATGTAAATATTACATAAATGTATTTTAATTATCAAATTTTTTACTAATTCAAGGACACATCTAGAGAAATGGAGAGAATTATAGTTTTTAGTAAAGTGAGGGAAATTTTTAGTTGATATTCAATATATCAAATATTGAAAATGAAATTTAGATAATACATAAATACATTTTAATTAGCAAATTTCTATTAATGTGAGGATACATCTAAAGAAATGGAGAGAATTAATGAGGGAAAATTTTATTCGATATTCAATACATCAAAAATAAAAAAATGGAATATGTAAATATATTTTAATTAGCAAACTTTTTCCTAAAGTTAGGGGTCAACTAAAGAAATGAAGAGAATTAGTGAGGGATTTTTTTTCCTTTTTGGCATTCAATACATCAAAAATCTAAAATGGAATTTAGATAATAAAACATAAAACAATTTCTGCTTCTCAGAATTTATCCTCTTTATATATATAAAGTTAAAATATATTTTATTCTACAAAGGTGTGCAAACCCATGGGTATCCATGTTTTATTGCAATATTTTCTAAGATCCAAAAAATTTGAAAATTAAATGAGTTAATATGTGGTTACAATATAATTGTTAGTTAGGCTTGATCTTATTATCATAACCTATGAAATATATAAGTAGCAGATTATTTTTATGCTCTAAAGTCAGCAAAATGGTTGTAATGGTAAACTCAAAAGCTTAGCATTCACAAAATGATTAATAGCCTAGAAACAAAATATCAATGCCAATTATGTTCAATCTGTCACTTCAATGCTTAAATGTCACTTGACCTCTTGGGAAAGTAACTATGAAATTATTATTAATTATTTCTACAATAGATAGTTTGTTAAAATGGGAAAGAATATTAACCATTTTCGACGAATAAAAAACAGGTAATGAATTTTATTATCAAACAAAATGTCAAAATTATACAGGGCTGTTATTAATAGTACATATCTATTTAATATTTTGTAATATTAATATTATTATCTGTTTACATGTCTTAGAATCAAAATAGCTTAGTGTAACTTTAAGGAGTAGTGTTCGATTATCAGACTCATAAGTTGCCACTATATTACATAATAACAAAATACATCAAAGAATTTAGTGAAGTTAAATTGTAACATGTGCTATATAACTTACTTGAAAAAGTGTATGTTCCATATGTATTTATAGTGTGGGAAGTTGGCCTGACTTTTGAGCTGATGGGTGGTTGTAATAGGATTGAGTTAAAAGTGAACAATATACTATTAAAATCAATGATCACACACCTCTCCACAAGGTATTAAAAGTGGATAGAAACTTGTCCCTACATTACTTGAGAGTGGTGTGGTGAGAGCTCAGATGCACTGATTAAAAACACAAATCACTTATTAATATATAATCATCATATTTTATATATAATAGAAGGTTTATAAAATTTAGAACAATTTATTATGATTAAGTAGTAATATTCTCATTAATTGGAGGTTACTTATTTTGAAGCTTAATCATTAAGAAGTACTATAAGTTTTTAAGTGGATTAAAGAATTTCTAAAGATCATACCTACATATGAATAGTTTAAAAAAAAAGCCAAGTAATATGTACTTTATACAATTTTATTAACTATAATTTCTTTCTTTAGGTCTTACAGGTAGACCAAAAACAAGAGTAAAATTTTATTTAAAAAACAGTTGAGAGAGAGAGAGAAAGAAAGAAAAATAGAAAGAGAATGGAGGAAGAGAGGAAAAAAGATAGAATAGAGAGTACTTACGTTAAACAAAAGAAGAAAGCAATCTCTATTAATGTTTCAGATTTTAATCAGGAAATGCAATTTTATTCTGAAGTGGTTTCTAAACTTAAGAAAAACAGTATAATTTAAAAGAAGTTATTAAAAATAGAAACTATAATAAAAATAATCAGAAGTTAAAAATAAATAAATTAAAAAGTAAACTGAAAAAAAAAAGTCTTTTGAAATGAATGCTTCAACTTTCTAATTTAGATTGACAGCAGATGTGAAAACCTTAAATAGTACCATAAGATTTAACAATCATAATCAGATTACCAATACAAAAAAAAAATGTCTTTGATAATTTTAGTTTTTGGAGTCTGAAAAATAGAAGACTGAATAAATAAATATAAAATTAGTCTCAAGAAGAAGAAAAAAGCACTGATAAAATAAATAAAAGCAATTGTTTTTTTTTACAAATGGCTCAAATTATTGTATATATAAGTATACTGTAATGGAAACATGCGACAATTACTTTTATGAAGCCTCCTGCTATCAGAAAGCATTAAATTTTATACAACTGAAAACTCAGTTATCATCATATCCAATAAGTGATTATATAAACAATTAATGAATGGTAAGTGCAAACAAAATTAATCAGTATATTTAAATAAACTGTAGGCTATAATTAGTTACCAGAGTCAAATTATTAGCATACATATAAATAATCCAGCTTGCCTTCTCAACCAGATCCATTTTGTATAAGCATCATAGATACTCCTTTACAAAAGTACTGATGATATTAAATATTATTTTCACATACTAAGAATATGACAATCAACTCTTTGATTAAAATAATTATCCTTTCAACTAGATAATTTATTCATTGGCAAGAGTATTATATATTATAATTATATCCAGCATTTAATATTACAAATAATTTTAAATGTTAATATTTATAAAACATGACTAGATTTATTTAAAATCTATGATTACAAAAAATTAAATAAATACAGTGATAAAAAGACTTTATGATATATGATTTGGTTTAGTGGATATATATATAAAAAAATTCTTTGGTAGGTTAGAAAAAATTGTAGAATCTTATTTATTAGCATCTGGCATGCTGATGCTTATGATTGTTTCGAGTTAGGAGTAAAATTGCAATGCCATTTGTAAGCCATGATATCATTTACAGAGTCAAGGACAGAACTGCCATAAATTAAAGAGGAAATAGAAATATTTGTTTCATAAGAATTATTTCAAACAGATATGCTTATTATGATTTACCAAATTTATGGATCATAAACTTTCTCATTAAATCTTTCATATTGGAATTAATAAAGATATGGATAGTCAGTATTCCAATAAAATTCAGCTGGTTAACATTGGAGGCTTCTTTAAAGTCTTTTTAGACTTCTGTTAGGTCAATAACTATTTGTATTTTTGTTTTTTATTAGTGAGAGACAAAAATAGAATGATGCATATGATGACCAGGCAAGACAAAAAGAACAGTTTAGAGTAGTTTATGAGAATCAAACTGATCTTTCTTTTTTAGAATATAGGCAAATATTTGTCATTGGTATTTTTTATTATGATTAATACAGATGCCTGACAATTAAGAAGGTTAATTGTCTTTTCCCTTGTTTAAAAAATAACATGCTTGTTAGTATTTGACATCTTATAACAGTGGATTGAAAATTATTGTACATTTTAAATAAATATAGATCAAGAATATCATTTATTATAATATAGATCAATATTGTAATGTTTATATGTGTTAAGATGGTTGTAGAGTTTAATTACATCATCAATCATTATTAGGAAACTTGTTATTTCATTGGTTTTAAAAATCCAATCCTATGTGTAGTTATATGGATGATAAAATTTTTTTTAGAGTTTCTCATAATCAAATAATCAAGATGAGTACCAACTAAAAAAAAATATTCTCCATAAACAAAACAAAAGATTTCCTGGTAAAGTTTATAATGAAACAAAATATCTTCTTGAAAGATGTTAAGTAATTGGTAATATTTCCAGCTTGAACAATTAATAATTAATTTGTTTAGCATTATAAAAATAGAAATGATTTGCTGAAAGGTTTTTCATTAATTACATCATAAAGAGAATAGTAATAAAATTGAAAATTTTTATAAACAGTCTTTCCATAGGCATGCATGATAGATATCCAAATCTAGACTGCATGAAGAGAATGCATTTTATTTACATGATCACCATTTTATATGCTTACTCATGCTATTAATGACTATTAAACTCTCTATACAGTAGTTCCACCAAATGCAAGTCTTCATAATCAGAGGGTGCAGGAAAGTTTGTGCATAAAATCTCTATCTAGTGCCTACTCATCCAACATCCTCAGACTAGTTTCTAGCTTGTAGCTTTCATCAATGAAGAGCCTTGGATTAGTGACCTAATATCTTGGTGCAGTGCTCTCAAATCCAAGACTCCTCACTGATGAAAACCACAAGTTGGAAACTAATCTGGGGATGTTGGATGAGTAGGTGCTAGATAGAAAATTTTATGCACAAACTTTTCTGCATCTATTGATTATGAAGATCTGTATTTGGTGGCACTACTGTATATGAAGAGTTTGGTACCCTTATTAATGTGTTTTATTCTTAAATTAATTATAAAAAATTCTAAATAAATCATTTGATAATTAAAGAATAATATTTAAAAAAAAATTAAAAATATAAAGAAAATATTTGGCTGCCAAGCTGAAGTCTATTACGATATAAAAAATATATGAAAATTGATGAAACTCTGGCAGAACTTTAATCGAAAGGAGAGATTAATATGATCCATTAATAATGAAGAAGTACAGTGTGTGTGTATATATATATATATATATAGTAGACATTTTAGATGAGATATAGATTGAATGTTGGTATTGCAGAATTCTGTGGCATGACTATAATTGGATTTTTTATTGAGTCTAGAAAGACAGTCATTGTAAGATGACATAAAATAATTATTAAAAAATAATATTTTAAGAATAAGTATAAGACTATATGTTTCTCTCTAGTAAAAAGTTAACAAATTATCTTGGAAATTTATGTGTGTATATATATATTACAAAACTTGAAGACCATAGGATTTATGGTTTTTTTTCAATGTTAATAAAATTAATCTCCTTTATACATATTGATAAAATTATATATACATTTTTTAAATAGCTTTATCATCACATTTATTTGGAAAATAAATAGTAGTAATATGCAGATTATTTATCTTATACATAGCCAAACAATTTATAAGATTAACATTAGCAGATTAAATAGAAATGTTTCAACTTCATTATAAAAATATTAATCTTTTTTATTTATATATATATATAGTATAAATCAATAAACTGCACTTTGGCTCAAAAGAATTTAGTAAGCTTACTATCAATGGACTATTTCTGATCTGAATTATTGCAATGTCTCAGTTAATTTTAGTGTGAGTTTTCTTGGTGTTGCGTAACCTGTTGTTTATGCAAACTACATAAATGCAGGTGATTAGAAAAACATTTCACTAAATCTTCTCTCTCTAGACTTCTTCCAGGCATTGCTTTGAAGTTGAAATGACTACAGTTTGGGATCTAATTGGTACACTTTGGATGAGCTAAGTAATTCATATTTGTTCTTTTCTCTTCGAACAAGGGAGACCCTCTAGTTGGTTGATTTTGTATCAGTTCTGGAAAATACTATAACAGTGATTTTTTAAGATGATTTAGAATACGTTCCAAGCTAAAATTAAAGTTTTCAATTTCATGCACTTTGACATTCCCCAGATGTTGTATACACTTTTCTCTTCTTTCTTTTTTTAATTTTTTGCTAAGCCAGGGAAAACCTCCCCAAAAAGCCTAAACTTGTTTTTCCTTATCTTTAAATCCCATTTTTATCTTAATAAACATTTAAATAAGGTTCTGATTAAATTTAACAATTAAATTCTTTCAGAAAACTTAATTAGTGTTGTTTTATTTAGTTTTTTTTCTCTCTTTCTTTTTTAATAGATGGCAAAGTTTTATTAAATTTTGAAAATCTCTTTAAAAATAATTTTTTTTATTATAAGTATATAATTATCCAAATAAAAATTTAAATTATACATATAGGAATGTGATATCAATTGAGAATCTTTTTTATTATATTAATTTTTTTTTCTTCTATTTGCCTAGTTTTCTATTTTTATTCAGGAATATTTGTGAAATCTTTATTCTATATTTATTTCATTGAAGAATCTTGTAATAAAGTTGCCCATAATATTACAATATATATGTATGACGTTATATATAAATATTAATAATCAGAAGCACTATGATACTTGGGTCAGAGAAGTAATAATCTCAAACCAACCATTAAAAAAAAAACCCAGAAGATAAAAGAAATGAAATAAAATTTAAGCTAAACTGAGTAGAAAAGTTTATTATCAAAATAGAAAGGAACATAATAAAACAATAAATATTATAAATTGTATATTTTTGCATGCTTTTGTAAGCTTGCAAAAATTTATTTTATTGCTTAATTTATTATATAATATATTGTTTAAAATGCTGTGATAACCAAAAAATGGTGTTGGAGATATATAACTAAGCAAAAACTTTCAAATTAATGTAAAGCAATTTTATTTCAGAATTTATATTATAGAATATTGCAACAAATTATATTTACCATCAAAAGATAATGTTAAAAATATATTGACATAACATAACTTTAAAAAAAAAAAATTAATCTCTTATAATATGATCAATTTTTGTTTAAAAATAAATTTTATTAGACAATAATATATTAGAAATGGATGATAGAATATAATATTTAAATAAAACATTGAGACATCCTTTAGAAATATAAAAATATATGTACAAAAACAGAACTAACAGTATTATTAGCTGAATTAACAAATACTAAGGAACATTCTATAATAGAGGTGGTCAAAGTAATGAGACTATTGATTAGCAATCCATTTGGTACATATCTTCAAAAAGATTTATTATTATAAATAATAGTAACTATTTTAAGCAAATCAAAAACTATATTTGAATATTCAACTAAGATGGAAGTGTGGCTCTTTAGAAAGTAATAGGCTCACAGACCATTTCTCAACTAAAGGGGAAAAAAAGAAGACCTCAGGTTGACTAATTCAATGTTAAATGTTCTCTGCTTGAATTTTATTTGATTTCCAGAGCAACTGATCATACGATAATAAAATTTAACTCCCCATTACTTGACTTGTAAAAATTGTTTTCTAACTTTTATATATCTTAATCTTTTAAAAGTTTTAAAAATTGATTAAAAATTTTTAAAAATATATTTTGTTTTACCTACATTGATCAATATGTGATGTTTTTATAAAATAATTGACATATGTATTAAATTTTATTAAGTAATAGGGTTAATAGTTTTTCTCATGTGTCATAGCATCAGCTGGGAAGCAAACCCCCTAACCCGGGACAACTGCTTGTAAAGCAGCTGTCACTGACCTCTCGACTTGCCCAGAAGTTCAAATGACCATTTGACTAATGAAGTGAGAAAAAAAGTACAACAGGCTTATTTTTTTTTATTTTTTCATTTTCTTTATTCAGAAATTAGTTCAGGCATTTTAAGTTTTCATTCTACCAAATGCTAAGAATACATAAATTGTTATATATATTGATAGAAAATTTACTTAGGCATAAAAACAGTCGAATGCGAAAAAAAAAAATCACACAAAAATATAACATCAAAACTGCACTGGTACCATTATAATTTTCCATAATGACATTTTAGTTTTTAAGTTATAATTATAAATTTATTAAACGCACATTGATTACGTGAGTAATATTTACTGAGGCTATAACCTCGATAATATGCGTATAAAATGCGATAGTAGGGACCTCTACAGGTGTTTTAACCACAAGCTTAGTAAATGAATGTATTGTTAGTTATTTTACTGCAAGAATTAGGGAGGAAATAATTACAAGTATATTTGTTGTAAATCATTTTAACTGCTGTTAAACCGAATGTATAGATTAGTTTACAACAAGTAAAACTGAGATAAAAGCTATATTGGAAATTTATCATGCTTTAATCTGAGAAGAAATTATTAATCAGTTACATATCTGCTGTCAGAGCATTAGCAAACTTCTTGACCAATAGTGCAAATCTAGAATCAATTTAAAAATATTTTTTGTCTAATTATTCTGTTCATTTCTATTTTATATGAGGGTATCATAATTTATTGAAAGTATCTCATTTGTTTTCGTTAGACATTATTTTTTTTAATATGATGAATCATTAATGATAAAAAAAAGAAAGGAGAGAATATAAATTTAAATGAATTCTCCAGTTTATAAATAATTAAAAAGGATTTTCACGTTAATTAACACAAAAGGGTTGCAGAATTAATTGATGGATTTAAAATAAAGTTATTGTTTTTGTTTTTTTTTTTTAAAAAAAGAATATATATGAAACATTTAGAAATCACATTTGCCGCATATATATGTGTATACTAATCTTCAAAAACATTCTAATGAATTTAAATTAGAACTTACAAATCGGTTTCAAATATTAGTAGATTTTGAACATGATTCAGATTTGAATGAAATTAATATAAAAATAACTGATACACTTTTAAAAACTGCAACAAAGATAGCTGGTAGAAAAAAGCAGCAATTGGCCAATAAAATTTCTACTGAGACTAGAAAATTTATGTAGAAATAAAGGAATATGAAAATATACAAAAATGACGCATTAAAAAGGATTGAATATCTCGAATTTTGTAAAATGGTACGAAAAAGAGTTGAAAATGATATAAGAAAGTATAACTGTGAACTAGCAAGGAAATCTATGGAAGAAAATAAAAGTCTCAAGAATGTAAAACAACATTTTGGTATTGGTAGGAAATTTATATCTACAATAATAAAAAAAGCTGGAATTATTACTAAAAAGAGAGAGGACATTATGAAATGGGTAAAAGACTTTTATCAAGAATTATACAGTAATAAAGAACAAGTGCCTCCTATATCTATTACATCTTCTGAATTGCCCAGAATTTTAAATGAAAAAGTGAAACATGCAATTAAATGTATGAAGAAAGGAAAGGCTCCAGGTAATGATGGAATTATAATTGATATATTAAAAGAAGCAGGTGAAGAAATATAATTTTTTTTTAGCAAAGTTATATACCAAATGTCTAAATGATAAAGATGTACCAGATGATTGGAAGAATGCAGTAATAATATTAATATTTAAAAAAGGTGATAAAGAAGATATTAGAAATTACAGACCTATCAGCCTTTTATCAGTTTAATACAAAATTTTTACCAAGATAATTACAACTCGTCTACAGAGAACATTGGATTTCCACCAACCAAGAGAACAAGCTGGATTTAAAAGTGGTTTTAGTACAGTAGATCATATCCAGATATTGAGAGAAGTTATAGAAAGGACAAATGAATATGAGTTGCCATTATGTTTTGGATTTGTAGATTATGAAAAGGCATTTGATTCTATAAACATTTCTTCAGTGATTAAAGCATTGGATCATCAAGGTATAGATCAAGGATATTGCCATATTTTAAAGAATATTTATAAAAATGCAACAGCAACAATTAGATTACATAATGATACTGGGAAAGTCAACATTGAGAAAGGTATAAGACAAGGTGACTCCATATCTCCAAAACTTTTTACAGCAGTGTTGCAAAAAGTATTTTGTGGATTAAAATGGGAAACTAAAGGAGTGAAAGTAAATGGAGATTATTTAATTCATTTAGATTTTGCAGATGATATAGTTGTTTTTGCAAATAATGCTTCAGAGCTGCAGGAAATGTTGCAGGAGTTATCAGAGGAAAGTAGGACTAAAGATAAATGTTAAAAAGACTAAAGTAATGTTTAATTGATTTGCTGAAAATATAAAAATAAAGATTGATTATGATGAATTAGAAAAGGTTAACAGGTACAAATACCTTGGTCAGATTATTAATACAGATGGAGACATAATGGATGAAATTAATCATAGAAATAAATTTGGTTGGAGTGCTTTTAGTAGACATAACTTGAAACTAAAAGGAAATATGCCTATGTGTTTGAAAAGAAGGTTTTTAACAAATGTTTTTTACCAGTTCTTACTTATGAATCTGAGACTTGGACACTTAATAGAAGAGCAATACAGAGACTCCAGACCACTCAAAGAAGTATGGAGAGATGCATGTTGGAAGTAACAAGAAGAGATCAAAAATGCAATGTATGGGTAAGAGAACAAACAGGTGTTAGTGACCTCATTGAAAAAATTAAAAGGTTGAAGTGGAGTTGGGCTAGACATATTGCTAGAAGAGATGATAATAGATGGACAATTGAAATCTTAAACTGAATTCCAAGAGATTGTAAAAGACCCAGAAAGAGACCACATGTGAGATGGATGGATGAAATAAGAAAGTGTGCAGGGGTGATGTGGAGAAAAGAAGCTAAAGATCGGAGAAGATGGATTAAACTTGGAGAGACCTTCATCCTGCAGTGGATTGATAATGGGTAATAATGATGACATAAAAAAACACTATAAAGTTAATAAACAAAATGAGTACAAAAAATAATACGAAAATTATCTAAATGAAAAAACAATTAATAAAAACTTAATATACAAAAATGCATTTCCCTTTTTCAATTTATTTAGAAAGAGATTTCAGCATTAAAAGTAGCATTACAAAATTCCCATAATAATAATATTATTTAAAATAAGTTTACTTACAATAAACACACGCGCGCGCGCCACACACACACACACACATATATATATATGCAACATGAAAAGAGCATACAGAAGATATGTTATATAAATATATGTATCTCCCCACTTTCTATTACATGCACATTGTATGTATTTATATAGACGTGGTATATACATGCCAACATGATGTAAAAATTAAATGGATATATTTATCTAGTTTACTATGTATTGTATTGTAAGATAAGCTTTTATATTAAAAAAAATTCTTATCTTGTGTAAATTTTAATATATTTATTAAGAATAATTTTGCTAATTTTATTTACAAAAAGTCACACACACACACACACACTTGCACATAAATATATCAAAAATAGTATAAATTTTGATATATATAAGATGACATTATTAATATTAAAAATAAGTTTATTAACAATAAAAATATTTTACATAAATGAATAATAAAGATTTAAACATGAATTGCATTTGAAAAATATTATAAAATAAAAAAAAAGTAACATGTCAATGAATACTTTATATAAATACTTAAGATATTCTTTTTTTTTTTGTACCTGTTAAACTATGGGTGGGGTATAAATATATTTAAATTTGAACTTATTAGAGCATTATAAATATGGAAGTGCATCAATAAAATGAAAATAAATAAAAGCTACAAAAACATATTTAGAAGTCAATTAATGAAAAGCTTTGAAATGTAAAAAATATATATATGATTGAACAGACTTATAAATGCCAATTTCGGCAAAAATATACACTTTACTACAAGCAGTCAGCACTCATTAAAATATGACCACCTCCCCTAACCCAATAACAATCGCAGCATTATATTATAATCATATTTATGTTATTTTTAAAGACAGTGTAATGACATTCATCTGATCAAATTAATCTGAATTTTCATTTCTAAATTAAGATAATAGATATTACTATGTCACATAATAATTCAATACAAATGTGTTAAAAATATTGGTCATAAGTCATAAATTCATAACTTTATGTAAATTAAATAATGTGATTGCCAATACACTATTGAATATGTTAATTCTTAAGTAAGGTTTAGTATTAACTAATAGATATTCTCCTAGAATAACATATGTGAAAAAATAACTCCAACTAATCTTTACATTCATTCCTATGCATTAAAAAGATACTAAAGTCATTGTTTGGAAGTTATCTTGTATTGTTTTAATACTCTTTTATAAACATTATAAAATATGGATTTGTAAAGATAATTTAGCAGAAACTGCAAACATTGCTAGCTTTTTATTTAAAATATGAGATTTATTTTATCTTGATATTACTTAAAAGCTAAAAGTTAGGGATGTGTAAATATGTTTATTTGTATGATTTACATAATATGAATGCTATATGATTTATTGGAAAAAATTAATAATGAAAAAATTCCGAATATAAACATTAATCTAAATTAGATACAATTATCCCGTATAACACATGCACTATTTACTGAAGAAAAATGTAATTTTAAAATCCCCGCTATGTTTGAAAGTATAAGTATATGGTTGTAGTTTATTCCTTAAAAGTTGTTTATACCATGTTGGTTGAGAAATCTATGTAGTTAAGCTTTTCATTTAGTAATTACAATGATCTAAGACATATTTATAATTTTTACATTTTAAAAGTTGAAAAAAAAAATGTGAAAATTATAAACATCAACATAATTTTTATAAGATTTTGGTACTAAAAAATTGAGCAAAAAACTAAGACTCAGTTAAATCAGAAATAAAAAATGGTGATCATGTGATGTTTATTGGCTTAAATCAAAAATATATGTAAAAGAATATATGCTGATTTATTTCTGGAATAGTTAGATTGGATAAATTGTAATAAAGACTTTTAACAAAATAGTATTACCATAAGAATATAATTTATAATTTTTTTTAAAAAAAAAGCTATTTGAAAAAGATTAAATTTCATAAAAATATTCAATATTTTTATTTAATTATTAAATACTGTATAATATTTAATTATGAATTGTCATACTGAATGCCAAACATTTAGATTTATAAATTAGTAACACTGAAAAGAAAAGATCCAATTACAATCTATCATATTGCAGATTTCTTCAGAGAGATAGAAAAGCATATTAATTTAGATAGTCATCTCACATGTATCTCAATAATTATATACCAGGATCAAAACTTTTCTTTCCGTATAAATAAATAGTTTAATTTTTTTTTTTAATGAAAATTGCAAATGGGCCCATTGATAATGGACATTATTGATTTATGTCTCTGATTAAACAAAAATTAATGATAGTCTTATAAATTTTTGTGGCATTTAAGACTTAATTAAAGCATAATTAATAATAGATAAAAAATATGAAATAATTGGCTAGTAAGTATCAATGATTAATAGGATCAAAACCATTCTTGAAATCAATTTAGATTGTAATCACATCCATGAAATCATTTCATTTTACATCCCTAATAGTTAAATATTAGGCAAACATAAACATTATAAATAGTTTTTGATTTGAAGATTGATGTTTGTTTTTATTTAACATGAACATTGTTTATTTAAATATTTAATTGTTCAGATAGATTTATAAAGATTCATGACATGGGAAAAAAAAACATATGTTTAAAAAATTTATAAACATTGGAAATAATAATTGAAAATACTAAAATAATTGTTAATTATAAGTTATAAAGTTATTCATTCTATAGTTCTGATTAATTTATAAGAAAATTAGAAGAGTTATTAAGCTATCTATATGATTATTATCTTTTAAAAATGACTTCAAATTTTTTGATTGCTCTCAAGAATGTACATATCTTGTTGGTTGATGTAACTATGTTTAATTATACTATAAATAAATCACCCTTAATTATATTACATGAAGTATCATGTTGTTTGTATAATGCTCAAATCTTTTTAATATTATATTGATATAATTGCTATAATATTAAGTTTTTAAAATATTTTCAAACTCTTGTTGTATGAAAAATGGAATTGAATGAAAGGCTTCAATTTCATTAATAGACTGTGATGTCTTAACAAACAGAGAGTTAATATCAAAAACTAATATAAAAAATACTAATTGAAAATAGTTACAGAAAAATAATTTTAAATAGAATGACAATCATTTATGCTAATATCTCAATATAGTAAGGTAAAGAATATTGCAAATGAGAATCTATTGTCTAATTTGTTGACAGTGAAGTTTGGAGATCTTTCAATAATTAAGGATTATATGAGATACGTTGGTTCCAAGGCTCTCCTCATTAATATAAATCTATATATAACATACATGAACAAATGTAGGTAGATGTAAGTTCCAAAAACAATGCTTTATATAGTCATTATTATATCATCATACTATATACAAATTGAATTAGTGATTGTGAAATGCATGGATTAAAAAATCTCTCTCATTAGCTGATTTGAGTTTACCACCAGTCATTCATATTAATATAACAACCATACTTTTCATATTAATAACATTAAATCCAATTGATTGGACATTAAAGCATCAATAATCAATTTCCATAAATAAATCTACTTAAATAAGATTAACTATTAAATAAGGCAAAATTATATTAAACTCATTTTATTAATTAAACTTTGAATAATAAATCAAATATCTAAATATGAAATTAAATAAATAACTGTACTAAAAATATACATAAACAAACTTGGATAGATATGAACTCCAGTCATCATGTTTGAAACATTTATTATTCAATCACCACACTGACCAAACATTCTGCAGTACATATTAATTTTGAGAAAAAGCTCTCTTGTCAGCTACCTTGAGCATCATCAATCATCAATGTACCTTATATTCATTGATTTCATTTTAAAACATCAATATTAAATGTAGCAGATTTTTGTAATATTGTTTAGGTAGAACTTTTAAAAGAAATTTACAACATTGGAAAAAAGTATATTAAAAAAAATTTGTATATCATAGAATAATAAATAGCTAGTTTGAATTTATAAAACTGCTCTTTTATTTCTGAAATGCTAATTAATTTATGGTGATGAAATAATGAATACTTCAAATACAGTAATTGGAGTTTATATCTATCCAAGTTTGTTTACATATATTTCTTAGTGCAGGTATTAATTAATTACATATTTAGATGTTGATTTATTATTCAATAATTAATTGATAAAATTGAATTAATAACTTTGCCTTGTGTAACATTTGATCACATTGAAATAAGGTAATTCACAGTAAACTGCTACATTGATTATGATGCTTTATTATCAAATATGTTGATTTTACTTTAATAATATAAGAACATTTTTTATATTTACCTGGAGAATTATCATTATTCAAGGCAGTTGATAAGAAAGGCTCAATCAAATAATGAATGACTCAAGACCTTTGATTAAAACTTATATGTATCTAAGTTTGTTTACAAATTGATATTCATTATTTAGTAGTATCTACTGTTCATACTAAATTTTAAGACTTATTAAACAATCAAATTGCGAGCTTTGACTTTTAAGATTATGTTACTGAGGCGTAACATTGTTTTAAAGAAAGTGTTATGGAAACAAATCTATTTTGGGGTTTACTAAAAAAAAATCATGACTGGTTTTATGATCTTTTTTTTAATGACTTGATTAAAACAAAACATATGACATTTCCTGTTTGACAGAATAATATATCAAACTTATAATTGCAAAGAAATAAAGTCATATGTCACATGACCTAATTTATTATGTTTGTATTACAAATTACCATTAGATAAAGTAATGGGCTTGACCTGGTATTTTATATCTAATGCTTGAATATCCTAGCATGACACTGAGGAAAGTCAGAAGCCAGAAACTGGCCTGAGGATAGGGATATTCTGAAAAACTTATTAAGAACTACTGGAATGCTCATTAGATAACAAGCTTATAATAAAAATAGAGATTTAAAGACAAAAATTTAATTACTGACAAGAAAGGTTAAATATAATTGATGTATTAAAACCACAAAGAAGATGCAGACATTCACTAATTGTAGTCTCTTTAAGTCTTCATTTGATGAATTTAAAATAACATGAACTTAAAAATTTATTATAATTCTATTAAATCCATCAGTGACATTCCTTTATATAATAACAATGATATTTCAAATATTGGCAATAAAAAGCATAATGATAACCAACCAGTATCCACTTCTCTTGGAAATCCTTTCTACATTGACAAAAGAAATTCATAAAAAAGTTATTTCCATGCATTAACTAACGAAAGATTCATCTAATCTTTGATAATAAGCTTCTATCCACAAATATAGCATACCACATTTATGTTGCTGAATACAAATTTAGTTGCTATTCAGTTGCATTTTCAAATTGCATATGACAATGCAAATCTCTAAATATTTGATCATCTAATTCTTAAACTTGTAGATGAAATACATTAATTAATTATATAAAAAAATATTGTGCATCAACTATAAACTTTCAAAGAATTAAAATTTCAAATGGCTAAAAAAAATTGTGAGGTTCATCTTTATCAGTATCTTTATTTGAAATCTATATTGTCTGATCCCCCAAATTTAACATTCTTTAATAGAGAAGAATTGTGTCAGCCTTTGGCAAATGTTGATATTATAATTATTACATAAGTATTGAAAATTTGCTTCTTATAAAAGCAGTCATTAAGAATGTCTCCATAATTATTGACTTACTCATTTCCCTTAAGAAGTCATCTGCTTGGTAATTATTATCTGATAAATATTCTTTATCTGGGGTGGGGTGGGTGGGTGGTGTTCAATTTAGCTATAAAATTTCTAGGCATTCTGATTTATATTTTTTATAAAGTTAAATTCCACAGTAAATAATATAATAAAGCATAAAATCATGTCATCATTAAACTCATTCAACCTCTTTTATATATATATATATATGTCAAAGCATTGACTGGGAAGCGAACCCGGGCCAGCTACTTGGAAGGTAGCTATGCTGACCACTAGGCCACCAACGCTTGACTGAACCTCATTTTTCTTTGCTCTATTACAAAAATAATTATGAACTATATTATTAAAATATATATTGGAATTTTACTCATTGTAACATTAAATAGCAATCATTGTAAAGCATATTAGCATGTTTCTGTGGTAGATTTATTAATCTTCTTTTCTATTCCTGGGAACATCTTTTATATTTCATTGGAATATCTCCCAACTATAACATTTTTGGTAAAGTTTTCACTTAATATATTAATACAAGATCATGAATGAGAATATATCAAATCTCTTAATGTAATAACAAAATGTAAATTATTTTTAATTCAGACATTGTCTGTACTGTAAGACATCATTTCTCATAAATGTGAAATGGTTTTCAGTGAAGTTATTATTGAACTTTCCAACAGAAACCAAAATTTAGAATCCAATAAAAATATGGAACTTAAAATCTTAATAAGATGGAATATAAGTTTCGAGAAACTCCTGTCATCAATATAGTAATTAAATTTATTTATGAAGATTTTCCATTGTAAATTTACTTAATGATTAAATATTTTGATCATTTGATAAGTCTTGAAATTTTTATAATACTGGAAGGGGGGGGGTCATTAACATACTTAATGGATTCCTGCTTATTTTAAAATAATTTAACAAAACAAGTTGCTCTTTTTTCTTGCCATTTATTTGCATAATTAGATGCTAGTTTATCTTATGAAGTAAGTACATTACTTGTCAAATTTCTATTAGTAGATTATATGTCACAGAGACCTTATATATACACTGAAGATTATTAGGGATAAATTACACCCCAAGAACTATTTGTCATATAGGAACCCATTTAATTATCCAATTAAATAATTATTTGATAACAATAATTTGTTTTTTTGGAAACCATATATTCAAATAGTAAAATCAGATCCAGAAAATTAAGAATTTTTTTAATGGTGAAATATTGACTCAACAACAACCATAAGCAACAGTGCAGGTCTGTGCTTGTCATTGGTTAATTTTTTCCCCAGTTGGCATTCCAATTTCGGGCAGGTAGACAGAAATTGGTCCCTGCCCAGTTGGACTGTTGAATTGAAAGATAGAGATACCTGGAATGGGCTCGGCTGCACTCAAGGATTTAATGCCTAATGGCCTTGGATCTCATTGCCTGTTGTGGTGGTTGTACAGTGCTGTATGTCCACCTATTTAGCTGAAGCATTAGGGTCTTCACTTTGAGGCCCCGGGGTTGGAGATCATTGGGTGATGGATGATTTCTCAGTGGTTGGGCCATGTAGACCCATATACAGATGCACATTAAACAAAATTATACAACCTTTTTATGGATATATTTGTTATCGAGCATATGTACTTTTTATAAACCTGGTCAATAATTGTTTTACCTTGTAACATTGAACACTTTGTAATCCTCCATGGGTAAGTGTACCCGATAATTTTTTTTGTCATCTTTTAGCTAATAAAGATTACTTTTGAAATATAACTGTTTTAATAAAATTACATAAAAACTTTATAATTCTAATAAAGTTTACCATCAATTAATAAAAAATGTAAACTAATTTAATGAACACTTGTTATCTATTTATATGTAATTTATTTCTTTATATTTTCCTATGTAATCTAATTTTGAATTTGTGTAATAATACTATTCATGTTTTATCATTATTGTAATAGAGTTGTAAATGACATTTGTCTAGATTTATATTATTTTGAAATATCTAAACTGCTTGCAATTTAGTAAAGATTTGTCAATTTGTAATTACAAAGTAAAAGACTAATAACATATTCCAACAATTTTCTCTATTTAGATAAGTTATAATTTCATAAATATATTTTTGTTCAAAACTATTTTATATTTATATTTTTAAGTGTCATAGCATCTACCAGGACGTGAACCCGCAACCCGGGCAACTGCCTGCAAATGCAAGGCAGTCGCGCTGACCTCTCGACCACCAAAGCAAGGCAACTATTTTATATTTGTAACAGTTTAAATATACATTTACACGTAAATATTTATTATATTTATTTTTATTACTTTATTACCTGTAAATTAGTGAAATGAGAAAAGATTGTGTATACTGGTAAAATCTTATGTAAACATTTTTTTTAATTATCAAATGCCAATGTATGTAGCTTTTCTTAAGTAGTGTAAAATATATTTTTTAATAAAAATCAGTTTATATGTCTTATTTTCTCTTTTTGTAAATGAAGTGCAAATAATTAAAATATATATATATTTATGGATATAAATAATAAAAAAAAGAGAGGGGTAAATAAAAAGTAAAATACTTTTTTCTTTTTTTATCATAACTAAATACCCATTTATCAACAAATAAATTGATGGATAATCTGTCTGACTACCTACTTGATTAAAAAATACTCAAATATACTTGAAACCTAAAAACATTTCCCATGTGTCATCTAGATTTGAACTAAAGACCATACAAATATTAGACATGCATTAATTTCTATTACATGGCACTCTACACATACACACAGAAATAAATTTAAAAAATTGATTATTATTAGCATTACTTCCATCAATAATGATATGGTTTACTGATATAGTGAAAAAAAATACATTATTTTGATTACTAAATCTGTCTTTAGCAGACAACTTATCACATATATAAATACACTCACATATTAAGATTTTTAATTTCATTTAAAAAATCACTTGTAAGTCATTTAGAATTCTCTTTATAAAATTTCATAACACTGCTAATCATTCCAACCACTAGGTGATAAATGCCATATATATTTATGCAGTTGGAAATTAATGAAGACTCTTCAACATTTAATCATTTAATAAACCTACATTGGTATGCTAAGGGAAATTCTTCACTCTTTGGAATTGTCATAATTTTATATCCATTATCTTGTCAGAATATTAAATGAAATCCATAATTTAAAATTTGTTTAAAACAGCCAAAAGAATAGTAATCAAAATTCAGTAAATTAAAAGAAAGGAAATAGTTAGTAATTATACTGATTTCAACACGAAGTGTTTAAGTAAAATAGACTACAATTTGAGAGAAAAAATTCCATTAAATATATACTGAAAGAAAGAAAAAAAGAATGAGAGAGCGAACAACAAACAAAACACATACAAAAATCACCTATAATTAAAATACTTTCCAAAATGCTGGTTTTATAAATAACAAAAATAATAAATAATTTATTTAAATTGATGTAATTACAGAAATTTTAAAGCTTTATAAGAAAAAAAATTTAAAATTAATAAGATTTAGGCAAATATTAATGTATCTAAGTGATAATATTTTCCTCTATAATTTACACGTAACAAGAAGCATATTACTATTTACAAAATTTATTTAGAAAAGTAGAAAACATATTTCTAAATTAATATTATATTCACTTTTATTCAATTAAATTTTATTTAACTCGTATAAAAAGCTAATTAAGTAATACTAATCGAAAAAAGTGTTGTGTGAGCAAAAATTTATTTTGATAATATTTTAAAGCAGAAAATGGTTATAAACAATGTTCTGACGAAACTATGAAATGTGGAGGAAAATGCCCATAAAAAGAGAACAGTGATTCAAGCGAGTTTTACACTATCTTAAAATTTCTATTCTCTACATTTAAGTGTGATATTGTCAGTTATCCATAAATAAGAAAGTTCCACACATCTATTCTGACTATATATTTCAAATCTGACCATTTCCCTAATTTTTCAAGCATCCATAACTATTTTTTAACATCGTCTATAATTTCTTTTCATTCTGCCATACTCTTAGCTTCTTAATTTAAATATTCAGTCAATAAAATTGTATAAAATTTATAAAAATAAATCATTTTCTATTTCCAGTAATCATTCAATAATTGTCAAATGAAAACCCCAAATTATTTCAAACTTCAAAGTTTAATTGTTAAACTTTGCCAATTACAAAATTGTTAATTGTAATTATAGAGGATTTGAACACAGACTTTCAAGCTGATTGAAGCCTGCCCATTAAAGTTTGAAGATTTGCTATCTTAATATAGATGAGCACTGATTATAAATGTGTGTAGGAGATGATGATCTGGATTGACTGATGAGTGCTGGTTCAGCATGAAATATGTATATTGGAGATTTATCTTTTTCATATGTGTGTGGTCATGTGTATCAGTTGTAGGAGATAGAATGAATGGCTGAAGGGAGCTTGAAAGTCTGTGTTCAAATACCCTATAATTACATCCAACCTCCAAATATATAAAGAAGTATAATTTTTCAAAGAAATAAGCATTTTACTAAAATGTAAATCTAGGACTTCCTGAGCCTAAAAAAAGACAATAAATAATATAGGAAAATGGAAGGATAATATAGAAGAAAAAATGTAATTCATTTGCCTTTATATAAAACTGAAATAATGATACAAACCTAAAATTTTACTGTTGCATGCCCATTCTTATTTACTTTATTAAAACATATTACTTGCATAATGCTAAATAAAAGTTAAATTATTAAATTATTTGACAACTTTATCGACTCTTTTAGTATATCATGTCACTATTTCCATTCACTACAATAAATGTGGCTTACCTCAGGTATCTATTAAAATATAAATTTTAAATATCTATTCAGATTTTCTTTCCAAATTTCTATTTCAAACATTCATAGATATTTTATTTCTTAACAATATTTATCTTTTTTTTTTTTCATTTTTCTTTCTCTACTGCTCTTACTATAATTTCTTCCAACATATATCTCATTTAATCTCAACTTCTAACTATTTGCCAAATCAAATTTCTTTTGTTTATTAATTTTCTTGATAAAAATCATATTTTTTATTACATTTTTCAATTCTTCTATATTTCTAACTTTATCTTTCCAATTTATTTTTTTCATTCTTTTCCAAATTAATATCTCTTTTATCAAATATACAATTATAAACTCTATGTAAACTTTCAGTTTAGTTTAATTTTTTTTAGAAAAAAAAAACAATATTGTTACTATTCATATTAGATTTTATATACTTGTTTGTTTTTGTACATATTTTGTATATAGTTAAATCATAATTCACTGATATCATTGACAAAAACAAGACTATGTGATTTGATGTGATTATTATAACTAAGAAGGATGTCAATAAATGGAACAACTAAAGTCTTAAATTGGATTCCAAGAGATTGTAAAAGACCACAAATAATTATAAATAGATGAGATAAAGAAATTTTCTGAAACAAGATATAGAAAAGAATCTATGAATCAGTAAAATTACATTAAATTTGTACAAACATTAAACATGCATTGTACCAATACTCTTGATAAACAAAATAATCTTTATGAACAAAGACCATGACCGATCGTTATTCCCATTAATTCTTCATTTACACATAACAAAAACAGATATAATTATCAACCCTATATAATCAACTGATGAGTATGTAATTAATGCTTTCATATCAACTTGACAAATCAAATTATTCTTGTCATTACTGCCCCAATGAAATGCATTAATTAAATCAATATAATATTAATTTATATATAAATATTATTTATTAATACCATTTTTTATACATAAACATATAAATAAAATTATATTTTTTTTTTGTTAAGGCTAAAACTTTCTAAATATTGTAAGCATACAACATAAATATTTGTTTTAATTTTAAATTATTATTGTTATTATATTTTTGATTATAACCATGAGTTTTATTATGTGTAATATTTATGTATTGTTATTTCTTAATATAAGCTATTTATTTCCGACTTCAGAAATAAGTTTGTTGTTAAGAGAAATTCTTTAACTCCGCATTGAGATCATAAAGAAATTGAGCAGAGCAAATTCCACTGCCAACATCACACATTATTATCATTGCAGATGTAATTACTATTTGATTCTTCATTTAGTAAACAAATATGATTGGACTGCTCAACAACATGCATCTACCAGCATAGTGAGTTTACAGACTTCTTACCTCTAAGTTTAAGATCAGGAAGATCATGGTCTTTATTCTCAGTTGCCTAATAGTTCTTGAACTGAAATATTAGTGAGCTGAAAATAGAATAAATGTGTGAATGATATTTTTAAATAGATATTTATTATGATGACAGATAAATTTAAATGATGATATTATTCCCAGGAGTGTTTGTGTTTCCAGTCAAGGAAGTAATTGGCAGTCAATAATAGAGAATGCTAAGGATCTTTTGACTGTGAACCTAGGCTGCTATTAACAAGCAACATTTCATTTAGATAACTACAACTGCAGATCATTTTCAAGTAATGGAAAATTGCAGGAATTGAAACAGGACATTGAGAAGTTAGAAGTAAAGAGATAATTTAAAATATGGACATGTTCTTTATAACAAAGACATAAATATTGAAAGCACAAGGTAAGTGAAATTTATTATAAATAAAAAATGGAAGAACAACATTGTGAATATTGATGGCATCTTAGTCAGATGGCATAATTAGTTATTCAAATTAATGGAAGATACCAAATGCAGATAATTCAAGTTTATATCTCAATAAGATCTCATTGTAATGAAAAAGTAGAGAATATTTATATCAATATATAAAATACTTTTGAATGCAACCAAACAACATTTTAAAGTTCTCACAGGAGACTTTAATTTTAAAAAATTAGACAATGTTTGAAAGTTAGTTAAGATGATAGAAATAAGAAAAGAACTGATTTTTGAAGTTTGCAGTGGAACACATCCCTCTATATTGGGAATTCTTTCTTTGAAAAAAATGCTAAATGGAAATCAATATAGAAGCATTCAAATGAAGGTATAGAAGAATTGGTTTATATTTTGGATAATAGAAAATACTCATTTCAAGATTGTAATGTGCACAGGAAATGATCGTTGATTAGTGATATGTAACATAAATTAAAACAAAACTAGAAGATAAAACTATTAAGAAAAACAATATCAACAGCTGAATTAATAATTATCAAAAATGCTCCAATGAATTTAAATTAGAAATTTCAAACCATTTAAAACAATGTCTCCCAACATGTGTGGTATGACCCATTTCTGTATTACGAGAGTTACTCAGGTGTGTCAGCAAAATATGAAAATTTATACTAAAAAAATTAATACATGATTACTAAAATTAAAAATACATAAAATCTAGAAACAAACAAGCTACAATATATATAATAAAATTTATTTCTTTATAATAAATGTAAAATATTTGAAAAAATTGTTATTTTTTTATCCTAAAATTTCTGTTGTGTCCCAAAAATCTAATTAATTTTGAAGAGAAATCCCGGGTCAAGAAAGGTTGGGAACCACTGATTAAAGTATCAGATTTTGAATATAGTTTAGATTTGACTGAAATAAATAAGGAAATAACTAATACTCTATAAAAAAAACTGCAACAAAAATAGCTGATATAAAAAAGCAACTTAAATGCATGAAGAAAAGAAGGAATATGATTTTTTAAAAATATAACTATTAAAAAAAAATGAATATCTAGAGTTTTGTGAAATGATATGAAAAACAATAATAATATAAAAAAAAATATAATAATGGATTGGTAAGGAAAACTATAGAAGAGAATAAATATCAAAAATATAAAACAACATCTTATTATTGGAAAAAAAATATTAAAAAGAGAAATGACATCATGAAATGTATGAAAGAGTTCTAAAAACAACTATGTAGTAATAAAAAACAAAATGACAAAGTATTCTTAATAGTTACTACATTTTCTCAAAAGCAAGTATTTTAAATGAAGAGAGGAGACATGCAATTAAATCTACAGAGAAGGAAAAAACTTTAGAAAATAAAATAATTACTTTAAAAGAAACAAATAAACCGATTAAGTCAAATAAAGAAAAAAAAAGGTTGTCAAAGCTATATACAAAATATCAAAATGATAAAGATATACCAAATGATATTTAAGAAAGATAATAAAGAAAGATATTAGAAAATATCAAAGTATTTTGTTAATCAAAATAGGAAGCTAAAAAAAATGAAAAATATATGGAGATTATTTAAGTTATCTAGATTTTGAAAATGATGTACTTGTTTTTGCAAACAATGCTTCGGAGTTTCAAGAAATGTTGAAAGAGTTATCAGATGAAAGTAAAAAAGTAGGACTAAATGTAAATGCTAAAAAGATTAAAATAATATTTATTGGAATTTTTCAGAAAATAAAAATTGATAATCATTAATTAGAGAAAAAGTTATCGAGTAGAAATATTTTGGGCAGATTCTTAATACAGATGGAAACATAAATGGATAAAATTAATCAAATTAAAATTGGATGGGGAAATTTTTAGCAGAAATACTTTAGTATTAAAAAAATTATGCTTAGGTGTTTAAAAAGGTTTTTTTCATATATATGATTTACCAGTTGTTTTTATACTTCAGACTACTCAAAAAATCTGGAGAAATGTGCATTTGGAGAAACAATAAGAGATTGAAAACAAAATGAATGGATGAGAAAACACTGAAATTCAAATAAAACTGGACCAGATATATTTCTAGAACAAATTATAATAAATGAATAGTTAAAGTTTTAAATTGTATATCAAGAGATTGTAAAAGATATAAAAAGAAATCATATACGAGAGGCGCGGATGAAAGTGTACTAAAGAATTTTTTTTTTTTAATTTCTTTTATATGCTACAATATATATATATATATTCTATCAAATACTTGAATTTATTTATTATTACTATTGTTTTGCAATTACAGTTTAAGATTTAGTAAGTTATATTTTTATAAATATTAATATAAAAGATTTGTCTGTAGAATTGTAATAAGGGAATTTTTCCTGTAATTAAATAACTCTTAGTTGAATTTTTAAATATTTTTAGAAAAAATAAAACTTTATTTACACCTTTTCAAATACATTTAATTGTAACACATAGGTTAGTACGGAGCACAACATTTCAAGTAATATTTTTTTTCTTTCTTGCTGATGTGTTGCAGACTTGGATTAGAGTTATTCTATCATGGAATTGAACAAATAACCTTTAGATTAATGAATATTGAATTTAAGATGATTCTCTAACCTACTAGATATCCCCTTAAAGGTCATCAATTCAATTCTTGTGCCAGATTGTTATTAATCAGGTCAGTAACACCTGAAGAAAAAAAATATATAACTTGAAATAATGTATTCTATATTAATCTATATATGTATTGCAGTGGATTGATAATGGTTGATGATGATGATGATGATATTAATCTATATGTTATTACTAAGAATTAAATGTATTTGAAAAAGTGCAAAGTTTGAATTTTTTAAAAAATATTTCACAATATCAACTAAATAATGAAAACTGTCCAACGTACTATAGTTAGCAACAGCTTGCAAATAAATATGACAATTAAAACTCCGTGAGAAAAAAATAAAAAGGCAAAACAAAAAAAAATATTCCACAAGAGTTAAGTTTTGTGATATCTCTTATCTGTGAACACAAATATGTATACATGCTGAACTTACAGATCTATTTATTTTATATTTGATGATGCCGTTTTTAACTTTTGCAGAAAATTTTCTGAAATATGCTTAATGATAGCTTTCCAGTGAATTCTATTTTCCAGCATATTTTTCCCAATGAAATCAATCAATATTATACTTATTTAGAATGTCTTTGAAATAGTCTTCATAACATTATCAGGGTCCACATCCACAAAAACTGTGCTGAAGTTCATCATGAAGATATGATTTTACAATAATATCCAGCAAGTTAAAAACCATATTGAATAGTCTTATGATTTTACCCATTGGATTTTTAATATTTTATAGAGCATCTTTAAATAGAACTTTTCTAATGCATTTATATTATGGTGATAGGACATCCAAGTCTCATTTCCATACTATAAATTATGTAAAATAGCAGTTCTATTGTGTATATATAGCTTATTTAGTGGAAGTAGTTACTTCATAATGATGCAGTTAACACCTAAATTTCATCCTTCTAATTATTAAGATATTTATACAGACTCTGAAAATAACAGCCAATATAAATATCTTAGCAGCTTTTGAAATGCCCTAACCAACCAAATTTAAAATTTTCCTCTTCATTGCCTGATAAAGAACTTGTGTCTGGATATCAATTATATGTTACATCTGTAGAGCATTTTTTGAAGTGGCAAAAATATCACAATTATATCAATAAATCTAAAATCCCCCCCCCCCCAAATAAAAGTTTTTGCTTTTAATCAAATCAAAAGTTTCATCATTAAGCTTATATTGTATCTTGATCAATGATTCATTATCCTATCTATAAACAGTTCAAAAATTAGAACCATAAAACTCTAAAATAGTATTGAAACAAGGAAACAACATTGTTAAACACCAGTTTTATTTTAAATGCCTCAGATTTTCCATCTGTAGTAAAAAGTTTCCCATTCCATTATATAGAAATTGCAAAGTATGAATAAACTTGTGGATGACAACAACAAATTTAAAGTAATGCCATAGAGTGGTTCAATTAATGAATCAAACAACATGCTTATTAATTGCTGAAAAGTGATGATTTGAACATTTGTTTACTAATCACTATTGATCAACTTGGTTGGTTATATGAAAAAATCTTAAGCCTGGTTGGATTGCAAATATTTTACAAATTTTAACCAGATAGAATTTGAAATGTGTCATTAAAATAGCAAATGTGTGTGCTACTATTACGTCTTGACCCTCTTCTCTCTCACATACACACATCCATGCTAGATGTGTTGGTTTCATGTTTGTTACAATGAAGTTGATTTTGTCAGTTAACAGTTCATATATAATTATGATTCTCTCTATACGGAGTAAAAACAAACAAAAAAACAATAACTTACAGTTATAGGCCTTTGCAACATCTCCAGATTAAATTTAGTCATTTATAAGAATAGATGCCAATGGATGAAAATATTACTTTAACTATTTTCTTAACAGATCAAGTGATATTAACAAAAATAAAACCAGTTAATAATTTCTTTAAATCAAATGCAGAAGTACTATGACTAAAGACATCATCAAAAACAATGGAAACATGTTACAGAGTTTTAATAGAATTTTGATTCATAGTCAAAATCAGTTTTTTTTTTTTTAAAAAGTAAGCTCATAGCACAAACTACTGTCAACTTAGACATTTATTTTTCTTAACAATAAACTAGTGTATAAATTTTCTGTGGCTTAAAATAAAGTCTGAAAAGGAAGAATATGGTCTAATGATAGATATGTAAATGCTATTTCCACAACCTGGATTTAAATCAGTGATAGAGCTTGAAACTTATTTAGGCTATAATCAGACTTAGGATTTCTCTTAAAATCCAATATTGGTTCATTTATATATATATGATTAGAGGGAATTTAAACCCATACTTTCAAGTTCCATTTAGTCATCCATTCCTTTTTATACAACTGATTCAAATGACCATGTACATGCAAAAAAATGATCTCAATATATGTATTTCATGCTGAACCAGTACCCAATGGTTGGTTTGAATCATCATGTCTCACACACATATATAATCAGTGCTCAGCTTATATTAAGATGGCAAATCTTAATGGACAAGCTTCAATCTTCTCCACTGTCCAACTCTTCATCCATCCATATCATTGAAATTCGAGGTTCAAAGCCAATGGTTGCCAATTTTTGCTGTTTAATATTTGTGTTGACCATAAATCAATCTGACATCTCATATGTAGGAGCTTAAGCCCATTAAAAGTTCTCTCTAATTACATCTTATTATACATGTATTTAATTATTATATATATGATTTTTTAAAAAGCAGACAATTTTTATAAATCTAATAATAGAAGTCTAACTATTACTTAAATATTATGACTAAATGTTTATTTTTAAAAGATTATATATTTTTCAGAAATGTTGTTTAATAAAAGATAATAATTGGTGTTAAATTCATTTTCATATTTATTTGTAAATTGCTGCTTTTATGCGACAGCTATTTTTTTATTATTTATAATTCTTAGTAGAATAATAGTTGTCTTCTTATTGATTTAACTCAAGTCTAAACAATATTCAAAGTCTGAAAATATTTTAAAACTATTTTCAAGTTTTAATTTAAATTTATTGGAATGTTTCTGAAGGTTAGGAACATCAGTTGTTAATACTTTCTTTTGGAACAATTTTTGTGTCTCCTGTTTTGCATTAAAGTGTATATTATATCTCAATAATCGATTATAACTTCCTGCATCAAATCTATTAAGAAGATTCCAATCTTGAAATACATATTTTTGGTTGGTCAAACTATAATCCATTTTTAATACACGTTTAATTAGATGCTTCCATATTCATTTCCATTTAGCATTTTTCTCAAATAAAGAATTTACTAGATACATTTTTTTTCTTTTAAAAATTCCACAAGTTCATGCTCTCATTCATTTCTGACCCTACAACCAAATTTACTCACAGCACTTTCAACTTTCAATTGCTTTTCAATTCTGGCATTAAAGTTGACAATTTTTAAAATGTTGTTTGGTTTGATTAAAAATATTTTACACGTCCACATAAATCCTCTATTTCTTCATCACAATGAGAATTAGTTAAGGCATAAACTTGAATTATTTGTATTTTTTATCTTTCATTAAGTTGAATAACTAATTTCTCACCTGTCCAACATGTATCAAATTTCATTATGTTGTTCTGCTTTTTATGAATAATAAATTTCACTTCACTTGTTCTTCTAACATTTGTGCCTTAATTATGAAATTCATGTCTACTTTTAAAATCAATTGTCTCTTCACTTCTAACCTCACAAAGAAGATTAATAATCCATTTAATATTAGACAGCTCTCCTAATTCATGCAATTTTCTGCAATGTGCAGGTTAGCTTAATGGTAGAGATCAGACTCTGGAATGCAGGTCCTAGAAATGATTCCAATGCTGGCTCTTTTAGCTTTAATTTCTTATGAACTGTTGTGCAATAAAGCAATTCATATTAAAAAGCAGCCTGGGTCTGCAATCAGGGAATTCTTAGCACCCTTTGCCATCAACAATCAATTAACTTCTTAGTTGGCAACTTTACAAATCCTGGAAATAAGGAAAATAATTTAATTTTATCTGTCACAGTTATAAAATATCTCTATAAAAATAATCATTTGCACATATCCATCATGCATTAAAAAAAAACTTAACTATTATTATAGTTTAAGAACTATCACTCAACTGAAGAGAAAGATCATGGTGTTTCTGATCTTAAAGGTAAAACAATCCAGCAAACTCATCATGCTGGCTGATGGATATTAGTGAGCAGCCCATTCATATTCTTTTACCATATGAACAATCATATAGTGATAATAGTTGCAATTATGACAAAGTATGGAGTGAACATTAAAAATTTGCCCTTCTTAAAGGCTTCAAAATGGAATCAAAGGATAACTTTCAGTTAATACCAAACTTCACACATATATATTATTTTTTTCTTGGACTGAGAAAAGCCATATACATTTGTAAATGGTCTCTGCTGATGCTATTTACAACTTAAATACAAGATGATGACATTGAGCCTAAATATGTATACAGAATGAGAGGAATGATTTTTTTATTTAATATTGTATCATAGAGCTCACAAGTACTATAAAGTGCATTAAATTCTATTTATTGTTTACACTAAATTACCAAATCAATTAAAGGAAGAAATATATAATTACATAGACACATATTCAAAAAATATTAATAAAAAACAATTAATAGCATAAATGAATAAGAAGAAAATTAAAGTTATGAAATCAATTAAGTCCCTAAGATATTCAAAAATATAACTACTTATTTAGACAATTATGATTTTAATTAAATATTTATTTACCTAGACTGGATAAAAGGTTGAATTTTTTTTTACGTTCAAATAGATTTAGGACTTTTTCTTTCAGAGAGGTGGTCAACAAATTTCTGACTAAATAGCCAATAATGACTGGTAAATGGAGTTTTAGCTAATCTTAACAACGGAATAAAACAAGGATAGAGAACAGTCCAAACTATCATAACTAAGGAATTTGTAAAACTAGTCTTATCTTTTACTGGTTTTTTTATAAGGAATTGTTGTAGAGATGTTTGGACTAAAATGAAATATTTAAAGGCTGTTTTACTTATTTATCTAAATACATAAACAATGTCTTATTTTCATACTATTTTTCAGGAATATACATAAAATACGTTTTTAAAAAATTAAATTAAAAAATTTCATTTTAAAATAAAGAATAAATACCTTCAATTAATCAACAATGTATCTAATTCCTGATTTTATTTTATATTTTTAAGCGTTTATTTTTTAACAACAATAGTCAAAATATCATTTTAAAAAATCTCTTCGACTTATTTATTTTTTTCTTTGTGTAATCATTTTTATTTTTTAAAAAGTAAACAGCACAGTTCTTGAAGCAGCAGCTCTGTGATTTGGTAACTAGATTTACCTAATTTTCATCTTTCTTCAAAATCTTAGCAGGTGGCTAGAGATTCAATTTCATTTTTAAAGACCAAGAAAGTACCTGGGGCAGATATTTTAATTATTGTGTCATTGACAGCTGTTTTATATATATAAAGAAAGTAAAAATGACAAAATATTAAATTACTATTTTAACTGTTATATATTAGTATTATTTTTACCAAAAGAAAATTTCTGGGTCATTTTCTTTTTTTATTTTGATTTCAACTAATATCAATGAAGTAAACTTTTAAAAGTCAACGATGACTTAAATATTCTTTCTAGAATGACTATCAGATTTTTCTTTAAAAGATATATCAAATGTTATATTTGTTAAAATGGACATGATAACTGAATTTTAAAAACATTTGATAAAGAAAAAAGCAACAATATCTGGTAAAAGAGAGAGAGAGAGAAAAAAACAAAACAAAATTGAAAACAATTTTTTTTTTTTTTAGAATATAAAGCGAAAGTAAACTTTACCTAACTAAAAGAAAAATATTAAACAATTCAAAACAAAACAACACTCTCCATATAGTAGTGATCATGTGATGTTTAGTGGTTTAAAAGAAAAATACTTGGAAGAATCTATCTTATTTCTTTAAACATAATATATATAAAACTAAAAAAAAGTTTTAATTATATTCTTCACCAATAGATAGTAAAATATTCTCAGAAAAATCTAAAACCTTTAAAACTGTGTCCCCAGATGCATTAAGAGATATTTATTCTGCCTCAGCTGTTGGTTAAAATCTTTTTAAAGCCAATATATCTTTAAAAAAAAAAGAAGGCATTCTGCTCAGAAGAATAAACTTTGGTCACAAATTCAGATTTTTAAATTTGGAAATTGGACAATAAGATTGCATATTATTCTCACAAAATTAAAAAAAAAAAAAGCTAAACGTAATAATGAATATATGGAAAGGTAGATAAAATATTCTTTAAATAATCTACTGTGGAGATTCAACAATTTCATGCAGATGATATTATTCGTCACCAAGTTTGCCAATTATCAGGTGGTGACGATTTGGTTTTCACTCTCTAAAACAGCCATTAGTGAAAATATTAAATTTGTTGGCTGAATTAGCTTTATATCATCTTAAAAAAAACACCCACTAAGCCTTCTTTTGCCTGGATTTAAATCCACGTCATAAGGTATGATGTAACAATATAGATTTTATTACTCCATAGTGCAGTTTAAAGTACCAACATTTAATTTGAAAATGAATTAAAATTTTCTAAAAATCATAATTTACTTAGAGTCACGTGAATTATTAAATGTTTTTAAAAAAATACAACAACCATTTAATGACTTCAGTTTATTAAAATGGTAGTAATAATTAAAATAAGTAAACACAAATTATTCTAGTGTCTCAGTATTTAGAGATACATCATAAATTTTAATAAGCTCTTGAGATCATTAAGATGTCTACTTCAATAATTTTCCTTTTTTCTTTTAAAATAAACTATTTTTAGAAGACTAATAAGGTTTTTTGGTTTTATAGCCATTATTACTCTTTCCATATATGTCCAAAATTAAAAATACATTTTAAGTCAATTATTTATAAACAACAATTTATGAGAAAATATTATAATTAAGTTTTGTTTTAGTCTGTACAAATAAAAACCATTGATCAATATTGAATAAACAAAAATAAAAAATCTTTTTTTTTTTTTTTTTTGTAGAGTAAAATCGAATAAATAACATCTAATCTAATACTGTATATTGAATGATTCATTTAGATAAAAAAAAATATTTAGCATTACTAATGAAGAATATAGATATAAGGATTTAAAATTTTAAAGCTATGAAGGATTAATGTACATGCCAGAACGGCTTTAATAAAGTCTATTACAAGGATTATCTGTTTTACAAGAAATTTAAATTATTTTATTACAAAAATATGTCACTAGTAAGAAAAGTGAACTATAGAATTCCATGCAAGTATATTTTAGTGCATAGTACTGACATGGTTTTGAAGTGGATGTATATTTTTGAAAGTGTGTTTTTAAATGTGAATAATTAAGATATCTCAGTAAATTTGAAAATGAGTATTTGTTCCCTTGCATAAATTAAGCAAATGATTATTGTTGTTCAACTTTCAGTCCTCTTGAAAATGCAAATTATTCTTCCAATATTTGGTGTATTTCATGAAAAAATTAATTATTGTTATTACTTAGAAGAAATATTTGAAAACCAGGCACTCTTCATAAATCTGGGAGCTTAATTGTAAGTATAGGGGATTTGAACTCAGATTTTCAAGCCTCCTTCAACTATCCACACTATCTCATACAACTGATACACATGACCACACACTTGTAGAAAACATAAATAATCACCAATATATGTATTTTGTGCTAAACCAGCACTCATCAGTTGGTCCAGATTATCATCTCCAACACACATATATATAATCAGTGCTCAGTTTATATTAAGATAGCAGATCTTCATACTTTAATGGACAGGCTTCAATCTCCAACTTTCCAGCCATCCATATCATTGAAAATCTGATGATGAAAACCAAAATCCCATGCTGATGCCAATATTATTGCCATGCCCATGTTTGACCTCAAGTCACTCTGACCCCTCATGTATAGGACCTTATCCATTTAAATACATAGAAGAGGGATGGGCAGGATAGAAGCTTGATGTGTAAATATTTGAAAATCAGGCACTCTTCACAAACCTGGGAGCTTAATTGTAAGTATAGGGGATTTGAATTCAGATTTTCAAGCACCCTTCAACTATTCACACTATCTCATACAACTGAAACACTATCAATTTTTTTAAAAAAAGAGATTTGTCCTCTTATTTTATTATTTATGTAGAGATAGTGAATCCCTTCTACAAGTTGTCATATGGCCATATGTGATGCCCCAATTCAGAAAAATGAACTATTGTAATATCTTATTAGTTTTAAAGAAGTGAATCTTCTATAAGCACAAAAACGTTTGCATTTAACATATGTGTAATTAATAATATGAAATATTTATCTCATGTGATTGAATGAATGTATCATAAAGATTCAACACGATTAGAATACCTGTTGCATGTACTGTCGGTTCTATTATAAAAAATAATTTTGTGTGATAGTTATATGCAATTTTTAATAATAAAGATAATAAAGTAAAATTATTTGAAGTTAGGAAAATATATTGAGCTTGTTAAAAGAAATAACAAAAGCAATATTATTCTTTCTACAATGATAATTTAATGATTGACAAAAAAATATAAAAGAAGGGAGACTTATTATTTACAATTGTTTGACTAAATATTATTTGATAAAATTTTATTAATAAATTTATAATTTTAAATTTATAAAAGCTATTGCCTTTGTAGAGGACTATGATTTTGTATCTAATTATAAGGCCATAGATAGGATAAAAATGCAAATTATGTTTGAGATTGGATATTCCAAATTTAGATGGATATCCTATCTAAATTTGACACATATGCCTGATCCATGAATTTTAAAGTTTTATTAATAAAAAAGATTTCTAGAGAAATATTTGATGGATCTGATGTAGAAATTATGAGTTGTAAATAGATCTGGATTATGCTAAGTTAATTAATTTAGCATGTATTCTTAAAAGTAAGAGATATCTTATATTTTGTTAATATTATATTATTTTATAATTAAATATTTGGATATTAGCTATGTACATATATATTTGACATAGATTTAATCTTTTCATAAATTTGGTGCTCCATGTATAAATAACATTTGAGATTAAAATTTATAACATGAACCATACAATAAATATTTAAAATACTCTCTAACCAAGCATAAGCCCAAAATTTATCAAGAATAAAGCAACCTTTTATTCTTGTACTCCAATCATATATATATATCATATGATGGAATTAAAATAATATTAACGAAGGAAATGACTTTAGAATTTCATCTATTAAAGTAAAATGCAAGTTTTTATATATTTCAGTGGATATAATATCTTTTAATTTATTTAAAGATTTTTATAAACAAGATTAAGAAAACTGCTATATTAAAGATATGCCATCTGATTTCTTTTAACTCTACAGACATTTGTTGTGATCGGTGTCTTCTGATTGTTGATGGTAAATTTTATAAACTGTGTCCTTGATTTGTCATAATTTTTATGAAGCCTTTATTATTAAGGTTAAAGGATGCTAAGTTTCTGAATTTTGCATCAAGAATCCATGAAATTAAGTTGAAAGTCGTCAGTTAAACATTAAAATTTTTTAATAATTTTTCAAATTTAATTTGAAAAATAAGTGCATACTACGTTAATATAAATCGCGAGACTTTTTGATTTATTCTAACATCTTGAGAAGATTCATTTTGAACGAAAATCGATTTGATGTAAATAAATATATTATTTATTATTTCAAAGGTAGTTGTCTATAATATTTGTTTATATTTTTATATTAAAGTATTATATATATATATAAGGTTGACTAGTCTAATCAAAATGTTTTAGTCTACCTTGAAATATATATATCACTAGATGGAGCTTACCAATAGCTCTAAACAAGCTTACTAAGAATAAAGTATATTGCACTTATAGTGCAATATACTTTATTCTTAGTAAACTTATGCAGGATTAAAAAGTATTTAAAATATTTATTGTATAGTGCTATGGGCTTTAATCTCAAGTGTTATATATATATGAAACTAAATTGGAGTTGGGCCGGACATATTGCTAGAAGAGATAATAGATGGACAATTGTAATCTTGGATTCTAATAGATTCTAAAAGACCTAGAAAGAGACCACATGTGATGATAGATGAAATAAGGAAGTCTGCTGATGTGATGTGGAAAAGAGAGACTAGAGATCGGAAAAGATAGATTGAACTTGGAGAACCTTCATCATGTAGAGGATCAATAATGGTGGAATGATGATGATATAATAACATTGTTAGATGTTCTTATACTAAATTACAGAAACCATATATATGGATCATCTTTTATTTCATCATTCCCATTTCCCAACAAGATTTGTTATTTTTTCATTACATATAATTTGGAACTTACAATATGAACAGGAATGCCATATGATCTTAGGACATCTATATTTTGATGATATCATGCACACATAGCAAATTCTAGAAGATGAGTTACACATATACATATCTTCTGCTATTATTTTTATTACCTTATATTGTTATAATGTATGCCCATATATATAAAGAATTATAAAAATCTTTAGTTACTTTCCAAAAATAAGATCCTACATATTCAGATCAGATCACATTCTTCAAATTTTCTATTTTTTTTAAAAATATTTTTCAAAAGCTATAACTAATTTTCTCTTTAAAATCATTTAATTCATTTTCTATTTATTTTTCTCATACTCTACATTTCCTTCCAATATACCTTTCATAATTACTCAGATTTTAAGTACGTATATATCTAATCCAATCTTCTTAATTTTCTTAAAAAATATTTTTTCACTTATTCTTTGAATCATTTCTAAATTTTTGATTTTATGTCCCCAATATATCTTTTTCATTCTCTTCCAAATGCCTATACAACCATTATTATTTCTTTCTTATTTACCCTAATTTCTGCTATATAAAAAGCTATATAACAAACAAATCATTATCAAACTTTTTTCTTAAATATAATTTTAATGGCCTATAGAATAACCTCCTACCCTTATTAAAATCCTGTTTCATAAGTGAAATTCACACTGTAATTTAATTGCCAATATTAAATTCATCAATTATTCAATTGCTGAAATATTTAAAAGTAATTAATAAGTTCTAATCCATTGTTTACTCACAATCTTCTACATCTTTTAATTGCATTAAATTTTATTTTCTTCCCATATGTTCTCCAAACTCAGACAATTTTATATAATATCTTATCTATGCATATTGCCATATCATCAACAAATGCGATAGAATTAATCCACTTCTTTCAAATGCCATTGGATGTAAAGTAACCTGTTTCACTTTATCAGATTTCTTTTCAAGATTAATAAAACAAGTGTTGATTTAGTTTCTTCTTTCTATATATACTTCTTTACAATAGTTCCATGACATTTCTTGCATTTCCTGCCACTCTTATAAATTCAGATACTAACAATAATACCATGTCTTGCATTGGTGGTCGAGAGGTCAGCGTGACTGCCTTGCACTAGCAGGCAGTTGCCCAGGTTGCGGGTTCGCATCCCGGCTGATGCTATGACACTTAAAAAAAACAAACAAAACAATAATACCATGTGTGTTTCCCATATGCTTATTCATATGCTTGCAGAGCAGTTCCCTCTACTTTATTCTATCTAGCTGCTATAAATATGAGTAATCAATGAATACCAGAAGATATAATCCTACCATATGTCAATCTCAGTTTTTTGACTTTCAACTTTATCAGTGAAGATTAGAATTGAAAACTAGATTTTTCTATAATTATAGCTCTCACTGCTAAATGAAAAAACAAAAACAAAACAGAAACTTGTCTGATATTAGAATCTGATAATACTATACAATCTGGTATCATTGATTTTTTAAGTATTCCAGAGTAGGATGAAAAAAAACTGTTTTGTTCAGATTAAAATATTTGTAATATGCTAAGAATTTATTTAGTTTGGCTGACAACGATACCTTAATCATACAGGAGATCAAGCTAATTTCTTTAAAATCATCAGCTTACACTGAATTAGGCTATTTTTTTAAAAATAAAGTAATAATAATTGAAAAAAAAAGTCGATTGGTAATTTTTCTTTATAACCAATTACTTCGAAAATGCACCCAACCTTTCAGTATATTCTTTAATAATTCAATTGAAATCTCAATAATTTCCCAGTGCCTACTAACTTTCATTGTAATTAATACTTTTATAATTTCATCCTTCATCATTATCAACAGACATACACACACAGACAAGCAATTTTAATTATTGGCGTCACTTCTCAAAGCCTCCTCTTCTCTAGCTATTGCTTGTAATTGTTTTATGAGTCTCAAACATCAGACAATTACTATTTATATTTAAGATGTTAATTTTATTTTCTCAATGAGATACACTTTATATTTAAGAATGAAATAAATCACGTAATTTTATAAATTATTAGAATGCATTCAACTTTAATCTTAAATTAAAGTATTTTCTATCATGTGTCCTCCATAAATAAATGTGTTTTAATAATATTGTTAAAAACTGATTATTTTATTTCATAAACAGTTAAATCAAAACTTTGGGAAAATGCAAATTGCCGTGATAATAAATTGTTTTGACTAAACTAGTGTTTTCAGATGACATTGGTTTTCTATAGTCACGTAATGTCTCAATCCTATTTGAAATGATTGCAATTTATTTAGATATAAATGAAACAACAGTATTAGGAAAGTGAGTGTATAGATCAAAGACCACTTAAGGAAACTGTTTTAGTCAAAATGTGTGTCACAGGAATGATCGTATTTTTATGTTGTCATAAGATTGTTTATAAAATAAGACTTAGTATTTAATAGCATTATTTAAATATATATATTTTTCCCCAGTGCTTAAATGTAAACGTTAATTATAGTTTTCAGAAACTTGAAATTATGTCCGGGTAGTAAAAATTTATATAACAGAAACTGAAAGAACTTTAATAAATTTAAAATCTATAAGTAATAATTTCTGATTTAATAAAAATGTGACAGTTGTAAGACAAATTTGTATAACACATGTATATGTAAATGTTCACTCAGGTTTTCTCATATGCAATGACAGACAAAAGACCACTTACGCAGCAAAAAATCAATAGATGGATAGTATCGATCAGTAACGATTGGAATCCAATTATTACTTCCAGAAAAAAAATAATTGAGATGTTATTAAAACGTTGGCATATAATTTTAAATAATTATAGCTATCAAAAATAACAATAACAACAACAATATCAAAAAAACATTTTTTTTCTTATTTGAACACTAGGGGCTCTCTGATTTATCACATGTTCATTTTGGAAAATAAATTAAGCGTTTTTAATTCTTCACTTGCTATCATTTCTTTCTTTACAAATCGTTTAACAATAATGACTTTCCAGCGCTTCTTAAACTTTTTCATTCACGACCCCTTTTGATCGTTGAGATTTTTTCGCGACCCCAGATATTAAATATAAAATAGATATAGAAAGAAATATTCCCATAAATAATTTATTTATTTGGTAAACAATATACATATGAAATATTCCCATAAATAATTTATTTATTTGGTAAACAATATACATATGAAAATAAGTAGTTTTAGGATTTGTTTTAAGTATACAAAAATTAATGAAAGAAAATCACGTTTTAATGAGACAGATGTGCTTGTTTTTTACTGCATAAAAATTAAATCTTGGTGAAATATTTAATACAAGCATCTTCAACGTTTTTCAGTGTTGAACCGATATTTGGATTTAATATACACTAAAGCTAAAAAAGTCATTTCACATAAGTATGTGGTGCTGAATGGCAGAAGAACATTTAATGCCATTTCAGAAATTGTGGGAAATTCAGTTCTAGCTCCCATCCAGAATTCAGTCAAGGATTTTTGTGGAAAATCAAGTTTTAAATTTGATTCACTCGATAGCTCAGCAAATTCCTCTTGGGTTTTATATGGTGGATGATTAATCTCATTAATGTCAATCAAAAATGGTCTTTCAAGCCAAGATAACTTTTTGAAATCTAAATTCGATATAAAGTATTTGCAAAACTGTTTTTCTAGGGTTTTTAAGTGATCTATAATAATTTTTGCAATTAAAGTTTACAATTATTTTTTTCAATTATAAAATTGTCAGATAGTCGAAAACATTTCAAATGAGTCATTTTCCATCC
The DNA here is from genome assembly GCA_028023455.1 of Epiperipatus broadwayi. Classification (NCBI taxonomy): domain Eukaryota; kingdom Metazoa; phylum Onychophora; class Udeonychophora; order Euonychophora; family Peripatidae; genus Epiperipatus; species Epiperipatus broadwayi. The sequence continues at coordinate 2,788,084 of JAQFVV010000083.1, read as the reverse complement.
TATTCTTTCAAATGTTGATCTTTTTAATAAAAGCTTCAATTTTATCATTCGAAGAAAAAATATTGCTATTTTTTCCTTGAAAAGACAAGTTAAGATCATTTAGCTTTTCAAAAATATCAGACAAATAGCACAGCTTTGATAACCATAAGTCATTTTGAAAAAGAACAGCAAAATCAGATTTTTGTTCAGTTAAAAATAGTAATTTCTTCTTTTAATAAAACAATCTTCTTAAACTTCGCCCTCTTGACATCCATTGTACTTCTGCATGTAATAATAAATTTTTGTATTCAGAGTCCAGATCTTTATAAAGACTTGAAAATAAATGACTGTTAAGGGCATGGCTTTTAATAAAGTTTATAATTTTAACAGCATCCTTAAATATATTGTTCAATTCCGTTGTGTATTTTTTGGCTGTAAAAGTCTCTTGATGCATCAGGAAGTGTGTAAAAGTTACATAATTATTACCAGAAGCTTTAACAAATGATTTAAAACCAATATTTTTACCAGTCATTGCTTTTGCACCATCTGTGCATATTCCAAAGCAATTTTTCCATTCTAAACCTTCAGTTTTTAAAAAAATTGTCTACTTTATTATATATGTCTTCCTCTTGTATGTTCATCCAAAGAACGACAAAATAACAATTTTTCTTCAATGTTTTCTTTATAAATGCTATTTTTGCAATATCAGTTGTTTCTCCAATTGAATTGTAAATAATAGACTTTCTTTAAGTCTAGAAATAAGTTGCTCAAATTGGTCATTGCTAATTTCAGAAATTCTATTAGTGACAGTGTGATTTGAAAAGAAATTTTCCAAATGTCATCACTATATTTACTTCCATGAAGTATTTTTACCATTTTAATAGCAGCAGGTAATATAAGATATTCTTCAATAGTGTATGGCTTTTTATTTTTAGCAATCAGATATGAAACTTCATATGATACGTATAAATATTTTTCATTAACAGTTATAAATTTCTCAAAATATTGTTTTTTTTTATTTGAAGTTTTTAACAGTCATTCAAAATATTAATTTTGATGGTTTCATACTCTCCATAGACAAAATATTATTGCAAATTAAACAAAGAGATTGTTTATTACCATCACAGTTGTTGAAAGTAAAGCCAAATTGGAGAAATGTCTCATCATATTTTCTTTTTCGCATCTTAGATGCATCTTTCTAATTAAGAGATTCTGCTTGAAAAGACTTTGTAGCATTGCCATCTGCATTATTATTTTTGATACTCAAGTTCAACCATTTATCGATGGGTAAAAAGTATTTTTATCCTAAAATATAAATAAAATAACTGTACTTATTAGTTAGTAGAGACACCAAGTGGCAGCCATGTTTTTTGTTTAATTATACGAAGCATATTTATTCCCGTATGTTTTATTTTTTAATATTTAAAAAATATCAATAAATCAATTATAAATTACTTGTTAAGTTTAAAAAATAGGAATATGTTTTTACTTGTTAATAAATAAATGACAATAGGTTTCAAATAAAAAATAAATTTTTAAATAACTAATAGGATGATAAATTTTGAATAAAAAAGTGAGAAAAAAAAGTTTACAGTACAAGCATTTTTATATATAAAAAATAACATCTTTCATAATATTTATTCAAATAAATACTAACCTTAGTCGAGTAAATCAGTAAAATACAATATTGTATTGTTCTTGCGATGTGGACACTTGTTGAAATGAAACCAAAACAAATAACTTGACCAGAAATGTATTATATAATCACAGTGGCGCCAACCTTATTCAGCATATATTTTGATTCTGAAATAACTTATATGCTGAAATTGCAATGCAACTCTACTATTATGATGCATTTAGTGTTATTTTTCAATATGTAAATATAATTTACAGCTCAACTTGGCCATCATTATGATTTTATAATTGCGCTGTACAGAAAAGATAATATATTAAATTAGAGATAATGAAGGGATTGCGATTAATATTTCTTTAAATTCATGTATCTGAATTAAATTTTCGCACCCCCCAACTTTTTACTTTGTGATCCCATTTGGGGTCACAACCCACAATTTAAAAAATACTGATATAAGCCAATGCCATGCTATTTTTATCCTCAAATTCATTTTATCATAGCATATATAAATATAAGATAATCCAATTATCTGTACCCCAGTGTCTACAAAACATTAGACTGGTTTAATTTTATCCACTTTATCTTTTGAATTATTAATTAACTTACCCATATTTATGAGTATCCTAAAGGCAATCTTTAACTTATCTGCATATATCATTCCAATTTTATTTTCAATAATCAGTACATATAGTAGTTTCATCAATTTTTTATCTTTTCTTTTTCATTTTTGTACATAATACTTTCTTTAAAACACCCAACACACACACGTATATATATATCGGGTAAATTAAAACAGATTTTACATTATCAGAAATATAACCAAATGCTCAAATTTGACAGATTCAAACTTACAAAAACAGTTGTTTTGATGCAAAAATGCCCACAACCTTGTAAATTTATGTGTCATTAGTATTTGAGATATCACACTTTTACACTCTGTAATATTGAATGGTTTACTAATCATTTTATAACATAACAAATTTAAGCGCCACTTTATGCTTAAATCTAAAACCAGATTTACCATTATTTTTCAAGCCCTTTAATTCAATTTAATCCTGATTTCATATTTAATTCATCATACATATTATCAGTAATGGCCTGTGGTGTACATACAAAAATGCCAACCATGTACACATATGCAATTTTTATACTGTCCTACTATGGGAATGATTATATTATTCTTTTTGGATGCCAATGCAACATTATAAATAATGATACAGCATTTGCTTCTGTACAAAAAAGATAAAATTAATTTAATAAAGTCATGAAAAGAAATATGATTATGATTTTGAACCTGATATTGTTGAGGTGATTTGTGGAAAAAGAATTGGTAGAAAGCAAAAAATTAATTTTGATTCTGATGACAACACCTTTAACCACAATTTAGAATTGTAACTTCAAAATGATTATGTCGTATTTAAATAAGACTAATACAATTTCCTTTGTTTATTTCCAGCAATATTTAAAAACTGTAATAATTATTGCAATTTACAAAAAGCATGATAAATCTTGTGGTCAATATTTATGGGAAGTGGAATCAACAATTGAATGACTTTTTTTTTTCAAAAATAAATTATTGAAAGTGAATAGTATAAATTTGATTGGAGGAACATTATAGAGAAAGTACAATAATAATGAAAGGGTTTTATTTTTTAAAAATATATCAATCGCCGTCTTTCATAATTGAGCTTCATTTGCTATTTCAGAATGTTAATACATAGCACATGGCATTTCTTAAATGATAATTCGATGCTTCATCAAAATGGATAAGACTTAGTGACATGTTTGCTACCATGAACTTAGTGAATATGTGAAACTCTAATTTAAGGAACTTTTTTTTAGTTTATATTATTATTAAATTTTTTTTTTTTTCAATTTTTAAATAATTTAAGTAAAATAACAACAACATTTCCAATATGTGGGGAAACTTTGGTAACAGCCTATATTGACATACTCATTTTAATTATCTTTTATTCTTTTTTTTAAAAAAAAGTGATTTTATTTCTTTAACAGCTTAAACTGTTAATAATATAAGCATATTAACTACATTATTAAATTCAACAGCAATTGATTCAATATATGAACATTAAGACTTCCATTCCCTATAAAATTATATAATATATTGGTCATATAAATTTGGTCTGAATTTTCTAATAAAAAAAAAACAACTTTCCATATAGCTATTTCTTAACAATTCCATTTACTGCAACAACCTTGGTAAAGATATTTAAAAACTACACCCTAGATCTGATATTATATTGTAGTTGGCATTTTTAATTGGTATAGTTTAACTACTTTATGAGGATTTATGGATCATGAATTATGACGTAAAGTGGGCCATTGTTTTAATATTCTTCAAAATCATAGAAGTTTATGACATGCATTGTGTAATTACTCTCTCTATACAATTGAGATAATCTATTACATTTATTATTGATCTTAAGTATCACTTTTTTATTTTTAAATATCCCTAGTGTATATTGAAATTTGATTTTAATGGCAGCCATTTCATGTTTAGGTAAACATATATTAACTTTTTCTAGATATCAACATAACAAATAATCATATAGTTAATTGTTTTGAAAGTCATATAACATTCAAGCATCTAAAAATTCAATTGAGTAAAGCAGTTTCATTTAATTGATAAAATTGAGTTTTATTTCACTTTCCTTAGTTGAGAATCAATCCAGAAGGCTTAACACACGAATCTCTTATGATATGATGCCTATCAGAATGTCAAGATGATAACAATGACAAAATCTACCTGTATTTATCGATGGAAAAATTATTAATATCAAAACTTCTAGGGTCATATATATATAATTATATAACTGAATATTTGTAAATACAGTAACTAAATAATTAAAAAATATTATCCACTTAGGAGCGCTTTCGATTATCTCAGTAATCTGCGTCAACTAAAGCTTTGAAATGTTAACTTTCCCACAATTCCGTGATCTTAACGTTTGCTGCTTGCCAGTTAATTAAGTCATGTTTATATTTGTATATTAGCATAGCCTCCTTTATTTTTCCTTTATTGTTATTTTTTTCAATTTGCAATATTTTTACACTGTTAAAATTGAAATCAAAACCATAAATACATGATTTATTATGGTCGTAAAAAACAGATGCTGAAATATTATTATCTACTATGCAATTTTGTTTCGATTTCTGAACATGTTTTACTAATAGCAAGTGTTCTTTAGTTCTTTTTTCCAACGTACATCTAGATTCACCTATATATCCACTTCCACACCTACATATCCATTTATAAATGACACAATTTTTATTTATAAATAAGGTTTTATCTTTGGAGTTATTTATTAATTTGTCCTACATTAAACAAATTAATAAATAACTCCAAAGATAAAACCTTATTTATAAATAAAAATTGTGTCATTTATAAATGGATATGTAGGTGTGGAAGTGGATATATAGGTGAATCTAGATGTACGTTGGAAAAAAGAACTAAAGAACACTTGCTATTATTAAAACGTGTTCAGAAATCAAAACAAAATTGCATAGTAGATAATAATATTGCAGCATCTGTTTTTTACGACCATAATAAATCATGTATTTATGGTTTTGATTTCAATTTTAACAGTGTAAAAATATTGCAAATTGAAAAAAATAACAATAAAAGAAAAATAAAGGAGGCTATGCTAATATACAAATATAAACATGATTTAATTAACAGGCAAGCAGCAAACATTAAGATCATGGAATTGTGGGGAAGTTAGCATTTCAAAGCTTTAGTTGACACAGATTACTGGGATAATTGAAAGTGCTCCTAAGTGGATAATATTTTTTAATTATTTAGTTACTGTATTTACAAATATTCAGTTATATAATTATGTATATTGCTTTAAAAATACAGACATCGAATCATAACATTATATATATATATATGTGTGTGTGTGTTAAATCTAAAATTCAATATAAATGAATGCAACATAATTGCAATTTTGCTATGGTGAAATGACATATAGATGAATTAAAAAACATATAACTAATCATATTTATTGTGAAGAATGTAGATGTTTGGAACAATACTTTCCAATGATGTTAAAACCTTTTAAAAAATGTTTACATTTTCTAAAAAAAAAAAATGTTAAAGAAAAAATTAACAATGCCAACTACTATAATGTAATTATATAAAAGTCATGCCCTTTAACAAATGTGTGACAGTATATAATATGAAATTCAATAAGAAACTGCAATTACTAAGACTGTGTTAAAAACACTTAATACATCAACAGAACTGATGCCATATAATCCACAAATTAATAACTTGATCTCTTCTCCCCAAAAACTAGACACTTAATATTACAAAGGTTGATCAATTGAGGTAAAATATTTCTTACTATACCACATTCTTATTCTTAATGTTTTTTAACTTTAAATTTTTAATTCACTTCCACTAATATAAGCAAATCATTCACTCATTCATGATAGTTTTACTGATAACATCACTATCAAATTTATTATCACTGTCAAAGTGTTGTGATTTTTTAAATCATTAGGAATTTGATTGATAAGCCTCATCTATGATAACTTTTATTCTATAAGATTCAAGCTCTATTTTATGTTCGTCAACTATTTTAGAAAGCACTACCATATTAAAAAACCCAAAATACATGCACTATTTAGACAGCAAATATAATCATGAAATTATTAAACCTTCTGCATTTGAATCTATCTTTCAAACTGCAATATGATGACCTGAATAATTACATTTAACACTGATTATTTACTTAAAAAACTCATTTTTGTTAGTCTCAAGATATTGATGAGACTTTTAACAAATATATTAGAGACAAAGAATAAAATATTTGTTATTTGAGAAAGTAGATGTGTTAACTATAAAAGCGAATGTTACATGTTATATTTCTCTTATACTCTTAGCATTACTTTTGTATGATTAACTTCTTGGAAATGTTTGCATTCTTGATCCAAGGGTCTTTTTAAAAAATATTACATAATTCTTAAGAGTTATTCTCAAACAGAATGATGATAAATAAATTATTTGAATAATAAAAAATCTTCACTATTACAATAAATTCACACAATCTTATTAATTGTATGGAATTTTTTGTATTTTACATCATCAAGTCAGAATCAGATCATGATGATCATATAAATTGCATTCTATTTATTGATAAAATATTCAACAAAATACATTGAGTAATCCTAAGTTGCTTTCTCTGGCATAGTTTGAAATGATGTTTTTCTATTGACACAACTGTGATTAACTATTATCATCAATATTCTATTTTGTTGCTACTCAATATATATATATTAGTATTACACATTAAAATAAATAAAGAAAAAGTTAGCAAAATAGAAGAGAAACAATAATAAAAAAAAAATCTCATTTTTAAAAATAAGAATTGTTAAAAAGAGTAAGCGAAACTCAAAAAAGATTTCAGTTTAAAATGAAAGATATAATTATCAGATAAAAGAAAGATCACATAGAGACATGATTCCTTAGTTTTGACAAATATAATACACATGGCATCCACATAAAATAAATTTAAAATATACATATCACACACATAGAAGACACACATCATAACACATATTAAAAATATCCATATATATAAATCAATAAACTCTATATAAAACTAACTATGCAGACACATATTTTATGTATATATGCATAAAATTATGTATATTATACAGTTTAAACTAATATTATATTCACACAGATACATATTATATAGATATATTATAAAATACGTTGCACTAATATTATATGCAAATAAAGTATATATATTCATTCATTTATTTTTTTAAAAAAAGTAATATACAGTATTTAAGAAAATAAAAAAAATACATTCCCTTTATCAATATTACAATGGCAAAAAAAAAAGTTTTGCAAAAATTAATGACATTTAGTAAAGAACTATTTTAATTTGCATTACTTATCATCCTCATCATAAATATGTGATTGGTTACTTTCTATGTCAAAATAAAAAAAATAGGTAGGCAAATAAAAAATATTTATTTTAGTTTTTTGATAACCAAAACATAATTATCATAATAAAAGTTAAATATTTAACTTATCTAGAAACAGAATAGCTGTTATTATCAATAGTATTTCCAAAATTATTACATAAAAAAATTATATAAAAAAATAATCAAAATATTAAAAAAAAAAACCTTTTTAAATTAAAATTGATGAGAACTTTGAATTTGTTTTGCAAGACTAGTGGAATTTTGAATTTGTTTTGCAAGACTAGTCAGGCTCTATATAGTGTTACTTAGTTTTTGTTTTTTTTTAATTTTTTTAAAAATATATTTATTGACATTATAAAATTGTACAGATGCATAATAAAAACATTTTGTTAATGTTGGCTCATCCATTGCTGGCGTTGGTCCGGAAAAAGTATGCAAGAGCCATTCTCCGCACTAGCAGGTTATAATATGAGCAAATACGTACTATTTAGTTGGTATTGCCCACCCCTGCCAGTGCAGAGAATGACCCAATAATGCTAACTTATCAGCTGGGATACATGTAGTGTGAAATCAATGCCCCTCTAGTAGAATCTGACATGTTGCAACACAGACTACTTCTTCTATGATACACTACAATGTGGATATATCAGGTCCAAAATTCATGTAGAGTCTGTGGGCCATACTAGTAGGCTCCATGTATTATTAAACAAAAATCTAGAGGATAGTATCTTATCCTTGTCTTGAAGAGCTTTGAGCTTATCGCAAAATATAGCATTGGGATCCGGTGTTGGTTGTGTGAACTTTGTCCTGCACCTTGTGTACCAAAAAGCATATGTCAGGAAGATTGATAACCTGATTACTGTAAAGTCTCCAGAGAAGAGACAACCCCTGATGTCCAGGATTTTATCCACTGCTATAATGCAGTGTTGAGAGATAATTCTTCGAATACTGTTATAGCCTGGACATATATTTAACAGATGATTAAAGGACTCCTCTCCTCTAGAACAGGCATGACAAATAGGGTCTATTTTATTTAGAAACTGCTTGTAGTATAAGAATGTATTAGTTGGCATGGAATCCATATTCACCTTGATCAGATAATCCAAAAGTTTGGGCTCCAGTAGCAGATATTTAAATATTGAGGTGATTTTATGATTGCTGCACCCTAGGTGAGCATAAATAACTGTATTAACAGGATTCAGCAGGCAGTGTGCCTGCCAGATGTTGATTTTATTATTAAACTCTGTTATTGAGTGCCCGATGTATAGAGATTGTTGTTTAATAATGGTGTCAAGCCATGTGTGTTTACTGGGGGGAGGTCTGTCAGTAGGTATTACAGTCTCTATAATATTTGATAGAGGGTATTTTTTCCCCAGGTTTACTAAAAGTGAATGCCCTTTTTGGAAATTGATTGTCTGTATTGAATGGAGACCCATACCGTTCTGTTTCCTGTGAAACTGAAGTCTGCGGATGCTAATTGCAGTGGTCCGACCTCTCCATAAGAGCTGACCACAGAGCCTCTGAATCTGTAAGGTGAATGATTTGGTAACTGTCATTATTGGCAGGTAGTAATTTATGCTCGCCATAATCTTCATATTAATAAGAGCAATCTTCCCTTGTAGGGACAGGTATGTCCTTGACAGTGACTGAACCACCTTAGTAGCATTGCTTATGATGGATTTTTGTAGGCAGACAGACATAGCAGTCTGTGACTTGAAGATAGGAAACCCCAGAAAACACTGAGGTTCCGCTAAAAAATTGGATAGTATTTTCCTACCAGTGTTGATGCACCAGGATGATGGACTTGTGAGGATTGATGGATAATTTATAATCTTTAGTATAATTGGTAATTATGTAATGAAGTGTCTTCAGATATTTATGGGATGGAAGAATCACAAGTATGTCATCCATGTATGCAAAAACCTTGATGTTTTTCTTAAGCCGGGGCACATATATACCTGGAAGCTGATCTAGCTCTTTAATCAGAGGGTCGATGTACTTTATGAACAATAGACCACTCAATGGTGAACCTTGTGGTATGGATCTTGAAGGGCCAAATCCATCTGAGTAATGTCCATTTATGGAAATATGAATATGCCTATTATTCAGGAGATTGTCCAATATCTGAATTATCTGTTTTGATATGTCCAACTGAGATAGCAATTCAAGAAGAATGTTGACATCTACTGTATCAAAAGCATTGGACACATCCAGCTGGACTGCCACAGGCCGGGATTTTCTGTTAGATCTAATGTGATCAAGCAGAATTTTCACTTCACCAATTGCAGTCAGCGCCGATGATCCCTTCCTTGCATATTGAGAGGCCGATATATCCTGTAGAATGGCATTCTGAATTTTTTCTTTTATTATACCCTCCATGACTTTGAACAAAATTGGTGTCATCGATATTGGCCTGATACTGCTAAGAGATGTAGGATCCCGGTTCTTTTTAATGAGTGGAACCATGGCGATTGGATATAGGTTAGGAATTACTCTCCTTTCAATGGCGAGGTAGGTTAACATGTTTAATATAATCCTCGCAGTAAAAAAAATTAAGTGAGTGAACACAAACTTCGGGATAGCATGAATCCCAGGATGAACACTGTCAGGGAGACCCTGCAACCTACTGGTGATGTCTTGGAGTGTAATACCATGATCTGCCTCTCCGGTTGTGCCCACCCACTCCAAGGCAGGGTTTGTGCGGTGACCTAAGAGAAGGTTTTGAAAGTGGTTCTCTATGTGTAAAATCATATTTGCATCAGTAAGGCTGCCACCATTGATGAGCAATGAAGTAGGAACCTCCTGTTTCTTTCTGGCCCCCAGTTGTAAGCATAAATTAAGAAACTAACCTATAATGACAGCATAAAAATTTCTGTACTGGCAAGTGTACAGTATGGCATTAAAATGGCATTTGACCTAGAATGCAATAAGCCTGGACATTTTTGTCTGACAAAAAAAAAAAAAAAACTGACAAAGTCAATAATCGATATACTTCAAATTTTTTTGTACCAATTTTACATTATTTGAATAAATTTAAATAAATTATTTAATTTCCGATTTTTTTCTTCACTATTGATAACAATGTAATATTAAATACGCTTAACGTATATAGTGAAATTAAATTCAACGATTATATTAATATTTCTTAAGCCTTAAGAAATATTAATATAATCGTTGAATTTAATTTCACTATATACGTTAAGCGTATTTAATATTATAAATTATTTAAATACATTTTTTCAAAAATACTTTTATCTTTTATGTATCACCTATAATTGCATCATATACTACTGGTGATATGTTTTCCATAGATTGAGAATCACTGGTATCAAATAGTCTAAAGAATTATGTACAAAACTGAATCTCAAATAATTTAATAATTTTCTTCACACTGAGATCATGAAAATGAAAAATATATTAAAGTTTAATTTCTAAATCAGATATCATCATCATCACCATCATCATTATCAAACATTATCAATCCACTGCAGGATGAAGGTCTCTCCAAGTTTAATCCATCTTCTCCGATCTTCAGCTTCTCTTCTCCACATCACCCCTGCACACTTTCTTATTTCATCCATCCATCTCACATGTGGTCTCTTTCTGGGTCTTTTACAATCTCTTGGAATCCAGTTTAAAATTTCAATTGTCCATCTATTATCATCTCTTCTAGCAATATGTCCAGCCCAACTCCACTTCAATCTTTTAATTTTTTCAATGAGGTCAGTAACACCCGTTTGTTCTCTTACCCATACATTGCGTTTTCGATCTCTTCTTGTTACTCCCAACATACATCTCTCCATACTTCTTTGAGTGGTCTGAAGTCTCTGTATTGCTCTTCTATTAAATCAGATATATGTTATATTAATTTTTAATTTAATTTAGATATAAAGATAATTTTATGTTATTTGTTAATCTACATATCTTAAGACTAGTTAATAATGTACAAAAGTTAAGAGTAATATGACATTAGAACATATTATCTAGACATATAGAAAGTTTATTTGTTACCCAGGTGAAAACACAAATTGATACCCCAAAAATGTTGGGGGAAAAAAAATCAGAGGAAAAAAAAATTAAAATTTTCATTTTAAAAATATAATTACTTCTTAACATAGGGACAAAACGTTATTAATATAAACTAAAAATTAGGATAAAAGAAATAATTATAAACAGTGTACATAACTAAATAAAAATTCATTTATATGTCTAAGATATAGATATATTTAAACTAAGCTAGGATTTTTATAATCATGAATTCATAACAAATATAATCATAAATATGTACATGCACAATAACTTTACAAATCCAAACAAATATGGTAGTTATGCACGAGCACAAAGATTTATAAATTTAATTTAATTATGGAAATGTACAGATATAAAATAAAAAAAAAAACATAAAATACACATACACGTAAATAACATATAAATATATCTTTTTTTCTTATCTCTAATGCAGTTTTAATTTATTTCAAATTTTGAAAAAAAACCTCAATGAAATTGGCTTGACTAGTTTTAATTCAAAAATATTTTCCGAAAATGGATTACACTATAGTTATACTTCGAGTAATTAAATAAATATTTTAAAGTAATTTTTCAGAAAATCAAATAATTTTATCGATGTTTATAGAAACAATTTTTGATTTTTTTACATCACTTGAATATATCAGGAATAAAAACACTTTTTTCACAGTTTATTTTTTTGAATGTTTCATCATTTTACACACACACATACGAAAGAAAAAAAAACTAGACCGATAATAGAAAATTTAAATATTAACTTAACATCTTTATGATGCAGCTCTAAATTTGAGATAATAGAATAAATTAGGCTAGGAAGGTGATAGACAATGGAAAACTACTACCAACGATCATCAACAGTTATTGTTTTATTATAGTGCTTTAATGCCTAGTTATTCTACCTGCCTTTGCAGAGGATTGAACATATATTTATATATTTAGTTAGAATTTTAATTATAGGATTTGTATATCTTAGATTTTAAATCTTTCTAAATTTAAACTGCAAAAAAACACACAAAAAAGTAAACTTGTCAAAAGAAACTTAAAAAATGATTTTCGGTCATCTCTTACTTTTTAATCATGCATATGCAGACGGATTAAAAACATTTATTTTATTCACTCATCACATATTATATATTTGTGTGTTAGTAGATAATATATCAGCTACATCTATGTTATGTATAATTCTTTCAACAATTCTAAAATGATTGAACTTTTTATCTTTTAGGGATTAAATAATAATAAAGTCAATCTTTTATATTTGAATAATTTATTTGGAATCCTAAAATGAACATTACTTATTTACAAATATATTAATGTCCCACATGGATTACTGGAATATTAGGGTGGTGAACTCTGAAGCAAACAGTCCATGGATAATAGTCCAGATATGTTGTTGATCTTGGTACTTAAAACTTTTTATGAATTTCTAAGAAACAGATCATTCATTTTTTTTAACCATATGAATGGATCTTAAGTACATTTACTGCCTTGTGGAATATATTGCATTGCCATCCTATGAATTATAAATAGACATGACTCTGATATTATATATATATATATACTAAAACAATGTATAATGCTCACATTTATTTGAAACAAATAATGTAACAATTTAATGTAGACAATTAACTAGCAACATGCAGTTTGTGAATATTAAAAATTGATCAATTTCTCTAATAATTCAGGAAGTTGTACGATATTTGGCATTACATACATAATATTTGATTATTTTAGAAATAAGCAGAAACCCATTTTCACTTGGTGCTTGCTAGATGTACGGGGTATACATTATTAATAGTGTATAAAATAATAAATTGACACAGTGATCTATTAATCAACATAATTGTAGCAATCAATTCCATGTTTAATTATATAATCATGTGTATCATACCAGTTCTAGAAAAAATAGTTTTATCAAGAAGTAAATTAATTGTTAATTAGGCTGCACCTTCATAATGATGATGATCATAATCGTAGTAGGATGATGGGAGTTCTGCAAGCAGTAACTTATTTTAAAGTGTCAATTAATAAAACATTTATTTCTCATTAGTTAATCAAAGTTATTTCTCCTTTTTATATTTTAATAGAAACAATAGCAATGGTTCATTAAATATTTAAAAAAACTTCTAGGTAGTAAAAAATATTTCATAAAATATAAGTTAATAAATACTGTAATTTAATATATTTAATTAACTTATAATTGCATATTCCTCCTCAATACTGTCTAAATTCATACATTCAATATCACCAGCCTTGCCTATATTTAAAAGGAGTAATGGCTACCAGCCATTAAATCCAGCTTACAACTAATTACTGTTATTGTTTGAAAATTTTTCAAAAACAATACTCCAGCAAATACTAATTATACTAAAACTTCATAGTATGTAATTATTGCTTAAAACTAAAGAGAATGAAAAGGGTCTTTTATCCAAGCAAATAACCAGCAACTTGTAAGATAATTAAATCAGAGAGGTTTATTTTTTTTTTAAAAAAAAGCAACAAGGTAATAGGTGATTCACTATTACAAATAAATTTAACATCATTATATTTTAATTATGCATTCAGAAAGGATTGTTTTTTTTCTTTCTATACATATTTTCAAGCTAAATCACAAAGAAATACAATAAATTACAGTAAATAAGAATCTTTAACAAAGTGAAAAATAATACTTAAAAAAATTATGGCTTACATTAATATGATTGCCTCATTAAATATACATATATATATATAAAACAGAAAATGAACATCTTTATATTTCAAAGTCCATATCAATAAATACTATAATATTTAAAGAGTAATTTTGAGTCATTCAATGTTAAATTTTTATATATAAAACAGTGTCATTAATTTATGCAGGTTTATGTTCCAGAATGTCTCGGACAGATTAATCTTCCATGTTTCAAGGTTTTTTTTTTCATCATTCCGTAGTGGCTGTTGAATTATAGTTCAACATTTTATTTTTGTGTATTCTACATTACGAATCAATAAATTGTACTTGATATATTGTGACAGTACTTTTATCTCTGTAAAAAGAGCATGTGAATAAAACAACATATCTTAAAATTATTTAATATGTTCACACATTAATAAAGTGGTAACAAATAAAAGAGCATATCGAATATTTCTCTAATGTTTCATCTTAGTAAATAATAATCATAATTAATACTAACTGAAGACTCTTATCCATTAGATATAGTTTGAATTGCAAAGGAGTTTTAATAAATTCAAACCATCCTTTTGAAAGAATGTCAAATATTTAAATATTCTTAATCATATTAATTTATAAAACTATTTAATTTTCAGGAATTCCCTTACAGAAATTCATTACCAGTTGCAATAAATATATAAATATGTGAATAGATGACTAGTAATGAATGAAATAATTCACAATGAGCAAATGCAAAAGAAAAATTTACTTAATGAAATAAAATTTAATTAATATGAGTAACAAAATAAAACAATAAATATTATTCAGTAAATAAATATGCTTCACCAAACAATTTATTGTTTAGTTGACAGCTACTAATATGTAATATTCAGTAAATTGTTTTCTGGAAATTTCCACATGTTGCAAATAATAAACGGAAACCAAAGCAAATTATGTTTCAGCATAAAATTATTAAAATTAATATATTTTTAAATTAACTTTAAACAATATGCTTTTGGTTACAAAATATATAAATGTAAATTAAACAATACACATACATTCAAACACAAACGTTTCCATAAGATAAATTACCTGATAAATCCTTTCTTTCTATACGTAAGGAATGCCAATTAAGCAGAGTGTTTATTAATGATAAAATTTTTACAATATATCTAGGCAAACATAAAAAAATATATAATCCAAGGATCAATTCCATATTCCCCTGAAATCCCATTATGTTCTGCTGTGCATTTTTTCTATATTTATATATTTATTTCAAATCTCAGCATTCCACTTTTAAACTATTAATTTTGATGATTGTTTTCAAATTTAAGAAGATATCTCATATTTGCATTTAGAATTTTTCATTATGAGCTCCAATTATACATTAATAATGGTAGTTGTTTATTTCTTTGAATAACTTCATAAATTTGTATCATTATTTACTTCAATATATTTGCCACAGTAAGATGAATTTGATCTTAATATTGTTATGTTTAGATTCCCAACAGAAAAGGCTGAGTAACCTTTAAGACGGAAGCTTTACTACTTACCTCATATTGTTAGTTCGTTCTTTAAATTTTTTTTTATAATAGCTAATAGTTTTATGCTATTAAGTTGTTAATATGTAATAAAACTGAGATCCTGAATTCTTGTTCCTTTTCTTTTTAATGATATTCTATTTATATCATTTCCTTGGTATGTTTCTCTAGTGTTTAATCTTATTCAGGATCAAATTCATTTGCTCTTTTTTTTAAAACTTCCTTTCCAATGAATTGGCATTTTTCTGCTGTTAAAATGTCTTTTACAAAAATAATTTAACTCTATAAGTTAAAATACAAAATATATTCAAGTTACATAAAGAGAGCTGACATTCCTTCTTACTCATTTGTTTCATATGTAATAACTAATATTTTAAATATTGTTTTAAATAAGTTAAATTTTTTAATCATAATATTTTTTGTTTTAATTTTTTTATTTATTAATCATTCAATATTGTTCAATTATATCAACACATAACTCCGCACATAAATATCCCACAATAACTTAATGCCCTAATTGTTTATGTTTAAGAATTGATTCTGAAATTGCATATGGTAATTAAAATGTTAATTATTTATATACTTTATCAATATATTTCTATAATAGCTAAACAGCATTAAGCTGTTGCACATGTGCTTTGCAGATTTTAACTATAAATGACTGAATACAAAGACTTTATCATGTGTTTGAAGTGTTTGTATTCAGTCATTTATAGTTAAAATCTGCAAAGCGCATGTGCAACAGCTTAATGCTGTTTAGCTATTACAGTTTATAAAACTTCGCGCTATATAAAATAATTGATTTATTTACAATATATTTCTAATGTAATATGTATATTCTACTACTGCATTATAAATATATATATATGATAAATTAAAAATATGTAATGAGAATAATAACTTTGTTTATTGGACAATTATACTAACACCAGTAAAAAAGTATGTATTAACAAGATTTTGGTTAATTCAAATTCATTTCTAAAACTCAGTTGAATTATTCTTAAGTCATCATAGAGCTATAAAATTCTGTTCTAAAATTTAAAATTGCATATATAAGTACTAAAATATTACAAATACAGTTCTGATAGAGTAAGTTTCATTCTTATCATTATTACAAATTGCTTAACTTATATATTTGAAAATACAAAATCTATGTATAACCATGAACACATTGTTTTTTTTAGTGATTATTATACAAATATTTTGACAAAATAATTATAAATATTTAAATAAACTATGGAATCTATACACTGTTTTGCTCATTGCTAATAACAATAGAGTTTATAAAGCAGTCTTGCAACTACTCTCAAAACTTGATATCAAAGAATCTATCAACCAGCATCATCATCAACTTATTTATAACTTTCTCTGTAGATTACTAGGAATTCAGATATTTGTTTGAACTAATAAATCAATCTTTATTTTAGTTCCAGTTCTATCATTAAATAAATGCATAATGGGCAAAATAGTAATACAAATAGTCACAAGAAAGTGGGGAAAAAGCCAAAAGTGACAGTAATGTCATCAAATACTCCATGATATCATGCAGTTGAAAATTGTGGAGATACACTCAAATATGATATAAATTATTAAAAAAATGCAATACTATATCCCTGAAAATAATTCTGAATATTAATTAAGTCCCATTTGTAATATATCCATTTTTTGTCTTTCATTAGCAGACTGAAATTTCTAAAGAAAATATATAGGAAAAAAAAATTATTCAATCATATTTGCTGATTTATCTATTTTTTAACTCTTGCATCTAGTTTTTAGATATACCTACTTGAACATATACCATTTTTTGTTGTTATTTATTGAAAGACTGCATGTTGTAAAAAATAAAGAGCAAATAAAAATTAATGTTCATTTACATTTATAAGTTACTTTATTTATAAATATATTAAATAACCTCAATATTATCACATATTCTTTTAAATTCATATAAAGATACAATAAAAGACAAATGACCTCCCAGAATGCATTTCATGCTGAATCAGCTCTCATCAATTGGTGCAGGTCACTATCTCTCATACACATTTTTATTATATGAAAAATATTTATCTATATTAAATAATTACATTTTGAGTTACAAATGTTGAATTAACTCATCTTGGGAGTCATTTGTCTTTTGTTTTATCTTTTTTATATGAATTTAAAAGAATATGTGGTAATATTGAGGTTATTTAATATATTTATAAAGATGTTACGCTGGGGGGAAAAATGATAATAACTCCTTGTGTTTGTGTGTTTAATTTTAAAGAAATCAGATATATTAATCTTTAATTGAGTTTTAAAGTTTATATCTGTGCTAGGGACAATCTTTAGTTTAGTAAATGATTAATAATAGTCATTACTATATTTATCTAAAGTGGATGGTGTCAAAGATGTGGGCTGAGTTAATGTGACCCTTATAATTCAAAATGTAATTATTTAATTTATTTACCATATGAATTATAGCTCAATTATCCCTCATCATAATTTTAGTTGGAAAGAATGTTGAATTCACATCATGTTCATGTTTAAGTTACTTTTTGCAAAAATCATTTCAGAAATTGTTAGAATGCTGAAAGCATTTTGTTGGAAAGTCATCTAATATGATGAAAACTAGACCCTCCTTGCCTACAGTCAGCCAGAAAAAGAGTTAGCTACTATTAGTTTATTTATAGTGAATATCCATAAAATCAATACTATTTTTTTCTATTATTTCAATCCATTTTTAAAAAATCCTCTCCATTTTCTCCATTATTATATTCCTATTCTCTGCTATTTCTCATTGAACATTAAAAAAAAAAATCATATCTTTACCTTTCAATATAGATATATCATAATTACATGATTTCTTCTCATACTTTAATAAAACTGCTATATTTCATTAATAAATGTTCAACATTTTCTGCCCTATGCAAACATAAATAACACAATAAATTTAAATTATTTTCTCACTTCTTAATACATTTTTTTGTCAATAGATTTCTTGCTTTAATTTTAAATGATAAATAACAATAAATATCTTTAGTTTTAGTAATGATATTGTTTTTATTTAACATTCATTTTTAATTTCCATATTTTTTTTACTTATTACATTTTTTTATCTTTTTATCCCAATCTTTAACACATTAAGTCATTATCAAGTATTCATATTTAATATTTTTTCTATATATTTTAATACTTGTCTTAAGCAATTTGGATAATCTCCTTTTCAGTTAACACAAAATTATTCTAGCAATTCAGTTTCTTTTTATAAATTGTAATCTACAAATATTTAAAATTCATTATTACCAAAATAATGACTATTCGAATATCTTTATGAATCTTATACAAAGCTACCATAATTCATAGATATGCTAAACTGCATTATTTTATATAACAATTCCTTTAGGGGGTAAAATAATAAAAGATTAACCATTACAATTTGAAACAAATTATTCATTTATTTATTTTTATTAAACATTGAAATATATCTTTTTTTTTAAAATTACCCTATATATATCTAAAATAAAAAAACTAAAAAGCATTATATATATTACAAAGAAATCAACTCATATATCACATGATCTAATTTAACAAGTTTGTATTACAAATATTATATAATGAGCTTGCAAATAGCTCTTAACAAGATTTTCAGAATATTCCCAATATCAGAATGGGATTGAACCAAATTCAGATACACTATACGTTAATAGCTTCAACAATATAAAATCACCAGTCTTAATAGCAAAAAATAAAATTACAAAAAAATCAAGTCATATGACTGAATTTAACAAGCTTGTATTAAACATATTATATAATGAGTTTGCACACAGCTCTTAACAAGCTTTTCAGAATATCCCCAATATCAGCCTGTTTTCTGGTACCGGCCTCCTCAGTTAGGTGCTAGGATATTCAAGTTTATATTAAAAATACCAAGCCAAGCCCAGCACTTTAGTAATGGATAACTATAGAAAATCTGAAATTTTCAGACATTTAAATGTCTTCCAATCCAGCTATCTAACTTAAATAGCCATATGGGACTGAACCAAGTTCAGATACACCATATATTAATAGCTTCAGCAATATAAAATCACCAAAGCCTTAATAATAATAAATTAAATTACAAACAAATTAAGTCATATATCACATGCTCTAATTTAACAAGCTTGTATTACAGTCCCATATGTCTATTTAAGTTAGCTGGATTGGAAGACATATGAATGTCTGAAAATTTCAGATTTTCTACTTAATAGTAATCCATTAAATAAAAGTGCTGGGCTTGGTCTAGTATTTTAAATCTAATGCTTCAATATCCTAGCACCTTACTGAGAAAGTTAGTAGCAGAAACCAGTCAGAGGTTGGGGATATTCTGAACAGCTTGTTAAGAGCTATTTGCAAACTCATTATATAACATTTGTAAAACAAGCTTGTTAAATTAGGTCATGTGATATATGACTTGATTTCTTTGTAATTTTATTTTTTCCTATTAAGGCTTTGGTCATTTTATATTGCTAAAGCTATTAATATATGGTTATCTAAACTTGGTTTAGTCCCATATGGCTATTTAAGTTAGATAACTGGATTAGAAGACATATGAATGTCTGAAAAATTCAGATTTTCTGCTTAATAGTTATCCATTAGATAAAGTGCTAGGATTGGCCTGGTATTTTAAATCTAATGCTTTAATATCCTAGCACCTCACTGAGGAAGCCAGTAGCAAAAACTGGTGTGAGGTTGGGGTTATTGTGAAAAGCTTGTTAAGAGCTATTTGCAAGCTCATATAACACACACACATATATATATATATATATATATATATCATCAACCATTATCAATCCACTGCAGGATGAAGGTCTCTGCAAGTTCAATTCATCTTTTCCGATCTTTAGCTTCTCTTCTCCACATCACCCCTGCACACTTTCTTATTTCATCCATCCATCTCACATGTGGTCTCTTTCTGGGTCTTTTACAATCTCTTGGAATCCAGTTTAAAATTTGAATTGTCCGTCTATTATCATCTCTTCTAGCAATATGTCCAGCCCAACTCCACTTCAGTCTTTTAATTTTTTCAAGGAGATCAGTAACACCTGTTTGTTCTCTTACCCATACATTGTGTTTGCGATCTCTTCTTGTTACTCCCAACATGCATCTCTCCATACTTCTTTGAATGATTTGAATTCTCTGTATTGCTCTTCTATTAAGTGTCCAAGTCTTAAATCCATAAGTAAGAACTGGCAAAACAGATTTATTAAAAACTTTCCATTTCAAACACATAGGCATATTTCCTTTTAGTATCAAGTTATTTCTACCAAAAGCACTCCAACCAAGTTTAATTCTATGATTAATTTCATCCATTATGTTTCCATCTGTATTAATAATCTGACCAAGGTATTTGTAACTGCTAACTTCTTTAATTCATCATAATCAATCTTTATTTTCATATTTTGAGAAAATCTATTAAAGATTACTTTAGTCTTTTTAACATTTATCTTTAGTCCTACTTTCCGACTTTCATCTGATAATTTCCTGCAACATTTCTTGTAACTCTAAAGCACTATTTACAAAAACAACTACATCATCTGCAAAATCTAAATGACTTAAATAATCTCCATTTACTTTCACTCCTTTAGCTTCCCATTTTAATCCACAAAATACTTCTTGCAGCACTGCTGTAAAAAGTTTTGGAGATATCCCTGTCTTATACCTTTCTCGATGTTGACTTTCCTACTATCATTATGTACTCTAGTTGTTGTTTTGTTTCATTTTTATAAATATTCTTTAAAATATGACAATATCCTGGATCTATACCTTGATGATCCAATGCTTTAATTACTGAAGAAATGTTTATAGAATCAAATGCCTTTTCATAATCTACAAATCCTAAGCATAATGGCAACTCATATTCATTTGTCCTTTCTATAACTTCTCTCAATACCTGGATATGATCTACTGTACTAAAACCACTTTTAAATCCAGCTTGTTCTCTTGGTTGGTGGAAGTCCAGTGTTCTCTGTAGACAAGTTGTAATTATCTTAGTAAAATTTTTATATAAAACTGATAAAAGACTGATAGGTCTGTAATTTCTAATATCTTTTTTATCATCTTTTTTAAATATTAATATTAATACTGCATTCTTCCAATCATCTGGTACATCTTTATCATTTAGACATTTGGAATATAACTTTACTAAAAAAAATTCTATTTCTTCACCTGCTTATTTTAATATATCAATTATAATTCCATCATTACCTGGAGCCTTCCCTTTCTTCATAAATTTAATTATATGTTTCACTTCCTTATTCAAAATTCTGGGCAATTCAGAAGATATAATAGGTATAGGAGGTACTTGTTCTTCATTACTATATAATTCTTGATAGAAGTCTTCTACACATTTCATGATGTCATCTCTCTTTTTAGTAATAATGCCATCTTTTTTTATTTATTGCAGATACAAATTTCCTACCAATATCAAAATGTTGTTTTACACTCTTTAGACTTTTATTCTCTTCTACAGCTTTCCTTGCTAGTTCACAATTATACTTTCTTATATCGTTTTCAACTCTTTTTCGCACCATTTTACAAAATTTGAGATATTCAATCCTTTTTAATGCATCATTTTTGTATATCTTCATATTCCTTCTTTTCTTCATAAATTCTCTAGTCCCAGTAGAAATTTTATTAGTCAATTGCTGATTTTTTCTACCAGCTATCTTTGTTGCAGTTTTTAAAAGTGTATCAGTTATTTTCCTACTAATTTCATTCAAATCTGAATCATGTTCAAAATCTACTAATACTTGAAACCGATTTGTAAGTTTTAATTTAAATTCATTAGAATGTTTCTGAAGATTAGGAATATCAACTGTAAATATTGTTGTTCTTAATAATTTTTGTCTCTCTAGTTTTGCATTAACATGTATCTTACATCTTACTAATTGATGATCACTTCCAGTGTTAAATTTATTAAGAACATTACAATCTTGAAATATATTTTTTTTTGTTAGTCAAAATAAAATCCAATTCTGCTGTACCTTCATTTGGATGCTTACATGTCCATTTTCTTTTAACCTTTTTCTCAAAAAAAGAATTCATAATATAAAGTTTTTCTTTTTCTGCAAACTCCACAAGTCTATGTCCTCTCTCATTTCTATTACCATAACCAAAATTACCTACAGCATTTTCATCTTTCATTTGTTTACCAATTCTAGCATTAAAATCTCCCATAACAATTTTAAACTGTTGTTTACTCTGATCAAAAGCTTTTTGTACATCCATATAAAAATCTTCTACTACTTCATCACTATGAGAACTTGTTGGGGCATAAACCTGAATTATCTGCATTTGGTATCTGCTATTAAATTGTAAAACTAATCTTGCCACCCTATCCAATACACCATCAATATCCACAATGTTATTCTTCCATTTTTTATTTATAATGAATCCTACTCCACTTGTATTTCCAATATTTGTGCCTTTATAGTAGAGTACATGTCCACTTTTTAAATCAATTGTTTCTTCACCTTTTTTATAACTTCACAAAGTTCAATAATGTCCCATTTAATATAGGATAGTTATTCCTGTAACTCTTGAAATCTTCCTTCACTTGAAAGTGATCTACAGTTGTAAGTACCCAAATAAAAAGTCATCATCAAATGGCATCCTGAGTCCGCAAGTAGGGAATTCTTAGCACCCTTCACCTTCGGCCATATATATATATATATATATATATTGTAACTGAATAAATGTATAGGTCAAGAAAGAATGGTCCTGGTTTAATAATGCCAACAGAATGAAAATAATAAATTAAACTAAAGTGAATATCAATCAATGAATAACAATCTAACACTTAAGTCAATAAAACAATGACAATAATCTTTGTTGTAATCTCATAGATTCAGACAGCATTCAGAGCAGATAAAAAACAAATAAAATCATTATTTCAAGCTATCCTAAAATATAAGCATTATTTACAATAGGTTAAAAATAAAGCAATAAAACCAAATATTAATAATGATCTATGTCTATTATATAAAAACCACTTATAATAGAATGAAAATAATGACAAAGAATTAAACAGATAAACTTTAATATTCCTTATGTGTCAAACACTGTTTATAATAATACCAACATATATTAAAAGTTAAATGTTATTTATTATTATATTTATATAAAATGATTCATGGATGGATAAAATAATTTAATATGCTTTATAAATCTAAAATATCATTAATATCTAAACAAATATAGGACTCACTAATTTATTTCTAATTATAACTAAATAAAATAAAAATAATGCTAACTTATCCATGCTATTCCACTAATACCAATATGCTCTTATTAATTATGTCAATTATAATAAGAACTAAACACTCAATAATAATACAAAATCAATTAAATTAACATATCCACTTTCACCAACTTAAAATACTTTAAAATAAATCACCTTATTAGATAACATTAAAATTTATAATATCCAATCACATCAATATATAAAATAAATGACAGATTCCTATTTGATGCTTATTCATACACAATTGACAAATCATATCCAATTACTGTTTAGTATAATAAAACTAAGTTGTTAAAAATTTAGACTATAATTATTAAAAAATATGAAAGATTATTAGTGTTTATTATAATCAAATAGTAATATTAAAATTTAATATCTAAACTGAATTTATGATTTGCATCAACAAACTTTAAATATAACTAAAGCAAATCACTCTAATTTGTAACAGAATGATATATATTATTACCAACTCTGTGTAACCAAATAGGATTATGATCTTTATGATGGAATATTAACTTAGTATAATATACACTTTAATCAATAATAGTTTAAAACAAAAAAAATATGCAAATATCTGATTGCAATTATCTTTCCTCATTTTCAATAATTATATTTGCACCTTTATCAATCATTGAATCAATTCAGATATATCTGTCTCAATATAATTCTTACTTGTAATTAACAATATAATTACAATAAGATTCTAATTAATTATGAAATATTTAAGAATATATCAAATCAGTTAATTTATTACTGTAAAAAATCTATAACTGGCAGATAATAAACATTAAATTCAATACATAAAAAGTGATATATAATTATACTCTCTTACCTATCCTGTGGTTGAACTTTTGAATTATTTTGTAACTGCTTCTAATAAATTGTGTAATAAAGTCTATTCATGAATTGTATCTTATCCACCTACTATTAAGCAATAAATCTGTATTATAAAATTAAATGATAACCAAATAAATTTACTTGTTTTAAATTAATTCAAAATTTATTAACAAATGGACTTAAATTAAAATTTAAAAACTGGATATGGCAAATAAATATTAAAAATATATACATATCATTCGATTATGCTTTATGCAATAGGCTTTCAATTGACATTAATTCTTTTAAATTAAGTAGGTGATTGCACATTGAACTTCACCTATAAAATTATAAGACGACAATTGTAATACATATGCATTTTTTAAAATATAAGAGTGAAGGACATTCTTAATTGTTATATATATATATATATATAAATAGTTAATAAAAATAAATATATACTAAATATGAATCTACCTATTCATTCACATTGTTCTAAGAGAATAAAATAAAAATAAATAATTGAGATTTATAATCGACAAACAAGGAAATAAATAATTTTTTAAATTAACTTAATAATTACTAAGTTATAAAATATAAATTTGAATTTAGAAAAACATAACTCTCTTATATATTAAGTCAGTAAAACAAATCTCTACTTAAATTAAATTATACTACTATTTATATCTTATACAATTATTTATATAAAACAATAATAATATGTTAGCAAATGATCTGCTTAATTGTTCTCAGGTATGATATTTACAAAATAGTAGCATAGTTTTAGGATCTATTTCTTATACCACAATCTGACATTTTGTTATTCCAGAAAAAGTAGAAATGTCATGAAAAGCTATTAGATTCAAAGCACATTTTATTAATACTGATATTTTCCAAATATCCAAATTATATTCTTTCATTTAGTAGTAATTTGTTCTATGATGTTATCAGTATATAACACTAGTTTATATCCATGATGATACAATGTGAATATTCTTTCCTTTAACAAGTATTTGATTCATAAAACTTACAAGTGAACAGAACAGACACTAGTTTCATCCATGACAATGCAAAGGGAATTGAGCCAATTTATGTCTTGTGTATAAATAATTCATTGATCTTATTAAATTATATCAGCAAGTGAAGAAAATCTTTGTGTATGTTTTTATGTTGTTAGCATTTACATCTCATCCTTGAAAAGTATATTATATTCATTTTTAAAGCAAACAAATATTCTGATAGTTTTTTAAAATACTATGAATTATTTTCCTCTTTCAATAAATTGTCACCTTTCACAAATTCCTGATAAATCTGTGCAGTTAATGAATGAATACTATTGCCTTCATCCCATCATTCTATTCAGTTGATAATTATTTACTTTAAAAATAAATAAATAAAAATTTACATGAAGGAACTTAGGTTCATTTCTAATGAAGATAATATATGAGAGAGCAAGTTTAAACTATTTTGTTCTATTTAATAAATTTTTTAATTAATACCAGAGAAACTATAGCAACACTCTGTTTTAACTCTTTGGTCATTTCCAGCCAGAATCCCATAAATAAAAATATCATTCCATAATAACAATGGCAAATACATACTTTTTATAATTACTACATATAAAAATTTTAAAATACAAATAATATCCTTTTACTCCAGCATAAACTAAGTGATTAAGACCACATTCTTTTATACTACAATGGAAACATGAGTTTACATATATTTTCCAATATAATATTATACAAATAAAATAACAAACATACTTAAGACATTAAATATTTAGATATATTATTTGTAACCTCCTATCATAAACATAGTAACAAAAATATACATAATAAAGGAAACAATAATTTTATCAAGACTATAAACTTTATTATTTATACTTTTACTTTTAAAATGAACAAAACCAATTCACAATTGTTTTGTACACCACAATTAATAAACATTTTTTGATTTCAATATTATATGTCATTATAGAAACATATTCTGATACCTCCCAGGTTAATATATTCACTATTAAAATCAAACCCTCCCTCAAATTTTTTTTTTACGATTGACATTATATCACATACTGGAATTTATTTCAAATTTCAGTAGGTATAATATATATATATACAAACATGTATAAATGTGTTTAATACATATTCTTTTATTTTTTTCCTTTTACAAATAAAACATTAAGTTTAGCCTTTCAACATTGGATTTTTTTTATTGTTACATCAACTATTGAAACATTAACATATTTATGTATTTAACATATATATAATTTTATTATTTAGAAAATCGTGCAGACATCAGTTACGCTTTGATACAGACATTCCATGTCGAAAGTTGACATAGCAGATTATTAAACATTATTTCAGCTGTATTTATTATTATTATTCAGCTTTTACATAATAAATAAATCATGACACCAATTTAACTGCAGAAGCATGTTATCAATTAATTTTATTTAATCATTCTCAATTGCATATAATATTAATTGAAAGCACACTTCTGTAGTTTTATTTAATAATTAATGCTATTAAGTGTTAAACAAACATCATGGTTTATTTATTTTACATATACATAATTATAAATGTGCACATAAATGTTCTGGACATTTATACAGAAAAGGTAGTCTATATATTTTAAATTGAGCTTTTATTCATGCCTAGCATGCTTTTGTTATAAAAGATATCATAATAATAGTAACAATAAAAGCCGAATTTAAAATATATGGACTACCTTTTCTGTATAAATGTCCAGAACATTTATGTATATAATACAATTACCCTGAAAAGAGAAAAAAATCTTTGGTATTATATAGCTATAAATCATTTTATTTGCCTAATAAGTGGCACTAATCAAAGAAAATAACAATAAAAACAAATGAATCGATTTTATTATTTCTTTGCATATTTTACATTTCATTAAAAAATATATAAACATGCAAAATTTAAAATATAAATTGAAACCAAAATATAAAAATATAATTTTAAGAATAATGTCAAAAATATAAATAAGTTTTTAGTTTCAAAAATCAGACACATTATTAAGTTATACTGAAACCTTTGCTCAATTAATGTTTTTTATTTATTTTAAGCTAGCTAATATATATATATATCAGGAACAAATTCTTAATATAAGCAAGATATTAAAAAAATATCCAGATTTTAGTTGTCAACCAATGAATTTTTAAAATAACGTTTGTTTATTATACATTGACATTTATTATGTAGGAAATTATTTTAAAAATGCAGTTTTATATAATAAAAAATATAGAGACTAATATTATCCAAACACACAGGAGAATAGTTACTCCAGTGTTTAAATTAACATGCTGTAAAATCCACAATCTTTTTAAACATTGTTCCACAGAAATCAGTTATGTATAATCTATTGTAAAATTTATAGAATATAATCATAACACCTTTCTGATTCACAATTTAATGATGATCATCGAAAAGACAAATTAACATCAGAGTATTTTTTACAATAGAAAGACATGTTCTTACTGAAACATACTTTCTAGTACAAAATTAAAAGCAAAGGTAAAAGTAAACTATGACTTCACCATTAAAAAAAATATTACATTTGTGGTAAAAGTCACATCTCATATAAGAAGGGCAGGACTTTTGTTTTATAGAAAGTACACCAACACTTCAAAATAATCCAGAATAATCTGGAATCTTTAGCTAATATTAGTTAAGTATCCATTTACTAATCACTGATTGTAAATTTAACTGGATTTGCTATGAACTGGACAACAACGACAACAACGAAATCCTAAGTTCAATCGGAACCTGAAAAAATTAAAATTTCACTCAGATTTAAATTCCAAGTCAATTATATGGCAGTTGGTTGCACTAACTATTATTGCATAATTTAATTGGTATTAATTGATCAACATGGACACATTATGTCAATATAGATTAAAATTGCTGCTACTGTTTAATAAATGGAACAATTTTGGATTTTAAATATTGAGAGTTTGCAAAAAAAAATAAATAAATAAATCAAAGTATATCTCATTACTTCATAAGACCCATTTTCTCTTTTCTAAAAATAAACACATTATGTTTCCATTGGAAAAATCTGAGCTTTTTTTCTTAGAGAGATGGGCAATATTATTGCTAATTATTTTTTTTTTATTTATTTTTATTTACAGTAGTTTTGGTAATAATATAATTGTTTTTTTCATGCACATACGCCTGTATATATGATATTAATTGTAAAATTCAATAAAATAATAATCGAAAACTAAAAACATATATCTCAATCAATAGATTTAATCCCCCCCCCCCCCCAAAAAAAAAAATTGTTATGCATATATGTAAAGGCAATAAAAATAATAATGAACCAATAAAAGAGAGAATAAAAAACTAAAACTAAAATCAGAAATTAACTATAAAAAAAGGTAAGCATATTTTGTATAAAAAATGATAATTACTAATAATAATGTTTTAATTGTCTTTGCAGTAAAGTTCTTGCTTTACTTGGATCAAAAATATGAAAAGTGTTTCATCCATGTTGCATTATTTCCTCTCCACCGTCTTAATTTGTTGGGGGGGGGGGAGACAATATTTGTAGATTTATAACCAGACCGGGTTGCAAAAGCTCCATCCAAGAATACTAGGTAGTGATTATTATTAATAGTAGACTAAAAAATCGATCATTATTAGTAGTGGAGCAATAAAAAATGTAAGTATCATACATTGATTCCATTTTATAATTCATATTTTTAAAAATATATTAAAAATATTAGGAAGAACCAAATTATTTTTAAATTTTAAGCAATTACTTAAATATTTAATCGCCCTGCTATCAATCAGAAAGCATAAATGTCTTTTCTTTTTTTTTTCTATAAAAAGCTTTTTAGGTATTTATTGTGTGAAAACAATGTATTACAATTAGTTACCATGTCTCATTCCTGTTGTTAGCTAATTTTTTCTTGGCTTTTGTCTAAGAAAGGAAATGAATCATAAATTCAGACAGTTAGATTTTGAGTGTTCACATCTTATTTTTGTTCTGTTAAATATCCTATTCATAATTTGATTTTTTAAAACATTGCCATTTCAACTTTCACCTTTCAGTTATAAATACATAACCACCAATTGTTAGAAATTTTTCTATACCTTAATTAGTTTGATAATGACATGTCTTGTCAAAAAAAAAAATTCAAAAAATTAAAACTTAGTTATAGACCTTTTTTTAAAAAAAAAATTGGTCAGATTTTTAAATATTAAAAAAAAGCACATTTTAAAAAGTAATAAAGTATTTAATCAATAAATATATTTTATTTTTTGACTTTATTATGCTTTGCCTATAAAGTCATTCAATTAAGAAATCTATTTTCTAAGAACATAAAGACATAGGTGAATTAATAAAAAAAAAGGAGAAAATCTTCATTTATATTCTCATTATGTAATTATGTTTGTGGAAAAAGTCTTAAATATTATTTCTTGGTAAACATATAATAAGATCCTGACCAAAATCAGTGAGAAAGACTATATTATTTTCACAATGACTCTCACTTGGAAATAATTTATTTTTTAAAACAAGAAGTATTAAGGTCAGGAATCTTTATTCTTCTGTTGTCAAAAAGCATGCCTATAAATTCTTCATTTCTATTTTGAATTGATATTAAAATAATTTAAAAGATAAGTAAAATTTATCTATAATTATTAAATAATATTATTGACAATAATAATAATGTTTTTGATTAATTTTATTCAGAAAAAAATACAATATTAAAATGAATAATATATATAACTTTCATGCCTTTCACCTAATTGTTTACCATACCTATTAAATAATATATATTATATAAAAGACAAGAGCAGCCACTCTTATCTTAATGGCCTCTCTTGTCTTTTAAAGTGGTTAATCTTATGTTTAGATTTGTAGGGGTCCTTACTGTCGCATTTTAGGTGCATAGTCTTAAGGTTATAGCCTTAATATATATTACTTAGTAATGAGTATGCACTTTACAAATTATTAATTACATATCGATTAAACTAAATAAATGTTCACTTTTTTTATTTTACAAAATAATTTAATTTATACACTTTGGTTTTTTAAAATAGTGATTGAAAAAAAAGAAAAGGAATGTCATATATTGAAGAATAAAGACTTTAAAATGGCAGATAATTTATTATAAAAATAACACATTCTATTGTTGGCATAGATTCAATGTTTGATAGATTGGTTCAAAATAATCTAATCAAACAATTTAAGAAAAATTAATTATATGTTGGTGAAACATACTTCAAGAAACAATATGGTATCAAGAAACAATATTTAAAAGATTACCAAAATCACCTTTTCCTTTATTTTTGCTATAATATCTTATAAATATATTAAATTTAAGCATAAACAGATAATATATAATAACGTCACATAAGCATTTTTAAAGCGTATCTGTTTGAAGGTGTTTAGCTTTCACGTTATTATAATATCTTATATAAATCCAATGTATCCAAATCACTTCAGACACTTTTTAGCAAAAACCTTTTATTGTACATATATACACATACACCTACGTTTTGACTGTCCTGAAGTCTTCTTCAGAGCTATAATATAATGAACAAAATAAAATAAAATACATAATGATATAAATAATAATACCTTAAAAATGTGAACAATAAAAATCTAAAAACAATATAAAATATATAACAAAACTTAATAAAACTGAAATAAATATAATTAAATCCAAATAAAATAATCCAGTTAATATAAAAAATACAATATAAACAGAATATAAATTATACATGTGTTTTCATAAGTATATACATATTCAAGAACAACTATTAATCTAAATATATTATTCATTTTTATTATTCTTCATAATCTCTTAATTACTTCTATTCCTTATAAACTTAAACCTTATTTTTATTATCTCCACCTCAATAGAACATTTAATTTTATATTCATATACTTGTCATTTCAACAATAATTCCTTTAATAATATTCTTTTTAATTATTAAATCATATAATATCTATTATTTCCTTACTCTTTTTTCTGTTAAAACTAATATTTTATATTTATTATTTTTTTTAATATCTAAAACCTATAAAAATTATAATCTTTTAAACTCATCCAAATTTATTTTAACCTTTTTAAAAAAACGTTTTTCTTTTTTGATGTGATGTACTGTAGCTTCTCCTTAAACGATGTCAAGAATCTTTCAGCAATTATGCCCAGAGAAACCTGTTAGCTACTTTATTTTACATTCCCCAGTGTAAGTTTATTTCCCATATTCTGCTCCACCCCATATCCACAACATAATCTTTGTCAACTCTATGGCCTTTATATCTAAATCCCCCTTATCTTTTCCCAAACCCAACATAAAAAACAATAATCCACTTTCAGTATAATCACTTTTTTCATATTTATTCTTCCATAACTTCATTATATGTGCCCTTTCTGTTTTCAAGCATTTATATTCAATTAACAGATGCCTAATATTTTCTATTCCTTCCTTACATAATTTACAGACTAAATCACCCATATTTTTCCATTTACATGTATATTCTCTTGTTGCTAAAGATCCCATTCGAGCCTTAAACAATAAACTACTTTCCTTACTATTATCATATATTAACTCACATCTAATATTCTGTTTATTTCTATATATATTTAAACTCTTTTTACTCTCCATACTAGTTCTCCATCTCTCTAACTCCCTACTCTTTATTAATAAATCTATTCTTTTATCCCATTCCTTACCACTATAACACTCAACAATCCTCCTAACACAATCATTCCATCTTTTGTACTGATATAAAGTCTTTATCCGAATCTTTTGCATACCTCATTACCTATCTCACCCATCTTGTTACCTGGCCTTTACTCATAACCCTAGCTCCCTCTATTTATATTATTTAAACTAAATATCTATCTGCACTAAAACTTTATATATACTATTTATACACTTTAACTTTTATTATTATATAAGTCTCTTATAAACTTATATTATACTGCTTTATATGTAAATATTATGCTAAAATTTCCTAATATTTAATATCTATAAACATACTCATGTTTATACTCCTATGTAACTTAACCATTCTTTACAACCCATATTTCATTTATAAATAAGTTTCTCTTTATAAATTTAAGTCTACATATCCTATTTAAGAGCTATATCTATATGAATTTCATCTTATCCCAGAATCCCTATTAAATTTTTGTTTTATATTTCTTATTAATATTGCTTCTTTTATTTTCATTTCTTTAATATTATCTGTATGCAACATCATTTTTATTGAACTTTGATTAAATTTGCATTCTATTTCCTTCATATGTATATATATATATCGGTGATTTATTGTTTGACATATGTTGTTTTAACCTTGTTTTTATAGAATTTTTCATTTCTCCCACATATTTTATTTTATATTAACAGGATTATTTTATTGGGATTTAATTACATTTATTTCAGTTTTATTAAATTTTGTTATATATTTTATGTTGTTTTTAGTTTTTATTGTTTACATTTGTTTAAGATATTACTATTTATGTAGTTATTATTTTATTTTGTTCATTATATCATAGCTCTGCAGGACAGTCGAAACAAGGTATATGTGTATATATGTACAATAAAAGGTTTTTGCTAAAAAGTGATTCAAAGTGATTTGGATAAATTGTATTTAAAAGATTATTATAAAATCATATTCAAATATGCATAATTTTTCAAATTTGTTAATATTGTTTACACATTCTACAATATTTTACTATTTTATTCAAACAAAGTAACAAAAAAGGTAATTCAATAATTTTATATAAACAAATAATCCAATTATTATAAATCCAACAATTTTGTCTTGCTATTTTAAATCTATCTAAGAAAGACCCAGTGATAACATAATTGGGAGATTTGTGATTGTATATTAATTATTAAAATAAATAAATAAAATAACTGATGTAAAATGATTAATAAATTATGAAATGTGATTCAGAATTTTTTAAATGAATGAAATGCTTATTTTGATTGATACTAAAATAGCATTTTACTATTGTTTCAGTAAACTTTAAATAAGTTTAGAAACATTTAATATATATATAATTAATGACTCATTTTTATATTTCATACAAATAAGATATGATTATTGTGAATAAGTACTTATAAAAAATGAAGAAAATAGGAGTAATGTATATATATGATGTAAACTAAAAATTCACTTTTATGCTGTACATATTAAAAATAGAATATAGTTAGCAAAACTGAAACTATATTTTATATCAAACAAATCATCATATATATAAATGCATGTTTAAAATGTAAAAAGATATATTATTTAATAGTGAGATTTTAAACATTCAAGTTAATTAACCAGTGCAATATAGTTATAAATGTAAAATTCTAGAGTCAGTTGTATTAAAATAATATCAAGTAATGCTTATAATTATATGCACTGCTTGATTAACTGTGATATTGTATTATCCTTTGGATTCTATAAAAGAAGTACCAAATTATTGAGATTTGTTTTTTAATCAGAATTCATGCATATGATTTTATATTAAATGGCATCTATAATAAAATAAGTGATTTTTAAAAATGTGGAGTAAAAATAAGAAAAAATAAATATGATACCATTAATATTTAAGGCTATATATTGAAACTCTATTGAGCAGATAAAAGTTAACATAAACCAGTGTAGCAACTGAAAATACTATTATGACTTACAGTTAATCTGTGAATATAAGTTGAAGCACTCTTGTTTAAAATGTAGATCAAGTCCATATAAAAAAATATCAAGCTAAGACTTAAATAAATATCAAAAATTATGCCTGCACGACACTTCCTAAGCTTTAATTTAACTAGTGCAAAGTCTATTTTATCTTACCAAAAATTTGTTTATTATTTAAGAACAAAGAGAATATAATATCTGTACTATATGAATAATCTAATTTTTATTAATATCTAAGAATCTTATATTAACCTATAATAATTACACGTTTTGTATAATATTTATAGTATATAAATTTTAATTGTAGACTTATTTGAAAGTTGTAATTGTCTTTAGAAAATAACTTATATACATTTATTTCATGAAGTTATTTGCATCTTATAAAAATAAAATGATAAATTTTATTTTCAAAATAAGTTATATAATATTTGGCATAATTAAAACACTTTGATCCTGAAAATCAGAGTCCTAATACATGCATCAAAGTTAATATAATTTATTGTATAAATATTTTGATTTTAAAAACAAAAATATGTTTAAAAATTCTACATCATAAATTCTATCAAAAATATTTCTTCACCTAACATTTTGAAGGTAAATACTGACAAAATTTCACTTTACATATATATAGATAAATGTAAAACTACATAATTTTCCTAAGAATTAAAAGATTTTTAAAAGAATATCATTTTATCCATTTACAGATTTTTTTCTATCATAATTTAATTAAAATTTAAGTAATTTCCATCTTAATATACACAAAGTTTTTCTCAAAACTCTTTTTGTAAATATTTTTAATCTATATGTAAACTTAGAACATCTTTTATCTAATTGCAGTTTCTCTTTGTTATAATTTAAATAAAATTTAGCTAATCTCCCTGTTAATATGTACATTAAGTTTTTTTCAAAAACTCTTTTTGTAAATATCTTTAATTGTTATGTAAACTTAAAACACATAAAATATGAATACATGTTAAACTCTATAAGAAAATAATTTGATCTACATGAATACAATGAATTTTAATTAAGTTGAAAAAACAAAGTTAAATATATATAACTTGTCATAAATAGTAAAGACGCTTATCAAACTTTATTTAAAATAATATGGTAGTTGACATTAATATTAGCAAAAGAAAAAAATATATAAATGTATTGATAATGCACAAAATAACTAATTCAATATGATAATAAAAATGCTTAGTAAAATGAGATAAAAATAATGGCAGAGTTTCTAAGGATAAAACTAGGGCAATATTTCATCTTATAAGTTGTAAGATTAAAATTAGGAAATGAAAAAGGCATAATGTTCCAGAAATATGTGTTTTGAAATAGATTTTAAAAAGCCAATCTAAAAATACTCCTTTAGTAATGTTGATCTAACATAATTTTTTCCTAAAATGGTGACATGTAAAAAGAGCCAAAGTTAGAATTAATAGATAATTAATTACACAATTGGGATATGTTCATCATTATCCCTTTTTTCAACTATTATTGATTCATTACAGGATACTCACTCCAAATGTGATCCATTTTCTTCAACCCATATCCCCACTTTTTCATATCAAATCAATAACTTTCTTATTTCATCCATTCATTTCACTTGTTGTTTCTTCCTAAATATTTAACAATCTCTTGAAATCAGTTTAAAATTTCAACTGCTCATTTAATATTATCCATTTTAGCAATATATTCAAGCTAGCTCAATATCAATCACTTAATTTTTTCAATGATGTTAATGACAATGGTTTATTCTCCCAAACAAGTATTTCATTTTTGAACTTTCTTTGTGATATATCTCATTATACAGCTTTAACTGGTTTGAAGTCTTTGCACTGCAAAAGTCCCAATCCATTTTTAAAAACGAATAAACTCTTTTATTAAAAACTATAGACATATTTTTTTTAATATTAAAAATTACTTCTACTAAAAATATTCCAAGATTAATTGTGATTAATTTCATCCATTGTATTCACCTGCATTAAATAATCTGACTAAGGTTCTTCCAATTCATGATTACCAGTTGTATTTATTGTTTGGACTATTTCAATCATCTAATATAAATATCAAATGTCTTTAGAAAAATTTAACTTTATTTAAATATCCCAAATATATACAACTGTTAGTAATAGCACATCAAAGAGGTTAGTATATGAACTACATTTTGAGAGGTATTATTCTCCCCACTTCTTCAGATGTTTCTGGCCTGACCAGTGACAGTACTAGCTTGGGAATTGAATCTGGACTCTTAGATTCTTGAGTATTGAATTTTAAGTAATATCTTTAACCAACTGAACCATCCTCCCAAAGGCAACAATCACTAAAAATTTCATACATTTATTTACGAGGTTCCTCCTAATTTCTCAATGTTTTCTTTTTAAGAACAAAATTGATTAGTGGTTTCCATACATTATGATAGTCACATTAGGTTGATTTATGGGATTTTTTGCCATTGTTGTGTGAGCAGTTTTTTTAAATTTTCTTCTTTGTATCTTTTCTTCTCTATCCAATATTTTTGTGTTTTCACAATTGAATATATGTTCATTGGAACATACATGGTCTGCTACCTTAGATACATCTGTTGTCTTTCTCCTAATCATCAGTTTGGGTTCTTGCAAGAACTTTTCAATAGGATGACTGGTCTCACCAATATATGTTCTTCCATATTCGTACAGTATTTCAAATATGCAGTTTTCTTCTTTTCAGCATTTCAAGTTTAGGTTTTATAGATATTAGAATTCCTTGTAGTGTGGTATGGCTCTGGAAGGCTGTTCTGATGTTATATTGATTGCAGATTTTCTTTAATTTGTCTGCTATTTTTGGTATGTATGGGGTACACTACAGTAACAATAATTGTTTTTTTTGATGACTCTTTTTGTTGTCTACTTACAATACCAATAATTGTTTTTTTCTTTTGATGACTCTTTTTGTTGTCTACTTAAGGTTTTCTTAATAACAGCTAATGGATAACAAGTTTTTATAAGAGTTTGTTCTATATAAATCTTTTCTTTTTCCAAATTGCCAGTTTCTGAATAAACTTTTCAGTAAACTGTAGTTTTGATTAAGCAATGAGGGATTCTTGTCACAAGAACATCTAAGAATGCCAATATACAACAAATGTATCATCCACATAGTGAAGCCAAACTTTAGATGGATATGGAGTAGTTTTTATGACTGAGGTTTCAAGTTCTTCCATAGTCATTCCTTGATTTTGTTGGAAGAATTCTGTATTATATTGTAAGTAAGTTGTTTTTATGCAAAATGTTAATAGTTCCATTATTCTGATTTGTAAGTCATTATCACCATTTAATCTTTTCCTTACAATAGACAATTCTTCTTCATAGGCACATTTGTGATTAAACTTTCCACATCAAAGTTTACTAGTAAGTCACTTCTTTCAATTTTCATATTCTTGATTAATTCTACAAAGCATCTAGAATCCCCAACAAAGGACTGGGTCTTGTATGCCAAAGGACTAAGAACTTTAAGAAATCTTGACAAATTTTGGCAAGATGAATTTCTAGAACTAACAATAGGTCTTAATGGAAAAAGATCTTTATGGATTTTAGGTATACCATAAAGATGAGGAATTTTGCTGAAGTATGATGTTATTTTACCTTTTTTTGAATCACTGATGTACCTACAACACTTTCTGAGTATTGCTTGTAACTTTGTTTCTGTATTCAGTATCATATTTTTTGCCACTTTTCTGTATTGACTTGCTGTGAGGAGTTCTTGTATTTTGTTGTCACAATCAGTTGAA
The DNA here is from genome assembly GCA_028023455.1 of Epiperipatus broadwayi. NCBI lineage: Eukaryota > Metazoa > Onychophora > Udeonychophora > Euonychophora > Peripatidae > Epiperipatus > Epiperipatus broadwayi. Next base: position 2,749,789 of record JAQFVV010000083.1, on the reverse strand, counting down.
CCCATTACAACTGTTGCATTGCCTTTGGCAGCAATGAGAATAATTTTAGATTTATCTATTTTGAGAGATTTACTTACTTTCCTCTCACCACAGAATATATTTGACTTCAATTTATGTTGCTTGTCAAGTGTTCTTTTTATTCTCCAGCATAATTCTGCTTCTTATTCTAAAGGCAACTTTTGAACGATTTCCTCAATGAATTCCATTATATCTAATAAAGGGATATTAGATGGTATTATGGAAAAGTTTAATCCTTTTCCAAGACCAAAATTTCAGTATCTGTTAAATGTTTAGAACTGAGATTTTTAGCAGATGAAGATGGTATGCTGGGTACATTATAATTTTTGATGTACCCATGTAATTTAGCAAGTTTCTTCTTTTGACATTCTTTTATTATTCCATGTAATGTAGAATATAATTTTTTTACTGAAAAAACATTCTACATAATTAATGGAATGCAAGATTTGAGTATTAATTCTTTCTCTTAACAGAGCTTCACCTGCTCTCCGAGTAATTTTCTCAGCTCTCTGGGAATGAATTGGAGGTTTTAGTTGCAAACCTTTAGGAATTATCCCTTCAGATTTACATTTACATAGAAAAGTTAAGTGATTTTCTACTTTGGTCAGTTTTAGAGATAATTTTTCATAATGTCTAAAGTTTAATATAGTATCAGGTCCATACTGAACACTTAGTGTTTTCCTGAAGGTGTGTGATGGTGGTATTTTAGTTGTATTTATTATTTGGACTATTTCCATCATCTAATATGAGTATTGAATATCTTTAGAAAAATTTAACTATTTAAATATTCCAAATACATTCAACTCTGAGTAATAGTACATCAAACAGGTTAGTATATGCACAATGTTTTGAGAGGTAATATTCTCCCACTTCTTCAGGCATTGCTGTCCTGACCAGTGACTGTACTAGCATGGGAATTGAAACTGGACCCATAGATTCTTGAGTATTGAATTTTAAGGTAATTCTCTGACCAAATGAGCCATCCTGCCAAAGACAACAGTCAGTAGAAGTTTCATATACTTATCTATGAGGTTCCTCCTAATATCTCCACTTTTTCTTCTTAAGAGCAAAGTTGATTAGTGGTTTCCATATATTATGTATAGTTACATTAGGTTGATTTATGGGATTTTTTGCCATTGTCATGTGAGCAGCTAATTGTATTTGTATAACTGTCAAATAAAAATCTTTCCTTTATTTTAAGTCATTATGATTGAGTATTGTAAATTGTAAGGTTATTTAAAAGTCTGACTTTCATTTTCTATTATTATAAGTTGGTGTAAGTGGTGAAGTATAGTAAACAATTTGATATTGTGTATTGTATTTTATTATAGTTTTGTATTGCAGATCCTTTATCCCATTACAATTTGATGATGTAAATGTATAAACTTTTAAAAGAGAGAATTTTATTTATTTTATTAAGGCTAGATTAATATATATATATGACTCTGTAAGATAACAATGCCTTTTACTACTATTAAGTCTTTTATCCCATTACAATTGGTTTATCCAACAAGGATATATTATTATTTATGAGACATTATTGCTCTGTTAGCGTTATCTTTATTTTCATTTTTATTAGCATTATTTTCATTTTATTCAGTTATAATTGGTAATTAATTATTGAGTTATAAGTCACTTTGTTGCAATTGCTATCTTAAATTGGCAGGTTATAATAAAGTCTTTATTTTCTATTCTTATTGTTTTGATTCTGTTACAAATGGTTATCAAATTTGTAGGGCATACCAAGGTTATTTTTCTCATCTATTCATGACTCAATTTTATTCTATTACAAATGTCATTCAGATCTATGGGTACTCACAATTTTTAGTCTATTACAATATATATTATAACTATGCCTTGCTTATTTAAATATGTGTCTTCATAAATGAGTGATATTTTATATAAAAAGTAAAAAAAAAAAGTAAAAGAATGAAGACACATATGAAAGCAAGCAAGAAATAAATTTAAAATTTTTATGAAAAAATATTATGTTGATTTTGTAAATTCATTGTATATATATATACTTTTAAAGGAATAATACTTGACAATGACCATATAATATGTTAGAAATATTGGAAGAACAGTAAAACGATAAATGAGTCATAAAATGAAACAAGATTTGAAAAGAAAAAGTTTGTTAAATTAATTTGATTTTTAATATTATACTGAAATCTAAACAGAGCAAAACTCTCCATACAGTATTGCCACCTGTGCTAAACAGAGAAATCAATGGATGCCAGAAGGCTTGTGCATAAAATCCCTATCTAATGCCTACTCATCCAATATCCTCAGACTAGTTTCTGGCTTGTGGGCTTCGTCAGTGAGGAGCTTTGGATCTGAGAGCACTGCATCTAGATCTTAGGATCTAATGCAACCATCTAGCAACCACCTTTTATCTCTACTTAACTATAAAACTATGAGAATGAAATTGAAAACACAAAAAATATTTTCAATCTAAGCTCAATAGCTTATATAGTCATATGGGTCTGAACTCAGTTCAGCACCCATACATTTTGGTGTCTTTGGCTCTTTTACAACCATAGACACCACTATCCTATTAGGCAGGATTGGTGTTAAACCATTAAGCATCACATAATCACATCTCCTATACTAGCACATTAATTGTTGATAAATAGAGCAAAACTCTCCATACAGTATTGCCACCTGTGCTAAACAGAGTAATCAATGGATGCCAGAAGGCTTGTGCATAAAATCCCTATCTAATGCCTACTCATCCAATATCCCCAGACTAGTTTCTGGCTTGTGGCCTTCGTCAGTGAGGAGCTTTGGATCTGAGAGCACTGCATCTAGATCTTAGGATCTAATGCAACCCTCTAGCAAACACCTTTTATCTCTACTTAACTATAAAACTATGAGAATGAAATTGAAAACACAAAAAATATTTTCAATCTAAGCTCAATAGCTTATATAGTCATATGGGTCTGAACTCAGTTCAGCACCCATACATTTTGGCATTAGATAGGGATTTTATGCACAAGCCTTCTGGCATCCATTGATTACTCTGTTTAGCACAGGTGGCAATACTGTATGGAGAGTTTTGCTCTGTTTATCAACAATTAATGTGCTAGTATAGGAGATGTGATCATGTGATACTGCAATCTAGTTTAACTTTAAAATGAATAAAACGTAAGAAAAAAAATAAAATAAGAATGCACATTAAAAACATCCAGAATCGAAGAATAATATCATATTTAATAGTGATTAAAATATGATTTCCAGATATCTGAAAGAATTTACAGATAAATGACAATATCCCATAAATTATCTTAGATTCCATTTATAATTATTCAGGTTTATAAGAATAATTACTGAAAAAATAGAGAAGATTAAATGTAAATATTTGTAACACATGATGATCTATAGTTCCTTAGTGTGGTCAAGATTAATAAAAATCAGATTCCCTTGAAAGGTCACTGAAAAGTAAAAATGTTGAGGGTCATGAAATTGTTAAGAAATTTATGAGTAATAATAAAAAAATAAATAAATATAGTACTGCATCTTATTTTTATATCAATCCAGTAATAGTCCTGTTGTGAATTATCCCTAATAAAATAAATGACAAATTTATATTCCATCTAAAACAAAATCAGTATCATTCACATTAGTTTAGTTTGCCAGTAGTCACACTGGGTGCGTCTTGTTTTCATTATCATTTAACTTTCACATTGCCAGATTGCTCTATAATTTGGAACTTGATGAAAACACAGTGCATTCTCCTTAATCTTTTAAATTTTTTATTAGATTCATTTAGATGCATTTTTATAGCATACTGGCGGTTAAATACGTATTTTGATTATCACTTCTGCATACTAATAAATATGTAGGTGATATTTTTAATTCTAACATTATTTTAAATGAGGAAAAAAAAGCAATTAATTGATCTTTCATGCAATAAAGTATTGCAATTCAATTTAAGTCAATGACTTGTCAGAAATTTTGGTTATCAATTGGAAATGATTATTCAGAACAGAAGAAAAAGGCATTAAAAGTTTTAATGTAATTTGCGTCAACCTACTTATACGAAACTTGTTTTTCAAAATGTCATTATTAAAATGAAATATTAAATCCAGAAAATAATTTACAGCTTTTGATTTTTAATGTAATCTCCAAATATAGAAGTAATTATGAGCTCTATGAAAACATAACTTTCATATTAATTATCTTCTTCGTATTAAATTTGTTAAAATTCTTTTTTCATTATATATTTCCATACAAAATACATAAAATTATATGTATCTATACAAATGCAAATTATATGCAAATGAATTAAAATTATTGTTTTCTTACTTATGTATTTCATTATATATTTTAATCAGATAAAATGTTTTAAGGATTGAGTACAAATTCCCTCTAAAAAAAAAGGTCACATAGAGATTCGGTCACAAATAAAAATAGATTATACAACACCAAGGTAGATCCTAAAAAATAAAAAGTTAGATTATATTACTTTTTAAAAATTCACAGCATTATCTTGTTATGCCTGACAAATTAGTAAAAAAAATAAAATAGATTAGGCTAAATAATAAGCTATTTTAAGACATGGAGTAAGTTTATTAAATATAAAATGAGAATGATATCAGACTACTTAAAAAATAAAACACATAAAATACGAAAAAAGTAATTAAATAAAAAAAAAGAACAAAATTAAACAGATTATGTTTAAAAAAAAGTGTTCACATATCTTAGGGTATAGAATGAGATTGACTGGTCAACAGAAACCTATGATTAAGCAATAAGGAGTGTTCACCAATGGTGATTGTTTAATATTTCTTATCTTCCTTTAAATATTATTTATTTTCACACTTAGAGACAATATGAAAAGCACTTAAATGTATATTTTCTATTTTACATAGACATAGATATATTAATAAAAAACAAAACAAAAAATGTTCAAAATAAACAAACAAAAAATAAATGAATAATTAAAATAACAAATAAAAAACAGACAGACATATTTTAAATCAAGCAGAAAAGTTGTACATATGTTTAACACAAAATAAAAAAGTTGAATTATAAAAAGAGCATCAGGCATAAACACCAAAATAAATGTCATATCTAAAAAATTGGATCAAAAATTGCGGTTTGAAAATGTAGCTCCGCATCATTCCAAGAATAAAAAAATAAAATGAAAGAAATAATGAAAGTCAAATGTCAAGGAAATACTTTTTAAAAATATTTTATGTTTTTATTATTTTAAGTAGTCTGTTGTCACTGGTAATTTAATATTTAAAATTTATTAACCCATATCTTAAATTAATTCATTATTTAATCTAATCTATTACATTTCTGAATTAATTATCACTTATAATGACAAATAAAACCAATAATTTAATAAAAGCATACCACATGATAGAGCTTATTTCAACTGGTACCTAATCTGCTTTTAAATTATTGATTTGATATGTGTATAAAGGCAAAACTATTATGCCAAAAATATAGAATTAAAAATCACGAAACTAATTTCCAATGCTCCTACATATAATTAATATTAAGATCAAGAATCTTATACATTACGAGCATATAATCATTGGTGCAATTACCTAATCATAATGTGTTATTAAGTATCATATATATAAAGAAAGATTATAGATTTCATTAATAGTCTAATATAACTTCAAATGGGTTTAAAGTTTATACACAAACTTACAGCATGAGAAAATAATTGTAACATTTTTCTTAAAACAATATTACAACCTTACCTAAACAAATATCTATTTATATATATATAGACAGGTTAATGTAAGTGAATTAAGAATATAGAAAGTGGCTATATAGTATACAAGAGTAAAATCATCTCCATAAATAAATATTTTAAAGATCTGATAATTCATTTTTTTTTTTTTTAAATGTCATAGCATCGGCGGGAACGCGAACCCGCAACCCGGGCAACTGCCTGCAAGTGCAAGGCAGTCGCACTGACCTCTCGACCACCAATGCATATTTTTTGTTTTTGATTTTAACATGCCAACGTTTTCACATAATTTCTAGACTTCATTGATTCACTTGTTCGGCTGATAATTTACATTTTTAAATCACTATATTTTACTCCATCCCATTTTTATAAATAAATAAACTGTTTTTTTATTATCAATTGGTGCTTGAGGACTTGATCTTTTTTTTTATGATATAACGTTTGCACATTGAAATTTATATACAGAACAACTTAATAGAATAATGCACATCAAGAAATAAAAAAAAAATTTGCTATAATAATTTTAATGTGGAGAGTGGTGGGTTGTGTGAAAGTCGATGCCCATATACCCTATATATTACATATATAGACACAGGTATATAACAAGCCTGTGTGTTTCAATTATAATAATTTTAGTAACTTTATACCATAAGAATGTAAAGTTCAATATAAAGACTAATACATGAGGATGTAAAACTAATAACTAAATTTTATTCACAAATTGTCAGGACAAATGATACTTTGCCTGCTTTTGAAGATGATTTCTCTGGAAAATTAAGTATATTCGGTGATTAACCAGTGTTTTTCCTTTGTGGACTATATCAAATCATGTAATTCTCAATCTAAATTGTCTATAAAACTTTTTTCTCATTATTATCACTATATTTCATGCATTGGTCTAATTAGGCAGATCGAGTAAGTAGTCATTAGTATGACCAAATGACAACTCTTGATCATTGATTATAGAATTACAACATAAAGAACATCATCATTAATAAGAACATCATCATTAATAACACTTTACATCATTACAATTATGCAGAAATTATTTCTGTTATAGAGACTTCATTTAGTGTAATGATATTATCTAGTAATAAAAAAGTTCATAATTTCTCATAATTATAGTTTAAAACAAAACTTGAAAATTATTCTAATGATTGATGTCTACTGTACATTTTTTTACATTTTTATATTTATAATAGGATATGATTTACTACATTGATAGAGTGTCAGAAACTGAAAGATTCTGGCATCTCTGAAGCTTTGAGTTTCTTATGAACTCTGAGCAATAAAACGATTCAATTATTATAGGTTTAGATGTTAATACGTGTATATTACATTACTTTCAGCATTAATCTTTCAACTAGAGTAGATGATTTCAAAAAGATTTTAAAATGATCAAGCACTAATTCAAAGATAATAAAAATATTTATCATTTTTGGCAACAGTTTATGTGAGATTTTATTACTTCCTCCTTCTAATGCATTTTATTATTATTTTCAACATTGAAATTAATTTTTATTTACACAATTTCCATTTCTATAATTGATTTAAGTTTATTGCATAAACTTTACTTTTATAGGAAAGAGTAAAATAGGACGGACTTTTAATAGAATGCAGACAATTAAATTATCTAAAGGTCATATTTTAACTTAAAAGTTTTCATTTCTTAATAAATTAAGAAAAAAAGTCGCAATAGTAATCTGTAACAACAAAATAAATAAGTAATTTTGAATTAGGGCCTATCTTTTAACATGAAGTTAATATTCCTTGCACATATTAGGCCATGTTATCCTTTCTTAAACTCTCCAAATGATTTTTAAAACAAATACATACATAGACAGATATTACTGTTTACGTTATATATAACAATTTGTGTAACCAATTTGTGAACTTAAAAATTGTTTCAATGAATTGTATGCAGTGACAATTGAATGGAATTTAAAATATTTTAAGAATATCAAATTTTTTATATAATTGATAAATCTTATTGAACTTTTTTAATGCTAAAATCTATTAAGAAAATACAAATTTATTAAGAAGTTTAACTGGATTGTATCAGCAATCGTCAGCATATTCCAGTTCGTTTGATGCATCAAATATAATTTTGAAAACTTTTAATGAATGTAATTTATTAAAGCAATTTGAAGTTAACAAATAATTTTTATTGTAATTATAAGAATTTTCACAATATTTCAATAATAAATACAATAAAAATATAAATAATCAAATGTTAATTGATTAGGAAGTCACGCGATGCTTGAGGACCAATATTTAAAATTCAATTCAAAAATCTTTTGCTTTCAAATCTTTCGTTTTTACCATTGCATTTAAACCACAAAATGAAATAAATCGAATGAATAATTTAAATCTGCGAAATACTCTTGTATTTAAAAAAAACTAAAGATTGCATAAAATTGATTAAACACATGTCTTATCATTAAATACACATTAACAAAAAGATACAAAAAATGTATTAAAAGGAATAGTAATTTAATTATTTTACAGTGTTATACAATGCATGCAATTTGATCTAAATATGACAAACTTAATGTATCAGCTAATGCTAAATGTGCTTTAACAAACATAAGTTTGGACTTGATGGCTGTATATCCTTTAAAAATATATTAGACTTATAAAAGATCGAATACAACATCTGACTAGTAGATTTCGAAGAAAAGCATGGCATTAAAAGATTGCTTTCCAAACCTTTGCAAAATTAAATGCATGTTAGAAATACATCATTAATTCCTTAATAATGAATCTAACTGAAAGTGTTAAGAAAGAGCGATGGGAAATTTACACTTTCTTCCAGATCACATTATATATCTGTATATAATGGAAAGGCTAAAAAAATTATACTACTCAATATATATGTAATTAACCTATCATTCAGTATATTGAATGTTTACTATAGGAAATAGAGGGATTTGAATTTAGAATTTTTCAGTCTGTCTCAATCAACCAATTTTAAATGACTACACACATGTGAAAAAAATAAATGACCCCCAATATATATATATTGTGCAGAACTAGCACTTATCAGAAATTATTTATCTATTTCACATATAAGTGGTCATGTGTATCGGTTGATTGAGATGGAATGGATGAATATAGATGAAAAACCCTAAGTTCAAATCCTTCTATTTACTATAATAAACATTCATTATATTGAATAAATAAGTTAATTAGATATTGCCTTGGAAATAGGTTACATCATAGTATGAGTCAAGGCCATTTCTCTTCTATTAATAATGATCCAATAATATGAGGGGTTAGATTGAAATGTCTACATGGACTCGATTACAATATCAAATCCAACAAGGCTCTGAGTGTTCTATCATTAGTTTTTCAATGAAGATGAGAAGATTGAAGCCTGACCATTAAAGTTTAAGGATTTGCTATCTTAATATAAGCTGAGAACTGATTATATATATATATGTGTGGGAGATTATGATCTGTCCAATTAATGAGTACTGGCTCTGCACAAAATGCATACATTGGGGGATCATTTATCTTTTTCATATGTAATGTTGTCATGTTTATCGCTTGATTGAGATAGAATAGAGGATGAATATAGATTGAAAATCTGAAGTTCAAATTCCTCTATTTATATATTTACATATTAGATAAATTTTGCTACTCAATACTGGTTAATATGCAGAACATTTTCTGAAAAAGCTTTTGGACCAACAAAATATTCACAAATGTAGAGTGAAATGTCAAAATCATTTGTAAAGAACAAGAAGGAACTTCTTCATTACAAAACTGATGACTGGTGGAAATGAGTGAAAAACTAGTTATAATTTCATACATGTTATTGTTAAATGTCAACCAAAATATGTACAATTTTTGTATCTTGTTAAGCTTGATCAATACTGTGTTACATTGCATAATAGAAAGACTTGAATAGAAATGATCAGCACTATATGCATTAATAAAATAATTGACAAATTGTGAAGATATTAATAAAATATATAATACAAATCAAATTTTGGTTTTCTTTACTTATTGGTCATCATAAAAACTGATTAAATTAATTATTAGCTTACTCTTGATTTGCACACATCTACAATTTGTTCAAATTTTGGCTTCTGATCCAAGACAAACACAATCAATTGGAAGGTTTTATATTACCAATAAAAGATCTCATCCAGATTGTAGTTGACTTTGGTATTGATTAAGATGCTAAGGTGAAAAGTATCTTTCCATTAACAATCATTCATTAGATTTCCATAGAGCTAACAAAAACTCATATAAAAAAAATCAAATTATAATAATAATTTGTCTTAAAACTTGTAAAGTTAATATTGCGGTTTTATGAATGACCTGTACTCTTTAATATTATTGTTCTAAAGCTAACTTATTTATTAAACTTTCTCAATGGATTTATCTATATTAAAAATGCTATTATTATATAAATAGTGATTTAATTATTATTTGCTAACAATTTTTTTTTATGAATGTAATTTTTTTTTTTTTTTTGCATAATTGTACATATGTTTTACGTTATCTGTTAAAAGTTTTTATTTAAAAAATGCTGTTCCATATTAATTATTCAATAGTCAAATAAGTTTAAAATAATAAACATCTATTATAGGTCTATAGAATATAATTCCATTGAAAATTTTCTTTTAAAAAGTCAATCTTCTCATTTGCATACCTGATTATGGAAAATATATAAAAAGATGAGAATATAAACATTTTAATTAAACTAGCACTATGAGTATTATTACTAAATGTATGCCTGTTACAATACTTATGTGTGCCTAGAGCTATAAACTACTAAATAGTAAACTAATCTTCTATACCACCAAATATTTATTTTTATGTAATATTTTAGATGCTGCTATAAATTATAATGAAAGTTAAATAATAGAGATACAATTTTTTTTTTCATATTAAATGCTTTTATTGACTGTATACTAAAAAAAAATTGTTTCTTCAACCACAATTAACTTGAAATGAAAACATGGGGGAGTCCAGAAATTATTTCAGTCAATCCCTTGTTATAAAAAATAAAAATTGACTTAGTTAATTTCTGGACCCTCCACACTTTTGTTCCACATTAAAACTAAAAACTCCTACTGCGGTTGAAGAAACAATTTTTGGTACTAGTATCAATGACCATACATCTCACTGGATGGTGCTGGTGACACTCAAAAACAGTTAAATATACTGTTTCTGGGGCACCCTGCATTGACCTGTAATGTGTTATGCTCATTTCTCACAATTCACACTTGGTTCAAGCGTCCTGTTCTTACTCTACAAGTCGATTGCTATTGAGCTTGCGCTATCATATAGTTTGAGGGTGTTTAGATTTGAAGTCAACATAATATTTGCAATATTATTTAATAAAGTATTATATTACATTCAAAGTATGTAGTATGAGGTCCAACAAATTTTAAAACTATCGCAGTGGTTGTGAACTGACTTTGGAAGGTTTTAAAATTTGGGAAAGTTTTGTTATAAGCACAACTTCTGAAATACTCATGCTAGTCGCAATATCTTCATGAGACCAACAAAAAATGTTCAATATGAGTACATGTAGTTGTTTGGTCGCTTATGTGAAGTTAAAAATGTTACGGGGGGAAAATGTTTTTTTTTCTTGTTGGTATTTGTATGATTCTAAAATTGTGATTTATTTATTGAATAGCAAAAAAAAACAAGAAACAGAACATTGTTTAATATTTTGTTATTAAAAAAGCTAATAATGAATGAGTTTTTTGCTTAACAAAGTTCTGGAAATGAGGGAGGGGAGTTGCCAAAGACATTTTCCTTTGTCAAATAAAAGAAAAGGAATTGATTTTGTAAAGATATTTTCTAGAATAAATTATTTAAAAGATCATCAATAATGGCTTTATTATTGTCATTATTAAAAAGGAATACACTTATTTATTTTTTAAAAATGTGGCCATATTTTTTGTTATTAAAATAAATAAAAAATTAAAAATGCATATACTTATTTGAAAGATATTTTGGATTTACTTAAAAAAAATCAGTTATTGACTTATTTTAAAGATAGTTAGTTCTTAAAATGAATTCTTAAATATTTTTTAAAGATATTTTCTAGAATAAAATGCTAAAAATGGTCATAAATAATGGCTTTGTTATTGTCGTTATTAAAAAAGAATACATTTACTTATTTTTTAAAAATGCCACCATATTTTTCATTATTAAAAAAAACGCATATACTTATTTTAAAGATATTTTGGATTTACTTCTTAAAAAAATCACTTCTTAAAAAAGTCATGACTTTGTTATTGTCATTATGCTTCTTAAAAAAGGTCATGGCCAGGTAATGTTATATTTCAGTATTTTTCATTAGCACCAGCGCCATCTAGTGACATGTATGGTCATTGATACTAGTACTCAATTTTTTTTGTCTTTTTAGTGCACAGTCTGTAAAAGCAATTAATATATATATATATAAAATTATCTCTATTATTTTTCAGTTTAGTAATGAAACAATAAATGAAAATGTAAAACTATATTGTGCTTTAAATTGACTAGACAGTTAAAATTTATATATATCACTAGATATTTTTGCTATACGTTAAAATGTATATTATTTATGTATATATCCAATTTAATATGTACACATAATAATATATATGTATATAAATGATTGAAAATATAAAGTATTCTTTTAAGTAAAAAGTGTTTAACATTTTTACTTTGAAACTTTTTTACTTTTTTTACAAAAAAAAGCTTTACCAAAACTATATTGTAAATGAACTTCACTTAATACATATAATTTTACTTTAATCAATTTCACACACAGTGTGTATATATCACTAGATATTTCTGCAGTAAGTTTATATGCTTATGTATATATCATATTTAGTATGCGTACATAATTATATATGTGTAAGAAATCAGTAAGTAACTTTTCTATATTATATTTTTTTATATTATAAACAACTTTCTTATTTCTTAAATCATTAACAAATGAAATTGATATCGAGCATTATTTAAAACATTCCTATTCTTCCTATCCAAGAAACTAATTGACCTGTTTAAAAAAATAATGTGTCCTATTAATTTCATAGACATTTTAAAGAAATGTAGAAAATTTCAGTAAGTTATATTGAACTTGAATATATTAAATATCAATTTTAAAATGTTAAAAAAAAAATTATAAAATTGAAACAAAAAAAAATCTTTATATTAGCCTCTAATGACTTAACAAATTAACAAACATCAAAACAATTTTTCAACTTCAATAAAAGCATTTTTTAAAAAATTATTTAACTAGGAAATAGTTGTGTTTCTTTTAAATATTTAATTTAATTACCAATGTTATACATAAAAATTATAGCTGAAGATTACTTTAAAGTCTAAGTTATCAGTAGTCATAAAACTAACCACAAATATTGCTCTCTAAATAAATATTATCAAATATTTTAAAATCTAATATAATATATATATATATACACTGTAACAGAACCTGGTGGCAACTATTCTGTGACTCGTTGCATCAGAATATGTGACAATTCAGTTATTCTATTAAAAGAGGGGAATGGATTTAATGATTATCAGACTTAGGATGATAATAATGATGCAATGAAATAACTAACCAATGATCATATCTACTTCTAGTGGGCTAGCTCTTATACATACATTAACTTTAGACATAATTTAGATTAGTTCATCTATATCTCACCCTTTTTCAGATTCCATATCTGCCCCAGAATTCGAACCCAGGGAGAATATTGCAATTAACTCTCTTCAGTGTATGAATTTAACTTAAGTATGAATTATGGTATACTTATATATATATATATATAACATAAATCAACTATATTATTCATTTAATCCTATTACGATGTTATATTATATAAAAAATATTTCTGTGTATAGATATGTATGATGATCGATTGATGAATGTGAAAGAAATGATTTTGATAAACTAGAGAAAATATTATGATGAATAAACAAACAATGTTTATTTACAAACATGATATAAAATTAACAAACTCCTTTAACAATATATATATATAAATGATTATATACATATGTAAGTGTTAAGTATGTATGCTTATATTAATAATTAAAAATATTTAAACTAACCCTTTACCTAATAAGTATACATGAATAAACACTTGTTGAATATAAAGTAAATAAATATAACAAAAAAAAAATCATTAATTCAACATTACATTAATGATGAAACTAACTAACTAACTAATTAATTAATCTAGAATGTTTTAAATAACTACTGAGTTTGATTCCCATAATAACATTTTATTTCTCTTGAAGAACCCATTTTTAACATGTAGAAGTTAAATAGAAAAGACAATTCATGCAGAAATTATTCATCATTTGTACTGAATAAACATGCATGAATGCTGTTAATTAACATGAGAAAAAAACAACAACATAAATTCAGTAGTGTCAAAACTTAATATTTCCTTTTTATATTGAATAGTAATAAATAAAACTCTTACCTCTACCCCATATTTTAATAAGGGTTCTAATGGTAATTAAAACAAATATCAGGTCATTATGAAGGAGGATTACCTAAATTTTATTAAACAAAAAAAAATTATTTCTTCCATATTTTCCTGAATTTAGTTACAAAGAAATCTCCCAAGCTATATAGATTTTGGTTTCCAAATATGAAAGTAAAATATATATATATATATACAATGATATATTAATACAGATGGAAACATAATGGAGGAAATTAATCATAGAATTAAACTTGATTGGAGTACTTTTGGTAGAAATAACTTGATACTAAAAGAAAATATGCCTATGTGTTTGAAAAGGAAGGTTTTTAACAAATATGTTTTACCAGTTTTTACTTATGGATCTGAGACTTGGACACTTAATAGAAGAGCAATTCAGAGACTTCAGACCACTCAAAGAAGTATGGAGAGATGTATGTTGGGAGTAACAAGAAGAGATCGTAAACGCAATGTATGGGTAAGAGAACAAACAGGTGTTACTCACCTCATTGAAAAAATTAAAAGATTGAAGTGGAGTTGGGCTGGACATATTGTTAGAAGAGATGATAATAGATGGACAATTGAAATTTTAAACTGGATTCCAAGAGATTGTAAAAGACCCAGAAAGAGACCACATGTGAGATGGATGGATAAAATAAGAAAGTGTGCAGAGGTGATGTGGAGAAGAGACGCTAAAGATCGGAGAAGATGGATTAAACTTGGAGAGACCTTCATCCTGCAGTGGATTGATAATGGTTGATAATGATGATGATATAATTCTATTAACAAAAAAATATGTAACAAATTAATATTTCTTCATGATGACCTGACTACGTGAGATTTATGAGTTAGAACAATTGATATCTCTGATAGATAATCCATGATTATTTCAATCAAGTTCCTATGATAGATCATTAATTCCTCACAAAGATTCCTCAATGACATTTATATCATATTCATTCGTAAATTTTAGATGTGACATTTGAGATTTTTAACAGACTTTACATATTTAATCATTAATTCATTGCTCTTATTTTGGTAAGGGCTGATGAACACTTAAGCCTTACAACACTATTGAATTAGCTGATAAACATAGTTTTTCAACAATGTAATAATTTCAAGTTTCTTGATTCAAAATTTGTTATTGAATGATTTTTATGCGAGTGAAATTATTCCATCGACAATATATACATAAATAATATATTAATGTTGCAATCTGTTGTTTTATTTGAATTTGAAGAACAGCATGGTATTTTTTTTATATCAAATATTTATCTAAATCCATTCTTTTAGTTTACTTAATTGCTTGAATTGTTAAGAATGTTTTTATTTAATTAAGAATCACGACTTCTTGTAATCAGCTATATCACGATTCAGTAAATATTTTGGAAATGTTTGAATAAACCATCCATTTTTTTAATATTGCAGTATTCGATTTTTCTGATATTATATTTTATGGATTATGTATTATTTGAGAAAAAGCAAAAATACAACTGAAAAGAATTAAGTCCGTTTTTATTATTGTCCTCGACTTTCATTGTTTAATAAGCTTGCATTTTATTTCTTTTTTTTATATATATATCTTTATATATGTGCCTATTTTTATGCGTATTATCTTGTTTATAATCAAATAAAAAATTACATAATAGAATTATGTTCCCTTTTTACCTTCATATTTGGAAACCTAGTGGATGTTTTGACTTCGGGTTGTTACATATTTTTATTTAGTCACAGTTTTTTAAAATGAAATCAAATATACAAATATTACATTTATTGAAGTACATATATATATATTAGTAGAATGTTTAATTAATATTTTATTTTGATTGGAGTTTTTATCTTTCTAAAGATAAGCAAAAATCGGTTTGTTTTGATTCTTTCTTAATACAATAATAAAAAAATACATACATTTATTGTGTTTACGTATATGTATAAGTGTGGGTTCATTTATTTTATATTTGAAATATATGTTTAATTGGTTATTAATTAAAAAAAAAAAAGAGCTGGATTTGGTAGTGAGTGATAAGGTTAGATTGTAAAAATATCCTTACAATACTAAATCTAATTATAAATTAAAGCATTTATAGCGGGACTTTCAGAATTGAACTTTGAAACTATTCTTCACATTAGTTTAAATTTCTTGGTAAAGTGCACTTTTAATATTTTCACATCATAATTAAGGTTCAATAATGATTATTAAATCAAATATACAGATTTTAAATATTATTAATATTCAAATTCTAGTATTTGATAATTTCAAGACTGTTAGAGTGTTGATTCATTGCACAATCGAAAAAGTGCAATAATTAAACCTCTATTAATGATGTACAAAACCTATACCTACAATTTAACAATTATTGTAGTTCCATGATTATTATAAGAAAATATCGAAAACATATTTGAAAAAAAAAAAAAAAAGCTATTATAAAATATATTGTCAAAGTTTTAATTCAGAGAATCCCATTTTAAATGCTCTAACTTATTATTCGAGTCATTACTTGTATATCTACAAATGTCTAAGATGTTATATACATCTTTATCCTGTACAGCTAAGTATGATTGCTACCCCAAAATGCCACTTAAATAAAAAATCCTACACAAAAATTAAGCAATTAAAATGAGTTCCTATGAGAGAAAAAAAATGTTATTTATATTTATGATAAGAATTAATTAGAAAATGCATATTATATATATATGTAAATAAAATACCCATTATAGAGCAATTCATGTAATAAAATATAAAAAAATATAATGGTAATAATATATTTTACAAATAACTATTACAAAATGTAAAAGTAAGTTATTTTCATAACATTCTTCCATTAAAAATCATTTAAATTTAATAGAAGTAAATATCATCATGTTAACATTTGCATAGCGTTCCATCATCAGATTTTCAATTGGATGGACAGTTGAGGAATTGGAGTGTGGAGTACATTGAAGCCTGTCCATTAAAGTGGAAGGATTTGCTATCTTAATATATATCTGAGCACTTGTAGCATATATGTGTAGAGATGGTAATCTGGACCAACTGATGATTGCTGGTTTAGCATGAAATACGTATATTGGTGATTATTTATCTTTTCGACATATGTGTGTTCAGGTGTATCAGTGTTATGAGATGGTGTGGAGAGTGGTGGGTCATGTGAAAGTCTGTGCTCATACCCTGTCTATTATATTGTCTATTGATTAACAACATTAGTCAGTTACAAAACATGAGAGTTTCCTTTCAATTTTGATCTGAAAAGTAATAAAAAAAATAAAGAAGCCATTTCAATAAATAGAAATAAAATGTCATTAATTAATAGACATTGTGCAAACATTAAAATTCATGAGTCTTGGAATATAACATGACAAAATTTACTTTCGATAAATTTAAATAATTTTCAAAGTTATGAAAATAACTGAAACTACCTTTTGTAAAATATATTATCATGATTATATTTTAACATTTTAATTATATTATGTGTAATATAAAAATTGAACTTATTGTAGAAACATTAATTACTAAAACAGTTTTTGTTTTTAAATAAGTAAGAAATAATTAAAATAGGTTACAAATAAACAAGCATTCAAATCTAGATAATAAGTTTAGATATGTCTAAGAAATACACTAATCAGATGGTAGGATTAACATCTGAGTTAAGAAAAACTGTTTTTTGAAAACATGAGAAGCAGAATTTGAGGAAGGTATAAATAGCAGTGCAAAGAAATCAATTTTAGACTTAATTAGAGTAGTTTATCTCAGAATAGGACAGAAGAAATATTAGTAGTTGCTCTAAAGACATGCTCCAAGGTATCAAGAAAATAGAAGATTGAAATGAGTGATTTCAGCTATGTATATCAGGTATTTTGTACAGTAAACACTGCCTATCAGTGAAACTTATCAAGTAACTATCAGTGTAGATAATACTTATTCATATATCCACATTGAAATGATGATAAACCATGTTTGTGATACTAACTTGAATATCATATCTGGAAGAGACCACTAAAAATATACATTTGTCATTTCATTAATTCATGTAGCACCTAGAAGAATTGCTTATTTCAGGCCTAGATTGAAGCAAAATGTAGCCTGTCATGATTGAAAAATATATTGATTTGGATCAGAAAAAATAGCCGAATTGCCAAAATATTACTTTCCTCAATAAAGATCAGAAACTTGATAAAATAACATAATTAATAAGTACTCAAGTGATTTGGAGGAAGTCAAAAATCAATCTTATTTGAAAACACAACTCAAATAATAACCTGGATTATACCTGAAAAAATCTGGAAAGAAGCTCTGACCCTAAATTGGTTAAAAGCATTCAAGTAAATATTTGTCCATACAGATGTCTGTACATTAAAATATATGTACATATGAAATAATTAGCACCAGTAAGAATTTTTTTAAAAAATCCAAATGTATAAAAACTCAATAAGTTTTTTTTTTACTTTCATTTTGTAAATCTTAAATTTTTCCTAATTTTACTTTTTAATGCAATAGATGCATTTATAATTGTATCTTTTAGTATATGAGAGTGGAGATAGTCATATTTCTTGTGAGTTGAATTAAATAGTAAAAATTATTTCTTTTATTTTAGGTATTGTTTAAAATACATGGATTTGAACTATTGACTATGTTAATAATAAAATAATATTTCTATATTATAATCTCTGCTTAGAAGTGAAAAATAAAAAAATAAAAACTGTCATTTTAACAAAGCTGCTTGACTAGTTTATTGTTTCCACTGTTATTTGTCATATGATTTGGAATATTATGTGATTATTAATATGTTTATTGCTATTTACATGCTACCTTTAATAAATAAGTTATTGATTTAAATTGAATTAAGGTCATTTGATTTTCATTCTCACATCCAATAATGTTTATTAGCATAATTAGCAAATAAGCTTTCCATTATAATGGGACACATCAATGAAGTGAGAGAGAATCAAATCTAAATTTGTACAATAATCCTCTAGATGAAAAGTGGTACTCAACTCTTTACCAGTTCTGCAAATTTCAATTAAGAAAAGCTATCTGCAACAAACAAATCAGATAATTTCACAATATTTATTTTTACTTTTAAGGGCTAGATGGTTAGAAAATAAAATCAATACTTAGCAGATAACTTGGCCATAAATAATTTAATATTGAATAGTGTTTGGTCTTATCAGCAAGACTTTAATTGTTTAACTGTAATAAATAATTCTTTAATGTGAAAAATACTGTGTTTATTAGAAAATTTAAAATACATTCAGCACAATGTTTGAGGGTACTAATACGTAGTCAGAATAAAAGTATGAAGATTTTATACTTAAATCATCATCATGAGCTCTTATTAAAGATAACTGTTTATGATTATTCAATGGAAAACTCCACATATATGGTTTAAACTTATTTTCATTAGATTTTCCATATATTTTTAAAAAATAATCTGTTTTATTTCTCTGCTGAAATATGGAGTCTGACAAAACTTTTTTCCATTAAAATACATGTTGATAATCAAATAAAATAGTTTTATAGAATTTTTTTTTTTTAAAAAAAGCTCATCATGTAATTTGCAAAAACACTTTTTTTAAAATTAGCTTTCTACTTTTTAACTATATAATAAAAGGTAATTCCTTTTTAAAATTCTTTATTCTAGTCTTACTCTCTATTCTTAAAGTTCATTGGTTGGGGGATTTTAAAGTCATTTTATCTTCAATAAGTCTGGCCATAAAAGCACTGATCTTCTGTGATTCAGATTTTTTTTTATTCATGTTATTGGGTCTTTAAATTTTTTTTTACAGCTCCTCTGCATATTTATCAATTTTTTTCCTGAAATTTATCTTTTATAAAAACTGATATCATATCATATTTCAATGATTTGTGAGCAAAAGGGTGCTGAACTAGATTGCTTCTTAACAGCAAAAATGTGTTCTCTTTTTTTGATGTTAATTCTATAATTGACTTGTTCTATGTAAGGATTTTAAAAGGTAATTTATAATTTTAAAAAATGATCTAAAAAGGTATTTACATTCACATGAAATAATATTATCTCCTTTTTTGTCGCAATATTTTCTATAAAACTGTTTTATTTGATTGCCAATATGTCCTTCAATAGAAAAGTCTTAGTCAGATTCATATTGGCACAGCAGAAGCACATAGCAGACAAATGCTTCTTTCAAACATGTAGAAAGGCTTATTAAGATAGCTTTAAACTATGAACATGGAGTTATTTGTCAAATAATCATAAACAATCAACTTTTATCTATGAAATTATTTAAAATTACTATACATATTTGATACTTCGCTATCCAATTTCATTAATCATATTATTAAAAAGCTTCTCAGTTAAAGTTTACAATAAAATTTCATTAAATCATTAATGATGTAAAAATTGAAATAGTATTCAATTTATAAATAAATAAATAAGAGAATTTATGAAAGAAAAGTTTAAAAATTCATCATTCATATTTCTAGCCTTCAGCACCAAGTAGATTCCAATTGCGTGAAATTACACAAATGTGGTACATTATAAAATTGGTTATCACTATCTTGAGTATTAATTATTTGCTTATCAATAATATTATTACATTTAGATGCCATCTTTATTGGCAATGAATTTATAAATGGAATAAAATTTATATCATTTAATGACTCATTTTAAAATGAGTTGAAACTATTATAGTCAACTCTAAGGGAGGCATAAATATATCTATGAAAATTAAGAATGTTTTTTATCAAATAAAAACATTCTTGTTTAATAACAGTCACAACTTTCTGAGACTTCAGTAATAGCAGAAACATTGAGCTATTGCTTTATTAGAAATGTGCATAATAATATATTATATAAGAAATTAGCAGAGAATGGCAGTTTAATCAATCAAAAAATATCAATGAATTTTTTAATAGCTGTTTAAAAATCACTTTCATTATATCATGATATCTCAATATGCAATATATAGCATAGTTATTAATAAATCTCTTTAGCAATGCTATATTCATGTTATTCTTTAAAATGCAGCAATTAAAAATTGATAAAAGGTAAAATGCATTACTTTCAGAAAATACATTATGTATCAGAAATATTGCATAGAAAGAAAGTAAATGCTGGAGGAACCTCAAAAAACATCTTTCAATTATCATATTTAAGTTACCAGTTAAATCACCTATCACATCATTAAAAATTAAATTATACATGATAAAAAATAGTTATTTCGGGGAACTTATCAATCCAATGTTTTAAGTAAGAAAAGAAACTCATGTACTTGCTTAACTTGATAGTAATAGTAACAAAAAGGGCTATAAATGGTGATCTACCTCATCTATTTACCAATTAATTAATTAATTAATTAATTATGTATAAGTAATAATTGTATAAAATTTATAATATTTTGTTATTATTATAGTTGCCAATTATAATCAATGGATAGCAAGTACTACTAAACAATAATCTAAAAAAACAAACAAACAAACAAACATCTTAGATCATAAATAATATAATCAACAATTATATTAAAGTGGTAGATTAAATCAACAATTATGAATAAAATGGTAGATTAACTGATTGATAAATACCACTAGGTAACTTCAGAATATGCTCCTATAAAAAATTCTAGTCTAAAATACCATGACAATTTACAAGCAATATTTCTTGTTTAGTTAAAGAACAAGAATAAAAAAATGCAGATGTTATGAAATTATTATTAAAAAGATAAAATGTATTTACTATAACCTAAACACTCCTAAAAATAATGAATACTTTAATATTGCAACTAGTTATATTAGCTTAAATAAAGCAGTCTATAAACTTCTGGAAAGATCTGCACAATGTAGAAATGTTATTACTTCAGAAAATTTGCATTACTTATACACAAATTCTTTTCCCAAATAAAATCTGTAATTTTATTTTACAATCAGTGCTGATGTCTAAACTCTATCCATCCAACTAATTGAAAGTTTAGTTTAACCAACAGTAAAATTAATACTGTAAAGAATTGTGGTTACAAATTGTAAAACTAACATGGATTTAAATTATTTTAGGAATCACTTCTCTAATAGTAACGCACTATAAAACAAGAGGACTGTGATGGTCATAGATCATCTGATGATACTATCATTTCCTAATAAATATAAGATTCTACACTGAAAAATTTAATGACAGATTTATTCATGATTCTATGACTATAAAATTACTGCCAATATTGTTTTTCAATGTAAATTGTTATATATAATTTTCTACTTCTTTTCCTATGTATTGATTTCTATTTTAACATATCATACAATTTACACCTTTCTTAAACACTTAATCAATACTTTTATTTATATCAAACTAACAGTTTATCATCAGAGTTCTTGTTAATTCTGATGATGACTGCAGGACAGTCAAAACTATTAGTTTGATATAAATAAAAGTATTGATAAAGTGTTTAATAAAGGTGTAAATGGTATGATAAATTGTTATATGGATTTATCTTGGATATATGCAAAATAATTATACCAATATAAACTGATAATTCTTGCATATATACTCCCTGACCAAAGATAGGTAGAGTAACTAGACAATACAATATTACGATCAAGCAATAATAAATGATCATAATTAGCAAAGTTTGTCATTGTTTTCTATCTTCTTAATACAATTTATTATCTCAAATTTAAAGCTACATCTTAAATTTTAATGAACTTTTGCATTCATTATGTTAAATTTAATTAGCAAATATTTTTCATTTGCACTATTCTATTGACTACTGTTTTATTTTCCAATATCATCATAAAGTTTGTTACTTAAAAGGAAATACTCTGATTAAGTCACTACCATTATCAAAAATAAAAAATGTAATCATAAGCTCAGAATTCCAGCAGTGAAGCCTAGCTGTCCATTGAATACATGAAAACCAAAAACTCCTTTTAAGAAATTTATTAAATGCATCTAAAACTCATGAATAAATGTCATTTGTTTTTTTTTTAATGCTCTATATTAGTATATATAATATTATTTACTTGTGATTACATCATTTAGCTGAATTGTTAAATGTTATTTTAAAATAATTCAAACTTTATGCATTTCCAAATACATTTAACTATTAATAAAATATACAGCATAAATGTATTTTGAAGGTTATAAAATTGGATTTTTTTTCTTCTAAAATCATTTAGCAATTCAACTAGATGATGGAAATAATCTAACATAATCATGTAATCATAACTGAAATACCAGCTTTATAAATAAACAATATTGTTTAATTCAACTATATTAATTAATCTAACATTTTACATTATATTTGTGTTAAAGAGACTTCATCAAGGATTAATTAGCATTTGTTGTATTACAATAAAATATCTTTACATAATCTGGTAATTAGGTACAGATTGGGTGACACTTGAAACCTTTTCAGATCATAAACAAACATTTTTTTTTTTTCAGGTAGATAATCCCCGTCAATTTAGTTCGCCATTCAATAGTGGTAGGCATGTGGGTATTGGTTATCCAACTTTTCTTAGCTAGAGAATAAAGATCCCAAGTTAATGTGGATTCCTCAGGTGGATACCAATGTACTGTTTTTAAAATAAAATATAGCTTTCATTGTAGGGTGAGGAGATGGCACATTCCTATAGATACTGATCCCATAGTTATTTTTACCTTTTTTGCGCATAAATAGGCATTATAGAAAATAAGAGCAAATTAATGGTATTTTCTTTTTTCTTTACGTATTCACCCGCACACAATATATAGATTAAAATTACTTAATGAATTAATTAGAATTAAAATGTAAATATTTAATACATTAGTAAAACAAAGATATTTAATTTGACAGTAAACTTTTTTTTTCAGTTTAATAAGATAGCAAATCAGCAGACCAAATTTAAAGAATTAAAACTTTAAAAGCAATAATTATTCTAAAGTTATATAAAAATATCATTAATGTTTAATTTTAATAAATTATGTAGGATAATAGAGGCATTGTTTCATGTTTACTGAAACATTCAATGTAGGTGCTCTAAAAATAATAAAAAAAAGATTCATCATACTAAAATAAACAATAAAGTATAATCAGACTGGTTTTCTAAGAAACTAGCTGGCGTACAATTTCACTAGAATGAAAATCAGAAAAGAGAAAATACTTGTCAATATTTAAATTATTTTTCTAAAACCTTTAACTTAATAAAAGTTTTAATGTTTAACAATAGTCAATTTATGGAAAGTTAAATTTTCTTTTTTTTTTAAAAAAAAAAAAGCAAAACTTGAATAAAGTGCATCGTAGTATGTTGAACTGCAACGAATTTCATTCTCATCCGTGGATTTTTGTCTTACAGCAAACAAAATATCAATAGTTAAATAAATCACATGATATCCTATTAGATTCATAATGCAAATAAATTACTTAAAAATTAAAGAGAGTTTACATCAACCAAATAATATTTCATTTCTTATGTAGTTAAAAAAAATCAATGTTGTTCTGGATTTTAAAAATAAAAAATTATCAGACAATTGCATATATGCAAATATATATAAAATTTATATTGTGATGTGATGTACTGTGGCTTCTCCTTAAATAATTATTGTTGTACGCCACGTGCGCTTTATTGCAGAGTTAATGTGACGGAATCTAAAGCTCAAGGTCCATGGATCACATCTTCGATCTGTAACTTCCGGTGCTCGAATTCCAGAATGGGTAAACTTTTGATTATGTGTCTTAATAACAAAAGTTCAATGGATAAAAAAAATAAATAAATACAAGATCTATGATGCTTTAAATAGATTTGATGTCTTTTAATGACATCATAAATGCTTTGTAAAAATATAAATAATCAACTACAAGATGGGTTAAAATCAGAACTAATTAAAACCACAACATCGACACATTTATGTGTTTATTTGATAAAATTTGTAACTAAGGTTACTTAATTTATTTGACTAGTGGTCATTCAAATTATAATTCTCACTACAAAACAACACAACAAAACAAATGTTAATAATTATGACGAGCAAATAGTACAGTTTTTATAAAATATTATGTTAATTAACAAAATGACATCCATCAGATAAGGTTGAACCCCCCCCCCCTTCCAAGATTTTAATCATGCTTAGAATTTTACCGCAGGAAGCTGATATATAACCAACATATTTAAGCATCCAATATTGATCAGTAAATGGGTATCTAACTTTGTCAAGCGTTGGTAGCCTAGCGGTTAGCATAGCTGCCTTCCAAGCAGCTGGCCTGGATTCGCTTCCCGGTCAACGCTTCGATATATATACAAAAAGGGTATCTAGCTATTTTTAGATAAAATAAAAATGGAAAATGCTTCAATTATTACCGATTGGCAATTTGAAAGCTTAGCTTTTTATCAATTATATAAATAAATGGTTAATTATTCTTTTGTTCAAATATTAGATTCTAATTTTATGAATATCATTGACATATATAACGCGTAAAGGAGAGAATGAATGAATGAATAATGATATATATTTGATAATAACAATTAACGTTACGTTTTTTGAAAAATATGACTTTGATTTTTTTTTACATTTAATATTATCTTATTATTGACTTATTTTGAGTAATAAGCTCTAAAACAACAACAACAACAACTTTAGAGACTATTTTCCATCTCAGAATAAATAAGTAGCAAAATATCTAGCACAACCTTTTTATTATTTATTTTGTAATGAACATATAACATTAAATGTCATTCAAATTTTTACATACAGAAAAAAAAGTGAGTTAATCATTAATTGTAGAAATGATTTTACTATTATGAAATATATGTAAAGCAAAAATCATTTGAAAATTTTAATAATAATTATTAATTAGCATATATGTGTAGAGATGGTAATCTGGACCAACTGATGATTGCTGGTTTAGCATGAAATACGTATATTGGTGATTATTTATCTTTTCCACATATGTGTGTTCAAGTGTATCAGTGTTATGAGATAGTGTGGAGAGTGGTGGGTCAAGTGAAAGTCTGTGCTCATACCCTGTCTATTACATATATAGACACAGGTATATATAAGCCTGTGTATTTCATTTAATAATAATTATTGTTTATATATTTAATCAATGGACTTCTCAAAATGCCCAAGAAATGTCTACATTTAATAACTTTTTTTTTCTTCTAATTTGAAGTTAAAAGAGAATTTAAAAAAACAAAAAACATATTTCCTTTTTTTTTTTTTTTGTATATACTGTACTTTAAACAAATCACAATGTACAATTTTTTTTTTTTAACGCATTATTATTGAAATGACGCCCCGTGCGGCTTGTTATAGTAGTTCAAAATTCATAGTTCACGGCCAGCGTTATATCTTCCGGTATCCAAACTTTTTATGAACTACCAAATAATAAAACATTTTATTATTTATTTATTGAACGGTCTTAGTCAAATAAGGTTTGTTATTTATTAGTTTAAAGTTTTCCTCATCATGTATATATTTACATGTATTGCAAGTTTTTATCTGATAAAATCGGGCAATCTAAATTTGGGTAAAGTAAGAAATAAGAATACAACGAATGCAATGTTAATAATTTGTAAAATAAAAAATAAAATAAATCTATAAATGAGAATTAAAAGTTTTTAATAGTAAAAAAAAGGATACTTGTTAAAAACTTATTAAAGAATAAAACTGTCTTTGGAAACATAGTAATAATAACAACAAAAAAAAAAAAACCTCTTGAAAGAATAAATTCTTTATGATGTTGAACGAAATAATTAATAATATGTATGAGTGATGTATTCCCGAAACTTTTCTTTTAAAAGAATACATGTTGACCATTACACTTCTAGAAACCTATTTTGAAAAATCTGGCTAGAATTATTATGTTAGATAGATTACTGAGACAGAAATAGTTGTAATATCAATAATGATAATTATAGAAAGGTGGGTTATAGTAGGAACAAAGAACAGGTATTTATGTATGCTCTATCCATTGGTGTGTCTACCTAACAAATACCAAACTATATCAGAATACACTTAATCAATAACTTGTATTTTTTCTGTGAATAAAAAAAGAAAAAAAAAGTAATATGTTTGAAACATGAAAATAATATTATTTATTTAGAAAACAAATGTGTTATTAATATATTTTAATAGTAGACAATGGATGAAGAAAAAAAATGATAACTTAAAAATAATAACTGAAACACAGGCTTGTTATATACCTGTGGCTATATATGTATGTAATATAGGGTATATGAGCACAGACTTTCACATCACCTACCTCTCTCCACTCTATCTAATAACACTGATACACCTAAACACATATATGCTGAAAAGATAAATAATCACCAATATATGTATTTCATGTTAAACCAGCAATCATCAGTTGGTCCAGACTATCATCTTTACACACATATATAGTATAAGTGCTCAGATATATATTAAGATAGACTATCCTCATAGTTTAATGGACAGGCTTCAATCCACTCCTCACTCCAACTCTTCAACTGACCTTAGGTCAACATGGGTGTGACAATAATCTCGGCCTCAGGGTGGCCTTTGAGCATTCCATCATCATATTTTCAATTGGATGGACGGTTGAAGAGTTGGAGTGAGGAGTGGATTGAAGCCTGTCCATTAAACTATGAGGATAGTCTATCTTAATATATATCTGAGCACTTATACTATATATGTGTGTAAAGATGATAGTCTGGACCAACTGATGATTGCTGGTTTAGCATGAAATACGTATATTGGTGATTATTTATCTTTTCAGCATATATGTGTTTAGGTGTATCAGTTATTAGATAGAGTGGAGAGAGGTGGGTGGTGTGAAAGTCTGTGCTCATATACCCTATATTAAAAATAATGTAATTTATTTGGAAAGCAAAGTTTCAGAAAGAGATTAAATTAACAATGACAGCAAACATAATTTAGTGCAATTGTCAGCAATAAATTCAAAAGAAATGTAAATATAAAAAATTTCCTCCATATAAGGATTGTTTGCAAATATATAAAAATTTCTAAATCCACAAACCAAGAAAAAATAATTACATTTGATAAAACATTTAAAGAAATTCTAGGTTGGCAATAGAATTATTTCAACATTTTACAAATGATGAAAACTATTAGCTTCAAATTTAAAATAACCATAAATAAAATTATATGTGGTCAAACACTTTTCCAAATTTTAATATTATAGGATCACCCAATGGTGCAGATAGGAAATTTTAATAGTTAAAAGTTTATATACAATTTCTTTAAGTGAATATTTTTGCACTTTTTCTGACTTATACAAAGAATTTTTCCTATTTTGTGAATTTAAGATATTTTATATTTTTTGTTTTTTAATTCAATCTGTTCTCACTGAATAATGACATCTATGCATATCTACTATTTATTTAAAAGAATATTTTGCCAACTATAATTAAATTTGCCCACTTTGTAGATTAAGAATGTTTCATACATTTGAATTTATTACTGTCAATCATTATGTGAAGACATGGGTTTAAATTTTTTATGAATTTATCTCATAACTGCAATGAATTGTGTTTACTACACTCCACTAACTTAAAAAAAAGTTTTCTTTCTAAATAAATTATATTATTTTAATGTTTTAGAGCATATTACATGATTTCCAACCATTGTATTATGAAAATACATTAATTAGATATTTGTTTTCTAAATATATAAAAAATTGTAATTTTTCTTCTTCTTTGATTTGTTTCCAGAAAAAATGAATATTCTCAATTAACTCATTCTTTTACAGTTCATATGTGTTTGGTGATTCCAACAATGAGTAAAGTATAATATATACAATAAACACCAGAACATAGAACATACAGTAGCAATTTTAGCTAAGGAGACATAGCTGCTCTTAATTAAACTTGTCTTCCAGAGAAGAGAAGAGAAACTTAATTGAACAGATATACAACTATAAGTTTTTTGAAAATCTGCATCAGTGAATGAAAGGATGTGCTTTGGAAACTAATTTATTATAATCTATTCCATAGTGTAGCAAGAAAAGCCAATAATATTAAAAAATGGCTAACTAGTTTTATCATAGTTAAAAAGTTCAGTGAAGAAAGCTTTTGTTCTTTTTTGATAGTTTTATTATTTTTGATCCACACTACTAAAAGTCTGATTGGATGCCCCAAGTCGTTTAAAATAGAGGCATTGATTCTGAACACTTGATGATATAATTACTTCAATTACTTTGCATGTGATAATTATTCTGGCAAATAAAGATGTTGAAAAAATTCACTTAAGGATAATCATTCTATTTTTAAAAAAATCACTTAAAAATAATATTCTACTTGAGCAAAGTTTTTGTGGGACAAACCAGATATTATTTACATTATAACGATAATATCATACTAACATTCTAACAACTTTCAATATTGATTGCTTTAATTGCCAGAGAGAAAGTCCAATGAAAAGCTATGACATACAAAACATGTTGAAGTCTTTTTTTAAAAAAATGTTTAATGTTAAAAAAATAAAAGTCAATATTTCAAAATGCCAGATAACATTCCAAAGGACCATTACACAATGTATGCAAATATGTTTATATTTTATGACGTGATTTGTACAGTTATAATAAAAGTTATCTTTAAATTTTTATTATTATTTTTTTGTCTTTTATTCTACTGCAGTTAGAGTGGCTAATGATATATATATCCTTATCAACAACAATCACTTGCAATTGACAATGATTAATATCCAACTCCAAGATAAAATGATAAATAATATACAAAAAACGAGTTTTGCAATGACTATCTAAAACAATTCATTACCCATAAATACATTCACATATAGAAAATTTCGATCCTTTATTCTGTTTATTTGACATTTTGTGATCTATCTTTTAACTTCTGCCAATTATACTTCTATGTTGTGTCCTATTCTCAGCCTTATTTTCCCAATGAAAACAATAAATATTGCACTTCTTTATAATCTTTTTGAGATAATTCTTTGTAATGTAAACAAAGTTTGTGTCCTCCACAAAAACTATGCTCAAGTTCATTATAAAATATTTTTTAGGAAATTTTATATTATTTATTCACTTCACATGACTAATTCAATAAAGATGTGACTTTGCAATAGTGAGCTTTATAGCATTATATCCAGCAAATCAGTTTTATGATTTTGCCATTGTAGTCATAGAATTTTTGAAAACATCAATCAAATTTTCCTATTATCTTTATACTCCAAAACCATGAAAAGGTATTTTTAAACCAAATATATATTCTAACTTAACAGCACTAAATTAACTTTTGGTGACATAAAATCATAGTGAAAAATTAATTAACTAACAATGCCAGGATCAGGCTGACTATATAGTTTATAAAACATGAAAATTATTGCAATGAGAAATGTAAATTATAAAAGTCAGATGTTCTGTTTTTTGACACAGAGATGCAAAACTCCTTCTTGTTGGTTGAATTTGGGTCTCTTGCAATAACCCATACCTCCTTGAACTTTTTCTTGTGATCATCCCTCTCTGAGTAGATGGTCTTACTAATAGAAAGGGAAAACATGTGCCCTGTAACAAGCTCATGCTTCAGGGAAATTGACTTATATTGCCAATCTGTGCAGTGAGGTATGATTATAAGAGAAAGTTCAAGGAGGCATGGATTATTGCAAGAGACCTGAATTCAATCAACAAGAAGTCTTGTGTCCATTGGTCAAAGAAATGGGACATCTGACTTTTATAATTTACATTTTTTATTGTAGTAATTGCATATTTTATAAACTATATGGTCAGCTGCTCCCAATATTGTTAGTTAATTAATTGTGCACTATGATTCTAGTGAGAAGTTGCAGAATGTTAACTCAGTGCTATTAAGTTAGAATATATATATATATATATATATATATATATATATATTCTTAATATATATATATATATATATATATATATATATATATGGTTTAAAAATACCTTTCATAGAGGCTTGACCCAGCTTAAGTTTTTGGAGTATTTCATTAGGATATGAAACGAGTGTAAAATTAAATAATTATATTATATTTATATTACATGGATAGTTAGTCTGAACAACATTTAAATACAATAAATAGTTAATTTTGTAGCAGTAATTATTTTATTGTGATGAAACATTTTATCTTTTATATTGTTAAACATAGCAGCTTTATTTTAAAATCTGTACCACATCTTAACATCTAAACCTATCTTTTTATTTAAAAAGCTTCCAAAATATTTAAATTTTCTCATATCCTCAAGTTGATAGTAATTCAAACTAAGTATTGCTGAAGATTTTTCTTCCAACTCTGGCTAATAAAATTTTTATATGTTACATTCAAAATATTAAGTACATGTTATAGATTATCTTTTGAATTGGCAAGGATAACAAGATCGTCAACATATTGTAAATTTAGGAATGAAGGTGAACTGGTTTTTGCTTTTAATTCAAATTAAATATTCCACCATTAATCTGTATTGCATTTTGTTTGCTAAACTATTAAGCTATCTACAAACAGTGCCAAATACCACTATTATAGAAAACTTCAAAAAATTCTGGAGCTAATATATATCTTTATTTAACATCAGTACTCATTTCAAATGCTTCAGATTTTGCACTTACTATAGTAACACTTCCTCTCAATCCATCATGTAGAAAAGGTGTAATATGAATAAACTTTGGTGGAAAACCAACTAATCAGACCTGCTCAATTAATTGAGTGAAATGCTTGATCAAATCAATAAAAGCAATAAATAAATCATTCCTTTAATAATAAATTTTCTTGCATTTGGCAACAAAACCCATATCTATAGTGCTTCTCAATTTTTTAATAACCATAATGAGTTTCTGAAATCCATTCACATATGACTTGAAACAACCTATTCAACAAAATTCTTGAAAGTATCTTTGCTATAATGCATAGCAATGGTATTCCATGGTAATTACTACAATACTGTTTATTCCTTCTATTTTTAAAAGCTAAAACAGTAGAAGCAGCTTTAATCAGATGGCACAATTTTATGAATCTATATTTTATTATTTTTGAAACAAACATACCACCTTTATATTTTAAAACATCTTCAATCATATTATCAGAACTTGAAGCTTTTCTATTTTTAAGAATACCAAGTTCTGTTTTAACTTCACTGAGTTGTATATCTTAGTCCAAATCTAAATGAGTATATAAAAGGAATGTATCATTAAAAACTATCAACTTGATTTTTTTACTATTATTCAAAAGATGATCAATATGCTCTAATTTCTTAAAAGAATATTATTGTGTAAGAAAGTGCTAATGGTATATTTAATAAGATTATAACAAAATATATTTAATAAGATTGTTTTTATTTATTAGGGGTCTTATATAAGTATATATATACACACACAATAAATTGTAATGGATTAGAAAAATTAAAAATGATTTACATTATTTAATTAATGGAAGTTTT
Organism: Epiperipatus broadwayi; assembly: GCA_028023455.1. Lineage (NCBI taxonomy): Eukaryota > Metazoa > Onychophora > Udeonychophora > Euonychophora > Peripatidae > Epiperipatus > Epiperipatus broadwayi. Next base: position 2,717,257 of record JAQFVV010000083.1, on the reverse strand, counting down.
TATATGACATATAAATTTAATAAATGTTTTTGGAAAAGAAAAATAAAAGTTCATTTTTTGGTAAGAAGTAAAAAGTTAACGGTCATCTTCCATTTATTACAATATTAGTTCTTAATCTTTAACTTAATAGAAAGATCTCATATTTCTAACATTAATGATCAACTTTCATAGAATTATCACTGAATATTATTTTTATCGACTGCTAAAAAAGATTAAATATTTAAAACTAATATCTCAGGAACTCACTGTTCACAAGACTATATTATTAATGTCTAATTGACAATCACAGTTTAAGGATTATATATATATATATAACTTTGAAACTGTTATAGATTGATCGCCTTTTGAAGAAAGTTAAATTGTGAGTTTAATATCACTACTAGCCAAAACAAAATAAACAAATAAGTAAATATGTTTTAGCAATGTATTCTTTAGTTACGTTAATTACACGAACCTAAGTAATTTTAATAAAATGTTTACATTCAATATACAAAACAGAGGATAACTGAAACACAGGCTTATAATATATCTGTGTCTATATATGTAATATATAGGGTATATGAGCACAGACTTTCAAACGACCCACCACTCTCCACTCTATCTCATAACACTGATACACTCAAGCACATATATACTGAAGATAAATAATCACCAATATACGTATTTCATGCTAAAACAGCAATCATCAGTTGGTCCAGATTATCATCTCCCACACATATATACCATAAGTGCTCAGATATATATTAAGATAGACAATCCTCATACTTAAATGGACAGGCTCCAAACTACAACACACTCCAACTCTTCAACCATCCATCCAATTGAAAATCAGTGTTATTAGATAGAGTGGAGAGTGGTGGGTCGTTTGAAAGTCTGTGCTCATATACCCTATATATTAAAAACAGAGGATGAAAAATTAATCGACTAAAACCTTGCGTGAACATTCTTTCTTGCGTTTATACAATTTATTAAAATAGTAGTAACTTTTTCCATACAGTAGTGCCACCCAATGCAAGCCCTGAGCGACACTACTGTATATGTATAAAAAAAAGAGTCGATTTTTGCAAGTTGCATTAGGAAAAGGTTCCTATTAATATGAATATTAACATTACTAACATTAAATGATATATATATATATATTAATAATTCAAACAAATATATTTAACACAGTATTCAAAATTAAATAATATATTCTTTACCAGAAGTACTTTCAATTGTTTCACTGACAATCTTTATCAACTGTTAATACAAACGTACAAAAAATAAAAACTTGCATTACCCATCATTCAATCTATTCAAATTTCCCACAATTCTGTTGTCTTTATATTAGCCGATTGTTTATTCATCAAACCACCTCTATTCCTAGATATGATCATTGCCTCTTTAATTTTATGTTTTTCACTACACCTTTCAATTTGAATAATTTTTATATCTCTATTATTAAATTTAAAACCATAATTACATGTTTTATTATGATCAAATATAATTGATGGAGTATTCATGTTTACTGAAGATATATTTTCTTTCTGTACACGTTTATATAATGTCTTATGATCATTATATCGTTTTTGTAATGTACATTTGGATTCCCCTATATATTTTATTCCACAACCAAATGATCATAATAAAACATGTAATTATGGTTTTAAATTTAATAATAGAGATATAAAAATTATTCAAATTGAAAGGTGTAGTGAAAAACGTAAAATTAAAGAGGCAATGATGATATCTAGGAATAGAGGTGGTTTGATGAATAAACAATCGGCTAATATAAAGACAACAGAATTATGGGAAATTTGAATAGATTGAATGATGGGTAATGCAAGTTTTTATTTTTTGTATGTTTGTATTAACAGTTGATAAAGATTGTCAGTGAAACAATTGAAAGTACTTCTGGTAAAAAATATATTATTTAATTTTGAATACTGTGTTAAATATATTTGTTTGAATTATTATTATATAATTTAAAAATACAGACATTTAATGGTTGTAGTTATATATATATAAACAAAATTAAAAAAAGATTGCCATTTTTAAATACTATCAGCTTAAAAGAAAAGAGTGCTCTTCAAATGATGGTCTTAATATTGCATTTATTGTAATATTCAAAGTTATATTTTTTCTTACCTTGTTTATAATTAGTTGCCTAAAACATTTCTAACACTGGCTAAGGAAAAGGTTTATTCCATATCTTTAAATAAAGGACCATCATCACCATCAGAGACTATGATTACAGCACAAATAGATGTATGATAATTATTAATTATCCTCAGTTGTGTCTATTTCTCACAAAAAGCTTGCGTGAATGCAAGCTATTTTCATATCATTTTTAGTGTTATTATTCCAAATTTTATAGGGTTTTCCTTTTTTGTTTATCTTTTATAAAATACCAAAATTAAGATTTTTACTTCTGAATCATTGTTTTGTAACTTTTTCTATTAAAAGTTTGCTTCTCTTTACCTCTTTGTACTATTTTTCTTTAGTAATGTTTTACATGTAAAACAATTGTTGATAAATTTCGATAGCATGTACTTTTAAATATTAAGATTTAATTTTTTGTCATCATTAATGTTTCATATTTGGATATGTATCTGTGTAAAAGGTGGATTGAACTTGGAGAGACCTTCATCCTGCAGTGGATTAATAATGGTTGATAATGATCTGTGTAATACATGTAATTTAGTTTTCAATCTGATGTCATTGCTTTTTCAAATCCTGTTCCTGGTATATAAACATGTTTATTTGTTTAGCTATTTCTAATTTTTTTTTTTTGCAGTCAACATACTAGAATTTTTTTTATCTAAAATATTCTATAATCTCTAGTTAAAATTTCATCATCATCATCATCATCATCATCATCATTATTATTATTATTATTATGTTTCAAAAAGGCCTTTATTGTCTCAAAAGAATACATTAATGGTTACATAGTAGATTATGTGCTACAAGTTTTCCAGTTACAACCAGGTTACAATTGTTATTACAATAATCAAGATAACATCTTTATATTATATTGTCTTAATTGAATGTTACAGATTTGTTCATTATCAAATAGTGTTCAGAATATTATAGACAGTTGCATTTCAATAGTTATTAGGTGCACAGATGTTACTGAAGCTATTACTGGATAGGGATGGGCTCTGTTCTTTTGCTTTATTTCCTGTTTTATTATTTATTTATTTTTGTTTTTTCCTTGTTGGTGCTCCATATTACTTAGTTATTATTTCCTTGATTATGTTACAACCTTGCTCTGTGTTTAAGCAGAGACCAGGTAGCTGCATAGATGTCTGGACTTGTTATCAATTTGTCTCGGATTTTTATTTGCATTAACTTGTGTTCAAAAGTTGCTGGATGTCGCCTTGTGTTATTTCCCATTAGGAATGTACATCTTGTGCACCATAGTGAATATAGAACAAAAGTTGCTGCCCTAATCAGTGGTATTGTTTTACTTTGGAAAGCCATCATTACTTGTTCCATTGTGGTGGTTATTATTATTATTATTACTACTACTACTACTACTACTACTACTACTACTACTACTACTACTACTACTACTACTACTATTATTATTATTATTATTATTATTATTATTATTATTATTTTACTTTCTCTTTCCCAATGACGATAGCTTTAAATTTAACTACAATTTTGTTTAATTCATATTCTTTACTTTACTTGTTTAACATTTCCAAGATTGATTTTAGTATTTATGTTGTTCAATAATTGATTACTATATTATTTGTTTATCTTAAATTCAAACAAAGCAATTCCTTCTAGAATGGTGTGCATGCAAAGAACATATAAACTTTTCTAGTGATAATATCTGCAAGTAAAAAAAAATAAAAAGATTAATTACTCGAGACATCAAGTGATTTTTTAAATGCCAGAAGTAATAAATTGAGCTTAATCCAGAAACTTTTAACTCCACTGCAGTAAGTCCTAGAAGTTAATATTATTATTGCTTTATGCTAAAATATAGACAAATAATTAATAATGATGACTTCAGTTTCAATTTTGCTTTGCAATTATTTAATTTGTATCTCGATATTCATTTGTTAAATGTTTAAATAATTTAAGTTAATACATTATATTTACAATTCACTAGAATTCTAAGTCAATTACAATTTATGTATAAAATTAATATTTGATACTTTTATTCAAAAATATATATTGGATCAGCCATTGATGTTGAAGAAGTTGGGTGAAGGAATTTATAGAAACAATACTGGAATGAAAAACTTTAATGTGAAAAGCCATTGGAATCTGATGATACTGATTCAGTGTTATATTATGTACAGATAATTTCTTAATCTTCTACCTTGAGTACAAAATGTCATATAAGAATATGAAATTTACATATTGTAAAGATAACCAATTTATGGATAAATAATTATCCATTTGATCACCATCAGAATCATAAACGATCTGGGATGACAGATTAAATCAATTAACTAATTATCTATTATTATTTATTCCCAATATATATAATACAAATAAAATGTCTGTTAATTAAAAAACTATTGTAGTAACAATAAAAATAATAAATATAACAGTAATTAAGTATTACATACAATCTTTCAATCTGAAGATTGAAAGAATGTATATAATATTTAATTACCGTTATATTTATTATATATATACTAATAAAAACACAATTACTTTTCTATAAAGCTGTTTTAAATATTAAAACAGCTTTATAGAGAAGTAATTGTGTATTTTTTATTAGTATTTTTATAGTTTTATTTTTCCTTGAGTTAGTTCATATATATATATATATATATATATATATATATATATATATATATGAAATAGGCCTAGTACATACTGCTAGCTGAAAATTCAAATATAAAATATCAATCACTCCCAACAACACTGTTTTTCTAAGAATTTTACCTTGTGAATAAAGATTTTAACAGCACAATAAAGAGATACTGCTATTCAAATTTAGACTTTATTCACAAGGTAGCATTACTAAAAAAAATGTAGCATTACAGGATGTATCCCACCTAGCTACTAAATATAAATAAACATATGATAATTAAAATTGAAATTTCCTTTATAGAAGAATGTTCCAAAAGTTATTGCAATCATAGACCTGTGCCATCTCTCTACATGAAACATTCCCAGAGATCGTTGCTAAAACATAGATTCTGTGAATGCATCCAAACAAGAATTGACTTGCATACAATTGATTCTAAAATTGCACTTAGGCAGTTTAATTATTAAAGCAACAATTTTATTAAGACATTACATCAACAAATTAATTCTACTATAACATAGTATTTAAAATTTCTCAATTTGTGCTGTTCTCTCTGCCTCTCTCAATTATTTTTACATTTATTGATATGGCCATGTGATGATTTAAAACATGTCTTATACAATTGTAATAATAATAAAAAAAATCATATACGTGCAACGTTTTTAAATTCTTATAAATAAAATATTGATAGCCCTATTTTCCATGAATACTTACTTATCTGTTAATGTGATAAATTTAGGATTTTTAATGAAATATTATCATTTTTTAATTAAAAAAAACTGTTTTTTTTTCTAATTTCATTGTATCTATTAATCTGAATTATTGCTATATGTTACGCATGTTTGATATTATATGTTTGATTTTATGTATGTGTGGGGGAAATAATGTCTTATTTTACAATAATGATAACAACCATGCATACGGAATGAAACTGCAAAAACCATCAGTGAAAATAGCATTTTATAAATATAAACAAATGCTTAATACATACATAAATTATTTAGTTCATAGCATATATAATATTTGATTGATAATAAATTATACGAAAATATCTACTAAGATATATATCAATCTTTCTCATGTGTCACAGCATCAGCCGGGAAGTGAACCCACTAATCTGGGACAACTACTTGTAAAGCAGCCGTCGCTGACCTCTTGACTACCAATGTCAATCTTTATATATAAATTTAAACATTCTTCCTGCAGATAACAACATTGATTAAAACATAATTGTTGGCTTTCACACTTAAAATATATTAGGATTTAAACATACACAGAATGTTTTAAAATCTCTCTTTAAACTTAATTTAATAGACAACAGTAAGATTCATATTTGAAGTACACTGATACTCCAGTGCTCCAATATAATATAGTATTATATAATAATGCATAAGGAGAGTTGCCTAATGCACCAGTGATCATTGTAAGCTAATCATTATTTCATGGCAATTGAATCTCCTTAAATGCAATAAATAATTTTATGTAATACCATCACTTAAGATATAAATGTTCCATGCCAACATGATGTAAATAAATTTATTATTCATGTAAGATAAGGTAATCTTCCATCTTAAAATAAAACAAACCAGCATTACTCGAATATATAATTCAAGTAGAGTCTAAATCATTTTGACATTTTAAAATTAATTTCACACCCTAATAAACAAACATAAAGAAATAAATATATTTCTTTTATGCCCTTACGTATTAACTTTTAGGCATATGCTAGAGATGATGACAACACTTAATTTACTTATATACAAAGTAATGCACATACATTCATTTTAAGTCTATTTATTCAGAAAATAATTAAATCTGTGTAGTCAGTCTTACATGCTAAGCAAAAATACTTTAAATTATCGTAACAGATTTCTTACTATAAGATCTTTTCATTGACTCGTAGTAAATTGTAAGATTTCGCGAGTATTAATGTATTATAAGAATTGTGGACTTAATTAGTGAAGTATTGAATAGCTTCACACTCTTAGATCAAAACACTTCAGCTTCACCTATTTATATATAAAAGTAGGTTGAAGTAAAGAACTTTTCTTCTTAGCGTAAGCTTGTGTTTTAAGATCTATAGAGGTCCCTACCTTCGTATTTTTGAGACGCTTATTTCTAAGGTTACAGCCTTAGGAAATTATTATTTATTAGATATTCTAAATATTCCTTTTAATGTGAAATTAAATGCCCATTCATAATTTATTTTAATTCTAAAACTTGTTTTATAACAATTATTAAAATATTTTATCTTTAAATATTTTAAATCAGATTTTAATTAATATTAATAATATTCTTTGGACTTTAAATTAATAATGATTACTTTAAAGTATATCAATATGGTAATTTTCCCATCATCATCATTAACCATTATCAATCCACTGCAGGATGAAGGTCTCTCCAAGTTCAATCCACCTTCTCTGATATTTAGCTTCTCTTCTCCACATCATCCTTGCATACTTTTTTATTTCATCCATCCATCTCACATGTGGTCTCTTTCTGTGTCTTTTACAATCTCTTGGAATCCAGTTTAAGATTTCAATTGTCTATCTATTATCATATCTTCTAGCAATATGTCCATCCCAACTCCACTTCAGTATTTTAATTTTTTCAATGAGATCAGTAACACCTGTTTGTTCTCTTACCCATAAATTGCATTTTCGATCTCTTCTTGCTACTCCCAACATGCATCTCTCCATACTTCTTTGAGTCATCTGAAGTCTCTGTATTGCTCTTCTATTAAGTGTCCAAGTCTCAGATCCATAAGTAAGAACTGGTAAAACACATTTATTAAAAACCTTCCTTTTCAAACACATAGGCATTTTCCTTTTAGTATCAAGTTATTTCTACCAAAAGCACTCCAAACAAATTTAATTCTATGATTTGATTAATTTCATCCATTATGTTTCCATCTGTATTAATAATCTGAGCAAGGTATTTGTAACTGTTAATTTCTTCTAACTCATCATAATCAATCTTCATTTTTATATTTTGAGAAAATCCATTGAACATATTTGACATTAAATAAGCATTTTGAAATTGAATTTAAATCTAAAATATGTCAGACTTCATATTTTACAAATACTATAATAAGATAACACATGATACCATACATAAGTAAATCTCAAAACTATGACAATAAAGAAAAAATCAAAGTCTATATTTTTGTTTACCAATTTTTATGAGAAACCTTATATTTTAATCTGATGAAAATAAAATTAGTTGGAAACAACAACTATATATATATATTTCATCTTAATATTATTTGGATCATCAATTACATATTTTAGGTGTGTATTGTTAATAGTTTATTTATCAAAAAACAACTATTTTCATATATATTTCAGAAAAAATCAAAAATTTAGATTTATTTTATGACTTTCATATACTTGTATCAAAAACAACTCCTTCATTTTAGGAATAATAAAATATTTTAATGAAAAGTTTCTTTTAATTAAATTATAGGTAAGACTGGTTGAACTTTTATTGCTGTGAACTTTTCAAACTTTATTAACTAACAACTTGATAAATGATTTCAACTTCCTTTTAAGTAATTTCTCTAATGATGATGACATATGTGCATTAGTTAACTAAATTATTTTACTTTAAAGTGAAATTAAAATCATTTTTCTTAGGGTAAAAAAAATATAGGAACAAATGCTTTTTGATATAAAATTATCTGAATTTAAATTCCATACTATAAAATTCTATTTGTATTTAAAAATTACTTTCATTATAAATTAAATTTTATTCATTCAAACAATTATTTATAGAATACATTCTTGAAATTAACTTTAAAATAGGCAAAACTCACTATACGTATTGCCACACACAGCAAGTTACAGTAATCAATGGATGCCAGAAGGCTTGTGCATAAAATCCCCATCTAGTGCCTAGTCATCCAATATCCCCAGACTAGTTTCTGGCTTGTGGACTTCGTCAGTGAGGAGCCTCGGATCTGAGAGCACTGCACCTAGATTTTAGGATTTAATGCAACCCTCCAGCAACCACCTTTTATCTCCATTTAACTACAAAACTATGAGTCTTAAACTGAAAACACCTTAATGTTTTCAATCCAAGCCCATTAGCTTATATAGTCATATGGGTCTGAATCCAGTCAGTACCCATACATTTTGGTGTCTTTATACACAAGCCAGAAACTAGTCTGGGGATATAGTGGATGACTAGGTACTGGATGGCGATTTTATGCACAAGCCTTCTGGCATCCATTGATTACTCTAGCTTGCTGTGTGTGGCAATATGTATAGTGAGTTTTGCCTGTTTTAACAACAGTTATACACAAGCATAAAAGATGGTGGTCATGTGATGTTTATTGGCTTGAAATTAACTTTATTAATTTTATATTTTATTGTATTTAAAACAATTATGCACTTTGCAGAGTACTTTATCACTTTGATGCATACTTTCTTTAGTTCTTTTCTATATTAGCAATTTATTGTAGACTTTAACTATATAAATATTTAAAATAGCTTATCATTTTGACACATTGAATTTTGCATAATGAAGTGAATACGTATTTAAAATTACATGAAAAATTGCTTGATATATTAAAAAATAGTTATTTATCTTCATTTCAATTTTTTTTATTCTTCAGGAATTATATATAGAAAGCTCTGACAAAATATTTCTTTTTTTTTAAATTGCTAAACTAACTTACTTTTTCTCAACAAAATCTTTTATATACATTATCTCTTTGGATAGATTTTAAACAGTATTCACCCCCCACCCCCTAATATAAAATTAAATGCAAACTATCTTTAAAAAAAGCCCTTTATTTCTAATCTACTTTTCAGAAATGTCTGATATATTTTAAATACAGGCACTCTTCATATACTTGAAGCTTAATTATAAATATAGGAGATTTGAACACAGACTTTCAAGCAACCTTCAACTATCCACACTACCTCATACAACTGATACACATGACCACACACATGTATAAAAGATAAATAATCAGGTAACATGGATAGTTGAAGTGTGTTTGAAGACTGTGTTCAAATCCCCTATATTTAAATATCTGATATGTATATATTTTGATTTTTTTTAAATTCAACAGAAATGGTATGATTTGCAATTAATTTATTAATATTTTACTTGTAAATGCATATATTTTCACACACATGCATTCACACAATACATTTATTTTATCTTAAAATAAATATATTTATGGAAAAAAATTAAACTACATAATTTAATATGGATAATATAAAATTTACAATTATAGAAATTGATAAATAAAGTATTTAGATATAGAGATAAAGATAGATGATTATAATATAATTACATTAAAACACTTCATTAAAGAAGATAAATTAAGGAAAATAATTTCTATGGATTCGCAACAGGCATGGATACAAAAAATGGCAGTTATTAAAATTTTTAAAAATAAAAATGATAAACATAACACAAATAGGAAAATAGCTGAGCTACTTTGCAAAAAGAGAAATTTATAAAGTTATATACTAGTTACAGATATAACCCTAGAAGCATTAGAAATATATTCTTTAATTATAAACAAAATAATTTAAGTAGTAATAATAGTGAATCAGAAAATATAAAATGGGTAAAACTTTCATATGTTCCTAAAATTTATAATACATTATTAAAAAATAAAAATTATATAGATAAAAATATTAAAATAGGATGGTCAAACAGTAAAAATCTTGATATATTAGTAGGGAATTATAAAATAAAAGATAATATAAAATATAAAAAGGGTATAGTATATAAAATTACTTGTGGGGTTTGCAGTATGGTTTATTATGGACATACAGCAAAACAATTAGAAGAAAGGGCTAAAGAACATAATAATGCTATTAATAGAAGAGATGACAGATCTGCATTATATGTTCACTACTTAAAATATGGACATAGAATAGATTGTGTTAAAAATATAAGTCCATTAAATTATATTAAAGAAATTAATAGAAGGAAGATATATGAAACCAATTACATTAATTATAATAGAAATAATTGTATTAACATTTATAAAATGTCAATTAATTTAACTAATAATTGGATAATGAAATTTGGATGGGGGGTTGTATAATATGTGTTATTATAAAGATATTTAAGTGTAATTATAGGCTTGTGTTAATTTTATATAGAGCCGGTAGATGTCACTATGTGTGCAATATAGGTTATTTTTGTAATTAAGACATATTGAAAAGGACAAAAATTTAAAATTTGCCAAAAAGAGCTTTTATATATTATTTTTATGTGTTATGATTATATGATTATATTACAGATAGTGTCTTATATCATTTTGTTGTTAGATAAAGATATTTTATTATATCTAGCATTTATTTATAATTTAATAAATATAATATAAATTAATAAATAGCATTTTATGTAATGAATGTGTATACTCATCTGTATAAATAATATTTAAATTTTGTAACTAACTAAAACTATTTCTACTATAAAATTATTGTACAATATTTATAATTTGATAGTTAAATCACTACTCTTTATAAAAGTCAGTTATATATTATTATACAGATTATTTTAACTATTTTAAACATTTTATCTATTTCTGCTCTATTGCTCTGAGAAATATCTTTTAATTTATTTTGTTATATTTAAATAATAGTGAAGATGATAACATTTATTATTATAAATATACATAGTAATTTCATGGTCTAGATCTTGAAATGTTTAGTCTGACTATTTCAATATATATATATACGAACCCATTTAAAATTCTTGTCTCTGGTTTCAAATTTATTGTTGTTGTTGTTTTTTTTTGTAGAATTATTTTTAGAGCAAAAATCCATTAATGCCTTTAGTTTCATTTTTATCTTATTGTAATTTTTGCATTGTGTGGAGTTTAAGCATAAGGGGAAAGTTGTATAATCAAAGGTTTATAAAAGATTTTGGATCAATTTTCAGTTGAGTAAAGTAAAAAAAGGAAAGCAAATAATGTGTGTCAATTGGATAGTACTGTTGTGTTCAATTCATAATTTGAGTTCTAGGATAAAACTATTTCATATATATATATTTTAAACTATTTCTTGAGCAATTAATCATATATTAAGCAATTTATTTGTGATTTTTTTTTTCACATTGTAACCAGCATTATTTTACATTATAAACACAATTATTTATATGTAAAAGCATTTTGGTAGCTGATTATATTTACGTACGTAAATTTTTTTTGCATACATATTAGTTAATACAAATAAGTTAATATCTTTTATCTATATCCAGTAATTAATGTACCGTCAAAAACACTGTCTACATAAATATATTGCACAACTGATAATTAATTAAATATATTTATATTAGAAGAATAACAAGCAGAATAGGTAAATACATATGAAGAAATTTTTTCACACAAAAAGTTCTTTTAAAATAACAAAGGCAGTTACAAATTTAGCATGTAAAAAAATCAAGTTTTTTTAATTTTTTAAAAAAAATATATAATAATTTCTACCACTCAATTTTTCATTCATTTAAAAAAGTGGAGGGAATGGGGAATGGGGGAATGCGCAAGAACAGAAAAAGAAAGAAGTGGTTTTACAACATTTAAATAAGATATAGAGATATGTAAAGATTTAAAAAAAATATGATCAAACTATGAAACAGAAACATTATTAAATTTTTATTCTTTAAATAATTTGTTCACTTCTGTAAAATCCAGCTACTTATTACATTTAGGCCTAACCTCTTTTTTTTTTTTTTAATGATAGTCTTTCCACCTCCTCCCCATTCCAGGTTTTTCTTCTCTGTTTCACCTTTACAAACACATGTAGTTAACTTTTTCAAAAATCTAAAATTATCTCTTAGCCAAGACTTTCTTGATGAGATAAAACAGGACACAGCAAATTTTATAATTTGTAATTTTGCTCATTATTAAAATGTTTAATAATAGCTTTTGTGGTTTAACTTTAGTGCTTAAGAAGGTACATTATCATGATTGGAAGAAATAAATAATAATTTTAATACTTGCTGATGCAAAACTAACTCACGCCCACAACTTTTATTTATTATAAAAATCTAATCAACATTTTTTTTAAAAAAGTAATTTTACTCGCATCAAATTTAAAGACAGAATTAACTTATAACTGGTATTCTTTTAATGTGTTATGTTATTATAAGACACACACACTCGAATAAAAAAAAAGTTTTAAATGAATTTCCTGCTTATACTTTGAAATAAATTAACCTAATTTATCAAGTTTATTTCAAGGAAATTCATCAATAAATGAGGAATTGTTATTTATTTATTTAGTTTTTAAAAAAAATAGTTTTCATTCTTTTGAAATTGAGCAAATATATATATATTTACCTTTCCCAAAAATATGTAATTTTATTTTTAAATAAACTTTAAAATATTATTTATTAAGATAAAGTAGTTTTAGTAATAACATATCTTTAACATTAACATTTTTTATTTAGTTGAAAATTAAATTGAATATTTTTGTATTCCTTTAACAATGCTATTATTTAAAAGCATTTTTTAAAGTTTTTTTTTTTTTAAAAAAAAGAAGGTAAATCAACTTTCTCTCGAGAGAGATTTGGAAGTGAGCTTTTTGGTCAATACAAATCATTTATTTTTTTAACTTGTGCCGACACAAACCTGCAACTAATGCATTGACAAATTAAGAGATATCTTAGGAAAGCCACAGACCTGTCTCAACACAGTCACTGCCCGACCAATTAGCCTTCTGATATTTCAAGCAGCCACCAAAGACCGACCTTTTAGATAACTTACAGCCAAGTAATACGTGGTCCGCAATATAGATATATACATACAAACCCTAGTGACTTGCTAGATCCATAAATCATTCTATCAAGAAGAGTATTTTGGGGGTTAAAAAATAATTAGAAAATTACTGGGCAGATTTGCTAGGTTACTGTTAAGTAGGCATGTTGGTGTACGAGCAGCAAATTCAAGGAGGCGTTTGATTTATGGTGGTACAAAAAATCTGACAGCACACTAAATGAAAAAGGGAGAAAAAGAGAAGTGAATTCAAAAACTATAGACTTCTCAGGAGATTCAATAAATATTTGAGCCTTCTTAAAACATTTCACTGTGGAGATGGATTTAAAAAAAAAAGGAAATAAACGTTTTAAAATTTGATAAATGTAAAAAACGGAATTATTTAGTACAATTTTTTCTCTTCCTTTCTTTCTCTCTCACACACGCATATATACATATGTGCAAGTATATAGTTATATAAGTTTCACTTTATATATGTCTTTGATATTCATTTATAAATTATTACAAATTTGTATTACTCAAATCGCAATAGTATAAATAAAAGCGGATATTTTTTTAAAAAAAAATCTATGCTTTCATTTAAATAAGAATAATAAAATAAATAAAAACAAGAATGAATGAAAATAATGTCAGAAAAAATTAATAAGTATGAACTCAAACAAAAAAAAAATATTGTAAGAACAAAACAAAACTCAGATGAAATGGGCGACTGGCAAAAAAAGAGAAAATCTATGAATAACTTTTTTAAAAAAATCAGTTTCTAACGATTTATGGCATCTTCAGATTTACAATCGATATGCTTCTTTGTGTTTTCCTGAAGGTTTGTGATGATGGTGTTCTAGTTGTATTTTTATATTGGACTATTTCCATCATCTAATATTCGTATTGAATGTCTTTAGAAAAAAATAACTTTATTTAAATATTCCAAATACATTAAACTGTCAGTAATAGTGTTCATCCATAAATATTCTTGTAAATTTCGGTCATTAATTTTTGTATCTATTTTCGCTTTCCAATTCTTTGTGGACGTTTTTCCCCTCTTTCCTGGGTGTATATAGTTTAATATTTGTTTTGGTAATCTATTAACAACAACAACAACAACAATAAAAGCAATGCCTGAAAGTTTATATTAAAAATAACATTTTAAATTAAATATTGTATCTATATATATATGTGACAAAGCAAATGTAATATTGTTGATGCTCAATCTACTTACACACATGTTCTCAGATAAAATTAATATCACAAATCTTTAAAAGACCAAACTTTACAGATAATATATTTTAAAGTATTTTAAACAGTTAAAAAAAAAAAAAACATAAGCAGGAAATGTGTAAAACCACAGTTATAGCTTGCAACTGGTGAATTTCATATTGCAGACACTTTTGAGTAAATAAAATCTGGTGGGAACTCTAGTTCATATAAGGTATCAGCAAATAATTTACTATAAAATAAGTTTATTTTGAGTATAAATATATACAGTATTAGATTATTACATATCTACAAAGTTGACTTTCATAGGAATGCATGAAGAAATAAAAAAAAAATTAATTTATACGAAATTAGTTTAATATTTTAATTTATTAGTTGAATTATAACATTTTTGCATTAAATTCATAGAAACAATAGTAGGTAATGGAAAATTGGCACATCAACATTAGAAAACATTTTTAAAATTGTCGTTTCCCAAAAAATTAAATTAATTTGATAATTATCTCTTATTAACTAAAATCTTAGGTTGATGATTTGGTAATATTTAAGATATTTTATTGGAATTGTGATGTTGAAGGTTTTGTCACATAAATATGTATAACAATATAGCAAATTGAATTAGAAATAAATAGAATTTCTGAAGGTGAATAAAATGTGACAATAGAGTGCTTTTTTTTTTTTGGCTGTGATATTATTTAACTGATAAGAATATTTCATTTGCTCCAATAAGTATTTTAATATGTTTGGATTAGAAACATTATATATTCTGTCTTAATTATAATGAAGACAGGGCATCAATTTTTGAAGGAAAATTGCTAAATTTATAAACTTTTCCAATTATAAAGTCCCTTGACGATAATATTTGCAGCTTTTATCAATCGGTTATCCATTTAGATTTGCTATACACTGTTAAATGTTATTTTAGTGTATGTGTATTTCTTTTATTTTTTCACAATTATTATGTTCTTCCTCAAAAGTGTTTACATGATTTAAGGTTTTGTCCAATCGAGATTTTTTTTTTGAAAGTTATTACTAATTATTAATCATTCAAGATTTTTTCACATTACAGGAAATGAGTTATTGAAATATTATTTCTTTTTTTATATTGCAGAGGAGTTTCTTACATTGTCTTGCTATAGAAATAGTAGACACACACAAAAGAGTGAAAAGATTCTGCATCTTTGGAAAAAATATTGACATTCTCATTAGTCTTATAGAAAGCAAATGGAGAAATCTTTTCTTTATAAAAATATCAAAAAATTCATCAGATTCAGCCATACTCAACATCTTGGGACTATGAGAGAGATTTTAAACAAATATGGCAAATTTGTAAATATTGTATCATGCAAAACATTTCTCAGAGGATTTTGTCAGCGGCATTATTTTTTAACCTATAAATACTTGAAATATCCTAATGGACCAACTCTGACAATTGATGTATATTAGCAGCATTATATTTTGACCTATAAATATTTGAAATATCCTAATTGTCCAACTTTGACAATTAACATATATAAAATTTATCCAGGGAGATGATGTAAAGAAAATAATTTATAGATTTTACTTATTTTAGCTTGATTTTAAATAATATTGATTGAACAAAAATCTCTATAAACTACTGATTATTTTAATTTAATATTCAAGATTGTAGAAAGAAGAAATCTCATATATATATATTATAATGTACCCGTTATATTTTATATCGCCATTGTACGCTTCTACCCGTAGCTTCGAGTGAGGATATTTGTGAGCATGGTCTGATTCCATCTCACGCACCAATCTTACACATGGATAAGAATTATCTCATCGAAAACGTAAATAAGGGTTAGGGTATATATATATATACCTCTATTTATGGTAGCGCATCCGTACCAGCTCAATCTCAGGGTTTGGGGACTATAGTCTAACTAGAGAACAAAGCTAAACACTACCCAACTAAGTCTTATGTGTCTATCTATTCTATCCGATAATTTATCCATTATAAATCTAATAACCCAACCCGAATGTTATCATACAATTTACTCTATTTATTACCATACTTAATACCGATAAAATCTCATTTATCCACGCATATAAATATATCAATATTCAAGAGCACAGCCCATTTACCCTGATACACACATATATAATTCATATACGCATCAAAATAGTGCAATTATACATCAGAGCTGTTTATTTAAAGTTATTTTATTTAATTTAAAAGAGATTTATTATAGCAATTAATATTGAGGTAACATTAGTTTAAGATTCATTCATTGAACATATATTTAGTGTAAACGTCAATTACCTTAAGTACTGTCGACCGTTCACACGGTCAAAGACAAGTCCGCATTTATAATTCTCCACGAATACTGGTCTGGTTGATATAACGGATGGCAAGTATTTCCAATATGGTATATTGAATAGCTTATTCTGGAGGTGGAGTAGATGATTCACTCACTTTATGAAAGGGTCGCATTTCATAGATCTTTCATCGCCATTACACTTGATGAACAAGAACTCTTTTGTATAGCGAAGTTCGTAGGTCTACTTCAGATGAGTTCCACGACAACTGTCCACTGGATCGGTTAACGAAACTAGCGCTATTGAATTACCCCGACATTTTGGGTGAGAAATATTAATAAACTTCCTAAGAAAATTTATACGTCCACCCCTCTGTAGTCCAAGCCGCGTTTTTTTTCTCCTCCTTTCGAGCCCACAAAAAGTTCTTTTGTTTTCACTCTTTAACTTTGTAAAATTTTCTTCCAATATCCCTACGCCACTGTCCCATTCTTCTATTGTTTTCCAAAAATACCCACCTGACCCGTTTTCGGACTTCTTGACGCCAGTTATTACTAAACCACCTACAGCATCTGATTTATTTCTATTTCTATCTTCATATGTTCAAAAGATTAATTAGCAAAAGAAAACACGTGTTACCGACAATATTATTAAAACCAGACTTAAAGAAAAATTTTAATGGATAAAATATATACAAATAATCAATTACAACTTATACAGCTCTGTATATAATTGCTGGTAACCATCACCGTTAATACATACACATATTTTATACTCACATATACAAATATATTTATATAAGCATACCCACCTAACATTCACACTCTTTGTAACAGGGTTCGAATGACTATTTACATATATATCTTTTCGTATATAGTCGCTCAACATTAACACTCGCAATTAGTAATATATTACATACGCTTGAATTCGAACCCCGTTTGTTACAATATATACATATATTAGACCATAAATGAAAGTGGGCATTTACCTTTATTGTTAAAAGGATATTACTTTGACAACAGATTGAGATTGTTGATTGGTATTGATATTAGGAAAGTCTAAGTATTGACTGATTTTAATGATTACTTATAAATCCATTTAACCTCGAGCACTATTAAACATATTATTTAAGTAATACTATGGGTCCAATTTGAAAATTATAATTGCAGTTTGAAATGTTATAATTGACTACTTATTAGTCTGCATTCAAAATAGATTATATTTACCTGTTTAAGGAGCTTTATTTAAATTTCTTTGTAGCAATAATTTCAATCTCTGTAGTCAAGTTGCAATCTTTAATGTCTATATTAGTATATTGGACTATAAATGAATGTGGAATTCCATCTTTATTGTTAAAAGAGGTTGCCTTGACATTAGGTTGAGATTGTTGATTGTTATTGATATTGGGAATGTCTAAATGTTGACTGATTTTAATTTTATATATATTGTGCCCTTTTCTATAAGTCAGAATTTGTTCATCATAGCAATTTACTAAAAAATTTTAAATTTAGGATATGTTCTCTTGGTGTAATAATTATATTGTATTGATAATATTTTAAAAGTACAATTTAAAGCTAAATAATAATATGTAATGCTTAAAATTATGATAAATAACTTTAAAATAATTAAATAGAGCTAAAAGTATTAATTGTATATGGTTGGAAATGCTAGCCATAATAAATAATGCAGCAATAAATGTTTAAAATATGTTATAAAAGTTGAATTTTAATAGTTAAAGCTTGTAATTAAGTAAATACTATATTTTAAAGCATAAATTATATCTAATAATTATATTTCATATTATATGTTTTAAAAGTAATATTTGTGGTAGGAAAAGTTATATTTAATTCTATGTTTTCAAAATTATTATTCCAAATTTTATATTGTTATATTATTTATTTAATATAATAATTGTTGCAATTAACATTTAATATTTTCCGACAGAATTTTGATACAATCTGTCTCAGTTGTAAGTCATGTAACCTGTATAATACAGTCATGCATACATGCTTGCTAGTATTTGTGTTAACAAAGTTCAAAATATTTCAAAAATTGCATTATAGAATTGAATATATTTATTTACCTATCACAAGAGAAACTATTAAAATTAGTCATTATAAAATGTTTTAAATAGTATTATAAAATGAATGCAGTTAATAAAAATTCAATATTTTGTTTTAAAATAAAATAGAGGTATTAAAAATAAAAGGTGGAACAGATTGATAAAATATTGTTCTTAAAAATTATTTTGAAATGTTTAATTAATTTTAGTAAAGTATAGAAATTGATTTAAGATTAATATTTTCAGTAATATTTGAAAGTAATAATGAGTCATTTTATTTTTTAAATTTAATTGTGTAATACTGTAGTAATATGCAAATTAAGTATCAGATGAAAAGCAAAATTCTCCAATAAGATGATGTATTTTGTAGGGTATAAATAGTGCTGCACGATTCTAGTCAGTGCAAGTAATTTTATACTTTTTTTAAAATTTTATTTTTAGTCAATTTAGTGCTCTCATATAATTTATTTGCAAACTAATAAGGATATTAATTTTAAGTATTTGCAAAGAGAGCGTAATATAAATAAATGATAATAAGTTTTATTAAAAGGATGCAGTGCTAAATTAAAGTTCCCTTTACCAGGATTTTCATCAAAACTTAATACGACTTCACATTTAAATATATGGAAATGCCAACAAGTAATATGTGCTTAATTAAAAGAATTTTAAAGGTAAAAGTCCTAATTATTAATGTAATATTAATAGTCTTGATAAGGAGAACTATTTCATTAAACAAGGAATTATATTGGACATTATGCAGAAAGCTTAATGGGAAATCTACTTGTAAATTAAAGTGAACAACACATTTTTCTAGTAGCGAGGTAGTCGTATTCAAAATTGATAAATAATACGACACACTCATAATAATTTTTATGGAAAATAATGTTATGGAGATAAATCTTTTATGCTTTTTGAAGAAAAACATTATGAATAAGTTAAAGAAAAAGTGTCATAAATAATAGTTGAATGAATATTCTAAAGTGTATGTAATAAAATCTAAAATTATAAGATTATACACGTTTGCAAGAATTTATTAAAAAAAACCTGATAATTCAAATAATAATGAAAATAGTTATAATTGGATAATAAATGATAAATTATCCTGACAAATAAACCTAAATATGATGAATTATAAATAAGTAATTACTGAATCCATGGAAACAATATTTTTAAAATTGCGCAAAAAGTTTTATCCTGATGTCCAAAGTCCAGTCACCGTGATGAATGCAGTACCGAGCTGATACAGGATCCTATGGAATAGAAGCTTCAAAATATTATTTTTCAACATTATAGTTTAATTATCATCTTAATAATCACTGTTCTGAATAACATAAACAATGAACTATTATTCTACAAACTTTTTCGAAGTAGATCAGTGATTATTTTCATTAATAATTTTAGATTTTTAGATGTCACAATTTATAATTTTTATCATTCATTTTTTAAAACTTCGTTCGTCACGGAGGAAGGAGTTTACAGCACATGTGTCAAGTTCGGGGAAGTTTTTTTGTCATCAAGCACTAGAACAAGAGAACTTAGCAATGGTTGGGGATTTTAATTGCTCTTTAAGAGAAATTTTTAAAAAGAGAAAACTCTCCAGGGAAAAAAAAAAAAACATTTGAATTTTGTAAAGAACATTAGTCAATATAGAAGATATATGTAATTATGTCTCGATTTACTTTATTAACTTTAGTTTTTAAGTGTAATATTATTTAATTAGTAGAATAGGTATATAAATATTAATTTAGTACTAATGATATTATAATTATAGTAAATAGTTTGATAATTTAAATAAATTAATATTTCTAAGCGTGTAAGTATGGATGTATATTATATTATGCAATGTTTATTTAATTGATGGACATGAAGACATCATAAGTGATTAACAAGTTGATATCCCTTAGGTAATAGTTGTGGATAATGATATTTTATGATGTATTTTTTTTCTTTGCAGATTATCAATGAACTATATAATATTGAAGCATGAATGTTAGGTTGTATGTGAACGCACTTATACAACACATTTAAATTATAAGATTAGAATTTATTTATTCTAGGAATATGCATATTTTAATTTCATATTATTAATATAACACAACATGATGATGAATAATTATATGATTCTTTTACAAAGAACTTTAATATTTTGGATATTTAAAGTATGGATAACGATTATTTTGTATTTTGTTCAAGAATATTGGATGGGAAAGTAAAGTAAACTTTTCTTGTAGATTAGTGAGATCATTCTAATTATGATTGAATTTTATTTATTATTTTGAAGATGTGAGTTAGTGTCATTTGTCGGTGTAGATTTGATAAATCTATAGGGAAATTTCGATAAGATAGTGACTTGGTAGTAATCTTGGGAACATGAAACCAATGAGATGTTATTAATGTAGGATTCATTATGAGAATAGGAATAACATTTTGTAATCTTATTAAGTATACAAGTACAGTTAACAAAGCCCTGTAGCTGGTATATTTTGTTTGTGGGCAGTGTCTATTTTATTTGAATACTGATGTTTCTATAAAGCTGAAGTAATAGCTTTGACATCATTGTTGGTAGTGGAGGTCATTAGACAAATAGGTCATGCCTCTATTTTATAGATACACTGTGCCATGGTGTTTTATCTAATATGTACTATGGAATAAGACTCTAGTTTGATCCCTATACCTACACATCTATTCATTATCACGATTTTCCAAAGTAATTAAATCGAACAGTATTGTATTTTTGAAAAGAAATGATAAATAATTTAGAATTTAAGAACTGTTATTGAATGAATAAGATAGGTTCATTTACTTATAAGGAGGAATAGAGTTAATGCAAAATGGAATTAAGAATCAAACAGAACTAGATGGTAAAGAATCATAGAATATGTTCTATATTTATTTTGGAAATAAAATAAATTTCATGAATAAAATAAATAAAGCAAAGTTGCTCTGAAATATTAAATAACTTCAAATATTTTATTTTATAAGTATTGCATATTTTTCAAGATATAAAATGTAGTAACACAAAACAGTATAAGATAAGTATAGGTACAATTTTGTATTTATTTAATAATAAGAAGTACATCAATAATTGCAACTATTCCGTATTAAAGTAATATTAAGTAGGAGATATTGGGTATAATAATCTTATATGGGTTAGTAATGATGTCCACGTATTGTATTAATAAATCAGCATTGGATATTTGTGTATCATATTATTAACATTGCAAAATGAGAAATTATTTAGTAAAAGGATCCATTTTCGATATTGTTATATTTTGTGTTTTCCGTTCTACGCTTCAATGTATGTTTTAAGGAAGCATATTGTAATAATATTTAAAGAGATAATATTGTAGAATAAATATAAAGTGAGTATATTTTATCATAAAAATTGATAATAAAGAGATATAAAAAATTGTATTATATATTTTTTTAAAGTCAGAGTGAAGACTTAAATTGATTTTCTATTGTATTATTAGTTACAATGAATAATAGATGTATAATGGTGCAAGATTTATTATACAAATTGTAAATAGTGTAAATAGATCATTGTTTATTGTATTTGGTATAACAAAAAACTTTGTTAAATTTGTTTTTTCAAAATTTGTGTGTTCAGATTGTTTTCTTTCCCATTACAATGCATAATAAACACAGAAGATTTGAATCAAACATAACATTTTGCACAAAAATAAATAAAGTATTATTTTA
Organism: Epiperipatus broadwayi; assembly: GCA_028023455.1. Classification (NCBI taxonomy): domain Eukaryota; kingdom Metazoa; phylum Onychophora; class Udeonychophora; order Euonychophora; family Peripatidae; genus Epiperipatus; species Epiperipatus broadwayi. The sequence goes on along the minus strand of JAQFVV010000083.1, from coordinate 2,694,496 downwards.
AGAATTCTAATATTTTTTTGGAATTTATTTATTTAAGAAATTACATTTTACATTATCTTTATGGGCATAAGTTGATTATTATAATAGTACATCGAATTATAAAAGCTATCCATTGCCACACATATATTTTCAGATTATAAGATGCTACCACATATTTATTACGTTATTATATGAAAGATAAAAGATTATATTGTATTATTTTCTTATTATTATTATGGCGAATAAGAATTATAGTGAAGAAAAGATATATAGAATTAGATCATACAATGAAGAATATTATTATTATTAGTAGTATTAGTTAGGTGTGGTAGAGTATGACATTAAATCCCTTATCATGCTTTACTACAGCAATTTTGATTAATTTAAAATAGTTTTATGAACCTGAGATTTTGTTTAGCTAAATTATTGTAGATAAAAAAATTAAGATTTAATTATTAGTTTAATCTTAATGATTAGTTATTATTGAAGTCGTAAGAATGCTATAAATTTATTATTTAAGATAGTAATAGGGGGGGGTAGTGTTCTTATGCCATTGAGGTAGTATCCTGTGGGATATTGGCTCAATGTAGTCTTTCTTGTCATCTGTATTTCATTTCCAAGTCTCATGATTTAATAAATATTTATTTATTTATTTTATAAACTGAACCTTATTATTATTTTTTATTAAGTTGAGCTAGTAGAATGTTTTAATATAATGCAAAATATTTTATTTATTAATTATTTGTATTTAACTGAGCGTAATCGTTAACTGAGCTAGACCCATTTTACTTAATATTATATTGCCTGGAAGTGAGACTACACATGCTCAGATTAGAATATATATACTTGTTCTGCTAATAAAACAATTAAAATTCTTCACTAGAAAGTGCTACATCCAAGGATAAACTCAGAGGATAAAATTTAACAATCAGAATTTATTAACTCTATATGAAGAAATATCTATAAAACTAGCTTGCTTGAAAGATGTTCTCACATTAAACACCGCTGCGAAGTACAATTATACATCTTTTTACCATAGATTCTCATCATCATTTCTATGGCTTAATTCTACTACTCTACTCTCATCCTTTCTTCTCAATACTAAGTACTCATGCACTGACTCTGACCATTTTCAGTAGTTTTTTTATTTGCAGTGTCATAATCTGCATATATCCATGTAGTGAGTAAATATTTGAATAATTAGCATAATTTGTATACTCTGCATATTAGAAAAATTAATTTTCTAGTGACCAACAATGAGAATGTTAACCAACATCTAGTCTGACTATTTGTTACTTAGAACATTTTAATTTTATTTGATATCATTTTATATATACATACATACACAAAATTAGTCAGACATTGCACAAAGAATACATTTTTCTTGTGTATGCTACGGTAAACTCTCGTCAAAAAACCTTTAGCAAGGAAAAATAAGATGTAATCAATAGCATAATTTTAACTATAATATCTAAATAGCCATTATAAGGTGATTTTACAAAAAAAAAAACAACAATTTATTAGTTTGATTATCAATGGAATTATTAATAGAAAATATAAATGATTTGAAAATTTTGACGTAGAAAAGTGCTTCTTTCCAGTATGAAATTAATTTGACAAACGTATATGAGATGATTTCTTTTCTAATATGAAACTGTTTTGCCGAAGAAATACAAATTAAAGAAACCTATAAAATTTATTATCAGTAACATTACAAATACTTTCCAAGGTAATTTTTTTTACTTTCATTGATGTAAGCCTATAGACATCAATTAACATTATTATCATAGCTTAACCATGCTTAGTTTTCATACAAATTACTTTGTTTTTACATTAATTTGAATCCTATTGAAAATTTCCATAAGCTTTATACTGTAATAGGTGTATTATCCTAAATACATTATAATATAAAGTTTTAGTTTGAAAAAAATTCCATAGATGGCAAGAAAATAAAAAATTCCTCAAAACAATAGAATTTAGCACTACCCTAACAAAAGCCTCTCTTGTATTACAACAGGTTTTTGACATCATGATTTTTACAACATTGTTTAAAGAAAATAGTTCAAATAACCAAAAATGTGTTTATTTGCAAATTTATTACAATCCTAGATATTTTTTTATACAATAATTTATACAATATTTATCGGAAATCAAAAAAATATAAATTATTAATAATTTATTTTTAATGAAAATATTTTATTTTCAAAAATAGAATGTTATATTAGTGGACAATGCAAACCTGCTCTAAAACTATTTAGAAACTTAGCTTTCTATATAAGCAATCTAATTATAATAATGAGTATGAAATTATCATTTTGCAATAAATATAGAAAAAAATTCAACATTTAACGCATATTTTGTTAGATATAAATAAATATTGGTTCAGATTTTTAAAAAAAGGACAAATAATGAAGATTTCATTGGTTTTGTAAAATAAAAATCTTTTGAGAAATGATGATGTATAATCATTTTGCTTTGATTACGAACCCATTTTTTAAAAATATTTATAGAAAGAAAATGTGAACATTTAAAATTTATTTCAGTTTAAACAAAAATATCTATCAAATGAAGTCAAATTTATTATTTTCTGATAAGTAATAATGGTTTAATCTTAAATTCTATGTTGAATGTGAGAACAAAGAAAACAATGAATTTTGAAAGGAACATGAAAAAGTTAGTAGCCTTTGTTTAAAAACTAGATTTATCTTCATAAATCAATACAAATTTATTATATTTTTTTATTCTCTCAGTTTCAGTAAAATTATATATGTTTTTTTTTCATTATCATTATTTTTTAATTTTATTTTTACTGCATGGTCTCATTAGAATATGTTGATAGTTTGTTGAAAATAGCATTATCTTCATTATATCAATCAAAAAATATTTTAAGTTCTTTTTTAGTAAAATAATATTATTTGGAAATATAGTACTGATGCTTTTTGGAGATGTTTTAGTATTCTTAAGTTGCAAATTTTCTATAGAAGAGATTATACTTACAGCTTTTTTAAAAGTTAGTGTGCTTTTACCAATATTAATAAAGTTACAAAAAATTTTCTTAGCAGAAATTGGTTTGAGAGTATTGATTTTTACTAAAGTCAATATTTTTAGGTGAAAAATTAAATATATTTAAAATTCTCAACAGTCTACCAGAGATGAATATTAGTCCAGAAAACTTGGCTTAAATCAATATGGCTACTTTTAAGAGATTAGATTTTAAGATTCTAAGAAATGATCTGAAATAATCTATGTTAAAAATAAAAAGGATGCTAATTAAGCTTTCAGCATTCAAATACAACTGATATTTGTTTCTGAATCAACTAATCTTCATTATCCCAAAAAGTCAACTATAAAAAACAACAAATGTTTGTGGGAAAAATCTTTCTTAGTACATTTACCAATAATTGCATAATGCAATTTCTGCATTGTAGAGGATTTGTAGTGCAATAATTTCAAAATGATGGATTCTCTTCACAAGTTCAATAAACAACTATATTTTAATGCTTATAAAAACCCACTGACTCTTTTATAAATATACAAAATTTAAAGTTTTTAGAAAATTCCAGTCTTAAATTTTATTGGTAACACCACCCACATCTATTTATATTACAGGCTTTGTCTGAAGATTTGTGATAGTGACATTTTAATTGTAGTTATATGGTGAATTATTTCCACCAATCTAATTAAATTGCTAAATGTTATTAAAAATCCAAAATTTATATATGTCTTTCTAATTACATTTAATTGATACTAAAAACACATGGGTTAGTACAGGATTCAATTTATCAAGTGGTATTTTATCTCTCTGAAATTACCATGATGATTTGGGAAGAATGGATTTATATTCTTAGTATTATATATTTGATAAGTTATAAATTAGAATATATATATATTGAGAAGGTTATGTGTCTCAAGGCATCAACAACATAGTAGTGTGTTCATATATATATATAAAGTTGAAAGGAATAGAAATAAATAGAAACAATTTTTTTTGTAGATATTTACTATATTACAGTGGAATAACAACAGTTAAGAGTTAAATAATAATTTTGGATTTAAAAAAAATATTATAAATTAAACATTTAAAAAGATCTATTTAATGATTTACTCTCATTTTGATAATTAAAACAAGCAAGTTTTTATGTTATAATAGATATACTGGTAATTATAAAATTCCATTATTTTAATTAGATTAAGACATTTTTTAAAAATTACATTTTGTATAACATATTTTGAGAAAAATCCTACAGAGATGTCATTGAAAGGATTAATAAATACTTTAAATAAAAATTTAGTATTTAATTAAGTTGAATTAAAAAAGTTATTAATTTTTTTTAAAAATGAAGATAGAGAAAACTTACTTTTAATTACTTTGTTTTTTCAAATTCCATGATATATTATAAAAAGGTGGATTTGTATCATTCATGATGTACAAGAATTTGTCAGCATTATTATTATGAAGTTATAACTGAATGCAAGAAGTAGAACTGCTGCTAATGTCACAATGATATAGTTTGAATTCACATGGAAGGGTCTGCTTTTTATGCTTCATAGCCCATAGTGCATTTTACACAGCATGCATGTTCAGTCTACCACATTATAAATATTGAATGTCAACAGTTACTCAACTTATACCTTTCCTGAAGATGTCAACAAGCCAATCTACTGTTTTAGAATGGACCAGCTTATCAAGAGAGGCCAGTGCTATTCAACTTGCTGAAGGATTATTGTGATATGAATTTATATGTATGCTGATTAATCTAATATGAAAGAAAACAAATGAGGTTATTATGGCCATATATATTATGTAGCATGGATACAGGAGATACACTTAACAAACAGATATTAGCTGTTGAATAGAATATTTATTGAAAAGAATGATTATTTTAAATACTTGACAGTATAGTTACAATCTTTAAATTACAAGATTTAAAAGTAAATAACTTTTGTTTAAATTATTCAACTAAAACTAAAATATATTTCTAGTTTTATGTTATTAAAAAAAAACTCCAAAATGTTTGGAGAACAAAAGAACTTGCTAGCATATTTTTAAAGATGGTTATAATTAACAATAATCTAAAAAAAAAACTTTTATGAAGGACTGTCAAATAAGTAATATATTTTTTTTGAAAAAGAACTGTTCCTTACCATTAGAAATAATGAATTAATTAATAACATTGATTTTTTGGAGAATAATAATAATATACCCATATGTGAATTTTATGAATATTTTTCAACATTGAATTGTGTCTTGTGAAAATATAATATGGTTTAATAAGATTATTTTTAACTAATAAAATATTAGTGTGCACACATTTCACTGCATGTCATTTAGACCCATACATATTAAAATCAGTCATCACCCACACATATTTTTAAAATTAATCATTTATGTATTATTAAGAATGACTTATGAATTGTGTCTTGTGAAAATATAATATGGTTTAATAAGATTATTTTTAACTAATAAAATATTAGTGTGTGCACACATTTGAGTGCATGTCATTTAGACCCATACATATTAAAATCAGTCATCACCCACACATATTTTTAAAATTAATCATTTATGTATTATTAAGAATGACTTTTGAATTGTGTCTTGTGAAAATATAATATGGTTTAATAAGATTATTTTTAACTAATAAAATATTAGTGTGTGCACACATTTGAGTGCATGTCATTTAGACCCATACATATTAAAATCAGTCACCACCCACACATATTTTTAAAATTAATCATTTATGTATTATTAAAAATGACTTTTGAATTGTGTCTTGTGAAAATATAATATGGTTTAATAAGATTATTTTTAACTAATAAAATATTAGTGTGTGCACACATTTGAGTGCATGTCATTTAGACCCATACATATTAAAATCAGTCATCACCCACACATATTTTTAAAATTAATCATTTATGTATTATTAAAAATGACTTTTTAATTTTTTTATAACAATTCAAATATGCTCATTTTATAATATAAAGGCATGTTCTGTGTCCTGATATATAGGTATGTTTTATGTAATCTACTGAGCTATAAGTAAACAACAATGTAAAATATATATATATATTGTAACGAGCACAGACGTTCGTTACATTGTTTTTTTTTTATATTTATTAAACATGAAAGTAAATTAAAAAGTTCGCATTTAAAAATTTTCTTTAAGAATTAAAAATTGAAATTAAATATCATCTTAAACTCGTATATATTAAATCGCACAGATAAAAAAAAAATTATTAAAATAAAACTGTATTAAAAATAGAAAAGGTATTTTAAAAACAAAAACTTAAAAAAGATTTAGAGATAAAAATATATATTTGATTTGGAAAACAGGTTAATTAATCAGAAATGGAAATGATTGTTAATTAGTTAAATGTAAACCAGCCTTCGGCATTTAAATGTAAAAACACCGGTCAGATAAGAAAACAATAGAAACTGTTAGCAAATAAGAAGAAATCCCTATGGAATCGGACCGCAGCGAAAGGACCATCGCATCGGTGACGTAATGTAAATTCAATCCTTCACATTAATATAAAAAGGACAAGTTTGGAAATTATTGGTTAGTTATTGATGATTATTACGATGTGACAGATAGGTGTTAGTGCGGAGGTGCGGGAGAAGTGATTGAAGAGACGCACAATTCAATCACTTCAGTTTTGCTAGGAAAGAAAGAGAAATGAACTATCGTTTTTCTACATTGAGGACCAGTTAAAGCAAAAAACCTCCGGATGGATAAATAAATCGGCCAACAGAATACCAATTTTAGGACGGCGTGGGAATTCACGTTCATGGCAAGCAACTGATAAAGATGGACTGTTTTAAACCGTAAGAACTTTATAAATAATGAACATTAAATTAAAACTTTCCATATTTAAATGATTGCAATATTATCCTATCTGACCAACTTAATTTATTAATAATGTTATTTGATGTATTTTTTATTTATTTATTTAAAATCATTTCCATTTATTTAATTTTGTTCTTTAAGTTTTATTATGATTTCTGTTTTCCGTTAAGTTAAATTATATAAATGTTAAACTTAAGTCGGGCGTGAATGGCTGTATAGATTTGTAAAGTTATATTAGGGGAGGGTAATCTTAGGTTATTTGTTTCGTTGTTAAATTGGGTCAATCGATTGGATATATTGATGTAGTTAGTAGATGTAGTTGGAGATTCGCTACGGGCAGAATCGTTTATATATATGCCGCACTCTCCCGTTTTGCCTATGGAAGGAATTATAAGACGCAGAGCGCAGTTCCTTTCTATGGAGTTTTTTTTATTGTTCTTCTCATTGGATAGAAGTAATATTCCTATCTAATGAAAGTCAATATCTTCTCTTAATCTTTTTGGTGCTGCCGTATTCCGTATTACATTGAATACATCGATGTATCAGATGGATTGATGCCAGTTTGACTGCGAATTTTAGCCTAAGGTTAAATAGGGATAGAATATTTTATTTTCAAATGCAAATCTATGTGGTCTATTCATACTTGACCCTAAATAAAAATGCATTAAATTTAAGTTGTTTATAGACGCTTGCATGGATTGTTTATCAGTTAACTATATTTGCGTTTTCATATTTGATCAAAATATATAGACATTCGATAAATAATGATACCTTACGGTGAGTATCTAAAATGTATTTATTCGGATGTCTTTTAAGTCATTGGTGACAATGCAAGTATCTTATGGTGAATACTACTGGGTTACTTATAAATTTCCCTCTGCAATTGCCAGTATCCATGATTTTATATTTTGATCGTTTATGTTTACTTTGAAATGTTTTTGACCGTGAAATCTATGTAACCGATCTATATTCAACATTATAAACAAGCTTTCCTAAATTTATCTGTGCAAACTTAATTAAAATGTAAAATTAGAATATAATAGTAATTAAATGTAAATTAAAGTCAAAAATCAAAGTTAAAAATAATGTTAAATGTTAAAATGTAAACTAATACTAAAATAATTTTAAATTTTATATATATGTGCATAAATAAATGTTTGTATGTTAATTACTGGCAGTGGCTTATTTTATTCTTTTTTTTATATATATACTCTTAGATAATCTTGAAATATAATTAGATAAGATATTATATTATTTAATCTCTGCTATTCCACTGAGCTAGTGACATGGGCTAACGACCGGAATCAAAATTTAAAAAAAAAAAAAAATTTTTTTTTGACTTACGTATCTGCCTACTTTATAAATTTTTCTAGGTTCAAATGCCTAGATGGCGCCTTGTAGTGCAGATTACGTTAAGTCGTATTTCTCCGTATCGTTACAATATATATATTGTATTTTAATCAAAAAACAGAATGCTGAATTTATATTTATAGCATAATTAGAAGACTTAATTTCATTTTATTATTATTGTTTCTAATTAATAAATTTATATTTCATTAAGTTATTCCAGTGAATTCATTTGATCCTAAAATAGGTTTGAAATATTACAAATTATTGTGTGTTGGTATTATTTATTGTTTATCTAAAATATAAGGAATAAATTCTTTATGTTGCTTTTGCAAATTAAAAATAAATCCTAAATATTATACAGAATAAATATCTTTAATAACAAAATAATATATGATAATATCCGTAATATGATCATATAATTATAACATATAAAAACTATTTTCTGCAATTTTTAAATTTTTGACCTTTTCAATATGTCTTAACTACAAAAATAACCTATACTGCATAGATAGTGACATCTACCATATAAAATTAACACAAGCCTATAAAGATATTAAAGCATAGGCTTGTGTTAATTTTATATAGAGACAGTAGATGTCATTATGTATGCAATATAGGTTATTTTTGTAGTTAAGACATGTTGAAAAGGGCAAAAATTTAAAAATTGCCAAAAAGAGCTTTTATATGTTATAATTATATGATTATATTACAGATATTGTCATATATTATTTTGCTGTTAGATATTTATTCTGTATAATATTTATGATTTTTTTTTTTTTGTTTATAGTACCAGATATAGAGCTCTTGCTCACTGAGCTGGATTTATGCATAATGACCAATTATATGGATTGAAGTTTATGCTTAGTATTATGGACATCCAGTTGATAATGAGTTCATTACTTTTCTATAATGTTAAATGATGCAAAGGGAATATCCTTTAAAGTCCATCCACTACATTTTATTTTAGTATTAATTAGAAATTCACTTTATAGTTGAATAGTGCATTAATGGTAATAAGTGGCCAGAGAACATTGATGATGATTAGCATGTTTTAGTATCCCAGCATTACTTTTTGTAATTGTTATATTGTGATAAATTAAAAATAAAGTTTGTGCATCCAAATTATTGTTTATATAATGTGCCCCATGTTTGGCAAGGAGTTAAATAATTAGCATTGTTTATAGTGAACCCCTTTCAAATACAGTCACAAGATTAACTGCTGATTTTATTTTTTAATCATTCATTATGGTGAACGATTATTATTTTTCTCTTTAATTCTGGTGAACTTAAGTTACTTATAATTAGGTCTTTCATTATATTCATGCTCATATTCTTTATATTATTTGTAATATTTATATTTTGTCACTGACTTGGGGATGATGATTTTCCATCACTCCAGTTTCACCCCATGAGTTCATACCATTACATTATATATATTGTATACTCTTAATGTTATATATTTGATAAGATGTAAAATTATTTATGTGCTCATTAAAAATTATAAGAATATATATATATATATTTGTTAATGATATTTGTAGAATCTCACATTGATTGGTAAATATGAAATAGTAACTAAGATTAAATAGCCAAATGTGTAAGTACTGTATATATAATTTAATTAAAGAAGTGATAAGGAATTCTATTTGTAGCAATTATGATAAGCAGATTGATTAGTCCATACTTTAATATACTAAATTTGTTATAGTAAAATCAAAATGCCTTTAAATGTATATCTTTTTCAATTACTTATATGAATTGATCATAAATAATCAAAAAAAAATTATTAGCAATGATTAAAATGTTATTCCTAACTGTATACACATTTCTAGAGAGAATAAATATTCATACAAGAGGGTCGACTTCCCTCTGAATAAAATAATTAATCAACAAGTTTCCACATATGTCTACATATATTATAAACTAACTATAGAATCTCACTTTGTTGCAATAAAAATTTCATCAGCCCAGGAAAATATGAAATCAAAAAGTATTTTATCGCAGTGTCACTAATCACATATGTATAAATAAAGAGCTAAATCTGAATTTTAATAACACAATATTTAATTAATAAAAATAAAAGTTAATATTATTATTATTATTATAATAATAATAATAATAATAATAATAATAATAATAATAATAATAGTAATAATAATAATAATAGTAACGACAAAAACACAGAAAAATAACACATAATGTTTTGAATATGATCAGTTATATAAATAAGAGTTTTAATCAATATGGGTTTCCAAGAACTTACTATTTTGAATACTAATTCAAATAACTATACTGTAGTTTGTTATAAAATATATAAATTACATAATTACTTTTAATAGTAATAATAAAAAAGTCAGATGTCACATGACTTATATATAGCTTGCAATTACCACTATGTAAACTTAAGAGCATGCTAACGCTCTAAACAAGCTTTTTTTTATTATTATGATGATAAATGCTACTACAAGAGAAGGCATTCAAATCATCTTTATCTTAAATTGTCCCCATCACCAGACCGGTTTTGACCTATGGGTCTCTTCAGTGAGGAGTTGGGACATTAGATTCAAAAAAACAACTCAAGCTAAGCATATTATATAGTTTATAAACATTCCATTTTAATCCATATTATAAAATATTAAAATATAATTGTGCATAGCAAAATTATCAAATACATATAATTTATAAATAGGAAAAATGATAAATATATGAATTAAAAATCGATAAATAAGTTAGACAAATAGAACTCTGAAATGTCTCATCAAGGCATTTCATAGAAAATTCAGTCTGTAAGTATATTTAACAAAGCTTTTCTTTACATGGAAATTTTCTAAAACTTAATACAATTGAACATTTTGGAGGTCTGGGCTTATCTTAGATATACAAACATTTTTTTTTTCTTCTTCAATATTGTTATATATTGTAACATTGCATGATTAGCTACAAGATAAAAAAGAAAATGATTTAAACTTTTAAGATTAATAAAATTCTCCTAGTCTCAATGGAATGTGTTAATAGGCACTCTCTTTTTAATATGGTGTTTTTTTTAATTAAAAAAATATTCATAAGTTAATAACCATATGTATAATTGTAGTAAAAAAATAAATGGACTAAAATATTGCTGGGTATAAAAACAAACAAATCGGAGTTATCAGAATTAAAAGTAAGAAAAGTTAACAAATTATTAAAATTAATAATTAATCATGATTTGTTTCAAAACAAATTCAAATTTGTAAAAAATAAATATTTTTACATTCGTTTTCTCGTCTTTTCTTTCTGAATTTTAATTGTTGTTGATTAATAAACATGTAGTGAGAGATAAAGTAAATTGTGAAGGCGGATGATTGGAAGATGTTAACAATGTATTGTTTAATAAATATTTTTTGATAAACACTGATAATTATCTATAAAACGCGTTGTGATAAATAATTTGACACAGAACATAATTTTCTAGCAGATGAATCAAGCTTTCTACCATCCATAATGAATTTAATATGCAACGAACTATATATTGGCCAGAAAAAGAAAAATAACTATGCAATGAACCAGCAATATAAATATTTATGCTGCAATAACATGCATTGCTGGGCTCATCCATTAGGGGTTCATCTCTTCCCTAGCATGTATCCCCGTAAATTAAAAAAATGTACAGATCCTATCATAGTTTGAAGAGAAAAATACACTCATCACCATGTCAAAGGAATGCGCTGGACTTCCTCCAAAATTATATCTATCGATAAGTTATGAAAGAAGAAAACATAATGATGCTGACCAGCAAAATAAAAAAACCAATGATCACTAAATTAACTTTTAATTCATTTACCAACTTAATAATGAAAACTAAGATTTACTTAAACTTTTTTTTATTCGTTTACTATCTAAAATAAGTAATACATTGCACAGGCTAAAACCTGCATTTATATATGTAATATGGGCAGATTCGAACTCAGACTTTCATACGACCCACTATTCTCAGTGCCATCTCATATTGCTGACCCACCTGATCACACACATGTTGAAAAGATAAATAATCACCAATATACGTATTTCATGCTAAACCAGCAATCATCAGTTGGTCCAGATTACTATCCTCACACACACATATATATAATCAGTGCTCAGCTTTATATTAAGATAGCCAATCTTCATACTTTAATGGACAGGCTGAGTTGGAATAGTTTGAAGCCTGTCCATTAAAGTATGAAGATTGGCTATCTTAATATAAAGCTGAACACTGATTATATATATGTGTGTGAGGATAGTAATCTGGACCAACTGATGATTGCTGGTTTAGCATGAAATACGTATATTGGTGATTATTTATCTTTTCAACATGTGTGTGATCAGATGGGTCAGCAATATCTAAAATAAGAAAAGTCAAGGATTACTTAATACATTTTTTTTTATTCGTTTGCCAGCCAAAAATAAGAAAAATTCAAGATTATTAAATTGACTGAATTATTCATTTGCCAGCCAACAATGAGGAAAACAAGGATAAACAGACTTAATTATTTATCAACAGCCGGAAAGATAAGTAAAACCGTTTTATATACTCAACATACGTGATCAAAATTTTGTTCATAATATATAATCATGAACTATAGTTTATTTAATTATTTATTATTAAATACTAATCTTGATACTATATTTAATACTAATCTTGGTACTCTGAAATGTATTTTATCTTTATCTGTTCAGGATAATATTATTTATGTATTATGCAATTTCATCGATGATAATTTTTTTTATTTAATCAGTTATGGAAGATGAAAATTTTTTTTATATTAATAAATGGAGATTGTAATGGAAATTATTAAAACTGTTACATTGTAGAAATGATCTTAAATGCCTTATCAATGGACATGCTCTCCATTTTGGCGGAGTTCATTATTTGAGGGAGCATATTAATTCATTATATTATTATTACTGTGTGAAATTAAATATTGTTAAATTTTACACTTTGGTCTATGTGTAATTCTCAATCACGTATTTCATCTTTTAATCAGATGATTAAATTAAGTAGTTACACAGTGCAACACCATGGTTGAAATTCTTATATTCCTGGCTACTGCTCAGTATTGATGAGACAACCATTTAAGGAATGAAGATTTGAATTTGGGTTCCTGGTGGCACTGTTATAGGTATTGGTTAATGATACCAGCTCAAACAAATAAAAATGTTCAGTGAGTTAAGATCTCTTAATATTAGATTAAGTCAAATAGCTAACTAAAAAAAATATTAAAACAGCTGAGCGCTTTCAAAGGATCTTGCCTTCATAATCATAGCTTGCTTACATTTAAATTTATGCAAATATGCTAATTCCATCTTTTTGATAGAGAAAAACATGTGTCCTTCCTGTTTATGGCATCGCTGTCGCGAGAGATAAATAAGGCCTCTTTGATCTTTCTTTTGAGGTCATGTCTCTCTCTACATACGATGGTAGGATTGTCCGGAATGCACTCATGGTGACTTGTGCACTGGTGCTGATAAAAAACTGAATAATTAGAAGGATCGATTGTTTTGCATATGGTAGAGGCAGAGATACATCAATGAACTATGATGAGCAGGAAATATTACTGTTGTCTAGCTAACATTATCAGCAGCAACATGATTCTAAACTGGCAATGCCTTTTACTAAGCTCATAACCAATCTTTGACTGGGGATCAAAAAATAAAATCCCATTACAATATATGTAATCAACATTAAACCATAACATTTAAGTTTATGAAAAGTGTCTCATAAAGATGTGTGATATTTAATGAAAAATTATATCCGAGATAGTGCAATCTCTGAAGTTAGTGTTGGTATAGTGTGAAAATAATTTCTAGATTGTAACTAAAAACAAATAAAAGAAATAATGTATTTCATTATATAATAAACATTAATAATAAACATTAATAACAACAAATTTGCAGCATTTCAATATAATAATTATATTTCTTACATATATATAACTAATGAGTAGCTGCAATTTTTTTTAATATAATCTTTATAGTTTCATATTTCTTTGATTAATAATTTCTGAATTGTAACTGAAAATAAATCAAAAATTATATTTTTTATTATATAAATATAGTAAATCCCAAAATTTCTCCTGCTTCATTTAAGTGCTTTCTCAGCACCAATCATTAAAAGGATGGCAGAATCTTTTGGATGATGGCTGCCAGGAACTTCCAGGGATCAATCCAATTGGCATGGTTCCTCTGGATAAGAAACTAGAAGGCCCTCAGAACTTAGGGAATCTCAGGACTATATCGATGATCTCTCTACTGGTAAAGACAGTTGAGGCCCTAATTAGAAATGACATACAAGATATTATAGCGAATCAGCTGTCTAAATGCCAGTTTGCCAAAAGGGGGAGCTTGACGGCCGAAACTGTGAGCCAATTTCATCTATTGATATACCACATTCACATGAAGATATTGCAGCCAATCGCAGTTCAGCTTGATTTTGCTGCTGCTTTTGATTGTGTTCGAGTTGACGCCTTATGAAGATCCTGGAGGGACTCAAAGTACCAGCTGCCTACCTCCTGTATAATAGGGAGATGTTTTTGTCTCTGGATGGGTGCCCTCAGGATTTAAGCCTGTTGTTTCTATTCCTCATGGCTCCCCTCCAAGTGTGCTCCTTTTCACTGCCTATGCTAAGCATCAAGGCATCTCTTAAAGGGATACCCATATCTTTGCTGAGGGAGAGGGTTCATCACGTCTCCTATATGGATGATGTGGTGGTTTTTCTTGCTTCACAGGAGTTCACTGGGCTAGGGCAATCCTTGGACCGATTTGAATGTGAATTTGGTCTAAGAGTCAACAAGGAGAAATCGGCAATCTGGTCGATTATGACCAGCAAGCAAATTCCCGGCATGTTTAAGGCTCCACCTCAGAAGTTCATGGGTTTTCATCTAGTGACCCCCATCTAAAATGAGGAAGGATATTGAAGACGATCTAATAATTAAGATAAAATTTATTGGATCATTGGATAAGATTTATTTTGTCTTTGTTTGGGAAAATCATGCTAATAAATGCCATCATGCTTCCCAAGATCACATACTTCCTTGCAGGCTTCTCACTGATTAAAGCCTTTATAAGGAACATCAAAACCCAATATAGGAAGCTGTCTTGGGGAGGGAAAGCTCCTGTCATCAGCCTGGGCCTCCTACAGAAACCTTAGCAAATGTACAGCTTAGGATTACAATCAGTCAAGATCTTATTAATACAGAATTCTCATAATGTACTTACCAGATTATTTATGAAAAACCCAGATATGGAAGAGCCAATATTTTCAGAAGAAATAACCCCTACCAATAAGTCACCTTCCAAAAGTGGAAGGCTTTGGATTCAAAAGCAAATCTCCGTATTTAACAATCCAAAAATGAAGAAGCCAGGAACAAGGTTCAACTACAAACTAAACTACTGGAACACATATGATTTTATGAATCCAGAAGAAACTAAAATTGATAATATTCTTTCGATTGGGATATCTAGGTTCTCAGGGTTGCCCAAACATCTAAAATTGGAACCAAGATTTGTTGTGATTTTTTAATCAAGGTCAACCTTGGGACCTTGCCTACTGCTGAATTCCTACATAGTAAAAGGAATTTATAATCTGGACTCTACATGCGTACTATGTAAGCAAAGTGATGAGACAATGACACATATATTGGAAGTGTCAAATTTGGAATAACATAAGGAACATTATTAAGTCGGTCATTAAAAACAAAGAATCAGCTTGTGTAAATTTGATTAAAGCCTTCAAGAATGGACATTTTAAAATCATAAGATTGGTAATATTTATAAATTTTTGCATTTGGTCACTGAGAAATAAGATTATCTTCAAAAGTGGAGAATATGACATGATTAAAATGACTTTACACTTATTAGAAGAAATTAAAGAATTAGACCAAAAATTTTCTCAGAATAGAATGTTTGATCAGACCTGGTCCATAATAAACATAAAACTAGGTGTAGTACTGATGATGAAAAGAATATAAAGTTATAAATCCACAGATACTAAGAAAATTTGAGTGAACCATTTACCTAAAACATTTTGGATAAACTTTATATGGAAGAGATCCAAGAACTAGAAAATGCTATTATAAAGTTATTCACCTAATTGATGATTAATAGGAAAGGGCTTTCATTTGATTAATGGATCAGTTTTAATCAATGACTCAATAAATATATTAAGACTGCTTTAATAATGCTTAATGGTAACCAATTTGTTTACTGTAAAGAATCTGATATATTTCATATAATTTTCAGTCTTAGGTATTCTATGAAAACCTGCTTTTAAGTAATTTTTTTATGAATGTTATCCCTATCTTGGATTGGCTAACTTCATGATCTATAAGTAAAGTGTATGGCTTTCAATATATAGTTCAAAATGACTAATCTCTTGAAATTTAAATGTTAAATTAATACACACAGAAACATTGGAAGTGCTCTTCATTTGGTAAAATAAAGCTCTACAGATTAAATGACTAAATATATTTTTTAACCATTATCTACATGTTTGTAAATTAAGCAAACTTATATGTGTTTGAATTGACCAACACTGTCATATATGTGATATACATGATCAGATTAATGTAAATGGGCCACAACTATGATTTTCTGGAATGGGAAGTTATATGTCTTTAATTTCTAGTGATAATTAATGTCTTAATGTAAGTGTTATGAAATTAATTGGTTATTCTATGTATACAAGTGTAACTTCTGATTTTGTTAACTGGTCTCCATTGAGATTGATATGTAAAGATCCTTTTTTTTTTAAATGATTCTTATGGATTGTGAATGAATTTTCCTTTTGAAAGATAAAATATAGTAAAGGCAAATTTGTAGAGTTTTACACTTTTCTTATAATTAACACATACTATTAAGGAATGTATCTTTTGGATACACATGACTTTGATGCAATTGTTTTGAATGTGACCTCTTCAGAGTTAATTGACAATAACCTTGATAGGTTAATTTCATGGATTGTTTTATCTTTGAAATGAAGACAGTTCTTTTCATTTTTGGTTGATTCTACATCTATATATATTCTATATCTATATATGTAGACTCACGTGATGGCATTTAGCCAATACAAAATCTGTAAATTCATTAAAATTTTATGTCAATTTGAGAAGATTTGTTTGTGTTTGAAATAGAATTCTTGATAGATTTTCCTATAGCTAGTAAATTATGTTTGAGATAAATTAGTGGCAAACTCTCCTTCATCTTGTAGTTATCCCTGAGATAAGAGTCTTAAGATGGTAATTTTAGTACCTTATATGGATAATCATAAATAATCCAAAATTATTTCTTTAGTCAATCATGATTCTAGAATTTCAGATAATTACTGATTCTGATTAGGCTTAACCTGTTATTCTGCCACTCTATTGGCCATATCTATGACTGTGCTGAATAAAATCTTTCTAGCTTACAGAGAGGGGGGGTATATATTTCCAAGATATCATTGGAAAATGATTTTCAAAAATAAAAAAAAATATAATAGAATGACTTCTTATTTTAAAAAACCCAACCAACTGACATTTTCTTAATCAGATAAATTCAGAAAATTCAGTGAACAATGAAATTAGTTTTATACTAACAAGTAGACTTATTTTCCAAAAACAGACTTTACAAATTTCATTATTTTGAAATAAATAAAAAATACAATTAAAATAGTTTTAAATATATTAAGATTTTAAATACATTAGTTTCCAAATATAATGTTTTTGACACAACAGTATAAAATTAAAATTTAATTACACTGTAGTGTATTTAAATTAATACTACAAAAATTAATTGCATATTATTCAAAATCAAAGAAAAAGATAAATTATAACATCTATATCTTTTAACAATTAAAAAAAATAAAGTTGCTAAAATTTGTACAATTTAGTAAAGTATTTTTATGAGTGTTTATGATCATTTATTAATATATATATATATTGAAAACGAAAGTTCAAATTGGAATCTGGTCAAGCGTTGGTGGTCTAGCGGTTAGCATAGCTGCCTTCCAAGCAGCTGGCCCGGATTCGCTTCCTGGTCAACGCTTTGACATATATATATATATATAAAAGTCATAATCTGGTAGGAGCAAAAGACAACCAGCTGAGATCAGTGCTTTCAATATTGGTTGCACACTTATGAAAAGTAAATTAAAATAAATGTACATTTATTTTCCACATAAAATAAATAATAATAATTATTTATGAATTTAATAATACATTAAATTTAAGAACAATAAATTTGTCAGGGTATTCTTATAGATGTATGATAATAATCTTAATGTATTCTTAAATACACATATTCTGTTTACTGTATCTCTTGTGTAAAGAACTACTTGGATGCAAATTAATATGCATTTTTAAATAAGCCTAGCAAATTAATTCTGTCTCAATCCTACATCAAATATAATGTTCAATTAATTAATTCTCAGGGTGATTAAATAAATCGATCTTAATCATTCAATTAAAAGATGTATAAATTGAAAGTTTATAAAGTAATTCTAGGTATGATAAATGTAAAAAGGAATTTTAGTGTACATCATCTTTCTCTTTTTCCAATCGTAGAACCACATCAATGATAGATCTATTTTTTGTTTCCGAACATAAAATAAACAATACAAAAATTTCGACTTCACTGATAGGCTTTACAGATCATCTAAGTGTGCAGTTAAAGATTAATGATTATAGACAAATTTTAAGTGAATATAGATTTTCTATTAAAAGAAACATAATGGATCAGATTAGCTTCACAACTGATCAAATATCAAATTTTTTAATAATGATAAACTACTATACAAGATACACAAGCTTGCCACCCTGTATTACATGATATAAGATAAAGAAAACACTTTCTGAGTTATGCAAAAAGAAATCTAAAGAAAAATTATCACTGAATCAAATAAAATATAGAATATTAGAAATACAAAAAGCACTACAAGATTTAACAAGTCTCAGACCAAATCAAGAATTAATACATAGATTACAGGATGAATGCAGTAATATATATCAACAAATGCAAAAGGAAAATCAAACAATGAAAATTAGAAAGTTAATACCTAATTTAGGAAAATTATCAAAGCTGATGATGAATTATGCAAAAGTTTACATATCCCACACCAAGGGTATTGCTACAATAAAAAAGGATGGAGACAACTTTGCATTAGGAACATATATAGATGAATATATGTTGGAAAAGCTAAAAATAAAATTTGGTGAAAATAGATGTGATATAAATGAATACAAAAGCATAATAATGGAAGAGCAAAGAGAATATATAACAAAGAATGAAATACAACATGAGATTAATAAACTAAAGATGCAAATAACATTGGCAAATGATTCAATTCCATCATCTGTATACAAGCTAATGGATTATGCATTAAAACAAGCAATGTAGAAATACTTTAATCAGATGTGTTTTGAAAGAATTGAATGGTCATACATAAATAATAAGATAATTTTTAGCCTCAAAAAGGGATAAATCAATTCAGATACCAGAAATGTTATGATCTGAGACATTTCAATTGAGTATATTGACTCAAAATATTAGGCCGAATATTATTAAAAAGACTACACCAATTGATAAACATTAAAATTTCATCTGCACATCATGCTATAAAAGAGACAAGCGGTGAATGCAGCTTTAAAAATCCAGGAAGCAATAAAATATGTTAAATAATTGAAATTAAAACACAATATTATGCTATACAAATAGACTTTAAGTCAGCATTTGATTTAGTAAACTGGTCATATCCTAATAGAAGCGTTAAATAACTTAATGCCTAAACATAAATATCTAGTCCAGACTATTGAAAACTATATAAAAAATATAAATAGAAATTATTTCACACTCAGCTGCCTACTATATATATATATATATATATAATTTATAATGCACAAATCAGTGCATAATTTTAATGCACAAATCAGTACATAACAGCAGAGCTTCTTCAAATTAAATCACAATTTATTATAAAATTAATGTAAATTATAATACATAATAATTAGTGCCCGAGCGCTTTCAAGAGAACTTAGCTCTCATAATCTTGGGAAATAAAGATTAAGCATAACCAGGTTGCTATATGCAAATATATGCAGATACATGTAAATTAATTGAACTATATGTGTAAATCTGATTAATCCATTTCTTAGAAATTTTATAACACACATCTTTCCTATTTATAGCTTTATCATCCATGGCAATAAAACATGCCTCCTTAACCTTTCTCTTAACATCATTTCTTTCCCTACAAACTATTCTTGGATTGTCAGGTTCTCATGCATGACCAG
Source organism: Epiperipatus broadwayi (assembly GCA_028023455.1). Classification (NCBI taxonomy): domain Eukaryota; kingdom Metazoa; phylum Onychophora; class Udeonychophora; order Euonychophora; family Peripatidae; genus Epiperipatus; species Epiperipatus broadwayi. The sequence continues at coordinate 2,674,041 of JAQFVV010000083.1, read as the reverse complement.
CTGATTTCTGATGCATTGCAAATATTGATTTGCAAGTCGGGTCTGCTTGGGCCTTGTTAACCTTTCTCTTAACAACATTTCTTTCCCTACAAACTATTCTTGGATTGTCAGGTTCTCATGCATGACCAGCTGATTTCTGATGCATTGCAAATATTGAGTTGCAAGTCGGGTCTGCTTGGGCCTTGTTGTAAGAATATCTGTGCTGGGACAATCTTGTTGAGAGAATTGCTTTCGTTCCTCCATAGTATGATGCCATGCAATTATTTTCTGGGCATGAAATATTATAGACAGCTTGAGAAATGTTGTTGAGTGTTACTATAATAAATTGTGATTTGATTTGAAGAAGCTCTGCTGTTATGTGCTGATTTGTGCATTAAAATTATATATATATATAAAATATCAATAAAAAAATTTATGAGAAAATCAAACTTATTTAGCCCAAAGAGGGGAATCCCACAGGGCTCATTATTGGCTGCCCTCCTATTTGCTATTTACATAGATCGTTTGGTAAAAAATATAGAGAGGCAAGTACATGTCTTTATCTACCACATTTGGGTATGAAGATAAATGTAACTGCTTTTATAGATAATATAATAATAATATTCTATAACAGTTATAATATGCAGGTAGTCATTGATATTCTAGAAAATTTCCAAATAAAAACAGGTTCATATATCCAACCAATAAAATCCACAGCATGTTAATTGACTACAGGTAAAAAGATGTTGCGCAATTATCAAGCCATTCCATCAGTCTTTTTGGGAATATAATTATATATGTCTAAAATTAGTATAAACAATTATTTAAATAAAATAATAATTGAGAAAATTGAATAAAAATTAAGAATTTTTAATTGATAAGACTCTATGAGGTTACATGAGACATAGTAACAGGGATTTTGGGATACTATGCTCCTTGGGTAAATTTATACAATAAAACAATAAACAAAATAAATCAAATAGCAAAGAAATACATTTGGAGAAAAATATCAAGACTGCTGTCAATTTCAACATTGCAATTACCAATTTAAACAGGGGAGACTTAACCTGACTGATCCATGAGTATATGTATCTTACATTAAAGCTAGAACATACATGAATGTAATACAAAGCCAATGTTTTAATCCACCAATATGTGATGTAAAAATACTTGGAAAATAGGAAAAGAAAGAAGATCATTCATAGCAGATTAATTCATAGTACATAAAGACTTACAAGATGAATTAAATGTAATCAACTTGTTCAACATAAAATATAGGGATTTAAAAAAGCGAATGGATCGGGAGGGATCCTCTTGGATAGAGGTGTCAAAAGAGAGTGTTTTGAAGAACTTCCAGTCAATATGTGCTCCTCAATCTTACATGAAATTTATTTTTATATTAATGAAAGGTATACTTCCAACAACAACATATCTAAATAAAAGACTAAATATGAATATGGAAACATTATGTAAATTTTATAGGACCAGTGAATATGGAAACATTATGTAAATTTTGTAGGACCAGAGATGAGACATTTTTACATTTGTTTGAGGAATGCATCACATTTAAACAAATAAGAAATAAAGTATTTCATACTCCAATTATAAATCTGAAAAGTTTGGTTATACAAAACATAAAAAAATTTAACCTGCATAATGCAATGATTGTGGTACGCACATTAAAAACAATAACAACAATAAGGTGTGGTATGATTTTTGATAATAAAAAGTACAACTGGCTGAAGAAATTGGATAAATAATGGGATAAATATTTTGATCAATGTTTAAGATACCTACCAAGGAAAATGATGAAAAAGATATGGAGAAGCACAGGATCAACATTGAGTGAAATATGGAAAAAAAGGTATTAGCTAATTTAAAACAGTCAATCAAGAAGATTAAAACATATATGAGCAGTTGCATAAGGGCTATATTGAAAAAAATGAAGGGTCATTTAAAGAAATGTATGTAAATAATTATGTAGAGAGTGTAAATAGTTTTGATTTTTTATTTCTGTATGTGATGATTTAGTTTTGATAATAAAGATATTATTTAAAATAAAAAAAATAATAGCAAAAGATGTATATAAATTTAATAAATGAATATGTTGGAAAGTATGACTTTTTTATTTAAACAATATATAAAGATGATGATTTCAATAATGACAAATAGGTGTATTTAAATATAACAATTGCTTTATTATAAATAACAAGTATATAAACAAAATTATAAGTGAATATCAAGCATAATTTAATAATAAAATTTTATAACAAATTTAATAAATATTATAGTTTGTTCTCTGTGAAAAGGATACTCTTGGGTTATGATTATATGTGTAATTTTTGCAAAGACATAATACTCTATTGGAGAGGGATGAACAGAATTAAGTCAACATCTAATCTTACTTTCAGGAGGGTAATAATGTTTTATAATATCTTAATTATCTTTGTAACAATAATTAATCGATTATCAATTTCATTCTATAAAAGCAGCTAGTTCTTTAAAACTCTTTCAGAGTAAGCAAAATTATTTATTTAGTATTCCCAATGCTATACAAAATACATAGCTTCATTCATTATGATATTCATATCTTTTATTAGAACAACTTGCTATGCTTCTTATATTATATTTAAAGTTTAAATAAATAGCTAGAAGTATATATCTATTAACAAATATGATTTAGTTTCTTCATACTACAAGACTACTTTATTGCACAGTATAACATTTCAAATTATACAATTCATAGGCATTATACAGACAAACATTCCCTAGTGATTTAATCATCTACCCAGGAAGATTAACTATCTATTAATGTGAGGCTGAATTCAAATACTAATAAAACATAAAGTTATTTAAACATAAATGGGTTTAAAGAAGTTTATAAATTAGTTTAACTAAATGCAACCCGACTCCAATATAAAATATAACACATATATTACATTCATACCCAATATCATTAATAATAATGTAAAGTTGTAACCTGTACCTTCATATCTCAATCTTGAGAACTTTATTACTTGTTTATTACACTAATAGTAATTATAAACTTAATAATTCAACAATTATAAACAAAGTTTATTTAAGTGATTCCTCAAATAAGTAATTCTATTTTCTTGAACTGTTGAGAATTAACCTGTGAAATATTTACATTTTGCAAAGTATTCCAACATTTAAAATTTACTAGCAATACTTTAATATAAGCATGAAACATTAAATAAGAAGCATAAGATAATTCTTTTCATTAGTTTAAATTCTTAGAAACACTTAATACAATGGTTTTAAGAAATTTAATAAAGCATATTTAGTAATTTTCTCCAAATTGTATAGTTAACATATTAATTAATTTTAAAATGTCTGCTGATCAATTTATGATGATTATCATATTTTCGTATTTACAAATCCATTATAGGACAGATGTTGAATTGAAGTTTTTATGTAAAGAGGGTGGTTTAATCCTTTAGAGAACCATTTGTAGACTAATATCCTTATGGTTGGCATATATTACATATTTTAAATGCAATAGATTAATAATCCTTTGGTTTAAATATACTTAATTTAATTTGCTATATAGTTCAGGCCATTTAATAATTTATAAGACCTAAAAAATAAACAATCCATAGACTGAGTTAAAGAGTTAATAAGCATTCTCTTCTGAGCTGCGAATTTATACATTAATTTAGCTTCATATTGTATAAAGTTTTAACTTCCATTAATTCATAATGAGGTAATCCATATAGTTTCCAAACAAGTTATTTCAAAATTATTTTGAAAGAAAATACAAATGATTTGAGTGATATTATAATGGGCATCCAGTAAGCAATTTTCCAAAATTCCATTAACAGTTGAAGATAGTAATTTAGATTTTTTAAAAAATAGTATTTACTGATAATCCTTGTTGTTGTTTACCCATTTTAATTTGAGAAGATATATTTTTCCGCCTAGACAAAATGTCCAGAATGAATTTATCTACTTGGCCATTCTGGAGAAGAGAATATGAAAATGGCTATTTTAAAATCTAATTTGTCAAGATCTTGGATGTACTATAGTTTTATAAAGACTGATTTAATTTACTAAGAGGTCATATTTATAGCCTGTCATCAGGTGTTATCTTAATTAGACATTATTACCAACAATTTTTTTACATCTTTTAAGTTTTTGGGGGGAAACAAAACTGTTTATTGCTATGGTGAGTGCATTTCCAGACATTAAATAAAATGAAAGAAAAATAATAATAATAATGATACCAGATCTTTAATATTATGTCTTAATTTGAATTATTTAAAAAAAATTCTACAATCATTTATTTTTTTAACAACTAAATAATTATAATGCTCTTTAAAGGTCTCAGATATTTTATTTATTAGATGTATATACTCTTATTCTTCTCCTTTACTTTCTTTGCATTTATTCATATATATTGCTTATAATAATTTCTTTCATATACACTTTGATGCAAAAAATTTTTTTAAATAAAACTTCTTTATTTTCCTGATAGTTTTGACTGTCCAGCAGTCTTCATCAGAACTTTTTCAAACTTCCTCTGCTTTTTAAAACAACTGATTTTTTTTCCTTTTTTATTATTAAATAACCCTTTAATTAACTCATACATTTTCTTACTTTTCATTCCAGTATCATCTTTCTTTATTTTTACAAAAAATTCTTCTGACAACATTTTTTCCATTTTCTCTATATATTCTTCTTTCTTCATTAATACCATTTTGTTACCCTTATCTGATTTTATAAATATTCTATTATCTTCATACTTCTTTTTTATCTCCTTCATATTCTATTTTTATCCTTTTTATTATCTCTACTTTCTAATTTCTTCATTTTATATATTATATTATTAATGTCCTTTTTAATATTTCCATCCATTCTTTATCTTTACTACTTATAATATTATTAATGTCCTTATTTTCATAATAAATATATATTATAATTACTTTCTATATATTTCTGTGCCAACTTTTGTATTAATATTTGCACTTCTAATACATTTTTATTATTATAAAAAAAATAATAATACATTTTTATTATTACACTTCCCATATAGTACATATTTTATCCCTTTTTTAAGTATCTCCAACTCTTCTTCTTTTAATCTTATGCCACTTAAATTACATATTTTATTTGTACTCTTTACATATGATTCATTCCTTTTTCTTTCTCTTTCAAGGTTTCCATTTTTCTTTTATGTCTCAACCTTGTATTTTCATTTACAATGTCTTTCTTCTTTGCGCATAATTTTATAAACAAATCTTCATTCCTACTTATCCTTCTAATTAATACTATTTCTATTCCTTCAATACTATGGTATATCTTTTTCTTCAATTTGTATCCATTTTTTATATATTCTTTCAAAATTTTCTTTTCTATATTATTTATAATCTTTTCTTTATTTTTCATCCCTTTTCTTAATTTTCTCATCTTAAAAAAAAAAATGGTATTACATTATACCTTACACAATCTTTCATAAATTTAATATTATTATTCACATTATTTAATTTTAATTTCCATTTTTGTTTAATATTCTTAATATTTCATAACCTTCCAATTCCTTCCTTAATGTACTCCTTAATCCTCCATAATTATATATCTAAATATTGTCCTTTCTTCTTCTTAATCCTTTGTGTAATTTTCTTCTTCTTATTAGAAGTATATACTCTTATTCTTCTCCTTTACTTTCTTTGCATTTCTTTATATATTCATATATATTGCTTATAATAACTTCTTTCATATACACTTTAGTGCAAAAAATTTTTTTTAATAAAACTTCTTTACTTTTCTGAGAGTTTTGACTGTCCAGCAGTCTTCATCAGAGCTTTTTCAAACTTCCTCTGCTTTTTAAAATAACTGATTTTTTTTTTTGGGAAAAAATCTGTTATTTTAAAAAGCAGAGAAAGTGTGAAAAATCAGTTTTGGAAAAAATCCATTACTTTAAGAAAGCAGAGGAAGTTTGAAAAAGCTGTAATGAAGACTGCTAGAGGAAAATAAAGAAGTTTTATTTAAATTTTTTTTTGCATTAAAGTGTATATGAAAGAAGTTATTATAAGCAATATATATGAATATTTTATTTAAATAAATTCATTTTAATAAATACCTTTTGTTTGAATTGTAATACTAAACAAAATAACTTAATTTATTAGTTTTACATTTATAAATTTTAAAATTGAAAAAGTTTAAACATATAGAAATTTCATGCACACACACACATATATTTTAAATCAACTGTTGGTTAGATGTTATCGCAATTGTAATATAGTTACTGTAGAACTGTTTCAAATCTTATATGTTATTATGTTTAATTTAGTGTATTCTATTTTGTATATTTTTCTACAATATCAATTAATGTGTGTGTTTTCTGTGTGTACATTAAAAAATTCAACCACACTTTTCAAATAAAATAATAATAATAATAATAATAATAATAATAATAATAATAATAATAATAATAATAATAATAATAATAATAATAATAATAATAATAATAATAATAATAATAATAATAATAATAACAACAACAACAACAACAATGATGCAGAGTGGAAGAAAAAATTGTTGCAGGTCAGACTGGGAGATTTAGAAAAGTACTACAGGTTGACATTAATAACCTAAATTCACAAGAAAACAGTAACATTGACTCCCCCCACCAATATATGGATTCAAGAAGAACTAAAAAATTAATATAGAATTCAACAGCACCATCCCCAAAAAGCTGTTCAACACATTTAAAAAGTTTTTGCCAACAAAATCTCTTGTGCTGATGGTTACAGACAGAAATCTCTCCTTGTATAAATTTCCAAGAGAGTTGTTATATGAAAGCCTCACATCAAACACTCTTTGGGACACAACTGCAACCATTGGAAAACATCCCAACTCTCGGTATATTGCTGTTGAGTTTTTCAACAAACATCAGTGAGGGAGATTTCAAACCCAGATGAAGACCCTGAAAGATTATGCCCTGATGGTCATTGACAGGAACCTACAGAACTATTACACTGGCACAATAAGAGATACCTACTTTGGTTGCAATATTCAAGATTTTAAAAAATAATACAGCTGTTTGGAGAAGGAATAAACATTAAGCCGATCTATTTAAATGACCCCCCTATACCAATAGCGAGCAACAGTTTAAATTTTAAAATAAAACTAAGAGAATCTATCAATCCAGAAGATATACTGATGCAGGTAGTTGACCAGAAAGCAATATTGAACATCCATATTAAAGGTTTAAGACCAAATGCTTTGCATGTGAAGAGCGTGGCCACTTGGTGGCTAACTGTAATCTAAAGATTAAAGAACAGCCCAAACTACAAAGTGATACCAACAAAGAAAAACTGTCAGCAGATAGGCCCTTGTAGTTACCAATCAAGAACACAAATGGGGTTCAAATCAAAAATAAATAAAAAAACTGTTGAAGAAGCACATAAAAATATTCTAGCACACACAACCTTTAAAAATAGTGAAGACCAATTAGCCACAACTCAATGTCAAGAAGAAAAAAAATTAACAAAATTAACAATAACAGCTGAGGAAAAAAAGAGCATAAATCAAAAGATCAAAATCCAATACCAAATGCAAAACAAAATAAACATGGATAAAAATAAAAGAACAACTGGTAAGATACACCTAATCACACTAGACTTGTCAAAGCAAAGCATTGAACAAAATAATGAAGGGATAAATAAAATGGAACAAGAAGCAAGAATACAGCTCTTAGCTGATAACAATGAAGAAAGGAATAATTTCACATCACCCCAAGCACTAGAACCAAAAACAACACCACAGAGGAAATTATGCAAATTATTGCCCCAAACTTATCACAAATAATCCCAAAAAATATAGATAACAAACAAAGGTCAGGAAGATCTCCCAAAAAAAGCAGAAAAATTAAGAAAGTCAAAACAGAAGTGTTTAACGATGAAGCCTCTTACCAAAAATATAAAACAATTGAAACCACAGATGACGAATATAAACTTCAATATGAAGATGCCCAAGAGTTACTAGCAACATCAAATCAAAACACCAACACAAAAATATATACTTACTAATGAAAGTTAAAATTGCTGTAAACAATGTCAGAGGTCTAAACTCGATCTCAAAAATTTACAAAGTAAAACAATGGATTAAGAACACACAACCACATATAACTGGACTTATTGAAACAAAAATTTACACAGGATTGCAGATTGATCTAACAAGAAGTATTCACTGCATGCTCTAGAGACTCTTCTTCCCTAGCAGCAGACACTGGACTATTTATAGCAAATAACTGCCCTTTTGCAATGTTTAAATTTGTTTATATAGATTCAAATCTACTGATATAACACAACATCAAAAAAATCATTGTGGTTTTTATATATATATGCTCATCCAAAGTTGCAAAATAGAAACAATAATCACAAATGTTAATGCCATACTAGGTGCTACATGAGATCCAACCATCATCATGAGTGATTGTAATTTAACATATCAAGAATTTACAAACTGATGGCCCCATAAAATATCTGTACCACTGATTAGTGGGCATGATTTTCTGCTGGAAGCAGCAATATCATTTTGCAATAGATGATTCTCTTCACTAATTGACTTAAACATTTATTCTTCAATCCTTCATCATCTAATAATGATAAAACTCACTCCATCAACATTCTCAGACCAAATAATCACAATAGATCTGAGATTGTAGCCAAATACAAAGGAAGAAAACTACTAAAAGTCAAATTAACTTTATCAAATTGAATGCCAACACTGTAACACACAAAATAATAGTGAATGATTGTTGTTAACAAAAATTATGTATACAAAGATATCCAAACTTAAAGAACTAAACCTCATGATGTATGTAACTCTACACATTAATTTAAAAATGTAGATCAAACAATTGCAATGTAAAACTATGTAAACCAAACATAATTCATATAAAACCTCTTTTGAATCAATAAAATACCTTTTGAAACATCATCATCATCATCATCATCATAATATAACACATGTATTTTAGATATATATTGATCAATAAAATCAGTTCAGAAGACATCTTTAAATATTTTCTAAAAATTTATATTCTCTTAGGCAGTACTATGGAGACTTAAATTTAATTTTTGATCATATTATCTGCTATCTGACCAATAGTAGTAGTGGATTTACTTTTCTTAACTAGAAAAAAAAATCAATAAAGTTTTTACAGTTTTTTTTTGGCTATATTAATTAATTACGATGTCAAATATTAGATTATAATATATATATATTATATAAGATAAAGACAAGTTAATTATTACTACGTGTCTCATTATATATAAATAATTAAATATTGCACTAGAGATACCTGCAAAGATTTACAGTTTTATAATCCATTCCTCATTACATCTAAATTTATAAAATTGTAAACTATTTCCTAATATAAAAATTCAGCCCATTCTGCTCACTACACATTTATCTCAGCTACAATCAACATCATCAAATGAAATAGAAGTATAAACACTTGATTCCCATATTAAAATAATAATCTGACATTTATATTTAACTTTTTTGTTTTTAAAACATGAAAGAATTTACAATCAGTCACACATATATATGCTATTTAAACTATTAATATGATATTAAATTCACACTAAATAGGGCAGAAAGAATTTTGATCTCATTTGTATAACTCCATAGAAAAATAATATACCTCCAAATATATAAAATAAAATGAGAATTGAAATTGTTTCTGCTCTATGTATTGTGTGCTTAATGTCATACAAACAATTTAAATATCTTATACTATGTATATATATCATTGATGGTTACACTTTAAAATAAATTGTTATGACATGGAAATAATGTATTTAAACCTCTAATGATCTTATCAAAAATGGTTATATTTAAAATATGTATACATCCCTATCAAGGTGATGATATAGATATTATACTCTTATTCTTCTCCTTTACTTTCTTTGCATTTCTTCATATATTCATATATATATTGCTTATAATAACTTCTTTCATATAGACTTTAATGCAAAAAATATTTTTTAAATAAAATTTCTTTATTTTCCTGACAGTTTCGACTATCCAACAGTCTTCATCAGAACTTTCTGAACTTTCATCTGCTTTCAGAAAGCTCTGATAAAGACTGTTGGACAGTCAAAACTGTCAGGAAAATAAAGAAGTTTTATTAAAAAAAATTTTTTTGCATTAAAATGTATATGAAAAAAGTTATTATAAGCAATATATATGGATATAGATATTATTTGAAAAGTGGCAAAAATGAATATACCTAAGAATAGATAAGTCTCAAGCATGCATATACAAACAATTTACAGGACTATATGAATATCTCGTATTATCTAAATAATAATTTTAAAAAATAAACCAACAATTCCTAACCTATAATGTATTTTACTTAATCTTTATCTTGTAACACCAAGAGATTTTAACTTTTCTCAAAAAACAATGTAATTCAATGATTACATACAAGTGTAATCTAAGAAACACTTGTTTAATGCTTTGAAAATATGTATGCTAGATGCATCTAAATAATATGCTGAGCATAGTTTTAACTAATTTGATACTCATTATCATAGCAATGGGTGTTCAGGAAGCTTATGAACTTTATAGATATGATGCTTTACAGAAGTGATGATTTAAATAACAAATCAATTTATTTAGATAAACCATTTTTTAGACAGGGGAACACATAATACTTTCATGTTAATGGCAGTTATATTATTGAAAATATGCCATGCCTCATTAACTTTGCATTTAGTATCATTTCTCTCATAGCAGATAATATTGGCAGATGTAGATTCAAATATGTGACCTTCCTTGGTTCTCTTTATATATGTAAAAGAAATTGAAAGTTATATAGAAATTGAGAGTTATATATGTGTATGTAAATACAGTTTTTCTTTTAATTACATTATAAATATTCAAATATTTTGTAAGATTATATTAAATTTGTAATGGAATTTAATTTAATATCTGTTGAAAATTATTAGTTTATGTCATCAGATTAACCAGTGGAGTAGTCTGTTATTTATAAGAAATTGTAAAACGTTTTTAAGTTTCTTTCCTTAAAAATCTAAATAAAGCATTTTAGTCTCTATATAACATCAGGAGATCACATTTAAAGGCATACAATTTTGAATGTAAAAAATATCTACAGTTCAGTATTTTCATTAATTACTGTCTATGACATCTGATGGTAATATTTATAATCTGAAAAATATAACAGATATTTCCATGTATTAAAATATTTATAAATTACATCTGTTCAAAATTATCAGTTTATATTGTCTGATTAATCAGTGGAATAGTCTATTATTTATAAGAAATTGTGAAAGATTGTTAACTTTATTTCCTTAAATACCTAAATAAATACTGTAGGGATTGCATTTAAAACCATACACTTTTGAATGCAAAAAATGTCTACAGTTCAGTATTTTCATTAATTATTGTCTATAAATTGGACCTTTTTGAAATGGTAAAATAAAAGACAAAGAGCTTTATTAACAAATATGCATCACAAATGAAAGCTAAATTGAAATGGAACATAGGATGATAATGATATAATTTTTATTATATTCCAAAGATTTGGTCAGCAAATTATAATGGTACAACAAAATTGAAAGGTTCAGGTTAGCTAATGCCCAATTATAATAATATGAAAATAAGGAAACCGATACCTCAAACCAAAATAGTATATAATTAGGAATGAGTGAAAATGAATAAGTTAGTTCTTTAGATCCTATATGAAAGTTCCCTATTCAAATGCCCTTTAAATTCTATACATTTTGATCATTGTTACAGAAAAATGGCCTTTTAATTACATAATAAACAAACAGAGAACAAGAAGTTTTCTCAAATATGTGTCCAAATTTACTGCCAGTTGATATGATAATAGAATAGCTTTTGAAATGACACCTTAAAACTAACTAAATCAAACTCATAATATAAACAAGAAATGTATTCAACTTTATTATCTCTCTTAACATTTCAAGAGTCTGTTCTCAGGTTTAGCATTAAAAACAATTAATGAGATTTGATTACTTGCCAACATATAAATAGAAACAAAGGAAATATTTTATTGAATCTAATTTATATCAACAAACAATTAAATATAAATAATTATTTACTATCTCTAAATTATTAATGTTCTATAATGTAGCTGCTGATTAATGTTTGCACAAGTGATCATTAGTGCTTAAATATTCTCAGGGTAAAAATAATATAATTAACAAATTCAAGTATTGCACAATGACCCAAGTGTATTGATAAGTGATTAAAAAGAAAAATTCACAAAGTCACTTTAAGTAAAACAAATGATATATTTTTATCTGTAATCTATACATTATTTTCTTTTAAAAATGGCATTAACAATAAAACAACAAAGTATACTATCCATTTTTATTTTATAAGTTTTTCACCTGATTTCTATAACATTCATTTTTATAACATTTGGTGATGTTTAGTGGTTTAATAAAAAAACAACAACAATAATAACATCATTTGATATTATCACATGGTTCTAAATCAAAAATATGTTCTTTAAAGTAACATAATACTAACTTTACTATCAAAAAAATATCAATATTCTCCTTATACTATGCTAAATCTAAATATATATTCCCTAAACTACACTTCTGTGTTTTGATGTGCAAATGCAGGCTTCTTCCCTTTTATGCCACAGGTGATCTTCAATTATGGTCAAAAAATTGATACATTCTTTTATATTATATTTAATTTCCCAAATGTAATGAGGAGTTTCATTACTAAATATATTTTCATATAATAAACTCTCATAAATGATAAAAAGAATCCTTTATGTGTATATATAAATTCTTACATATAATATATATAAAGCATTAATATAACAAACTGTCTCTCAAAATGCATCTTATGATTATAGTTAAAATCATTTGTTAAAAGAAATTAAATAAATTTCAGTACATTTACATATACAAAAATGATTTTCATATATTAGGTACAGTAAATGTCTAAAAATAAAAAAAAAAGGTAAAAGAATACTTAATGGATTATTGGTTTGTCATGACAACTAAAAAAGAAGGAACAAAAACAAACATAGTGTATACTAAAAACTTAATTATTTTGATTGACCTTTATTATTATTATTATTATTATTATTATTATTATTATTATTATTATTATTATTATTATTATTATTATTATTATTATTATTATTATTATTATTATTATTATTATTATTATTATTATTATTATTATTATTATTATTATTATTATTATTATTATTATTATTATTATTATTATTATTATTATTATTATTATTATTATTATTATTATTATTATTTTTCAAAGTTGACAGATTATAAGAGTTTAAGTTTAATTTGACTTAGATTAACATGGCATATTATCTTTAGTTGAAGAACTCTTGAATTTTATGAATAATGAAAGTTGACTTTCTTGAGGCATTCTTTCTATTTGTCAAGCCCAAAATGAACCAACAGAAGCAGGAGAATTCTTTCAGATATTTTCACCATCACAATTTCTTATCTTTATCTTCATTTTTAAAATAACTTCTTCCTTCTTTCAGGTGCATGCTTGTTGATAGATATTTTTTCTTTCAGATGATAATTAGTTGGAGATAGATAGGACAAGGGGAATCAAATCCTTCAGCTAACAAGTCTTTCTTATCCAATCATTATTTGATATTTGATATTATTTACTCCAGATAAAGTTCAATTAATTAAAATTTAGGTTGAAAAAAGAAAAAGAGTTAATAATAATAAATTTAATTTCTTCTCAGTTAAAATATTTGTCAATAATAATAAAAAATTACAAACAATCTCTTCTTCTTTTGTTGCATCATTAATCACCATGGCATCCTGCTTACACACAAATAAAGGTCTAAAACCTATTGTTAATATAATTATCAATTTTTTTAAAACTTTTTTTTTCAATGTTTTACAATTGTTTAAAATAAAAGATTAAATCTTATAGATATCTAAAACAGATCTAAACAACCCATGACACATACAATGCATAAATACATACTTGAACATCATAAATTCTTTTTAACAAACAAATTACATTTTTATACAATTTTATAATCATTAGCATTTTCCAAAATGACTTTCATATAATTTGTTTATTTACTCTGTATATCATTATCATTGCCAAATCTACAATCATATCAAATGTATACCACAAAAGTGGGAGGAAACAATAAAATAATAACAGCAATAAAAAAATATATGCAACAAAATTAAGTGAAGATAATAATCAAAGAGAAAAAAAATTGCAACATTTTCTACTACAATAAAAAAATATCTTAATATATATATAATCAATTTTAAAAAGGAAATTATATACATCAAACTAATAAAAATATCCATCTTGCTCTACTAATAAATAATTCAAACTTTATGCGTAATCAAAAATAAATGTTTTCTTATATTCCCTTCTATCTATATATACAATTTTTTTAACATATATATACTGATATCATAATCGACTGCAAAGATGGATCCTCCCAATCTTTACAAGATATATATATATATATCAATGTCTAATTATTGGAGTATTTAAAAGTATAAATCTGGTAAATTAAACATGATTTAATATTCTGAGTAAAATTGTTGAATGAATGTATCATATAAGAGGATGTATTGTTATTCAACAAATACAATAACTTTTCATTGTAATAATGTAACTATTGGATGCAGGTTTGAATATATCAAAATATATAGCTACTGAAGAGATGTGTCTTAGAACTTTCCGGAAATACAAATACATGTATATATTAATTTCATAAAAAAACATCTTTTAGGTTATATAAAACAGATAATAATACAAATCAATATAAAAAATTAGTTTAACAAATAAATTGATTTTACAAAACAAAATTCTAATTATAAAAAACAACAAACAATGATTTATATGACAAAGTAGGATCACATAGCAAATAAAAATTGAATAGTCAGAGTCTTGGGAGAGTCTATTACTTCTGATTCATAAACAACACATGACCATTTGAATATCTTTTTTTTAGATAGAAAAACAACTCATCAAATACAATTCTATATATATCAGAATGAAATGGACTTCCTAATAAAACTTCCTGCAAGGATGTGAATATATACACACATATATTTAATAATATTATAAACCTTTTATGCTATAAAAGCAATAAAATAAATATATTTTAATCCTTCAAATCAGTATAGAAAATTACTTTATCAAATAAATTGATTTTATGCCATTTAAACAAAATCATAATTATAAAAATATAGCCTATGGGGTTTTCTTACAGATTTAACGGAAAATTGTCTAATATAATATATTACATTAAATTATTGTTTTATTAACTTCAAATGTTGACAAAATTATACTTTAAATACAAAATTCAAAATATTAAATGTTACTGTCAAAATTTTTTTGATTGTGAATAAATTTGAAGAAATAATTCATTATCATTATTAAAATAAATATTCTTAAATTCAAAATATACTATATATCTATTGTAAATGAAATAAATGTCATATACTTCATGACAACACCATTATAATGGTGTGATCAAAACAAATAAACAAAAATTAAGTCCAATACAATTATTCACATATCACAAATGTAGAAAAAAGTAAAAATGTAATTAGTTTTTAAATATTTTTTTTAACTCCTGCAGCTGTCTAAAATCATGTTCATAAAATAGTAGTTTGAAATTAACAACCAACCCTCAGCCTGAAGGAAAGAACACACCACAGACTGATCAACTTCTAATTTTGCATATCTGACAATAAAACGAATTTTTTTTTATTTTAAAAAAGCTAAAATTTTCAAGAACTTTATTCCTTTGAAAATTGTATATCTATAAAGCTTAATAAAGATTAATTACTTACTCATTTAACAAAACAGACAATGGTATTATTAATCAATAATTTAAGTATAATAAAAAAGAATTGAATATTACTTTGACAAACATACTAAATTCAAGACTATATTGCATATATCTCCAAACTTCTAATATACTAACTATGTATACACGCACAGGTACACCCTTCCAATACTCTGAATAATATATTATCAAAAATGTTAACATATTGAAATTTAAAAAAAAAAAATCAAAAAGTAAATAGTAATTGGTAAACACAAATTAAAAGTTATATATTGATTTCACTCACTATTTATTTAGTTCAAAGTAAAATTTACATTAAACTTAAAAATGTCAACAATATCATTACCATCGTCATTAGCTATATACCAAAAAAAAAAAAAAAAAGGTTCTATTAGCATTCTTTCAATTCCCATAGACTGATTAAAAATATCTTTCATAAATCTTATTTTTGTCAATAAGTAATCTTTTTTGATCAATAAACATTTACAAATTAAAAAAACCCAAATTATTTTACAGATCATTAAATAACCTACCTTTATTAAAAATCTGTTAGTTATTTTTTGATCACTAGATGAAAAATTTCCTAAACATTTTAAAGCAGTAAAATTTCATTAATTTTAGTTAATATTTACACACATTTTTATCTGAAAGGACTGTCCCATCATCAATAAAACTGAAGCAAAAAACTTTTCTATCCCAATAGTAATCCTATTCTAATTAAATAGCATTCATTTACAAATAAATATTTAAAAAATAGTAAAGAGATATCATTTTTGTTTTACATCTTCCTCTATGTCTAACTTTTTTGTAAAATGAATGTTTAATCTTAGATAATATTTTGATTCACAAATAAATTTCTTAATAGCATTTACTTTTTCAGCATTTATATTTCTTTTTCAAATTATCCATAATAAAAGTCAATCTATCAAATGCCTTTTAAAAGATTACTGAAATTGATATTAATTTCCTTCTTTTGTAATTATATCTGTAATGTATTTTTTTAGAAAAGTATATTTATCCAATGCTCTCAGTAATCCCTAACTGTTCATAAGATTAGATGGAGTGGGTAGATATAGGGAGCTTGAAAATCTGAGTTCAAATCAATTCTAATTTACATTAAGTTCAGTATAGACAATATACATGTATTTAAATATTAAATTTACTATTCTAAAATTCTCACAGTTAATTTCATTAGAATTTCTCTTTAAACAAATTATAAGTGTTAAAAAAATATTGGCCATTCACTATAGTCATAAAATATATTACAAATATCAATAAATTCTTTTGAATTTCCCTCAATTGTAATCTTTAGTTAATAAAAATCAAATAGTTTATTGCTCTGGACTTCTTCAAAAGTTTAAATTTTGGTAGCTCCGAGATCTATTGACCTTGAGCTCCAGAAAGCCCTTTACAACTATTCCAAATTTTATAGTAACTAAATTGAAATTTTATTAATTCCTTGCACTTCATTTCATGTGTTACTTTTATAATGTAATACTCAAATGTGAACATTTTTTTTTTTTGCATGTCCTTTCCAAACATATATCTTATGTTTAATTTGTTTAAAAATAAACACCAATATTATACATACATCTGTACATATAAACTCACAAAACCAAATGTAAAAAATAATGATATATAAGTATTAAATTTTGTTATATATAAAAAAACTTTAATCATTCAAAATAATTACTATATATATCAATTGATTTATATATTGTGTTTTTATTTTATGATAACTGAAAGTATAATTAGAAATTCTATTTAATTTATGGATACTTTATAAGTATGAAAAACATATTATTCATTAAGAAAAAATCTTAATTTAACTGTATTAATTATTGATTTCTTGCAGTTTAACTAAAAAAAAAAAAAAGAATAATGTGTTAAGAGAAAATAATTTATACTGAAAAAAAAAAACAATAAATAAATAATATTGAAATACAAGTATAATCTATATTCTTAACCTAGATATAATTAAAGGGGATTTGAATCCAGACTTTCAAGCACCCTACAGTCATCCACTCTATCCAATATAAACTGATACACATGGCCACACACAAGTAAAAATGATAAATGATCTCTAATATATGTATTTCATGCAGAATCAACATTCATTAGTTGGTCCAGATCATCATATCCCACACATATATATAATCTTAATACAAACCAAGCACATAGTATATATATGTGTGGGAGCTGATGATCCAGACCAACTGATGAATGCTGGTTTAGCATGAAATATGCACATTGGAGATCATTGATCCTTTTCACATGTATGTGGTCATATCTATCTATTGTATTGGATAGAGTGGGTGAGTGTAGGGAGTTTGAAAGTCTGGGTTCAAATCCCTTTTAATAAATAAATAGAAAAAGATTTGAAAGCCAATCCAGAAAAAAAAAAAACATTTTAGATATTTTCCTTCTAGCTTTAAGAAAAATTAGTTATATGTATTTAGCTCAGATTCCAACTAAAAGAGAAATTCTATCATAGCCTTGTAACTCATTCAAATTGTCTATTATATATATACACACAATGGTCAAATCATTAATTATATGATTCATAATTTATGTTTGCCATCATTATATAAATAGAGACTGTCAAATTTCATTTCCAATTTAGATAATTAGTAACCATGGATGATCTTAAGTTTATTGATAAGATTCAAGTATTATCTAGAACGATCCTATCCAACTGGTACTATTATTATATTAAATAAAAGTGATAAAATTCCCTTGATTGGAAAGATCTTGATTTGAGGAATATATCAGCCAGACCAAATGTGAAATTGATTTATTTAATAGTTTATATGTATATGATCACTTTTTGAAAATAATAGATCAAGATAAAAAATGATGTTTATAAAATACAAAAAAATAAAAATAAAAATAAGTGATAGTAAAACAAAAACATTTTTTTCTAATTTTTAATTTTTTTTACTGCATTTTTGAATTATAATTAAATGAATAAGAATATATGGAGGCTCTAACTATATAATTTTTTTTTTTTTTTTTGCAGAAACCACTTATCTTTTTAAATAACTTTTACTGATCTATTTTATTATATTTTCAGTTTACTATTTTAATATATTTTTTGTATTAAATACTTAATGTTATTTGTATTTCTAAAACTTAAACAAATGATTAAGACAATTAAAAAAAAAGTTTTTTTCAAGTAATTTATTTTAAAAATATATGATTTTAAGTATAAAGTAAAATCAAATTACAGTTCTGGAATTTCTATGATTACTTCAGTATTTTTTTTTTTTTTACCTGTCATTATTATTCTAGCAATTATTGATGAAAGGAAGGTTTCCAATGTTCAATGTTTCTCACTTAATCTTAGTTATAAATTTGAACAATAACAAAAACGATCTTTGTTATAAATAAATAAAAACGCACATTAAGATCAAAGAAATTTTTTGTTCCCATACAAAAAATTCATTTATATATAAAAAAGATTATTTATAATTACTTATTAATAAAATTTATGAAACTCCTTATATGTTTGGTAATTACTGTGAAAGTCATCTTATTGAGATGCCTTTTTAAAAATGTCAATCTGACAAAAATAAATTGATTACATGTAATTACATGTATTTTTGTTTAATTGTAAATTACACAAATTACATTTTTAAAAAAATATTGCGTTTAACTTTGGAAAACCATTTTTCACTATTTGTAAATACTAGATATATATACGATTAATCACTGATGAGTATATAATTAAAATCACATTCATATAAAGTTTGTATGGCGTGTAACACTTTTATATCCTGATACACTTTGATGCAATGCACCCTAATCATGGCCTTAAACTATTATTCAAATTGTTATATAAAACACTATTTATATGCAAATATTTCAGTTGTTTCCTATTCAATTGAAAATTAAATAGCATGCAATTGTGTGCATATTAGAATATTTTATAAAGTTTACTATAATAATTAGCATAATAGTTTGAAGCAATGAGTGTGGTATCTTGTATTGAAAGCGCATCAATCTATTAAAGTTATATAAACTCCATATAGAAATATTGTATAAGTGGATGTGATTTTTTTTTTTTTGTTAAGTATTAAGCATGGATGTTTTGATTTCTTTACTTATATATATATATATAAAGAAACTTATACTACAATGGCCAATATTTAAATAAAACTTGGAATGTTTTAAATTTGCAAATAGACTTAGAATTTTTCATTTCAGTCAGACTACCAAAACAGCAACAGTCCAATTATTTAATAAATAGATATCTAGCTATTCATAGTTTTAGTATAAATTAAGAATAGAAAATTATTGAAAACTCTCATCACTTTCTTTTTTGATAATATTACTCTATAGGTACACACACCTAAGTATTTTCATTTAATGGTATTTGTACTGTTGCTTAGAAAATATATTCAATTAACAAATTGCATCTATCTTTGTCTTCACTTTCTACATATATTATATGTATTTTATTTGTAAAATAATTAATATTCTATTCCATACATAACAAACAATAGAAAGTAATCATTCTTTCCTCACAAGCACTATTAAACAGTGGTCTTCAGTCTGCATGGATACTCTTACCACAGCCACAAGATAGAGATATTAAAGAAATAAGAGCACCCATCTTATTTCCAAACTCAAATGTAATTATATGAGGCAAACTTCAGTGTCTAGAAGTGAGACTGTACATTTGTAAATCATTCACTTTATATCCATTTTTTATTTTTAATAAAAAGGCTGCTCTTATTTCCTTAAAGTCTCTATCTCTGGTGGCTAGAGTGAGAGTATTCTTGCATATTGAACATCACTGTTTAACACTGCTTGTGAAGAAAGGATGATTACATTCTATAGTTTATTAAAACTAAAACACAGCACTTGTAAACTTTATCAAATATTATTCCATATATAGTAATATAAAAAATATTTACTAACATTTTTAAAGAGTCAAAAAACTTTAGTTAACAAGTTAATATGAAAATGTATGACAAAATAAAATTAGAATAAAAGTACTAAGCTGTCTTTTGACAAATTTTGACCAGAATCATAATGTAGAATAACATCACCCAGTTGGTAATCCAAATATATAGTGGTTTGAAAATATGTAAATTTGTTCCAGAATGTAAATTATATGTTTCATTTCTTTGATAGAGACACACAATAGTTTTTTTCTGTTAATTAGATGTGGGTCCCCTGCAATCACTCATGCTTCTTTAAATTTTCTTTTTCTATCATCCCTCTTTGTGCATTTTGTTTTAACATTAGCTGGAGAAAAGATGTGATCTGTAGCATCTCATGTTCAACAAAAATTGATTTGTTTGTGACTTGATTTTGTTTTTTTATATAGATAGGGGTGCTCGGCAATTCTTGTTGACCTATTAGCATGAGATTCACCATAGTACACTGCATTGGAGGCTGGGGCAAGTCATGAGATATTATATATGATTTGGGGGGCATGTTTGAAAGAAGTTTTATCCTTGATGTTTTTCAAAGGTTGTTGAGAGAAAGGGATAATCTAAAACTTACTCTAAAATGATCCATGCAGATTTTCTACAGTTTTGTTGAAATGTGAGGAATGTATGGAAAATGTATGTGGATGCTTTTAGAGTAAGTTTAGATCACCTCCCTCTCTCAACAACCTTCTAAACAACAGTAGGAATAAAACTCTTTCAAACAGACTCCCAAATTGTATATAAGGTTTCATGCCCTGTCCCAAGCTTGCAGTGCAGTGTACTATGGTTAATCTTGAGTTAATAGATCAATGAGAATTATCCAGCACACCTATCTATATAAAAAAGCAAAATCCAAGTCATGAATACAAATCAATTTTTTTTCATGTGCCATAGCATCAGCTAGGAAGCGAACCCACTAACCCATAACAACTGCTTGTAAGTCAGCTGTGCTGACCACTCAACCACCAATGCTTGACAAATCATTTTTTGTTGAATATGAGATGGCTGTTGGACACATCTTTTCTCCCTCTAATGCTAAAAGAAAAAACACAGAGAGGGATGATAAAAAAAAAATTAAAGAAGCATGGACAATTGCAGGTGATCTGCATTCAATTAAAAGAAAAGACTATTGCATCCACTATCAAAGAAATGGGACATATAATTTGCATAATGGGACAAATTTACATATTTCCAATCACAATATATTTGGACTACCAACTGAGAGATGTTATTTTTCACTATGATTCTGGTAAAAATTCCCCATATCAATGTTAATTTACTAATGTGACAAAGAATGGTTCAATGTTATCTAATTATCACATTATTATATATAATAGAAATAATTCTATAGGAAGTTAACATGTGAAGTACTATAGATTTTGATGCTCCATGATTGAATTCTATATGTATAAATTCTATAAATGCTTAAAAGTACATTGAAATATGGGCATAGCAATTAAATTAAATCAAATTATGTGATACTTGGTTTACTCTTATGTAAATAAATAGATAGATATTAAAATACTTTTAACATCTATTTTGTTAAAAAGTAAACCATTTAATTCAAACTTTTATGTGTGATGTCTTTATTATAGACAATTATTTTTAATATAATTACAGTAACAAAAAACTTCAAAAATATATAAGTACAATTTCATTACAAGTATGCTTTTTATTATTATTGGACAATTACCATTGCCAATAAAAACATTTATTAACTAAACTTCATTTCAAAAACTTAAATGAATTATTATTAAATCACCATAAAGCAATGAAATTTTGCTCTAAAATTTAAAATTGCATTTATAATTATTAAAATATCACAAAATTCCAAATTACAATATTTGCAAAAGTGTGACCAATTGCAATTTTGATTTTCTTATTTGAACACTTATCTTGTCTTTCTACAAACAAAATATATTCAAATAATATATAATTATATTTGTGAATGTATTTTTTTTGAATAAATATTGTATAAATATTTTGTAAAAATAATTATAAATATTTAAATAAACTATAGAAAATATAAATTTTTCTTTCCATACATTTTATAATAGGAGCAACTTTGCAAGCATTTTCAAAATTTAAGAACAAAGAATCAATCAATCAGGAACAATGTTAGTTCACATTAGTTTCTCTGTACAAAACTAACAACTTCAGATTTTTAAAAAACTAATAAAACAATACATATTTTAGTTTCAGTTTCTACCTTTGAATTAATCCAAATCAGACAGAAAGCCAAAGTTACCATCAATATTTCATGATAAAACACAGCTCAGCATCACAGAATTAATCAAATAAACCAAAAAATTTCAGGAATAAACCATATGATTAATTTTTCTTATATAAGACTTTCAGTTTAATAATGTTTGTAGAAAAAAAATATTTTTTAGCATATTTATTATTAAAAATATTTTAAGAAATAATAAAAAGATCTTAGAAACAAAAAAAATATCTTTAAAAATAAAAACAAACATTTTTTTAATTATAATATAAAATTTTTAATTTTCCATTTCACAACTAATCAAAAAAACAGAGTATACTTATTTAAAAAAAAGTTATATAAAGATCACATACAAATTTAATTTTTACATTTTAAATTAAAAAAGTCACGAGTTTTTTTTTTAAAAAAATATTTCTGTCTTTATCAATATAATATAAAACATTCATATAATACCTCATTTTAAAAATTCCTTTCCATCCTCTGACTTCAGCCAACTATTTTAAAAAAACATTTAAAACCAACAAATTTAATAACTTTGTTAAATTTCCAAAAGTTTAATGTAAAAAACAACAACTCCAAAATAGAAGCTGCAATAATCATGTTATATATAATTATGAAGAGAGCAATACAGTACCAAATAAATTATTTTAGATTATTCCATTAAATGATTAGTATTAATTATATTAATTAGGTACAAATCTATTATTTTTTTCTATTTTTTAGAAAATGTTTAACTTAAAAACTTTTAATTTTCAAGTTTTTTAAAAATTATTTTTATTGACCCAAAGGACAGAAAAACAATTAAAATATTAGACAAGTAGTATTGATATGGCAGGTTTATTACTAAAGTTCCATTAATTTATTTTGATAAAAATATTCTATTTTTGTTTATATTAAGTAAAAACCTATTAGCTTGTTTTGTTTAAAATATTCCTTTTACAATCTGTTTTAAATTAAAAAAATATATTAAGAAAACATATTTGTAAAGGAATGTTTATCTATAGTAAAATATTTTATATTTTATTAATTACTTTTACATTAAATTAAAATGTATTATAGCTAGCTCTCTCTATACATGTATGTGTGTTTATGCATGTGTTAAATGTTTTAATATATGTATAAAAAGTTAATACTTTTTTTACTATACATATATTATTTGTCCTCCAAATTCACATTAACCAGGTAAAAAATTCTCAAAAACCAAACTGATATAGATTTATAATATAACTTAATGGTAATATTCAAAAATGAATTTTAAAAAACCCCACTAAAATAGATATATTAAAATGAACTTTATTCCAAACTATGAAAAGATAGTAAAGATACTGAGTATTGCATGGCAGTTTATTTAATAATTAAAATTTTTGATTTATAATTTTGGAAAATAAATTAATAAACAAATACAGATAATATTAGATTTCAACTAAATACTGGCAATATTGAAAATGCTAAGTTATAATAAAGATATTTATATCAATGAAAGACTTTTCTGTTTCTAAATGTTCAAACATTTATTAATTTATAACAATTAATACAGAAAAAGAGATAAAAACATTTAGAATTATAGAAAATGTAATACACTATAAGAAACATTCCATATTAAAAACCAGTACAAAAAGGTGTCTGCACATTCTACTTATGCACTATGAAGTAAAAGATATCTAAAATTAAAATTTCTTTTTTTATTTTCATTTTAATTATTATTTTATTATATATATACACACACACACACACCAATCAAGCAGATCGTAGCTACAAGGAGAAGGAAAATCAAATTTTCATTTTTTTTTGTAATTAAGTAAGAGTCCAATATCTTTGTTTCATGTTAAAATTTTTGTATTATATATAAAATATTTTAGAATTTTTTTTATAAAAAGCACCTGTAAAAGTTTTTTAATTTGTAGAGGTTCTTACAAATACTTTGCACATCTTTTTCACAATTACTTCATAATTATTCAACAAAGTAGTTTTTACTTATTTTCAATTTTAAGCCAATAAACACCACATGATCACCATTTCTTAGGCTTGCTTATAACTGTTATTAAAACAGGCAAAACTCACTATACATATTGCCACTCACAGCAAGCTAGAGTAATCAATGGATGCCAGAAGGCTTTTGCATAAAATCCCCATTTAGGCACTAGATGGAGATTTTATGCACAAGCCTTCTGGCATCCATTGATTACTCTAGCTTGCTGTGAATGGCAATACATACGTACTTATAAGTGAGTTTTGCCTGTTTATTTTCAATCTTATGAACGATGTTTTATTAATCGTTTAGAAATCAGTCTAAAATTGCCACTTTCCAATGATTATGCTTTATTTTTTCAAAATGTTTTGTTCTCCTTCTTATCAGATTTTTATTCTTATATTTTCATAAATACTAATTTATGTTTAAATATATTCGTTCTAAATCCTTCTTTGAAGTTCTTCAAGCATTTATTTCCTTTATTCTATATAATTTATTCGTTTTTTATATTATTAAAGAGGTTCACTACTATTATATGTTAAATCAGGCAAAAGGCACAACTAAAAATGTTTCATATTAAATATAAAACTATATTTGTTTTAAATATCTCCTACCAATATTATTAATAATTACTCACTAAATGGTTTGATATCTTACATTATTAAATAAAAAACACATCTTCAATTTCCTCTCTATAGAATAAAACAATAAAATATTAAAGTTATATTGTGAATTCTGAGTTTTTTCTCTTTCAAAAAAGCAAATAGATTCACAAAATATTGTAAAAGCTGTGAAAGTCTTTAGAGATCATTAAATTTTAGAGTTAAATATTTCAATTTCTTACAACAAAGTAAACAGAAGCTTTCTGGAAATTAGAAATTGTGAGAATAAGGAGAGACAAGAGAACCATTATAACATAAAACAGAGAAACTTTGAAGAGAAATTTTAAAAAAAAGGTCCAGAGTGAAGAAATCAATTGTTTGTTGAATAGCTAGAGATAGAGAACTCTTTAAAATAAGAAACTGCCAATTCCTCATTCTAAATACAATATATTTTTTTGATACGATGTGACATCATTTTGAATTCAAATGATTCATTCATATGAGAAAGTGCTCTTTAAAAGTTTTATATTAGAGATAAAGTATTTGAAAAGTTAATAAATTTTATTAAAAAAACTGTATTGCATAAAATAATGCTATATATTTAAAACATGCTAGCATACATCATCATCATTATCATCAACAATTATTAATCCACTAAAGGATAAATCTCCCCAAGTTCATTCCATCTTCTCTGATCACTAGCTTCTCTTCTCCACATCACCCATACACACTTTCTTATTTCTTCAATCTATCTCACATGTGGTCTCTTTCTGGTTCATTTACATCTCTTGGAATCCAGTTTAATATTTTAATTGTCCATTTATTATCATCTCTTCTAGCAATATGTCCAGCCCAAGTCTACTTAAATGTTTTATTCCTTTCACTGATGTCAGTAACACCTGTCTGTTCTCTTACATATATATTGTGTTTTCAATCTCTTCTTGTTAATCCTAAGAAACATCTCTCCATTCTTCTTTGAGTGGTTTGAAGTCTTTGCATTGCTCTTTTATTAAGTGTCAAAGTCTCAGAGTCACTGATAAAACACATTTATTAAAAATTTTTTTCAAACTTGTAGACATATTTCCTTTTAATATGTAAGTTATTTCTACCAAAAACACTCCAACGAAGTTTAATTGTATGATTAATTTCACCCACTATGTTTTTCATCTGCAGTAATAATCTGACTAAGGTATTTGTAATTGTTAACTTCTTAACATTATCAATTTTTATTTTCATGTTTTGAGAAATTCCATTAAACATTATGTTAGTCTTTTTAATGTTTACCTTTAGTCCTACTTTCTTACTTTCATCTGATAACTCTTGCAATATTTCCTGAAGCTCTGAAGCTATATTTTTTTGCAAAAATAACTACATCATCTACAAAATCTAAATGATAAATAATCTCCATTTATTTTTATTCCTTTAGCTTCCAATTTTAATCCACAAAATACTTCTTGCAGCACTGTTATAAAAAGTTTTGGAGATGTAGAGTCACTCTGTCAAATGTTAACCTTCCTAATATCATTATGTAGACTAATTGTTGCTGTTGTATTTGTATAAATATTCTTCAGAATATGACAATATCTTGGGTCTATACCTTGATGATTCAATGCTTTAATTACTGAAGAAATGCTTATAGAATCAAATGCCTTTTCATAATCTACAAATCCAAAGCAGAATGACAACTCATATTCACTGGTCCTTTCTATAACTTCTCTCAATACTTGGATATGATCCATTGTACCAAAACCATTTTTAAATCCAGCTTGTTTTTTGTTTGAATGAAATCCAAAGTTCTCTGTAGATGAGTTGTAATTGTCTTGGTAAAAATTTTCTATAAAACTGATAAAAGACTGATAGGTCTGTAATTTTTAATATCTTCTTTATCACCTTTTTTAAATATTAATATTAATACTGCATTCTTCCAATTATCTGGTACATCTTTATCATTTAGACATTTGGAATATAACTTTGTCAAACAAATTATATTTCTTCACCTGCTTATTTTAAGATATCAGTTATAATTCCATCATTACCAGAAATTTTTCTCTTCTTCATAAATTTAATTGCATATCTCATTTCTTTATTTAAAATTCTGGGCAATTTAGAAGATATAACAGTTGTAGGAGGTACTTGTTCTTTATTACTATATAATTCTTGATAGAACTCTTCTATCCATTTCATGATGTTATCTCTCTTTTAAATAGTTCCTTTTTTTTTTCTTATAGCAGATATATATATATTTCATACCAATACAAAAATGTTGTTTTACACTCTTGAGTCTTTTATTCTCTTCTATAGCTTTCCTTGTTTAGTTCACAATTATCTACCATTCCATTTACTTCCCATCCACTCTTAATATTAAAAGAACTTTTAAATAAGTCAATTGCTTCAGAATCATAAATTTTTAATAATAAAGATTCTTTAATTCTTCTTTTCATTTCATTTCTCTCAAAAAAGACAACCTTAGTTTCATCAAAATTAATAGTGTGGTCTGTATTTTTTTCATGGACACACAGAGCAGAACTAAGATATTTCTAACACTTATGCACCTTTATTCTTTTTCATTTAAGATGAACATTTTTATTTTATGGTTAAGAATAAAAATACATAAAAGTAGAGTTAAAAATAAATATCTTAATTCTGCTTTGTATGTTCATGAAAAATATACAGGCCACACTATTAATTTTGATGAAGCTAAGGTTGTTTTCTTAGAGAGAAATGAAATGAAAATAAGAATTAAAGAATCTTTATTATCAAAAATGTATGATTCTGAATCAATTAACTTATTTAAAAATTCTTTTAATATTAAGGGTGGATAAGAAGTAAATGGAATTGTGGGTAATGTTTAACATAAATATATTGCTGTTTTGTAGCTCTTTACACTTGAGATGCCTCCTTGTAGCAGTGAAACCATTGATTGTGTTTTAGATTTTATTTTTTTGATTAGTCTGGTTGAGTTATGGATTTGGGGTAATTTTGATTATTTATTGACTAGTTTAGCTTTATGCTTTTAATGTTTATATATATATATATATATATATATATATATATATATATATATATATATATATATATATATATATATATATATATATATATATATATATATCCATTTCAACACACAGAGTTCTTTAACATCAAAAGATGTCTTCATGAGATTGATAGCCTCATATTAAAAAACTTTTATTCTTCTTTTCAATTTACTTTTTTTATAAAAGATAATCTCTGCATTGTCAAATAATATTTTATGATGGTATTCAGTTCATGAGTATACAAATTTGAGTTATGATGTCTACTTTTAACTCTACTCTTATGAACTTTAATTCTTTCATTAAGACTTGACCTATATAAATTTTATGACAACTGCAAGAAATCTTATAAACTATGCCAGGAATAGATTTGATATCAAATGACTGTTTTGAACAGTTTAATAGTGAATTTAAATTCAGGCTTTTCTTCCAAGCTATTTGCATACCATCCAATAAAAAAAAACTATTCTTATAAGTTGGACATTGAAGTGAATAATGGGAAAGATATTTTGTTTTGTATATATATGCTACATGTTTGTTGAATTTCATTTGAAAAGGTCTATTTGTTAATAAATGAAACCATGGTTATGAAAGAATTTTAGTAAAATTTTGTTTTTTGTTTATTATTGTAATGTTACATGAATTTCTACTATATATATATAAAATACATATTTTGCGGGTTCATCCGTGTTAAAAACTTTTAATATCAATATACTGACGTTTCGACTTGGTCACACAAGCCATCCACAGAGTTATAAAAAGGTAGAAAGACGGTTGTAGAGGCGCTACAATCACTGGTTTGAATAAAACATTAAAAATCCCACCAATAGCAAAAATGTTAAATTTAAGAATTTTTTTTAAAGAAATCTTTCCAAATAGGAGGAAGTTTGCACGTATCATCTCGCTTATTGATACAATCTGGCCTTTTAAGTATCTCAATGGCTTCTCTGATTTTGCATTGGTAGAGATTATCACATCTCTACCAATGCAAAATCAGAGAAGCCATTGAGATACTTAAAAGGCCAGATTGTATCAATAAGCGAGATGATACGTGCAAACTTCCTCCTATTTGGAAAGATTTCTTTAAAAAACATTCTTAAATTTAACATTTTTGCTATTGGTGGGATTTTTAATGTTTTATTCAAACCAGTGATTGTAGCGCCTCTACAACCGTCTTTCTACCTTTTTATAACTCTGTGGATGGCTTGTGTGACCAAGTCGAAACGTCAGTATATTGATATTAAAAGTTTTTAACACGGATGAACCCGCAAAATATGTATTTTATAATTTAACCCGTGCAAATCTTCGTTTTAACATATATGTATATATATATATAACTTAAAACTGCCAACAGTTAATTAGTCATTCTATATAAATTACTTCATATACAATCCTCATGCTTATAAATCACAAGTAAATATTTCAATGACCATAAGTGAGGCAACATTATGTATGAATGGAAAATTAAATCCCCACTTCCTACACTTGTCTAAAATCTTAAATTAATCACAAATTGCAGTCTATATTATCATACACAAGTTAGAAAGAGAAAACTCTATGTTTTATCTATTTGAAATGTTGCCTTGACAACAATTGTCAAAATATTTATGGTACCATATAAACATGAGGATTATATGTGAATCAATATATATATTAATGTATTTTTTTACATTAATATTTAGAATGGTAGAGTATCAAAATGTAATTATATATATTTACCATACTTTGAATATAGATAATTTTTAAAAAGTAGACACATCTCATAACTTATATTTTTAAACAGACTTAAAACATTAGTGAGCATGAAAATAAGTGGTGAAACTTAGAGAAAATGCTGACAGGATAAGAAAATGATAATTCCATTACTAAGATAACTTTAATAAAACAATGATAAAAAGTTATAAACTGTATAATATGAATACAAGGTGGGAATATTTGGATGATTTTAATCTTTGATGTTCAAGTTAAAGATATAAATAATAGAAATCGCAAATATTCTTCTAGCACAGGGACATGAGCACTTCCAAAATTATAATTGAAAACTTTAATTTATAAATATTATGGCAGAAATAAAATTCTATATCCAACAAAGTAATATCAATAATTATAATTGCAGAATATATTTGAAGTAATCACAAATCTATAAAAAGAAGATTATAAGGTTAGTCTACTTAGTAGTATTAAAATATCCTATGTTTAGAAGCAGAAGCTATTGAAATTTTAACAGAGAAAAAACTCCCAACTATGACTGATAAGGTTTTGATTGGTTCAAAAGAGGAATAAATCTGATCAGAGTGACTTTTATGACTGCAAGTAAAATACAAAAAAATAAATCACACTCTGATCACTATAATTTAAGTTACTTCGTTATTTAAGAATCTCTTTAAATTTTTCCATTAGTGACTTGTGATAATTATTAATGTACAATTTAAACTAAATTAAAGATCGTGATCAATGTTGCAACTGTGAGAGAAGCTAAAGAAATTAAAGACGAAATAGTAAATAAGGTAAAATTACTGTCACAAAAAAGATATAACAAGGTCAACAAAGAAATGTGGAAAGAAAAAATAGTGGTATAAGTAATAACAATGATGAAAAGTCATAAAAAATTGCTGCTTTTGATCATTAAAAAAAATCATGAACCATCACAAGATGTTATAAAATCTCAACAATACTTACCCATAATACATATGCTATGGTTCTATTCAAGAATAAACCTTTTAGAACAACTATTGAAATTATTTATGGTAATATTTAAAATACTGCCATAAATCTTTGGCCATTGAATATATTTAGGTGCCACCCTGAAGATCTTAGAGTTTCATGCTTAAACAAAATTAAAGATATTTGGAATTACGTTTTTCTGCAAACAATATTTCTAATCATAACCATACTATTGTAATATGGGATACTTCCATTTATAATTTTAGCCAATAAATGAAGACTATGAATCTGGTGAACTATACTGAAAGTGCATTCAGATGTATCCAAGAAGAAGCAACTATTTCATAAGTTGAAACTAGTAAAATGTTTTCAATTGCAATCATCAAAAACATTTTTCTAAATAAAATTCCAAATATATTACCTTTATTAAACCAAAAAGACTCATAATAGATTTCGTATTGATGAGTGAGATAATTATTTTTATTAATATTTGATTTAAATAATTTGAAAAAAATAATTATAGCTAATTAATTAATGCACACTCTTCTTTAATTTTAAACACAGTTAATTTCTTAAAATAATTACATATATGATCTGTTATCCGTAAAAATTAATTAAAAATAAAACACCAAATTGGCTAATATGATATACATATGGTAAAATGTAGATTCTCATGAATTACAGATATAAATATTATCCATGTTCATTCATGCATGATTCATAGCAGAGTCACTGCATAAGACATTTTGTGCAAGTTAAATTCCAGCACCCCAGTTCCATGGAATAAAATTTGAAATTAAAAACAAAATGAATTCTATAGTTTTGTTTAGCAAAAAACACAGAAACAGTAGAACATTAAACAATTATAATTATTGGGAAGCAAATGTAAAAAAGTATTAAAAATATAAAAAAAATGACTTTATTGGTATGATCAAGGCATTTGACTCAATTATTCAACAGGTCTGTGATTCTGTTTGAGATTCGCTGATTGTCAACAAAGGTTTCTTTATATAACATAGATTTATGTGATAAAATGAGAAGGGTTGTTACTACAAGTGGAAAGCCTGAAACATTTGAAATAAAAATTGTGATTAACAAGGATCTATACTACTACATTTTTGTTTTTGATTTTTATGACAGCAGTTTTTGAAAGTATTTATAGATGACTTCATAAACCAGGGATCAACATGCAATACAGGATTCAAGACAATCTTTACCATGAATTAGAATAATAAGAACTAATAGTACCATTATATATATATATATATATAGCTTAGTCATGTACAGTAAAAATTTCTGAAAAAATTTATGCAACAAGTCTTAAATCAGAAGGTGGGAATTATTAGGTATGCATGAAAATATATCTGAGATGCAAAAATAGTGATGCCATAATGCTACTTATCTGATTAAGAGCATAAATAAGAATTTCTGGATTTACAGTATGCTGAAGATTGTGCTATTCTTGTCAATTCAAAAGGTGATCTACAAAATATACTTAATATTTTAAGACTAGAAACTATTACACCAAAAACCTCAAGTCTATTATCAGCCAGTCATAGAAAGAAAAATTGCAGCAACTCTTTACATTCTAAGGAGAAAGATGGTTTTAGATATTGAATTCCAACACATATTCCAAAATCCTGCTACCATTTTTTTTTTTTCGTGTGTCAAAGCATCGGCTGGGAAGTGAATCCACGACAACTGCTTGTAAGGCAGCTGTGCTGACCACTGGACCACCAATGCTTGACATTTTTAACAAGTTAAAAAAAATAGGAAATTTCATTATAGTAATTAGATGAATAGAGAGCATTTATTTTATCTAATATACGGTAAAAAAATAAACATTTGGATCTTCCATTGATATAACATAAGAAAGTATTAGGAAAATTTCATTTAAGAATACTTATAATATTCTAAAAATATGGTACTAAAATCATAAAACCAATTAGTATGTTCTTCAGTTTACAGAATGTGATATTGGTTTGTCAGAAGAATAAACAATAGAACTCTTGTTTTAAAAAATTTTTTTTATATTGATGCCATTATAAAGATTATCTCAAAAATACTCTTAAAAAAGGAAAACATTACTAGTTTTCAATTATTAGTAAGATGACCAAAAACAGAATACAGTGGAGAGCTAAAATTAAGCACAGTGTTGAAATCTTTCAGAAAAAAAGTTTGCTACATAGCAAATTATCAAATGAATTATATGTGGATGATTTGTGATTCGGTTCACAAATCACTCATAGTTGTCACAAAATCTTTAGAAAATTATTCTATTGTGTTTTTTTCTTCTTCTTGGAATGACCAAAACTCGTTTGCAATAGCTGCTGCTGATGACGTGATTATGATGATAATAATCATAAAATAGTTTTATTAATATGTAAGCTAATTTTTACTATTCATAGCACTATAAATATTTGGACATCTTGCGGTGTTGTCTGATTATTCTTTTACAGTATCACACACAGACAATACATATAGAATAATATAATTTATTTAAAAAGTACAGAAATTTTGTCAGAATTAAATTTATTATGTTTTTAAAAAAGAAACAAAGAAAAGTTGTTTTGAGAAAATACATTTTCTTTTAAAAATTTACTTCGCTCCAAAAGTAAATTTTCAAAGCGCTGAAAACCATATATCACGATTAAAAAGAAAAACTAAGTTAATACTTTGCTCTTCTGTAGTCAATATGTTACTGCAAATCTTTTGATTATTATACTAGTATGTTATGTAGCAAGGAGGAATAGATATTTGTAAAAGTCCTTCTCATGGCAAGAAGATGATGATGTGTTTGAAAACTTAAAGAAAAAGGTCAAAATAGTCACGTGACATTTCCCTTTGTGTTAAGAATTTACAAATAATTAAAGGAAATACTGGGTTTTCTGTACTTTGTCTCTAATAGAAGGTTAGGAAAGAAAAACTTTTTGTCTGTTTCTGTAAAAATAGCCTGAAGGCGCTTCAAAAACTTTGAGAAAATGATAACATTCCACTAAAGTGCTCAGGAACAAAAGGTTGTAGCTTGCATTCATTACTAGTCTTGATAAAAATTAAACAGTTTAACTAAACAAGCCATAATTTATATATATGTATTCTTTTAATGTTAAATAATAAAAAAATGAAAACACTGTTGTCTTTATAAATATACTTAATATAAATATACAGAAATAATAAAAATCAAAATAATTTAGTTTTAAAAATATACATAATATGAATCTAAGATCAGAAACAAAATATTGGGAGGGGGGGGATCAGGCTCAATATAAAAATTAGAGGAAACAGCATTTAATATTGTGATCTTCAGAACTTAAAGACAAGGTAATCTGGTAATCTCACAGACAAATCTGAAAATTTAGAGAGAAAAATTTGATGATTACATTTTAAATTGTTTGATCATTCCTATAATTGGGATTTTATTTTGAGATTTTTTCTGACGATTCACATAATTTGGTCAATTTTATATCATTTCAATATTATACATTGGCATTTTCATAAATAGATTTCTAATTTGCTTATCTAAATAATAAATGTATATAGGAAAAGTTAGTATTTTTCATGTGCTTTAAGAAATGCTCATTCCTTAATACTTTCTTATTTCTGATCATTTTTAAAAACAAGAAACAGCTAAATATATTAATTAATAAACAATAATTGGGAATCTGATTGATATCATTTTTTATTGTTGAATGCCATTAAATTAATAAAATAAAAATGCTTCGGAAAAATAATAATACAATTCAATCGATAATTAACTTTTTTCCAGAAGTCTGCTTTGCTGAAATAAGGACCATCACATTCATACTTTATGCCTGTGGTGCATAAGATGCTTATTTCTTTGTAACAATTATGCAAGAAGACAACGGAAACACATTTAAAAACAAACTAAATACAATTAAATAGAGAGACAAAAAAGTTGTTCCCAATTTGTAGTTACATGGTCACTTATTCATCAGTGCTTTAACCTACAGTGAGATGTTCTAACTTTAATTTCTCAATAACTTTTTTTTTTTTGTCAGATATATTCATTATATGTTTAACAATATATAGTGCTTTATTTTTTCTAATTCTAACAAAATTGTAAATATGTAAAGTTCTTTATATTGTGGTTTTTTAATTCTTATTGTAATATACTAAGTTTTTATCAATAAAATTCCTTTTAAAGCTAAATTAATAAAATTAGTTTAAGTAGTTTAACTTTAAAAAAGAAAACTTTTTATTCATAAAATAAAAAATGCTAAAAAGAAAATAAAAAAAAACATATGTAAAATAAAACAAACCCATAAAAACAAGTTAAAAATATATATGCTAACATTCATTTTAAAGGACCGACAACTTTAAAAAGAGAGAAGAGATTAAAGATATTCATAAATGAGAGGTATGGCAAAAAGTATTATGAAATATTAAGGTGATATGTGAGATGTTTACTTTGAGGGGAAAAAATTAAAGAACGGTTATCAAAATAAATTCCTTAATAAGAAGTTAATCAGCCTTTGACATGCACTATTTAATCACGTTACTAACTATAGTAATCTCAAACCCAAATGCAAGATATAGACTTTTAAAATATAAATACAGCAGTCTTATCTTTGTATCCAAATGCAATTATAATGGTCAGTCTAAAGCATTTTGAAATTAGAGCATGAAGATTTAATCTTTGTAACTTCATGCTCTCATTCTGAAATGCTTTAGATTAACCTAAATAATTGCAGTTAGGTACAAAGATAAGAGGGCCATTCTTATATTTTAAAAATCTCTATCCTGCATTTAGGTTTGAGAATATTCTGCATACTCACTATAACATCAGTGAGTTAGTAGAGCATGTTGAAGACTTATTACATTCTGATTAAAAATTACTAATGAAAACTGTGCTTGCAAATTATATTATTAGAAAATAATATCTATAATAGTTTGCCAAACCTACAAAATGAATATCAAATAATTAAAAGGAAATCAGTAAAAATTAAAATGCTATAGCCAGCTTACAGCATGACTTAACCTGAGTAAAATTTTATAATTAAAAATTTAAAAAATAAAAGTCTATAAATGAAGTAAAAAAAATTGAAAAGTAAATGTGAATTATTGTATATGAGTAATAATAGATGGTGGGGTATGATTACATTAGTATTTCTTTTCATTTTAATGTTTCATTTAATGTAGGACCACATAGCATTACATTAATTATTAATAATAAGGATGCTGTTGATAAAATCAATAAATATAACATTATATATAAAATGGTGTTCCAATAAGGGGAAAGTTATAATAATGGATAGAAATGTTCATTAAAAAAGCGAATTCATGAGCATGAACTATGGAATAAAAAAATATGTTAGTCTATGTCTTTATTTGCAGCACATTCAATTATTTATAATGAAAGTTTTTGCTCTGACAATGTTTTTTTTTTTTTGCATGTGGAAAATGATTTAAAGCAAAAAACACAGAGGCATATTTCTAAATATGATGAATAATTTATTAAATAAACAATATAATTATGAAAATATACAAAAATTATGGCATGTGAGCCATTTATCTGGGAATGCTAATGTCATATGACTTTAAGGGGTCATAATTTTTTAAAATTCTATCAGGAAAATGTTATTCAGAATGAAAGTCATACTATAAGATGGTTATAACCTTTTATTTATTTATTTACTTATTGATATTTTAAAAGTTGCAAGAGTTAATTTGCTTCATTATAAATTATTTTATTTGATTATATATATAAGACATATTTTGCGGGTTCATCCGTGTTAAAATATTTTAAATATTGATATCCTGACATTTCGACTTGGTAACACAAGTCATCAACTGAGTGATAAAAAGTAGAAAAAAGGTTGTAGAGGCACTACAATCACTGATTTGAAAAAACGTTAAAGTTCCACCAATAGCAAAAATGTTAAATTAAGAATGTTATTTAAAAAAATCTTTCCAAATAGGAGGAAGTTTGCTTGTACATCTCGCTTATTGATACAATCTGGCCTTTTAAGAATCTCAATGGCTTCTCTAATTTTGCACTGGTATAGATTATCACATCTGGATATGATCCTGGTACTAGAAAAATTAATTTTATGACCTGAATTCATAGTATGGAGTTAGAGTGCTGATGATGATGAATGTTGTTTAACTGCATTAGCATGCTCATCTCTCCTAACACTGATGCGACTATTACTCATACCTATGTAAGAAGTCTTACAATTTTCACATGAGATTTGATAAACACCATGAGATTCAAGAGGGATTGAATTCTTAGGCTTGGTTATTATATTGCTGATCTTTTGATGAGTAGAAAACACTGTATTTATATTATAGCATTTTAATATACATCCAATACTGTCTGTAGTTCCTTTTACATATGGAACACAAATCCTAATAGCTGATTTATCATCTTTTTGTTTCCTATTTTGTCCATTTTGGACTTGAAATAAGGCTTTTTTAATAAATTTATAATTGTAACTATTTCCTAATAAAACAGTGATTGTAGCGCCTCTACA
Organism: Epiperipatus broadwayi; assembly: GCA_028023455.1. Lineage (NCBI taxonomy): Eukaryota > Metazoa > Onychophora > Udeonychophora > Euonychophora > Peripatidae > Epiperipatus > Epiperipatus broadwayi. The sequence continues at coordinate 2,636,281 of JAQFVV010000083.1, read as the reverse complement.
ACTGTCTTTCTACTTTTTATCGCTCACTTGATGACTTGTGTTACCAAGTCGAAATGTCAGTATATCAATATTTAAAATATTTTAACACGGATGAACCCGCAAAATATGTCTTTTATATATGCAACCCATGAAAATATTCGTATCAACATATATATATTACAATAAAATATTTTGGGGGATTAGTAAGATATGTGAGCATTAAACCATCACCATTTCTTATGCTTGCTCATAACTTATTAAAACAGACAGAACTCCTAAGATCTAGTTGCAGTGTTCTAAGATCCAAGGCTCCTCATTGATGAAAGCCACAAGCTACAAACTAATCTGGGGATATTGGATGAGTAGGTACTAGATAGAGATTTTATGTACAAGCCTTATGTCATCCATTTATTATTCTGGCTTGCACTGAGTGGCACTACTGTGAATGTTGAAAAAAATTATCCAATCTTACATCTAAACATGTCTCCATCTTAGGATATTATTTTATTTAACTAATGAAGTATTAATTCATACAGACCATAATAATGATTACATCATAAATAATCTAACTTTAAAAAAACATTTATTCTGTAAAGTTAATTATGCTTTAAGAGCAGACAAGGTCTATCTCTAAAGCCTTGTCTCTACACAACACCACTTGACTTTAGCTTTCCCTACTTTGATCCATCATCATAGGCAAGTTAACTAGCAAAGTGTTAAAAATTGGATATAAGTGATTACTGCATATAATCTGCATATCAGAAAGAATGTATATACATTAGAGATAGAATGTATTATTGAAAATAATAAAAAGTATTAGAATAGTATTTAACATAAAAATTTGGTAATAATAAAAATTATTAATACAATGACATCATAAATTACTATGCTGGAATTATAGTATAATAATTCACACAAATATATTTGCAGCCTGTTTCATCACTATATAGATGTCTAAGATATTAAACAAAAAATATGACTCAAACTATGAAGTGAGAAATGTGTTTAATTCATACTATTTAATGATGGTGAAAATATTAATACACTAAATTATTTCTTAAAATAAAATAATGCACATTAAATACATAAATATTCACAAGTGCTATATATAAATATTAAATTGGCACAAAATTAAATTATATTATAAATTGAATTGGCATTGATTAAACTCTCTCTCTAGCTGTAAAAATAAAAAAACTCCCACTTCAACATCAGTAAACTGTATAAAGAGGAGAAATTCAGTTAATCTTTCTTTTCTGGTGATTTTGAACTTAGATTGCTAATGATATTGTAATTTATAAGCAAAACTGATACATAAGCCAGATTTATATGGCAATATTAATGATGAAATAATAATTACATAAATAAAAAGGCAATGACTCATTTAAAAAAATCATTACATTGAGTTTGTTTATTTTCATAGCTAGAAGTAGCTTAGTCAATAGCTATTAGTTTATAATACACATCAATACTGTGCACATTTAATATTTATTTATGAATTTGACTTATAATGAATTATCAATGTAAAGATTATTTAAATTAAACAATGTATTTATTTTATATAATATTTAACTAACAATGGCTAAATGAAGTTTAGACATGTACAGTCTACAAATGGTATATCATACTGCTTTTAAGAAGAGTATTTATTTTATATAAATATTTCAAATTTGATTTTTTAAAATTATAAGTATTATTTACAATATGAATTAAAATGTTTATATAAAAAAGTGAAAAAAATATAGCCATAAAATTGCAAACATTAAGAAAGAAAATTACTTTTGTTTAACTGGATTCAGTTGATTGCTTTCTTATAATCAGTTATTATAATGAAATAAATTTGCTTTTTATTATGGTTGCCATTAATTACAATAAGTTTTATAATATTTGTCTTAAAAAGTAAAAGAAAAATAGTCATTTGAAAAAGATGAAAAAAGTTAGTCTTTAAACTACAAGTAGTATGAGGTATCACTAAATCAGAAAATGGGGACATAAAATTTAAATTAAGCAAGTTAATTCAAATTAATTTGATTTTTTTCAATATATGTATATATTTAAGAAGGTATTGAGATGAATACCTATTCAAATTTTAAAAAAAAAAAGAAATTAATGTATTTGAATATTGACAGTGGAATCATACCCAACATGGAGCAATTAAAGGTTAATATAGGCAGATTAGCACGTGATTTAAATATCAGTTCTACTTCTAAATTTCAATATCATTAGCAAACTAAGTTTAATAGCACTACAAAGCAAGAAATAGAAGACTGATCTAGTCTTCATGTACACATATATAATACACATTATTGAATGCACATATATAATACACATTATTGAATGTGTCTCTTTTAAAAGATTTAAATCATATTATTAATATTTACAATAAAATTAATATTTAAATTTAATGGAATTTTTTTTTAAATCTCCTATGAGATATTATAACTTTTATTATTAATTATTTAAATTGTTATGTTTTGAATAGATATAATTCTTACCAATATAATTAACATAGTTTTTGTGATGCTTACACATATTATCAACACCATGTAGGAATAAATAAGTTTTTCTTTTCAATGAACAGACCATTAATTAGATTCAAGGATATGCAGGTTCATTGTAATATTCCACTCTAAGCAATACATAATTAAGAGATTAACTCATTATAAAAAGCACAGACATTTATTTGAGCCGCCAGATCTTTCTGCTCAAACTTTAATAATTTTATATCCATTAATGTAATACTGAACATTACTATGAGTTGTTTTGTTTAACTCAAACACCTTGTTACATTTTTTTAAATTTACATTTAACTTCATATTATTGGCTCAACACCAATTACAAAAAAAAAAAAAACAACATTAATATAATGTTATAATGCTTTATGATCATTTATATTTTAAATTTCTAACAATAATTTTATATTATATGAATAAGATAAAATACATTTTTTCATCTATAATAAATGCCAGAAATAAATGATAAAAAGAATAAGACTTAAAATTTTTCCTTGGGGATTCCACATTTGTAAATAATCATAAAAGAGATTTCCCTATTGATATAAAATAATACTTTCAATTAATAATATAAATATTAAAAGTTTTAAAAGATTAATTGATAAATATGTAATTAGAGGGATTTGAACTCAGGATTTTTGATCTATTCATCATGAGTTCAAATCCCTCAATTGATAAACTAATTTTGATTTTATTTCCATTAATATAATTTCAAGATCCATTCTGTCAAAACATTTAATAGATCAAAATAAATAACATCCTCTTAACTATGAAAGTCAATAGCTCGTGTTTATAACATCTGATATATATAGGAAGTTTGTTTCAATAGACTATCCTGATAGAATAATTAGAGATAAGGTGCTCCCCCATTCAATAACAAAGAGATAGACTGACTTTTTTTAAACTTATAAATTGGTTCTGTTTTTGTTTAAGTATTACAATATCATCCACATTTAGACTAGTATGATTATTAAATTAGTATTTTCTATAAGATTATTATTGACTTTTTAGCTCTGAGACTCTATGATAAGAAAAGCTTAATATTTATGTAATTGAGCTTGATTCATTCTATACCCCCGTGGTATCATATTCATAACACTGAATGGTATGTGGGAGGGTGATGTATGTAAATGTAGTGTAAGTTTAAATTTATTCAAATGAGTTCAATATATGAATTTGTTTCTACAGTACAGGCTTTTTCATACCTGCACTCCAATATGTAATATATAGGGAGTTATTGGTCAACATGGGTAGTATGAGAAGGTAGGCACCAATATGGACTTTGAGCATTCCATCATCAGATTTTCAATGAAATGGACAGCTGAAGAGTTGTGGGGTGGTGTGGATTAAAGCCCGTCCATTAAAGTATAAAGATTAGTTATCTTAATATAAGTTGAGCATTGATTGTATATATGTGTGGAGATAATAATCTGGACCAACTGATGAGTGCTGGTTTAGCATATTTGTGATTATTTATCTTTTCGACATGTGTTTGATCAAGTGTGTCAGGAGTATGAGATAGCATGGATAGTTGACGGTCATGTGAAAGTCTGAGTTCAAATGAATTCAGTGGATTAAATAGTCCACTTTTTTGAGAGGGGAAAACAGGATTCATTTTTGTTAATGGAGTTGGAGTCATTAGTGATGTGCTATACCTCTTTAATCTTGAGCGCTTGGTATTGTTTCTCAATCAATCCAACTTATAAATTATGTATTTATTTTTAAAAATCTACAGTTAAAAATATCATAAGGTTATAGATAAATAGAATGTTACTAACAAAAACAAACATTATATGTTCATTTAATAAAAAAGATTTTAATGATATAAAATATTTGATACAGTATACTTTAAAATTTAGAAATAATTTAAGTATAAAGCAGTTAAAAATATATACATTTATCATTTTTTAAGTAAAGTAATCCAAAACACACTGACATATTTATAAGAAATATTATCTACTTATAATTTTAATCATTTTCCAAAAATAACTAATATTTTATGACATATTCCCAAATTCAATTAATATTAAAGTCATTTTTATAAAATTTAAATAATAATAATTTCCTTTTTAAATGATAGTGATTTCAGAATCTATTAAAATCAATATAAAATTATAAAAATTTAGTAGAGAAAAAAATATATGTTTAAAAATAGTAGTATTAATACAAAACCATATTTTAACAATAAAAAAATCGATTAGCTTATTTAATATTGTTTTATAGAAAACATAAAAAAATGAAATATTTAATTCAGTTAATGTTTTTAAAATAATAACTATAACTTGTGTATATATTTACATATGTGTGTATGCGAATGTATATATTTTCATACAAATATATAATTACATTAAATCATAAAAAGATTTTCCTTATGTTATAAATCCTAAATATAAGTTTTATTAATGATTTAGATAAAAAGTAATGATATACTATTATCGATAGTAATTAAATATAAATATTTTGTTTGTTTGTTTTTTAAAAAAGAAAACACCAACACATTATTATCTAAACAAAAATATATGAACATAATTTAATATAAATTAAAAAGTTAAATAATTATATTATTTTATAGATATTCAAATATACATATTCTGAAAAACTATATTATAAGCACACACAAAAAAGAGAAAAATGAAAATGATTGTCTAATAGGATGCAGTAACTTTTAATACTTGAAATCAAAGTGCATATTTTGAACTTTGATTTACATTTAAGAATTAGTTCAATGACAAAAATGAATCACTGATTACTTATAATCACTCCATTTCAAAAGATAATAAATATCTCAAGTTATTCAAATAGTCTTATATCACGATACTGTAAACTAATTTTAACATATTTATGTTTGACAAAGATGATTCTCCTTGTGGCCTACTGTATTACTTTTAACTTATGTACAATCATTCTACCCGGAATTTAAATGATGCAAAATATCTCTTATTTACTTAATCAGATTATGATAAACAACTGGGAAAGCTTTTATAATAATAAGTCTTCAGAAGCATTCTGAAGGAAAAGCAGAATATACAAACTATTTGTTTATTTAAATTTTTTGATTTTAAATTGTAATTGGAAATGCACTTATAAGTAGACTGTAAATGCATTTAATCATGAAGACTGATAACTTGAACATTTTAAGAATGTCAGAATTAAAAAAAATACTATTGTATTCACAAAAGATGCAAAAGTAAAATCTTATAAAAGTAACTGAAACTGAAAATAAATGCTTACAGACTGCTGGACATTAAAAAAGTACAGAGCCTCAGCAAAATAAAATCATTATAAAGATTAACACATATCTAAACTTGTCATTGTTTTGACAAAACAATTTCAAAATTAGAATTTTCTTGGATATATTGTCATTTCAAAGACTCCGGTTTCTGATGTGAATGCAACTATGTGGAAAAATTTGTGTCATAAGTGTGAGAACTGCATAAGAAATGAGGATAATATAAGAGTATCAAACTCTCCATACAATATTGCCACCAATAGATGCAGGAAGATTTGTGCATAAAATTCCTATCTATTACCTACTCTTTCAACAATCCCATATTAGTTTCTAACTTGTGGCTTTCATCAGGGAAGGACCTTGGATTTGAGAGTACTGCACCAAGATCTTAGGATCTAATGTAACCCTCCAGTAACCATGTTTTACCTATTTGGTTAACTATAAAGTTAGGAACCCAAGATAAAATGTAACATGTTTCCAATTCCAGTTTATTCACTTATAGTCATATAGTTTTGAACTCAGTTTAGCATCTATACATTTTAGTATCTTTTATTTTTCAAAAGCTACACTCAGCATTATTCTATGGGCAGGACAGATATAAAATCATCAAACAACACATGAGAACCATTTCATATGCTTACTCATGCGTACCAAACTCTCCAGTAGTGCCAACAAGTGAATGCTTTTATAATCAATGGATGCAGGAATGTTTGTGCATAAAACCCTTATCTAGTACTACTTATCCAACATTCCCCAACAAGTTTCTAGCTTGTGGCTTGGGTTTGATAGCACTGCATCTAGATCTTAGGATCTGATGCAACCCTACATCAGCCACCTATTACTACTAGTACTACTACTATTACTATCTACTACTTTAAGGAGAGTTTAGTAATTTTATTAACAGAATGTGTATGCATATAAAATGGTGATCATGTGATGTTTTGAGGGTCTTATACCTATTCTGTCCGTAGAATAATGGTGACTGTGGTTTTTTAAAATCCAAAAACACCAAAATGTATAGATGCTGAACTGAGTTCAGATCTGTATGACTATACAAGTGAAGGAGCTTGAGTTGGAAACATTATGGTGTTTTAATCTTGGGTTCCTAGCTTTATAGTTAACCAAATAGATAAAAGGTTGTTGCTGAAGGGTTGCATTAGATCCTAAGATCTATGTGTAGTGCTCTCAAATCCAAAGTTCTTCATGATAAAAGCCACAAGCTAGAAATTATTCTGGGGATGTTGAATGAGTAGGCATTAAGACAGGGGATTTTATGCATAAACCTTCATACATCCATTGATTATGAAGGGTTGCATTTGGTGGAACTACTGTATAGAGAGTTTGGTACTCTTATTCACAGCATGTGTAAGCATATGAAATGATCATGTGATGTTTAAAATGAATGGATGATTTGAAATTGTATGAATCATTATTCATTCTTTTCTTAATCATTGGAAAAATTGTAATTGGTGTTCAGCCAAAAAAGTCTACCACTTAGATTGCCATCTCTAAATAGTGACACATGATGATTTAATAGTCATGATTGGTTGCCACATAATAATATTTACTTGATTCCAATCTTTATTCTGCATAAATCCATCACAGCTGTAAACTATTTGAAAATTTTAAAATGATCAAATTTATCACAAACAGAAAACATTGCTTGTAGACAATCACCTTAACTTTCAAAAGTATAATGTTAATAGTCAGATATTGGTTTGATGAAAATAACATTACGCATCTTTTACAGTATCCCTAATGTACATGATTTAAATATTAGTGAACTTCTATACATTTCTTCACAATGAGTAAAAGGATAAATATTTTATATATACGTTGTCAGTGGTTCATTACCTTTCAATATCTCTCCAAGAATTTGAAGCTTTTTTTTTATTGAAATGACTTAATATTTATCTAAACATTAAAATATTATATAATTTCATTCTTGTACATCACATTCAGTTTTTTAAAAAAATTTAAAAAGATTATATTTCGAAGATTTTCAAAATCTCTCTCTTGAATATATATATATTCATCAGTCTAATTTCAGCTCTCTCATGAGTGATAGGCATTTCTATTTGTTTAAATAAGTATTTGTCATCCCCCCCCCCCCCAAAAAAAAAAACCTCTTAAAAGTTTACAATATCATTCATAACACCTTCTAGTTTAGGAATGTTCTTTTTCCTTTGGTTTGTTCTTGGAATCAATTTTAGAATCACTTTAAAAATAAGATATATCTTGTCTATTGATCCTATATCCAGTTCTGTTCCATTTCTGTTCTAGAGAATATCAATTTTAGCAATTACTAGAATTACTAGTCTCCCACCTCCCCATCCATTTTAAATAAAGATATGTTTACAGTTTAGAAAAATTAAAAAAATGTATATTTAGTAAAATTATTAATTAATAAAAATATCAATTGATTTTATTTAATATGATAAATACTTACATGAAGTAGCTAAAAAAGATAGTATGTATATAGTATGATAAATAAAATACAAAGTTGCAAAAACGTTTTAAAATAAAATATTTATACACATGAAATATATACTAAAATGATATGCTAGAATGATAAAACAATAAGTGAAATCAAAAATAATATTTCAGTACTTAAAAGATCATATTTTTTTTTAAATTAAGGTAAATTGAATATTGATATCTAATTACAACAAGCAAAAAAAAAAAAAAACTTGCATTTTCTGGATAAGAATTAAATCGTAATTATTATATAAAATTTAAAAGTTGCTAATATACATATAAAAGTGTATCTCATAACAAAAATATTTATCTAATTCATTTTAAAAACTAAAAGAGAATTAGATAAAATACTAAAATTTATAATGAATTGAGAATTTAATCTGAATTGTTAAAAATACTTCTATTTTTTAATAAAAGCAAATACAAATAAATTCAGTAAAAAAATATTTATGAATAAAAATAAAGAATAAATGAAATAAAACTATTAAAATTATAATTATAAAGTAAAATATGTATATTGTAAAAGACCCAGAAAGACATCACATGTGAGATGGATGGATGAAATAAGAAATTGTGCAGAGGTGATGTGGAGAAGAGAAGCTAAAGATCGGAGAAGATGGATTGAACTTGGAGAGACCTTCATCCTGCAGTGGATTGATAATGGTTGATGATGATATGATATGATGATATGAATAAAAAAATCCAACTACATTGTTTGCATTAAAAAAAGGGTGAGGGAGGGAGATAATGATTTTCTTTTTTATGTAATCAATTTAAAATTTTTGATAGTAATCTCACACAAAAATCACCAGTATTTATTACTCAAATATAAATATTTTGTAACTGATAGAATATTATACATTTATATTCAATGATATTGTTTGACAATAAGTCCTAATATATAAAAAAAGATATTTATGGATAAAAATTACATTATGATTATGATGTAACATTTTAAAATTGTTAATATATATAAAAGTTTATCTCACAACAAAAATGTTTATCTAATTCATTTTAAAAACTGAAAGAGACTTAGTTTAAAGAATAATAAAATTTATAATAAATTGAGAATTTAATCTTCTACTTTCTAATAAAAACAAATATAAATGAATTCCCTAATTAGGTATTGAAAACATTTACTGATCACTTAGTTGATGAATGCAGTCAGAAATGTGTTTATGTCATAAATAATTCATAAAATTATGATTAAATAAAACTCATATACATATAGTATATCCAAAAAAATTTCATAATTTTCATACTGTAAAATCATTTTCAAAAAATGGAATCATAATAAGCTACAATTATTAATAATTATCTCAAAATCATAAAATAAATATTGCAAAAGTTAAGTGAAAATGTTTAATAAGGCGCTTCTGTCAAAGGTTTCAGCCTTTCGTGTTATTATTATATCATCTGCTTGTGCTTAATAAATTAATATATTTCCATTTGTTACTATCAATTTATTGGATTTGAAAATTACTTCATAGTAAATCGAAAGATTTCACATTGTTTATATATAATATTTAATGAATTAAATGTGAAGGTGTTTAAAGCTTCATGCTCTCATTTCAAAATGCTTAAGACAGGCTTATTTGTATATAAATTTAAGTAGAGAAGAAGGTGGGAACCATCTTTTTCTCATAAAATCTCTGCCTTGTGTTTTGACTTGAGAGTTTTCTATGCAGTCATTATTACATTTGATTGACTGCCATATAAGCATTTTAAGGCACTTCTGTCAAAGATTTCAGCCTTTCATGTTATTAAAAATTTTAAAGGAAATTAATTCAATGTCTGTTTTTTTAGAAGTACAAATTTATAATGTTTCATTTTTAAAAATTAAACCTGCAGAGCCTATAATATGGTGTAATTATGTAAATACTGTAAGTGATATCTCATACCACTCCTAAGAAGTGTATTTGTTTATAAAAATATTACTGCAAATTTATCTTCTTATTTGTATAAAAAAAATTAAAAAAAAATACTCATAAAATTGTGAAAATGAAGAAATAACATTACTTTTGTTTAACTGTATTTAATTGTTTGTTTTCTTATAATCAGTTATTATAATGAAATAAATTTGTTTTTTAATGTTGTTGCCATTAGTTACAATAAATTTTATAATATTTATTTTAAAAAATAATAAGAAAAAAGCAGTCATTTGAAAGAGATAAAAAAATACAATTTTTAAGGCAACAAGTAGTATAAGATACTGCTCTATTTGAAAAGGGGGTATAAAATTAAATCTATGCAAGCTAAGTTCAAAGCAATTTGAATTTTTAAAATAGATGCATATGAAGGTACTGAGAAGCATACCTGTTCAGTTTTAATAATAATATAAAATTAGGGCATTTGAATATTAATATTGGTATAACATACGGTTTGTAGTTATATAGATGAATAATACTGAAGATATATTTAACATGAAAATATAAGGTTAATTTATGATTAATAATACATACAGAGTTGCAATATCAATTTACAAAGTAATGGAGAGGTGTGGAGTATACAAAATACTCATATTCAACATGCATTTTACAATACACCTTATCTATAACTCGATTTATATCCAAAGTGTCAATATAAAATGAATTTACTCTTTTATTAAATATTATGTAAAATAATAATTACATTAGATAAAGATAATAAATGACATGCATTTATTGATAAAGATAAACAATTTCTGCTTTATATTTTCAATTAATCTTCCTGATGCAAAATATTTTATAATTTTAATAACAGAAATATTAGTTTTTCATAAATAAATATTTTTCACCAATCTCAATAATTTTCAGCTATTCTTATATAAGAAGACTAAATCATTAACGATGTTAATAATTTTATATTGCACCAACAATATCTATCTGTAAACTTAGTATCAAAACCATTTCATACTATTTTATGATCATAAAAACTTCAAATATATAAGTAGTAAAATTAGATTAAGATGTAATTTCTTTTATAAGTTTAACAGGATTCATTAAGTTTACTTAGGTCTCTGATTTCAATAATTTTGAATATTAATTCTAAAAAATATCCAATTGTACATTTAATGAATGTTTACCTTTTTTTTAAAGATGAAAATCTTTTTTATAAAGCTAATACTTAATAGAATTTTATTAATTATTTGACAGGCTTATCATTTTTTTCTTTTAACGGAGTTAAAATTGCTATTGATTTTTTTTTTCTGTGCCCAATAACTTTGTTTAACTTCATTTTCTTTTCTTTTACTATCTTTTTTTCTGCTCATTTTCATCAATTTCTACTTCCATTCTATCAATCTTGAATCATGAATCTAATGATTTGCTTGAACATCATTATCAGCTGAATTCGCTTCTGCCTTTTGTATTTAATAATTTTTTATAAATGTTTTTGGTTTAATTCTTAACTGTCTAATAGATTAATTAATTACTAATGAGTTAAAAATAAGATTGAGTTAAAAATTATTTAGTATTCAAGACACATGAACAATAAAATAAATCTTATTTCAGCAACAATTTTCGTTCAATCCTGTGACATCATTAATATCATGCGAATCATCATATGATTTTTGTCATATTGATCATTTTGCCCCTATGCATGATTCTTAATGATTTCTGCCAAACTCTCTATGTTAACAGAATTAATAAAATGATTAAATATATCAGTGCAAAGATAATTTTTGAAATTAACCTAGATAATCATCATCATCAACAGTATTCTATTTTATGGACAGGTCCAAGCAACAGTCACAAGTTCATTCATTTTTTCAATCCATTCTCTTCATTGCCCATATCTTTAATTCCATATATCTCATCCTACTCATATATCATCCATCAAGGTCAATCTTTTTCATTCTTTCTTCTTGTTTCCATTCACCATTCCCTTTAAATCATCTATCATTAAACTATTTTTCCTTTTTAATATATAGCCAATCCAGTTTTTCTTTCTATGTCTAATTTCCACACCTAATATTCTTTTTCATTTACTCTTTCCAAAATCATTTGTCATTTTATTCATCCAATTAATTTTTTCCATCCTTCTCAATGATTACATTTCAAAAGCTTTCAATTTATTCTTAATTATTTACTCATTGTCTACCTTTCACAACCATATAATAATACACTACACACATAGACATTCAATTAATCTTTTCTTTAATTCTCTCTTCAAAAGTTTGCAAAATATTTTCTTCCTATTAATAAATGCATCCTTTACCAATGCTATTCTTCTTTTAACTTCATCTTCACTTCTTCCATTCTCAATCAACCAACTACTCAAATATCTAAATCCATTTACTTGATGAACTATGTTATCATGAATTTTAACTTGTATTCTTTTTGTATTCTGCCCTATCTATACACATTTGGTTTTCTCAACACTAATCTTTATTCCATATTCCATACATCCTTCCTCCAATTTTTTCAACATATTCTGAAGACTCTTTTCATATTCATTTATAATTGCCATATCATTTGAAAATCTCATACATTCTATTATTCTTCAACCAAAATTAACTCTACTACAATCTAAATATTTATTTAACATGTCTTCTAAATATTTGTGATGCTTTTAAAATTATTATTATAATAGAAAAACAATTATCAAGTAATATTCTAAATAATAACTGTTTTGTAAATGTATCTTTTTATAACTTTAAATCTAAGTATCCATGAATTTTATATATATATATATATATATATATATATAAATATATATGAATTTTAGATATATATATATCACTATGATTGGATAAATTATTTTTTCCAAATTATGTATATATATTTATAACACATCTATAAGGTAAAAATTTTCTAATTTGATATGTAATATGTGATTTTATTAATAATTCCAATTTTTATGATGGATTTTATATTTATTTGTAACAAAAGTTTTCACTGACAAATTGATCTGCTCATTTAATCATAATTTATTTAATTTTTATCAAATGTTCACCCAAATTCAGTTGAGAAAGCACAAATCAATATTATTTTTTATGTATTCCTATAATTAAGCAAAAATATCAATATGTACATATACACAGAAACATTAAAAATCTTTCTTAAAAAATGCATTTACTTTTATAAAACTCCTGGAAATCACATTTTTAATAAAATATTTTTGCTATAACATATCTACTGTATCTGCTTGATAAACCCTTTGCCAGAATATGTCATGTTTTGACTGTAAACAATCAGTAGTTCAAATAATACTTAAAAATAAAATCTTCTGCTTCTATTGTTGATTATTTATCTAAAAAATAAGTTTATTTTATGTAAAACAAGATTTACATTAAATAACGTAATTATTATTGAAATATGTAATAGACATAAGTGTCTAATAGATTATAATATATTACCCATAAACTGGATTATTAACATAGCTTATAAATTGCAGAAAACAACAAAATTAGTATAAGAAACCAATATGTAAACTCATAAAGACATATTTGTCCTTTATATTAACTATACTATTTTATTTATTTTTTAAATACTGAATTGTATTCAATTTGTCTTTAAACCATGTGTGGATTGGTAGTGAAATAAAGTAGAACAGGCTTATCTCTATGAGCATAAATTTGTTATTCATTTAAGTAACTATTAAATTACTTTAGTGGTGATTTGTTTCAATATATTGATGAAGCATTTAAATATAATCTAAGAATCATAATACTATATGTTCAAGAAAATGCCTTTTTAAAATTATTATCTCAATTTATTTAATGTTTAAGATACAATTTGTCTTTTATCCATTAGTATTTATCAGATCATTGATAAATATATACTCAATGAAGTACTTATTATCTTATTTTTCAATGTAGGCATAAAATCAAATTTTATTCAAAATTCTTACTCCTGAGACTGTAGTTTTATTGATGAGCAGAAGACAAAAAAAAAGTCCCACTGACAGAATTTCTATTAGTAACTCATGAATGTATTCACAGAGGAGACAAAGTTTATTTTGGAAACTAGTTTAGATCTTGCTAATCAAATAAATCTCAGAACAGTTAAGCAGATGATAGGATAATCAATTCAAAAGCTAAAGATTTTTTTTATTATAGCTCAATATGTTACTTTAATATTTAAATGTCTCATAATATCTTGAAAAATAATCATTTCATTATTTTATAATGTTCACTATGATTACATTAAATAAATAATACCATGATGTATAGAATGCCATCAATTCTAAATGAATCGATTAAATTTTCTTATCTATAATTAACACCATAAAATATAGTTTTGACATTATGAAATGTATATTTTTTTATCTGTTTAAATTTTGTTACTGGTGCACACAATACCATGACAAGATTAAAAAAAAAAAGCTAATGTAAAGATAAAGTTTTGTCTAATGTGTTGTGAAAATTTAATTAACTGTACTGAAACTAGTAGAATATTAATAATTCATATTGTTATAATCATGACATTATCTCTTTGCCAAGGACTGATAGGAATATGTTAGACATAAAATCATCATCTCTTGACACAGTAAATTAATCTAAAAGTTGTAGACAAAATAAAAAAATCTTGACTATATCATTAATAGCAATAAATGGCTAGAAATATCTTTATGAAGCTTTTTTTTTTTGTAGCGGTAGATTTATTTTCTGAAATCACTGATTAAAGACATATGCAAGAGTAATCTCAATATGAATTTAAGAATCTGACTTGCGATAATGTGGCAATTTATATGATCAAATGTTCATATGTAACTTCTATTACAGTAATATAATTTAAATCAATATGTTGTAAGTAAATATTGTACAGAATGGCATGATACCATACCACATATACTATAAGATAAAATATTTGAGTGAAAGGTTCACTTTCAATTGAGTATATATATTTGATGAATGTTTGGAAATATTTTATCTTTATTCTTATTACCAGAAAATATTGTTTGTTTTTCAATCTGTTTTTACAAAGTAAAAACCTGAAAATAAAAGTTTTTTTTTTTTAAAAAAAAATCAGTTCATCAATCTGGACAATTATAAAGCATTGGATAATTAATCTGTTCTCAATACATGAAGAACTGGTGATTCATTTCTAGATGTGCTTCTCAAATAGTGACTATACTTATTTGATATATACATCACATGATCACTATCTTATACTAGCACATAATTATTAAACAATTCAAAACAAAGCAAAACTCTCCATATAGTAGTGCCATCTTGTGCCAACAAGAGCAATCAATGGATGACAGAAGGCTTGTGCATAAAATCCCTATCTAGTGCCTACTCATCCAATATCCCCAGATCTAGGTGCAGTGCTCTCAGATCCAAGGCTCCTCACTGATGAAGGCCACAAGCCAGAAACTAGTCTGGGGATATTGGATAAGTAGGCACTAGATAGGGATTTTATGCACAAACATTCTGGCATCCATTGATTGTTCTTGTTGGCACAAGATGGCACTACTATATGGAGAGTTTTGCTTTGTTTTGAATTGATATATACATAATGAGATGCAGAGATACTTGCAACTCTTAGAAAAATTTAGAGGAAATATCTATCTAAATTCTTGTCTAATAAATGAGGATGAATTGGTCAACTGTAGGAATATAGTTAATGCATTTAAACTAGTAGCACCCTGGTAATATCTACTATTATAGGAATCAGAGTGAATTATTATATTATTCATTGAGCTTCTACTTTTCTTTTGCAATTTAATGATGATAATGAAATGGTGGGAAACTAAAATGTTTTATTATATTTTTTATAAACCATAGTGTAATAAACTGAAGTGTTTGATTACAACTTAGATATTATAATGCCTTAATATAGCCCAAACAGGAATAGGACAAAGGGTTGACTTTTTCAATCTAATCTTGAAATCTAAAATAATATAATCTTAATAGATTTGCGATAAATATATAGAATGCAAATATATTTTCTGGTTTAAGAATACATATCTGATATGAATAAAGATTAGTTAATTGGTCAAAACATTTTATCTTTTTTACGTAAAATCACTACATCTTCTGTTGTTATAATATGTAAGAATCCATTACTGTGAAAATACCTTGAAAATGTTCAAATTTCTTTACAATTAAATTAAATTTTTGCTATTATTAATAATTTTTTTTTTTTAAAAAATACAAACTTGTGAACTTTATATTAGAGAATGAATCTTACAATTGAAAGTAAAAAGCACCTTTGTACATAAATTTATAATAGAATTGTTTTAAGCCAATAAACATCTTTAAATTGCATTTTTTATTTGCATTTCAAGAATTCAGTATTTTTTTTTTTCATGTCTAGCATCGGCCGGGAAGCGAACCCGCTAACCTGGGCGACTGTTTGTAAGGCAGCTGTGCTGACCTCTCGACCACCAATGCTTGACAAGTAATTTTTAGTTTTGATTTACGAGTTTACAATCTTCCTCTTTAATGAATAAAGAAAAAAATCTTTTTTCTGAGTAGTCCTAAAACAAAAAACAAATATTTTAAATAAAGAATGGAATAGTTTATTTGATAATGATTGAATTACTATTATTGATGAGTTAGAAAACCTCTAGTCATCTCACTAATCACCTTTGTTACAGCACATTCTGTTCTATTGCTCATTTTTACTGTTTGTATTAAAAATATTTCAGATAGTTATTTTATCTGCAAATGGTGTTTATAGTTTGATTATCTAATATTTGCAATTCCTCTTTTATTTGAGAAAATTTGCTAATATCACACGATAAGATTTATAGCATTAGAAAATGTCTACCTTTTTAGTTCAATGTACATAAAAACTAGATTATATGGTATATTATTAATGGTATTGCCTAATATTAACATTAAGCAGATATCAAATGCATTGTTTTGAATTACTTCTCCAAATTTATCACGCAATTAGTTAACAGTGATGCAATGTTTTTAAGCAGAATAAAATAACAAATTAAATTAAGTGGGCATGTGTATAATCTTCATAAATACGGGATTCATTAAACCAAGAAATTTTGTCAATATTAGCTTCTTCTTTTTTTGAAAGTTTTATTTTTCTTTCTTTCTGTATTTCAAACCATTTTTCTACTATCTGGACCAACTGGTGATTGTTGGTTTAGCATGAAATACGTATATTGGCGATTATTTATCTTTTCAACATATATGTGTTCAAGTGTTTCAGTGTTATGAGATAGTTTGGAGAGTGGTGGGTCATGTGAAAGTCTGTGCTCATATACCCTATATATTATATAGTCAATTGCAAAAAAACCTCTGGGTAAAAAAAAAAAGTTAAATTAACAAAATCTTATAATACCTATGTCCTACAAAGAATATAAGTAGTTTATGTCTTCTGTATTTATAAATAAAAATTCTGAGTCTCTTATGAAATTTCTAAGTTTCATCTGAATTTGAAACTCTGGTCATAGTATGACAAATAAATAAAATAACCACTAAGTCTCAGATATTTTTCATTATTCATCAGTTAAGTAATCCTTTATAAATAAAAAAAAATACTTGGGTTTGTTTAGCATTAAAATTGCTTGTTATACTTCCTATGTAAAAAAAAAAAGTTATAACTGCATAATTTTAATTACATTTTCAACTTTTTAATAAAATTAAGTATATTATTCATATATTTTCCATTACGTACTATTAATTGACAACGATTGTATGACAGGTAGATTTTAGAAACAACCGTAATACATACTTTTCCTTAATTTGCACTATTATTATAATATTTATATTAAAGCATGTCTAATTATATAACATTATCTTATAAATTATTGATAACATTTATTTATCTAGCTATAGCAAGCATTTATCTGGTTTAAAACCAGAGTTTATTAAAAATAATAAAAGCAAAACAAACTCATTTTTTGCATTCACGTTGTTATAATTATTTTGTGTAAAACACATTCAAGTAGTGATTTTTCTCTGCATTCCTAGTGAAAAATAGCTGGTCAAGTAAAAAAAAAAAAAAATCTGTAAAAAAAAAAAAAAAAATGCTGCAACGTGATATGATATTACAGCAAATATTTGTGTCTAAATATTTACTAATCTAATAAAAATATTTTAAGAAATATTTTCTTATTTTAATAAATAAAATAAGTAATAATTAGCAAGTCAATTAATAAGGGCAAAATTTATCAAGTTAATCAAACAAACAAATTTAACAATAGATTTACAAGCTAGAGGATTTTGGTGGTCATGGGTATCGATTGTATGAGATAGATAGAGTGGATAGCTAAAGTAAGCTTTTAAGATTATTGTATATATAATGTTTATTAAAGTTTTTGCTTTCAAGAAGAAAAATTCATCAATCATAATAAAAAAAAAAGCTGTTACAGAGGCATAAAGTAAGAGTTCTCTTGTATTAGCACACACTAATTAGCAACTATACGTGCAATAAATTAATTCATATATCTATGCTACTGATTAGAAAAATGATAAGCAAATGGGAAAAAAAAATTATAAAGAAGACAATAAGTTGTATTTATATATTTGACTATTTCCATCATCTAATGTGAGTATTGAATGTCTTTAGAAAAATTTAACTTTATTTAAATATTCCAAATACATCCAACTGTTAGTATTAGCACACACACAGGTTGGTTAGTATATACACAACATTTCGAGATTCTCCCCTTTTTTCAGGTGTTGCTGGCCTACCCAGTGTCAATACTAGCATGGGATTCGAACCTGGATCCTTAAATTCTTGAGTATTGAATTTTAAGGTAATGCTCTAACCAACTGAGCCATCCTTCCTAGCATGGGATTCGGACATGGACATTTAGATTCTTGAATACTGAATTTTAAGGTAAAACTCTAAACCAATTGAGCCATCCTGTCAAACACTCTAACCAAATGAGTTATCCTACCAAAGCAGGATGGCTCAGTTGGTTAGAGCATTGCCTTAAAATTTCAATACTCAAGAACCTAAGGTTCTAGGTTCAAATCCCATGCTGTTTCAGGATAATTCAGTTGGTTCCAGCATTACTGTAAAATTCAATACTCAAGAATCTAAAAATCCAGGTTCGAATCCCATGCTAGTACTGTCACAGGATAGCTGTTGGTCAGAGCATTACCTTAAAATTCAATATTCAAGAACCTAAGGTTTCGGGTTCAAATCCCATGCTAGTACTGTCATTGATCAGGCCAGCAACACCTGAAGATGAGAAGAGAATAATACTTCTTGGAACGTTGTGCATATACTAACCTGTGTGCTATTAATAACAGTTGAACTATATGAAAATTTAAAGTTAAATTTTTCTAAAGACATTCAATACTCATATTAGATGATGGAAATAGTCCAATATATAAATACAACTAAAACACCATTATCACAAATCTTCAGAAAAACACTAAGACAATAAGTTACTTATAATACCGATGAATTAGATATTTATCGTATATTATTAGTTTGTATTTAAATACATAATTCTAGTAAAGATCGGCGATATGTCATAATAAATTCATCACCTGAAAAAAAAAAAAAGAAACTCAATAGAAGTTAAGCAAACTTTTACATTGATAAAATTAAATTTAAAATTATTAAATTATTTTCTACTTTAGTAATAGTTCTTGTAAGTTAATGGAAATAATTAATGAGAAAAAATTTATTGAAGATGTAGAACTAAAGCTTGTTTCAATTTTCTTTAAATATTTTTTATCGTATATTAGTTATTTATTATTATCTTTCAGTTATTAATGTATTCTTTTTTGTTGATGCAATGATTAATCATCTTTCTTTTATTAATTATTACTGTTTAAATATATTAATCATTGTCTCCCATCACCATTTTCTCTCAATATATATATAACAGAATAGTAGTTTACTAGATCTAATGGATGCCTAAGTGTAAAAGAACATAAGTTCAAAATTCATATGCAAATTTGCCATAAACAGTAAAGTTTATTATACAAAATTGCTTAATTAATTAATACATAAATTACTTTAATATTTTTTATTAA
The DNA here is from genome assembly GCA_028023455.1 of Epiperipatus broadwayi. NCBI lineage: Eukaryota > Metazoa > Onychophora > Udeonychophora > Euonychophora > Peripatidae > Epiperipatus > Epiperipatus broadwayi. The sequence continues at coordinate 2,616,195 of JAQFVV010000083.1, read as the reverse complement.
GTAAATATTAATATAATTTATATAGAATTAAAAACTTGTGTATAATTTTGTTATCAGTAGTGATAAAAGATACATTTTTTTCACCTTATAGAGATTTGACATTACTCTCTCTAGCAGATCAAATGTGGAATAATGTATCATTAAAAGTGAAAATCTACTTTGTATAATGATAAACAACATTCTCAATAATTATAAAAACACACTCATAAAAAAAAAAAAAAGATTTAAAATTATAAAATCATCAGTTTGCTATCAATTTTCTATAATCTTTTTACTATTTTTTTAATATGTCTAAACTAAGAGTTTAAAAAGGATTTAGTATCTTGAATTAGTCTACAAATAATAAAGTTCCATTAAATTTTGGTCTCATAGATCATTTAAAAAAAACCTTTCAAGATCATATACATATAATGCTAATAAACATTTTAAAGAGAAGTAATAGATTATATATGTATCTGAACTTATTAAGAAAACATCTAAGCTTATAATTTGATCAATATAAATACATAGAATTACTGAAAAATTTAAAATAAAAAAGTCAACCCAAAGCATTAAAAAGGACACTATAAAAATAATATCATGACAAAAGATTGAATAACTAATTGGTAATAGAAGAAAAAAATTTGTATATATAAAAAAGGAGACTCACAAAAATCAGAAATTGAATCAAACAATTGCTTAAGAGGCTAGAGGTATTGAAAAGATAGGAGAAGTATATTTGTGACTTACATAATAGAAATAACAATAAGTCTTCACTTGTGATAATACAAACAAATTAAAGAAAACTACATGAAAATCAATGAATAACAAAATTGTAAAAATTACAGCTGAGATATAGTCTAGAAAAAAAAAAAGATTTTATCAAATTTTAATTGAATTATTGCTATAGGGAATGAGTATTTGAGAAAAGTGATACTTTTAATTTAAGTTATAATCCAAGCAGATGTATAATATATTTTTCTCCACTAATTGTGATTTCTTAATAAAAAGGCGTAATACAGTAAAATGTAATAATTTTGGAACAATAAATTCAATCTAATGTGAATCTAGAGAATTATTGAATAAACATGTTTATAACAATTTAGACATTATTATGCTTACAAACTGGTTTAATAGAAGAAAATATATATAAAAAAATCATTATAAATGCAAATAGAATGTTGTTTTTGAAAGATATTTAAGGAAAGTTAATTTCACTCATTTTTATAAAGACACTTGATTTAATACATTGATTAATGTTTGTTTATATTGTTTATAAGTATGTATGCATAAATAAGTATTAATTGTATGGTTATATATATTTGCATTTGTAGCTCTGCTGAAGATTACTGGGTAATTAAAACAGTAAGCAAAAAGGAATAAATTCTATTTATATTCCACATTGCATTGAAAAATGTTCATCGAAGGTGTATATGGTATTTTATATGATTTACATCATTGGATATTTTTCAAGAAGAAAGTTATAGATAGGAAAGAGGGATGATAGTTAGGCAATGTGTATTTTTATAAGATTAAAATCTTTTCACACAAAAAAAAATGGATACAGAGAGCAGGTATAAACTCCTATTTTTATTTTATTTACATGGATCACTGAATCTATGTTGCTTAATGAGGATGGAAGTTAGCATTTGGGATAAAAAAATCATTAGATCTATTTTTTTTTCTCATATGTCATACCATCAGCCAGAAAGTGAACCCGCTAATCCAGGACAACTGCCTGTAAAGCAGTTGTCACTGATCTCTCGACCACCAATGCTTGATGATGCAATATTCAAAAATACTGAAAATGATTTTAACAAAAGGTTAAGTACGGTTAATGAAATTTGTAGATTGGGATAAAGATCAATATGTAAGTAATAAACTAAGTATTTATATGTGAAATTAATATAATATTTTAAATACATTTTATATATCTGGAGTCTAGATGTAATATAGGGGATTTGAACACAGAATGTGAAGTTCCCTTCAACTATCCACTCTATCTCATACAACTGACACACATGTGAAAAAGATAAATGATCTCCTATGTATATATTAATTTAAAAGTGATAATAGGACAAAGCAATAGAGCAAAGTAGAAAATATTTTTTAAAAAAAATCTAATCTTACATTTTACTATTTTCAAGCCTTACTGTTCAATGTTTCAGCTAGCACTATAAATATAAATAACTGAACAATTTGTTGGTAGGAGTTTGAGTATCAGATATACCAGAATACCGTAATTTATAGATCTTTAGTCCTCAAATATGCTATTCTTCTTTGCACTAAGTCTCAGATGATGATGATTGAAACAAATATAATTATAAAAGTAGATTTTTCTCAAAAAGAATAAAACATCATGATAATCAAAGCAAAGCAGACAAAAAAAAGTAAAAGAATTTCAAAGTATTTAAAAAGTTGTCAAAATAAGAGTCATAGATCACATGACCCTATTCTCTTAAGCTTGTAAGTTATAAACAATGAGGATTGCCAATTCCTCAACAAGCTTTGTAATAATTAAGATAGAGTGAAAAGTTTATTGGCCAAAGAGGATTTTAATAGATTGAAGATGGAATTTTATGGTCTATTATTAGATATCAAGAATGATCCTTATTAAATATTCATTGAAATATATATATATATATGAGAGGTACATAATTAGATTAAAAAAAAGATTGTAACCTCTAGATATTTGAATTTGGAAGAAAACAAAAAATGACTTAGAAGATAGGTTAGTATTGTTAAAGAATTGAAGAGAATAAATGAAAAGAAAATATTTGTTAAGAAAATTATGAAGTGGAAGAGGAATTGCATTTGACATAAAAAAAAAAGTGAAAAATATGTTGAAATATCAGAAGAAACCCAGATAAATAAAAGAAATAAAAAGATTGGCCATTATTCTTGAAATAAAAAAAAAAACGGATAAAAAAACTTTGATGAAATTTGTTGAATTAAAGTGCAGAATATATATTTTTGTAGATAACTAATGATGATAATGATTGTGACTATATTTTTAAAATGTTGATTATAAAATCTGTAAAACCAATAATAGCAAAGATTCTATTGAATGCATTTCTCAGACATGCATGTAAAAGAAAATGTGCATGAGACTATAGTTTAAAAAAAAAAGCTATATTTTGTTTTATAAACTTAATTAAATGTAGGCTGATTAAAAAAAAGTAGTAGACAGATTTAAAACAAAATATTATTTTTAAAATATTATAATAAAAGTATTATTAAATTTTTTGAAGGGGGATTGTGATTTCAATACTATGGAAGATTACAGAAAATTTTGCAAAACTCCATAGTTTCTAGCAGAAAACTAACTTTTCCAGAATAAGTTTACCAGCTTCAGCAGAAGTAACCAACTTTAATAAATAAGCCCATTATTAGAAGATTATTTATTTCAAATGCCACAAATACTACCTGATTTTGAAATCAAATATGTTACTAATTTGAGACCCATAGTGAAGCCTGAAGAATTATAAGATTCAAAAGCTATTCAATCATTTTCAAGACTATAGCCTGCATCAATGCTACCAAGATGTCCATGAAATCACTAGAATTATCTTAAATAAACATTTTTCAGACCTCTTTAATTCTAAAACTACAGCTAGTCTAGCTAAAGGTAAACTAATAACATATTTAATTATAATAAAATGTCATTGATCTTTGTCATTCTATTTTGACGTTTGTTTTGCAATTATAAAAGGAAATATTGTATTATCAGTTATTTTATTACTTTTTCAATCATCATATCATATCTAGAAAGATGAACTCAAGATTTCAGATACCAACATATCCTCTGAAATATCATTGAATTCAGAAAATATTATAACATATGGACATGAAATGTCAGCATAATTAATATAAAAAAGAAGTTGGATAATCTTTTGTTAAAAATAATAGTTAGATATTGCATAATGAAATAAAAAAGCAGTATATATATATATCTAGGATCATTACTGTCTTTAATATGTGATAATAAAAGATTTTCCAAAAATCCAAAATGCTTATAAATATATACACTTTAGTTTCAAGCAACTATAATTTTTTTTTTTTTACATCTATAATGTTTTAATAAAAACATTCAAGTTCTAAATATAATTCAGTAAGAAATAATAAAAAATTACTTATCAAAATTTACTAATTCCTTTAAATTACTTAGAAGTGGGGTGGGGTGGAGGGTAAAACTTTTTATTTATTTATTGAATATACGAATAAATATATTAAGAAATAATCTCTTATATGTCCAACTGTTGTTTTGAAAAAATATGGTTTTTTTTTGTTAATTTTATGATGATAATCAAAAAACCTGCTCATTTTGGAACAGTATCCGATTTGGGAATGGGAGATCCCAGGATATCGGCGCTATGCCTTTTAACCCTGTGCAGTTTGGCACAGATGGTAGAGCTTTTGACTTGGGATCAGGAAGCCCAGGATTAATTCTGGAACTCGAACTTTTTATGAAGTCTTGAGTAATACTCATATAAAAATGGTGTACTAATGTAATAATCATATAAAAATGTGAAGAAAAAAAAGGATAAAATTATTATTTTTGTTTCATTTAGTGAACATTTTATCTTAATTTTAATTATATTTCTTGATAAGATTAGAAGAAAGTATGTAAAGATATAGCAAGTGACTTTAGCAAGAACCATCCTTCACTTAATTTTTTTTTCCCTCATATATCATAGCATCGGCCGGGGCGCGAACCCACAACCGTCTGCAATCAACTACTTGCTTGCAAGGCGGCTGCGATGACCTCTCGGCTAACAACGCTTGACTATCCTTCACTTAATTATGGCTGAAAATGAAAGATTCGCTAATAATTTGGTTCAAACTATCCAGGAAGCAAGTGATATAATTTAAATTATAAATTAGTAAATGGATGATGAAAACTATTTCATATTGCAGTTATTTATTGGAAATTTAATTAATGAATTAATTTACGTGAAGTATTTTTATTAATTTATTTGAATGGGCATTATTAATATATATATGGGTATGACAGACAGTTTAATTCTAATATTATATCCTTAGATATTGTCGGAATGGATGTTTTATTAATTATGGTTTCTATATTACTAAATGCTGTTTTAGCATTACTTTTACTTGTAAATAAACATTTTAAAACCCAAACTGTATTTATTTTAATTAAAAGATACTTCTTAAGCTGTATATTAATTTTTATTTATAAAAATAAGCACTAGAAAATAAGAAAAAAAATTGAAAAAGTAAGAATAGGAAAATGAGATGGATGATGATTTTAGTTTACCTTATATTTAAGTTTATATATAAATACTAGGGTCTAATAGAATCATTAATAAACTAATTATACACTGCTAAAAATTTAATGTGCTAAAATTTACAAGAAATATTAAGATATAGATTATTTAGCATTTTTTCTTTTTATCAAAGTTCACCATAAAACTTGCACAATATATATAGTATTATTTTCTGCAATAAATACTCTTTTGTTACTAATTCTAACAAAATTTTTATTTTAATTACTTTGTGTTGCTGCCTCAAAGATACAAAAGGGTTTTTTATTTATTTATTTCTAAAATATTATAAGTCATAGAAATTAAATCAAGCTTGATTTCAAAATATGTCTAAGTCATTATTGTTTTATTTTGAAAAGCCATTGATAATTTTAAAAGGAAGCCATAACTAATCTACTTGGCCTTTCTTTATTGTTTTTTTAATAAAACAATAGCATTTCCCCACCCTATTAATCTTTAAGTTGTACATTTAATAAAAGTTAAATGATTTTACTAAAACAGGAGATATCGTAGGACTATTTCATAAGGAATAAATTAATCTGAAATATAATGTTAATTTGTAATTATTGGTCTACAACAATTAGTGGATGTAAAATGAAATAAAAGTGTTTTAATTTCCTAGTTAAAAATAAAATATATAGAAAGAAATAAGCTAGGTTTTAGTTTTCTTTTGTGGGTAAGTAGTAAATTTATCACGCTTTGTAGTTCTTTAAAACATACAAACATGGAAAAAAAAGAATGTTGTCATTTGTTTTAAAAATCAATAGTTAGCAATGATGTATTTTAAGTGTTTCAAAATATTGCATTACATATGTAATCAGTACTTATTAAAGCAGGGCTGTGGACTCCATTACTTGATATGCTTTGATTAGAAGTGAAAGAAATGCATCTGGCTTACTAAGTCATGGGGTTGCCTTTTAGTCAAAGCATTCCCTTGATTTTATAAGTCTTAATTGGTTTTATTATAAGTGATAAAACAAGAAACTAAGCAGCATACATTAATGATGGTTATGAAAAAGAGGGAGAAAAAAACATCTTTTAAAAATGCCCCAAGTTGGTTTAATCGGTCTCATTTACATCCAGTCCTTGTGACTAACATCTCTGCTTTGTAAATCCTTTCATTAATACTGCCGCTAGACTTCAGACAGTTTTTTTTTTTTTTTGTTTTTAAATCTTTATAATTAATGTAAAATAATCAGTTAAGTGATTATTTTTTTTCTTCTATTCCAATGAATTCATTAGCTCCATGATTGGATGAAGTTGAAAAAGAAGAGGGGGCGGTAATCTTAGAATCACTTCTGGAAGCTTCGTTAGTTGTAACAACTTAGCTTTTCAATATTTAAAGGAGGTTTCTTATCATTTCTACCCAGATCAGATGGCATAATGCAATTAGTAACAACAAATTATTCATACGTAATATGCAAATAATAAACGTTTCAAAGTCAAAGCCAGCTTACATTTCCTTTCAAAATGTTGTTTCTAATGAGAGAAGGGGGGGGGGAGACTTTCATTTCCAGTACAGTATTTAATTTCTTGATATTTATTTTTAAATTAGTTAATCAAGTTTTTCTTATGCTATGTTGAAGATCTTAATGAAACTTGACAATATTAAATTTATTTATAAATTTGTTGTTAGAAGCTTTTCTTACTGAATGCACATACTTTTTATAAAGAAGTTAAATTATCAATTTTATATCAGGGACATACATACACAAGACATTTCCATAAATTTACTAAAATGTAATTTCTTTTAAATCTTTATTAATGAAAAGATAGAAAAAAAAAAATTCTAAAATTTGCCAATTAAATGTTGTGTTTATAATATAAACAGATTAATTCTATAATTTATTAATTGCTCTCAAATAAATTAGAATATAGTTATTTTTTTTCTTTACAAAAGCAAACAATCAAAAATAAAAATAATTTAAGTAATTTTAGATAACTTTATTATTTTATCACACAAAATAAAATATAGTATTCATTGAATTTATTTTATTTAGCAATTTTCAAAATATTTTATTTTAATCAAAATGCTTTAGATTCGCATATATAATTAGAAAGTAGGTTGAAGATAAGAGTGGCCGCTCTTATCTTTATAAAGTCGTAATCTTGTGTGAAGATTTGCAGAGGTCCCTCTAGTGGCAAATTGAACACTCAAGATGCATAGTATTAAAGTCATAGTAAACTGGACAGGAAAAAATATTTACAGTTTACAAACATCTTAATTATTTTAAATTTAAATACTATTATATCTGATACATTTTTTTATGAGAAAATAGTTAAGTATTTATTTGCTATGTTCACAACCTGCATTTCAAGTGAAACTTGGAAAAAATTTCAAATTCAATACTAGTTTAGAATTTTTTCTTCTTCAGGTAATTAGAAAACATCTAATTCATCTAGCACCCACTCAGTTACTGTGAAAAAAATGTCTAACTAGTCTTAACAAGAGAATAAAACAAAAAAAAAGCACAAACCATTGCCCTATATCATCTTCTCTTTTGCTATTTGTATAAAGAGACACTGTACATGCTTTTACCATTTAGTTGACTATTTAATGACAGTTTATTACACCCCTTACTATCTCTAAGATCAAGAAAATGGGACTTGTCTCAACTGATCATGTAGTCTATTATCTTTTTTAAAACATGTATCAAACATCCCTTCAAACAAGGAATATGAGACATATTCCACTTTCCTGGACTACAAAGTCTTACTTAGAATATCAAGTAGCAAAAAAAAAATTCAATCATAACCAATAAAATCTACTGATTCAGTATAAAATCCATCTTGGAGAAATCATTTAGTTTATCTTCTTTAAAATATGTATCAAATACCCCTTCAAACAAGTACTATATTTTAGCTGATGTACAGAAAACTAGATGGCAAAGAGATTCTGTGGAAATGTAACTAACTATATTTTACTAGGATTTGCACATTACAAAAATCATTAATATGTATAAATTGTTATGAGACAATATAAATATTTCATATAACACTATAATGTTGAAGAAATAATAAATTATATGTAGAAAATTTAAATTAATAAATATTAATAATTTTTTTTTCCCTCATGTGTCATAGCATCAGCCGGGAAGCTAACCCACTAACCCGGGTCAACTGCTAGTAAAACAGCCATCACTGACCTCTCGACCACCAATGCTTGACAATATATCAATAAATTTGATGATAGAATATTTAATTGAAAAATAATACCAGTACATAAGTTTACACATACACACATATATGTAATAAAATAAATACTATAAGAGTTTGTAGATAATTATCAACTATTACAGTAATAAATATAATTTATTGTACTACATATTATCTGAGGTATATATATAAAATTTAATCTTATATATATCTGATACATGTGCATCAGTATGTAGACAATAGTTTTATCAAAAAAATATAGTAATAATAATATATAACAATATCAAAATAGGTTTTTTATTTGAAAAGATTTTAAAAATCTCAATTTATAGTTAAAATAATAGTTGTGGTGATCATATATATTTTAACATTTATATGAAATAAATATAAATCAGATAGATATTCATTTGATAATATTTTACAATTTAGATAAATATTTGAAAGGTTTAAACTTATATAGTCTATTGTTTTACAGTTATAAGTATTTAAAAAAACTACATATTTATGTAGGTAGGTAATATATAAAAATGAATTCTGATGATAATAATAATAATAATAATAATAATAATAATAATAATAATAATAATAATAATAATAATAATAATAATAATAATAATAATAATAATAATAATAATAATAATAATAATAATGTTTTTAAGTACACATTTTGAAGATAAAGGCAAGTTATATGTTGTATAGATTACACCTCAATATTTTATTTAGTTGCATAAATTTCTATAAAAGAAATAGACTAACAGTAGATAACTTTTTAATTTTTTAAGTGTCATAGCATCGGCCGGGACGCGAACCCGCAACCCGGGAAACTGCCTGCAAGTGCAAGGCAGTCGTGCTGACCTCTCGACCACCAATGCAAGACACTTTTAAATTTTATTAGATATAACTATTATTTCCTTAGAGTAGACAATTTTGTATGTAAGTTAGAGTATAATGCATAAAAGTGTTACTCTCCATATCTTTGCAGTTAAATAAAATATCAACAATCCTGAAATAAGGATACTATATACATATCAGCAGTTGCCACCCATATAAGGATAGGGCCATTTAAACTTTAAGATAAAAAGACAAAATGAAACACTGCACTAAAGATAAGTTTTGCAATGATTATACAAACCAATCTAAGAAACAGAAATACATGAACATATAGATCATAAAGATACATTTTTCTGTTTATTTGATATTTTTCAATACTCTTTTAAAATTTCTTCAGTAGAAAACTTTCTCTCTAAAATACTTCTATGTCTGATTGTAGATCACAATGCTTTCTATTCCTTGTTGTATCTTCTCGATGAAAGCAATCAACACTGCACATCTTTAGAACCCTTTTGAGATAATCATTATAAAACAAGTAGAGTAGCTCTTCAACAAACCATACCCAAGTTCATCATAAAACATTTTTTTTAGAAAAAGCTTATATTGTTCAATCATTTTGTATGTCCAATTTAATAAATGTGTGATTTTACAAGAGTGGATTTTATAGTATTCCATCCAAGAAATTGGGGAACGTATCAACTGTTCTAATATATATCCATTATATTTTAAACATTAGAAGGAATGCTTGCATAAAACTTTTTTAATACACTTATGATGAATGAATATAATACTCAAGTCTTATTTCTCTACAACGTATTAGATAAAAATGCAGCTTTATTATGTACAGCTAATTCAAATGTAAAGGTTATTTCCCTATGATGAAATACTCTGTATTTTAATTTCTTAAAAGCAGCAGCAGTACATTGGAGTCTGAGATGCACTTCAATATCTAAATCTACATTTCTACTTAAAAACGCCACCAAGCTATTTAAAATGACAAAACTCACCATACAGTAATGCCACTCTGTGCCAACTAGGGTAATCAATGAATGCCAAAAGACTTGTGCATAAAATCTCCATCTAGTGCCTACTCATCCAATATCCCCAGACTAATTTCTGACTTGTGGATTTCATCAGTAAGTAGCTTTGGATCGGAGAGCACTGCACATAGATCTTAGGATCTAATGCAACTCTCCAGAAGCCACTTTTATCTTTACGTAACTACAAAACTATGAGTCTTAAACTGAAAACACAATAATATGTTCAATCTAAGCTCAATAGCTTATATAGTCATATGGATCTGAACTCAGTTCAGCACCCATATATTTTGGTGTCTTTGGCTCTTTAAAAACCATAGCCACCACTATCCTATTAGGCAGGTTGGTGTTAAACCAGACCCATATGACTATATAAGCTATTGAGCTTAGATTGAAAATATTATTGTGTTTTCAATTTTATTCCCATGGTTTTGTAATTAAGTAGAGATAAAAAATGGCTTCTGGAGGATTGCATTAGATCCTAAGATCTAGGTGCAGTGCTCTCAGATCCAAGGATCATACTGATGAAGGCCACAAGCCAGAAACTAGTCTGGGGATATTGGATGAGTAGGTACTAAATGGGGATTTTATGCACAAGCCTTTTGGCATCCACTGATTATCCTGGTTGGCACAGAGTGACACTACTGTATAAAGAGTTTTGCCTGTTTAATAACAGTTATGTGCTAGCATAAGAGATGGTGATCATGTGATGTTTAGTGGTTTAATATTTAAAATGGCTTACATTATCAAGTTGATAACAATCCAGGATAAAAATTGCTAAACATTTTTTCCAACACTAGTTCATACATTGATGTAATCAGTAAATGTTACAAGTGAAACATATTTAGGCAATAAATCTTGAATAGGTATACCAAAAAAAAAAAAAAGCTTCAGAGAAAAGGAAAAGATTAGATTTCTGCTCAGAATGACTTCTTCATTGGTTTTCATCTAGTCATAATAATTACCAAATATCTAGACACACCATCCTTTATAAGTTTTGAAGAGTATTTTCATTAAGACATAGTTTGAAGAGAATGTTACCTGTTTCAATCATAAGAATAATTATTGGTAGCAAGAAGATATAGTCAACTACTATGCTTACATATTTTTTAAATGAATCGCAATTCCATGAAAACAATTTTGAAAACAAATATTAATTCTATACAGAAAAAAAAAAAAAATCAAATAAAGTTTCGTTAAAACCAAATACAGTTATCAATTACATTTTTCCGTTATAAAATATTTAACATTAAAAAATATAATTGAGGATTTTTTTTATATTAAAATATATCACAATTTTGATTTAATTATGAAACTAATCTTTTTTTAAAAATTTATAAATATTTATTTGTTATTTTAAAAAATCTTGAATTCTTTACTTTTACAATCATTTTTCATAACTTAAAAAAATTATATAGAAGGCAATAAAAAACAATATTAATTATTTTAAAGTTCAATATTTTCTCTAATATTTTGAGCTCAATAAAGTTTTACAAGCAGTCGTTAAATTACAAATATATGTTATTAGCAACACTTTACAATATATGAAGTATGTTCTAAGTAAAGCGTTTGGAACTTGGAAAAAAAATTCTTAATGTTTTATTTTTTGTTTGTTTGCATGTTTTTTAAAACTGTCTCAAATAAAATTCTTTATAAACAAATTGGTGAAAAAATTTAACACTATAGTACTAAAAACAATAAGTAACTTTCAAATTTTATTTGTATTTGTTCTTAATTTTAAACTTCTCTTAAAATAATTTCACATCTCATTTTTCAAACTATGCTGGAAGAGAAATAAATAAATAAAGAGTACACATAATTTTATTATCATATTACATAGACACTTTCATATTGATAATAATCACTATATAGGTTTCAAGAGTGTATGATAGAAAGGAAGTTTTAAGTACATAAATATAAGATCAATGAAACTGCAGATTTTACAGTATATTTTTCAAATGGAATTTATTGTAAAGTACTTTATCTCCCAATATGAATATCTAATCTCTCTTTTTATACATGAATTTCAAAAATAACCTTCTTTTATCAGGTGAGCTACATCAGACTTAAAATAATAAATCCCCATAACTGAGACTTATTTGATTTTACAGTTTTAATTAAGTGCAGTTAAGCATACTCACATATAATGCTTAACTTATTAACACATATATCAGACAAAATTGTAATAATTTCATTTTAAATTAGAACACTTTAATAGTAATATTAGTGATTAAGCCAATAAAGATGCAATTTTAAAGATGAATTATAATTGAATACTCTTACTTTTTCCAGACACAAGATATAGTTTTTTAAAAAAGATGGAATTAATCCACCAATCCTTTCGAACCAAACATTTATGTATGGGCAAATCTTAAGCACATGGAAATGAGAGTGTGAAGATGTTAAGCAATCACTTTAAATTACATTTATTCTGCTTGAACAAATGATGCTTGTGAAATCTTTACAATTTACAATATGTCATTCTTTAGTTGAAGTTAAACATATATAATGAGATATTATTTTATATAGCACTATGTTTTTATACTGTAATAGTGATATTAGTGATTAAGCCAATGCACATGCGCTTTTAAAGATAAATTATAAATTAATACTCTTACTTTTTCCAAACATAAGATATAGAACACTTTGTATAATAATAAATATCACATTGCAAGGAATATAAATGTAATAATTGCTATTGTGCTGAATAAACATCTCAATTAAGTGCATCTATTATTAAATAGTCTACCTCCCAATGAAAAATGAACCAACCTCTTATATTGTAAATATTCTATTGCAGGATAAAGATCTCTGTAACAAACCCCCACAAATAAACAGAGGAAAATATAAAATTACTCATCAGATTTTTCAATTGCTTGTTGTTGAGGAGTTGAATGATTTTCCACCCTTGTTTTTTTTCTCTAGATAAAAAAAACTGGATAACCATTTACTGCTCAATATTGAATTGTTAGATAGGTTGGATTTGAGTCAGCTGCTTGAAAAAAACTTCTAAGCTTGAATAAATTGGAAAAATGTTCAAGTTTTATGTAGCTCAAATTCAAACCCCAGTTTATGGGTATACACAAAGTCCTCCATTGCCTTCTCTCATTCTAATTATAAATGTAGATAATTGAGAACTAGTGTAACATGTAGTTTGCATTATTAATTTAAAAATGTACTTCATTACTCTAGAAAAATATTATGTCAGAGAAATGATCATTATTAAAAAATTTTGATTTATGCAAATCTTGTTGATGTAGTATTTGAATACAATGAATAATAAATTGATAGAACATAGAAAGTCAGGTAGATTATTATAAATAAATAACATGAAGCTAGTGATAGAAATTACTATTTTTTAATGTATATAAATTAAGAAATTTTAATAAAGATTAAAGATAGTGTTGTAAAAATCTGACATTGGCCAAACATCTAAAATGTATCATGCCATATTATAAATTATGTATTTATCTAGAAATGCATTCAAAAATATACTCACAAAATAAAAGTAATCATCCTTAGTGTCTTAAATGATTTTGTATAGAGATAGAACTAAATATTTTTGGATGAAAGTAAGCAATTTGCCTCTTTCAGTGCAAGCAATCATCTAATTACTTATTTTACTGCATTTGATTTAAATTTGTTTTTTAGATTTATATTATTTAATATTATATATCTTTCTTTCTCTAACCATTTTTCTCATAAAAAATCTTTATTATTTTTCTGATCTTTATTACATTTTTAATTACCTGATTTAAATAATTTATTATTATTATTATTTTCATGTCATAGCATCGGCCGGGAGGCAAGCCCGCAACAACCGTCTGCAACCAACTGCTTGCTTGCAAGATGGCTGCGCTGACCTCTCGGCTAACAATGCTTGACCAATAATAATTTATTTTCTTTACTAATAAATGTACTTAGTAGAAGCTATATAGAATGATATTAGTAATAAGCACAAACATATTAATAGCAAAGCATTAATTAAACATACTCTTGTATACTATATTGTAAATTACAGATATTTCCAGAAGACCATTCATACGCTCACCAAAATATGCTAATTTTATGATACATGATAATAAAATGTGAGAGATTGCGTATCATTATTCTAATTGTAAATACATTCGTTTTTTTTTTTTTAAATATCTAACTTATAATTCTAAAAATTTGAACTAGTTTCCACTTAAGACTGTCCTTCTACTTTATTATTATTTTTAATCAGTTTATTTCAAGTATTGGCAGTAGATAGCATTTTCATTTTCTCTATTTTAAACATGTTTAAAAAAGCAAAACAATGAAAAGAGAGAGGGGAGGGGAGAGGGGAGGGAGAGAGATTTAGATACACATCCCTATGACTTCTGAAATTTAGTTTGGTCTGAAAAAATTCAAACTGAAATATAAGACTGTTTAATTAACATTTAATAAAATATCAAAATATATGTATACAACTTTAATATCAGTATATTGCATTTATATGCTACAGCCAATCGAACAAATCATCAAGCATTCGTTGATAAATGAATATCTAACTTACTATTATTAGGAAGATTAAAGATTCCAGATTAATTTATATTAGGAGTATCAATAACTGTCTTTAAAAATCAAAATGATTGCAATATGATACAATCTTTATCATTGGTAGGAGAATGTTATATTCTTATAGACTGTTAGTCTTGTCTTTATATATATGTTGAAATAAATTTTTATTATTATATATATTATCTAGTATGTATCAATAATCAAAACAAATATATTAAAAACGCTGAAATTATATAATACAAATATTTTTTATTTATTAAAAAAGCTATCCTTAAGAAATAATTTCAAAACAAAAACATTTCTTATAAGTTTGGGTTCAAGTCAAACTATCTCACTGCTTTGCACAGATTTAAATCACTCACAATAAACATATTAAGAGATACCTCAATTATTGTAATTATTCATTGTTTGTTTAAACGTTCACCATGACACATATAGCAAAATATATAATTTATTGTATCAATGCTTATGTTACATGAAAATAACATGCGAATTTGCTGATAAATATTATTAATAAATAACTGCAAAATGAACCAGACTTTCTAATTTCAGACAAAAATAAAAGCCAACAATGCTCATGTAATGATACTTAACAATTAATTTAAAAAAGAAATATAATATCAACCAGTGTTTCATAGTTTAGAGAAAGATAGTGCTGTGTTGAATTGATATTAATAATGTGAAACCGACAAGATTAATAATTTAATAATTATTATATATAATTTAAAAAAAAAATAACAAAACAGCAATGTACTGACCTCATTGAAAAAATTAAAAGATTGAAGTGGAGTTGGGCTGGACATATTGCTAGAAGAGATGATAATAGATGGACAATTGAAATTTTAAACTGGATTCCAAGAGATTGTAAACGACCCAGAAAGAGACCACATGTGAGATGGATGAAAGAAGAAAGTGTGCAGTGGTGATGTGGAGAAGAGAAGCTAAAGATCAAAGAAGATGGATTAAACTTGGAGAGACCTTCATCCTGCAGTGGATTGATAATGGTTGATGATGATGATGGATGATATATAATTTTAAACAAAACAATTAGTACAAAAATGGAATGATTAAATTTGTGATTGTTTAGTATTAGTTTAGAGTATGGGAGCACAAAGAAAGTGAAATTATATTTATAGAAAGGTAAAAAGAATATTTTCACCAAATTAAGTAAAAGTAATAATTATATTAATGATAAAATTCAAGATATACCAAAAAAAAAATATTCATGTAAATTTATCTTTAGCAAGTTTTTTGTTTTTTGCTGTTATAATAACTGTTTGTGTTTATGGTATGTAAAATTAATATTTATTATAAGTTCAGCTTTGATGAAAAGATAAAAAGAACAATTAATAATCAAAATAATTTAGATTTCCCTTAATATGTTATCTGTGAGTGATGTATAGAATGAATTTTCTATTTAAATGATAGTTTAATTCTGGGACAGTTCAGGGACATACCCTTTTAAAAGGAAATTCTCACTGAAATCCTAAGACAGGTGATATAATTAAAATAAAAAGTAACTCCTTAATCAAGATTTAATTTCATTCTATCAATATAAAATGTCTAAATACTGTTTAATAAAATCAAGTTTTTTTTTGAAACTGCAATATTATCATATAAACACACACACACACACACATATATATAACATATACTACATTATAATGTATCAACTACATGTTTATAATAAATTAATAATGTTAAAATAAAACTTTTTACAGTAACTTATTAAATAAATGTTTTATATCTTGTATACATAAAATAATGATTTATATAGGATTTTCACTATGTAGTGATTAATATTTTTTTTTGCCATAGATAAGACTAGAGACTCAAATAAGGAATAGAGTTTGGTTATTTTTTTAGCTATTAGACTCAAATCTATTTATTCAATATTATCAAAAATATAGCTGGTCTTCACAAGAAGATGAAAAAAAACCAAAAGTCATAAAACAGTTTATTAGTTGGTGTGAATACACTGATCATACACACACAATTTGCAAATTAATAAAAAGGAATTAAAAATATCTAAAAGCACTGAGACTTAATATTTATAGTCATAGCATATTATATTCCAATAATAATTTATTTTACTAATTATGGCATTAGAATATTTAATTTATATATGTATCATTACATTCAACTATTATCAATCCACTCCAGAATAAAAGTCTCTCCAAATATAATTCAGCTATATAAGCGGTCTTCTTAATATTACTCAAAAAAACTTGTTCATCTCATCCAATCATTTAACATAAAGTCTTTTTCAATGTCTTTTATTTTTTGGGATTCAGTTTACAAATTTAGTTGTCTATCAATCATCATTTTTTCTAAAAACATATCCAGCCTAATACCATATTAATCCTTTCAATTTTTTAATGAAAGTTGTTCTGTCATCTATATACAATATTTTAACTTTCATTTCCTCTTTATTATTCCCATTATAAATATCTCTGTATGTCATTCTGCAGTCCAAATTATCTATTAAGAGAATAGACCTCATATCTATCTTAAGCATATTTTCATTTAGCATTCCAATCAAGTTTAATTTTGCGATTAATTATATTCATTACAATACCATACACATTAATAATCTGATCAAAGAATTTATAGTTGTTGATGTCTCATTCATTACAAAAAATATTTTTTACTTGTTTTTTTGAAAAGCAATTGAACATTATTTTATATTTTCTTGGTCTCACTTATTTGCTTTTACATTATAATATTTATAACATTTTTGGGAGCGATGAAGCATTAGTTTCAAAACAATCGTGCCATTTTAAAAATCTACATGACTTAAATAATTTTTATTCATTTTCATTACTTTAGCTTCTCATTTTTATTCATCAAATATTCCTAATGCAACTATAGCAAAGAGTTTTGGAGAGAAATAGTTACTCTGCTACACATGTTTTTTAATGTTAATCATAGCACCATCATATAGACTAATCATTGCTGCACTTTTTAATAAATATTCTTCAGGATTTGATTATATACTGGGTCTCATGGAAATTCTCATAGAGTTAAATACTCTTTCATAATCAAAACCCAAATCATAGAAGCAATTCATATTCATTAGTCCTTTCTGTAATTTATCTTAGTATTTGTATACAACCTAGTGTACTAGAATGTCTTTTAAATTCAGCTTGTTGTTTTATTAATAGGGGATGCAATTTCTCTGTACTTAAAATGTAATGATCTTAATAAAAATATTGCATAAATCTAACAAAAGACTGATAGATTTGTAATTTCTAATATTTTCATTTTTTTAAAAATATCAATATTGCTAAAACAATGAAAAAGTAAAACAAAAAAGTTGGTTGATGGATATGCAATATTCTTTTAAAAGTTGAGTAAATGAAAACTTGGAGAAAATATTCTGGATTAATAATGATTATTAACAAATATTTTTTTTAAAAAGTGGAATTTTAGAAATGTTGCAATAAGAGATTATACAATTAAATAAGGATAAAAATATTAAAATGAACATTTCTTCATACCATTTTGGCTAAAATTAAAGTACAATACATAAAATTGTTATGATTTAATCTGATCGTGGCCAGGGTACACCACGAAGACCCATTGTAGCAGTATGTGAACCCTTAACATCTTCCTAACTAACATTAAACTAGAATTTAAAATCGAGTGATGCATCAAAGGCTTGCTATAAAATAATACCAGTAATTAGAAATCACTTAAACAAAATAGTATGTGCAATAAGAGACTAATTAAAAGTATGTTTATATTTTAAATTAGCTAAAACGATAATAATATTTAAAATAGATATTTTAAATTAAAAGCCATAATTTATTTTGGTTTAATCAAAATTTTCTACTGCAAATAAAAAAAGTTGCTGAAAGTCAAAATTATACTCCCAGAGACTTCTATGCAATTATTTGGAGGGGGAAAAAAGAATAGAAAAAAAATTAATACTTTTGAACTGTGGAACTGGTGAAGATTTTTGACAATTTCATGGACTGCAAGGGAAATAAAAAAGTGGCTACTTGATTAGATTAAAATGAATTCTTATAATATCATGAGATTACTTAATCCATTAAAAAGTGTATCAAGTGGTGGTTAAAAAAAGGAATAATCACAATGAGATGTGTAAGCCCCATCATCACAATAATACATGTGGCCTTTGGCAGAATAAAAAATGATATGTTGTGCTATAGAAATGCTTTGTAGAATATACAGTTGTTGGTAACATAACAGCACCTACTAATAACAATAAAAGTGAATTTTTTAACAACAAAAGGATACTTGCCCTTTATGAATAAAATCACAAATTACATAAGCCTTTTAATACTTTTCTAAGAAATATATTTCTATTTCAAATATCTTTTCAAATGAAAGAAATCCAAATTTTTATAGAATAGAATTTAACAAATTCCATATAGATAATAAAAAATATAGCAATAATATAAAGATTAAAACTATAATGAACAAATAATGTTAAACTTAAAAATTATAATTAAAAAAAAAAACTAAAAAAAATTTTTGGTATTTTTTAATTATAAAACTCTTAAAGTCATTAGAACAATAATTAATTTTCTCTACCATAAAAAACTAAGAATTCTCAACCAAATCTAAAATTAGAAAACTTTCAAGTATCAATGTAGGAGGTAGATCAATTGGTTATAATAAAATGCTTATTTTAACCACTTAGAAAGTGATTTAGATGACTTATCCATAAACGGCTCAACAGATATTCAGTAGCGATGTCCTCGCTTAACTGAAAGGTAAAGAAAGATCCTAGAGATAATCTGGAATAATTAAACATGTGTTAATGTTGTGTCCATAAAAAAAAAAAAAAAGATTTAATTCAGCTATAGGCCTGGGTTATTTTTATCTTTTCCCCTTTATTCCTAAACCAATTTTTTTAGCGCAATAAAAAGAAATCACTTTCAAGAAACCCCCCCCCCCCCCAGAAAATATCTTGATACTATT
The DNA here is from genome assembly GCA_028023455.1 of Epiperipatus broadwayi. Lineage (NCBI taxonomy): Eukaryota > Metazoa > Onychophora > Udeonychophora > Euonychophora > Peripatidae > Epiperipatus > Epiperipatus broadwayi. The sequence goes on along the minus strand of JAQFVV010000083.1, from coordinate 2,596,415 downwards.
AAAAATACAGCTAGACATTTGTTCCTATGCTTAAATGCTTTTAGAATCAATTGAACCATGTTTTTTTTAAATAAATCAGGAAGCAAAATCACTAATGAGAATATAAAAGTTATATAATGGAATAGTTTCATGTTCTATTAATAAAATAGAATATCTACTGAATATTAAAAATAAAGATTTTTCTTTAAAATAAAAAATTTTCAGGTATATTTATTCTAAACTTTTTATTTTTAATAAATATTATATATTTATTTACATATTGCATGCAATACTTATATTTTATATTAGCGAACGTGATACCAAAAGCATGCCTTATGCAAAACAATTTTAATTAAAGATTATATACATATTAAAAAAATATACTTTGTAAAGATTGTGTGGAATAGTGATTAGTGCATCTGTCTGCCATAATCAAAATCTAAAATTCAAATCTGACCCTGATAAAATGTAGAATTTTTTTCAGGTTCCAAACAAAACCAGATTTTTTAAAAAACTAGTTAATCCATAGCCAATCTAGTTAGCTATTTAACATTGTTTAGTAAATGGAAATCTAATGATTCATATATGAAATATAAAGTAAGAATAAAAAACATTAAAAACTTTCATCAGCCAGCCATTGGAAATTCTTTAAACAACAACAACCAAAAAAGAAAATGGAAAACCTATTGAAGAAGTCTTTGTCTTGCAGTGAGCCATTGACAAATTTTCTACCATAGATATTTTTATAATATTTTAAATACAGGCATATTTATATAGCTGGGGGTTAGATGTAATGTAGGGGATTTGAACACAGACTTTCAAGCCCCCTTCAGTCATCCATTCTAAGATATATTTACAAAAAAAATTTTTTTTATTACTTCAAAAAGCTTGTATTGTATGGGGATGTGTATATATATAATGTAATGGTCAGACTAAGCATGTGTTAATGATTAACATTTAAAATTATATATATAATTTGACTTTAAATATTAGGAAATAGACTGGCACATAAAATTTTAACTATCTTTTGTTTAATAGGATAATGATGATCATTATACCAGCTCCTATTTGCAATATCTGGCTAGATCATGAAGAATATAACTTACTTTTGATAAATGAAAATAGATCATATAATAGTACATTTAAAGAGGCTAATACATCATAACAACAACTGTTTGATTACAAAATGTAGTTGACAGTCAATTTTCTTTTATCAAAGCATTTTCTACAATCTCTCTTACTTACATCATTATTTTATTTCATACATGTGCATGAAAACAATAATTACTTATAAAATGTCCAGAGTTTCTTTGCAAAATTTAATCTTCAATTATACTATAATATTAATAGTTATATAACTGAATACATTGTCCAAACAGCAAACCTAATATGGGATAAATGTAACTACTACACCATTCTACAACAATATCAATAAAAAATGGCCATTTTAAGATCTGAATCCCAATTTAATAAAACTACATCTTCTACAGGGTTGTCTTGCATTAAATCTAATCTCTAATTTATTAAAATAAAATATGAATGGATTTTCCCATATGAATACAAATATATTTAAACTATTTGACAGTGAACAAACAACTCATCTATACAAAATCTAATACTCAGCAATCAAATATAGGATTGATTATAGACAAGTGGACCCAATGAATACAATTAAATCACCAATTTAAAATTAATAAATATCTATTTTAATTATTTAACACTTGGACAATTTATGTGTGGATACATGACATTTAAAATAAATATTACATTTTTATTATTATCATTATATATATATATATATTAAATGACAATTTCTAAAAAATAACATTTGGTTATCATGTATTAAAAGAAAAGTTCATTACAAAATGTTAACATAACACACATATATAATTCAGAGCAAATCTTTTTTTTTAATTTCAGTTGCATTAAAATGCAACTAACTTTAATTAATTTCTTTTTTAATTTTTACTTCCTATTTTAAATAATTCATAAGATAAGATAGAGCACAGCAGTATTAAATAAAAATTTAAAATAGTTAAAATAAAATCTAATTAATCCCCTTAAATGTAAAACTTACAAAGCAAAATAATTTGTAGTTCAATTTTTTCTGGATAGCCAGTATTCTAAAGTTTGTATGTGCCATAATATACTTTAACAATCTCAGTTTTGCAATTTAAAATAAGCATTGCTTCTTCATTTTAACCAGATTTACTTAAAAGTAGCATGTCAAGTTTTTCAGAGATCTAGATTAAATTAGAATATGGTGTTTTTTCTTCTTTTACTCACTAAGTATACTAAAGGTCTGATATCATTTGAATAAAATAATCCAGAATAAATATAATAAGAAAAATTAGTTTAACATTCCTGATTTTTTCAAACAGTAATTATATTTATGGCTTCTTGGTATAATATGATTGTTATGTTCTCTCTTTTATTTATTTCTTTATGATTCTAGCACAATTGATAAATGGACATTTTGCCTTTTGATGGATACATATCTTGTGAGAATTGTTTTTACTGGGTTATTGCAATTGGTAAAATGTCAGTATTTTGGGGATAGGAATTACTGGAAAATAATGTTTGCACCCATACACACAAATATGAAAAGATTTAAAAATAATACAATATAAAGTAAGCTAATATTATAAAAGAATAAAATAAAAAAAAATTGAATGCTTAATATTGGGCACTCATTACTGAAACAATCCATTTGACAAGATTTGTTCCAAAGTAATTTTAGAAAGAAATTTAATAATGACTAATACCATATTTATCTTGTAATTTTAGTGAGTTATTTTTATTATTTTAAAAAGAAAAATTGCACCTAACAATCTATATCATTTTAAGAACATGGAAGAAGAGTTCTGGATTTCCACAATATAAAACTTAAATTGATTTTATCATATAATTAGGAAAGATAATTTATATAGACACAGTTCTTTAACGATTAATGTGAGATCTGACATGCAATAAAGAAAAAATCTTTAAGTAGAAAAAAATGGGCATAATAGGCTGAAATAAAAAAAATATATAAATGAGATAAGTATTGGATTTATACTAAATAGTAAATTATAAATGAATTATAAATAAATTTCATAATTGCAAAAAGTATAAACTACTTTCCATAATATTGTTATCATTGGAAAAATTGATATGACTTTAGCAGAACATGCAATTACAAATGCCTAAGATATATACATATCTGCTCAAATTAACTCTAAATATGCTTATTATTTTATTAATTAATGCCGTTTAATCAAATTCCTGAAAAAATACTATCTGGTCAGTTACATATGGCATAAAATATGTAAAATTATCTAAAAAATAAAAAGTTATTAATAGTAATTGAAAATAAATAGAGAAATAAATCAAAGTTTAGCTTTGGAAGTCTGCTGTTTTCTATTTATATTGATTCCACGATCAAAATAATTGATCAGATAATATAAGATCTATTTTTTTCTGTATTTTATTTAACACATGCTGGAAGTATATAATGACATATTACTCTCAAAATACTTCTAATAAAGAAATATTAGAATATCTATGATTAGTTTCAAATTATGTTTGGGTTCAGTCATTTAGATAATTAATGGGTAGAAATTTTTTTAGGAATATTGTTTTTTCAACAGTATTTATTTGGTATTTCTCTAAAAATTCTAAAGTGAAAGAAAGTTGCATACTGAATAAAATTGTTGCAGATAATATGAAAAAAAAAAGAAAGTGTTTCTCTCTTACTATTTGAATCAGATGATGAGCAAAACTTTTTATTAATAATACTGGATTTTACATTTCAAAGTAAATAAAATAGATTCCATATCAATCTTCTTGTCATTCATTGTATCTATTTTGTTTTACACCTTTCTAGACTTGACAAAATTGAATACTCAGAAATTCTGATATTAGTGCTCATATAATACCTCAGAAATCTCAAAATTAAGAGACACATCCAAGATTGTTAAATCCTTTGATGCTTTTATGGCTGATTTAAATTTGGATTCATTATGCCATACGCTACCTAGATTATCTTTTGTTCTCAATCACATTTAAAATTTCTTTTTAAATAACTATATTTCTCCTTAAAAGTGGTTAAATTTAAAACTAAGACTGTCATGTCCATTTCAGATTAAAGATAAAAACATGAATTTATTACTTCTTTAAAAAAATTTAAAGCATTCATAATGCTGCATCAGTATGCTTTTGCTAGACCTGCAGTCAAATTAAAAAAAAATGTATGAAAAAATATTTTATTGAATTTTTATTTACAAAATATGTATATCTTAAAGCATACCTAAAAAAATGTATTAACTGTTCAAAATTATGAAAATCATACAGAATTTTTGAGACAATAGATATTTAGCTGTTACAATTTGTATTTAGAATCTGGTTATTTATAAATTTACAATTTGCAAATATTGTAAAAAAACAGATGCTAATGTATAAAAAAATCGTGATAGTTACAGTATTAAAGTGTCTTGTAGATTTATTATTGTTGGATTGTATAATAATTTAACTCCCTCCATGTTTTATTTCTACAAGATTGGCTTGTAGATCTTGGAGTCCATATGACGTTTCTCTTAAAATATAATTAACTAGCTTTGTTTAAGATTTATATTGAGAGGCCAAAATTATGTTAAAGTACAGTAAATAAACAAACTGAATGACCAGTAAGCATTTATTTTTTACTAATATATAGGGTATATGAGCACAGACTTTCACATGACCTACCATGTTCCACTCTATCTCATAACACTGATATAACCAAACAGGGATTTCATCATATATGTGTTTGGGTGTATCAGTGTTATGAGATAGAGTAGAGCATGGTGGGTCGAGTGAAAGTCCGTGCTCATATACCCTATATATTACATATATTGACACAGGTATATAATAAGCCTGTATTTCAGTTATTACTAATTGGTTTGTAGAGTGATTGCAAAGCTGATGTTTAACTTTTTATTGATATTTTTATTTTGTTTGTGAGTAATTGTTAGTGACGATGACTGCATGATAAAAAAAATCAATTTGTGTAAAAACATATAATTTGCAATAACAAAAGGATCTATGGCAGTTATATATAAATAAAACCAGTGGTTACAAATTATTTTAATTATAAAGATAAATAAAAAAACAAAAATTGTTTCTCATAAAATAAAAACTGTAAAATTTTACCAAACATATCATGCCATTAGTTTAGTAATTGTAGTCAATATACAAAGCATCTTCCTTCTATCACCAAAGAATGAAAGTTCAATTTCTGATAATTTTTGAAATTTGTTTTTGGTTTAAAAAACATAATTTTATTCATTTATTCAAACAGATTTCTCATAGCTACTCAATTAGCTATTCAATTATTGCTCAGAAAATAGTGATCTAGCAATTTTGAGTTATAAGATAAAAGAAAGAAAAATAATAAATCTTCAATATCTGATATTTACTAGCCTGGTGAGAATATCATTTTCTTCTTTTTTTTTTATCAAGAAATTTTATTGTGAGGTCAAAAAATTACATTATAGCAATAACAGAGTTATGTTGTTAACAGAAAGGTTACATAACTCAATACCTATGGTTTGGGGGTAAAAAATCAACTGTTCAATCACAAATTATCCATTACTACAAGGCTCCATGTAGCATTGTAGATGTATGTTGGAGCTAGTTTTTCATCTCTATTTCTGATGGCCTGAAGATTTGCCAGAAGTAATTTCTTATGGACAAGCAAGGTGGAACCATAAATGAGAGTGGACCCAGTTGACCAATAGGCAAACAGCTAAAAGGTTATGATTCTTATGGATCGAAAGATCCTATTGTATATGCTAGAAATCTGTTAAGTAAGGAGAGGCATTCTAGCTTTGTATATGGATGCGATAAAGTCTCTGTACAATGGCTCAGAATATGTATGATTGTGTCATCATTCCATTTACATAAAGCACAGACTATGTCCAAGCATGAAAACCCTCTATGATAGACCAGAAAATGACATTTGGGCAGAGCATTCAGGTTTATTTTAATCAAAAAATCTAAAAATTTTGTCTCTAGATGCTACCATTTAAACTTGTTAATGATTGAATGATTGGAGCAGTGATAGGATTGGGGGGGGGAGTCTTCATTAATTAGATGGTATGCATCCCAGTATTTAATTTTCTATGAGTTTCACCTGATTAAGTGGAGGGATAAATTTTGCAATATTTAGCAATAAGGATGACAACCAACCCCTCATGGGAGGTGGAAGAGGGGGGTCAGTAAGACAGACATGAAGCATGATGCTTCTGGGAAATGGCAAGATAGGTTAAGGATGATGTTATGTGTATGCTGGAAACAAAAGGTTATAACAGAGCACAACAATAACCCATTGAGTTTTGGGTGCCTATGGATACCCTCAGGCTGATATCCATGGTCTTGCCCTTCCACATAAGTCTTGCACATAGTGAATTTAACTTTCTGATGAATCTTTGGGAAAAGTTAATCGTCAGCATAAAATAAGAAATCCTTGGAAACACCAGGATATTGAGTAGTGAAGTTTTTGCATATGGTGACAAATAAACTTTGGATAATGAATCAATGGTTTTTTTTGTATTGAGAGAAGAAGGGAGTCCTGTATAGTTCTGCTCAATGTGAGGGGTGAGTTGAAGATTGTGAAACCCAGAAATTTTTGGGGCATGGCAGTAAAAAGAGATGGGATGGCATTCCCAGAAAATATCTTCCATGCTGAGAATTTATTTAAATTAAAGGTCAGTCCCGACTTGGAAGAGAAAGCACGGAGCATTTTGGCAAGCTTTGGGATTAGCTTTTGTGATAGGAAAAAAACAGCCAGGTCATCTATGTACACTATGTGGGAGATTGATCTATTGAGGGTGGATATGAATATTCCAGGGAGGTCTTGTTAAAATCTAATTAATAGAGGATTAATGTAGATTATAAATAGCAGGGCACTAAGAGGAGAGCCCTGTAGAATAGAATTTGTTGGGATAAAAGATGGTGAGATCTTTCTATTCAGGGAGATGGAAATGTCCCTATTGTTGAGGAAATTTGCTATAATATTGATTATCCCAGTTGGGATATCATATTTGGCAAGAAGATTGATGAGGCAATGTGTTCTGACAGAGTCGAAGGCACCGGCAATGTCCAGCTGGATGACAACCATTTTAGATTTCCTCGTGGTTCTGGTGTAATTGACTATTATCTTTCTTCATTGTTTCTTCGCAGAGAGTGCAAATAGTATTTTTCGTGCAACGGATTATTTAATAATTGTTTACTTTTATATTATTTTAACCTACACATACATTTCTAAATTGAGCAGTAATAGCAGGTATCATACATATACAATATTATTACTTACTGATTTTTTAAAATTTAAATTACTGTCGGTGATTTAAATTTATATATATACAAGGATGTTACATAGTTTGATTAAAATATCAGAATTTAAAAAATGCAGAACTAATTTAAATTTAATTTTGCAATTAGCTAAATATAAAAGTTTATTTTTAATGCAATTATGTTTTTTTTTTTTTTTTTAAAAAAAAAAAAAACTATTCAGTTTTAAAATCAATTGAAAAAATAAAATAAAACATATTTTTTGTTAATGATTCTACAGATCCTATCATTTTTAACAAACAATAAATTTATTCACATTTTAATAAATTTAAGCATCATTACACTTTCAAAATTTATTGAAACAAATGAGGATTTTTAAGAAGAATAATGTTTCTCAATAATGTGATTTTCCTTATACTTTAATGACAGTTTTAAAATGATTTTATGCACATCACTTTCTTTTTTAAAAAATAGAAAATATAAATATCGATGATTTCAAAACATTTAAAAATAAAAACTGGTTATTTATTAAGACTATATACTATAGAGTATATATAAAAATATTGAATAAAAATGATTCTGAAAACTCGGTAACATTGATTATTTACTCACTGCATATTGCAAGGTATACAATTAATTTGTGTATCATATTACTTTAGTATCACAAACTCATTGGAGTAATTTGGTTGAAGATTACATGCAAATGACTGATTAATGTGTAACATGGCTGATATATCTAACTATCCATTATATATATATTCATTCAAATATTGCAAAAAAAAAAGTTAAGTTAATTTTATCATCATTTTAAAGCAGATAATTTCTATAAAGTGAATACCTGGCAATTAATGAATAAATTCACAGAAAAAATAGTTGGCTCAGAAAAGAAGAAAATTAGTAACAACTGAATTATAAAATCAATACCTTTCTCATTTTTTGAATTTCTTCACTTAAAAATACTATTTAAAATATTTACATCAATCCAAAACATATAAATGTGAAACCTTTTAAATATTCAAACACTTTTAAATCAATCTTACTGGTATAATAAAAAATATGCATAAAGCCTATAATTTACAAAAAGTTAAACTGTTAAAAAATCAAAATCAAAGCATATTTATTTATGGGCTATGTAAATACTTACAATGAGTAATGATTCTTAACAGTGTATGATATATAAAGACAAAAGGTTTGTAATTGCAAAATATTTATCTTGACATAAATGAAAACAGAAAACAAAGACAGCAATCCATTGATATCTAATCATTTCAACTACCATTATGATGTAGAAAACATAATCGCAGACTACAGTTTGCATTAAAAAAAAATTCATTTAAGAAAAAAGTCGAATTGTTAAAAATCAAATCAAATTATTTCTTACTTTTTCTCAATTTTATATGAGAAATAAAAGCAAAAAGTTGACATTAAATCTTTATTTTTTTTTCTCATAATGTCAGAGCATCGGCCGGGACGCGAACCCACAACCGTCTGCAACTAACTACTTGCTTGCAAGGCGGCTGCGATGACCTCTAAAAACAATAATGATAAATTTTCTGATATCTGATCACTTTTACATCAATCATTATAATTTTTAGTTAACACGTGCATAAGCTACAAGTTACAAAAAGGAACTCATTTATAAAAAAGTTGAATTGTTAAAAAGTCAAATTAATTTATCTGTAATTGATAATCAATTGTGTATAAATATAAAATTGTTCAATTGTACATTAAAATTTTATCCTTAAACAAATGACAACATAAGAGCAATATTGCTAATCATCTACCATAGAATCACATATATACTAGCTTGCATGCTTGAAGACAACATTTTTTAAAATAATGTGCAATAAAAAAATTCTTTGTAATCGAAATCTAAGTAACAACTTTAAAATTATTTATTTAATAATTTATTTTCGTAATATTTACTAATGAATTACATTTAAATTATACATATAATTTACATTTAATTTTTTTTATTAATACAAAGGAAAAACAAGTACAGGAAACATTTAAAAATTTACTTATTTTATCATTATATTATATGAATGACTATTCAAATTTATAAAATTTTAAAATCTGAAAACAGCAACTAAAGATTTCAGACAAATGGTATTCAACTAATACTGGTGATTTTACTAAACACTCTTCTTAAGTAACATATAAATATTGTTATTCAAAGAGAATATTATAAAACACATGTGATTTCTAATTTTAGCATGATTCAGAATACAGTATTTAAAAAAGAACTGAACAAAATATCTAAATTAAGTTTTTTTCCTTATTTTATAAAATCCACTATTAGCAGTGATTAGTAAATGAGTAAGGTCATTTGAACTCCAGAAGAAAAAAAAAGATACAAAGATAAATTGGTTAACAACACATATTTAAATTCTTTGGTCTGTTTACTTGCCATCTTGCATTAATGTTTTTTAAATGGCTGCATGCAAATTTTTAAAAAAAATTTCAGTACCTTTTCTAATTTTAATTTTCCATTGTTTTCTATTTTCAATTACATCTTCCTATTCAAAATTATTAATGATCTACTCCTTTAAAGTGACTTTCAAATAATATTTAAAATGTAAATTGAACATAAATTGTCTTCAACTTTACCATAAAATACTTTTTTTGAGAAATTTATTATCATTTATTTGTTTCATAGATTCAATCCAATGAATATTACTTTTACAGCAGCAGATTCGATTACAACTTATAAAGCTTCTTCAAATGGAGATTTTTTTCAATGCCTTTATGCAATATTGATAGAAGATCCATATCTCACTTTTATAAAATAAACAAAATAAGAAACTTAACACAATTAATGATTTTATCTCTGCTGAGATACTTTGGCCTCATTATTCATAATATTATTGACTCATAATAATTTAAAATCTTTCACATTATAGAATAATACACAAAATGATTAATTTAAACTCTTGCAGAATCATCACCATCATCATCATTAACCATTATCAATCCACTGCAAGATGAAGGTCTTTCCAAGTTAATCATCTCCAATCTCTAGCCTCTCTTCTCCAAATCATCCCTGCATACTTTCTTATTTCATCCATCCATCTCACATCTCTTTATGGGTCTTTTACAATCCCTTGGAATCCAGTTTAAGATTTCAATTGTCCATCTATTATCATCTCTTCTACCAATATGTCCAGCCCAACTCCACTTCAGTCTTTTAATTCTTTCAACAATGTCAGTAATACCTGTTTGTTCTCTTACCCATATATTATATGCATTTTTGATATCTTCTTGTAACTCCTAACATGCATCTCTCCATACTTCTTTCAGTGGTCTGAAGTCTCTGAATTGCTCTTCTATTAAGTATCCAAGTGTCAGGTCCATAAGTAAGAACTGGTAAAACATATTTATTAAAAATCTTCCATTTCAAACACATAGGCATATTTCCTTTTAGTATTAAGTTATTTCTACCAAAAGCTCTCTAACCAAGTTTAATTCTATGATTAATTTCATCCATTATATTTCTATCTGGAGTAATAATCTGACCAAGATATTTGTAGTTGTTAACTTCTTCTAATGCATCATAATCACTCTTTATTTTTATCTTTTGAGAAAATCCATTGAACATTACTTTAGTCTTTTTAACATTTACCTTTAGTCCTACTTTCTTACTTTCATCTGATAAATCCTACATCATTTCATGAAGTTCTAAAGCATTGTTTGCAAAAACAACTCTATCATTTGTAAGTATTGGACAATCAAATACCTGTAATAGCATAAAAAATAACTTGACTAGCATACATGGATGATGTCACAGTCTTCCTATCTTCAAAAAAACAGATTCCACAAATGCAAAAAATGCTCCAGGATTACACAGCACAATATAAACTGAAATTCAACCAAAAAAAGACTTCAGCATGGTCAACTTTTACAGATAGACCATGTACATCCATCTATCAGTCGTAACCGACTTCATTCCTGGGGTTTCCAGTTTATTTGGGAATCACAGGTATGAGATGACGGGTACAAGATAAGATTAAAGAAGAGGTGAAGTGGATTGCAGACTCCCTCATGAAGACTTATCTGTCCATTTTTCCAAAACCAACTAATAATAACAAAAATAAGCTACTATGAACCAATTATATCTTTCCCAAAGGCCTTCACCTTAAAAATTAAAACAATATGCAATCAATTCCTCCGGTCCAAAAAAACAGTGGCGATATCAACTAGAAAAATTAGTCCGCTGCCTATAAAAAATGGACTTGGTCTGCACAGTATCAAAGTATTTCATATACAAAAACTAAGGAACACAATAATCAACATACTAAAACAATTTCTGAAACTCAAGCACCTAATACACATTACCCCTACTGACAGACTGCCTCCAGCAGAAGCATATATTTCATCCATTATTTACCAATGTAAAACCACAAGGGATATACTGGAACAATATGAAAACAAATATACATATTGGGAAGTGTATAATCTAATTAATAAAGACATTGTTGCTAATGACCACCTACCAATGCTAGGAATTAATAACAAAAGATTAATCAAGGAATATAAAAGATGGGTGTTGGAACCCAAGTTTATTAATTTCATAATAAAAATGAACCTTACCACCATGCCAACAACTTACTTTCTCTATTATAAAAGGATGTATATAAACATAGACCCCTTCTGCAGACTATGCTACTGAGCGGAAGAGATAATACAACACCTAATCTACCACTGTGAGGCACTGAACCAAATAAGTCAAATAATATGCAACACCTACAAGAAACCGAACACTACAATCAGCTAAATTATTGCCCCATATCAAAATAGATGAATACCAAACATCAGGGCAAGTACCTTTGTACTATATTCTTTCTGGTGCATGAGGTGCAGTCTTCTAATAGGAAGAAATTCTCGGCATCATCCATCGACATTCATTAACAAATTAATGCAGATTAAAAACAGAGACAGAACAAATGGTTGATATTAAAAGAATGATCAAGATTGTAGCCAAAAATCCAAAGAAAAAACAAAAACTACTAGGAGTCAAATTAACTACATTAAAATAATTTTAACGTACTAAGATGCAAACATAATATCAAATGAATGTTATACACCAAAAATTTTATAGTCAAAGATATTCAAGCTTGAGGAACTAACCTCATGAAGTATGTAACTTTATACAACAATTTATACAGTTTGAACAAACAATTACAAAGTAAAACTATGTAAACCAAGCATGATCAATATAAACCAAGCATAATTGATGTAAAACTTTTTTTGGAATAAATAAAGTGCCTTTTGAAACATCATCAATCATCATCATCATAATAACAACAACAACAGCAACAACAACAACAACAACAACAATAATAATAATAATAATAATAATAATAATAATAATAATAATAATAATAATAATAATAATAATAATAATAATAATAATAATAATAATAATAATAATAATAATAATAATAATAATAATAATAATAATAATAATAATAATAATAATAGTTCAGCAGCAAGTAGTTCACCTGTTCAAAGTCAAGATAACAAGCTCCAGAGTTTTACATTTGGAAAGTACTAAAAACCTAAAGCTGAAAAGGTAAAAAACTACACACTTTGTTCAATTCAGAATTAATTTACCTTTTTTCAAAGTTCTGTGATAATTTTCATTCAAAATTTTAATAAAAATCAAAATTATTAAATGATAATTTTAAAAACAATATGGCAACAAAGATATCATATGCCCAGATCTCTCCATAGTAGTCCTGCAGCAAACAATTCACTTGCTCACAATCAAGGTAACAAGCTTTAATGTTTTACTTTAAAAGTACTAAAAACCTAAATCTGACAAGATGCAATTCATTCTGAATAGTATTTTTTTATTTTACCAAGATGTTATTCATGTTAACTATTATTTTTTCATTTCCCAAATTACAATTCATGCTAAACTAGATTTTTGCATTTCCCAAGATGCAATTCATACTGTCTAGTATTTATCAATTTTCTGAAGATGCAATTCATATTGAACTAGTATTGTTCCATTTTCTCAAGATCCAATTTCTGCTTATTAGTATTTTTCCCAAGATGCAATTCATGCTAACTAGTATTTTTCCATTTTCTCAAGATGCAATTCATTATGAATTAGTATTATTTTAATTTCCCCCCAAGATCCAATTTACGCTGACTAGTATTTTTTTCAGTTTCCCAAGATGCAATTCATGCTGACTAGTATTTTTCCATTTTCTCAAAATGAATTCATTCCGAATTAGCATTTTTTCCCATTTTCCCAAGATGCAATTCATAATAACTAATATCTTTCCATTTTCACAAGATGCAATTTATGCAGATTAGTATTTTTTTCATTTTCCCAAGATGCAATTTATGCTGAACTAGTATTCTTTCATTTTCCCAAGATGCAATTCATGCTAAACTAGTATTTTTTCATTTCCCAAGACACAATATGCTGACTAACATTTTTCCATTTTCCAAGATGCATTTCATGCTAACTAGTATTTTTCCATTTCCCCAAGATTCAATTCTGGCTGATTATTATTTTTCTATTTTCCCAAAATGCAATTCATACTGACTAGTATTTTTCTATTTCCTCAAGATTTAGTTCTGGCTGATTACTATTTTTCCATGTTTCCGATATGGAATTCATGTTGAACTAGTATTTTTCCATTTTCACAAAATGCAATTCATGCTAACTTGTATTTTTCTATTTTTCAAAGATGCAATTGGTGTTGATTAGTATTTCCCCATTATCCCAAGATGCAATTCATGCTGAATGAGTATTTTTCTATTTTCCAATTCATACTGACTAATATTTTTCCATTTCTTTTCACATGAAAATTATGTAACAAACTATGAAAACTATAGTACTCTCAGCAGCAAAGGAGCTCAATTTTTATGGAACCATATGCCAATCTAATACCAACTTCAACCCCTCCATATTTTTTCATTTATACTATCATGTGTTTCATGTATTTTTCTCAATATCACATTTTAAAAAAATGCTATGTAAATCTAATTAGATATGTATCTTGTTATGTAATAATTTTTTTTCTTTCAATTATGTAAATCATGTTTTCTTTCCTATCAAAATTGTAAACCTTTATTACATATATAGTATTATGACTCAATTTGTATTTAAGACCTCATGTTTTCAAATGTAACTTATGTAACCCTTTCTGAATCTCAGTAAAGTTTATCCTTTGAAACAATAACAACGACGACAACAACAACAACAATAACAACAACAATAATAATAAGAAGAAGAAGAAGAAGAAAAAGAAGAAGTGTGTGTAACATCAATGAAACTCCAATAAATATGATTCAAAATATCGAAGGTTTATATGTTTTATTTATTACATATATTTTCTAAAATAGCAATAGAGATAGAAGAGGAAATGAAAATAGTACAATTGGATATCATAGATTTATCTGAAGTAAATATAAAAAATACTACTATTTATTGTTAAAACAGAATTCATTAACCTGAATAATAGTAAAAAAAATTTTAATAATTAAAAAAAAAAACGAGCTCAAAATCACTTAGAAGTTAAATGAATTTTAAAGAAAAGTTCTGACCAAAATTTGTCACCCTCTTATTATATTTTTTAAGACAATTGAGAGTTTTGACTTAATACACCAATAACTAACTCCATTTCATCCCAATCGTAACAATTATTTAAAATGATTAGATAAATTAAAATTATATATATATAAATTACTTTTGGTGACTTTAGGATTTTTGTATTTTTAGCTTATAAAAATACAACAGCAAAAAGAATATAAACATATAATTAATGTTATAATACGTGATAAAAATATCTATTATAATTCAATAATCCATGGAGGGGGAGGGGATTAATTAATACACCAGCTGATTTTGGTATTGTTATATTACATTTAAAAAAATAGAAACTACAATAAGAGCTCTCAAGAGTAGTCGAGAATTAACAAGTGAAATATATTATTCCAAATAATTTCTTTAAAATTGTTTTAAAAGCATGAAAAGAAAAGTCACAAAAAAAAAATCTTTCAATTAATAAGCGCCAGTCACTGGTAACAATAATTAACCATGAGGCAATACATTTTTCTGTTCATGTACAAGCCACATAGATTCAAATTATGACGTCGGCAAAAGTTTAAAATATTTATGATTTAATGGACTGAACTGTACAATTTTACTAGCGATATAGCCAATAAAACTTAGGTCAATACTACTGTAGTTTTTTCACATCTCTCAAATTAATGAATATCAAAAAATATAATTATTTATCAAAACATTATCAGAATATAGAAATAAAAAAATAATCTAAATTTAGAAACATGGAACACTGCAACTAATGAAAAATATAGTATAGATAATGGCATTTCTAAATTATAAAATTCCTAACAACCAAAATTGTCTTGTTGTTATACATTTTTGTTATCTTCTTTAATATCCCATGTATAATTAAAATTTTTAGCACTTGCCCTAAAAATATAAATCTATATCTTCTTATAAATTTTTTTAAAAATATATCTAAGTCCAAATGCTTTGTTTGCAAATGTTCAGCTTGCTTATTTCTAGGATCCTTTATTTTAATGAGATGACTTGATTTTCAGTAATAAAAATAATTTCATATGACATAACTTTTTAATTAAAATATCTATTTCATCTGTCAATAACTGGACAGCTATTTTTGATATTCCAGGAATAACAACTATAAACCGATAAAAAATCACATGATCTATCACAATGTTTTAGCTTACATATTTTCATTTTATTAGCACATCCTTCCACCTTATACTTTTATCATTTAATGAAAACTTTAGAAAGCAATGATATGTAAGTTTTAGAAAGCAATGAGATGATGTACTTTATTAAATGCCTATCCTGAGCCTTCCCTTCTAAATCTTCAGATTAATTTCAAGCTTATGGTTTTCATCAGTGAGAAGCTTTGGATCTTATAATGGTGCAACTGAACCTTAGGATTTAAAATACTTTCTTTCAGCTCCTCATTATACTATCAAATTATCAACCCAAACTGAAAAACATGTGAATGTTTTCAATATAAGCCAATTTGTTAATATAGTCATATAGGTCTGAACCCAGTTCAGTTTCTATATATTATGGTGTCTTTAATTTTTTATTAAGCATTATCAATTAGCAACCTTTCTAAAGCTTACATTGTGTGGCAATGTGAAGATGGAGAAAATAACAATTATAACAATTATATAATTTTAATGCGCAAATACGCGCACAACAACCGAGCTTCATCAGGATTAAATAACAATATATTATAAACTCAAAATAATTATAATATCTAAAGAATAATGCCCGAGCGCTTTCAAGAGAACTTAGCTCTCATAATCATGGGCAACAAAGAATAAGCATAGCGTGTTGGTATATGCTAAAATATGCTGATATATGTAAATTAGTTGAAAATAAATGCGTCAGCACTAAATGATCCATTTCTTAGAGATTTTGTAACACGCATCTTTCCTATTCATAGCCTTATCATCAATAGCAATAAAACATGCTTCTTTAACTTTTCTCTTAATGTCATTTCTCTCCCTGCAAACTATTCTTGCATTTTTAGGTTCACATGCATGACCAGCTGATTTCTGATGTATTGCAAATATTGAGTTGCAATTTGGGTCTACTTGGGCCTTATTGTAAGAATATCTGTGCTGGGATAGTCTTGTAGAAAGAGTTGCTTTCGTTTCCCCATAGTATGATGCCATGCAGTTATTTTCTGGACATGAAATATTATATACGGCCTGAGAGGTGTTGTTGGGTGTTATAATGTCTTTGGTGTTATTAATAATTCTATTTGTATTAGGGAGTGTATGAAAGCTTAGTTGAAATTCTTTATTAAACACTGAGTAAAACTTTCTATCGGTAGTTGCAATATATGGTAACAAAATTCTATTTTTCTGCTGCTTAATAACATTGCTGTTTAATTTACTGTAAAATTGTCTAATCTTCCTATCAATTATGTAATGCTTGAAGCCAAAATCTAATAAATCACTTCTATATAAGATTAAGTTTGCTCTTTTGTCCGATTCAAATCTGCAAAGTTTCTCATTCCTATGCAAGAACGATGCTAAACCAGCTAATTTATGAATAGAAGGCGTGTTTGAAGTAGGTTGAATATTGCCTCTTTTTTCTATTGGTTTTATAATCATTGTATAATTTAGTCTTTGATCTTCTCTTTGCACATACATATCCAAGTATTTAGTTTTCCCTTCACGATCTTCCATTTCTGTGTTTAGCTTCAGCTGCGTACTGTCTTGTATGTCCTGTTTAATAAAGAATTTCAACTAAGCTTTCATACACCCCCTAATACAAATAGAATTATTAATAACACCAAAGAGATTATGACACCCAACAACACCTCTCAGGCCGTATATAATATTTCATGTCCAGAAAATAACTGCATGGCATCATACTATGGGGAAACGAAAGCAACTCTTTCTACAAGACTATCCCAGCACAGATATTCTTACAATAAGGCCCAAGTAGACCCAAATTGCAACTCAATATTTGCAATACATCAGAAATCAGCTGGTCATGCATGTGAACCTAAAAATGCAAGAATAGTTTGCAGGGAGAGAAATGACATTAAGAGAAAAGTTAAAGAAGCATGTTTTATTGCTATTGATGATAAGGCTATGAATAGGAAAGATGCGTGTTACAAAATCTCTAAGAAATGGATCATTTAGAGCTGACACATTTATTTTCAACTAATTTACATATATCAGCATATTTTAGCATATACCAACACGCTATGCTTATTCTTTGTTGCCCATGATTATGAGAGCTAAAGTTCTCTTGAAAGCGCTCGGGCATTATTCTTTAGATATTATAATTATTTTGAGTTTATAATATATTGTTATTTAATCCTGATGAAGCTTGGTTGTTGTGCGCGTATTTGCGCATTAAAATTATATACATGTATAGTAAGCACCTGAGTTTAATAATTTCTTTTTACAATTATAACAATTGTTTTCTGAAGTTTTAATTTATTTATTTATTTACATCTAGTTATAAACATTTATTCATATTATATCAATCTTTGTTTTTTATGAACTATGTTCAATTTATGACTTTGTTTATATATTATGCTATTAAAATATATATCATACTATTAACACAATTATTCTTATAGTTATCAAATTCATTTATTCAATTATATATATATGTAATTATACAACTGAATATTTGTAAATACATTAACTAAATAATTAAAATTTTTTATCCACTTAGGAGCACTTTCAATTATCCCAGTAATCTGTGTCAACTAAAGCTTTGAAATGCTAACTTTCCCACAATTCTGTGATCTTAACATTTGCTGCTTGCCAGTTAATTAAGTCATGTTTATATTTGTATATTAGCATAGCTTCCTTTATTTTTCTTTTATTGTTGTTTTTTCAATTTGCAATATTTTTACATTGTTAAAATTGAAGTCAAAACCATAAATACATGATTTATTATGGTCGTAAAAAACAGATGCTGAAATATTATTATCTACTATGCAATTTTGTTTTGATTTCTGAACATGTTTTAATAATAGCAAGTGTTCTTTAGTTCTGTTTTCCAATGTACATCTAGATTCACCTATATATACACTGCCACACCTACATATCCATTTATAAATGACACAATTTTTATTTATAAATGAGGTTTTATCTTTGGAGTTATTTATTAATTTGTTTAATGTAGGAGGTGTGTAAAATGCAATATCACATATATCTTTATAATTTTTCCTTATAAACTTTACTTGATAATTTGAAATATATGGGATTGATATCCATATTTTTTTATTATCAGGAGAATCAATATTATTATTAAAATTTTTATTTTTATATTTTGTATTCAAATCTCTAATAACATTATATATGTGATTATAACTGTAGTCAACATTTAACAATTCATTCGAATATATTTCAATATTTTTGCCTTTATCTGATGAATATTTGCAAAGACTATTATTTCTAAATAAGAAGGACTTCAAACCTGCCATTTTGTGTGACATTGGCAATTTTGATTTATATGGAATATAACCTCTTTTTACTATTGGTTTAATGGTCATACAGTAATCCAGCATGCATTGATTTCTAGTTATTTTAAGATCAAGAAACTGAACGCACATTAAATATTCATCTGTTTTTATCCATCTTGGGCCTTTCAAACCATTTAATTCCTTAAACAACTCATTAATTGTATTTGGTTTACCACATACAAAAACATCATCAACATATCAATAATATGCAGTAATATTTTTTTGATAATATTCCTTTTTCAAAATATTTTCTTCATATGTAGAAATTATAAAATTATATATTTGAGCAACAGTAGGTAAACCCATGGGCATCCATTACGCATTTTATAAAAATCCTTATTAAAAACTGCATAAATATTTTTATCAATAAAATTTAATGTTTCAATTATAAACTTTATTATTTTCACGTTAACATTTTTTAAACTTAATGCATTGGAAATAATTTCGATAGATGCCAATCGATCAATTGATCCATACATTTCACTAACATCTAGAGTACATATAATGTCATTAACATCGATATTAGCGTTATGGATTTTATTAACAAAATCAAATGAAGAACATATTGTATATTTATTAAAACCAAGAATTTCTTGT